>CM061038.1:14830724-17230724 GCA_030763125.1 Hippophae gyantsensis | reverse complement strand
TATAACCACTCTATCCGCTAAAAAGAATAGGAAGGCTATAAGTTTTCCTATTCTTCAGTAGTCCCATTAGGCTTTATGATAGAATTGGACAAATGAAATTTCTTTAGATGCTTGTTTGGATCCTCACCAACTATACCTTGAAAAGAAAGCAAGAGATGAATCATGACATACTTCAATTCAAGAGCATCACTATTGTCATTGTATTGAATGCATAATGGTTGTTGATCTAAAGCCAATGTAGTAATCTCTCTAAGAGTTTGATTGAGATTATTAACAGCCATTTCTACATAGATGAAATGATTCAAATCATCAGATAAATAAGCAAGAGTAAATTTAACAAAAAATCTTGAGATACGGTACCAAAAATTAATGCGTTCAGATGAACAATTAATTTAAATATTATTTTAAATTATTTAAGATGTCGTTATTTAATATTTAGCAAGTAATGGTCTTTTCCACTGAGGATTTTAGAAACTAACTCCTATTTATTAAAATGTGGGGTTTTTGTTGTTTATGAAACGATAATTAAATCTATTAACTAAAAATTAATAAAGATAAAAAAATATGAAGATTACGATAAAGATATGAATAAAAGAACGATTGTAGGATCATTTTCCACCATTAGCATATATTACAAATCAACAAAAATATATCCTAATATTCTATTCTTTTGATTATACCAACTTAAACAAATTTATAAGCCCGTAAGTCTCCACATCTTCTTACATATTCATTGAATTAAACAAGTTCTTAATCCAAACTCTTTTTAATAGACAACCTCGAATAAGCTCTCTAAATTTAGTATATCAAAATTATTCAATTTTAAGAACCAAATTAGATCAAGGTTAAACACATAAACTCGGTTTAATTATTTTGATTATTAATTCTCATTTTAAGAAATTTATCACTAGTTATTTAAATTGATTAAATGATTATGTACCCAATCAACTAAATTAATTAATGATGAATTAATTTGATGATTTAATTCTATATTTAAATAATCAAAAAAATTCATACAAAGATTAAATTCAAGAATTAATACATAATCAAGAAGAATAGATAAAATAAAATATTACATATTTTATTAAATATTACAATCTATGTCCATGACTTTAAAATCATCTATAATAAAATATAAAAATTAGCTACTCTTGAAGAACAATAAATTCAGAATATTGTTCATGATAACAATAAAAGAATGGAGATGAAATCTTAGAACTGTTGTCTTTAATTCTGATATTCAATTCTTATAATTACTTGAACCTTCTTAATTTTTACCTCCAGTTTTAATTCTATATTTTTTGATTTTTCTCTTACTTTTTGTACAATTCTAATATTGATTCTATTTTATAGGGTGTTATTTGAATATTCATATTGAGAAAAGCTTACCTGTTTTAGAGTTGAAGTAGGATTAGTACGCGAAAAAGAATACACGGTCACGAAAATCTTGTTGCACAAATGTGAAAGCTTGAAGCTTTTGAGATAGTGTTAATCCATTTAAATGAAACTTGGAAAATTCACGTACTCTTTTGAATACATCCATCTGTTAAATAAAAATCATAAAAATCTAAAAAAAAATTTAAAAAAATCTAAAATTCAATATTTTTTCAATAATATAATATAAATAATTTTAACTTGTTATAATAATAAAATACATATATGTAAATGAATTGATATTTAAAATGTGTATAAAATAATAGTTATCAAATAGTTGTAAAAATTAGAAAAGTATGCTAAAAATGTACGATTCTTTTAGTTTTAAAATTATAATTTTAAAAGAATTTAAATTTGGATTGATCCGATATGATCCACAGATTGATCTATCCTGATCCATCTTAATCAGATCAAATATGTTGATATTGTATGTTGATTATGATCTAATTCGATCCGAAATTGATTAGTTTTGATACGATTAGGAGCAGATCACATGGAGTAAATATTTGTGGAGCTTCAATCTAGTAAAACTTTTTTCCATTCCTAACCCAAGGTATCATCCACGGAGCAAAGGAAAAAATTGAGAAATGGAGTGGTACCTTGAACCTATCTATATTACCAATTGACAACTTCAAGATAATATTTGAGGTGAATTACTTTGAATAAATAAATGGATTTCTACTTCCTTTTTTCCAATTCAATGTGTATTCTTGGAGAAAGCAAAACATGCTTTGTAGTTGGTACTCACAACAAGATCTAGTAAGGATCAAATCAAGACTTTGTCTACCATAGCAATTCAAGAAGAGAGTATAGAAAAAGGATGAAGTAAGCTACTCTACCTTTATGATGAAAACTCACGGGGATACAATTTTAAAGAAGTGAAAAATGTTGTTGAAGAATTCAATGAATTACTGTTAGTTACGATGCCAAAGAAACCATCACCTAGAAGAGAGGTAGATCAAAAGGCTAAATTAGAACAGGGAGAAAATAAGACTGCCAAATCATTGAACAAGTAAGTTGAAATTATAAATGCATACTTGGATAGCCATCAATAAGATGATAAAGTTTGTTGATACAAAGATAAGAGAGATCATATTCAATGAATGTGAGCATGAAGTTACACTATGACAATTTCAAGACCATATAATGCTTTTAGAAGCAAGATTCGATGAGGGCATTATGAGCTTAGATGAGAAAGAATGTCACGAATCAAATTAAAATGGTCCCAATGAATTGTTTTCTTATGGGTTTGACAAATAATTTGAACACTTGAGGTTAGGTTTACAACTCAAAACCCATTTTTATAGGCAAATATTCTATTAAAATATATAGATCTTTGTCTTGGATATTCACCTAATTATTAGAAATATTTGGGATATTTATTACAATTATTTATTAGATATATTTTAGGATGATTCTAAATCATTATTAGATTAATAATACATGTAATAATATTTGCTTGGTAAGGAAAATGATTTCTAACTACTAGAGTCTAAAGTAATATTATAAGGGTGATAAGAGAAAATTTGTAGCATGTGGGGTTCATTAAAAGTTGATGTATGATGATATAATGCTTAATAGAATCCGACCTAAGATGTCTATTAATACGAGTCTTTCTAAAAATTTCATAATCATAGAGTAAACTCAAAAATTTAACATAAAAACTTTCCAGGGAAGTTTTATCAAAGTAGTGAGCTCTGTTGCCAAACTAGTTCAAGGTTCGTCTGTGAGACATAGACAAAAATAAAGGAATAGAGTGATACTTTGAACCTATTCGTAATACCAATTGACGACTTCAAGGTAGTGTTTGAGGTGAATTTCTTTAAATAAGTAAACATATTCTTACTTCTTTTTTGCCAATTCAATGTATATTCTTGTAAGAAACAAAACATACTTGGGACCTATAACAAGATTTAGCAATGGTCAAATCAAGACTTTGTTTACCGAATAAATCAAGAAATGAGTATAGAAAAAAATAAGGTAAGTTACTCTACCTCTTTCAAACAACTAGATGAGATGATGAAGACTCAAATGGGAAGTGCAAAAAGTTTTTGAAGAATCCAATGACTTACTGCTAGTTAAGTTTCCAAAACACTTGTACCTAGGAAGGGAGGTAGATAAAAAGACTAGTACATAGAGCAGACAAGATTATCAAATCAAGTAACAATCAAGCTGAAATTATAAATGCATATATGGATAGCCTCCAATAAGATGAAAATGTTTATTGATACAAAGATAAGGAAGATCGTATTCAATGAATTTCATGTGAGCATGGAGATGCACTATGTTAGTTTTGAGACCACATTTAGTACTTAAAAGAGTAAGATACAACGAGAGCATCGCGAGTTTTGATGGAAAAGAATTTCATGATTTGAATTAAAATGAGATAAATGAATTGTATTCTTATGATTAAATATTTGAGATTTGGTTTACAACTCAACAAAATAAAAGTTAATTCTCGTAAACAAATGTCTACAACATCCCATTAAAATATCAAGTTATTTGTGTTGAATATCTACCTAATTATTATAAATATATAAGATATTTACTACAATTATTTATTAAATATATTTTATTATAATTCTGGTGAATATCTATAAATAATTATAACGAATTCTTGTGTAGCATGTAAAAGAATTAAGCAACAAACAAATAAGTTTTAACATTTTCTTCATAGTTGTAATATAAATTCTATATACCATATTTTCTCAAGTGGTTTCTTATTTACTTTCACTAATCTTAAAAATCTATTTTCTTGTTAGTTAGATTATTTAGTATTTGAATTGTTAAGTAACACACGACCTTAAAGAAAGTAAGCCTGTGACAGTGTGTTTGAGTGTGGCATCCGTTTCTTAAAAAAAAAAATCATGTATATAAATAAGATCGCACTTTGATAAAATGTACAGATTTATTAGAACTCCATTTAAAGGTAATATAGAAAAAATATTTTCTTTTACCTTACACATTAGTTTACTTTTATTTATTTATTTTTAAATGTAAAAAATGAACCGCATTTAGTTTTAGTGATCTACTATAACTCTTTAGGAAGGTTTAATATCGTAATAAATCTAATTATATTTACTTTACATCTCAAATTTAAATTATATAATATTATTCTAATTATTATGGTTCAATAAAGTTCTACCAAAAATATTTCGTTGGTTTGATAAAGCCTACCCGATTGTTGAAATATGGATATTGTGAATTTTTGACATTATATAATGTTTTGTATTTGTGAATTTGTAATAGGGTTTGTAATTTACATGGGCTGAAACAGATCCAAAAGTAGTGGTACAGTTTGGGCTTTGTGTGTCTCCAATATCAAACTTCCAGGATAATATCAATACGTAACTACTCTGAAAGCCATGGAATCTTCCTGATCGGCCTTGAAGAATCTGGAACGATAAAGGAAAAATGCCTAAATGGACCCCTATGTCGCGTCCTTATTCTCGCTTTTTTTTTATGGTCTCAACTCTCAACATGCTTACTTTTCTATTCCACTTCACACCCAAAATTATTCTTCGACTAAATCCAAATGTTTGTAATAGTCGTTCAAAATAAACGGTGGTTATTAGATTAAATTATTTAAGTTATTTAATATTTTAAATTAAAAATAATATTATTTATTTTTTTATTTATGAAAATAGCTGTCAAAAAAATTATTAATTTAAAGATTTTATATTAAAATATATTTTTTCAAATAATTAAAACATGATTAAAGAATATTCAATAAGAATAAGAAATTTTTTATGTTAAATTATTTTAAAAAAATCAACGATAATAATATTTAAATAAAAAATTAATTAAATATATATCTTAATTAAAAAATAAAAAATTAATAATAAATATTAAAACAAATAAAATAAATCTATAAAAATATTATCAAACTATTCATTTATTTCTTTTATACCATTAAATTATTTTGTCTCATTTATACTACCCACATTTATTCTATTTATATCATTTTTTAATTTTTGTTTAACAACGTCATATATCAATGATATATCAATGATAGATTTATAATAACTCATAGTTAATTATTAGATTTAAAACAACTCAAATAATTAAGTGTTATTATTGTTCTAAATATATCATTTAATTATTTGAGTTATTTTAAATCTATTACTTAACTATTTAACATGTAACATTCAGACTAATATAAGTTGAACAATGAAATAATTTGATACAAATGAGATGAAAAATAGTTCAATTATACGAATGAAACAAATGTGATAAGTTGTTGTATCTTTATAAGTTTACTCAAACAAATACTTTGTATAACTTTTTTTCATACTAATTGTTATTGTATTATGGTTAAAAAATTGTCCTATTTTAATCACAATTAATTACTTAATAAAAAAATAAAAAAATTATAATAAAAAAATTATTAAAATAATAAAATTTATTCTTAATTAATATTTTTTTTATTAAGAAAGAGATTAAAATACTACTATTTTTAATCTAAATAATTAATCCACATAAATAATCTAATCTAACAAATTTTTAAGAGATTTTTCTATAGAAATAAAATATGAACATTTCTCCCGGCTCGTCTCACCTCTTACTCATGATCATTAGCTTAGATCATGTCAATTTAGACCATCAACGATCAATAATGAGTAATACTATGGACACCAAATACCTGTCGATAAGATGGTTCTCATTAATTGTATTTTATGAAGAAATCACTTTATATCATTTAGATGCTATAAATTTAATGCTATTTTATATTTTAATAAAATAAAATTAAAAAAATTACACATAAAATCATTTAGTTATATCATTTAGAATATTTATATTTTTAATAATTTAATCTTTTTGTTAATAATAGAACAATAAATTATCAAATTATCAAATTTTTATTTTATTTTTATCAATTTTATAATTATTTTTTATTATTAAAAATTCTATGAAATTAATGCGTTAATAATAATTAAAAAATATAAAAAATAACACAATTATCCTTCTATTATCATTTTTTTAAACAAAAGAATTAAATATATATATATATATATATAATGGTTTAATGGCGATGTAAAGTTTCAAATCTAATAATAAATATCTGAATACGTGTCAATAATGTAATTAATTAAAAAAATGCAACACGTGTGTTATAAGGTGGGGTAATGATTTACCCACGAATAATTCCTCCTAAATCGATCTTTCTAGAAAATAAGGTGCTACCTACCTCATTGTACTCTCATACATGGCAGAAACTTCTAACATATTTGAGAAAGAAACTAACTATCACATTTTAAAATATCTCATGGTCTCTAGAACCTTCTTCACCGCCTTAAATTTTCACTCTCTCTACCTTGACGCTAAACAACCATTGCCCAAATCGTTAATTTAACCGTAAACTGCTAAGTTGCTTCCAGTAACTAATCCAAAGTATTGCGAATCCCAGATTATAACTAAAAACGACACAAGGCTGCTATATAATTCTGATTTGCTCTGTTTTCATGACAGAGAAATTGATAAGTGAATTGAAGCAAAGCAGAAGAAGCATTCAACCATTGAAGGTATGACAGTCAAGGAAGAAAAGGAACCGCTAGCGTCAACAGCTGGCTTGTCGTCTTCATCTTCTTCCAGCTTCTCACCTCAACCAATGGAGGGTTTACATGAAATGGGTCCACCTCCATTTCTAACAAAGACCTATGAAATGGTGGAAGATCCATCAACAGACTCCATTGTTTCTTGGAGCAGAGCACGCAACAGCTTCATTGTTTGGGATTCTCACAAATTCTCTACCCTTCTTCTTCCTCGCTTCTTCAAGCATAGTAACTTTTCCAGTTTCATTCGACAGCTCAATACATATGTAAGTAGTTGTCAACTTTGATCATCATTTCTTGCTTCTTCTTCTTCATGTACATATTCCCTTTGAATTGCTTTCTCATCATCTTTGTAACAGGGTTTCAGAAAAGTAGATCCTGACAAATGGGAATTTGCAAACGAAGGGTTCTTAGGAGGGCAGAGGCATTTACTTAAGACGATCAAGAGAAGAAGAAATGTGACACAGAGTTTACAGCAACAGGGAGGAGGGGTTTGTGTTGAAGTGGGTCAATTTGGATTTGAAGGTGATATAGAAAGACTGAAAAGAGATCGAAATGTGTTGATGACAGAAATTGTACGGCTGAGACAACAGCAGCACAATTCAAGAGAACAAGTTATATCAATGGAGGGTCGTTTACAAGCTACAGAAAAGAAACAACAACAGTTAATGACTTTCCTTGCTAGGGCACTAACTAATCCAACATTTGTCCAGCAGTTAGTTCAGAAAAATAATCAAGGGATAAACTTACAAGGAGTCGAAATTGGGCGAAAGAGAAGACTCACTACAAGCACAAGTGTTGAGGACTTGCAAGAGGAAGTGACTGTTGATGTGGATAGTGACCAAATTGTGGACTTCTCTACAACTTATGAACAGCAGGAAGAGTTGGTTTCCATGGAATCAGAAATCGAAACATTTTTCTCAGTTGTCATGGACAATGAGTCTAGCAGTGATATTAAAAATCATGGTTCAGGTTCTATGTCCACAAGAAGTAGTGGCAATTTGGGCCCTGCTAATGAGTTAATATGGGAGGAACTCTTGAATGAGGATTTGATTACTGGGAATCCAGAGGAAGAAGTTATGGTGGGTGGGGAACAATCTGAGCTTGATTTGGAAGTTGAAGATGTGGTTGCAAAACAAGATGAATGGGGTGAAGATTTACAGAATCTAGTGGATCAATTGGGTTTTCTCAGGTCAATGCCCTAAGTGATTTTGATGATATTATTGACTTATAGTTGGTCTCTGCAACTCGATTTGGACCATTCCTGCTGCTTTTCACATATTGGTATGGTTCACTTTAAGCTCTGGTTTGATTGTTCCGTAAAGCAAATATTTGTTTTTTAAGTTTTGTGGAGTATAAGAATGTTTTGTTTGTTTGATACATGTAACAGGGAATGGTGAAAGTTGTAACGAGGCCAACAGATGTTGCTATTCCTACGAATCCTAATAAGAATTACCTAACTTAGTCTATTGGTTTTCTTGTTATTTTGATTTTGTTTGTTTGTTTATGATTCTTTGCTTCTTTTGTATTTGTTTGCAGGCGCAATCGCCAAAGGAGATAACCGATGAAGGGGTTTATTTAGGTCTACAACAATCACATTGTCGTAAAAGAGAGAGCTTGAAAAGAGAGTATAGGGCTTGAAGGAATATCTCTGGGTTATGATATATACTAAATCTAATTTATTTCATGTATATATAGCTGCTAAGGACGTAGGGTAGTAGTGTGCTTGTAAATGGCAGAAACTGGATTCAATTTTGAGTTGTTTAGGAGAGGACGATTTACACAAAAAGTATTAGGGATGTGTGATCTTGAATACCTTATTTGGTACATGACGAATTAAGTTACGGAAAACCAACTAAAATTACAGATTGATAATGAAGAAATAGATAGGATTCAAAATAATATAGCAAAAATGAGAAATTATTCATTATTCTTCAAGCCCTTCACACTGTTATCTCTCTCTGTGTGTGTGTGTGTGTGTTGAGTGTTGGTAAAAAGCCAGGAGTATACACAAGCAATAAATAATTCCTCAAGCAAACACTAATTATGCCAACAAATTACTTAATCAAGTTCCTTAAATTGTTGCAATTTGTGGATCTTGTTTTATCAAAGGAACTTCATCACAATTTTTTTTTTTCAGTCCAGAACCTACAAGTTGGGCATTGATTTTTCAAAAACACATGAAGAGAGATGTCTAAAGAATAATAATTCGAAGAATTGAAGCCGGAAAGAACAAAGAAAACTATTAAGAGATACGCACCTGATTTCAAAGAGTATCTCTAGTTCAGATTTCCATATGATCCGCGACTAGGAATAAAATCACCGTAAGATCAAATGAGTCCCATATCGTAATTTCAAAATCCAAACAAGTTTCCATGGTCCAATCACAAAAAAATATGACACAAACATTAGTTAATTTCATTGAACCAACCAAAGAAAACAAAAGAAAGGTAATCATCCCACATTCGGATGCGTATTACCAACAAGTAGTTTATTTCTCTTGTTGTAAGTTGAGCTTCTGGCAATATCTATGAACCTTCACCAACATGAACTACCACTGACTAGTCTTCCCCAACTGCAAGCCATGTTAGATAAACCTGCATGACATCATGGTTTGGCTTGTGATTTGATTGTGTCATTCGCATTTGAGTATCATAGTCCTGCAATCTTGGATATAATGGTTCATAAGATTCTGCGGAATACAGAGTGCAAACACAGATCGTTAAATTCTCCAGGATAAAGCTCATCAGACCAACGACGAGGGTGGATTACGAAATCGTTGCAACTCATAGACAACAAACCCACTGCAAGCATAACGAGCTCCGCAGATGATTTCTCAAACGATGCAATGGAAGATAATACAAATATTGGGATTCCACCACCATCACCTAAATCATTTTATCTACGGACCAATCAGAAAATTGAGTAAGAGGGCTACGGCTTGTACCTTTGAGATTCTCATAGATTTACTAGATTTGACCATGCGAGTTTCAACAGCCACCATGCCTTTGTATGATGATAGAAGACATGCCTGTACAATTTCTTGCACGCTTTCTCTATAATACCAGATATGTCACCTAGAACACCCCAGTTCCATTGATGGTATGTATGTCTGAGAAATATAGGTGTTGACAAGAGAAGTGGCATGTGACCTCCCAGCAGAAGAATAAGAATTCCACTGTTGGCAATAACAAGCTAGCTTAGACCATTGATTCCTGGGATTCCATTGCGCAGCTGGTCTCATTAATCTGGCTACTGATGGCGCCAATGGTAAGGGATTCCTACCAGAGTTCTGGAAATCTGAACTTGCCGATTTTGAGGATAATGACGGTGTGGGTCTAGAGTTTCCATTGCTTGAGTTTGAGCTCTTTCCACCACTGCTAAGCAATGGCCGACATTGAATATTGAATGCGATTTGGTAAAACAGTCCCTATGTGCATAAACGTTGTCATTGAATTGCTGGTAAAACCTGTTCATGCATATATCCTAGTCAAAAAATTCATAAAAAAGCGATGATAAAAAGAAAACAATAATTTCCAATAAGATTCATAAACTGCAGTGGATCCTAATCAACTTGAAAGGCAGATTTAATTTATCACCTCGGCTTACTATCTCCTATATGCCATACAGGTCACAAAGTGTAGAGACCCAATGTCCTGACAAAATAGCCACAATACTAGAATATAGAATCTTAACAAGGAATATAGCATCACAACGAACAATGCTAATCCTTTTCTTTTTTTCCCAATATTCCTTTGCTGCATCTTAAGTACTAAAATAGCCCAAGGTCCAAATTTAAGGGCAAACACTTAGAAAATTGTTAACAGAAATAACAAGGAGATTTTTCTTGGTTGTCATAGACAGATATTTTATCTAAAGTACAAGATGAGGCTTGAGCTAGCTTCTGAGTGATACATGAGTTGAGGGAAAAAAAAAAAAACAGCAACTTCCCATAGGGGTTCAAATCAAACTTATAAACGAGCAGAAAAATATCATATTTGATTTCTCGAGCATAATACATTTGCATTGGCATTAGCAGACACTTCAATGGTAATATAAACAGCGAACACACAAGCCAAATAGTCTGAGCACCTAACTCAGTCCGGCATTTGCAAAGAGAGAGTCAACATGAATAGAACCTAAATCACTCGAAAAAACAAAAAGATCCTTGTTTGGTTTCTTTGAAGGTTGAAACAAATCAGCCCTTTGGATGAAGGAAGCAAGCACCCTATAAACAAATGTTCAACCTTTTTATTAAAGAAAATCAGACACGTGGACACAAGTGTCATCAACTCCTAAAACTTTTTGTACGTTAAAGTCCTGTCCAAGCCAAGTAACTAGTAGGTACTGCAAAAAGCTCTATTTCCTTCAATAAAAAAAAACACTTTTTTCTTCTTCTGACGTAGTGCCTATAGACAGTCAACAAGAGGATATTGGTCTGGCTCCATGCGATGAAAAGAGGTTGGTGGAGAGAGAAGGAAAATGCATTCAAGTGGGTCAACAGTACAACAGAGAGGAGAGGAAAGGAGGAGAGAAAGGGAGAAATAGGAATTGTAATCTGTCGGGCAGAATTCTTAGCATCTAATCACTACTGAAGAACATCAGCTATCTGTTGCCCTTTTTGACAGTATGGAGACGTTTTCGTATCTACGTGTCTTTCCTCGTTTCAAACGTGTCTTTCCTCGTTTCAAAGTGTAGGTCCTGCCCACATGAAAGGGGAAGAAAATAAAAAAAATATAAATACAGTCCCATTAATTACATTTGAAGAAAATAAAAAAAATTAGGTGCTGTCCCATTAATTATATTTGAATTTGGTGTGTAATTTTACCTATAAATAGACAATGTTTTTGTCTTAGAAAGACACATTAAAAAAGAGAAACAAAGTAAAACCAAAGAAACAATTTCCTTTGATAAAAAATAGTGTTGTGTTTGTGAGAGAGTGGAAGAGAATATTTTAGAAAAAATCATTGGGATATTTTTTTAAAAGAGGAATGATAAAATAGTAACTTTTGGGAAACACTTATGTGTTACTATTTTAGGTTTATCTCAATTTGTTGTATTACCTCTCACTTTATACCCATTAATTTCATTAGTGGAAGAAATATCTTTCGGGATTTGTCCCGTAAACGTAGCTCAAATTAAAGGATGAATCACGTTAAATTGTCGGTATGATTATTTTACTCTGTTGAATTTATTTTATTTTTATCCGCTGTGTTCCAACACAAAGAACCTCTAGTAGCAATAATATAGGGAGCATCCACAAGTAACCAATAATATAAGACGCATCCACAAGATACCTACTCTTAGTGGCAATAACTTATCATGGTTAATGTCTCTGTATATCAGAAATAAATATGAACAGATAACTGCACATGTGATACGTAAATACCACGAAGATTCCAACAAGAAGAAAAATTTAGGCAAAATTATCTAGGTGACTGGATATCTGCCACAAGATGATAGAAAACGATGAATTCAAGTAGCACTAACCTTATTCAAATTCAAACTGAGATATGATTTCGCACTTGGGATTAAAGGAAATCTGAAAGCAAATTAATGAGTTAAAAATAGTGTATATGCAACATAAGAAATCATCATACGGAAGTTGCATATTTGTATATGAGAAAATGTCGGCCAGTTCAAAAGATTTGGAACAAAATTACATGCCGAAAATTTCTCTTCTTGTGTTGAGGAAAAGGTAAAAATCTTCATTATCAAAATAAAAGCTAGTCCTTAGATTTTCTTTTAATTGCAGTAACTTATTGCTAATAAGAACACATTGGGGCATTTAATCAAACATATGATGTGCATGCAAAAGTCAATAATAAACCCAAAGAGACAACTCTCTCTATAATCATTGAAGCTGAAATCAAAATAAAGGTTTGATAAGGTATCTATTAGCTTACCTAAACAAACCAGCAACTTTAACAGAAGCATCAGAAAAGTAATCAAAGGCAACCACAAGTATAAGACCAGCAAGATTACAACTGACTGACTGTCCTCAAGGCAGGTGACTTTGGGGTTTTGTCAAAAAGCAACTTATTTTGGGTTATAACACGCAATAAAATAGAACTCTTTCAATGCAATCAAATAGTAATTTAGGTGTGTGTACAGTCCGTTTGATTGGTTTTTAATACACTCTACCCCAAATTGGGTGGTGAATATTGAAACTGAAACCGACCTGCGTACTTCATTCAACCAAACTGCAATGCTTTCACCCAGGCATATGCAAGTTAGAAGCTGTAAAATGAGATTTTACTGAGAATAGAGGAACAAAATGGAACACATCAATTATAAAAAGACATGTTTCTAGCGCATGTTTCCAACACCTTTTTACCTTGTCACCCGTCAGGATGAACACAAGGACAGGACTTGATAAGAGTTCACTTTCACCAAAGTTCTCTTCAGCTTCTGCAATCCTGGCATCAATGTAGAATCACTTTATGCAAATTAAGATCAAGACTAATTACATAAGAATCCAACAAACTAATTTGGGAAAATAAAAAAAAAATAATACCATTCTTAAAACTTATAATAACAAAAATAATACTTCAATAATATTGAACGAGATCTAATTAGATGACGTTCAACATTGAACGAGTTTAAATAGTTATTGTTCAATTTAAACGAAATCAATTGATGATACTCAATGTAAAATGATATAATATATTTTTTTTAAGAGTGAAAATATATGGTATTTTTATAAGGGGTGATATTTTACTTATGATTACAAGTTTTATGGGTGTAGTTTTTATTGTTTTTCCAACTAAATTTTGTATGCATTTCAGCAATGCAATCATGAAAAGCCATTCTCTCTCTTGTGCATGTGGAAAACTACATGTTTCATTTTATCTGCAACTTAATAAGTACTGGAAACACTTAAAAATACGAGTATTCACCTTAAACTTGTTTTGTAATTGACAAATACTCAATTCTGATTCAAAACCTCAACAATGTAGAACATTAAAATTGATGTATAAGAATCAACTAAGTTGTCAAACAACTCACGGAAATTGCGTTCAAAAATTGCATCTAAGATAACAGGAAAATTATTTAGAAAAAAAGAATTATTCCAGTTTGGGAATAACCATAAAGCTGTCCGCTGTAGAGCTAAGGTATTGAGGGATTGAACCACCTGAAGCTCCGACTGGTTGTACCGACAAGAGACCACAAGCAAAGAGAGGCGGGGCCAATTGGTGTGAGCGCTGGGAGGAGCAGACAATGAGCCACTCTTAAGGGGAAAGATGGACCACCGGCTACGGGAGAGGATATGAGAAGATCTATCTATGTCGACGGTCGAGCATGAGGAGAGGGGACTGGGTCTGACGGTAGTGGTGGCAGTTCAGCTACCAATTTTTTATTTTTTTAAATACAAAAATAACCTCTTTAAATCTTCAAACTATAAAAATAATAATTTTTTTTTATAAAATATGGTATTCTTTAGTCTTTACCGTTATAATTTATAAATAAAAATATTATTTTAAAATTTATAATAAATTATAATTTACATAATATAATGTTATTAATATATAAAATTAAATTTAAGTAATTGTATTTAATAAAAAATTATAATTTTAATACAGGGAAGTATTCTTTATAAATTAATAAAGTTCTGAGCAGTAATTTTTTGTAATATTAAAAAAAAAAGAGAATTTAAGTAGAAAAATACGAATATAAACAAACGCAACCTAAATATACACAATATGCACGAAAAGTCATTCTATCCAGCGGTTATATGGGTTATTAGTGTGGATTTGCGAATTTGTGGGAGGGAATCAACATCCATCATAAACACATATTTGGTACGGTGTTTTAAATAGGTTATATATAATTATTTAGATTATAATTAGTTTTTTATTGTTTTCTACTATTGAAAATAATTATAAAATAATTATTTTTAATTTAAGATAAAAAATTAAAATACTTAATTTTATAATTAAAAATTCAAATATATTAAGTTAGATTTTTAATATAATTTAGATATATATCAATAAAATATTAAAAAAAATTATATAATCATATAATTTTTATTTTATATAATACAATTTATTTTACTATCAAACTTAAAAAAAGAACAAAAAAAAATATTTATAATCATTAGTTTGTGGTATTTATATATATATATTCATTGAGTGTAAAATAGTTCACGTCATATGACATAATATGAGAGATTTTAGTCATTAAATAATTTGCAGGTTAGTTTAGTCAGTTTTGAATATGCAGATAAGTATCAAATTTAATTAAATATCTAACATGATATATATTTAGTATTTAAACCCTTAATTATCCAACAATAAGGTAATTATTAGTAGGTATATTTTTTCTTATAAATATTTACTACTGCTCACCATTAAACACAATTATTACTTTTATACACAACTTTTCTCTTAACTATAGACATTGAGATTTATATTTTCTCTTTAAATATCTCTATGTACTCTCAATATCATAAGGAAAGATACTAGTATACTCATTCTTCTTATTACTCGAATTTACTTAATCATCGAAGGGCCAAAAATCAACACATCTTGTAATGGTCTAATAACTGTATGTTATACAGTTATTTTTGTCTATTTTATTAATTATAATTGCTATGTTCTTAATGTTTTTAGTTAATTTTAATTAATTAAATTAATATTTACTGTTAGTTTATGATAAATATATTTTTAAAGAAAATTAAAGAATTTAAATTAAAAAAAACATAATTGCAAATAACAAAAGTTAAAAATTTAATTTGAATTAAAAAAAGGACTTAATTGTAAATTACAAAAGTTGGAATTTTAATTTGAATTAAATTAGAAGGCTTAAATGCATTTAACAAAACTTTTGTTTTTCTGTGCAGAGAAGGAGTACCACGCGCGCCGTTGTCAACGCTCTACACGCACCGTCAGATCAGAACATCAACGCGAGGATTAAGCGCGTGAGATGCAAGCGCTGAAAGGGCGATATGGTCCACTTGTCTACATCGTAGGGTGGGGTCCACATGTTTACGTCGTCTATCACCCACTGACTAGCATGCCAAATCCCCGTACGATATGGTCCATCGTTTCTGCGTGCGCCTGCTCATTATAGCCAATACACAGTCGCCACGTGTCCTATTATTTTTCGAGCGGATCAGAGCACGCCATGTGTCATGTGTAGTGTATAAAATAAACGCAGAAACATCCCTCGCCAGCTTATCTTTTTCACGCTTGTCCCCTACACGCGTGTAAAAAACAATATTTTGAGATGTAATTCCTTATCCCCTACTACACGCGTGTTCTGAAATAATTTTGGGTGGTGATATATTTTGGAGACACGAGGGAAGTTGGATTCTGGAGTTTAGTTTTTTTTCTTAGTTTTTCCTCTGCATGTTTAAAGAAAAATAGAGAACACGCAATAGCTATTTTTCTTGACTTGTTATTTTGGTAGGGAAAAATAGAGAGAAAGGAGACAACGAAGAAGAAGAAAAAGGAAGAAATTTTATTTTTCATTGAGGAATCGTGAAAGAGTTTCTTCTAATTCTTTTTCTTTTAATTTTATTTCTTTAAAATGATTGAATATTTTCGTATTGTAATTTTAATTTCTGCTATGAACTAATTTATTTGTTCTAGGGTTGTAGTGTAGCTGAAATTATGAAACTTGAATTAATTATTTTTGAATGATTTATGAGACTTTTTTAAGTTGTTTATTTTATGTGTGCTTAATGCTTTTAATTGTTGGAAAATTAATTAATTAATTGTTCTGTGACACTTAAATAAACTTGAAAAAACATTTTTGTGTGTTGCTCGTGATAGAATAACATATATATATATAAAAGATAGGAATATACATTTATTGTACGTGTAACTATTTGAGAACTTAATGAATCCGGTTGAATTTAATTCTCATAGGAATATAGTGAATTATTTTAGCGAGATATGTCTATATGGAGCTCGGAAGAGATATATGGATAAATTAGGAGTTCTTGGTTAACAACTTAAATGAGAGAACATAAATCAAGAGAAAATAATATGATTTAAGTTGATTAATTTGGTGAAACTACAATCCTATAATTTTCTTATAAACTGTTATAAAAATTAGTTAGTCAAATTGCATCAAACTATCAACTGTTTGGATAAAATCAGATTGAAATAATTTTAGTACTTAACGAACACTAGTAACAAATCTCTGTGGGAACGATATTTTACTTATAATTTTATTACTTGTGATCGTGTATACTTGCATGTTTTCATGTTATCGTAAAGAGACAACATGGTCCAAGGTTCCAACGGTGTGTTCTCTTTTCTTAGGTACATAAAAAACAAGAGGTGCACCAATCATTGATGTTGATAAAAAAGGCATCAACATCTGGTGTCGTTTATGGAGACGAGTGTGCTCTACTAGTTGAATAACAACTAGAGAGAAAGATCTATAGTGTTCTTTGATATTCTAAACTAGGTGATCCTTAAAAAAAGGCTTGGAAGTTTAGAAGAAAACTGCTATACAAGAAGTTAACTCTACACAGTCTCTAAAGGCCACACCTTTATGTTTTTTTTAAGATGAACCAACTTCTTGAATCAAATAGCCAAGTTTCTGCAAAGGAGATTGAGGTCCCACTTCAGCTCCAACAAGTTGTGCAACCACTTATATAGGTTTCCAACCCCATACCACCATGATTACAATATACTTGAATGGAGAGTCAAAAAAAGGCATAGATAAAAGTCCATCTAAATACAATGGAGAATGTGCTCTAGACTATCTTGGAATGTCTATCAGGGCCACAAGCCCTTGAAATAGAAGACATCCCTACAATATCTTCTAGTGCACACAGTGCATCAAATCTAGCTCACAACCATACAAGCTCAGACCGAAGATGTGATCCATCCTACGGAGTCAAAGTTCACAAGTTGGACAGACAATATTGACCCATATATTCTAGAGTTGTCCACTCACTGGGGCTCAGATCCCGTCCAATTGTCAGTCCCCTTGGACCGGTTGGGACTTGTTCATCCTAACTTGCACGAGCTTCTTGAATCTCGTAAGCAAGATCACTCTATCCAGGTCTATCATGGAGACAATGCAGCCTTAGTGGCTAGTGGTCACTACAAGGACAATCAACCCAAGGACGTAGCTAAAGTCCTCAATCTCACCATCGATAGATTAATTGTCCAATTGTAAGAGGTATAGTAAAGACTGAATAGAGATACACTCTTAGCATCTGTTTCCAATAGGTCCCCATTCATCCTTAAAAGTCATGGCCATCCCATTCATAGACAAATTCAAGATGCCTAGTAAAACTCTTATAATGGTAACAAGGACCCATTAGAGCATCTTGAGAACTTTAAAGGTTGGATGGATCTTTATACTTATAGTGACACAATCAGGTGTTGAGCCTTCCAACTCACCCTAACAGAGAAAGCACAAGCTTGGTATCATACCTTTAAGCCTTACAATTGGTACATTCATCAAATTTGAAAAGCAATTTCTTTCCCACTTTTCTGTAAAAAGAAGAAGATAAAAAATAAAGCTCACTTGATGATTTTGTATCAAGGGAAAGATGAGAGCTTGAAAGAATTATTTGACAAATTCAATAGCAAAAAAATCCAAGTGACCAAAAATTCTGATTCAGTGGTTGTAAGTGCACTATACCAAGATATTTGCCAAGGACCCTTTTGGAGTGATATATTGAAAGGCTTTCCAACAACATATGTAGAGGCCATTCATATAGTGAACACATACCTCAACATCAAAGAGATGGTCATTAATAGGAGAGTCAATGACTTGCCCACTGATGAAAACACAAGATCACCACCCAAGGTTATGGATGAGCCCATAACACCAAGTAATAAAACACCCCACTAGGACTACAAAGATGAGAAAGATAGGGAATGAGGTTCAGGCTACACTGGCCCAAACTTTCATACCTATACATCCTTAACTGTGCCCAAGAAAAAACTTCTTAAACAAGCTAAAAACTAATGCATAATACGGTGGCCCATGAAACTTAAGAATGTTGGCCAGAACAATGATTAGTACTGTAGGTTCCACATGGACTCAGGGCATTCAATTGAGGAATGTAGAGATTTGAAAACTGAAATTGAGCACCTCATCATGAGGGGACAATTGAGAAAGTTTATCTGAAATGAAAGACTTGAATGACGAGTCTCTCTACCAAAGGAGTAAGAACATTCTCCGATATAAGAAGTATGAAGTTTGGGTCATCATGAGCGGTCCCACAAGAGGGGACTCTAATAACTTTCACAAGGCACATATCATATAGGCTTAGCATGAGACCCTGCACATTGTTTATGTGCATAGCCTAATCAAATATCTTAAACTGACGAGCTCATAAATAAATTTTTTGGATAAGGAAGCTTGTAGGCTACGTCACCCTCACATTGATGCATTGGTGGTCACACCTCTAGTGGTAAATATAAAGCTGCAATAATTCTAATGACATTGGCAACTTATCTGTTATTCTGTTCTTTGAGGCATTGAAAGAAACAAAGCTCACTTATCCATTGAGTCCAATGACCACCCTATTAGTGGGATTCTCTAAAGCTTCAATGAACCTTGAAGGATATGTGACCTACAATTCACAATGGGGTAGGGCATTGATATGAAAAAATTCATAGTGGACTTCCTCATAGTAAACTATCCATCACTATACAATAGGATTTTAGGACGACCATTCCTACATGTAACATAAGTTGTGGCCTCCACTTACCACCATGTCTTAATGTTCCTCACAGAAAATGGAACAGGGATAGTGCTAGGAGAAAAGAAAGTAGAGTAGGAATGCTATGCTTAAGGGGTTTTGTATAGGACAAAAATGAGATCCCAAGAGACAAAAGCAGAGTGTACCCCACTAGTCCTTTTTTCTTCTTCCTTCATTTAAAATTGTTGCATTTTAAATTCATAGACTTAGGTTTTATTTTAGTTTTGTACTTTGAAAATCATAAATAAAGGGGATACTTTTATATTGAATGGCTAAAAATTGCACTTCATCTATATTCATGCAATTCGACAAGGATGGGAAAGTCTAAACTATAAAGGGACTGAGAGGTGTAGATTATGAAAGGTAACATGTCAGTAGCCTCTGGTTCGAAAGTTGCTACAACTTATGTATCCCACCTCTACGGGCTATATTGGACCTTTAAATGGGCAGTAACTACACCAAAGAGTCAAAAGTTTGTACAATTTTTGTACCCCACCTCTACATGTCACGTTGGACCTTTGAATAGGCAACAACTATGTCCCAAGTTCAGTAGTTGCTACAACTTATACACACATCTCTATGGGCCATGGTGGACATTTGGATCGGTAAAAACTATGCCCTGAGTTTAGAAGTATCTATAACTTATGTACTTCACCTCTACGAGCCATGCTGAACTTTCAAACATGCAACAACCACACCTCTGGTTCAAGATTTGCTACAACTTTTGCATCTCATCCATGAAAACACAAATTTTATCATGTCGAGGACCCTAAGGCCCCAACTATGATCATTGATAAAAAAATATCAAACATGAACAGAATGCAATGACACTTATGATAGGGTGGAATAATCCATCAAGTACCACAAAAGTTTTATAAGTCTCAAGATCTAATGCTTGGATGACTTAATAATACTTAAGCACGTTAAATAGGGGAACTGGTACACCAGGAACACCTTGGTTCAAAAAAAACACCCTTACTCAAACAAAATGAAAAGAAATTATATGAAAGCAAAAAAGTCCAAGCATAAGCCCAATAGGTACACGGATAAACTGAAAGTGACCAAACTAGCTAGTGGACACATAACAAATTGAGCCAAAAAGATCCCATTGAATGGCACATGGCCATACACGACATATATGACCTAATATGGTACACATGGCTAAGCATGGTTCATGTGGCAGAACAAAGGGAGTATGATGGACATGGCATATGTGGTAAGACACAACGTATATGCCTAGCCAGGATATATATATACAGAGGCATGCAGTCATTTGGATTACTCTGAACCCACTTCCTAATAAGTACACACCATAGTGTACTAGCACAGGGGATCATAAATCTCAAAAAGGGACATGCTCAAGGAGCATCATTTATCTCGAAATAGACAGAATCATTGATAGACATCCTCAAAGAGTCACTACTAAAACATAAAAGTAGAGTACATAAATCAAAGGTACAAACTTGAATAAGTAACAAAACCTATATATATATATATATATATATATATGTATCTAAAAAATCTATACAAAAACTGAGCCTACTTCTAGAAAATAAAACCACCAACTATATGCACTTTGGTGGGAACTATAGTCAAAAGAACACAAAGTGGTTGCCTATTAATCTCCACCATCATCTTCTGTGTTAATTTCCTCCTCAATCACCTCTAGACCATCACTGCCAGATCCATTCTGGCCCTCATCTTGCCAACTAGAAGTGATCATTCCATAGTAGAAGGGATTTTCTTCTAAGTTTGGAAAAAAAGTGTTAGAAAGAGTTATATTAGGATAAACCTTTTGGAATCACCATTTTGTGGTTTCAAAACTATAAGCCCATATGTCTGACGTGCCTTGAGTGTAATCATTAGAATCTTAATACTCTTCAACTACTCTTGTCTTAAGTGTCTCTATATTATCATTTAGCCTATGTATTTTCTCTCAAGATGAATGAATCCTCATAGATAACTCTTGATTTAGCTCATTCTCTTGGGTCAGAGTTGTATCTTGATCTGCCAAAGCAGCCTCCAGTGTCACCACTAATGTTGTATAAGTCATTGGGATACATGATGTGCCTCTTAAACTTTCTCTAACTCCTACTTTTCCTCATGACAGGCAAGCTCAATAGCATCTTGAACATCAATCACCTTACAATGCTCCTTCTTAGTAATCTCCAAGCGACCATTTGAATTAGCATAACCTTAACAGCAT
This sequence comes from Hippophae gyantsensis, assembly GCA_030763125.1. Classification (NCBI taxonomy): domain Eukaryota; kingdom Viridiplantae; phylum Streptophyta; class Magnoliopsida; order Rosales; family Elaeagnaceae; genus Hippophae; species Hippophae gyantsensis. The sequence continues at coordinate 17,208,853 of CM061038.1, read as the reverse complement.
GGTCCAAATTTGAGGCAAGTGTCTAGGTATAGCATCAAGACTATGCAAATCTAAACTCCTTACTTTTATGGATTCTAAAAAAGTGTCAGGTGTAGGTGAAGACATATGAGGGACATCAAAGTCCAGAGGTTATGAACTCGTACCATCTACAACAAGCACTGATGGAACCTTGATGGGTATTTGTAGGGACCTCATTCTCCTAAGAGGTGGTACAACGATAGTCACTCTAGAATTAGGTGCTCTTTTTCTTTTTGAACCCCTAGAGTTGCAAACCACCCTAATTCGTAAAAGTGCTTCCCTTTGACTAGACTCCTTGAGAAATCTAAAAGCTATCATGCTTATGTTTTTCCTACCAACTAGAAGATCAAAAATCATACTTATAAAAGAACAAAAATATCAACAAAATATTCAAAATAAGATACTAAAAATAAAGAGATAAGCTCAGTACTCACTGTTAGGATCTGATGGATCATCATTCTTTGGCTAAGCAACTATAGGGTCCAAACCCTAATAAGTGATCCACTTTAGAAGTATCAGTCTATCGTTATTTTGTTCCTTCACATGTGTACTGTATAGATAATTGATAACCTTCAAGTGCTTCTTAGAAGGATGGCCCTATAATAAATAAACTGTAAACAAGAAAGGAACATATAAGAAACAAGTAAAGCATACTACAATGAGGCTTATGATTAGACACATATTATATGTAATGAATACACAAGTATATGTATGACAACAAGTAATATAATGATAAGAAAATATTGTTCCCACAAGATTATGTTATTAGAAACTAATTTTTAAACAAAAATAAAAATCAATTTATTTGTGTTTTTACTTTTTAAGAAAGCAAAATTAAAAAAAACTAAAAATAAGTAGTAATAATTAATTAAATCAAATTTGACAATTAAGAAGATATACAAAGAAATATCTATAAATAAATAATCCCCCAATTTTCTAAACATATGAATCACTAAATCCACCAGTATAATTATCAACTAATTACATGATTAATTGAATTTAACCTAGTATGTATTCATCTCTCAAGTAAACTACACACCATATATTAATTTACCTAATCACATTTTCATGTCAATTAAATTGCATACTACTCATTAGGTTCACCAATTATATATCATATCATAAGAATCATACATCTATGTATAGAAACTACATATCTTATTTAATCAAGACAAACAATTAAATAATTCTCTCAAATTTATTTGATAGCCTCTATAGATCAATTGTTGGTCAAATAATTAATAGTATAAAAATTAGATTAAATTATATAATTAAATTGAAATCATAATTGGGATAAAAATTAGATCATCACATGTTTAAAATTGTGTTTATAAGACCCCTAGATTAATAAATTAACTAGATAAATTTTGTTCATAAAGTTCATATTTTTCACAAAGCTCATATTTTTCATAAAGAAAGATATAAAAATTGATAAATAAATAAGAATAAGAAGAAATACAATCAATCTCTTTAATTGTAATACCGATCTCCTGTTGAATATGAACTAAAATTGTATCTCCTTTTGAATTTTGTTTTATAGTTTTCCCTCTTTTTGGCTCCAAAAACTAATAAAAAAATATATTAATTTCGGCTTATTAGGGTTTATGGTAAGTGATGAGTGTTCAAAAAGCACTAAAATTACCATGATTTTATGCACATTAATTGATTAAAAATATATATATTTATATGATTTTATCATATATTTATATAAATCTGTCTTTTCGGAATCACGGATATTTTTATTATTTTCCAAGTATTTTCGCTTAAAAACGTAACTTAAAGACTCAAAGAGGAATACTGGAGGCAATACATCACAAATATATTCATAAAATAAATGAGGAAAAATCAACAAATATGGAAAATTGGACAAAATGGGTCAAAAAGGAGGAAATCGTGCACGCATCAGCCCAGCCGCGCCAGCCAATGCGCGCAGCACGCCCAGTCGTGCCAAGCAATGCGCACACCATACCAACACAACGCCCAATCCGTACGCACAGCACGCCCACTTCCGCTCGCGCCAACTCTCCATTCCGCGCACGCCTATGCCCAGTTTGTGTCCATCTGCGTACGCCGCCGCGCCCACACCATCATGACATCAGTAGTATGATGTCATCATTTAATACTCCATTTTTTCTCAAATTTTAATCATTTTTTACCCACTTTTTATTCCTCTCCTCACCTATAAATACCCCCATTCTATTCACTTCAAAACACACCTAAAAACACATCTTCTTCTCTCTTTCTTTCTCTCAAGTTCTTAGTTTTTAGTTTTTCCTTAGTTAGCTTTTCTTAGTTTTAGAGTTCTTCTCTTTTTGAGAAGAACTAGTTATGTTTTTGTAATTTATTTGCTTTTCGATTCAATAAATAGGAGTGTAAATTCTGTTTAGAGGTTTTCCAACAACGGGAATAGCATCAAAGTATTGTAAGGATTTTATTTTTTCTTTACAGTTATTTTTTATGCTTTATTCTTACATGTTATATTTAATTTGTGTGTGATTAAATTTAACTTTGCTAGCTGTTTGTAAACATGATATAATAATAACGTTGTTATGCTTGCGAAATATTAAATAGGTAAAAATCTCTAAAATGAATTGATTTTGTTTTTATTCAAGATTTTATATTAAGAATTTTAGAGAGAAATATATTATTTTTCATTACAAACTTAAATCTGAAAATTAGATTTTACGGTTTAGTTATCTGGTCTGATTTAGAGTAGTGCTCATTTATTTGTTGGTACAATCGCCAGATAGTTAGAGTGAAGCTCTATTTCAAAAGTTTTTATAAGAATTATTATCTGAAAATGTATTGACAACATGTTTTCAGTAGTGATTTTAAAACTTGAAAGTTGTACTCGGATAACTAAATTCTTAGGTTTAATTTAGACACCTTGAATAAAGTTTAAACTGTCTAACCATACAAAAGGTGGCATTTAAATGGTTCATTTTCAATCTCTTAGAAAAAGGAATTAATTTAATTAACCAAATTAGTTATCAATCCCACCCATAGGTGTTAATTGATTTATTTAGTTAACTTAGTTATTAATGAATCTGTATCTATGTTTATTTTTATGTTATTAGATTAGAAACACAAAAACCAAAATATCGTGACAGGATGTTTAGGATTTAATTTCATTTTTAAAAGTTTGAATAATAAATTAAAAACCATATACATTCCTTCCTTAGATCTACCTTGGGAGTATACTTATCATTTTCTACGAAATGATTCGTGCACTTGCGAGAGTTTTATAAATATAAAACCAAATTATCGGCAAGATCAGTGATGTCGGTTCTACCCATCAGTAAGCTTAGGTGATATATGTACATTCAAATCAGCTTCAGATCAAGGACTGAGATGAAAAAAGGAAAAACTAATATTGTAGCAAATAGAAATACAACATGTGGCACGGGGATTTACTTGGTGAATCATCGCACGACGTGTGGCATTGTTGGACTAGTGTGGTCAACATAGTTAAGTTAGTGCCACATGACATGATTTGATTTACGGTTACTGATTTCTTGGTGCACCAGTGGAAGGAATGTACAAATCAAGTGATTATGTATGGCATGCCCTATAACTGTGCTGTGAAACACTGAATGAACATCGTACTGACAAGTGGCATGTCTCTACTGCACATGGTACACATGGCTTTTCATGATTTTCCCTTCTTGCTTGCTTGGAATCCACATGGCTTGCCTAGTCAGCTCCCCTACTTGCATGGCTTCCACGTGGTGTCTTTTGATTAGTTATACATTAAAAAATTCATAAAACCCCAAAAATTTCTAGAAAATTTCCAAAAATTATATTTTCACCTCTTTTTACTAAAAAGTTCATATTCTAATATTTTTAACCCAAAAATACCAATTATTGTATAAAATGAGTAAATATTAAGTAGAATAGTGTACTAATGACTCTACTTTTATAGAGTCATCACACCCCTAACTTAACTCTTTGCTTGTCCCCAAGTAAAGTCAAGTCTAACTAGATAAAATGACATGGAAAGTATATTCATAAATACATATGTATTAATAAATGCATATTTAGTAAAAAATATCTCCTTCAAAAGTCGTAGAATTATATGACAAGGAGGTTCACATATTCATCAATCAACTTACCATCAATACAAGGATATGTAAGGTTTTGACGAATTGATTTGTGTATGTGTGTTGTACATGATATCATCCAATGCACTCATAAAATCAACATATATGAGCATGTTAATCAATTCAATCTTAGAACACATCTCATAAGTCTACTTTTTACATCCCTTTCCATTAAAATAAATATGCATTTAGCTAAAGATCAATAAGGATTTTATATGCTTGTAATGTAAGGCTTAGATAGGAGTCAATGAATGAAGATATTTAGGCTATTTCCACACCTTAACTTTCTTTTTATTCATCATGCACTTTTTAATTACAATTGAACTTTTCTTTGATATTTTAGTGCACTGTTTCTTATCATTCTTTTCATCTTATTTTATTCCACATATTTTTTTGTAACTTTCCAACACCCCCAAACTAATTTTCAATTTTATTTTGTTTTTCTTTAGAGGGATAATTGTGTTATGAGTTTTACTTCTTCTTTTTTGTTTTTTTATAGGATGCATTACATTTCACCTTACTCTATAGCATAACACATTATTGTATTTATTTTTTTTCAAAAAAGATAAAGGTGCAAGGATAAAGGTAATGCTTATTAGTTAGGCATAAAATGTGGCTTAAAGATATGAAAGGTTATTTCTTAGGCTCAAATGGTCGGTTATGTATATTAACCATGGTTAGTTTAAAAGGCTCAATCGATCAAAATAGGGCCTAAATCATTTCTCTTGTTAAATACTATTTTGAATTTTGCCTCAAAAGATTATCAAATAATTTAAATTATGGTATATCTCATCAACTCTCATAACTCACCACAAATTATCTCTCATTAAGAACACCAAAATCAATCATGAATAGGAGCATAATTTTTTTGAATCAATCCAATCAAAACAAGAAAGTATATCAAATGATTATTGTAAGTATTTTAACGAGCATGTTATATTGCTTATCCTAGTCATGACAACTAATTTTTATCATTGAGTTCATATGTTTCATATCATGCATGCATGCATTTAGTTTGCATATTTTATCAATATATATCAAAATCATGATTAAAAATGTCCTAAAAATAAAACAAATAAAAAAATTAAAAATGTGTACTAAATACTAAAGTAGAGTTCCCTCCCTCAAACTTAAATTGCACATTGTCCTCAATATGCATATGTAAGTTTGAAAAGTGAAACAAAAGAAAACTCCCTTAGTCTTGGCATAATCTATTGTTGAAACTGCTTACTCTAGTTGCACCATTTCTTTCCACATTTATTCACCTACAAAAAAAAATATAAGTAAAATAATGTTGTGTTTCCTCACATCCAGTGTCACATTTAGCGTTCTTGACTAAACGGTCATATCAAGTCTTAAGGTACATCTCTCTATGTCCATTTACTTTTGAGTTGTGATTTGTTCAATAATACTTTATGTTCTAATTTAAAAATATGGTGCTCAATTCTATTATCATGCCACATTTTCATTTTATTTTTGTACTTTTTGGTATTCTTATAAACATTCCATCGTAGCTCATCCAATTTAGGGTAAAGGTGTGAGGTTAAAACTTGATATCCCTTCAATATATGGTTTGATCTTTTATCTTATCTCAAAACCCTTCATAACTATATTAGGTGAACACATGAGGGGTGTAGTCTCCAAATAGTTCACATAGTAAACAATATCAATCATAGATTCCATACTTCCAAAATTAAAATTGATTGAATTATTTCTTGGTGAGTTTACTTCATAGTTTAAGCATCATGCATAACAATCTTAAGTGTGGGCAACTAAATAGATTTTTTTAAGTTATCATCACAATCAGTAGCATTTATCTTAAAACATTCATTGGCATTATCAATAATAGGGGGTTCAGATGCTTAAATGTTACTTGTTCATCTTGCACTCTCATTGTAAACTCACCTTTTTATACATCAATGAATGCTTTTCCAGTTGCTATGAATAGATGACTAAGTACCATAGGAATGTTATGGTTCATTTGTATGTCTAGTACAATTGAAATATGCTATAAAGATGAAATTTTCTATTTTTACTAGTACATTTTTAATTACGCCATGAGGTCACTTAATTGATCTATTTTCCATTTGTAATGTTATTGAAGTGAGTTTGGCTTTACCAACCCCTAATCTCTTAAATACTGATAATGAGATAAAGTTAATACTTGAACTTAAGTCACATAGCATTTTCTCAAAATAGATGTTCCCAATTGTGCAAGGAATATCAAAGCTACCTAGATCTTTTAGTTTTGTGGTAGTTTTCTTCAAGGATGGCACCACAACCTTCCATCAAGGATATTATTTCATGATTTTGAAGCCTACTTTTCTTTGAAAGTATATCCTTTAGAAATTTAGTATAAGAAGACATTTGTTCAAGTAGATCTACAAATAGTATATTCATGTGTAATTTCTTGAAGACTTCAAGGAATTTTGAAAACGACACATCTAAATTTTTCTTTTGTAGTATTTGAGGAAAAGGAATAGTGGGTTTGTAGATGTTGCTTTTCTTTTGCTGAATTATTTCTTTTTCAGTGCTCTCTTATCCACTAGTTCCTTCTCATCCTTGTTAGCTTCCTATTTCTCTTTATTCTTTTGAGTCTCATGTTACTCTTCTAAAGTTTTATCACTCCTCAAGGATATGGCATTGCAAATCTCCTTACCTTATCTTCTTGGATTTATAATTATGTCACTTGGAAGGTTATCTTGAGGCCTTTGACTTATGGCCTGGGCAAGTTGCCCTATTTGGTTCTTTAAATTTTGAATTGAAGCCTTTTGAGTAGACATTTTTGTATTTACTAATTGGATGAAGTCTTTCATAATCTCTATTAAAGTATTATACTATCCTCAATAAATGGCTTCTTTTCTTAGGCTTGTGATTTTTGTGGTTGTTGAAAACTAAGTGGTGGAAATTATTGAAAATTGAGTTGATTACCACCTTGATTGTTGTTATTCAAAGAGAAATTGGGATATTGTCTCCATCCTGGGTTATATGTGTTCGAGTATGGATTATTATTTTGATTCACATTACTACATAGAATTATGATTCAGTATTATTTGGACAATTATCAAACAAATGAGATCCACCATAAAAGACACAGGACACCCTTGAATCTTGGACTTGGTTTATACTTATTGGTGAGTTTTGAGCCTTTAAAAGATTTAATAAATATAACACTTGAGTTGTAAGTGTCGTGATATCATTTACCTCATGAATTTTGGCTACTCTTCTTGTGGATGTCATTCTGTCCATTGGACATTGATAATTATTGCTAGTCATTTTCTCAAGTAAATCATAAACTTGATTGTACAATTTGGTTATTAGAACTCCATTAGCAGATGTATCAACAATGGTTCTTGTTTGGGTGTTGAGACCATTGTAGAAAGTCTCAATTTGAATCTAACGAGGGATACCATAGTGAGGAAACTTCCTTATCAATTCTTTGAATCATTCCTATGCTTTATGTAAAGATTCCCCTTCATATTGTTAGTAGGAGGTAATATCATTTATGAGCTTGGCATTCTTTGTTAGTGGGAAGTATTTCATCAAGAAATTATCCGTCAAATCATTCCAAGTTATAATGGAATAAGGTGTCAAAGAGTTTAGCCAAACTCGAGCATAGTCTCGCAATGAGTAAGGGAATAATCTAAGCCTAAATGCTTCTTCGGTCACACAATTAAATTTGAATGAATCTCCAACTTCAATAAACAATATGAGATGAAGATGAAGATCCTCTGTTAGTAATCCACCGAATTGTCCAACTATTTGTAAAATTTGAAACATTACTGACTTTAGTTCAAATTGATTAGCTTGAATGTTTGGCTTTTTAATATTTGGATTCAGCCCTTCCAACATAGATAATGCATATTCATTCATAACTTTATCCCTATCATTCATCAAAAGTATCAACTTATTTCTTTCTTATTGATCTCAAAGTACGTTCAATTTTGAGATCTAAAGACAATATTTCTCTCTTACAGACTCTGCTCATACAATAGAGCCAACTATATTTCTAATAGCTAAGGAGATATCAAAATTAAATATAAATAAAAATTAAAAATAAATAACTAAATTAATTAATTAAAATTATGAAAAATAAATAAAGAAAATTAACTAAAATAAATAAATAACTAAATAAATAAATAAATTATGAAAAATAAATAAAGAAAAATAACTAAATAAAATAAAATAAAAATTAACTTCTAATATTTATAATCCAAGAAAATGGTGCCAAAAACTTGATCAGACATGAATTGTTTGCAATGAAATCGCAAGTATACGTATCGCAACAAGTAATATAACAATAAGAAAAGATCATTCGATGGAGATTATGTTATTAGAAACTAATTTTTAAAACAAAAAAATAAAAATCAATTTTTTTGTGTGTTTATGTTTTAACAAAGCAAAATTAAAAGAACTAAAAATAAAAAAGTTATAATTAATTAAATCAAATTTGTCAGCTAAGAAGATATATGAGAAAATATTTAGGAAATTTTCCCAATATAATTATCAACCAATTACATGATTAATTAAATATAACCTACCATGTATTCATCTCTCAAGTAAACTACACAACATATAGTAATAGTAATTAACCTAATCACACTCGCAGCACATGTGTATATTTCTTGAGCATCATCAGGCACAATATATGACACATGTTGTTTATCACCCATTTGATCATTATCAATAACACTCATAATAAGGTATATAAATTGTAGCAACTTATGAACCTGGGATATAGTTGCTACCTATTCCAACATCTAGCATGGCTAATAGAGGTGGGGTGATGCTTATTTTCGCAAGTGTACGAATCGTTCAAGTAATAAAATGTACAAAAATATAGATATCGAACCCACAAGGAATGGCATTACTAAGTACCGAAATTGACTAATCCTAGTTTTATTTGAAAAACCAATTGTTGAAATTGTTTAAGAAGCAAATTAACTTAAAAATAAACGCAAATAACACAATTGAATGTTGTTCACAAATGATTAAAAATGTTAAGGCATTTGATTTCGCTAAATCAATTCAATCCGATTTGAAGTCAATATGAGAATCAAAGCTAAAAATGATGGTTGAAAAACCCAAATTTACCTAATACTCTCTCTCGAGTTATATTAGAATTACTTATCTATGAAAACCAACTATATTTCTATGAAGATTTAATCACAAACAAGCACATTACGATTTATGAAATTTCTAGAATAACCACATACATCATGCATTAGGTCTCACACTCGCATTTGACATACGATATTTATCACAAGAAGCATTCATTACACATCTCCTCTCGGTCTCAATATAATGCAACAAATCATCTAAATCTTGGCCATAAATTTAAAAGCATTAAGCATGGAAATAAATACTCAACTTGAAAACAATAAACTCATATAATAATAACAAAAGAAATCAAATTTTCTTGATTCAACTACATCATAGCCTTAGCAAAAATGAATTAGTTCATAATGGAAATAAGAACAAACATTATCTCAATTGAATCCATGAATAACAAATCTGAATAAAATGCAAAAAATGAAAGCTAAGGAGAAGAGATGAAAAACTCTTGAAGATGAACACTTGGTAGCAACAATGGTGATAATGCTTCAAGCTTCTCCAAACTTTCTCTCCAAAATTGCCTTCTCTCCTCCAAAGATGTCTCAGATCTCCTTCTCTCTATCGTGGCCTCTTTCTCCATCTTATGGTATATATAGATCTAGGGTTTTGGGGGAAATTTTGGAATAAAACAACATAAAAAATGTGTTTTCGGACGAAACTCGCCGGCGGCGACATTATTCTCACTGCGGTGAGATTTCTGGAAAAATTAAAATTTGGTTTCTCTAATTCTCGCCAGCGACGAGATTTGTATCTGCCAAAATCCATGCTCTTGGGAATATTTTCTCCGTGCTCTCTATAAGATTTTCGTCAGCGGCGAGAATCATCTCGCCGGCGGCGGGATTTCCAAATTTTGAAACTTTGTTTCCTTTTTATTTTCACTGAATTCCAATCATTGAAATTTGTCCCAAACTTCTCCAAAATCATGATTTTACCTGAAATTGCACTTTAAACATGAAATACCCATGAAATGACATTTGTGGATTAAATAATCAAATAAACACAATTTTCACGCAAATATCAACATTTAAATCATAACAAAAATGCAATAATTTGACTCTTATCATGGGATGTAGAAGTTGTAGCAACTTCTGACCTTGAGGGTACTGGCATGTGACCTTTCATAATCTATACCTTTTAGTTCCTGTATAGTTTTGGCCTTTCTCATCCTTGTCAAACTGCACAAAAATAGATCAAGTACAATTTTTAGCCATTTAATATAGAAGTGTCTCCTTTATTTATGAATTTTAAAGTACAAAACTGAAATGAAACCTATATTTATGAATTTATAATGTGATAAATCTAAGGCTTTCCATGCCTCAGAGAATAGGATGTTAGTTGAGCTACCATCGTTTATCAGAATTCTATGTAGGCTTATATTTTCCACTTTAAGTGTGACCACCAATACATTAGTGTGGGGATGACATAACTTGTTGTCTTCCTTCTCTAAAAATGTTTTTCTTGAGTTCATCAGCTTAGAACCTTTGTTTGGGCTATGCATAGAAATGATGTGGATCGTTTCTTGGTAGGACTCATTGATATATGCCTTACGGGAATTATTATAGTCCCTTCCTATATGACAACCTATAATGACCTAGACCTCTCACACTTCTTATGTGGAAGTGTGTTTTCGCTCCCTTTGAAGAGAGACCCACTACTATTCTTGTCTTTCATTTCAAGCAAACTTTCTCAATTTCCACCTCTGAATAAGGTTCTCAATTTCATTTTTCAAATCTCAACACAATTGAGTGCTTTGAGTTCCTATGGAACCTATGATATTGATCTTTATTCTATCCAACCTTCTTAAGTTTCCTAGGCTAGCATATTATGCACTGGTTTTCAACTTATATAAGGAGTGTTTCCTAGGGCATAGTCAAGGGCACATTGGTACAAAAGTTTAGTCTAGTATTGCCTTAACCCCATTCCCTATCTTTCTCATCTCTACGGCCCTAACAGGTTCTTTTACTCCTTGATCGTCTCTATTCATCCCTAACCTTGGGTGGACATCTTGTGTTTTCATTAGTTGGGAGGTTCTTGACTCTCCTATTATTGGCCATCTCTTCAATGTTGAGGTACATTTTCACTAGTTAAGTGACCTCTGTATATGTGGTTGGAAAGTCTTTTGCAATGTCCCTCCAAAAGGGTCCTTGGAAAAGAGCTTGGTATAATGCTCTCATCGCCACTAAATCAGAATAGTTGGTCACTTGGATTTTTTTGTTGTTGATCTTGTCAAAGAAATATTCAGGTTCTCATCTTTCTCTTGATACAGAGTCATCAAGTGAGCTATTATTTACAATCTTCTTATTTTTGTATAAAAGTGGGAAAAAATTGCTTTTCAAACTTGACAAATGTACCAATTGTATTAGGCTTGAGGGTATGGTACTAAGCCAAGGCTTAGTTAGTTAGGGTGAGTGATGCTTATTTTCGCAAGTGTACGAATCGTTCAAGTAATAAAGTGTACAAAAGTACGGATATCGAACCCACAAGGAATGGCGTTACTAAGTACCGAAATTGACTAACCCTAATTTTATTTGAAAACTGAATTGTTGAAATTGTTTAAAAAGAAAATTAACATAAAACTAAACACGAATAACAAAATTAAATGTTGTTCACTAATGATTAAAAACGCTAAGGCATTTGATTTCGCTAAATCAATTCAATCCGATTTCAAGTCATGTTATATGAGAATCAAAGCTAAAAGTGATGGTTGAAAAACCCAAACTTATCTAATACTCTTTCTCAAGTTATATTAGAATTACTTATCTATGAAAACCAACTATATTTCTATGAAAATTTAATCACAAATAAGCACATTATGATTTATGGAATTTATGGAATAACCACATACATCATGCATTAGGTGTCAAACTCGTATTCAACATACAGTATTTATCACAAGAAGCATTCATTACACATCTCCTCTCGGTCTCAATATAATGCAACAAATCATCTAAATCTTGATCAGAAATTTAAAAGCATTAAGCATGGAAATAAATACTCGACTTGAAAACAATGAATTCATATAACCATAACAAAAGAAATCAGATTTCCTTGATCTAACTACATCATAGCCTTAGCAAAAACGAATTAGTTCATAACGGAAATAAGAACAACCATTATTTCAATTGAATCCATGAATAAAAAATATGAATAAACTGCAGAAAATAAAAACTAAGGAGAAGAGATGAAAAAACTCTAGAAGATGAAGGCTTGGTAGCAACAATGGTGAAGATCCTTCAAGTTTCTCCAAAATTTCCTTCTCTTCTCCAAAAATGCCTTTGAACTCTGCTTTCTGCCGTCCCCCTCTTTTTCCATCATATTATATATATAGATCTAGGGTTTGGGGGGCAATTTTGGAACAAAACAACCAAAAAATCTATTTTCGGACGAAACTCGCCGGCGGCGACATTATTCTCGCCGCGGCGAGTTTTCTGGAAAATAAATTTTTTTATGTTTTCGATTTTGGCCGGCGGCCAAAATAATGTGGCCGGCGGCTAGATGCATTTGGCCGGCGGCGAGATGAATTTGCCAAATTTTGTGCTCTCGGGAAGATTTTCGCCGTGCTTTCTGTAGGATTTTCGCCGGCGGCGAGAATGAATTGGCCGGCGGCGATATTTCTTTGGCCGGCGGCGAGATTGCTTTGCTCAACCCCGTTCATAGAAATTTGTCCCAAACTTCTCCAAAATTATGATTTCACCTGAAATTGCACTTTAAACACGAAATACCCGTGAAATGGCATTTGTGGATTAAATAATCAAATAAACGCAATTTTCACACAAATATCAACATTTAAATCATAACAAAAATGCAATAATTTGACTCTTATCAGTGAGTTGGAAAGATCGACACCTGATCACATGACTGTAAGCATAAAGGTCCATCCAACCTTTAAAGTTCTTAAGGTTCTCTAACAGATCCTTATTGCCATCATAAAAGCTTATATTGTGCACCTTGAATTTATCTTAATAAGATAGCCATGACTTCATGGGAGAACAGGGACTCAATGGAAATAATTATGTATGGGAATCTACATCTGTTTAGTCTTTACTATACCTCTTGCAATTAGATGGCTAATTGATCGATGGTGGGATGAAGGATTATAGGTATGTATGCTAAGTTGATTGTCCCTGTGGTGGACACTAGCAATTGAGGTTGCATTATCTCTATGGCTGACCTAGATAGAATGATCACACTTGCAAGCTCCAAGATGCTTGCGTAGATCAGGATAAGCAGGTCCCAAGTAGTCTAAGATGGATGAATAGACAAAAATATAAGTTCTAAGCCTTAGTAAGTTGGTGGCTCTAGAATAGTAGGCCAAAATTGTACGTCAAACTCGTGTGCTTTGACCTCACCCAAATGGATCACATCTTCGGTCTAAGGCTGTATGGTTATGAGTTAGATCTAATACATTAAAGGCACTAAAAGATACCGTATGGATTCCTCTAGTTCAAGGGCTTGTGGCCATGTTAGATGTCCCAAGATGGTCTAGTGCACATTCTCCATTATGTTCAGATGGACTTCCATCCTTGCTCTTTTTTAATGCTCCATTTAAGCTTGTTGTGGTCATTATGGTATAAGGTTGGCAACCTATATCAATGGTTGTACAACTTGTTGGACATAAGGTGGGACTTCATCATTCCTTATTGAAACTTGGTTGTTCAATTTAAGAGGTTGGTTCATCTTGAAAGGACAAAAAGGTATGGCCTTTAGAGACCGTTTAGAGTGAACTTCTTTTGAAGTAGTTTTCTTTTGAACTTTTAGGGCCTTTTCCTCAAGGACCACGTAATTCAGAATGTTGGAGAAAACTGTATATATTTCTCTTTAGTTGTGATTTAACTTGTAGAGCATAATCTTTCCCAAAGTCCACCAACCCTAGGATCTTGGACCACCATAGGTTATGTTGGACTTTGGCCACCAATGCTTGAGTAAGTTTGGGTAATAAGGAGAAAGAGGAGACTAGTGTCTCTCCTTGTGATGTTGAGAGATGTTAAGAGAAATTCTAGATCTCATTGTTTGTAGTTGAGAGAGAAAGTTGTTATATGTAAAAGTAATTGTGTTTAATAGTGAGTAGTGGTGAAAATTTATAGGAAAGCATATACCTACCGATGACCCTTACTTATAGTGATAGACTTACATTTAAATGTTGGAGTGTTATTCACTTAATTATCTGATTGTCAGATAATTAATGATTTGAATATTGGTCATATATCTATGTTAGATATTTAACTAATATTGATGATTATGTTGACTCAATGCTGGTTAGGTTGGTCTGCAAGTTATTTGTTGACTAGAACCTCTCATATTACGCCACTTGACATAAACTATTTTGCACCTAACACCTTGATAAATTACTTTTTGATGCTATATTACCTTTTCTTCTTAGTATCAGAGATTTTTCTTTAACATCTAAGTTCCATTCTTTAGGAAGTTCATAGTCTGTTAATATTTTTGGTTTTATTATTTGCCTAATTTGTTGTAAAGTTTTATCTATTTCTATACATTCATTTTTCCATGTATTGAACTATTATGACTATTTGTAAATGAATATCCTACTATACAGTGTACTAAAAATGAATGATTTTCTTCTTTCATTAAATCTAATCTTTTAAATTCATAGGCTAAACGTAATACTTGGTTTAAGTTTTTATCATTAATATTAATGACACACTTAGGGTATGCTATGAGTTTCAATTTATAGTATCATAAGATTTCATGAATCATTTCTAATAAAGCATGTTTTCTGAAAGAGTCCATGACCTGGTATAATGAATCAATCCTAACTCGTAAAGATCTAAACAATGTAACACTTATAAAGTTCACATAGGAGAAGCACAAACATTATAATATCAAAAGCAAATATTATATGTCAAACAGAAAGTAAGTAAATTCTTTCTGATCAAAGTTTAAGTCAATAGTATCTTGAAACATATACACTTTAAATTTGGATTGTACTAATACAAACTCAGATCATACATAACATTTGATATAATGATATAAACTCATATAGAGATTGTATCTATGTGATAAAATCCTTAAGTTGCTTAAGGAAACCACTCAGCAGTAAACAATTCACTAAGCAGTAAACTGATGAGTGCTCAAAAAGTACTAAAATTATCATGATTTTATGCACATTAATTGATTAAAAATATATATATTTATATGATTTTTATTTAAAATAATAATAATAATAAAATAATAAAATTATTTTATTTAATTATTTAAAAAAAAATTATAAAAAATAAACAAAAACTTGATAGGGTAGAACCGGCATCGCCGCTCCTGCCTATAATTTGGTTTTATGTATTTATAAAACTCTCGTAAGTGCACGAATCATTTCGTAGAAAATGATAAGTATAATCCCAAGGTCGATCTAAGGAAGGAATGTATGTGGTTTTTAATTTATTATTCAAACTTTTAAAAACGAAATTAAATCCTAAATATCCTGTCACAATATTTTGTGTTTTTTTGTGTTTTTAATCTAATAACATAAAAATAAACATAGATACAAATTCAATAAACATTTATGCAAATTTTATCTTTTATAATAGTGGAGTATTTATGGATATAATAACTAAGTAATTAGGCTCGCTCATATTATTTAGGTTATTAAAGATATGAAATGATATTTATTGATTCTCTCTTTTTTATATGAATACCACCTTTGGTGGGTTTAGATATTCTTTGTTAACTAAACAAATCAATTAACACCTATGGGTGGGGTTGATAACTAATTTGGTTAATTAAATTAATTCCTTTTTCTAAGAGATTGAAAATGAAGCATTTAAATGCCACCTTTGGTAGACAGTTTAAACTTTATTCAAGGTGTCCAAATTAAACCGAAGAATTTAGTTATCTGAGTACTAACTTTAAAGTTTTAAAACCACTACTGAAAACATGTTGTCAATACATTTTTCAGATAATAATTCTTATAAAAACTTTTGAAATAGAACTTCACTCTAACTATCGGGCGATTGTACCAACAAATAAAAGAGCACTACTCTAAATCAGACCGGATAACTAAACCTTAAAATCTAATTTTCAGATTTAAGTTTGTAATGAAAAATAATATATTTCTCTCTAACATTCTTAATATAAAATCTTGAATAAAAACAAAATCAATTCATTTTAGATATTTTTACCTATTTAATATTTCGCAAGCATAACAACGTTATTATTATATCATGTTTACAAACAACCAGCAAATTTAAATTTAATCACAGACAAATTAAATATAACATGTAAGAATAAAACATAAAAAATAACTGTAAAGAAAATAAAATCCTTACAATACTTTGATGCTATTCCTGTTGTTGGAAAACCTCTAAACGGAATTTGCACTCCCATTTATTGAATCAAAAAGCAAATAAATTACAAAAACATAACTAGTTCTTCTCAAAAAGAGAAGAACTCTTAAACTAAGAGAAACTAATTAAGAAAAACTGAAAACTAAGAAAAGCTAAAAAAACTAAGCAATGAGAGAAAGAAAGAGAAGAGAAGGTGTGTTTTGAGGTGTATTTAGTCGTGAAGAGAATGGGGGTATTTATAGGTGAGGATGGAGAGAAAAAGTGGGTGAAAAAATGATTAAAAATTGGGAAAATACGGAGTAGTGAATGATGACGACATGCTGATGTGGGCGTAGCAGCGCGCGCAGATGGGCGCAGGCGCGCGCAGATGGGAGCAGGCTGGGCGCAGGCGCGCACAGATGGGAACAGGCTGGGTGCATGCGTGCACAGACGGGAGTAGGGGCGTGCTCAGCGCGCACGGAAGGGAGAGCTAGTGCGCGCGTTGTTGGGCGCGGCTGGGGCAATTGTTGCGTACGGTGGGCGTCACGGCTAGGCGGTGGGGCGGCGCGATTTCCTCCTTTTTGACATTTTTGACCCATTTTATCCAATTTTTTCATATTTTTTGGTTTTTCCTCATTTATTTTATGAATATATTTGTTATGTATTGTCTCCAGTATTCCTCTTTGAGTCTTTAAGTTACCTTTTGAAGCGAAAATACCTAAAAAACAATAAAAATACTCGTGATTCCGAAAAGACAAATTTATATAAATATATGATAAAATCATATAAATATATATATATTTTTAATCAATTAATGTGCATAAAATCATGGTAATTTTAGTACTTTTTGAGCACTCATCATAAACAAGTTACAATACTAATAGATAATAAAATGACTATAACCTCTATCAGTCAGGGTCTCTATTCAAACCGCCTACTACTACTCTTCACCTTCTACTTCTACAACTATTTGGTTCAACACTAGAACTTGACTGTCCTTCACAGTCAACACCATCCAATGTGATGTGATTGGAAACCAATGATCAGTAAAAGTAAGGTCTCTATAATTTTATCTCTTAAGCAAGGGGTAAAGAAGAGAAATGAGAGGGATATTTATAGCACTCAAATTTTACACCTTGTCAGCTACTTCACCAAGGGTGGTTGTGAGCTTGGTGGATAATCGATGCAAAACTACAAGTGCATAGTATCGTAGTTTTATAATAAAGTGATAAGAAGAGTATTGTCCTCAGGGATTGATGACTTACTTTTGAAAAATACCAAAATTATACTATTCTCAATTTTATCTAGGAAAATAACTAAGGTTGTTGTAATTGAAATTTAAAATAAAATAAATTTAAAGAAAATGCAGAAAAGAAAAGAAAGATGTTCGAAAATCAAATTAATAGGAAGAAAACTTCTAAGAAATCGATTTTACCTAATCGCTCAATATGCCTTACTCATCTAGCTAATATAATTTAATTCTCTCGATTTGTTAGCAATCTCTAAAAAACATCCAAAAGCCTCTTTTGATAGTCAATTGAAAATATTCTTGTTTATTAATTTACACAAGAGTATGCAATTTAATAAAGCAAGAAAACATTAAGGTCAATGATTTTAAAACTACATAGGTTCATACAAGTCTTTTAATCTCTATATTTACCTATGCTGAAATATTTCAGATATATTCTATAATTCCCACTTCCGATAGTAAATCATAAGACTAAAATCATCTAATTAATGGCCAGTTAATTAGAAGCAATAAACTCAGATAAACATGAAGAAAATTAATTCAAATTTAAATAGAAAATCAAGCATAGTTTGGAATTAAATTACATCTTTTTCTTAAAATAAGAAAAATTAGTTCATGCAAAAAATTAAAATTAACATAAACAAATTCACCATAATTTTTCTAAGAGGAATTGAAAGGATAATGTATCGCAAAAGAATCTACTTTCTCTTCTTCCCCAACGTCTGCATATTTCCTTTTTCTTTATTTCCCAATTCTGCATAGCTTTTGATTTTTTTTGTTCTCTTCTTTGGTTTATATATATATATATATATATATATAGAGAAATCTTAATTTAAATTTCATCACACATAAATCTTCTAATTCCCTTCACATTCTTTGGAGGTGGTAGTTTTTCTATGGTTGCAATTTTATCTCTATCATCCTCAATTCCTTTAGATGACACCCTATGGCCAAGCACGATCCCTTCTTGAACCATGAAATTACACTTCTCCTAATTTAGGACAATTTTTTTATCTTCATATATATGCAAAACAAGAGCTAAATTATGCAAACAATGATAAAAAGATGTTCCAAAAATCGAAAAGTCATCCATGAAAATTTCCATTATATCTTCCACCATATCAAAAAAGATAGCCATCATGCAATGTTGAAATGTTGTTGGGGCATTACACAACCCAAAAGGCATCCTTCTAAAAGAAAATTTTCTGTAGGAGCATGTGAATGTAGTTGTCTCCTAACCTTTGTAGGCTATGGCAATTTGGTTATACCCCAAAAAACAATCTAAGAAGTAATAATATGGATATCCAGCCAATCGATCTAACATTTGATCAATGAATGGAAGTGGAAAATGATACTTCCTTATTGCTTTGTTCAACATGCGATAATCTATACATGCATGCCAACCCATGACTGTTCTTGTAGGAATAAGCTTATTATTATCATTTTTCACCACTGTCATTCCACCTTTTTTTGGTACAACATGCACTGGACTTACCCATGAGCGGTCTGAAATAGAAAAAATATTTCCAGCATTGAAGAGCTTCAAAATTTTGGCACTCACAACTTCCGTCATTGCTGGATTTAATCTTCTTTGAGGCTCAATTAATGGTTTGTAAGGTTCCTCCGTTAGAATCTTGTGCATGCAAATGGATGGACTTATACCTTTTATGTAAGAGATAGTCCATCCTAAGGCTATTCTATGCTCCCTTTACACACACAACAATTTTTCCTCTTCTTTAGGTGTAAGTGATGTCGCAATAATCACTAGAAAGGTGTAACTATCACCCAAGAATGCATAGCAAAGATGATCATGTAGTTTCTTAGACTCTAGAGTTGTAGTTTGATGCATCTTTTTTGTAGAGATTACAGAATCCGTCCTTGCTACCATTGGCTCTAGCCTCTCAAATTATTTGCTAAATGATGTAACATGTTGCAATGCTTCTAAGGAAAATACATAGTGGATAAATTCTTCACTAAAAATAGGTAAATCAGATTCACAAACAACAGATTTATTAAAATCATAAGCATGGGATGAAGTGATGATACATTGTTCTTGATGATCGGTTGGTATATCCTCTTAGAAGGCTTTTACTAAATATTACTCAATGACATCTACCCGAAAGCTAGTGCTTGGATCTTCTAGAAATCTCATGGCCTCATAGATGTTGAACATAACCTTTTCCTTGTTCACTCTCAATGTTAACTCACCCTTTTGAACATCCATTAAATCCCTTCCCATAGCCAAGAATGGTTGGCCAAGAATTAGTGGGACATCTTGGTCTTCATCCATATCTAATACCACAAAAATAGTAAGAAAAATGAATTTATCCATCTTTTCCAATACATCTTCTATGAGTTCACGTGGATACTTGATGGATCGGTCTGCTAGTTATAAAAAAATGGTTGTTTATTTCATCTCTCCAAGTATCCATTTCCTATAAACAAATAGTGGCATAAGATTAATGTAAGCACCAAGACCATATAAAACTTTATCAAAAAAATGAATTTCCAATAGTGCAAGGCAAAGTGAAATTTCCTGGATCTTTTAATTTTTGAGGTAATTTCTTTTGAAGAATGGCACTACATTCTTCATAAAGCTTCACTATTTCGAACTCTTCCAACCTTCTCTTCTTAGAAATAATGTCCTTAAAGAATTTGGCATCTGTTCCAAAGCATCTACAAAAGGAATATTTATATGAATTTTCTTAAAAACATCCAAAAAAATTATAAAATTGGTGATCTAATTTTTGTTTTTGAAAGCGTTAAGGATAGGGAAGTGGAGTAGAAAGAATATGAGGATTTTCAGGAAATGAAATTGATGGAGGCATGTTAGCCTCTCTTAGTGTGTCATCAACAACCTTATCTTCTTTTACTTTATTATCTCTTTGGCCATTGTTTGGAGCTGTAGGGGTGGACTCGGTCTCCTTTGATGGTGACCTCTCAATTTCTCTTCCACTCCTAAGTGTAATTGCCTTGCATTGTTCCTTTGGATTCACTTTTGTATTGCTAGGAAAAGTTCCTCTTTGTTGAGCATTAATGGTTGTGGCTAGTTTCCCAATTTGCATTTCAAGATTTTTCATAGTGGCTTCCATATTGTTAAAACGAGTCTCAATGTTATCCATCCATGAATCACTCTTTTTAAACCTTGCTTTGGTCTCCTCAAAAAAGGAAACCATGGCATCCTCAAGTGACATCTTCTTTTTGCTTGGTTAACTATTAAACCCTGGATAAGGTTGCAACACATTCTTTGTGTTTCCATAAGAAAATTCTCATGATTTTGAAGCTCTGGATGGTAGTAATTTGGCATAGGATCACCACAATAATTTTAGTTCTGATTATTGATGTTTTGAACCTACCCTTGACTTGATTCATTCATCGGAACTGTCATACTTGAAGTTGCAACATATTTTGCACTTTGTGGTATTTTTGGGTTTTCAATGTAGAAATCTGATGAGATAGAGAAGCTACTTGAGCTGAACGGACAGCAAACAACTCCAATTCATAAATCCTGGCAACTTTCTTAGCCATAGGTCTTTTAGTTGGCCATTGATAGTTATTTGAGGCCATTTCTTCCCAAAGAGAAGTAGCACCTTTAGTTTTCTTTGACATCAAAGTTCCACCAGAAGCAACATCAATTATAGTTCTAGTTTGTTCATTTAATCCATTATAGAACATCTAAACTTACAACCAATCCGGAAATCCATGTTGAAGGCAACATCGAATCATATCTTTATACCTTTCCTATGCTTCATAGAGCATCTCAAAATTATTTTGCCTGAATTGACCAATCTCATTTATGAGTTGGGCTATTTTTGCAGGTGGAAAGAATTTAACAAGAAACTTTTCTGCCATATCCTACCAACTAGTGATGCTTCCTGGTTGTAGAGATTGTAGCCAACTTATGGCCTTTTCCCTCAATGAAAAAGGAAACAATGTCAATCTAATGGTGTATTCAGTAACACCATTCATCTTACAGTGTCACAAATTTCCAAGAACATCACCAAATGATTATTAGGATCATCAAGACGCGATCCGCTAAATTGGGCTTGTTGCACCATGCTGATCAACATAGGTTTGAGCTCAAAATTATTGGAATTAATGGTCTAGCGTCTTACACCTGAGTAATTGTCATTCATAATTGGCCTTACATAATCTTTTAAGGTGCGTGGCTGTGCATTATGTTCTCTTTCAGCCATGGTAGTACTTTAAATTTCTGGATCAAAAGGAATAGTGTTTCAAGTTCTAGCACAACTCATCCAACATTAAAAACACACCTAGAGAAAAAAAATATAATTCTAATTTAAAACCAAGATTAGTTTGTATTGATATTGACAAAAATAAGAAAAAATCAATCCTTGGCAACAGTGCCAAAAATTTGATCAGTGCAAAACTACAAGTATACAGTATCGTAGTTTTATAATAAAGTGATAAGAGTATCATCTTCAATAATTTGTAACTTACTTTTGATAAATACCAAAATTATACTAATCTCAATTTTATCTAGAAAAATCACTAAGGTTGTTGTAATTGAAATTTAAAATAAAGAAAATGCAAAAAAGAAAAGAAAGATGTTCAAAAATCAAATTAATGGGAAGAAAACTTCTAGGAAATCTATTTCACCTAATCCCTCACTATGCTTTACTCATCTAGCTAATTGAATTTAATTCTTTCAGTTTGTTAGTAATCTTAAAAAAAAATCTGAAAGCCTCTTTCGATAGTAAATTGGAAATATTCTTTTTCATTCATTCACACAAGAGTATGCAATATAATAAAGCAAGAAAACATTAAGGCCAATGATTTTAAAACTACATAGTTTCATACAAGTCTTTCGATCTCTATATTTACCTATGCGGAAATTTTATATATATCATATAATTCCCTTTTTCGATAGTAAATCACAAGACTAAAATCATATAATTAATGGCCAGTTAATTAAAAGCAAAAAAATCAGAATAAATCAAACAAATATGAAGAGAAATGATTCAAATTAACATAGAAAATCAAGATTAGTTTGGAATTAAATTACATCTTTTTCCTAGAATAAATAAATTAGTTCATGCTAAAAATTAAATTTAACATAAGCGAATTCACCAGGTATTGAAAGAAAAATGTGTCACAAAAGAATCTACTTCGCTTCTTCCCTAACGTATGTCTCTTTCCTTTTTCTTTTTTTCCCAGTTTTGCGCAGTTTCTAATTTTTTTTTGTTCTCTTCTGTCGCCCTCTATTCGTTTCCCTTCTTTAGGCCACTTACGATAATATATATATATATATAGAAATATTAATTTAAATAAATCTTCATTTAAATTTGAGAGTCCTTAAATGATATGCTTATAAAATTTTTGGATCTTCATTTTCTTCAAATCTGTAATAAAATTTAAATGATAATAATGAAGTCTAAAATCAATAAAAAATAAATAAAATTAGACTAAATTTAAAGTTGAGAAGTGATAAATTATGTTAAATTTATAGAAAATGACAAGTATACTCCCAAGGTTGATCTAAGTAGGAATATATGTGATTTTTAATTTATTATTCAAACTCCTAAAAAACGAAATTAAATTCTAAACATTCTGTCACGAAATTTTGATTTTTTGTGTGTTTCTTAATCTAATAACATAGAAAAATAAACATAGATATGAAATCAATAAATAATTATGCAAATTTTTATCATTCATAACAATGGATTATTTATTTATATAATAATTAAGTTAATCATGATTGCTTATATTATTTAGGTTATTAAATATATAAATAATATTTATTGATTCTCTTTTTTTATATAAATATCACCTTTGGTGGGGTTAGATACTCTTTGTTAATTAAATAAATCAATTAACACCTATAGGTGGGGTCGATAATTAATTTGGTCAATTAAATTAATTCCTTTTTTCTAAGAGATTAAAAACGAACTATTTAAATGCCACATTTGGTGGGGTTAGACATTTTAAAATTTATTCAAAGTGTTCAAATTAAACCTAAGAATTTAATTATCCAAATACTAACTTTCAAGTTTTAAAACCATTACTAAAAATATGTTGTCAATACATTTTCGAATAATCATTCTTATAAAAAGTTTGAAATAAAGTTCCACTCTAACTACCAGGCGATTGTACCAACAAATAAAATGGTACTACTCTAAATCAAACTAGATAATTAAACCTTAAAATATAATTTCTAGATTTAAGTTTATAATGAAAAATAATATATTTCTCTCTAACATCCTTAATATAAAATCTTGAATTAAAAAAATCAATTTATTTTATAAAAATGTTTTACCTATTTAATATTTTGCAAGCATACCAATGTTATTATTATATCATATTTACAAATATCCAACCATGTTAAATTTTATCACAAACAAATTAAATATAACATATAAGAATAAAAAATAACTATAAATAATTCATTTTAAAAGTATACCTCAAAAAATTCTTATAGAACTTTGATGCTAATTTTGTTTCTGGAAAACCTTTAAACAAATTTGCATTTATATTTATTGAATAAAAAACTACATATTTATAAAAACATGGCTAGTTCTTTCCAAAAAGAAAATAACATTAAAACAAAAAAAACTAAAAAAATTAAGAAAGCTTCTTAGAGAGAGAAAGTTAGGGAGATAAAGAAAAGATATTTTAAAGGATGATTTTTACAATAGGAAAGAGGGTGATTTTATAGGTGAGAAATTTTTTTAAAAAAAGTGAAAAAATATCTCAAAAATTGGTCTTGGATAGGTTGTCACACTTGTATTTGCAGCAGACAGGCACTATGCACGTGTGTATTGGTTGGGAAATTTTGTCCATTTTTTAATTTTTTTTAATTTTCCTTATTTTTTTCTTAACATATTTGTGATGTATTCTCTCTAGTATTTTTCTTCGAGTCTTTAAATTATTTTTGAACAAAAATACATGAAAAAATACTTTTTAAGCTCTCTTTAGTGGCAAGGTAATAAAAAATTGCATTTTTTTTTCAAAAATACCAAGTAATATCCATAAATACTTGCACTTGAAACATGCCAAAAACCACAAGTAAAAAATGTCGGCTTGCTCACACTTGTGGAAAACCAATACTCTACCTAGCATGCATACTACGAAAACCAACCTCGTGGTGTGTGTTAAATATGCTTGCATACAAAGTATACCTAACTACGTTCTTGTGTGAACTATTGATCTGTAGTAACCAACCTTATAGAGAGAAAGACACATACACTAAGTGAAATAAAAGATATCATGTTTTGTACACGAGAAGCCAACACATAAACACAAGTACAACATGACTTACATTTTCTATTTATTATTTTATTGCTAGCAGTGCTAGTTTTATTGGTGTATCAATTTCTTCTCTAAAATATACTTTTATTCGTATTAAGATTCCTCTTAAATTGATGTATCTAATTTTTAATTTATCTTTCTAATGGATTGTTGATAGTTTATCCATAATATTTTCTTTGTCAACTAATGGTATATTATGCCTTTCTTGGAAATTAACTAATAAACTATATATTTCCTTGGAAATTGTTTTTAATTCTCGAGAAAGATGAATCTTTGAATCCACCTCCTTTCTTAAGATTTAATTTTGTTTTTTGTATTTTTTCAAATTTCTTTTTACTAATTATCATTTCATAAAAAAATATCCTAGGATGTTTTGTGTTTCAATTTCTATTAATTGTTGATTTTCTATCATTTATGCCATTTTTTATGAATAAAAAATTACTATTAACTTTCGTTAACTTGGGTGTATTTATGATATTTTTAAAATCTTAGGAATATTTGTAACATTACATCAAACCTTAAGAGTATTATTGATATTATCCCTTAAGTACATATATGTTGTTTTCTATTATATTTATATATAAAAATTTTCGTAGAATCTTATTTTTTATGACTTTCTTTAAATTATAAAAAAAATAATGCCTCTTGTAAGTCTTGTTATACTATGTGTTTGTGTGTTGGCTTTATCTGTGTAAAACATGGAGTCTGTTTATTTTACTTAAATTATGGTCTTCGTTTGTATAAGGTTAATTACTATGGATTAGTAATGCACACACGCACTTAATTAAGGACACTATGTTTAAAGGCATGTTTTCGCGTTGGTTGTTTAGTATGCATGCTAGGCCGTGTGTGATGATTTTTGGCTCATTTCAAGTATGAGTATTTATGAAAATTACTCAAAGAAATTTGAAAAAAAAAATCTTTTTTTGGCACCTTGATAAGGTAGCTCGCCAAGAGCCTCGCAACTCCTTTCGACATGGTCTTGGCAAGATGGTTGGTGAAAGTGTGGGGAGTTGGTTGGATAGTTGGTAATGTGCTATAAATACCCCATATTAGTTGCTCAAATCAATTTGAAAAATCTATCAAAACTCTGCCAAAATTTCTATAGTTTTGAATTCCATGTTCACTAATTATCTTGAATGTGTTTTAGCGAATTCTGATATGTTCGTGTAAGCATAGAATAGTGTGAGTAACTATTTTTATGAAATTTATGAGTATATTTTTGTGTGAGCAGTAATAAAGGGTTGTGTTACAATACTTTACACATCACTAATCTATAGTATCTAATCACACCACATTGGGTTGTATTAGCTTTGGAGAGGAGCCGAGCTTGTGAGTCGAACTAGGTTGTTATGAAGGAAGCAAGTAGGTAGTTCGGACAGAGGTCCCAACTGATTGAGATATTTGTGCTTTTATTTTTGTTAGAATTATAATTGTTTCATTGCTTAGTGAATTGTTTTTTGTCGGTTGGTTGCCATAAGCAACCTAAAGATGTTACCATGTAGTGAAACTAGACATAGGTACTATTTTTGTAATTATAAACTTTAAAGTACTTTTTCCCCTTTTTATTGATATTATGCACATGTTGAAAATTTTATTTGTAATAGTTATGCAATTGAAAGTTACCAATATATTTTTCTTCTTATTCTTTCTACAAGAATTCAAGAGTATATGTTATTTCTTTATTGAATCATTCTAAATTCTTAAGCCATACTACTATACATCAATGCCTTATATAAAAGATGTAGTACACACAAAATACATCTTTACAAACTCACTTACAATTTTGTTAGTTAGTTACACAATACTTATACACTATATCAAGATACACAATATCATTATATAGTCTAATAGTCTCTTTTAAACTAATTAATTTGACAAGATCATTAGTTTGGAAAGTATAGGAAGAAACTAAAAAACATCATAATATTGAGATAAAAAATAGATCCACACTTGAAAATGTGGTTAATACCCAAAACCAATTTACACCAGAATCGATCCATATTGATGAGATCAGGGAAGAACAAGTTGTATTAGTGCAGATGTACCAATGATTGGACTCTCCATATCCAATGAAAATAATATGGTTCACAAGTAGATCCTTTCACAAAAGATACTTTTGTATCAGTGAACTTCATTGACAATGAAACATTCACAGGAGAAATAGAGGCAACACTCTAAAACAAAACCCAAGAGTCTAAAAAATTGAAACACCAACACTCGACTCACCGATAAAGTTCTAAACATGACACTACTCAGATACTGGTGGTAGTGATGGCAATACATTTGTAAAGTGTGCAACAACATTGGATGAAGAACTGGAGATGACATCGTAACTCTTTACAAGACATTTTTCATAATGATACTATGTATCCTAGTGCAATGTATAAGTGTTGTGTAACTAACTAACATAATTTTAAGTGTGTGAAGATGTATTGTGTATGCTACATCCTCGATAGAAGAAATTGATATTTAGTATTGTGGCTTAAGAATTCAAAATGATTCAATAAAGAAATGCAATATACTCTTAAATTATTGTATGGTATCAGAGTTCTAAAAATTCTAAAAACTATGAGTATAGAATCAAATCAGTTTTAACTCAGTTAATTTTTCTTCAATTTTCATTTACTTCTTTCAAGTTTTTTTTTTTTTTGAGAAATACAAGATTGTTTCCAAAAACCCTTCCAAAGAAAAATCGTGTGCTATATAGGGTATACAAGATTGCTTTTTTCTTTTAAAGAAATTAATAAATTATGTCCAAGATCAATAAGAAAACCCTAACTGAAAACATCATCTCTCGCCATCATCATATTCTTAAGGTATACTCCCAGAATTCGAATCTCAATCCTTACTAGATTAACAATATGAACAATATTTTTTTTATTGTTTACTCACACTCAACATAAACAAATTTTAGTTGTTAACCTTACCGATGAACCCTTCCATTATATTTAACTTGGATGAAATTCTAGGTTATGCCAAATTTGAGATACCAACTCACTGGTTTGACTTTATGATTCAGCTAGTAATCAATGGCAGGTTCATGGTCTTCTAGAAATGATTGATATCTTATAGGTTGTATCACTATTCATGTAAAGAAGTAGATAGAAAATTGGTGAAGAAGTTTGATGTAGAAATTGATAGTACAAAGTTATAGGAGATGTTCATAAAGCATGGGACCCTACTTTTCTCCAAGGTAGCCAAAGATAATTGGAGAACTTTAGGTTTTGGGTTCGTCCAGTTTCACTTAAGAGAGTATATCATGACTACTTCTACTTCTTTCACGATAACATAATCAAAGGAAAGAAGTTGTATGTGTCAAAATTTCTCTGTAAAAGCGTAAGGAAGTAAAATTTATAAATATGTATGTGAATTACTTGTCTAATTTGGGAAGGGATTTAAAGATCGGGGTAATAATGGATGATTCTTCTAGTGCAATAAGTAGTTCACTTCTACTCTTAGTGATAATATTGGGGAATTCATGTTTCTATTCTCTACAGGCAACGAAGGAGTTGAATCAATAGCCAAAAAGACTAGTTTTGAAGCTTCTAGAATGCCGAGATGTAAATACTACTCAGCACTGGTATGGGATAAAGTAAGGTCAAGTGTATCCTGTTGGATCATAATGCTATCCAAAAACATTCAGGAAACCATATGAATATAAATTTAAACACAATAGAAGCAAAAATGAATTGAAAACATACCTTATATCATTGATCAAATTTCAGCATTTACACGGGAATTCTAATGGATTTTTGATTTGATGCTTTCAATGGTGTCTCACACTTACTCTCTGCATTTTGATGGTGTATATGAATAATCCAATGAGTAGTGAGAGGACCTGATACATTTATAAAGGTTCTCCCATTAAGAATCTCGTATGGTTTCGTAACTGACGTACAATTATGAAACCGAACCGTCACCACCATCCACCATTGCACCATAAAATGTTACATTCTCCCACTTGGTGTAAAACGTTAAGCTGAATTCTCTTGAGTAATAAAATATATAAATCATAGTGATTGGTCCTCTAAGAGGGAGTATTATCTTTCATATATTACAATGTATTTAGTTTCTCAAGTATTATACATTATGTGGTAACGAAACTTAATGAATAAATCCTATATTTATTCTTGGTCCAATAAAATATATATTTACTCAAATAAATTAAGGTATGTATGAATATAAGAAAATATCACAATATATAAGAGTTTCATTAATAAATTGTATATATATATATATATATATATATATATATTTACAAAGTAGAACCAATTCCTATTTTCTCTACATGATCCTTAAATTTCAGTGGTGGCATGCCTTTAGTTAAAGGATCAACAATTATCAACTCAGTGCTAACGTGCTCAATGACCACTTTCTTTTTCTTAACACATTCTCTTATGGCTAATTATTTAATTTTGATGTACTTACTATGACTACCACTCTTGTTGTTCTTAGCCATAAACACAGCAGCTGAGTTGTCACAGTATAATCTTAATGGCCCATAAATAGAGTCAATCACACTAAGCCCGAAAATGAAAATCTTCAACCAAACACCATGTGATGTGGCCTCAAAACATGACACAAACTCGGCCTCCATAGTGGAAGTAGAAGTCAAGGGCTACTTCGTACTCCTTCAAGACACGGCTCCACCAAAAAGCATGAAAATGTAACCAGATGTTGATTTTTTTGAATCAACATAGCCAACGAAGTCCTCATTAGAGTATCTAATTACTTCCAAATCGTTGCTTCGCCTATATATGAGTATATAGTCCTTGGTTCCTTGCAGGTACCTCATCACTTTCTTTGCAGCTTTCTAGCGATCAACACCTAGGTTACTCTGATATCTCCCTAGCATCCCAACAATAAATGCAATGTCAGGTCTTATGTAGACCTGAGCATACATTAGGCTTCTAATGACTGAAGCATATGGAATGGTTTTCATCTGTTTTCTTTCAAAATCATTCTTTGGGCATTGGTCCAAATTGAACT
Source organism: Hippophae gyantsensis (assembly GCA_030763125.1). Classification (NCBI taxonomy): domain Eukaryota; kingdom Viridiplantae; phylum Streptophyta; class Magnoliopsida; order Rosales; family Elaeagnaceae; genus Hippophae; species Hippophae gyantsensis. The sequence goes on along the minus strand of CM061038.1, from coordinate 17,178,830 downwards.
TATCGCCCTTCACAATGGGAGCAACACTTCGTGAATAATATTTCATCCGAAATCTCTCTAAAAATTTATTGATATAGGCTTCCTGAGATAAACCCAAAAGGCCTCAAAGTCTATCTCTATGGATCTTAATACCAATGACATAAGATGCCTCACCCATATCCTTCATATAAAATATTTTTTAGAGGAATTGTTTTACCTCGTATAGGAAACCCTTATCATTGGCTACAAGCAAAATATCATCCATATATAGCACCAAAAAACAAATCTTAGTCCCACTAACCTTCTGGTATATACATTGATCCATGACGTTCTCTTCAAAGCCAAATGAAGTGATGACGTTATGGAATTTCAAATACCATTGAAGGGAAGCTTGTTTTAATCCATATATGGATTTATTAAGCTTACAAACTAAATTCTCACCATTACTAGAGAAAAATCCTTCAGGTTGTTTCATATAAACCTCTTCCTCTAGGTTACCATTAAGGAAAGCCATTTTCACATCCATTTGATGCAAATCCAAATCAAAATGGGCAAACAATACCATGATCACACGAAGTGAATCTTTCTTAGATATAGGAAAGAATGTCTCCATGTAGTTGATTCCCTCCCTTTGAGTGAATCCTTTGGCAACGAGTCTTCCCTTATGTCTTTCAATGTTGCCTTGTGAGTCTTTATTTGTCTTGAAGACCCATTTACATCCAATGGATTTCACACCATCAGAAAACTTGATGAGATCCTAGACTTGGTTAGACATCATAGAATCCATCTCTTCTTTCATGGAATTGTACCATAAGTTCAAAACCTTAGAAATTATGGCCTATGAAAATGATTCGGGATCATCCACAGCTCCAATTTTACAACCAGATTCTTGTAGATACACAACATAATAACTAGGAATTTTCAACCTTTTAGTTCTAGTAGATCTTTTTAATGTCACACCATCATCTTCCTAAGAAGTATGAGGTTTAACTTCTTGTTCATAATTTTCAGTTATCTCCTTAATAACATGATTTATTGGAATTTTGTCAACATTTTATGGAATTCCAGTGATTGGTTGTTCAACACCAGCTTGTACTTTTGGGGTGTTGTGAACAATAATCAATCTATCTCTTGAAGTAGAAGGTTGAGACTCTAAGTGATCAGTATCATAAACTATGTTCCTGATTTGATTGCTCCTACTAATCAGGTCATATTTAAGAAACTTTGCATTTCTTGATTCCACAAACCTAGTGTTATGAGATGGATAGTAAAATCTATAACCCTTAGACCATTCGGCATATCCAATGAAATACCTACTAATGGTCCTTGGGTCCAACTTCTTCTCTTTTGGATTATAAATCCTTACTTCATACTGGCATCCCTAAATGCATATATGTCGCAAACTCAATTTTCAACCTTTCTATAATTCAAATGGCATATTTGAGACAGCCTTTGTCGCAACTCGGTTTAATATATACACAACCATCTTTAAAGCTTCAATCCACAAAAATTCAAGAAGATTGGAGTTACTAAGCATACTCTGTACCATATCTAATAATGTTCAATTTCTCCTTTCTACTACACCATTCTGGTCTAGTGAACCAGGCAAAGTGTATTACGCAACTATCCCATGTTCTTGAAGAAACTTAGCAAACAGACCAGACACTTTTCCATGCTCAATGTATCTACCATAATATTCATTACCTCTATCTGATCTCACGGCCTTTATTTGCTTTCCACATTTTTTCTCTACTTCAATCTTAAAGCTCTTGAAGGCATCTAATACTTCACTCTTATTATGAAGTATGTAGAGATACATATATTGAAAAAAATCATCAATAAAGGTGATGTCCATGTCTGGACAACATATATTAATATGTATGATTTCTAATATGCTTGAACTCCTATTGGCACCTTTCTTTGACTTGTTATTCTACTTTCCCTTAATGCAGTCCATACATGTCTCAAAATTACTAAAATCTAGAGTACTAAGTACTCCATCTTTCACTTATCTTTTAACTCTTTCTATGGAGATATGTACTTCTTTCCTATGCCATAATATATAAGAGTCCTTATCAATAATACACCTTTTAGTGCCAACTTGAACATGCATAGCCTTATGAGTGGCATTATTTTGTAAATTAATGCAGTAAATACCATTAGACAAAATATCATTCCCAACACAATCAGATTTATTAAATAAGCTAAAAGATATTTCTGAAAAGTGAAAGGAATAACCAAAATGTATAAGTCTTGAAATCGAAATCAAGTTTCTAGAGAAACTTGGGACATAAAAGGTTTTTTCTAATTCTAAAATAAAATCACTACTTAAAATTAAATAGCATGTCCCTACAGCCTCCACATGTGAGCCCATCTTGTTACCGGATAAGTTGTATTGCTCGCTTCCCACTGGCTTCCTTAGATTTTGCAACATAGATTGTAGATCCAGAATCAATCCACTAGGTGTTAATATTAACATTAACCATATTAGATTCATAACAAACACCCGAAGTTGGATTACCTTTATTTTCAAGCCATTCCTGAAATTTGATACATTCCTTCTTCATGTATCCCTTCTTTTTGCAGAAGAAACACTTGGCTTCTTCCTTAATATCAGCCTGAGGTGGAACTATCCCTTTTTCTTTATACTTATATTGAGATTTTCCTTTCTCGTATGCTATAGCAAATATTACACTTTCACCAAATTCCATAACAAGCCTCCCTTCCTCTTGAACACACATGGTCATTAGTTCATTGATTGACCATTCATCCTTATGTGTATTGTATGAGATTTTGAATGGCTCGTACTGATGTGGGAAAGTGTTAAGGATATAGTGCACCAGGAATGATTTTGACATCTTAACCTCAAGATTCTTAAGTTGAGCCGCAATGTCCCTTATTTGCATAATATGCTCACGCACACCTTTCACATTGGTGAGTCTTAAGGAAGAGAACTTCATAATAAGGGTGCTTGCTAATGCCTTATCTGAAGTAATGAATTGATCATCAATGGCTTTTAGCAAGTCCTGGACATTGTTATGCTAGTCAATAGAACAACGAATACTAGTAGATATCTTAGTCTTAATGAACATCATTCTAAGGCGATTAGATCGCTCCCATTGTTCATAAAGCATGATATTCTCTTGAGTGTTGGAGAATTATCGCTCCCATTTTTCCTAATAGCATAGTCAATATCCATCTATCCTAGATGAAGGAGAATTATTTCCTTCCATATTTTATAATTATCCCCTTTCAGATCGAGAATGTTACAGCGAATATCAGAGAAATTTACATGTTAAGCAACTGCAATTAAAGATTATATACTTATTAAAATTTGAGACCTAAATTAAAGTCATTCTTTACCAATGTAAATCATGAAAAATATGAATCTAGTGACATAAAACTTGTTTGTGGACTAAAATTTTAGTTCAATTAGATTCATCTTAACTTTATGATAAAACTATCAAATTATATTCCTTTTCTTAATCTCTGTGGGTAAATAAGAAAATATAATTTGATATTTTATGATAATTAATTACAAAATATAATAAAAATTAATGTGGGATAAGATTTATTATATCACATATGATTAATTACAATTAGTATTTATTTTATAAATGTGATCCTAAAAAACCTTATTATAGTTTTAATTAATTAAAGATTTTGTGACTACTCCCAAATTAATTAAACTATATGGATCACTTAAATATTAAATCTTTAGGCTCAATTATTACATAAAACTATAAGCAATATTAATTTAATTTCAAATGTGTAAATATTATCTATCTTAAGATTGCATGTATGACAATAAATTATACAAGCAAAAATAAATAATATAAGCACTAATTAAATCTATAAAGATCTATTAACAATTAATTCCATTATGCATAAACTATTTAACTAAATTTTCATATGTATAATTAATTACAAAATTTATACATACAAATACCAAAACAAATAATTTAAGTATAATGTTTTTAAATAAATTTTAATGTGTCCAAAAATTATTTAAATAAATGTCACATGTATAATATTATTCTACACATACACACCTAAGTTATATAATTAATCACATCAAATTTTTTTAATAAAAATTGAATTTCGAATGAATATAAAAATATTTCAGAAACATAATGTAATATAAAATGCGTTCTGGTCTAATGGACAACACGCTACATTCTCAACCATGAAATCCAGGTTCAATTCTCTGCTAAAACATTTAAAAAAAATTAAACTCTGAATGTATATAAAATTCAGTCTGATACAATATAAAACGCAACAATCATTGCAGCCTAGTGGACAAGGTGCTTATTATCACACGTAGGAGACCATAGATCGAGTCCCCCGATTGCATCATTTCTAATTTTTTTTAAATAGAAATGACATGTCGTACCAGTTGTCTTTAACCTTCAGCCGGGTCGTGTGACCCATTTTGGACCCGAATGGATACCTGACTTTTTCTAACGATTATGGTGACAATCCCGTGTTTTTTTATCAAAATTCTCAGAATTCGATTTCCGAGTGATTCATGGTCTCGGTTTGAATCAAAAATGTCATTTTAAATAAAAGTTAATTAATGATTCAAATTAATGCTCATGATAAATTGGATTTCTTTTCTTCATTGTTTTTCAAGTTTCAATTCACAAAATCACTCTAGAATCAATATTTAAACAATTTATAATTTTCATATGCACTAAAAACAAACAAAATAAAAAACCCAAATTCTCAATTTCTCATGAAATAGAGCAAAACACAAATGCTTTCAAAATGGCTCTGATACCAAATGTTGGATCATAATTCGATCTAGAAATGTTCAAGAAACCATATGAACATAAATTTAAACACAACGAAAGCAAAAATATATTGAAAACATACCTCTTACCATTGATCAACTTTCAGCACTTACACGGGAATTCCAATGGATTGTTGACTTGATGCTCTTAATGGTTTCTCACACTTACTCTCTGCGTTTTTGATGGTGTATATGAATAATCTAGTGAGTAGGGAGAGGACCCTATGCCTTTATAAAGGTTCTCCCATCAAAAACCTCATATGGTTTCGTAACCGATGTACGGTTACGAAACCTAACCGTCACCACCGTCCACCTTTGCACCATAAAATGTTACACATCCAAGAAATTGATAGTGACATAGAGAAGTGACTCGATGGCTGACTTGACAATGGAAAAAGGTGTTTGGCTCTATATAATGGTGTTTTTGTGTACAATGGTGGTGGTTATGGACTAATCGATGCCATTGATGGCAGCTTTAGTCTTCACCTCCATCAAAATTTCACCACTCCTACAAATAAAACCCTTCCCTCATTTTTTGTTTCTCCTCTATCTACAAATCTAAATAACTTCTTTGTTTAATTCTTAAATACTATTAGACTATATAACGATATTACATATCTTAGTGAAGTATATAAGTGTTGTGCAACTAACTAGTGTGTGAGTGTACAAAGATGTATTGTGTGTACTACATCTTAAATATAAGACATTGATGTGAAATAGTATGGTTAAGAATTCAAAATGATTCAATAAAGAAATTCAATATACTCTTGAATTCTCATACTTTCTTTTCAAACCCTAATCGTTTTTCATTATTCTTCTCCTTTAAATCTCTTCTACTAGAGAGGGAGCCTTCCTCTGATGAAATTTTCCCTCTATCTAGATAATTGTCTATTTTATTATCATTGTAGTTTTATAAAGTCAGCCACAATTGTGGAGTTTTCCATCTTGATCATAGGTCTAGGATGGCATTTTATATTTATTCTAGTGCAATTTAGGCATGTTTTTAGTTAATTTGTTAAAGATGGTGGTATAATGGTGGTAAAATACATGGAATCAATGAAGCTTCTTATCATGACTACATTTAATCAAACAATCAAGGCAAAGAAAGCACCATGGCAAATATTGTTAATACTAACACCAAAATAATACTTGTGTCATAACATGTTTATCTCTTATATTTGATTATACATTCTGATTATCTATGTACTTCAATCTTAATGAACTAATCAAATTTATTCTTCTTCTTAAAAATAGGTATGTAATTTTATGCTTCCACAATAACATAATAAGTTATTTATAATTACTACATAAGCATGTTAACGAATATAGATTCCCTTACTAAAGTTTTGGCTTTTAAATAAAAACTATTTTTTGTTGTATTAAATGTGCAAGAGCTCAATAATATTATATTTTATTATATTATTGTACACAAGATTGATGCAAATCCAGGATTGCTACAACTTTCAAGTAGGCTCATGACAAGATCAAAGAGCAAGAAACTCAAGGATCCACTGAACATGCTAATTTAAGAATTGATTCAAGACTAAAGAGTGCCACAAAAAAGCACAACTCATTGCAAGTTTCTGTTAATGAATAAGAGTATTGATTCCAGAAAGTGAAGGCGCATTATGGCACAGATAAAGTGTGACGCGACACTGTTCCCTCAGATAATTTCAGGAAAAGAAGGCACCTCGTGGCATGATAAATGTGAGTTATGGCATGAAACTCTTAGGTTTGGTTTGGGTTTTTGACGAGTGCTTGAAAAAAACTAATATTAAATGATTTATTTGAACTATAATGTTAAAAATATATTTGAAATTATATAATTTTTTATTATTTTAGCAAATCTATGTTTTCGAAATTACGGGTATACTTTGCTATTTTTCAAGTATTTTTAACATCAAATTGATTAAAATGAAAAATATTTGAAGTATTGTACTTAAAAGAACTCATTTTCAACTTAGAAGAATAAAAGAATAAAATATGTAAAGCTTCCATGTAAATCTAACCAAATGTAAGAGGTGAAAGAATACAAAAATTGGATAAAAATAGTTCAACATGGGTCGCAACGAAGAAATAGTTATGTTATGGTGTGATATTCTCGGATCATGATTTAACGCATACCAAAATAGATGTTGGTCATGGCGTGGATAAAAATGGATCGTGATGCGCGGTGATAATTACCTCACGACTAATTTTTTGTCCCTTTTCTTTAGCATTCCTTACCTACAAATAAAGCTTTCTCTTCTCTTGTAAAAGAATACCAGAACATCAGAGTTAGTGCTTCAGATTAACATTTGCATAGTAATAGTTTTTCTTTCCTTTTCTCTCAAGTTTTTGAGAGTTACATATTTTATTTCTATATTTAGTTTATAAAAAATTTAGATTAGGTTATCACAAATAAAAAGCAATAAAAAGAAGTTATTCTAGATCAAACGATATGAAATTGTTACTAAAAGTTAGGAAATATTGTGAAGTTTAATGCCTCTTTTTTAGAGCAAGACACATTTATCAATCTATCTATTAAGTATAAATCTAATCAACAATATTATTTTTTCATGTATTGATATATGAGTGTAAATTATTTACCTGATTATTTTTAATAGTAATTAAACATATTATTTTTATTTCAAGATTTTTACAAAATTTATTATTGAAAATATACTTTCTAGATGTTTTTTTTAACAAATTTAAAATATGAAAGTTAAGTTTCAGATACATCAATCTAGATGTAATTTAAAATTATTTTCTATTTCAAGATTTTCACAAGATATATTATTAGGTTCAACTAACACATTATATATATTAATCTAAAATCTAATTTCGACGGGTTGAATATGAATTTAAATTGTCAGCCTGATTGAAGGTGTTAAGTTAAATAGTTTGTTAATTTCTTAAAAAATAAACATAATTTAATTAAATTAATCGATGATCCTACCAAATACACTAAGTGATTTAATTAATAATAAATAGTGACTTGACCAAATGCGCTATTTATACATATAAGAAAAGAATCATTAATCGGGATTTATATTTTATTAACCTAATTAATTATACCAAACATAATCAACTAGTTAAATCTCATTAATTCTCCATTGATTGCATATCTTTATGTAATTTGTGTGAACTAATATATATTTTATCCTTTTTATTATTTTATTTTATTAGTTTATACTATTAAAACCTAAACAATTATGACAGAATTTATAGATTTATTTTTTCATTTTTAAGAGTTTTGTTGAATTATTTAAAACTATGTAGTTCTAATTTAGTCTAACATTGAAAGTATACTTATCATTTACTATAAATGATTCGTTCAATTACAAGCTATTATAAACACACAAAATATGTCTATCAAGTTATTAGCGTCATTGTGGGGGATTATTTTTACAATTTCAAATTGATAAGTTAGCATTATCAAGTTTTTATCGCCGTTGTCGGGGAGAAATAACATTAAAATTTTTATTATCAAAAATATTAAAATAATTTGTTTTGTAAATATTCATGATTTGTTATTAATTAATAAGATCTTAAATAATAAATAAAATATAAAAAATTCTAATAAGATCTTAAATAATAAATAAAATAAAAAAATTAATTTTTTTCGTTTTAATTTTTTTATTTTATTAATTTTACATTAGTTTGACGTAATCTCTTTTCATAAATTATTTTGTTTAGTATTTTTGTGTAATAACGTAATTACGGTATGATATACTTTATTAAATTATTATAGTTATTTATTTAACTTGTATTATTGTATAATAAATTACTTATATAATATATATTATAAATTTTATTTACTTATAATAAATTACTTGTATAATATATCTTTGTAAGTTGTTTATTTAACTTATAATATCTAACCAATTGTTATATAATATATATTGTATTGTTATTATTTATTTATTTTCTTTTCTTTTCCTTTTTAATATTTATTTTTGTTTCTTTGTTTCTTTTTTATTTCTTTTATTTTATTTATTTTCTTTTAGATTTGTTTATTTTATTTTTTTTATTTGATTTAATCTCTTTATTTGATTTTTATTATTTATTTATTTTTTCTTTTTCTTTATTTTCTTTATTTTTGTAATATGATCTGTTATATGTTTCAATTAAAATCTGTACTTATGTCATAAATCTGAATAAAAATTATGAACTCATACAAAAATCAATTATTTATTTTCTAAGTATAAAATACTCCAATTTTAATAAAAAAATAACTACACTTGTAAAAACTTAATAAACTAAAATATTATTAACATAATAGATAAATCTTATAAAATTTACGTATCCACTTACTATACTGTGTCACCATTGTTAATTTAGTTGTGTTATAGAGTTTGCTAAATCTTCCTTTCCTTAAAAACCAATTAGAGAAAAAGAGTTGAGCTCCTTCAAGCTCCTTCTCCCTTAACTAAAATCTACCATCAAAATTTTGGTAGTTATCACAATTTTGGCTACTCGGTACTTCAAAATCACCCTTTTCTCTTCTCTATCTCTATCTCTATCTCCCTCTTTATTTCTCTCTGTTTACCTCCCATAGAGCCAAAGACATAAAATAAGAAATAAAATTTAATATAGGTTAGAGAAGCCATGGGAATGTTGTAGAACATATTGAGGACAAGGATGATCAAATTACTAAAATATTCTTCCTTTAAAAAATTTATAAACTATTAAACTAAGGGTATTTTTATAATTTTTACTTAATTACTTAAATTTTTTAAAATATGCAATAAAATTTAAAAAAATACTTTAAATCATATTTAGACTATCTACGCAACAAATTTTAAATTCAAAATATTTATTTTACTAATTTAAAAAAAATGTTATTTTAAAATTTTACAAAATTTAAAACAAAATAAAATAAGACAGTGAATTAAATTATTATTCTAAAAGCACTAAATGAGATTGAGAGCCTCACAATCTCCTCCTCTTAAAATAATTTCGTTATCAAATTTTTTGAGTATAAGGTTTAGGTATTAAAAAAATGATAATAATATTGTGAGACTTTAAACTTATAAACACGACATGATTTCAACAAAATATGCAAATTTCGTATGTATATTATTTAATAAGTTAACTTTTAAATTGCTAGTATATAAAGTACTATATAATGGGTAAATTTTTTAATATATTTCAAAGCTCTTCTAAATCTATAATAACTTGGGCTAAAACTTTGAATAAACATATGCTTTGGCTAGTCAATACGTACTCTAAAAATAATAATTTAAATAATAATCGTTAAAACATTAATGTGAAATTAATTTATTAAAGAAACTAGAGATACATTTTTTACTTTTATAGAAAATATAAAATGTCAACACTTAATTAATTTTAACTAGCTATATAAAATCACTATAATTTATTTCTCATAACACTAAATGAAATCAATTTCTAACAATAGAAAGGAAACTAATATGCCAATCAACACACAGGTTCTATAGGTGAGTTGTTTTTGTTAATAACATGATAGAATTTAGCACATAACCACCACCGCATAAGAGTTTAAATGCAATTGAAGAAATAACATAAAATAAGATAACTTTGACGACATTCATCCAACCATATATTTTAAATTATAATATCATCTCAATTCATTTATCACATAAAATAAATATTTCTCATTTTTTGAAAGCTGTTTTTTTAAAATAAAGAATAATTTAAAAATCAAATTATGGAATTTTTAAATCTAATTCCCATACATAAATAATCATTCTTATGTCTCAAAGTACATCATATCTTAAAAAGATTATATACCTTAATTGTATATAACCTCAATATATTCTTCATTAAAAGAAGGTAATGTTCTTAACTTTTCTTTCTTCCATATGATACCACAACTTAACCTCATAAATCATAATCTTTACTTATTAATATCTTCATAAATAAAACCATAAATATTACCACCTCTTATTGCAAAATAATGATCCTGAAAAATAAAATATGATTTGTGTTCTATAAAAATTTTAACCCATAAAATACTTACTAAATCTTGTGGGTCGATCATATTATAAGATATTATTCATATCTAACTCATAAAATCATCACCCTATAACTATCAGATTCCATAATAAGGTTATTTCATATCTTCATGATGTAAAACCATTCTTTGATACCAAATTGTTAGAACGAATCCTAAGTTCACTAATACATAAGGAAGTCATAATACATATTAGAATCTGTAAAATAATTCTACATGGTCTCTCTTGACTTTCTACTCTAAGCCAATATGTATAAAATATAGCATGACTCTTTGGGATGTCATGAATGTTAGAGAACCCACGAGAATGTTGTATAAGATATAGAGGATAAGGGTGGTTAAATTACTAAAATATTTTTTCCTTGAAAAATTTCTAAAATATTATTAAATTAAGGGTATTTTGGTAATTTTTATTCAATTATTCAAAATTTCTAAAAGATACAAGAAACTTAAAAATACTTGAAATCATATTAGACTATCCAAAAATCAAATTTTAAATTCAAATGTTTTTTTTACTAATTTAAGAAAAAAATTATTTTAAAACTTTACACAATTTAAAACAAAATTAAATAAGATAGAGAATTAAATTACTATTTTAAAATACTAAAAACGATCGAGGGTCTCACAAGAACTTACAAAAATTTAGGCATTTTTAAATTTTTTTTATTAAACATAGTTTGGGAATAATTAGGTTCAATTTTTAATTTTTTTGTAAAATTATCATCTTTTAGTTGGTTTTACGCAATTGATATATTTTTGCGTTGTTGGATTAATATTTTAAACATGTCATGGAGCGATGTGATAATTAATTTCTTTTCATAATTTGGGTTTCATGATTGAATATTTTGTACCTATAATCTTTCTATTTTAAGAGATAATATTTTCTCAACTTCTTTAAATATTTTTCTTATTATTTCAAATTATTAGATGATATGTATAGTTTTTTCTTTGAATTTTAAGATTTTTAACATCTGATGAATAATTATATACTTATTTTTATTACTTAGATTTAATAATTTAAGTAAAAATTGAAAGCATATGCATATTTAATTCATGCATGACTTTCAAAAAAAGATATATCTAAGATCTACTAAAGCAAATACAAAAAGAGTCGAATTAGAGACACACTAAATCATACCATTATATACTGAATATTCTTACTTGATATTTCAATTGATGCATGAGAATAGCATTTGATTTCTTTATAAATCCTATCATTTGATTTTTTTTCATTAGATTAATGTTATCCATTATTTTGAACCTTTCTTCTTTAAATATATACGGGCCTATTAGTTCATTTCTTTACGTAACTTTTATTTTCATATATCTTTGATTGAGTGTTTGAACCAATAAGATTAGTATAATATTGAGAGTATGATTTATGAGGATTAGAATCAAGACGAATTCAAATTCATAGCACTGAAATTGGGTGAATCAATAGTGATACATTTTTTATATGAAATATAAATTTGTGATTTTTAACTAATTTTTATAAATTGTGACTCTTTGGTAACTTATGATTTGAATTTTAATTACGAACTTAGAAGAGACCAAAGCATGAAAAATTTTGCTATTTTATTTTTTATTTTGTAATTTGTTTGATTTTTTTTATTTTAATTTTTTCAATTCGTTGGATGTTTGGGGATATCATCACTAAAAGTCCTCATAAGACTTAAACTTATCCCTTAGGGTAACTTAGAGGTTTAAAGGCTTGTTGCATATACTAAATGCAACCGTGTTAATCTATTAAAGTGATTTAGGTTGTTTAATTCATTTGTTTTATGTTTTTAATTTTTTGCTTTCTTTGCTAAGAGACTATAAAGAAGTTAGTTGTGAGTTCTATTGAGTACTTGAAAAATACTAAAATTATATCATTTATTAGCATTTTAATGTAAAAAATATATTTAAAATTGCATAATTCTATCATTATTTTAGCAAATCTATATTTTCAAAATTACAAGTATGTTTTATTGTTATTTAGGTATTTTTAGCTTCAAATTAATTAAAATGATATACACTTGAAAATTTGTACCTGAAAATACTTATTTTTAACTTATAAGAAAAAAAAAGAATAAAACATGTGAAGCTTATTTTTGGCCGTAATAAAGAAATAATTATACTACGATGCAACTTTCTTGGATTGTGATTTAACGCATACCAAAATAGATGCAAGTAGTGGCGTGGATAAAAGTGGGACGTGATGCATGGTGGTAATTTTCTCACAAGCCACATTTTTCTCCCTTTTATTTAGCATTCCTCACCTATAAATAAAGCTTTCTATTTTCTTGTAAAAGAATGCTAGTATATCAGAATTAGTTTTTTAGCTTAACATTTCTTTGTAATAGTTTCTCTTTCAATTTCTCTCAAGTTTTTTAGAGTTACATATTTTACTTATATGTTTAGTTTATAAACAATTTAGATTAGGTTATCACAAATAAAAGGCAGTAAAATGAATTTATTCCAGATCAAACGATACGAAATCATTACTGAAATTTTGTTAATATTGTAAAGTTTAATTCCTCTTCTATAGAGTAGGACACATCTGTCCATCTATTTTTTGAGTATAAATCTAATCTGTATTCTTATTTTTTATAAACAATATTATATTTCTTTAAATTGTTATACATAATTTATTAATCATTTATTATATTTAACATATCTGGCTTATTGTGATGATTGAATTTTAGTTATATTGATATTTTTGTGTAGATTATTTAGGCTAATATTTTTAATAAAAATTAAACATATATTATTATTTTTTTCAAATTTTACAAAATTTATTATTGAAAAATATATTGATGACATATTTTTAGTAATAGATTTAAAATATGAAAGTTATCTTTCAGATACATCAATCTAGATCTAATTTAAAATTATTTTCTATTTCAAGATTTTTACAATATTTATTATTAAAAAATATATTGACAATAGATTTTTCATAATAAATTTAAAATACGAAAGTTAGGTTTCAAATACATGAATCTAAAATCTAATTTAGACAGCTTGAATATGAGTTTAAATTACCAAACGTGGATAGTTATATGGTTGTTAATTTCTTAAAAAATAATCATAATTTAATTAAATTAACAAATGATCTGATCAAATGCGTTAAGTGATTTAATTAATAACGAATGGTGACCCGATCGAATATGTTATTTATTCATATAAGAAAGAATCAATAATTTAGGTTTATATTTCATTAACTTAATTAATTATATTGAACATAATCAACTAGCAAAATATCACATTAATTCTCCATTGATTTCATATCTGTCTATAATTTGTGTGACCTAATCTATGTTTTATCATTTTATTATTTTATGTTATTAGTTTAGACTTTTCAAATCCATACAATTCAAACAATTGAGAAAAAAATGTTTTGGTTTATTTTTCATTTTTAAATTTTTTGTTGATATAAAATCACATAGTTTATCTTTAGACTGACGTTGAAAGTCACTTACTATAAATGATTCATGCATTTGCAAGTTATTATAAATATACAAAATTTGTGCATCAGTTCCACAGAATATTTTCACACTACGATATGAATAAATGTGCACCATGGCCCGTACTTATATTTTTAGTTTTTTTCACGTGTAGGATTTCTATTTCATTTCTAAATTGTTTCTTAGGGTTTCTATGAAGTATAAAGGACCCGTAATGGGGTAGCCAAATGAATAACCCGATTATTGATCATTTTTATGAAGTTGAGAGCTTTTCGGCCTTTTGTGTTCTTTTAAAATCGATTTATTAAGAATTTGTATCCTTTATAGTGTCTTCTACCATCATTGTTTCTTGGTTCTTTATAACTATAAGATCAAGGTATTACTATAATCTGAACTTGAGTTTTCTGATATTATTATTCAATTTGTAGACAATTTTTGATTATTTTTCTTGGAGTTCTAAAAAAATGCTAGTGAGTTTCAAGGTTTGAGTTCACGGGTTAACATTAATGACTGTCATTTATTTTGTCATATTTGGTGTTTTGGGCTCATGATTGGTTAGTGTGAGTTTTTCTTACATGTGTTTGTGAGTGATATAGTATTGTGTTATCATGTGTAAATCTTGTCATTTTTATGTTGGCATTCCCATGTTCAAAACATGATGTGAGTGATCTAGTATTGTGTTATTATATGTGCAAGTTCTGTCATTTTGATATTGGCATTTCTATGTACAAATACAATGTTTGTCCTCTATAAGGTTTATTAATAATGGCTCAATATCACTTAGAAAACAATTTTATGTTTTCTTATTCACACATTCACTTTCTTAGATTTCATATAGCTTGTATTGTAAGATGTTTGTTGTTGTGTTATCCTGTGGGAAGCCTTGTTTGTTATTATGTTGTCCCATTGGGGACTCGATGTTTCTCAGTGTTTGAAACGTTCTTTTTTTGCAACAATCAAGCTTAAAGAATCCACACAAACAACAAATAAAAAAGACCAAATCATACTCATCAAATCGAAGTCTCCAAAAGTAATGTGCGCCTTCCTAACTATCCAGCTAGTGAAAAATGAGCAAACATAAAAAGCTAAAGGAGACAAAGGGCAAAGAAGACCATAACAAAACAAAATAAAAACAACTAACATAGAGCTAACACTTCAACAATTCCTAAAGCCACACACACTAGAGTAATACCAAAGAAACATAATAAAAAACAAAAATGATATCTGAAAAGATCCAACACTTTGTAAAAAAATGTCAACAAATTTGCTTCCTTGGATCCCGTACCTTTCTACCAGTAAGTGTCATTAGACTGGTAACATTATAAACACCATAGAAAACACACCAGAACTCAATTATTAAAACATCAAGACTAACAAATCAAACAGCAACTCCACAAATTAAAAATCTAAACATAATGTTTATGTTGTCTATGCTACTCAACAAACAAACGAATCGATCAAAACAGATCGCAACAAAATCAAGCCAACAACAAATAAACAAACAAAGAAACATACCAAAGGAAACAAAATGACACAAAAAGTGAATTGATAATAAGTCCAGTCCAGAGAACACCAACAACTTACATATAAAAGGCACATATCATGATCTAACACAAATAGAAAATTAATCCAGAGAGAATAGACTCTCGAAGATGGAAAATCACAAGAAAATATACATTTATTCATATCTTCACAAACAAAAAGAGATGGGCAGATTTGAACCCTAATTGTTACCTATTCAAATCCAAAGAGGAAGAGCTGTTGAAACTGGCCGATGAACTAAGGAGACGAAGTGATCAAACGGTTGGCTAGCATGGTGGCCTAACTAGGCCTCTCGTGCAAATAGATGGCAAAATGATGGGGGCGAGAAGTAGTCCCATCGAGCACAAGAGATTGAATGAACAAGAAGCAATTGCCCATGCATGTGAGAAAATGCAAGTGGACAAAGCCACGAGGCTAAGGAGGCCTAGGATTCGCTTTTCGAGAATTTTTTTCAAGGGAGTTAACTTCCTATATATGACTATGATTATAAGCGTGTACACATCCATTTGTTGAGCATGTGCAAGTTTCTGGTGAATATTATTGCTGTTCGTGTATTTTCCTGCTCTAATTTGTTAACCCCAATCATAACGTGACCATTCATTCATAACCAATAAATACATAAAATATTCTACAAATCCACAAAGCATATGCCAAAAAAGCCTAAGCTAAACTGCAGTGATCACAATCCATGAGACACAAGAGATCATCCGTGAGGGAACAACAAGCAGTTGATCATCTCAAAAAAATGATTCTACTCCTGCAAGATAACCTCCACTACTTTCCCTTGAATTCCACGGAGTTCTTATCCGATCTAGTTGGAGGACAGAGTGGCCTAGAGAAATTGATAGAATCAGAACCAACACTGCTTTTAGAATCCCCATTGTAGAAAGCAGCTGACTTCTTAAGAAACTGAAATTCATCCATGGACTGCCTTTGAACTCTATAAAATGCATGACCATTTGCTTTTTGCTTTAACTTTATAGACTCAGTCAAGTTCATGTAATTTGGTCGACTGCTAGTGCTATCATCTGTTGTTCTATCTGAATACAACATAGAAGCTGGAGTTGTAGATGTACAAAATGAAGATGAAGGAGAGCTCTCATCATAATGACATTCAGAACTCGGACTTGAAGATGAACGAGTTGGGTGTCCAACCTGCATAGGTTTCGCTGAGATACGTGTTGTGACATTGTTCTTTCTCACTTTCACCATGC
This sequence comes from Hippophae gyantsensis, assembly GCA_030763125.1. Taxonomy (NCBI): domain Eukaryota; kingdom Viridiplantae; phylum Streptophyta; class Magnoliopsida; order Rosales; family Elaeagnaceae; genus Hippophae; species Hippophae gyantsensis. The sequence continues at coordinate 17,161,880 of CM061038.1, read as the reverse complement.
TGCTTTCTGTTGCTTTTGGACGTTTAGTCACTAGGGTGTCTGCAGAGTACTTCAATGGAGTGGTCTCTGATGATTCACAATGGGATTGTTCCATTAACCTTGTTTCCCATGGCTTCGCTGCCATCCACCGTTCCAGCCAACTCCATCCCATGCTATTCTTGTCAAGCCCTTGGTTGATGATGTTAGGATACAATGAGGTTGTTTGAGAATTAGAATCCGAAGTCAATTTCCACTTCTGTAAAGACAAAATCAACAATGCTCATTAGTATCTCCTCTATTTCAAGTCATAAACTTGAAATACACCAAATATTATTTGATCTAAAAAAATAATAATTAATGAACACAAACATTTCAATACCTTTTGTGCTAAAGAATATGCCATAGCCCTCTCCCTTTTAAAAGCTCCTTCTTGCCTTAGTTGTAGCTTTGTTTTAACATCTTCTAATGTTCCCTTGCTATCACACCAACTCTCCTGAAATAATACAACATTTGGGTTAAACATCTGAAATTTAAAACAAAATGATGAGGGACATTGTTTTCCACTTGATAGTACACCTCAGCCTGTTTTAAGAGATCTGCCTTAAGGCGGTGTTCTTCAAGCATTTTCTGCACAACTTGTCCCTCCATGGACATTCGAACACGGCGAGCCCGAACACGTGCCTGAACTCGAACAAGAGCCTGCATACACCTTAGAGTCACAGCAGCCTGTTTTCTCACTTGCCTTCCCCTCACCAGAGCTTGGAGCCTCACCAATCCTTTTAAGGCCCTGAAAGCCCTTCTTGCCTATAATAAGAACAAATAAGCACATTTTACATGAGAGCACTCCAAGTAAGCACATGTTGTAAGTAAACAGAGCTCAGAGCTTCTTCTTTCTTTTTTTTGTGCGCTAAACACAGCTAATAGCATTTGCTTCTGTATCTGTTTACGTAATGAATAGTGTTGAGATCCAGTACAAACCAAGAGCTGAGATCCAAGGATTTTAGTTATGTTATTTTGACTCCAATTTAATGTGAATTTATGAAACCTTAGAAAAAGGTGTGTCCACACAAGATATAAATAAAAAAAACAAAAACAAATATAATATTCCATATGACATAGAATTTTAGGGCTGGTATTCCAATATTTCAACTTTCATTTATGCATCAAAATTCAAAATTTCAAACAGTAAATCTAGGGTTTCAATATTCAAGAAAATTGCATTCACTTATTTTTCCTTTTCTACATAACAATTAGACCTTACATAGAAACAACAGAACAGACAATCTATATCATTATCACATTCATAAGTTACGACCATTTGAAGTTTCTAGCATTTCAGATTAGCAAAAGAAATTAATTAAAATAAATTAATGAATTTACCAAGAAAGCACGAAAAGCAGTTTGAATCCTTATGGAAGCCCATTCTTCCCTCACAGCCTTAAAGTCTTTAGGAGGGGCTCTAACAACAGTGGCCACAGCAGCAGTAAAAACATCAGCTCTAGGTGGAGAATCAGAACACTCAGAAGCTGCTTTTTGACTCCCTTTTAAACCCTTCCATGAAGAGCCTAAATCCCCAGAACCACTCCTCCACAACCTCCATTTCTTGCTTTTTCCACTTGTCTTCTCCTACAAAGAAGAAACAGGAGCACCTAAAAATGATTTAAGAGAAAGCTTGAATGTAAAAGTAAAAACCAAGGGATACTAAAACAGACACCCAGATTAAAAAGATGAAATCTTTTTTTGACTAACATGATCTTCCTTCTCTGATTTTTTGAAGCCTATAAGAGATTTCACCCATTTTCCAGAAGCACCCATTCGAGCAAAGACCCTTTTTCAGCTGAAGAAGCAAGACACTGTTCGTTTCCTCAACAAAAAATTAGCTCCAAAATGTTGACGAAGAGAAGTTTGTTTAGAGATAAGAAAGGGGTTTTACTTGAGAAAAATTGAAAACTTATTATACTACAAATCTACAATCCACAATGTGACAAACCAAAGATAGAGAGAAACGTGGGAGTGTTTTTGTTGGTATTGGGTTTCGTGGGGGGTGGGTACGAAGAAAGAGAGCCGTTCAATGTTTGAAATTCAAAAGGAACCCAACGGATAAATTTGAAGGTACGTGTGAATCCCCCCGCCTTGATTATTTAAGGGAATTTTTGGATCTTTGCCCTCTGAGTGTGGCACATATAACGTGATTTGACACTGTCAATTTTGATTTTGCTTTTCTTTTTTCTGGAGGTTGAAAAAGAGGGACCTTGTAGTGTCAATGGCTGAAAAGATACAAAAAGCGACAAATGCCAAATCGATAAAAAGATCACAGCGTAATTAAAGGTGTTAATTTCGGGATACGAAACCACTAAATACTACCTCAATATATATTTATTATAAATTTAAAAAAAAATTAAATTTTTTATCTTCAATAAAAATACAATTTAATTTTATATCTATTAATTAAAATAATATAGATCAACTAATTTTATAAAAATGAGTAAAAAAATTTATTTTATAAAATAATAGATTTATATTATCTTAATTTCAAATTACACAAACAAAACAATATAAATATATTAATTTATAAAATAAAATTTTATAATTTTTTTCATAAATATATTAGACTTTTACTATCTCATTTGTATAGATATAAAGTAACTTTTCGTAAAAATTAATGAATTTAGACATTTTTTTTTATACATTTTTAAAAATTCTTTATCTTTGCTAGCATACTATGCAACTAAATCCTAATGACATCAAGGATTTCAAACGTAGATATAAATCTAAATATCCATATCTAGATTTTACAAAAATATTGTATTTATTACCATTTTCAAAGAAATTTTTGAGTGAAAATTATAAAAATTTAATAAAAAATATTAAAATTTTATATGAAACTTCATAAAATAACAAAACAATAATTACTTATATTTTAACTTTTTTATTTATTTGATACATGTTGATACTATTTTTATCAACATTAAGTATGATTGTTCTACATATATTCTATAATATAAACAAACTCTTAAGATCTTAGACCATCTTTTAGGAGTGGTCTTTGATACAATCCTTAAATTAATAATTATAAGAAATAGAGTAGAGGAGATATTAATTTCATTCTAGTAATATTATAGAAAGATTGCTTAGTTTTAATTTTCTGTTATGAGAAATATGATATTAGATATTTATTCTAAAATATGATATTATATTATATATATATATATATGACTATATAAAATGAAGAGAATAAACTTGATACCTTATCCATATCTGATTAAGATTACATTGTTACAATATTATAGATAATTACATGTTAAAAAAATATGTTGTAAAGTTTCATTGTCTATAGACATCTATTATTTATTACATCTATTATTTCAAATAAATAAGAATAATATTTGGGCTCTTATTTCTTTAAGATAACTAAATGATAATGATTGTGCATTTATTCTTTTAGGATAATTATATTGTTTTCATACTTATATGATGATTATGACACTTATTGAGCATGGCCCATAAAACTATCTGTTGATTAAGACCAATTTTTGACTATCACGTACGATGTAAGAAATTACCCTCAATATTAGCCCCTCAAATTTTTTGGCCCTTTAGGTAGAAGGTTTCGTTGTAATTTTTGTCTACACTTATATTAAATATATCTTTCAATTTTGTTAACAATTCTGAGTTTAAACTTCAGTGATTTTTTATCTATCCAAATAAAAAACTTTACACGATGTTTGATAATTTGAAATGTGTACAATGGCATTTTGATGCCGATGATTGCTTTGGATTTTCACTCAAACGTTCAATTAGAAAGTTATGTTGAACTCAATATTTTTATCAAGATAATCAAACCTTCACTTATTTTTGTGAGAATCTCAAAATTCAAACCCTAAGTCTAATCCCTTTAGGATTAGCTAAGAAATTTTGACAATTGATTTTTCTTCGTGTAGTGTAGAATAATATCTTTTATCACCCAAATACTTTCCACTCCACGACACTTATCCACACTTTCCTTTGCAAGAAGTGATGGATACTAGGTCCAAGAATTTATAGGATCAAATCCAGCCATCAAAGACACATATCGACATGGGTGAGGATTGATGTGGATGATGAATGTTGGAAGACTGAACAAAATCATATGAAGCTACTAATCCACCTTAGGTGGCATTACCCTGATCACCACCACCCTAGCCAAAGATGCCCTAGTAAGTTATGACCTGGATGGCGTTGGTTTAGGCAACAAGTACATAGGTGGTACTTCTTTAGGCAACACTTCTTGGCTAACAGCAATATAAATGGTAGCCCCCTGGTTGGCAGTCTTCTATGTGATAACCCTTTGGTTGGTAACCCCTTGGCGAATGAAGTTTTGACTAACCAAGTTCTGGCTAGTAAAGTCCTAGCCATCAAAGTTTTGGCCAACCATATCCTGGTCAATGAAATTCTGGCCAACCAAGTCCTAGGTAGCAATTTCCTAGACAATGACATCCTATTTGATGACATCTTGGGTGGTGACATTCTATTTGGCTCATTCCTAGTCGGTTCCTTCCTCTAGCTAGTGATGTTCCAATCAGTAGGTAAAAACTGATTAATGGGTCTGGTCTTTCAATGCAATCTTTTATGGCTATGTCTATAAAGATATCATCAATGAGACAACTTTCTTCTTTCCAAAAGGATTTGTACAAGTGTAAGGATCCATAATATTATTCTCATGCATACCCTTACTCTCTAACACTTTGATTATTCTTCATAACCTTTTTCTTAACTCATGTACCCCTATTTCTCATTGGAATAAAGTTACACGGATATATAGAAGACTACACACCTTTACAAAGTTCAAGAGGTGGGGATTATATCTTGATCACCAAAAGTTGTAGTTTATTTTAATAAATTATAACCTTGGCTTGTGCCTAGATTTTGTCCAAAATGTAGATAAGTAGTTGAACCTTTAATAAGATATATGATGAAAAAGGATGCACTGATATGCATTCCAATAGGTGTGTATTCTCTAGGAGGACATACTGTGGCACTGCCTAGAAAGGCAATTTCTAGGGCTCTACGACTTTGGCTTTATACAATTTACCTTATTTGTAATTGTAACATTATTTCAGGACCTAACCATTGCCCTATATCTTTAGGAGGCCATGGACCTTTGAGTAGACAAGTAAGTGTGAGGGGATACAATGACGTAAAAAAAATGCAGATCTTGGACCTGAGGTGTGCATGGATGGGGAATTAATGCTTGCAAAGGTTAATTAGTTGTCAGTACTATTAATGGTTTATCTAGCAATTACACTAAAAACTTGATGTGTCAAAATTAGGCATACAAATTTTGTATAATTTATAAAATAGCTCACAAATGCATGAATCATTTATAGAAAACGATTAGTATACTTTTAAGGTCAATCAAAAGAGAAATCATGTGATTTTTAAATAACTCAAAAAATTATTAAAAATGAAATTAATAACCTAAACATCCTATCACGATTGTTTTGATTAAATATCTAAACTATTAACATAAAAATAAGGATAGATTCAGTAAACATTTATCATGCAGTGAAAATTTATATGATACATTAACTAGTTAATTACGCTTGTTTAATATTAGGTAAAATATTAAATATATGAATTAAGATTATTAATTCTTTCTTATATGCATGAAAATATCCTAATATATATATAATTTTCTTTGTTAAATAAACTTTAACTTTCCACCTTTAATACGGCCAACAATTTAAACCTTAACTAAATTATGCTTATTTTTTAAGAAATTACTAAATTATTTAACTTGGTACCTTTGGTAGTGCTGACAATTTAAACTTCATCAAGATGTCTAAGTTAGGTTTATAAATTTTTTTAATCTATTTTAATGTTTCACAAGCTTACAATAATATTAATATATCATACTATTTATAGTAAGATATGCATAGTTTAATAAATGATTTAATAAATTAAATGTATAGCACGTAAAACAACACTTACAAATATATTGAAAAGAATACATTTAAACCTCAATAGAATTCTTAGAATTGCTTCTAGAGAATCTCTAGACATAATTGTTGTGTTATTTATTGAATTGAAACTAAAAACTATTACATAAACTAAATTTGTTCAACTCTCGAACCAAAGAAAAACTCTAAACTACTAAAAGAAAAGCTAAAAAATATAAGAAATCGGTTTGAAGAGAACTAATAGGATGAAACAAATATCTATTACAAAAGAAATAAGATCTTATTTATAGGGTGAAAAAAGGAGAAAAAGTGAATTTTTCAGCATGGTGCTATAACATACTACTTTTCCACAGCACGACATACACAGTCTGTATATGGATTAAGCACGATCCACTCTCTTCACAACGTGACACACGATACTTTCACGCTGCAGCTCACATTAATTTCATACCGCATCACACTTTAAACTACATCACTTGGAACCCTAATTTCCATGCAATTTCTTTTTTCAATTTTTAAATATATGTAATGTTTTACAAATATTATCTTTTAATCTTTCAAGTTGTAATAAGTGCTTCAAGTATAATTCTTTCAAGTTGAATTTTATACCTGAAAAATAACAAAATATACATGTGATTTTGAAAAGATAGATTTGCATAAAATGATAGTAAAACAAGCAAATAAAAATCTATATAATCATTAACCATGCATAAAATCATGATATATTAAGTGCTTTTGAGCACTTATCATAACCCCCAACCAGCTTCTTGTTAATCTCTTAGCAATAATGGTGAAGAACTAAAAAAAACTAGAAATTTAACTAACCTAAATCATTTCTGTAGATTGACACAGTTTTTATTTAGTGTATGCAACAAGCCTTTAAACCCCTTGGTTTCTCTAGTGGAAAAATTTAAGTCTTATGAGAGTTTTCAGATATGATATTCACAAACATCAAAAGTAAAACAAAAATTGAAAATAAATAAAATAAATAAATAATACAAACAAATAAAAATTTAAAACAAAGTAAAAATAATAAGTCTATAATTAAAATCTATAGCACAAGTTATTTTAATATTCTAAACATTAATAATTCATTATAATAATTAGTTTGAAAATCACTTTCATATGTAATTCAAAAATGTATCAATATAAAATTTATCCAATCTTAGTGTAAAAAATTATAATTCATTTTAACTCTAACATCACAAGGCATACTCTTAATGACACTGATCCTATTGGTTCATACACTCGTTCAAAGGTATATGCGAAAGATATAGAAATTAACTAATAATTCCCATATGTTTAAAGAATAAAAACCTCAAAGTGGTGCATCATATTGATCTCATGAAAGGAATTAAATAAAAAGATTTATAAACAAATCACATATTATTTTCATACATCAATTAAATTCATCAAATAAAAATATTAAATAATGTCTTTTAAGAGATGAATAAAATGTAATGATTGCTTGGGAAATTATTTCCTATATTTTTTTCTAGCTAACTCTCATAACTTTAAAGAATAATGAGTCATAGAATGTAGTTTATACTATTCATTTTTATTTTATTTTATTTTTCTTTTATCTTTCTTTTATCTTTCTTGTTTTAGAGATATTCTTTTTTAGAGAAAGAACTCATGTATAGATTGTACATATATTGTATGATAGGTGAGTAGCTAATTGTGGATTTTTATTTTATTGATTTAGGTAATGTCATATATGTCTTTTTTTTAAGAAGTCATGCATAAATAAATAGAAAGACATATACTTTCAATTTCTACTTAACTTATTCAATTTAAGTAATAAAAATAAATATACAATACTTTATTATATGTAAAAATCCTAACATTTAATGCAAAAATTTATAGATATCAAGCTCGAAAAAACTTGAAATGAGCGTCGTGTCGACACGTGATAATGCCTATATCAACTGGTACACACAACACGCTTTGATTGGCTCCCATTTGCTTGTGTGGTATTCATATGGCAATGACTAGTTAGTTGTACATGCGACGTGCTCTGATTGTCTATCCTTGCTTGCATGTCATCAACGTATCTTGTTTTGATTGGTCAATCAATAAAAAACTCATGAAAATCCATAAAAAAATTCAAATAATTTTATAAAATTATCAAAAAATATATTTTCATCACTTTTTACTAGAAAATTAATATTTTAATATTTTTAACCCCAAAAGTAATACCTGTTGAATAAAATGAACAATTAAGTAGAAAAGTGTAATGATGACTTTACTTTTGTGAAGTTATCACACCTTCAAATTTAACTCTTTGATTGCCCTTAAATTCTCGTTCTTTCCAATAGAGCACCATGTATTATGGATTAGCAAATCAATGTGAGCCACATGTCATTGACTCATACTGCATTGATTAGCACCAGTCTGCACCTACCACCCATTAATTCATCTCGTGTCTTTCACTTTCCACGTGTCGCTATCCCATTGGTTAGAATTGTTTAATTTTTCTTTTTCATCCTAAACTCTTATATGAAGATGATATGACAGTCCAACTTTCATCTGAGCCTAATTTAACCACCTAATTACACCAAAACCATACATAGTTGAATTTACAATTTTTTTTATCAATTTTTAGGTATCAAAGAGAGAGAGAGAGAAAGAGAAAAAGAGAAAGTTCAAGAGTATATACATTTTTGGTGGAGATTTAAAAGGAGATTGATTCTACAATTCAAGAGATTGATTATGTTTATTTTTCTTCTTATTTCTTTATTATTTTGTATATCTTTTTTATTGAAAAATATGAGATTTATGAACAAAATCATATCTAGCTGATTTATTAATCTAGGGGACTTATGAATCTCATTTTCTATATGTGATGATCTAGTATTTTTACCTTAAGTATGATTTCAATTTAATTATATTATTTAATCTAATTTTTATGTTATTAATTATTTAGCCACAATTGATTTATAAAGGCATGCAATTAAATATATTTGAGAGAATTATTTAATTGTTTGTCTTGATTAAATAACATGTATATTTTCTAGATAGAGATTTATGATTCTTACGTATGTGATCCATAATTGATGAATTTAATGAGTAGTATGCAATTCAATTAACAAGAGAGTGTGATTAGATTAATTATTATATAGTATGCAGTTTACTTGAGGGAGGAATACATGATGGGTTAGATTCAATTGATCATGTAATTGATTCGTAATTATATTGGAGAATTTTAGTGATTCACATGTTTAAAAAATTAGAAAATTAAGTATTCCTAGATAGTTTCTCATATATTTTTTAGTTGCTAATTTTGAGTTAATTAATTAATTCTATTTATTTTTGGTTCTTTTAATTTTTCTTTCTTAAAATACAAAAAAAATTATCCTTAATTTTCAGTTTTAAAATTAATTTTTAATAATATAATCTCAATAGGAACGATATTTTCTTATCATTATATTACTTATAAGTGTATTTACATTCCCATTGTACATAATTCTTGTCGATCATATTACACATAGATTTTAATCTAATGTATTTTTTTCACCTAGATTTCGATCTAATTATGGTTTTAGATATGTTTTGTTATGTTTCAATTTGTTTTGTTTCTATAGTTAAATCTTGATTTTATATTTTTTATTTAGGTATTTTTATAATTCAAAACATATAGATGTTAAGACATGAATGATCAAATTAGATTGAAGATATGTCATCTTATCAATGGAAAGATTCATACATGTTTGGAGAACTGAAAGAGTCAATAAAGAAAACTCAAATCGTGTTATAGATGATTTTTATAGACTCTTATAATTATTTGATGTATTTTTATTTCACTGATTTAATTATTTATGTATTTTTCATTTGATTGAATGAAATATAGTTTTTTCTCAAAAAAATTCTAGAAAAGTTTAATTACATAATATAACCTTTTCATATATGGATTTTTATTTTTAACCTCGTTCCATGTGCGGTGTACATCTGCTTATTTTTTCTTTTTCTTTTTCATTTTTCTATATGTAAAAAAGCATCACATATTCAAAAATGTATAGTGCATATATATTTTTTACAGAGTTAAAAGTGGAACTAATTAAACAACTAAGTCATGAGAATTCCAGATAAATCCAAAAATCAAATCAAATTAAAAAACAAGATCGATCAGAACCATTTCAAATATTAAATAATCAGGTCTGATTAAATTAATAAAAGTCTAAGCAGTTCACACCATGGACTACTTATATATATATATATATATTATTAAATTGTGAACATTATACTTTACATCATATGTAAGGTATATAGTTTATATTGCTTTTTTTCATCACAAGATTAGCTTAGATTAATCTCATACATTGAATGATTTTAAATACTTATAACCTCATTTCCATTACCAATACATGGATAGTGGTAGGAGTGAAAAATCGTGTTAATCGTGTTGATTATTTGATAAATGGGTTACGTCTAGTCAATCTATTAATAAAAATATTTTTATTATGTCAAGTTATTTCAGGTTCGAGACGTCTTGAGTTTGGTTATCATGTCATTGATTTGAAAAAAATTCAAAAAAAATTATTTTAACTAAATATGACTTAATAAATTCATTCGGATTGGATCGGGTCAGATTCATATTAAAATTAATGAACAAAATAATATTAAAATATTAATTTAGCGGACTAATTTAGAGTTATCATATCATGTTATGTTTAACCATTTAACAAATTGGTTAAAATTGATTGTATCATATCGTATCGGTTTACTTCGTATTCGAGTCAGTCTCGTATCGTATAATTAAATTGTGTTAGAAATTGTCACCCGTAGGATGTGTATAATAGATGTATCATATAAGTTTTCATTAATTTTAGTATATAGAAAATATTATACTTCCATTGTTTCATTAGTAAATTTTTAATTTTTTTTAAATAATAATGTTATTTTTAGAATATGAAAAGAAGGAAAAAAAAGTAATATAAAAAATCTATCAAATGAAAATTTGGTAAAACTAATGCTTTTATTCTCATTCATTTTGACTAACATGTTTACTGAGATGCCCAGATGTTCAAAGGAGTCTATTTACTGCTTATTTCGAATTCAAAAAAAGTGAGTAAACAGTACAAATTGAATGGATCTTGCTATTATGATTCTTTCTTATTCGTATTCATGATAAATCCATTCTAATAGGGTTTCATTCTAGATTAATAAATACACCACAAGATTGAAAAATAAATAAATTAAAAAACATAATTTTTTAACTTGTCTTTAAGTAATCCCATTTAAATTTTATGAAGACTAATACCTAGTTTTTATTTTCGAAAATTAAAAGGCTTGATAAAACAATAAATAAGTGTATTAATGGATATGTTTTCTTAACTTAAAAAAAACTAAAATTGTCTATATATTAAAATTGTTGTGGTAACGACGAAAACTATTTAGGCAATATGTGTGAAAAATAATTTTAAAAACAAACGTATAATACAAATTAGAGGTAATTATATATGGTTGGTTTAGTAGATTTTTGGCTAATTTTACATGCCCACGTTTTGAGAAAACGTAAGGACAAGTGTTAACTGCGTAAAACATGTTAAAAATCTTTTGAAAAATAAACAACTATTTCATTTTTAAAGTTATTTAGATAAATATCATACTATAATTGATACTTACCCTGTTTCAAACACAAATCTTAGCATACTTGCGGCTTTTAAAAACTAACCTTCACTTCAACAATGTCGATATTATTGAGATTTTAGACACTTCAACAATGTCGATATTATTGAGATTTTAGACACCTCAACATCGATTTGTAATGTCCATATATTTTGATAAAAATTTCAAAAAAATATTGATAATATCGTTCTATTATTAATAAAATATCATTGTTAAAAAAATGTTGAGATATTATTGTTTATTTATTTTTTAAATAGTTTACTATTAAATTTATTTATTTTTAGTGTTTGTATCTTAAATCAAAATATCATTTTTTTAATTTTGAAATAATAAATTTTATTTATTTTCTACTTTGTTATCACATTCTTTTTATTTTTCTATATGTTTTCAATTCTAAGATATCCATTGATGTTGGAGCAATAATTCACCAACGAATTAAGCTATCCACAAATAGCCATCGTATGTGTTTCTTTATCTCCCAACTTATAAATGCTTTATATAGAAAGTAGGGATATCTCATACAAAAGGTAAGATTATTATATAACCCGATGAATTATTGAATATGACTTACTTTGATGAACTTACATCTGGTATAAACATCATTCCAAGAGAAAGAAAAGTCATTCCTCTATCAAGAATGTCTATAAAAAGATAAATTTCATAACTTTAATGAGAGAATGAGCTACATGAAAGAATACCAACAAGCTTATTTTACTCAACAATCAGCATTCCTAAATCAAAAGCATCGTGATCAAGTGAAACATAATTAATTAATGTATGAAATGAACCGATTACAATTAAGTCATCTCAAGGTAGATACAAATCACTTAATAACACCCAACTACCCTCATTATAACTTCAATTTTACATCTAGGAAGATCATAACAACAAGAACCTAAAGATCAAGATTCAGATGATATAGAGGAGAAGCTCTAAATTATCCAAAATTTTATTTCTTTTTATATATTTTTATTTGGTTTTATTTTGGATAATGTATTTGTTTTTGTTTTTATGTTGTGTTATTTTATTTCCTATTTTGTAAAAATTATTTAGAAATGTTAATTTTATAATTGTTTGTTGAATTTGTGAGAAGTACACATTTGTGTAATTTTAATATGTTTCGATTGATGGATGCACCTGTAATTAAATACCAACTCTTGAATAAGTTCAAACAAATGAGTAACTTTTCTCTCTATCTTTGATTTATAATTGTTACTTTAAGGATAATATAAATTCTAGGTTTGGGGTAGAAAAAGTTACATTTATAAAATTATGTTCAAAATCTAAAAATTAAAATTTTATGTTCATATATTTACATTTTATATATGTTTTTATTTAAATTTGTGTATGTTCTTATTTATTTTTATTGAATTAGGAATTTTTTATTTATTTTTAATTTTCTTACAGAATTATTATGTCTTATAAATTTAATTTTAAGAAAATGATAAAGTCTTTGCATTGTTAGATTAATTTCAAAAATATTTTATGAAATAATGTGATAATTAGTTAGTTTTTGTCATAATTAGTAATTCATGATTAAATATTGAAATTATTATGAACCCAAAATCGGTGTTTATGGTCAAATAGTGGAGAGAAATTACGATAAATCAAAAATCAATGTTCGGGAATCAAATAGTAGTGACTACCCTTATGGGAACATATTTTAAGCCATTATCTTTCCATTCTGAGTAATAATATTTTTCTACTCTTTAAACACAAGTCTAGCTAGATAAAATGACACGAGCAGTATATTCATAAATATATTTCTATTAATACATACATATTTAGCGAAAACTATCCACCTCAATATTCGTACAATTCTATGACAAGGAGTTTCATATATTCATCAATCAACGTTCCATCAATAAAAGAATATGCAAGGTTTTTGACAAAGTGATTTGTATGTGTGTTACACATGACATGATTCAATGCACTTATGAAATCAACCTATATGAGCATGATAATCAATTAAATCTTAGAACAAATTTTATAAGTCTATTTTTTACACCCTTCTTCATTAATATAAATATACACTTAGCTAAATATCAATAAGGTCTTTACGTGCTTATAATATAAGGCTTAGGTGGCAGTTGATAAATAGAGACATTTAGGCTCTTTACACACCTTAGTTTTCTTTTTATTCATCGTACACTTTTTAACTACAGTTGAGCTTTTACTTCATATTTTAGTGCACCCTATCTTTTCATTCTTTTCATATTCTTTAATAAAACATCTTTTCATAACTTTACAATACCCCTAAACTTACTTTCAATTTTATTGTTTTCTTTTTTTCTTTAGACAAATTATTATGTTGTGAGTTGTTTTCACTCTCTTTTATTATAGGGTATATTACATTATACCTTACTATATAGCATAACACATGATTGCATTTTTTTCATACAAGCTATAGGTGTAAGGGTAAAGATAATGCTTATTGGTTATCCATAAAATGAGGCTTAAAGATATAAAAAGTTCTTACTTGGGCTCAAATGGGTGACTAAAGTTATCAATAATGGTTATCTTAAAAGACTCAATTGATCCAAATAAAATCCTATATCATTTTTTATGCTAACAATTTAGGGTTTCGCCTCAAGGGATGATCAAATAGATTTTAAAAATATGATAGATCTCATCAACTTGCCTAACTCACTATTAATTTTCTCTCAATAAGAATACCAAAATCAATCATGAAAATGTGTATAAATTTGAATCAATTCAATCAAAACTAGCAAGCATATCATATGATTAATATAAAGGAAACTTCATTCTATACTTTAGTATTTAATATCTATTTTCAATTTTTAGGAATTTTTTTTATTTTTAGTATGATTTTAATCATGATTTGGGTATAAATTTATAAATATATGAAAATCAAATTCATGCATGCTTGATATGAAACGTATGAACCCAATGATAAAAATTGGTTGTCGTGACTTGCATAAGGAATATAACATACTCATTAAGATACTTACATTAATCATGTGATATGCTTACTAGTTTTGATTGAATTGATTCAAATTTACGCACATGTTCTTGATTGGTTTTGGTGTTCTTATTGAGAGAAAATTTGTAGTGAGTTATACGAGTTGATGTTATCTACCATGTTTTAGAATCTATTTGATCACCTCTTAAGGAACAATCCAAAATAGTGTTTAGCATAAGAAACAATTTAAGCCTTATTTGGATCGATTGAGTCTTTGAAGCAACTCATTGTTAATATCTTTAGTCATCCATTTGAGCTCAATTAAGAACCTTTCATATCTTTGAGCCTAATAAATAAGTATTATCTTTACACTTGCATCTTTAGCTTGTATGAAAAGAAAAAAATGCAATCATGTGTTATGCTATAGAGTAAGTTGAAATGTACTGTACCCATATGCAAAAAAGAGAGAGAGAAAAAAAAAACTAACAACATAATTATCCCTCTAAAGAAAAAAGAAAATAATAAAATTGAAAATAAGTTTGGAGTGTTACGAAGTTATAAAAAGATATGGAATAAAAAGAATATGAAAAAAATGAAAAGATAGGGTGCACTAAAATATGAAGTAAAAACTCAATTGTAGTTAAAAAATGTATGATGAATAAAAATAAAATTAAGGTGTGAAAAGAGCCTAAATGTCTCCATTTATTGACCCCCACCTAAGTCTTACATTAAAAGCGTGTAAAATCCTTATTGATCTTTAGCTAAGTGTTTATTTATATTAGTAGAGAGGGATGTGAAAAATAGACTTATGAAATTTTTTCTAAGATTTAATTGATTAGCATGCTCATATAGGTTGATTTCATTAGTGCATTGAATGATGTCATAAGCAACACACACGAATCAATTTGTCAAAACCCTTATATATCCTTTTATTGATGGAACGTTGACTGATGAAAATGTGAACCTCCTTGTCATATAATTTTAAGACTTTTAAAGGATATAGTTTTCAGTAAATATGCATGTATTAATAGATATATATTTACGCAGCGCACCGTGTGTACCAATTGATGCAAGAATTGCCACGTGTTGACACGACATTCATTGAGTTTTTCCTAGTAGTTAATGAGCGTGCCATGCATCATCACGAGATTGACCCGTTCTTTCCACCGAGGTACAATGCACTCTAGATCAGTGCATTAGCTCGAGCCACCTATCATTAACTCAGCCAATGTTCACCAGTACCAGTCTACACCTACCACACACCACACGCTGATTCGTCCTGTGTCTCTCACTTGCCACATGTCTTGTTCTCATTGGCCAATACTTTTAAATTTTCCTTTTTTCATCTCAACCTTCAATTTGATAGTCCAGACTCTATCTGAGCTTAATTTAAACTCCAAATTGCACCAAAAAGCCTACATAATCAAATTTATAATTTTTTATCAGTTTTTGGATGCCAAAAAGAGAGAGAAAATTTCAAGAAGAGATACAATTTTGGTAGATATTCGAGAGGAGATTGGTGTTACAATTTAAGAGATTGATTGTAATTCTTCTTCTTCTTCTTCTCATTTCTTTATGAATTTGTATGTCTTTCTTATTGAAAAATATGAGATTTACTAACAAAATAATATGTAGTTAATTTATTAATTAGAGGTCTTATAAACCCCATTTTTTACATGTGATGATATAATATTTTATCCCAATTATGATTTCAGTTTAATTATATTATTTAATCTAATTTTAAGCTATTACTTTTTTAGCCATAATTGATCTATAAAAGTAATTAAATAGATTTGAGATAACTATTTAATTTTTTGTCTTGATTGAATAACACATATAGTTTCTTGGCAAATATGTATGATTCTTATATATGTGATTCATAATTGATGAACTTAATAAATAGTATATAATATAATTGACATGAGAATGTGATTAAGTTAATAACTATATGATGTGTTGTTCATTTAAGAGAATATGATTAGGTTAATTGATGATCATGTAATTGATTGGTAATTATATTGGAGGAATTTTAATGATTCATATGTTTAAAAAATTAAGAGATTAAATATTTTTAGATATTTTCTCATGTATTTTCTCAACTATAAATTTTGAGTTAAGTTAATTACTGTTATTTATTTTTATTTCTTTTAATTTAGCTTTCTAAAAATACAAAAAAAATTTGAATTAGTTTATAATAATATAATCTCTATGGAAACGATCTTTCTTTATCGTTATAGTACTTGTTTGTGATATGTATATTTACATACCCATTGCACACAATTCGTATTGATCAAGTTTTTCGCGTTGTTATCGAGGATTATAAAAATTAGAAATTAATTTTTTTTATTTTATTTTAATATTTTTTATTTATTTATTTTTTGTAATTTTAATTTTAACAACTTTTTTAGTGCTATTAGAAATATATTTAGTTTTATTGTATGAGCAGATTCCATAAAAGAGAAATTTTGCTTTTAGATCTCGAAATCGAGTATACTTTGATATCAATAATAAAACACCATACTGTCACCCAAGTGAAAAAAAATGGAAAATCTATTAGATATAAACAAAAATGAGCTAAATTTAAACAACCAGATACCTTTAATGGACGATAGGGACAAAACTATGAATAAATATGCATTACCTATGTTGGAAGGGCTAAATCCAAGTATTACAATGCCAAACATTCAAGCCAATCAGTTTAAACTAAAGCTAGTAATATTTTAAAATGTTGCAAATAGTTGGACAATTCAAAGGATCCTTATTTACATCTCAAATTGTTTATTGAAGTTGGAGATTCATTCAAATTTAGTGGTGTGATTGAGGAGGTATTTAGGCTCAGATTGTTCCCTTACTCTTGGTGAGACTATGCTTGATCTTGGCTAAATTCTTTGTCACTTGATTCCATTACAGTTTGGAATGAATTGGCAGAGAAATTCTTGATGAAATATTTCCCACCAATAAAGAATGCTAAGCTTAGAAATAACATTACCTCTTACCAACAAATTTAAAGGGAGTCTTTATGTGAAGCATGTGAAAGATTTAAAGAATTTCTAAAGAAATGTCCTCACTATGGTATCTCTCATTGGATTCAAATGGAGACTTTATACAATGGTCTCAATGCTCAAATAAGAACCATTATTGATGCATCCACTAATGCAGCTTTGTTAGCCAAATCTTACAATCAAGCTTATGATTTACATGAGAAAAGGGCTAGTAGTAATTATCAATGACCAATGGAAAAAATGGAAGCTACAAGAAGAATATCCAGAGTGCATAAGATAAATGGTATTACAACACTAACAGCTCAAGCGTCATCTTTGGTGAATCTTTTGAAGGCTCAAAACTCGTCAATGAGTATAAACTAGGTCCAAGACTCAGAGGTGTCCTATGTCTTTTGTATTGGAGCTCTTTTTTTTTATAATTGTCCAAATAATCTTGAATCGGCATGCTATGTGGGTAATATGAATTGAAACAATACTTCATACTCGAACACATATAGCCTAGGATGGAGACAACATCCAAATTTTTCTTGGAGTAATAACAAAAATCAAGGTGGTAATCAATTCAACCGTCAATCATTTCCACCACTTGATTTTCAACAATCACAAGCCCAAGAGAAGAATCCATCTACTGAGTACAATACAAATGCATTAATAGGAATGATGAAAGATTTCATCTAGTTAGTAAATACAAAAGTGTTCACTCAAGAGACTTCAATTCAAAATTTAGAGACCTAAATGAGGTAACTTGCCCAAGCCATAAGTCATAGGCCTCAAGGTAACCTTCTAAGTGATACAATTATAAATCCAAGAAGAGAAGGTAAAGATCATTGCAATGCCACAACCTTGAAGAGTGGTAAAACTTTAGAGAAGCAACATGAGACTCAAAAAGATGATGAGGAACAAGAAGCTATAAAGGATGAGGAGGAAACAAGTAGATAAACAAAGTACTATAAAGGAAATAATTCAACAAAAAAGAGTAACCTCTGCAAACCCACCATTCTTCTTCCCTAAAGATTATAAAAGCAAAAGTTAGATATGTAATTTTCAAAATTTTTGGATGTCTTTATGAAGCTACACATAAATATATCACTTACAGATGCACTTGAACAAATGTCTTCTTATATCAAATTTCTAAAGGATACCCTATCTAAGAAAATGAGGTTTGTAAATAATAAAACAATAACCTTGACTAAGGGTTGTAGTGCCATCCTTGCTAAAAAAATTATCCCAAAAATTGAAAGATCTTGGTAGCTTTGTCATTCTTTGCACAATTGGGAACATAAATTTTGAAAAAGCACTATATGACTTAGATTCAAACATTAATCTTATACCATTATCGATTATCAAGAGATTAGAAGTTAGTAAAATTAAACTCACTTTAATAATATTACAAATGAAAAATATATCAATTAAGCAACCCGGGTGTGGAATTAAAATATCAGAAAGAAAATTAACTGTTGTACTAGCTCAGCGGTTGACTGAATAAAAGATGAACAATATTGGTCTTATGCTAAAAGAGAAGTACTAATAATACATAACATTCATATTCAAACGCTTTTGCTGTCTCCTTTATTTAACATTTTTTAATTAATAATGAATGGTAAAAAAAATTCCTTTACCAAATCTGAATCTACTTTTAAATATAAATAATATTAAAGAAACTTTATCAAGGTATTTTAACGGTATAAAAATTTATATATCAAAATCAATATCAAAAAATTACAATTATAAATTATTCTTAGATTTGAAACTATAATCTTTAAAGACAAACATAATTATTTTCAAATTCAATAATATTAAAATTAAAATCATTAGACTTGAAAATATCATAATTATCATAAATCAAAAATAAATTCAATCCTTAATGACTCAACATGAAGAGACTTTGATACCAATTGATAGAATAAAATAATCTTTGTTGAAAAGCATTACCTAAAAATAACTTAAGAACATTCATGTTGTATCACCAGGAATCAAAGATAAGATATGCAGAATCGTATACGAATTCATAACTATTAATTAATTCTACAGCTAAGTAGTTAATCTTCTAGATCTACACGTTTTTAATAGTGAACCTTTTAGTTTTCTCTCTACTCTTTCTAACGATATGATATCAAATAAAAAAATAATACGTATGATTTGAGGATCATGACCACTATATATATTTGTTGTATAGCTCCTTAGTGAACAATTTGAAAAAGTCCCGCATGGATTAGGAACCATGGTAGGTGTTGTATTTTTGGCTATAAATAAAACCTTCTCTTTCACTTTAAAAGCATCCCAAAATTTATATATCTTCCTCTTTTTTATAAGGATAATTGATTAGCTCAATTTTGTCCAATTAGTTGTAATTTTTGAGTTCATCCAATTTGAAGATAGTGGAAGTGGTCAACGACTTCCGAAGACATTGATAACATTTATACCGAACCTCGTTAAATTTCTAGTGTTTTTATTTTTCTACTTTAATATTCTGCTTTAGTTTCTTTTAGCATTATATTTTCAATAACATTATTTTATCAAGTTAGTTTAAGCTCTATTCATTTAAATTATAGTATTGTGAATAATAACTACTTAGAATAGGGAAAATATACCCAATTTTTCCAATAATTAATATCAGAGCTAAAGGTTTCTACCTAGTCATTTGTTTGTATTTCATTTGTTTGCTATTGGAATATAGTTGCTAGTTGTTGTAATTTGAAGAAATGACGGAAGAAGAGTTTCCCTCAAACAAAGGCCAGCTATCCACGTAAGATAGAATAATTATTGTGAATACAAGGTTCGAGGTGGAGAATTTTGGTGGAATCGGTCATTTCATCATGTGGCAAGAAAAATCTCTAGATGCTCTATTTCAACAAGGTCTAGACATCACCATTGAAGAAGAGAAACTAGATGGAACAGATGAAGTTGAGTGGAAAAATATCAACCGATTGGCATGTGGTACAATCTGTTTGTGTCTCTTAAGAGAACAAAGCTATGCATTCATAAATGAGACATCTGCAAGTAAGTTATGGAAGGTGTTGGAGAACAAGTTCATGAAGAAAAGTAGACAAAATGGGCTCTATTTGAAGAATAAATTGTTCTGTTTTGACTATCTTCAAGGTACCATGATAAATGATCACATTATTGCTTTTAATCAATTAGTAGAAGATTCTTTAAATATGGATGAAACTTTTAAAGATGAAGATTTAGCCTTGAAGTTGTTAGCCTCCCTTTTTGATGAGTTTGATCACCTTATTACTAACTTACTCATTGGGAAGGATAAAATGTCTTTTGAGGAAGTTTGTACTGCTTTGTATAGTTATAAAATTAGAAAGAAAGATAAAAAATAAGTAGGAATGAAGTAGTAGAGGCACTGTATGTAAGAGGCCATCTGTAAACAAAATAAAAAGGAAAGAAAGGTAGATCTCTTTCTAAAGGAAGGCTTGGTAAAGATGAATATGCCTTTTGTCACGAAAAATGCCATTGGAAGAATAACTATTCGAAGCTATAGAAGAAAGGAAAATTTGTGACGTCTGATGCATATGTAGCCAAAAGAAACTCATATTCAGATTTTGCATTGGTGGGTTCATCAATAACATCCCATTCTGGTGATTGGATTTTTTATTCAACATGTACCTTCCATATGTCTCCTAATAAGGAGTGGCTCTTTAACTTTGAAGAACTAGATAGTGGAGTTGTTTTCATGGGTAATGATTATCCATGTAAAATTTTGGGGATCAATATAATTCGTTTGAAGAGTTAAGATGGTACAACAAGAGTCTTGATAAATGTTCATTATGTTCTAGATATGAAGAAGAATCTCATTGTTGTGGGAGTCTTAGAATCCAAAGGTTTCATCGTGACTATGCAAAATAGGGCATTGAAGGTTACTTCTTGGGCCCTTGTGGCGATGAAAGGTGTTTGAAAGAATAACTTGTACTAATACCTTAGTAGTTCAATCATTAGGACAATATCAATAGCAGTTTTGGAGGAAAAAAAAAGATTTAGAAACTACCAAGCTATGGCATATGCGTTTGGGACATACTGGTGAAAAAACTTTATAGATTCTTGTAAAGTAAGGCTTGTTAAAAGGCGCGAGAACCGACAAGTTAAAATTATGTAAGCAATGTGTATTAGGGAAGAAAAAAAGAGTAAGCTTTGGAACTACGCTCCATAAAAAAAGGCATCTTAGATTACATTCATATAGATGTGGGGGCTAATAAGAACTCCATCCATGAGTGGCAAAAATTATTATGACACTTTCGTCGATGACTTCTCGAGAAGAGTTTGAGTGTATCTCATGAAGAAGAAGGATGATATGTTGGGAATATTTCTCAAGTGGAAGAAGATGATCGAGACTTAGATTGGTAGAAAGATAAAGCATCTGAGGTTTGATAATGGCACTAAGTTCATAAATGATCCATTTATGAAATTTTAGTGTATATTGTTAAATGTTGGGTTAGGCAAGTAGTATTAGGTTAATTCTATGATGTATGCATGTCATCTTGTCAATTGTCTACCATTTTTAGCTCTTGAAGGCAAAACACCTATGGAGGTATGGTCTAAAAAACCTACTAGAGATTATGACTTCTTACATGTGTTTGGTTCTATCTCATACTACCATGTCATGGAATCGAAGTTGGATCCAAGAGCTAAGAAAGCTATTTTTTTAGGATTTTCTCTGGTTCTAAGGGATATTACCTATGATGTCTTGAAATGAAAAAGATAATCTTCAGTAGAGATGTTACCTTTGATGAATATGCCTTGTTGAGAAAGGTAACTAAGAAGATCGATGGTACTTTGTAGTAGGTGGAGCAAACTCCGAAGCAGGTTGAGCAAACTCCGAAGTAGGTGGAGTTTGAAAGCAAAATCGTTAACCTAGTTGATGGAGATAAGATAAACTTGATCCTTCATTGGTAGAAGATGAATCAGATGAAGAAGAGGTTTTAACCCAAGAACCTCCACAATAATAAGGAGAAACTACAGTTTATAGGCCACGATGAAAAAAGGTCAAGGTTCTTGCACGATACAAGGATATGGAAGATCTATATACTCAGTTTAAGAATATTATGGCATGTGCACTTTCAGTTATGTATGCTAATGTTCCTTCCACATATAAAGATGCATTCAGAAGTCCTGAAGATGAAAGATGGAAGGAAGCCATGGATGAAGAATTGTTGTCCCTTCAGAAGAATAAGAATTGGTTGCAAATGGGTATATGCAAAGAAAAAAGGATTTCCTAACAAAGATGGTGTTCGCTACAAGGCAAGGTTGGTGGATAAAGGCTACGCTCAGATGGAGGGAATCGATTATAATGAGGTATTTTCTCCAGTTGTAAAGCATTCTTTAATTAGAATTTTGTTGGCCTTAGTAGCACATTTGGATTTGGAACTAGTTCAACTTGATGTGAAAATCATGTTTGTACATGGTGACTTAGAAGAGGAAATCTATATATCTTAGCCAGAAGGTTTTAATGTTACTGGTAAAGAGAATTGGGTTTATAAGCTAAAAAAATTGTTATATGGATTGAAGCAATCTCTGAGGTAGTGATACAAATGATTTGATCAATTTATGCTACAATAGAAGTACACTAGAAGCACACATGATCATTGTGTGTATTTTTGAAAGCTACAAGATGAGTCTCGCATCTATCTCTTATTGCATGTCAATGATATGTTGATTGCATCAAATAGCCAAGAAAAAAAATGAGAGATTGAAGGCTCAACTAAGTCATGAGTTTGAGATGAAAGATATGGGAGAATCTATGAAGATTCTCGACATAGAGATAAGCAGAGATAGGAAAAATGGGAAGTTTTTTTAACTCAGAGTCAATATTTGAAGAAGGTGCTATAATTTTTGAGTATGAATGAACAGAAAAAACATGTAAGTACTTCGTTTTTTTCTCATTTCAACCTTAGTACTCAATTGTCTCTAAGAATGATGCAAAATGAGAATACATGGAAAAGATAGCGTATACTAATACGGTTGGTAGATTGATGTATGCAATGGTGTGTACGAGATCTGACATTTCAAATGCGGTTGGAGTTGTAAGTAGGTGCATGCATGATCTTGGTAAAGGACATTGGTTGACTATGAAATAGATTCTACGGTATATTCTAAAAACTATAGATGTTGGTTTAGTTTTTTAGCAGGATAATACTATTGATCAATGTTCAGTTGGATATTGTGATTCTAACTATATTGGAGATTTAGATAAGCGTTGGTTAACTACTGGTTATGTGTTTACTCTTCCTAAAGCACCAGTCAGTTGGAAGTTTACCTTGCATTCCATAGTTACTTTGTATACTACAAAGACATAGAATATGGCAGTTATAGAGGTTGTGAAGAAAGCTATTTGGTTACGAGGATTGCTTGAAGACTTGGGAGTTAGTCAAAAGCAAATTAAAGTGTTTTGTGACAGTCAGAGTGCTATTCATTTAGCAAATAACCAAGTCTACCATGCACGTACAAAGCACATTGATGTTCGTTATCATTTCTTGCGAGAGACTATTGAAAAGATGAAGTACTAATTCAGAAGATTAATACTATATAGAATCCCATAAATATGATGACTAAGGTGGTGACAACAATCAAGTTCAAACATTGTTTGGATTTGATTAACATTCTACAAATTTGAGTTTTCATTGGCGTCGTTGATATGAAGATTGAAGAAATCATTTAAGAATCATTAAGTCGCTAAGGTGGAGATTTTTTGTATAGCTCCTTAGTGAGCAATTTGAAAAAGTCCCACATGGATTAGGAACCATGATGAATGTTGCATTTTGGGCTATAAATAAAGCCTCCTTCTCCACTTTGAAAGCATTCCAAAATTTGTATATTTTCCTCTCTTTTGTAAGGGTAATTGATTAGCTCAATTTTTCCTAATTAGTTGTAATTTTGGAGTTCGTCCAATTTGAAGATAGTGGAAGTGGTCAACGATGCCTGCAGACATAGGTAATATTTTATATCGAATCTTGTTAAATTTTTGATGTTTTTATTCTTCTACTTTAATATTCTTTTTTAATATCTACTTTAGTTTCTTTTAGCATTATTTTATCGGACTAGTTTGAGTTCTATTTATTTAAATCATAATATTTGTGAATAATAACTACTTAAAATATGAAAAATATACATAATTTTTCTAACAATATTGTTAATCATTATATATCTATTTTAAGTCATCGTTAAAATAAACAATATCCTTAAATCTCTGTACATCAAAGTTGCATAACTTATTAGATACATTCGAAGTCTAAATTAGTTAAACTTTTTCAAATCAATTGTAAATGAACTTAAGCCTATATAATATTTTAAAATACATAATTATTCACGTATAAAACTAATATTAAATTAAGGATAGATAGTTCCCACCCTACTTCGAAATTCTCATAAGTCTTTGCTAAATAGCAATTCATTTATCTTGTACAAGTTGCTAGTTCAGACTAATAAAATGAAATGAGTTAAGATAGGAAAGAAAAAAAAATATTACCACTCACTTTCTTTCCTTTTTAATCTCTCTGCCATCTTTCTCTCTTAACTTGGTCTCATTTTCTTCCTCTTTTTTATTTCTCAATTATCTCTCTCTTAACTTGGTCTAACACTAAAGAAAATCAATATTACATAATTACACTAGCCTATATAACTGGGGGTATCACTTTGCCGTGGTATAGCATTACGTGAGCTAGAGAAAATGTAAAACACAGGCGGAGTGCATAAGAGTTTTGAGTTTGTTTAACTTATGGTTCATATAGTATGATTTCCTATATATATATATATGCTACCATGAGCTCAATTTTAAATCCTATTGGTCTAATATTTTCTTTATTTAATAAAAAAATGGACTTTAAGTCATCTTAAAAAAAACTCAAAAATTGTTTTCTATGTAAAATTTAGTTTTTTTAATGCTAGTTGCTCTATAACAGTGGTTGCTCCAAATAGTTTTGAGCTAGTATGGAGGCTGACAGTAGCTTAGTCAGAAAACAAATTTAGATGGAATTGGATCGTACATCTATATACTAAATATTAAATATAAAATTTATAAATTAAAGAGGTAAAATTGTAATTCAACACCATATATAAAACATATATGAACATATTAAAATTTAAAATTTAAGTCTTATTTACAACATTTAAATAAAGAATATAAAAATAATTGAATCAATAAAATGAAAATATTCAAATCATTTTACATTAAAAAATTAATTTTGTTTTAAAATGATAGTAGTTACTTCCTAATCCTCAAACATTACAAAAAATAAGTTATATTTGTTTCTTATTTAATAAATGAATAGTATGATATTTTGATGATTTTATTTTCATAATTTAAATACATTAATCACGTTTCTTAAAATTAGTACACTTTAGTTACATTATTATACCAATGGCTCTACTAATAGATGTTTGAATATAAAAATGTCTTAAAAAGTTAAAATTATTAAATTTTGTCTAAAATAACTAAAATGATCATAAATATAAAAATAAGGTGATTAAAGTTCACCAATTTAAAGTAAAGTTATTAATGTATTCAATTTATGAAACTAAAGTGACCTTAAGTGTAATTTTTTTAATGATTTACATTTAAATTTTATTGAAAAAAAAAGATTTATATGTGAGCTAGAACTAATAAATTATTTTAGATAAAATATTGATCGAGATTGAAACTTGATTTAGGCCCCATATAACTACGCTCATAGTTACTGATATATTATAGTTTTTTTTTCAACTACAAAGATAATAAAAAGAATTGATAAAAAAATCTATAAAAAATAAAACAAAAATTAGTTAAAAAAATGATGTATTTTTAGTATTATAAATGAAAAATATATTTAAAATTAAATCAAGAAATGTAGTAATGATATAAAAGAGAGAGAACTTTAAAATGATAATTTTGTCCTCCTTAGATGTACATTATTATTATGAATAAATATTTTTATAAATAAAATAATATTATATTATTTAAAAAGTGATTAATATATCTAATTATACTGAGAGAATGAATTAAGTATCTAGTAAAATAAAAGTAATTAAAGTATGCATTTGAAAAGGCAAAGTCAACTCCAAAGGTATTTAATCAATTTTTATTTGTTGTTATATATGGGGATTTGGAACTTCCTATTAATATATTAATTTATATATATTTTATAAATTATATATAATATATATATATATACGAACATTATAAATAACTTAAATGATATATTAAAACTAATTTAATTATAAGTATACTATACATATTATGTATAGCCCAAACTTGATTTTCTTTTAAAAGTCTCTTAGTACCTTTTAGGGATTAGGGTCGCTCTTTAAAAAAAATGTGATTATGGTGACTCTATTTCCATAATTTTATATAAGAACATTTTAGATCCTTTTTAAAAATTATGTAGGCTTAGGGATGTCAGTCTGTTGCAGGAATCGAAACTTCGATTTTGACTCCAATGAAGAATTCCCCGTTGGGGATAAGATGATAATTCTCGCTCCATCTATTTCCCTGTTCTTGTTGTCTTATAATTTCTTTTAAAATAAATTATATGTTTGTAAAATTATATAATTAAAATAAATGATTTTTTTATTAAAAACTAACATTTTATAAATAAATCAATACTTTAATAATTAAAATATAATAGTATGATATACGAGACAAAAAAATATTATAATAATTATTAAAATAACAAAATAAATAATTTAACTACAATTATAATTTATAATCCACAATTACATTTATTAGATTTAATTACTAGTAATTAAGTTAATAAAAATTTAATTTATTTATAAATAGGAATCTTCAAACCCCGTAAAATACCCAACCTTTGCTGAAAAATTATCACCTCATCCCTCGCAATATTTAAATGGGGAATAACGTTAACTTTCCGATCCCACGACGTTACATTAACACGTGGATTATCTAATAATTTTTAGAAAGAATTATTTTAGACAAACTTTTTAAAAAAAATAATTTTTTAAAGATAAAATCAATTTTTTCTTAAAAATAATATTTTTTTTATAATATTCTTAAAATTAACATTAAAAACTAAAAAAAATACTCATTTTTTTCTCAAATATTAAATCAAATTCTCTTTTATTTGAGTTTCTCAATCTATTTTCTATAAGTCTTTCTATTTCTATCCGTTAAAAAATACTATTTTTTCTCTCTTTTAATTTATATATACAAACAACTTTACCCTTAAAAATCAAATTAATATTTTTTATATAAATGAATTAGAGATACAATAAAAGAATTACATAAAAAAATCAAAGAGAAGAGAGATTGAAATGAGTGAGAAAAATAATATTTTTTTAGGGGAAGGGAGAGTTTTTTGTTTCTGTTTTTAATAGAAATCAAATTTTACCCTAAAAATTAACATTTAAAAAAAAACTTAATTGACTGTATTGTAAGTTAATGAACAAAACTTTCACAACTTAAAAGAAATAAAAATGAAATACCCTTATTGAATAATTACATGATTAAATTGACCCTAATTTCCCATTTGTTATATTTTTGTCCCAATCATTCTAAGATATGTTAAATTCCTTCGAGATTTTTAAAGTAATTTAGATTAAGAATGGGCAAAGATGTTTGGGAATGGTTATAATAATAACCATAATTACCTTATACTCGGTTATAAGTTAATATCAATTTTTTCACAATTTAATCACATTTTTTATTTTTTAACATTTATTTAAAAATATATTTAATTTAAAAAATTAAATTTTTGTCACAAAACTAAACAATAATGAAAGCATAAAACTATAGAGTAAATAGAAGATGTTTCCATTGAATATAATGTTGTAAATCTTATTTATAGGAATCTCAATATACAATACAAATATGAAATTGATGGTATTCAAATACACAGTCAGGATAAGATATTAAATCTTTTTTTAAAACTCATAGTAAAAACACACAATCAACTAGATTAAGGGAAAATATTTAAGTTACCAATATATAAGATTTGACGTTCATATCATAATAGTTCCCTTACCACTTCCCTTGTCAATAACTTTAAGAATATGCTTTATTAAAAACCTTGTTAGAAAATTCTAATGGGACAAAAACTAGGGGAACAAAAGAATATGTTATTCTTATACAACATGCTAAAGTTGTCTCAATAAAGTTTTTTTAGAAAAACCTAGTGATACAAACTGTTAAGACCTTGGAACACCTTATACAGAATGATCTTTGACCATTGGATGATTAAGTAAGTTTGTTCTAATAATCATATGAAAAGAGAGTGGTTAGTTGTGATTTTCTATTATAAGATCAAATGATATTTCAAGATAATAATAATTATGTATATATATGAATACATGTAGGGAAAATAATTAATATAATAACGTCCGTATAGGATTGAGTATTTATAACTTTGTATACACTTATTAGACACTTTATCTTTTTTAGGTGTTTATCCTCAATTATCTTCTCAAATATATTTAAGATAATTAAGGAATAATCATTGAGTTTTTATCTCTCTAACATAATTAAAAGATAATCTTTAGAATTTTATCTCTTTAAGATAATTAAAAGATAATTAATGGACTTTTATTCCTTTAAAATAACTATCTTATATTCATGCCTATATGATGAATAATTAATTATTGAGATTGATCCATAATACTGGTTACTGATTGAGGCTAGTCTTTAAATGTCATATGCTAAATGAATCCATAATATAATACTATTCAATCAAGTATTTTTTGTTTTAAGCTTCTTGTTCCTTAAAATTGATGCATTCTAAGTAATTTTCTATCGTTATCTTTTTTCTTTCCCTAATGGTAGAAATTATTTTTTATTGTCAAGAAAAAAAAAGCTTGCATATCCTTCGTAAGGTCCAACATATTTAACAGTAAATATATAATAAAGCTTAACACGTACATATCTTTAAATTTATTAGTGGACTCATCTTATGTGTTATGCCGGAGCAATAAGAACAATGCACCTTAATATTTCTACTAGTGTAAGTATCAATTGAAAAATAATAAAGTGGTGGGTTGAACTGAACCCAAAACATATCATGTTTTCATAATAAGGTTGATAATATTATTTTAATAGTAGATTATTTATCATAATTTAAATGTGTGAGATTCATTATCTAACTCTCGTCAAATATAACAAAATTAATATCTCGTTTGCTTTAGGAACATTTAACAAATATAGTTATTGAATAATGAAAGATTTAGACTTTAATTCACGATCATTTAAATTTCAATAGTAGAATGAATTAATTTTAATCATGATAAATATTTAAATTTTTAATACATTAAAATTTATTTTATATGTACTATATAAAATAAAGGAAGTTTTCCAAATATAAACTTCTAGACATGTATTTATGACATTATAAATTTAAACCAAAATATACATTATATGTACAATTTTTATTATAAGATTTGTCTTTTGGAAAACTTTTCAAGTATACTCTTCTATAAGAGACTTTAGATGTAATGTAATTACATTTTATTTGTAATTTTGAATTCAAAATATTAAATTCCTCTTTAAATTTGAATAATTAAAGTACCATTATATATAATAAGATTAACATATTTTAGTTATTTCAAAACCTTCTATACCCGAAACTACGCTAATTCTAAAATAATGTCATTGAATAATGATGCGTGTTATTGCATTGTTTTTGAGACACATAAGTGTTCACCATTTCCTAACATCATTGTATTCTGCTTCCATGGAAGCTCATTGTTACGTTCTGTTTAAATTGTCCCTCAAAATCCAAACAAATAGTGCTTGTCCAAATTAAGGAGCTAGACTTTTCTACATGAGAAAGTTCTAGAGTGGCCTAGAGATGTCTAGAAAGGGCTAGAGTTGAATGGACTCAACTCAAGCCTTGAAGACTTTAGAATGTTCCAGAGTATATTAGCATGTGCTTAAAGGTGTTAGAATGGGTTGGAATATTCTAGAACGTGATGGATGGTTCTTGAAGGATGTAAAAGTCACTAGAAGCTTATGGAACATCCTAGAACTAGTATGAAGGAACCAGACACTCCTAGAAGACTATAGAGTTGGCTAGAAGGTCCTAGAACCTTGTAGCATATTGTAGATAAAACTAGAACACTTTTGTACATTCTAGACTTAGAAGAATATAGAAGGTAGTGGCATAGCCTTAAGCTTAGAGCCACACTATAAATAGACCCATTGGTCTTCATTTGTATTCATCTTGGGAATTCTTAGCATCCTTGGAAAATTGTAAGATAATCTCTCTCTAGAGCAATACAAGACATTCTTTACAAATTCTCTTGTGTTCTTGCTTTTGCTCTTAAATCCTCTAAATCTCTAAGTCTCTTTCTAATCTCTTTGGAGTGTTTCGTTCAGGTTGAAAGGCGGGCTTAGTGCAATGGACCGTGCTAAGTGCCGCAAGATCGCTATCTGAAAGTTAAGGTTATGACAGTTAGTATCAGAGCTTTCGGTTGAAGCATTACTACCCTTGGCATAATGAAGAACAATGCCCCATCTACACCAAGCGTTGATGTTCCACCTATGGAATGTGGGTGTGAGGAAGTTCAAAAACCACCAAAGGAGTCTCGAGCCAAGTCGAAAGACATGCTTTCTAGCTTAAAAGCACGTGTTGGGAGTGCGTAGGACAACTTAGGGGAGCTGTTCAACCAGGCGGACAACTTGGAGGAATGTTGCAACAGCTTAGAGGCCGAGGATGTGGAGATCCATGCAACAGTCAAGATGTCCCTCAATGAGCTAGATGGTGGGTTAAGGTAAGAGATTAAAGGGTTAAAGGTCGAACTTGCCAAGGTAAGGGATCTTGTCCAAAGAGAAGTTACTAATGTGTTGCTTAGAGTGGAGGATATGGGTAGTGACCTAGCTCTTTGTAAGCGGGCTATGGCCTCGGGAACTAGCACAACCACCGTCATTGAGGCTAAGAAGGTGGATGTTTCAAATCCTAAGACCTTCAATGGTGTTAGAAATGCTAGGGAAGTTGGGAACTTCCTATGGGGGCTTGAACAATATTTTGAGGATACTGGCATAATGGACCATGCCAGTAAGATCGAACTACTACCATGTACTTGTCTGACACTGCTATGCTATGGTGGAGACGGAGGCATGGTGATGTGCAACGAGGGGTTTGCACAATTGACACCTTTGATGACTTCAAGAGGGAATTCAAAGGCCAATTTTTTCCCGTAAATGCTAAAGAGGAGGCAAGGGGCCGATTGCGACGGTTAAAGCAAACAGGTTGCATAAGGGACTATATGAAAGAGTTCACAACCTTGCTGCTAGAAGTCCCTGACACTTCAAACAAGGATGCCCTATTCTTGTTCATGGATGGTTTTCACTCATGGGCTAATCTTGAACTCAAGCGACGTGGTGTCCAAGACTTATCTTCGGCCATTGCAGTTGTAGAGAGCCTTATAGATTACTCCACCAGCAAAGAGAGCTCAAAAGCCACGGAAAGGAAGTTTGGTGGAGGAAAGAATGGGAGAGGCCATGCCAAAATTCAGGGTCCCAAAAGTCAAAAAGAAGGCTCCTCGTTCAAATCATGAGATAAGGGGAAGGAAAGAGAGGATCGTGGTGCCTCGAAGCCTCATATGATGTGCTTCATATGCGACGGACCGCATTGGGCATGTGAATGTCCAAAAAGAAAGGCCTTGAGTGCCTTAGTTTCCTCCAAGCATGACCAAGATGGAGGTGAGATGGAGGAAGGTGCAAATATGGGTTCTTTACGCCTACTTGGTGCCTTGTAGAGCACTCCAAAGACCCCTAAAGGCTTGATGTTCATAGATGCAACCATCAACGGGAAGGTCGCCAAAACTTTGGTTGACACAGGTGCATCTCATAACTTTGTTTCAGTGAAGGAAGCAAAGAAACTCGGCCTTAAGGTTGTCAATGGAGGAGGATCGCTCAAAGCAGTTAACTCGGCAACACTACCTTTGCAAGGAGTTTCTTGTGGAGTTAAGGTCAGTCTTGGTGCTTGGACTGGTCAAGTGGAATTATCAATGACACCTATGGATGACTTCTCAGTAGTATTCGGCTTGGAATTCTTTAACCATGTTAGAGCTTTCCTTGTGCCATGCTCACACACTATATGCATCATGGATGGAACAAAGGCTTGCGTGGTACCGACGGAGAGGACCACCAAACCTACTATCCAAGCTCTCTCAGCACTTTAATTCAAGAAGGGATTGAAGAGGGATGAAGAGAGTTACTTGGCCATCTTAAAGGAATACGACGATGAGAAGACATGACCAAAGCCAAGCTTGCCGATGGAAGTGCAAGTTGTCCTAGATAAGTTCCAGGATGTGATGCCT
Organism: Hippophae gyantsensis; assembly: GCA_030763125.1. NCBI lineage: Eukaryota > Viridiplantae > Streptophyta > Magnoliopsida > Rosales > Elaeagnaceae > Hippophae > Hippophae gyantsensis. The sequence continues at coordinate 17,129,163 of CM061038.1, read as the reverse complement.
GAGGCATTGCCCAAACGGTTACCTCCAAGGAGGGAGGTGGACCATGAAATAGAGTTGGAACCTGGTACCAGGCCACCAGCAATGAGCCCCTATCGAATGGAAAACTCAGAGTTGGCAGAATTGTGAAAGCAACTCGATGAATTGCTGGATGTTGGCTTCATAAGGCCCTCCATAGCCCCATTTGGTTCCCTGTGCTCTTTCAGAAGAAGAAGGATGGCTCGCTACGGATGTGCATCGACTATCAGGCTCTAAATAAGATAACAGTAAAGAACAAGTATCCAATCCCACTTATTACTAACTTTTTCGATCAATTGGGAAATGCCAGATACTTTACAAAATTGGACTTACGGTTAGGATATTACCAGGTACGCATAGCCCAAGGGGATGAGCCCAACACCACATGTGTGACTAGGTACGGTGCCTATGAGTTCCTTGTCATGCCATTTGGTCTCACTAATGCACCTACCACCTTCTGCACCCTTATGAACAAGATTTTCCATCCCTACCTCGATCGGTTTGTGGTAGTATATCTTGATGACATTGTGATATATAGCCGGACTTTGGAAGAACATATGGAGCATTTGAAAAAGGTGTTCGAGGTCCTAAGGGAAAACGAGCTATATGTCAAGAAGGAAAAATGTTCTTTTTCCCAAGATGAGGTGATGTTCTTAGGGCATATGATAAAAGATGGGAAATTGATGATGGATAGAGCCAAGGTGAAAGCCATCCAAGAATGGGAACCTCCTGCCAAGGTTCTCGAGTTAAGGTCTTTCCTTGGACTTGTGAACTATTATAGAAGGTTTATCAAGTTCTACTCAGCAAGAGTAGCCCCACTAACTGACCTACTCAAAAAGAAGAAGTTTTGGGAATGGACAAGCGAATGCCAAGCCTCGTTCAAAGACTTGAAGAAGGCCATCAGTGGAGCACTGGTACTTTGTCTACCAGACCCCTCCAAGATGTACGAGCTGCACACAGATGCCTCAGACTTTTCCATTGGTGGAATATTGATGTAGGAAGGGCGTCTGATAGCTTATGAGAGGTGCAAGCTTAATGATACCGAACGCCGCTACACTGTGCAAGAAAAGGAAATGACAGCTATCATTCATTGCCTAAGGGTGTGGCGACACTACTTATTGGGTTCTCATTTTGTTATCATGACGGAAAATGTAGAAATAAGCTACTTTTAGACTCAAAATAAGTTGAGTCCCAATCAAGCTTGGTGGTAAGACTTCTTGGCAGAGTTTGACTACAAGCTGGAGTACAAACCCGTTAAGGCCAATGTGGTGGCTGATGCGCTGAGTCGAAAGGCAGAGTTAGCATCCTTGAGTAGGCCAAACAGTCCTCTGTTGGAAAGGATCAAAGAAGGGTTGGCACATGATGCCCTTGCTCAAAACCTCCTTTCCCTCATGAAGGAAGGAAAGACAAGGTGATTTTGGATGAGTGACGGACTACTCTACGCCAAGCAGAATCACATCTTTGTGCCGAAATGGGGAAGCATAAAGAAGGAGCTTATCAAGGAGTGCCATGATTCGCTATGGGAAGGACACCTAGAAATGAGACACACCCTTGCTTTGATCAAGTCAATCTACTACTGGCCTCAACTACGGGATGATGTTGAAGCCTATGTGAGGACTTTTCATATGTGCAAATAGGACAAGATAGAGCAGCATGCACCTAGAGGTTTTCTAGAGCCACTGCCTATTCCAGAGAGACCATGGGAGAGTGTCTCTATGGATTTCATCACTTGCTTGCCAAAATTAGAGGGCTTTGGTAGCATCATAGTAGTCATTGATCGCTTCAGCAAGTATGCAACATTAATACTTGCCTCAACGGATTGCACGATGGATGAGACGCCACAATTTTTCCTTAAACATGCTATGAAGCATTGGGGAATTCCATCCAATATCATGAGTGACTGAGACCAACGATTTATTGGCAAGTTTTGGATGGAATTGTTCAAGTTGTTGGGATCATACTTGAACTTATCCATAAGCTTTCATCCCCAAAGCGATGGACAAACGGAACGTGCCAACGTATTGCTGGAGCTTTATCTCAAGCACTTCGTTAGTTCCAATCAACATGATTGGGCTAAGTTGTTGGATGTAGCCCAATTCTCTTATAACTTACAGAGGAGCAAGTCCACCACGAAGAGTCCCTTTGAGATTTTCATGGGACAACAACCCATGACTCCTCATGCTTTGGCCATGAGTTATGAAGGAAAAATTCCCACTGCCTTCAAATTTTCCAAGGCATGGCACGAACAAGCTGAGTTGGCCCGAGCCTATTTAAACAAGGCATCTAAAAAGATGAAGAAGTGGGCTGACAAGAAAAGGAGGATGGTGGAATTTTAGGAAAAATATTTGATACTTGTTAAATTATTGCCCCAACAATTCAAATCTTTGCGGATGGTTCATAAGGGGTTGGTACGGAAGTATGAAAGGCCATTTCTAGTTCTCAAGTAAATCGGTAAGGTGTCCTACAAATTACAACTCCCTCCAAAGCTTAAAATCTATCCAAATTTTCATGTAAGTAAGTTGAAGCCTTATCATGGAGATGAGGATGACATAAGTCAGGGAAAATAAAAAAGGGTGCCCACTGCAGTGGTAACCTCCTTTGATAGAGAAGTAGACTCAATCTCGGTAGACCGCCTAATTCGATGAAGGGGCGTACCAAGTTATCGGGAATACTTGGTCAAATGGAAGAATGCCCCAGATATAGAGGCAAGCTGGGAACCTGAAGAATCTTTGTGGAAATTCAAAGATGACATAGAGAGGTTCAAGCTTGAAGGCACGACGAAGGCGTTACGAACTTGAGTGGGGGAGGGTGTTACTTCCCGCTCAAATTGTCCCTCAAAATCCAAACAAATTGTGCTTGCCCAAAGGAGCTAGACTTTTCTACATGGGAAAGTTTTAGGGTGGCCTAGAGATGTCTAGAAAAGGCTAGAGTTGGATGGACTCAACTCAAGCCTTGAAGACTCTAGAATGCTCCAGAGTATACTAGCATGTGCTTGAAGGTGCTAGAATGGGCTGAAATATTCTAGAACGTGATGGATGGTTCTTGAAGAATGTAGAAGTCGCTAGAAGCTTTCGGAACATCCTAGAACTAGCATGAAGGAACTAGACACTCCTAGAAGACTCTAGAGTTGGCTAGAAGGTCTTAGAACCTTGTGGCATATTGTAGATAAAACTAGAACACTCTTGTACATTCTAGACTTAGAAGAATCTAGAAGGTGGTGGCATAGCCTTAAGCTTATAGCCATACTATAAATAGACCCATCGGTCTTCATTTGTATTCATCTTGGGAATTCTTAGCATCCTTGGGAAATTGTAAGATAATCTCTCTCTAGAGCAATACAAGACATTCTTTACGAATTCTCTTGTGTTCTTTCTTTTGCTCTTGAATCGTCTAAATCTCTAAGTCTCTTTCTAATCTCTTTGGAGTGTTTCGTTTGGGTTGAAAGTTAGGCTTAGTGCAACGGACTATGCTAAGTGTTGCACAATCGCTATCTGAAAGTTAAGGTCGTGACATCATGCTCTGTTATAAAATTAAAGTTAAAATATATCATGGTATAACAACCAATGCAACATAAGTTTTGTTTTCCTATATAGGCTTTCCATTTCTAATAATACCATAAAGATTGTAACTAATACATTGCTATGATATCCCTAGTTACAAAACTCAAAGTAAATATCCCTAGGGCAAAACTCAAAGTAGTAGACTTTAGTACACCAGTACCAAGACCAGTCTATACTATTGACAAAACTTATGAGTTGAACGAATCATCTCAGTTATCTCCTCTTTTATCACTAACTCTGTCATAAGCTCTAACTATACCAACTAGGACCAACGAGTTAAATGTATTAACAGTAGAGCAAAAAGTTTTAGACATAGAAACCCGACGTCTAGATATAGATGCTCTATGTAACAAAAAGATTAAAAAATGGTTTTTCAAAACATACTCAGAAAATGCTAGAACTAGTAGCTTTAGAAAACACGCTAGGTATGTTCAGGAACACCAACAAAACATATTATTTTTTGAATGGTTTAAAATCTATCGGGAAACTAAAGGATAACCTTTCCCATTTAAATTAAATCAGACATTGCTTCTATACTTATAGAAACATCATTAGAAACTTTAGTCAACCCTGAACCAGTTAACTTAATTGAAATATTACCAGTCTCTATAGATAACCCTAAACCATTTAACATAGAAGACTCTATCAACATTGAACCTATAGTTCCAACCATAGTTGACCCTAAACCAGTCGACATTATCATAGAACCTATAGTTCTAGTACCTGAACCTATAGCTATAGTTCCAAAAACCAAAACAACTCTTTTTTTCAGAAATCAATACCCAAGAGATCACACTAGAAGATTTTGATAGGCTATTAGATGATGAATATAGGGACTTATCACCAATTGAACCAATTAATTCAATTAATATGGTTAACACCAAAAAGAAAACACCCATTTGGGAAACCTCAGATGGATCAATAGAGGTTGAACATCCTCTGTTAAGACCAATTAACCTTCCTTATGTGGATAGTAAGGTAGAAACCTTCCCTCTTAAGAACCCTTAAGAGAACCAGACAACTAACCTCAAAAACATAGTTACCCAAAACAAATTTACTAATATCAGCCTAAACACTTTAGGTAAACAACTTACTAGGATAGAGAAGAATTAAAAGACTAATCTTCCTTCTACTTCCTACCAAGTCATAGAAAGTAAAGTTCAAATCTTTATCTTCAAACCCTTCCAGGTTTCCAACCAGCCCAGGAAGAAATATCATATAAGTTTGAAAAAAATCAAAAATGGAGCACCCTTAAGTTCCAATTAGAAGACTAAGCTTCAAACATAAAACTAGGTCTAGTTGTACCCGAGTCTCCACTGACTTCAAACCCAACCAAAACCCCAACATAGGATCTTAGTGTTCTTAGCAAACTAGAACCTATTACTTCTAATGAGGATAGTTCCTAGGAAATTCTTTCTGAACCAATTCCTCAAATTCAAAAACTAAAATGGCAAGAACCTAGTCTAGATAGGTACATATACAACATAGGTACCCAACCTAGCCAGGTTACCCAACCAAAATATAATGCGTCATCTATTTATGTTTGGAACATAGATGGAATGACCGAGCAAGAAATATTACATATCTTGTAGCAGATAACAATGGCATCAAATGCTTATAAAACAAAAATTAGTACAACTTATAAAACAGTTGTCGAATTATTAATAACTGGCTTCTTAGGCCAACTCAAAGAATAGTGGGATCATCATATTTCAAAACAACAACAGTCAAATATATTTAATGCGATATTGACTAGCGAGTGTGGTGAACCCATACTTGATCAATATGGAACTACAATTCAAAATGTATTTTCCACATTACTCTTCACAATATCACATAATTTTATAGGAGATTCATCCCATTTAAAAGATGAAAACGATGATCTTCTTTCCAACATAAAATGTAGGAAGATGACTGATTTTCAAAATTACAAAAATATATTTCTGAGCGGAGTTATATTAAGAGATGACTTTACATAACCATTTTGGAAAGAGAAGTTCCTAGCTGGATTTCTTCCTCTCTTAGGTAAGAAGACAAGAAACAAAACCTGTGAAGTATATGGGAACCACATTATTCCCTATGATCAATTAACTTATGGTCAATTGATCAGCTTTGCTCAAAAATAGGGTCTTCAAATATGTCAAGGTTTGAAAAACATGTAAGTTTGAAAAACTTAAAAAATAGAGCAATACCCTTAAGTTCTAATTAGAAGACCAAGTTTCAAACAAAAAACCAAGTCTAGTTGTACCCGAGTCTCCACTGACTTCAAACCCAACCAAAACCCCAACACAGGATCTTAGTGTTCTAAGCAAACTAAAACCTATTACTTCTGTTGAGGATAGTTCCCAGGAAACTATTTCCGAACCAATTCCTCAAATTCAAAAACTAAAATGGAAAGAACCTAGTCTTGATAGGTACCCAACCTAGCGAGGTTACCTAGCCAAAATATAACACATCATCTATTTATGTTTGGAAAATAGATCGAATGATCAAGCAAGAAATATTACATGTCTTGCAGTAGATGACAAAATAAAAATTGGTATAACTAATAAAATAGTTGTCGAATTATTAATAGCTCGCTTATTAGGCCAACTCAAAGGATGGTGGGATCATCATCTTTCAAAACAACAATAGTCAGATATCTTCAATGTGATATTGACTAACGAGTGTGGTGAACCCATACTTGCTCAATATGGAGCTACAATTCAAAATGTAGTCTCCACATTACTCTTCATAATATCACATCATTTTATGGGAAATTCATCCCATTTAAAAGATAAAAACACTAATCTTATTTCCAACATAAAATGTAGGAAGATGAGTTATTTTCAAAATTACAAAAATATATTTATGAGCAGATTTATGTTAAGAGATGACTATACACATCCATTCTAGAAAGAGAAATTCCTAGCATGACTTCCTCCTCTCTTAGGTAAGAAGACTAGGAAAAAAAACCATGAAGTATATGGGAACCACATTATTCCCTATGATCAATTAACTTATGGTGAATTGATCAGTCTTGCTTAAAAATAGGGTCTTCTAATCTATCAAGATTTGAAAATCCAAAAGTAAATGAAATTGGAGCTTAAAATTTCCAAAAGAGAAATTTGATCGTTTTGTAAATAGTTCCATAGTAGCTTCCCTATTGACCAAACCTGCGGTGGGAACTGCAGTAAAACTATTACAAAACCTTATAAAAAAACTCATAAAATTTATAAGACATTTTCAAAACCTAGAAAACCATTATTTGAAAAAATAATTAATTTTCATAAAAACCCATATAAAAAAAATTTTAATAAAGAATCCAAACCTCATAATAAACCCATTAAAAAATTTAAAGAGTTTAAATGTTATAAACGTGGTAAGAAAGGCCATACTGCCAATTATTGTAATTTTTCTAAAAAACTTCATGAATTTAACCTTGAAGAAGACACCTTAAACAAAATACCTACCTTAATGGTAGATGAATCATCATCTTAGTCTAAACCTTGGTCAAATGACTCAAAAGAATCAAATCCCTAAGAGGACGAGTTAGCATCAACTGACTCCGAAACTTCTAATAAAAATATTAATGTATTAACTAGGGAAGAAGATGAATAACTTCAACATAACATCCTTAAGCTAAACTACCCTAGTATTACAAAATTATATGTGGACCACTTGACTAGTTACCTAGCCAAAGCCCAACCATTACCAAAACATTTTGAACTTCCAAGTACTAGCAAAGGCTATTATGATCTCACTGCTATTTTGGAACGTAAGAACAAAACTATAAAGCCAGAAATTCAAATCCAAGACTTAAAAGCTAAAATCAAAACCATTAAGCTAGAACTCCACCAGCTTAAAGAAAAAAACAAAGGATATGACCTCAAGTTTAAACAACTTAACAAAATTAGAGTCAAAACCCCAATTGGTTTAAGTGAGTCAGATGAAAAACTCGAATCAAATACCCAAGAACTTAAGAAAATGGAAAGAGTTCCTGAAAATGTTCTTCAAATTCTTAGAGAAATCACCACCAAGAAATACAAAATATCCATTACCCTTGTATTCCCTGACCAATCAAAACTTGAGACAATAGCCTTATTTGATACAGGCGTTGATCTCAACTGTATCAAACCATCAATCTTTCCCAGAAAATTTTATCAACCAACTGACGAACAATTTTCCTCAACCAACAAATCAAAAATGCATATCATAGGCAAAACAGAAGTAGCAATCCTTAACAAATCATTTCTTATCAAAACTCCATTTGTGATTGTATCCTATATAAGCTACCTAGTCATATTAGGAACAACGTTCATGAATATTATTACCCCATATATTGTCAAAAATGATAAGATTCTTTCAAAATCGAAGAGAAAACTTTTAGTTTTTACTTCATCGAAGAACCAAAAACTAGGAATCTTAACCTTATTAAAACCAATTCCATCCATCAAAAGGAGATTTTTGTTCTTATTAAGCATAGAGAAAAAAAACCTTCTCTATCTCAAATCCAGAGTTCAATCTCATACCATTGAGAAAGAACTTCAAATTCTAGATATTCAAGATAAAATCTCTAAACTACAAAACTATTTTGAAAAAGAGGTTTTTTCTGACTTACCCAGTGCCTTCTGGGATAGGAAAGAACATATGGTATACTACCATATGAACCAACGTTTCATGAAAGATACATTCCTACAAAAACAAGGCCTATTCAAATGAATGATGACCTTGAACAATTTTTCATAAAAGAGATCAACCATCTCTTATCTAAGAACTTGATATCATCATCTAGATCGCCATGGACTTGGGTGGCTTTCTATGTCAAGAAATCACCTAAGATCGAAAGAGGAACACCACGATTGGTCATCAACTACAAACCCCTTAACAAGGCCTTAAATTAGATTAGGTACCATAATCCTAATAAAAAGGACCTTTTTCAAAAACTCCATTCTTCATCAATATTCTCAAAATTTGATATGAAGTTAGGTTTCTGGCAAATCCAGATCGAACCAAAACATAGATACAAAACGGCATTTACTGTTCCATTTGGACAGTATGAATGGAATGTCATGCCCTTAGGGCTCAAAAATGCACCTTCTAAATTTTAAAGGATTATGAATGACATATTCAATCGTTATTTAGAATTCTATATTGTGTACATCGATGATGTACTTATATTTTCTAAAGATGTCAGAAAACATATCAGGCATCTTAAAACCTTCTTTCATATCATCAAAAGGAGTGGATTGGCATTATTAGCCAAAAATATTACTCTTTTCCAAACCAATATTAGGTTTCTTGGACATAATGTGTCTAATGGAACAATTATTCCAATCGAACAGTTTCTTCATTTTACTACTAAGTTTCCTGATAAGATCATTGACAAAACTCAATTATAAAGATTTCTTGATAGCTTAAATTATGTTTTAAGTTTCTATCCCAATATCAATAGATTGGCAATGTCATTACATAATAGGCTCAAGAAAACTCCTGAGCCATGGACAGAAGAATATACCAAAATTGTGCAAAAAATAAAAGCACAAGTTCAAATCATTCCCTTTTTACATCTTGTGGATCCAACACTTCCCAAGATAGTAGAAAATGATGCCAGTGAACTCAGTTACAGTGGGATATTAAAACAAGTCCAAGAAGATAAAGAACTTATGGTTCAATTTGTCTATGGCCATTGGAATGATTGTCAAAAGAATTATTCCACTATCAAAAAAGAAGCATTAGCAATAGTACTTTGTATTTCTTAGTTTCAATCAGATTTATTAAATCAAAGATTTTTATTAAGAATTAATTGTAAGTATACAAAAGAAATTTTATTAAAATATGTTGAAATAATTGCATCAAAAAAACTTTTTGCGAGATGGCAAGCTTTATTAAGTGTTTTTTATTTTGATATTGAGTTTATCAGAGAGAGACCAATTCATTACCAGAATTTCTAAGCATAGAGTTTATCCAAAATAGGGTTAATAATGAGTAAAAGGAAGAAGGATAGGGAGAAAAGGAAACCTCTTCCAAAATTTTCTATCACCAATATCTCATCAGCAAAACCAATTATTACCTGGTCTCAAGTGACCCAAACCGAAATTGCAGAAGCAGAACTATCCTCCCAGCAATCCCTAGAAGAATTATCAGCAAAACCATCCCTAATAGACAAAGTTCTATATCAACGAGTCCAAGATTGGATACTAAATATCAAAGCTTCATAACACTCAAGGGCATTACAAGCAACCTATGATAGTATCCCAGGATTAGGTGCACCACTATTACTTTTCGAAGTAGAGGCCCCAGCCTCCAAAGGTAAAGAAAAGGTATCAAAGGAAGAAACATCTTCCAAATTAAAAATAATTTCAAAAAAAATCAACTGGAACAATTTCTATTCCAGAAAGGAGGATGACAACCTCTACTTATTTTCCTCAAAAGGGAACAAGGGAAGTTATTCCTAAATATATTTCAAAACCAACTTCGGAGTATATTTTAAAACAACAAACTCAGATAGTTACAATTGTTGAAAAGGGATTTTATGATCAGAATCCTTATTTAGCAACTCAAAATTTATTTGGAAAAAGGGTTACTTTTACCAGCCTTTTTCCAATTCAAAAACTCCACAATACTACCAAAGTGTTTTGGAAATTACTGGCAGTGTTGAATTCAAACATTTCCTTTGTTCAAAATTCAGAAGTGTAGTTTTCAACTACAAAACTTCATAAAATCATATCTCCAGCAGATTGGGGAAATGATTTTTCCAAATCACTGTCCTTTCTGATCTACATTACATCTTCCCTCCCACATTGTACAACATACAATTATTGGGATTATTACAATGCATGGTTCAGTGCATTCCTTATCCAAAACAAAGATAACCAACATTTTTGGTTATTTTTCTTTGTTAACAAGTCTATCAATCCATCCCAATTTTCATCTTGGTTTTCTAATTGGTGAAAATTATTCGGAAACATCCATTCAATTATCATTTCTCCAATAAAGGAAAGTTATGAATCATTTCAAAAGCATTACAAACTTTCATCAGAGGAAGCTAGATTCCCTCCTCTGTATATTTTTTGTTCAAAATACTATCTTCCTTGGGTTTTTCAATGGGTCTTAAAACCTGTTACATATGAGGTAATCACCAGTACCCGCCTATTTCAAGTTAAATGGTGGTCATCATTTATGATCCCTAAAACTCTATTACAACTAGCTGTTGAAAAATGGCTTCTACAAAAGGGTCACAGAGAACCCTAAGTGAAGGAACTCCAAGCATCTTTACTTCTATTAGCACAAAAGGCACATACAAATGCCTTAATTTCTGAAGCAAAATCCCAAGAGAACTTCTGGAAATTATAAAGAAATTATCAGAAGGATTTTTTGGCCAAAATTTTGTAGTGAAGAAAGATGAAGAAGATTCAAACGAGACTCAATCACCCGATGAAATAGTCTCACCATCATCAAAAGCTTCATCAGTTGATCTGATAAACTTAGAAACAACTAGTGAAGATATATTATTTTGGACTAGCAAAGCTCGTCCATAGAACGTTAATAGGCCTACGAGTCCATTTACTTATTGGGCCTACATGTCCATATAACTTTGGGCCTATGCATCCATATAACTTTGGACCTGTGTGTCTATTTATTATTATTTTGGTCTTACGAGTCCATTTGTTATTTTGGGCTTGCGTGTCCATTAATTTTATCATGGGTTAAAAGCCCATTTAGTTTGTAAAGGCCCAAAAAAAGGTCTACCATCAATTGGCCTATCAATGGCCCATTACCAATAGACCCATCCAATGGCCTCTCAGAGTCTTTAGAAATAATTACTATTGTTTTCACACAAGAGGATAAAACAACAAACGATGCCAACAAAGCACTGTTCATTTCACCCAAATAGTATGGCAAAGAACTATTCATCAAACAATATTAACCTGTCTGGAATGTTGCAATAACTACTGTTTAGCATAGTAAGGCATCTCCAACAGTACCTAGTGGTAGACAATCTATTGTTCACAACACAGTAGTCAACTCCCAATAGTATCAAGTGGCAGACAAAGAACTATTCATTGAATAGTACAACATCTACATACAATTCACTACTTGATTATAAAAAAAGAGCTCATTTTCAGAAAGAGGCATCGCTTCCACACCCACATCGCTTATACTCTCTCATTAAACTTACTTAATTATAAAACAAGGTTATAAAATTTAAAACTATTATCAGAGAGGATGTAAGCAAGGAGAGAGTATAAGCGATGTGGGTGTGGAAGCAATCCCTCTTTTTGAAAATGAGCTCTTCTTTTATAACAGAGTGATGTACTATGTGCATATGCTATTATTATTCAGTGAATAATTCTTTTTCTACCACTTTGATACTGTTGTGAATTGACTACTGTGTTGTGAACAATAGTTTGTTTGCCATCAGGTACTGTTGGAGATGCCTTACTGTGTTGAACAATAGTTGTTATTACATTCCAGATAGGTTAATACTGTTTGATGAATAGTGCTTTACCGGTACTATTTGGGTGAAATAAACAGTGTGTTGTTGGCACCATTTGCTGTTTTGTCTTCTTGTATGAAAACAATAGTAATTGCTTCTGAAGACTTTGATGGGCTGTTGGATAGACATGTTGGTGATGGGCCATTGATAGGCTAGTGGATGGCAAGTCGTTGTATGGGCTTTTAACCCTCAAATAAATGTAATGGACATGTAGGCCCAAAGTAATATGGACATTCATGCCCAATAAGTAAATGGACTTATAGGTCCATTAGTGTTTTATGGATGGGCTTTTCCGGTCCAAAATAGGATATACTTACTAGTTGTTTCTAAGTTTATTAGATCAACTAATGAAGGTTTGGATGATGGTAAGACTGTTTCATCAGGTGATTGAGTCTCATCTGAATCTTCTTCTTCTTTCTTTACTCTAGAAGTTTGCCTAGAAGATCCTTGTGATAATTGCTTAATAATTTCCAAAAGTTTCTCCTAGGATTTTTCTTGAGAAATGAAGGTATTGTATGTGCCTTTTATGCTAATAGATTTTAAGACCCATTGACAGACACAAGGAAGATAGAATTTTGAACAAAATATACACAGAGGAGGGAATCTAGCTTCCTCTGATTAAGGTATGTAATGCTTTTGAAAGGATTCATAAATTTCCTTTACAAGAGAAATAATAATATAATGGAAGTTTTCGAATAATTTCCACCATTCAGAAAACCAAGATGAAAATCGGGATGGATTAATGGATTTTTTAATAAAGAAAAATAACCAAGAATTTTGATTATCTTTGTTTTGGATAAGGAATGCATTGAACCATGTCTAGTAATAATCCGAATAATTGTCTGTTGTACAATGTGGGAAAGGAGATGTAATACTAACTAGAAAGGACAGTGATTTAGAAAGATCATTTCCCCAGTTTGTTGGAGATATGATTTTGATCATAATTTTTAAGTTGCTAAAAGGGATTCTGATCATAAAATCCCTTTTCAACAACTGTAACTAATAGATTTTGTTGTTTTAGAAAATACTCAGAAGTTGGTTTTGAAATAGATATAGGAATAGCTTCTGTTGTTCCCTTTTGGGGAAAATAAGTAGAGGTTGTTATCCTCCTTTTTGGAATAGAAATTGTTCTAGTTGATTGTTTTGAAATTAATTTTAATAGGGAAGGCATTGCTTCTTTTTCTTTACCTTTGGAGGCTGGGGCCTCTATTTTGGAAAGATAAATGTTGCACCTAATCTTGGAATGCTGGCATAGGTTGCTTGTTATGCCTCTGAGTCCAGTGATTCTTTGTCAAATGGGGATAGTTCTGGTAATAATTCTTCCAAGGATTGCTTGGGACAAGGGGATAATTGGTTTTGCTAATTAGATTTTGGTAATATAAGGGTTTGGAAGAGGTTCCCTTTTCTCCCTTTCTTTTTTCTTTCTATTCATCGTTAAACCAGTTTTGAAGAAACTCTCTAATTAGAACGTCTGGTAATAAATTGTTTTCTCCTCTGATAAACTCAATATCAAAATAAAAAACACTTAATAATTCTTTTTTTATAGTGGAATAATTCTTTTGACAATCATTCCAATGGCCATATACAAATTGAATTATAAGTTTTTTATTATCTTAAACTTGTTTTAATATCCCACCGTAGCCAAGTTCACAGGCATCAGTTTCTACTATCTGGGGAAGTGTTGGATCCACAAGATATAAACTGGTAATGTTTTGGACTTATGCTTTTATTCTTTGCACAATTTTGGTATGCTCTTCTATCCATGGCTCAAGATTTTTCTTGAGCCTATTATGTAATGGCTTTTCTAATCTGTTGATATTGGGATAGAAACTTAGAACATAATTTAAGCTACCAAGAAATCTTTTGTAGTTGTCTTTTGTTGATGATCTTATCCAAAAACTTGGTAGTAAACTGAAGAGATCGTTTGATTGGAATAATGGTTCCAATACACATTATGTGCAAGAAACCTGATATTGGTTTTAAAGAGGGTCATCTTTTTGGCTGATAATGTCAAACCACTCCTTTTGATGATATGAAAGAAGGTTTTAAGATGCCTGATATGTTGTCTGACATCTTTGGAAAATATAAGTACATCATCGATGTACACAATACAAAATTCTGAATAAGGATTGAATATATCTTTCATAATCCTTTGAAATTCAGAAGGCACATTTTTAGCCCAAAGGGTATGACATTCCATTCATACTGTCTAAATGGAACAGTAAATGTCATTTTGTATCTAGGCTTTGGTTCGATCTGGATTTTCCAGAAACCTAACTTCATATCAAATTTTGAGAATATTGATGAAGAATGGAGTTTTTAAATAAGGTCCTTTTTATTAGGAATTGGGAACCTAATCCATTTTAAGGCCTTTTTAAGGGGTTTGTAGTTGATAACCAATCAAGGTGTTCCTCATTCGATCTCAACTAATTTATTGACATAGAAAGCTGCATAACTCCACGGCGATCTGAATAATGACATTAACTTTTTAGATAAGAGATCATTGATCTCTTTTCTACAAAATTGTTCAAGGTCACCATTCATTTGAATAGGACTTGCTTTTGTGGGAATATCTCTTTCTTGAAATGTTGGTTCATATGGTAAGTATACCATATGTTCTTTCCTATCCCAAAAGGCACTGGTAAGTCAGAACAAACCTCTTTTTCGAAAAAGCTTTGTAATTTATAGATCTTGTCTTTGTTCTCTGGAATTTGGAGTTCTTTCTCAACAGCATGAGATTGAACTTTGGATTTGAGATAGAGAAGGTCATTTTCTCTATGCTTAATAAAAATATAAATCTCCTTTTTAAGGATGGAATTGGCTTTAATAAGATTGAGATTCCTAGTTTTTGGTTCTTTGATGAAGTGAAAACTAATGGTTTTCTCTTCGATTTTGAAAGAAATCTTAACATTTTTTACAAGATATGGGTAATAATATTTATGAACGGTGTTCCTAATATGTCTAGATAGCCTATGTTGGATACAATCACGAAGGGAGTTTTGATGAGAAATGATTTATTAAGGATTGTAACTTCCATTTTCCCAAAACTATACAATCACTAAGGTAAGTTGTTCGTCAGTTGATTGATAAAATTGTCTAGGAATGATTGATAGTTTGATACAATTAAGATAAGCACCTGTATCAAACAAGGCTATGCTTTCAAGTTTTGATTGGTCAGGGAATACAAGGGTAATAAAAATCTTGTATTTCCTAGTGGTGATTTATCTAAGAATTTGAAGAATTTTTCCAGAAACTCTTTCCATGTTCTTAAGTTCTTGGGTATTTGATTCAAGTTTGTTGTTTGACTCACTTAAATTAATTAGGGTTTTGACTCTAGTTTTGTCCAAGTAGTTTAAACTTGAGGTCATATTCTTTGTATTTTCTTTAAGCTGGTAGTTCTAGCTTAATAGTTTTGTTTTCAGCTTTTAATTCTTGGATTTGACTCTCTAGTTTTATAGTTTTGTTCTTTCATTCCAGAATAGCAGTGAGGTCGTAATAGCCTTTGCTAGTACTTGGAATTTCAGAATGTTTGGGTAATGGTTAGGCTTTGTCTAGGGAACTAGTCAAGTGGTCCACATATAATTTTGTAATACTAGGGTCGTTTAACTTAAGGATTTTAACTTGAAGTTTTTCATCTTCTTCCTTAGTTAATACATTAATAATTTTGTTACCAGTATCGGAGTTAGTAGATACTAACTCGTATTCCTGGGGATTTGAATCTTCTGAGTCTTCTGACCAAGGTTCATATGATGATGATGATGATGATAATGATTCATCTACCATTAAGGCAGATATTTTTTTAAGGGGTCTTCTTCAAGATTTAATTTGTGAATTCTTTTAGACAATTTGCAATAATTAGCAGTATGGCCTTTCCTACTGCATTTATAAAATTTAAACTCTTTAAATTTTTTAAAGGTTTTATTATGAGGTTTTGATTCCTTATTAAAATTTCTTTTATATAGATTTTTATAAAAATTCATTCTTTTCTCAAAGAATGGTTTTCTGGGTTTTGAAAATGTCTTATAATATTTATGAGTTTTCTTATAAGGTTTTGTAATAGTTTTATTGCAATTCCCACCGCAGGTTTGGTTAATAGAAAAGCTTCCATCAAACTGTTTACAAAATGATCCAATTTCTCTTTTGGAAATTTTAAGCTCTAATTTCATTTGCTTTTGGATTTTCAAATCTTCATAGATTAGAAGACCCTATTTTTAAGCAAGACTGATCAATTCACCATAAGTTAATTGATCATAGGGAATAATTTGGTTCCCATATACTTCATGGTTTTTTTCCTAGTCTTCTTACCTAGGAGAGGAGGAAGTCATGCTAGGAAATTCTCTTTCTAGAATGGATGTGTATAGTCATCTCTTAACATAAATCTGCTCATAAATATATTTTTGTAATTTTGAAAATAACTCATCTTCCTACATTTTATGTTGGAAATAAGATTAGTGTTTTTATCTTTTAAATGGGATGAATTTCCCATAAAATGATGTGATATTATGAAGAGTAATGTGGAGACTACATTTTGAATTGTAGCTCCATATTGAGCAAGTATGGGTTCACCACACTCGTTAGTCAATATCACATTGAAGATATCTGACTATTGTTGTTTTGAAAGATGATGATCCCACCATCCTTTGAGTTGGCCTAAGAAGCGAGCTATTAATAATTCGACAACTATTTTATTAGTTGTACCAATTTTTATTTTGTCATCTACTGCAAGACATGTAATATTTCTTGCTTGATCATTCCATCTATTTTCCAAACATAAATAGATGATGTGTTATATTTTGGCTAGGTAACCTCGCTAGGTTGGGTACCTATCAAGACTAGGTTCTTTCCATTTTAGTTTTTGAATTTGAGGAATTGGTTCGGAAATAGTTTCCTGGGAACTATCCTCAACAGAAGTAATAGGTTTTAGTTTGCTTAGAACACTAAGATCCTGTGTTGGGGTTTTGGTTAGGTTTGAAGTCAGTGGAGACTCGGGTACAACTAGACTTGGTTTTTTGTTTGAAACTTGGTCTTCTAATTAGAACTTAAGGGTATTGCTCTATTTTTTAAGTTTTTCAAACTTAGATGTTATTTCTTCCTAGGCTGGTTTGGAAACTTATAAGGGTTTGAAGATAGGGATTTGAACTTTACTATCTATGACTTGGTAGGAAGTAGAAGGAACACTAGTCTTTTGATTCTTCTCTATCCTAGTAAGTTGTTTACCTAAAGTGTTTAGGATGATATTGGTAAAGTTGTTTTGGGTAACTTTGTTTTTGAGGTTAGCTGCTTGGTTCTCTTAAGGGTTCTTAAGAAGAAAGGCTTCTATCTTACTATCCGTATAAGGAAAGGTAATAGGTCTCAATAGAGGATGTTCATCCTTTATTGATCCATCTCAGGTTTCCCAAATGGGTGTTTTCTTTTTGGTGTTGACCATATTAATTGAATTAACTAGTTCAACTGGTGATAAGTCCTTATATTCATCATCTCTTGGGTATTGATTTCTAAAAAAGGAGTTTTTTTGGTTTCTGGAACTATAGTTATAGGTTCAGGTACTAGGACTATAGGTTTTATGATAATGTTGACTCGTTTAGGGTTAAAATGGTTGGAACTATAGGTTCAATGTTGATAGAGTCTTCTCTGTTAACTTTTTTTAGGGTTATCTATAGAGACTGGTAATATTTCAACTAAGCTAACTGGTTCAAGGTTAACTAAAGTTTCTAATGATGTTTCTATGAGTATAGAAGCAATATCTGATTTAATTTTAAATGGGAAAGGTTGTCCTTTAGTTTTCCAATAGATCTTAAACCATTCAAAAAATAATATGTTTTGTTGGTGTTCTTGAACATACCTAGCATGTTTTCTAAAGCTACTAGCTCTAGCACTCTCTGAGTATGTTTTGAAAAATCATTTTTTAATCTTTTTGTTACATGGAGCATCTATATCTAGACGTAGGGTTTCTATGTCTAAAATTTTTTATTTTACTGTTAATACATTTAGCTTGTTAGTCCTAGCTATTATAGTTGGAGCTTGGGACGGAGTTGGTGATAAAGAAGGAGATAATTGAGGTGATTCGTTCAACTCAGAAGTTTTGTCAATAGTATAGACTGGTCTTTGTACCGGTGCACTAAAGTCTATTACTTTGAGTTTTTCCCTAAGGATATCTAAGGTAGATGACCTAGGTTTGGTTTTGAGTGGTAAATCCATAGATGAAAAGTCATAGATACTTACTGTAGAGATAGAAGAGTACCTCAAATTGGTTGACCTATCAAAACTAAGTTCGACACTACCATCCTTGTATGATATTACTTCCCTAAGTTCTATATTTTGGACATGCTCTAGGGTTTGATGATTTTTAGATTCTGGTTGGGTTACTCCTTCTAATAGCCACCTATCTGGAAACACCATTTGATCCCAATTAATGGGTTTGGTAATAGTAATGTTAGACTTAGAAAGATCTATTTGGAGGAGAATAGTTTCTCCCTCTTTTGAGGGTTGAATGTGTCTGGTATCCCAAGCAAACATCATAGTTTTGTAATGAACCCTATAAATTATAGCTACTGGAATTGATCCTGGTAGTATCCTAGAGTTATAGGTTTGGATTTGTAATGTAAGTGACTTTAATATGTGAGGGTCACTTAAAGAAACTAAGAAATTATGAAAACAATCGAAGGATATGGGACCTAATCCTAAGCTCGTTTCAACCGTTCCTAATAAAGAATTCTTGAAATCTATAAGTCTAGCGTCCATAAGAATAATTAATATTGTTGAGTTTAAACCATCTCTGGTTAATGGTCTTAGTCCAACTTGAACGAATCTGATAAGAACATATTTGAAACCTTTTTCAAAATGTTTTTGTAATGATGCTTTTGAAAATAGTTGAATAGTTTAAAAGGTAAAGAAAGTTGGATATTCCTTTCTTCAGTTTTAATGATGTAATCAGTTTTGAAAAAATTCATCATCTTTGTTTTATAAATTTGATCTTTGTTGACCTTTGGGATTTTTCAGTGATCAATTGATTTTGAAAAAAATTCAATAGCGAGTTCATCACTATTAATGATATCTCTGTTCTTCGAAGAAGAAGATGATGATTTTGATAATGTAGGAGAAGATACAGGAAAGTTTAAATTCGACATATTTAAAACAAAATAAAATTCTTTTAAAATATGACAATAAACTAATTATCAATATAATATCTTTAAATGTTAAACAATATCTTAATCTTTAAAATTACTGTCTACTACTAACTATCAAGATACATGTATTACAGACATGAGATTAAGTCATAGAAATATGCTAAGTTATCATACATCAAACATTTAACATGCATTTCTTATTCTATCTTTTCATATAATATTTATGACTTCTTTCAACTTATATTTAAATAGATCCTTTGCTAAACCATCGACAGGTATAAGGTATTATTGCCCTTCAAACATCAACACATGGTTAACAATGGGACTTACAACCCTTCGTCCAGGAGTTAACTATTGTGTTGTGATATCAAAGATAGTATATAAGCAAACTTCATTTACAAAGATAGTATACGAAGGATTCTTGTATCAACTTCTCTTCAATATTAATAAAGAAGATTGATTCAATAATCCTTTTATTTCGTATTTTTTTAATAGAAGGTTAAAAATATTAAACATTTTAAAGATTTTGAATGATCATGATTGAATTTTAATCATATAATACTCATATTTAAATAATTTAAATAAATAGTGATTCTTATTAATCACTTGTGAACCTTCAAAATATAGGATATTTTTATCTTATATCCATTTTCAATGTCAACATAAGATGACATTCGTTTTAAAGATGATACGATCAAAATATCTTTATATCATTAGTCATATATATAGATGACATTATATTATTATTTCAATAGCAAATTATATTCATAAAATAGTATATATAATATTTTATAATATCAATTGAATATACTTTATTATATATTTATGTTATCATTGTAGCCTATAAGCATTCACTAAATAACATATGTAATTCTATAATATTGTTTCACACTTTTAAGAGGATAATTTAATAAATAATAATGATGATGTAGTAATACAAGTAGTATTCACAAGACCCTTTTAAGAAAGAATGATAGAGAAAAACCTCCTTATAAACCATCATCCTATAAAGAATAAAATTCTAAAAAATATTGTGACACTAAAACTTACAAGAAGTAATATCCTAGATAGAACTTGTGTATATCTTAATGTTTCATGCAACCACACACTTAATAATATAATATATATATATATATATTAATTATTATTTATAAATCACGTATTTATAAAAATATAAATTAATAATTAATTAAATTTGATTAGTTATGATAATATGTAAGTAATTATTAATATTATTATAATTGTTAATAATATTAATAAACAAAAGTTATTCGATGATAAAATAAAAATATCGACACAATCACCTATTTAGCAAATAATTAGTTTTATAATCAAAATGTAAGAATATTAATAAATTAATATGTAATTAGCTTTATAATCAAGTATAAGAATATTAATAAATTAATTAATCACAACCAAGATTGTTTATAACATCGTAATTATATATTAATTTTATTACAAATGTTCAATTACTAATCATCTCCAAATGAATTGAATGAATATGTTTAAATATATTAATATATTAGTTATATATTTTATAATATATTTAAATAATATTTGGATGAATATGTTTAAATATATTAATATATTAGTTATATATTTTATAATATATTTAAATAATATATTAGTATAGTAGTTAAATAATATATTATTATTATTAATTTTAAGATATAATTATAAGGAAATTTAATATTCAATTAATATATCTAAACAAATGTATTAAAGGTAAATTTTCTCAATAAATCCAAGAAAGATAAAATTTTACATAGAAAAGATATTATTTTATTAATGCAATAAAAAAATATAGCTACAATAACATTAATTTCAAAAATTTATTAATGTTCTGACAATCTTAATACATAAAGTAAAGTCAATAATAATCATTCTGAAATCCCAAAAGATTCAAACTAATGACCAACTAATGACTCTGCAATCAAACCTCAAGAGTGAAGATCCAATTTATGATTAATTGATAAATTGATACTCTCTATATATATGGATATGATTAGAATATGAATATTAATTCAAGTCATTGAAACAAAAATATCTATATGACATTATAAGAAACCTTATCACACACAAAAAAACCTCGTATAGAGTTAATTAGTAAATTAGAAAAATGTAGTAAGTTTCTTTAGTAATATGAGTACAATGATATATTTCATTTATAGAATTTTATAAAAAAAAAACTTTTGAGAAGTCAAGACGATATTATAATCAACAATATAAATGATATATATTCATTTGATTCAAGTAACTATAACATATCTACCAA
This sequence comes from Hippophae gyantsensis, assembly GCA_030763125.1. NCBI lineage: Eukaryota > Viridiplantae > Streptophyta > Magnoliopsida > Rosales > Elaeagnaceae > Hippophae > Hippophae gyantsensis. The sequence goes on along the minus strand of CM061038.1, from coordinate 17,107,707 downwards.
ATAGTTAAATTAAAAGTACATTAATAATTATCTTACTAAAAACATGATGTTTGAATAGAAAGAAATAAGAAGAGGTGAGAGATAATTTGTTAAAAGTATTTATCAAAAGTGTAAAAGTTCAAAAATTCCCTGTAACATGTTATAAAATTAAAGAATTATAAAAATATAATAGCAAAGAAAGATATAATTACAATTATTGTTTTATTGAATATAATATTATAGATTTTATTTATAATACTCTAAAGATATAATTTATAATGATATGATAAAGATCAAATATATGTTGGAAAATAAAATTATTAAATATTTAGAATTAACATTCATACCATAACAATTTTAACATAATTATTTCTCTAATATATTATTTCAAATATTGATAATACTTTTCATTTTTTTAACTAATTAGTATATGTTTTTAAGTAAAATAAAATTTAATAAAATTTAATCTAATTATTCAAAATATTATATATTTTATTACTAAATATATATATTTTTATGTAATTATATATATAAAATAATAATATTAATATATATTCAATTTTGATTAATTATAATTTCAAAATTATAATAAATATCCCCACTTATGCTTATTAAATATAATTATTTTGAGAAAAAAAAATTATCAAATTTTTAAGAATAACTATCGTTTCAATTATCTGCTATAAGAATTCACATCTGTAATTCAGATTCTCCCTTCATGTGAAAAGAACAATTTTAAGAGAACTCTTATTTTGATAAAAAGCATAATGCGGACATTAATAACACAAATAAAAGAGAATTGAAACAGTGAGTACAACAGTAATAATAAAGAGTAAAAAAAGTTGCACTTAAAAAGGTTTCATCTATTAAACATGAACTCTACAGTAACAAGCCAGTCGGCCCAGTCTCCAGCAAATCCGTAAATCATATTTAACCCTGCAAATTGGTAAATGGTATTTAATGTTTCTCATCTTCTTCGTCACAAAACTTGGAGTACTTGTCTGAGTCCATCAAGTTATTTATTTCCCCTTTGTCACTCATCTCAACTTTGATTATCCAGCCATTTTCGAATGGACTTGAGTTAATCTACATCAACAAAATAATTCAATTAGAAACTATCGAGGTGTTAGACAAATAGTTGTACCAAATTTCATCATTCCTAAGATAACAAGAACGCTATGAATCTTCTTGTACAATTTGTAAAAGCTAAACTGGAAGAGCCGATCACCATTTCCTCAAATTTCATCAATCCTAAGATAACAAGAACGCTATGAATCTTCTTGTACAATTTGTAAAAGCTAAACTGGAAGAGCCGATCACCATTTCCTCGAATGTCTCTCATAGAGTATTCTTAACTTTGATTTTTCACAAGTTTTATAAATTGCATCAACTAACATCTCTAAATTTTATCTTATAACTATTATAAAAAAAAAATTTACATTTTCACATGAAATTGACCATGGATTGAGGTGTAATGCAAGTCCTTTAGATTAAATTATTTGTATTATTTAATCTTTTAGATAAGAAATTATGTTTTTTAGTTCATACAACGTAAAAAAAATAATTTAATTAAAAATAAATTATATTATTTTAATAAAAATTTTATTAAAATATTATTATTTTCTATCGATTGATTAAAATATGATTAAAATATGTCTATAACAAGGATAAAAAGTAAAATCTAATATGAAATTTAAAAAATATATCAACAATAATAATATTCAAACATAAAGTTGATTCAATATATATTTTAATTTTTTACAAAAATTTAAAATCAATAAAACATTAAAATAAAACCATAACAATTGACAATTACTTCATAAAAAAAATTCAAATTAATTTTCACTTTACTTGTTTATCGTTATTAAATACTCGTCCTTTAATCATGTTTAATCACTTTAGAAAAAATAATAATATTTTCATTAAAAAATTATTAAAATAATATAATTCATCTTTAATTAGTCTCGTTTTTATTAAAATAATATATTATTTTTAATTGACATTTTTTATAACTAAAAACTAAATGACAATTTTTAATCTAATATAAGAGACTTATGTGATATATTTCTCTATAATATAATTCAAGTATCTGTTAAAACATGAACAATCTTATGACATTCTCCTAACTTTTAATTAATTGTAAAAAAATAATTGATTATGGTTACAAGCATTAAACTTGACCCCAAAAAAGTTACATGTTAAAAATTAATTGATAATGTGTAATTCAATTATCAATATGTTTCCCTACATAATATAATTCAACTATCTATCAATTAAAAATATGCAACCTTTTAACCTTGTCTAAACTTCTTGGAATATAGGAGGGTCAATTTAATTAATTTATATTCATTATAATAATATTTCATTCCTACGTTACATTAATTTATATATTTCATTAACAGTTCAAATTTATAACTAATTAAAATCAATTGGTAATCATATTCAATGAAAATTAAAAGGTCATTTTTCATTTTTCCTTTTAAACTAATTTTCCAATCTTTTTTTTTTTTTGTCTTTATTTCATACACCTCTCTCTAACAGTCATTGTCATAATTTGAAGGTATTTTCTTATTTTTATTTATTATCATTTTATAAGTATTCCTAAAAATATAAGTAGATGATGCTAAAAAAAATATGATTAATTACATTCTACTTGCTTCTTGAAATAATTATGTTTCCTAGCACCTCTGTATGAACTTGTATTTATGTCGAGCAACATCATTTAGGAATATTATTCTATATAAACAAACAGAGAAGAAAAAAATAAATAAATCGCCATTGAGGTGTTCATATTGGCTCATTTGTGCATTATAAATTAGTTGTAATGATGATTTTGAACTTTGAGGCTAATTTTAATTAAGGGTAGTGTCAAATTATTTTTTCTAACTATGGACTACCTATATAATAATACTTAGATTGGCATTTGTTTTTTGGACTCATTATTATTATTTTCCCACTTTAGGTTCCCAAAATTAGTTATGTTACAAAAATAACTATTGGTTTAGTCTTTCAAGCTTTTTTTAATATTTTTTTTTCTTACATCTCCATCTCTCAAAGCTATTGTCATCTTCATACGTATTTTTCTATTTTTGTATATTATTTCAATTTATACGTATTTCCAACAATATAAGCATAATTTCTTAACAAAAAGATAAGCAATTACATTATTGTCACTTTTGGAAAGGAATAAAAAGATGTTTCTTGCACCTTTACACGTACTTATTTTGCATTTGTACCAAGAAAAATCATTCTCGGATGTCATTTTATAAATCATCAATTCATAGTTTTTAATTGCTCATTTGTGGATTATAAATTGATTGTTATGGATAATTTTGAATGTAAAAATATGATAACGTTTGAAATTCTTGTTATACAAAATTTAATAGTACAAAAAAAGTGGCTATTTAGAAAGGAATGCCATTGTATATTTCCTTTTGCAAAGGAATATTTTTTTTAATAAATTAGTTTTTATTTAATCAATTTAATCAATTTAGTATTCAGGCTCTTATTGACAGTAGAGTACATCAAGATATAATTCACTTTAAATTTCACTTAGTTTTCGTAATATTAAAATAATCATCATACATATTTTTACTTGTTTACACGTTTCTCAACTTCATTAATTCTGGTTTTTTCTTTATGCATTTTTTACCTTTTGAATTAATAATGTCATAAAATCAAAAAAATTAAAATCTAATAAATATATGACAATAACAAAACAAATGATTTTATCCTCCCCCAGTGCACATAAAGAACTCAATTATTTAACATAATTTCACTTTTATCTTCAATATAAAAAAAAAATATGTTCATTTTCATAATACGCTAGAAAACAAAAGTTCATTTACATTGAGAAAAAAATAAGTGTTTTTTTCCGAGGGTAGTGTGGAATGTGGAATGTGGAATGCCATGCAATTAAACATTTATATTTTTATGTAATAAAATAAATCAATCTAGCACAATAAAAGCCAGTGTACTCGATATATATCAAAATTGAAAACAACCCGTACTTTAAACAATATCAATCTTATTACACATACATGCATAATTCATTTTCTATTAAACTATGTGTTTTTAAAAGTATACTTTTACATGTCATTTAAATTAATTATACCATATCATGATTTTATTGTAATATTTTAAATTAAATTTCTTCACTCTCATAACAATAAAAAAATAACACCCCAATAACATACAAAATATTTAATTAATCAAAATTTAACATTAAACTGATCTAATTGACAAAATTACAACAATGAATGAGTGGTTGGAGTTCAACTTGAAAGTGTGTCCAATCAACTAGCCGAACATTTAACTTGGAATGTTTGGATTATGCTTTCTCTTTATAGTGAAAATATAAGGGTGTTATTTTTGTAGTTATAAGTTTTAAAAAATCATAAAAGTTATTTTTTCCAAATTTTTTTATTGCATCAACAAATCATCTTAGTTAAACAAAGTAAAAGGTTAATCGAGAAAACATTCAAAATTTAAGCCGCCGCGAACACTACATGAAATTTGTATGACCATAAAGAAATAAATAAAAGTAAGAAGCTATTACCAAACCAGGCGAGTTGTTAAGCTCTTCGTTTACATGGGTCACCTTTCCTGACACTGGAGAGTAAACATCACTAGTTGCCTTGACACTTTCAACAGCACCGAAGTTGTTGCCCTTTGTTACAGAGACGCCTACTTCTGGCAGTTCAACATACACAACATCACCTAAATGATGTTGAGCATGATCAGTTATGCCAACGGTTGCTGAATTTCCTTCAACTCTAGCCCACTCATGAGAGTCTGCATATTTAAGATCCTTGACAACTGCAGCAAGGCAAATGAAATCGTAAGCAGAAGACATATCAAATCGACAACCATTAATTAAATCCACGAAAAAGGTTATAATCTAGTCATGAGTCAGCAAACTAATTGCCCATGTCTGAGGCATGTAAAAAACCTTGCTTCATTTTTTTTTTAAGATGAAACGATACTTGAAGTTATTCGAACGTGTGACTTGACTCAAGGAAGGAATAGTCTCACCGCCAGATAAACCACACTAACTACTAACAATTCACAAAAGGAAACTTGAGAAATGTAATTGAATTTGCTGAACTGAATATTAAAAGTGGGCAAATTGAATATTACAAGTGAGCATTGTATGTATTTATACACAAGACTTAACAACTATGGAAGCCTAATAACTAATTCTGTTAAGAAACATAACTAACTCACTCAAGTAACTCCAATAGCTCCCCTCAAATTGGTGGTCATGACAACAATAATTTGGCTCCCAAAACCTAAAATTGCATTGTGCCAAGTTGGATGCCCTTTCATGACAAGAACGCGTAAGAAATGATGATCAAGTTCGATGTGCTTAATTCTATCATGGATTATGGGATTTTGTGTGAGAAATTTAGTACTCAAATTATCACACAAGAGGGCTAAGAAGACATTACAACACAACTCAACGAGGAGAGATTGCAACCATAAGATCTCAATGGTAGCATAGGAAAGAGCATGATATTTAGATTCAATAAAGGATCGAGACATCACTCTTTGTTTGATACATTTCCATGAAATCAAATTTTCCCCAAAAAAACACACAAAAAGCACTCGTATTCTTCATGTCATTAAAACAACTTCCCCAATTAGCATCACTAAAAGCAACTAAATCTAGTGTAGAAGGTATCATAAACAAACCATGAATGAGTGTTCCATTGATAGAGCTAAATAAACGTTTCACAACAAGCCAATTGGTTGGGTCATACACTGACAAAATCTATTTACACCAAAAGAAATCTCATGCCATGTAAAGGTGAGATATTGTAATGCACCAACTATTCTTCAATATTCACTAGGATCTTTTAAAAGAGCACTTTCAAATTTGCTAATAAGCTTGCCTGAAACCATAAGAGTACTCATATGTTTACTATCCAACAAACTGTATTTTATGATTAAATCTCGAGCATATTTATGTTGACTTAGGTGAATGCTAGACTGAGTAAGACACCTCAATGCCAAGGAAAACATAAAGTCTACCCAAGTCTTTGAGTAAAAAGGTGAAGTTCAATCAATGTATAAGCTACTCAATCTCAATAGGAGCGTTCCCTATGATGATAATATCCTCAACATATACAAAAACCAAAAGGATATCTAACTGATGAATTTTGATGAACAAACTTACATTAGATTTGGAATGAAAGAATCCACAAGAGAGTAGAAAGGTGTTGAACTTTTGATACCAAGTTCGTGGGATTGTTTGAGACCAAAAGAGCCTTTGTGAAGTTGCAAACCAAACCCTCACCTTTTTCAATCCTGCTAGTTGCCTCATATAAAACACTTTTTCCAATTCCCATTGAGAAAGACATTGTTGACATTCATTTGTCTCAATTGCCAACCAAACTTTAAAGCCAGATTAAGCACACCTCAAATTGTTGCAGGCTTAACGACAGGGTTAAATGTTCCATAAAAGTCCACACCTACTTCTTACAAATAACCAAAAGCAACCAATCTGCTTTTATAGTTATACAAGAGCCCTGAGCTAAATAATTTCACTCGAAATACTCATTCACATTCAATAACTTTTTTTATCCAGGAGGTAAAAAAACTAACTCCCAAGTGCCATTATTAATCAAGGTATCATACTCTTTTGCATTGAAGCTTTCCATTCTGGTATCTTGAGAGAACATTTTCAAAACTTAGAAGCTACTAAAATGCCAACAAAAGCCCTAAAGACCTTGGTTTTTGAATGCCAACCTTATCCTTAATAACCATAGGATGACTATTAAGAGGTAAAGTGGGAGGAGGCTCAACATAAGGGCATGAATCACTAAGCATAGGTAGGGAACCATAATTGAAAAGTGAAGAAGGTAATCAAACTCAAAGTCAGATGGGTGTAGGAATAGTATCAGTAGGAATTGAGGTAGAAGTGACAGAAGAAGCAACAAGGACTAGAGGAATAGTATTGGGAACCAACAAATTAAATAAAGGTAAACTAGAGCTAAGGATTGATCAACGGATGATTGAGCAAAAGGATAAACAAGTTCATTGGACACCAAAAGCCTACTAACATAGATATGATCAATGACAGAATGCAAACATAGATAGCCACCTTGTTGAGCAGCATACCTTATGAAGGTGCATGACAAAGATCGTGGTTGTAATTTGTTTTGACAAAAGCTCAAAGACGAGGGAAGCATTGAGTACCAAATGTTCTCAATGCATCATACTTAGGGACCTTATTGAACACTAATTCATAAGGAGAAATTCCATTTAAAACTCGAGAGGAAAGTCTGTTCATTAAGTAGTCAACAAGGCTCATTGCATAAGACCAATATTGAATAGACATAGAAGCTTGATGCAACATAGCTAGGCCTTTTTCTACAATGCGACAATGCCTACCCTCTACTAATCCATTTTGTTTCAATCCGATCTTCTATGTTTTTTCGCTCCAATATCAGATCCACCTCCCAGAAATCATAATCCTAATGATTTTGGCCCGAACTGTTCGGCAGATTCCCACGCGTTACGCACCTTCTATCATCCTAGCATAAGAAAAGGATTCTTGTTCAATTTAGAACTTATAAATCTAACAAATGGGAGTCCGGGCCGAAATCTCCATCCCAATTGGGAACCATCTGAAATGCGCAAAACTTCGATTGGTGGGGGCGAGTGAGTTTGCAATCAAATTCAGTGAGCAAACCTTGATGGAACTCAAAACTGCCTTCACCTCCCGCCCGGCCCGAAAAGTCCTTTAGCTCTTATTACAGTGGTTGACAGTGCGGTTTGTTTCCTGTTTCTTGAGATGGTTCTCGGTCCTTTGAAGATTGGACAAACGTTTCCTAATTCAACATTAGAAGTCTATTTATTTTGCTGCTCGCTTTCTCTCAGCCACTAGGGCCCATGACGCGAGATAAAAGGAAATGGCTTTTTCAGCTTGCTGCTCGCTTTCTCACTTCCGTTTCTCGATTTGAAGGTTAAGGTGACACGTTGTCGCGTAGTTTACCTCCAGGTCTTTTTTCAGTAGTCCTACTTACTAGTGGGCATTTCTTCTCCATCTTCCTATCACGGCCCCCTTTTTGCCTTTTTTTCCTTTCTCGCCGACAGGAGAATCCTCGCCTCATCATCCCACACACACAGGCATATTGGTCATGGGTTGAGAACGGGAATTGAACGATCACGTGCAGTAATTGGGAGTCCTATTACGCTGCTAATGTAGCGGCTTGTCGAGCATTTGACAAAGCATCTGAATGGACCTACAATCACTTCTTTTGGTGGTCCCCAGGGTTTGTCTTTCCCCTCAATCCCAATAAAGGATATCGATTTCCGAGGTATGAGGACCAACCCGATGAACTATACCACAATTTTGAACAACAGATTTGCAAACAACAAACTCACCTTCGGAATCTATTTGAATACTTTTAATAGTTAAATTAAATTGCACTTTAACCATGATTAGAAAAAATTGAAAAATTGATAACGTTTAACCATTAATTTTGAGACAAAATAACCATGTAAAGTAACTAAAGCCATCAACAATTGATAGAAAATATCGATCACCATTATAAAAAATAGTAGGTGAACACCAAAAATCAAGAAGCAATAAAGCAAACATAGAAGTACTTTTCCCATACCGAGATGAGAAAGGTAATTTATGAAACTTAAAAATTTGGCAGTGTTCACAAAACAACTTATCCTTAGTACAAGAAAAATCTAAATCATGTTTATTAACTACATCATATACGGTGGAAAATGAAAGATGTCCAAGACAAGAGTACCATTCACTTAGTAAAGCCACTTGAACAAAAGGAGAATCAAAGGAATTCAATGCACTTACAGAACAAGTAGCTGATAAAAGACCTCATTTAGCCTAAACTTGCATGAGAATCCTCTTCGTGGAAATGACCTCAACAAAGAACAAATCAGAATAAAACTCTACGAACACATTATTATCAACACACATTTGTGAAGTGCAAAATATTCTTTTTAAGGCAAGTAAACATTGATTGTATGGAAGATAAAAGACCTTGACCAATATAGTGAATAGAACGAATATTACCATTACCTGGTAAGACACCTTTATTGCCAGTATACAGGGAAGGATGAGGGAAAATTGAGGCATTGGAAGCCATATGATGGCTAGCACTGATGTCAAGAAGCCAAGCATTATCATGTGAATTGTTACAACCTGCACTTGCAGTGTGAGCAAGTGGGGAAGATGCAACAATCTTATCTCCCTTATAGGTCTTGTTGAGAGGATCTCTCAATACAAAGCATTGAGATACTTGATGGTCAACCATATCACAAATATGATATATATGCCTCTTACCAGTACCATTTTTATTTGGCCAATGTTGGAAGAAGTAGTGCTTGAAGAAGAAAAACAAGATGAATTTGGTGCAGAAGATAGAGGTTGAAGATCTTTAAGAAAAGATTGTAAATTATGTGAATTACCTCAAGGTTGAGTTGAATTTGGTTTAGACTTGGATTAAAAACCAGATCAATTTTTAGAAGCCACGTGAGTATGAAAGACCTTATCCTTATTATACTAGATTGTTGAACAATCATTCTCTCGTAAGTTTCAAGTTGGCTATGAAATGAACTGAAATTAACTTTAGTGTTCACCAGATTAACTGAAAGCAACAAATGAATTCTAACTAGAAGTATTACTCAAACTAGCTAAAACATACATCACCAGATCACGTTTAGACATAGGCTCACCAATAGCTTCAAAATGATGTGAAATTGTGCAAATCTTGGAGATGTATTCAAGAGCTGATAAACCTTACTTTCTTAAAGTTTGTAACTAACTTTGCAGATCAATTATTCGTGATTGAGCACTGGATGCAAATGTCTCATCACGAGAATGCTATTGTTCATAAGTTGTTCTTTTGCAAGACACCATGGAATTCATGTCACTTAAAATTGAAGCATAAACCAAACTCTTAACCATATTGTTAAGTCAATTCCAGTTCATAAATCTAAGATTTAGAACACTTTGTCCTAAATCAAGTAAACGAGAAAGAGATGACAAAGTGCCATCGACAAAACCTTCAAGACCATAAGCGTTGATCAAAATCTCCATTTGCTCTCGTCACACCAAATAATTGTTGTGATCAAGTTTGATGGACAAACTTACGTTGACCAAAGGATTGGATGAAAAATTATGAGCCAACAAATCAAATGTAGGCAAAGTAGAATTGTTTGTAATTGAAGGAAATGCATATTATGAATTTGATCTTGATGATTAGTGATAGGAGAATGAATTACATCATGATAGGACAATGCATTCTTTGATGCCATTGTTAAAGCTTCGAGAAATCAAGATTAAGCAAGGAAGAAATCTTAGGATCTTTTGTGCTCTAATACCACACTAACAATTCACAGCTATAGAAAAACTGTGAAATGTAAATTGTATTTGTTGACAACTACGGAAGCCTAATAACTAATTATGTTAGGAAACATAACTAACTTAACTAACTCTAATACTAACAACCTTACTTTAGACTCCAAAGATAATTGGACCTTTTTTTTTTGGGCTAAACTACACCATTAGTCCCTTAACTTTGTAAAAATTTTACACTACAGTTCCACAACTTTGTTTTCCCACTATCTTTTCAAACTTCACACATTTAGTCCAAATTTAAAAATTAGACTAAATTGCATTACATTAACCAGAATTAACGTGTTATTTATTTATTTTGCATTGTTTAGTTCCTTAACATTTAAAGTTTGACATAATTAGTCAAACATCTTTTTATATGTACAATATTTGTTAAATTGGAAAAGATGGTGAATACAATATTGTATTAAAAAAGTTAAGAGACCAAGGAGTTTATGAACCAATGGTGTAGTTAAACCTTATTTTTAGACGGAAAAAAAGCTTATGAGTATGGTTGACCCTAAAACATTTGAAGGAGTTACAAAAAGATTTCAAAAAAATTACCTTTTCTCAATTCAAATTACCATAAACCCAGATTTGAGAATTCAATATTGCAATGTAATAAATCCTACAATTAATATCCTTAGCTGTTTATAACAGTTTGTTGTTAAGTGAAAACAGCAATAGTGAAACTTAAGGTTCTCTAGTTGTTTTTGGGCATGCATGCTAGTTTATGTTTGTTAAACACCAACCATTTGCATCCATTCTAAGGTGTAGAAATATACCATTATATTTGAATAAGTTTGAATAAGCTATGATGCTCAACACAAATGAGACGACATTAAAGATGTGGCAAGAGAACATGCAATAAATTTGAACTTCATGGTTGACATTTAAAGGATAACTTAAACAAGTATGCAAAGAATGTAGTGGATTGAAAGGGATGCCTAAAACAAGATGATTCGGATTTTTCATCCGATGAGAAATTACTACAAACAATAAATAAAGCTACATTGACTAACCATGCTTTAGAAAAAATTCAACATTAATTAGAGCTCATGGCATAAGAGTATACTCCATAACATACAAAATGCTACACAATGAAGGCCTAAATGCTTGATCTAAATCACTTTTGACGAAAGAACTAATAACATATAATAAAGAGAAAAATGTCATAGAAACTCCTTAGATTAGGTCATTAGATTAGAAATAATATCATTTAGTTGTTTAGTTGTTTAGTTATGGAAAAAGGGATCAATTAAAGACAAAATATATTATTTTAACAATTTTTCTATTAACATTTTATTATTTTTCTATCAAATGATTAAATGCGATTAAAACACGAATATTTAACAATAGTAAAGTGATAATTAAAAATTAAATACTTATTTATGAATTGCTACTATTTTATTTTCATGTTTTATTAATTTTTTAATTTTTATTAAAAATTAAAATATATATTAAATAAATTTTTATTTGAATATTTTTATTGTTGATTTTTTCTTAAATAATTTCATATTAAATTCCACTTTTATCCTAGTTTAAAACTCGTATTTTAATTGCATTTCAATCACATGACATAAAATAATAATATTTTAATAAAAAAATCATTAATATATGATTACATGACACTATTTGTAATCTAAGAAACTAAAGGACACAAATGATCTAATCTAAGGAACATGTAAGACACCTCATCCTATCATATACAGGTAGCAAAATTAACGACATAATAATAATAATCTCTCATACTTTTATATTTAAGTAATTAAAACATAAAAAAAAATTCATATTTAAATTAACATATCATAGTTAATAAAAAAGTAATGCTACTTCCGGAGTTAAGATCTTCCAAACTCTTAAACGTCAAGAGTACAATTTTCTATAAATGTGAGCCATAAAATACAAAAAATTAAACTAAAATGCAAAAGACCACTAGCATTTTTCAATACAAGTTTTTGGTGGAGCTAGCTCTGAAAGATCAAAGCCCATGAAAATTATTTCAAACCTAGCCCAGCCCATTAGATAAACTGAAAATAAAAATAAATGAACCTCTATAGAAAAAAAATTAAAAAAAAAGGAAAAGAAAAGTTTCAAACTCAGAAACAGAGGACAAGAACCAGCAAACCCGCATCAAAGGAATGATCTCATAATGCAATGAGTGGAAAAAAAGACATATCATAAGAGTTAACAGAAGACCCAGCAAATCGCCTACTCAAACCAGGTTACTACATCAAATCGATCCAATCTTACCTCAAATAAGTACATAACTTTGATCGAAAGAGAGAAAATGTGATATTAATATAAACCAATGAAATTGACAAAATGAGTTAGGATCTACCAACAGCTGAGTTCCGATCTTATATCAGCAATTGGAAAAGAAAAAAAACTAATGAAAATAGAATATATTTAATGGAAATATTTATATATAGATCGATCAGCTTTCCAATAAGAAAAAAATAAACAGTTAGCAGAGATGATCACGCATTGACATAAATGTGAAATGAAAAAAAAATTAACGGAGAGAAAAATACCGAAAGCAAATCCTCTGTGGGATACAGATAATCTGAGATATGAGGCAGCTCTTGAAGCCCACAACAACCTTGAAGCCATAGTTGAATCCACCCAGACTCACTTACCTAACAACACCGTCTTTTAGTACACTACACACCACCTCACTCTCGCCCTTCTTCGCTTTATATAATCGTGTGCGGTAGGTAGGTTTTATTTTGGATTAATCGTATAATATCACACATTATTAAGTTTTAATTTTAATTTTAAGAAAACATATATGTATTTATTTTTTACAATTTAAAATATTTTTTTATTAAATTAAAAGTAAATTTATATTGAATAATTAATTTCATTTATTTATTTTTCTCCTATTTTATTTAAGTTTTGTTATATTGTAAGGCTGCGTTTAGCATTACAATTTTAGCAAAATTTAAAAAATATGGAATTACAATTTCAGTTATATGCACATGTGCATACTCGCATTGCAATTTGCAAATGATAAAAAAAATACAATTAATAAATGATATGATCAATTATATAATTTAACTCTTATCCTTAGTAAAATCCCATCAATTTAGTTTTGTCTTTTTTAATGAGAGATTTTTTAACATTAGAATTTGACAAATAGATTGAGATGAAAATATTAGTTATGGTATTTAACATGGTTAGAAATGTTAACCACTGAAACAAAGTTAAAAAATATGTAACTTAAAATTGAAAATAGACGAGTATAAATATAAATAATTATCATCTATAACACTTATTCATTTAGAGTTCTAAAAATCAAATTTAATTTAAATTATTCAAAAATATGAAATTTTAATACAATAAATATTTACAAATTAAAAATAATAACATGTCATGTATATTTAATATATTAATTTTGATTTTTTTCATAAATATTAAACTATAAGTGTTTCTATCTTTATATGTATGAAAAATATAATATTCAATGAAATATAAATTTATAATTTTGAGTATTAAGATTGGATTACAACACCCTCGAAATCAAAACCATAAAAGAATAATCGAACTTAAAAATAAAATCAACATTTATTATCTAAAATCAAACACATTTGGTTATTATCGAAGGTTACTCAAACTGTGAATTTTTTTGGCATCCATAAGCATTGTTCATCCCAATAGGTTGATGAGTGAAAATGTTCCATTTCTTTACACCAAATGTGTTATTTAGTATCTTAGTTTAGAAAATGTGTTTTTATTTATTTATTTGTAAAAAGTGTGTTATTTAAATCCATTTGTTTGTTAAAAAAATGAGTCATGTAATGATAAAATTAAATTTTTATTTAATTTTTCATTAAATATAATAAAATAATACATATATTACATATATGTTTATATTTTTCAAAAAAAAATATACGTAAAAAAATTAATATTTAATTAAAAAATATTTAAATTTTTATGAAATTTTTTTCCCAAACTTAAATAAATTTTTATTATCTAATATATAAAGTTACATATTAGATAATGCAAATTTTATTTAAATTTTATCGAAATAATTTATTAAAATATTTGAGAAGTTTTTTTAATTAAAAATTGTGTCATTAGATATATGTCTATAAAAAAATACAAACATGCATGTATCATATATATCATTTTATTATATTTAATGAAAAATTAAACGAAAAATTAACTTTATTATTATATGATATATTTTTTTACAAAAAATAAGTTTTCTAAACAACACTAATGTCTAAACAAAAAAACTAATACAACACTTTTCTTTTCCCAATATATCTATAAGATAAGGAACATATTTAATAAGAAAATCAACATCATAGAATTTATTTGAACATGTATAAAATTTAAATTTTGAGTTTCAATTATGATAATGCTAATAGTATAATTATTTAAAAAAAATTAATGTTATAATGTATATAGTAGAAATAAAATGTTACATTCAGGTTTCAAATGTAATGAAATGTTATTGAATGTATTAATATAATAAATTGAATTTATAATGTAATTGAATAATTTATTTCAATAAAAACTTATAAATATACTATCAAATTATTATTTTACTTAGAATATAATATTAAAGTAAATTTTTTCACATTTCTATCATCGAATAAAAATAAATGTTTTATTGATACCATGTCATTAGCCTTCTGTCCATGTGTCGTTAAAAATTTAAAAAAAATCTAAAAATCTCTAAATTCAGTTTTCATTATCTTCTTCATCAAGTCTTACTTAATCCATTATTTTTGAGTATTTGTTGTTCATCCGAGGATAATTTACTTAAGGTTTAGTGAGGAAGATTATGAATATTGAATTTTAAAGTTTTTTAGATTTTTTTTTAATTTTTAACAGTATACATCGATGAAGATTAACAATTGGTATAAATAAAATATTTTTTTAATTTGATTATATAAATGAATAAAATTTAATTTAATATTATATTCAAAACAAACAGAATAATCCAATAATATATTTCTAGGTTTATAATTTTGTTACTTTAAATATAAAAATTAAACATTAAAAATATCATAAAATTTATTTTTGCTAATAGTGTTTTTTTTTTACATCTAGTTGTTACTTATTTAAGTGAACTAAGAATATTCAAATAAGAGTCAATAAATTAAATTGCAACTAAAGATAATATTGGAAGTCATTACTTAAAAATATTGGGTTATTTTTGTCCAAAATTTAAAAATAAATAGACATAAATTAAGGGTATCATGTAAAAAAATAAGTTGTTCCAATTTAGATTAAAATTGTAAGTAATTGAAAAAACAATAACCAACACAAACCAATAATTTTAATAAACTGATACAACTCAAACCTAACTTTACTTCTTCTTTTTTTGCAGGGATTGGATAAAGTGAGGAAGTTTTATGATTTTTCTTACCGGATTTCGTTTATTAATATTTTTTTTTTCTTATGATATAGTTTATAATAATTTTAAGATTAATTTGATTATAATCCTTAAATTTAAAAATATTATTCACTTACCTAATATTTGAACAGTGGAAGTTTCAAAATTAGAATTTCTAAAGACCCTAGATAACAAAGAAAATCAGCAAATCTTATTTATGATTCATCATCTATGTCAATAGATCCTTCAACTTTTGAACATGAGCAAGACTTTTAAATGAGTTTTAGTTGAGTTAAATGGGTTGGTTCATAAACATGTAAACCCATCTTAATCATTGTATTTAAGTGACTTGAGTTCGAATTGAGATTAAATAGAATAGGGCATAAATGGATCGATTTATTAACAAAAATTGCACTATAACCCACAAACCTAACATGAATTCGAGGCTTTAAATGACTTTGTGTTAAGGTCCAAGACTCGTCTTTATTCATTTATTAAATAACTTGGGTTTAATTTAGAACTAAACAGCTCGGGTCATAAGTCATAAACGAATCGACCCAAACACAACTCAACCCACTCGTTTGACAACCCTTGAGTAGGATAATGAGCTCAACAAACAATACAAGTAAAACAAAGCATTTGTTTTATATATAACTTACTTACTTGATAGATTTTATTTTTTAAACTCGGTAAAAAACAATATATATTATACTTTCAACATAAATTTCGTTAAATTAGAAATATAAAATGTATTATTAAACATATATTTTCTAATGATGAAGGATATCTAATTCTCACAAATTATTAGAAACTCCGTTGAATAATCCCCACCCACCCCACAAATATTTAGCGTGGTGATGGAGCTATCAAGCCTCCCTTACCCCATCCCATTGACAACAGTATTCAACATGTTATTAAAATAAAATAAAAAAGAATATATGTTTAATGCCTAGGAGAGTTAAATGAAAAAAATGAAATTAGAAACCTTGAAACTAATCAAATTTTTTTTTTTTTGTAGTATAAGAGACGAAGTTAACGTTCTCCATTATGTTAGGGAATGAAATCCAGAAGAGTAATACTTCATTTCCCAAGTTAAGATCATCCCAGAAGTGGCAAATTATGCTTAGCTCACACTTCAAATTGCGGTACCCTATGCCCAATGCATGGGACAATCCTATGGAACTAATTGCTTGAGATTATACCTACATAGATAATGTATTTTCAATCCAACTCCAAGCTTGCCTTTGACAGTTGGTTAATGTATAATTGATAATTAGGTCAAACAGGCCAATCCAACTTCTTCCCTTTGGAAGGCCAACCCTTAATCAACTCTAGTAGGAACCTTGGAAGTTATATTCAATATATTCACACTTGCATTTCCTGTATTAATAAATCAATAACAAAACGAAAACTTAGGAAGCCTTTTATGCACTGTATTTCTACAATCAAATAGAAATTCCTCACCTATGAGGTAGTATTAATTTTCCAACAAAAAACAAAAAGGGTAGTATCAATCATTTGTATATACTGTTAAAGATAGCATAAGTGTACAAGTATCTGAAAATGCCATCTAAAAAAGTGTTCGGTATATCAGTAAATGTGGCTGCTACGGTGGTTTTATGCTGCAGCAGATATTGATTGAGATTTCTGTCGGGGCGGTACACGGAGCCAAGACTTCATCGAGTCATATGCTGTGAAACCGATTGCCACTGATGGAACAATCTGAGAAAACAGTTTAGCACTTTGTTATATGAGCCAGGACAACAAAATCAATTGCAGAAAACAATCCTGCTAGCTACTGGTAACCAATGGACACAAAAGTAATTCTAAAAAGACTCATAAGTATGCACAAGATTGGCAAATGTTTACCATTAGAACAATGATTAGACCATGTAGTATGAGTAGAGTAGTCACCTTGATGTAATTAATGCTCAGCCCTGCAAACAATTGCCTCCACCCTTGATTACGAACAATAGCACTAAGCCCATCGAATGTGTTCTTATAGTTGGTACTATCTCGGCCTGAGGCAAGCGGACTTCCAACCTGTCATATCATCAAAAGCTAATGTCAAAATCCAAACTTCAAATCCCTGCAAAATATAGTAATAACACTATAGCTATCATGATTGACAAAAGCACCAACAAAAGCTTTCTTTCAGTTGTATCATCATTTGTCTCATGCTTTTTAGCCATCTCAGCGTAGCTAACTAGACTCAATGTGTAATCATATTCTGCTCACTTCAAGTATGACAACGTTAACAAGTATTGAAGCAGAATATGATTACACATTAAACTTCAAATTTCCTCAGTCTCACTCCCGGCTTGAGCCTATCTGATCAACCAATCAATCATATATACAATGATATATACTTCCATACCATCAGTTGCCAAAACTAAAGACAATCTGATTCTGACAGGTCCAGTGCAGAGTGAGATCCTTTGTTTGTTTTTCACATTCAGATTCGCTGCATGGTGAGTCCCTTTGTTTATAAAAATGTGCACGTTGGTCTTTTTGTTTTTTTGAAAGATGCATCAGAAGACCTTAGGTTTTAAGAATGTGATTTATGTTCATTCTGTACTAAAAATGAAAAATTTGACCTTTTTGGCACATGTTTATTTTAACATTATTTGTCATTTAGGGCTGAAAATACATATATGTGCTTATATTCATCTCACAACTTGGTCACATTTATTGATTGACCATAATTTTGCGATGAGCATCATACACGTTGAACTTATCTGCACTTTCTCAAGTGCTAGGGGACCTATAGTGCATCATTAGTGAACAAAGAGACTAAAATGCACCTTTTAAAAATAAAGTGGACTGTTTTTACGCTCAAGCCAACAAAAGGTTAAGCTAAGTCATGTTCCTACTCTGCAATCTTGCAGTATATCATACATGTTAGCATTTAGTTTCCCAGCCAGTTCACTCTACAGTGAAAAGAGTAGGAGCATTATGACGAAAGAATACCTGCATCTG
The DNA here is from genome assembly GCA_030763125.1 of Hippophae gyantsensis. Lineage (NCBI taxonomy): Eukaryota > Viridiplantae > Streptophyta > Magnoliopsida > Rosales > Elaeagnaceae > Hippophae > Hippophae gyantsensis. The sequence goes on along the minus strand of CM061038.1, from coordinate 17,089,024 downwards.
CCTTCTAACAACATCTAATGGGTACGTGAAGGTCTGCCCAAATAACCCAGCTAGTGCACCACAAGAGAGACGCATAACAATGGAGTTTTCATACTCTTCAGGAACGTGCCTCTTGAGTTCCTCATATATGTAGAACTTCAAACCAGCATAAGGAATGATTCCGGTGAGTGTTGGACCTGCTCAGACAATTTAGTTTCAAATTTGCATGTAAACATACATAATTATATGACAATATAAAGCACACCTTATACTAGTACAAGTTTGTGGCAACCATCATCTACATGTAACAAAGGTCTCCTTACAACAAAAATAAAAAAAATAAAAAAATCACAAGCAATACAACATCAAAGAAAAAGAAAAAAATAGTTCCCTTAGAAATTCCTCATAGTTCTGTATAAACATTATAAAAAATATTTGTACATCACAGCAAGGGAAAATATAAACATACCAACCCCACGATAAAGCCCGCGTGCTCCCCCTTCCTTGTAGACACTGAAAAGGACATCCTTTATACCCTTATAAGCAGGTCGAGAATGAAGTCCTTTAGTACCATGATTCAGATTTACCCTGGTGTCCACAACCTACCCAACCATTGGCATTTATATGCGAAAGGAAAAAAGCCTTAATAAGAAAATTGAAGTGACAAACAATCAAAACCTTTTAAGGATAAAACCAATGAAGCACATAATATATCATCTTTGAAAGAAATAATCATATATCAGACTTATCAGTGTCATGATACGAAAAGGTATTGTCTTGATTGCTTCCCAAATATAGAGTGGTGACATTAAGACTCCTAAAAGCAATAGGTTAATGGCTCACAACAATGCTTTGAAGAATCCTTATAATGTTAATTTATAGAGTCGGCAATATCCTTTAACTAGAAGGCAGCCTAAATAGTAAGTACTTTGGTGTCAATAACATAATGTTTTAATACCAACCTGATACGCAAGCTTAGTACGAGCTAGGTCCAAGGGGTATGTGCAAATGACTGCTGTCCCTCCAGCTGCTGAACCAGCTAACAGATCAATGTGAGATCCTGATCCAAGGTTAGGACAATTGCCCAAGATCCAAGACCGGTACTGCTCATATGCCATGAAGTGTAGGGCAGCGTATGGAATAATTCGAATAACACTAGCTCCATTTCCCCTAAAAGAAAAGCGTATTAGTTTGATAAGGAGAGATATGTGGCAATTTAGAAAATATATTGTTTCCAAACTTACTTATAAAATCCGTGAACCCCTTCATGCTGCAGTAACTTCTTCATAGACTGAGACACTCCAAGAGAACGGAAACCTTCAGTCCTTGTCTATAAACATCCATGTGCATATGTAGATAAATACAACACAGAGACATTAGCAAGGGGAAGAAAAGGATTGAGATAAGTAGTTAAATACATACTATAAAAAATACCAAGGAAACAACAAAAATGCAAGAACTTCTAAAAGCATATTTCTGAAGTAAACACATTTAGTAATACTAAAACGGTTGGCCTTTCACGAATAACTTAGCCTCCTAAATTGTATGTTGCTTCCACGTCCAATAATCCTGACAAATTCTTGATACAGCTGTCATTTAGCTATTCGTTTTACTCATACAATGCAGCCAAACTTTTCACAGTAGAAGAGGACGCCCATAACTTCTTTAAATTGGAGAAACACCCTTCATTCCTAAGGAAACAACAAATAGGTGTTCTACCATTAAAATAAAAATTTCTCATATATCCCCTTATGGTTATTGTTGGATGTTAGTTCTCTCTAAGTATTAAGGTATGCTTGTTCCCTGGAAAAAAGATAAGGTTTTCAAATTGAGAACAATACAGCCAGGGCTTCTTACTTATTGAAAAAATGAAACTTAGATTTTGTAACAGTTTAATCCTACTATTATTAGAGAATGATCACATAAGGATAAAATTAATTTTATTTTTCATTTCATTTTTTATTTTTCAAATGTACAAGATAGAGATTGTTTTAACTTTAATAAGCTATAATTGAAAAAAATTGAAGAAAAAATGAAATAAAAATATAAAAAATGATTAATTTTTTTTATCGAGTCACTTTTTCATGATCATAATTATAAGACTAAATTGTCAAAGAAATTAGTAACGCCAACCTCTTTCGATCTTTCGAATTTATATAGGGTACCACCTAAGAGCATGGATGCTTGACACTTGTCCTATCTAGGGTCTAGAGGTTGTTGGGAGGATCCCAGGGTTGATGGTCGTGGGCCGAAATTGGATGGCCCGTAGTCTTGAGGTTCTTCCTATGAGAACCTAGGGTTTGGCCGATCAGGGGTTTTTTAAATGAAGAGGGTCTCCAAAGGGGATGGAGTTTGATAGAAAGAGCCTTCGGTTGTATGGCAGGTGGGCGTATGAGGTCCTTCTGTCCATGGGGACAGACAGGTACCAACTATGATGTTATAGATTACCAGCCCAGTGAAGATTTCACATAAAAATAGTAATCAATCATTTATAGATTTCCAACCCCGTGAAGATTTTACATAAAAATAGTAATCAATCATTCATTCTTGAACATGTTACCAGCAACATTTACATTATATCTGGTCAAATTAATAAAGTTATCTGACCTTAAAAAAAGACCATCATAATTAGTAATTAAAGTTGGTACCACAATTTTGGTATGATATACCTGCAAAAGTATCTTGATCCGCTCAAGAGGTGCAATAGAAGTTTTAGCAATTGCTCCAGCAGCACCTCCAGCAATTAACTCCTTAACATAAACAGGCATAGTATGAATGAAAGAATCTTCACGCCTGGATGAACCATCAACCCAACCAGCCACATTTGTTGGCAAGGTAGACCTTTGTGTAGAACCCATCCCTGCTTTTCTCTATCACTTAAAAAAATACCACTTTCACAACCCAATTCTTCAATGCCAAAAAGAATTTCTAATCACCCACTTTGCAACTTGAAAAACTCCTTATCCCATCTATCTCTAGGGATACAAACAGAGAAGATCCTTTGACCAGACGTCAAATAAAATGGCCTGAGAACACCCAGAAACAAATTGGGCAAGTTCACAAGCCGATCTTCCTCTACAAGAATCTCAAGACACATCCAAAGATGTACGAGGAACAGAAGAAGCAGAACAAACGGAAACAAACCCACTATCCCCCTTTCAATGAAGATCTATAAGAAACTCATTCATAACCCAATTGAATCTCGATGATATTTTAAAATATTCTGATCTACACTGACAACGGGAGTCAAAATTGTCTCAGCTAAAGCAACGATTGATCAACTATTCAATTTTTGGTTGTTGTTGTTGATGAGGGAATGGGGTTATAATATTCTCTCTAAGAAAATCATCAAATAAGGGGATGGGTTTGAAGGAGAATCCAAATTGAATAGAAAAACCTAAAAGGTAAGAGAGAAACCTAAAAGGGAAGAGATGTCCAAGGAGAACAGGGCACGTCAATTTTGGTTTAGCTAAAACCGTAACTGTTTTCCTTTGCCGAAGAAAGGACGAGGTTTTCTTTGGGTCGAGAGCGCATGAGGACCTTCATTTTTGAAAAAAATATATTTTATTTTAAAAACAATTTAAAATATATTAAAAGTCTTTATTTATTTTTAAACTGTAAAAATTTTTATTTTAATATAATTATTATTTAAACATATAAAAATAATATGATATCATAAATAATAATATAAAAATATTTATTTGTTATTCAAAAATCAACTACTTAATTATTTTTATTGATAACATATTTATCTATTATGTATAATACATATGATATTTATATATTTAAGTTATAAAAAAATTAAAATAATTAATTTAAAATAAATTTATATATATTTTGAAAATACATAAAGAATTTACAATACATTTTTAAAAAATCAGAAACTAAAATACATTTTTTATAATATAAGAGATTTCAATAGCTATTTTCTCTAAATATTTTTAACACAATAGCGAAAATTGGGTAATTATCAACCCTATTACTAATTTGAGCTTTTTTTAAATATTACATACAAATCTATTTTAATATTATTATCTTAATTAATATAATAATTTTATATTTAATAAAATTTAATAAATTGATTATATTTAACAATAATATTATACATATAAAATTTAAAACACTAATTTTATGTTTGATTGATTGGATTGGATTGGAATCAAAATTGATTCCTTTTAACTTTATGTTTGATTAGGTTGAAAAATGATAATAAAATCAAATCAATTCTTAAAAGAGAAGTAATCAGAATTATTTCATCCCTTAAAGAAATCATGATTTCATTTTTATCTCAATTTTACCTCAACTCTAAATATAACCTTAAACCCTAAACCCCAAACCCAAAATCTCTAAATCCTAAATTCTAAACCTCAAAATCCTAAAACTTATTTAAAAAAATAACAGTTTTAATAATATATTTTATTTTAAGTAATAATTATTTTAAAAAATAATAATTTCAATAATGTATTTTATCTTACTAAAAAATAATAATTAAATAATATTATTTAAATTTTATTGAATATAGGAGTATTAAGGTAATAAATAGTATTTTTCATTTTGTTTCAGTTATAAACCAAATACTGTAATATTAATTCTTTTCTTTATTCCAGTGATCAAACCAAACAAAATTATTTCATTTTTATTCTAATTCTCATTCCTATTTTCATTCTATTTCATTACATTCGATTTCGTGAACCAAACGTCACTTAAACATTTTTCAATCTCCTAATATTGCTTATTGTTGGTCTAGTCAACACCTTACTGGATGTTACGTTAGATGCGATCTATTAACTTGGTAAAATATTGTTAACCTCATATTTTTGCCTATTTTTTTAATAATAATCACTTATTTTTTTCTATACATTTTTGGTTTCTTTATTTTTTTTATTTTTAGTTGACTAATTTTCTATTAAATTTATATTTAAATAAGTTATATACCATCCATTTCTTAATAAATTGCACAATTTAAAATTTTAATTTAAAAATTAAACCTTTCTAATTTCTTACTTTTTTTAAAAAGTCGATTCCGTATTCTTATCATAAACAGTGACTTTGTAATTGGATAATTCAAATATTATCAATTTAAAATATTATCACTTTATAAATACTTAGCTAATTTTTTTTTACAAATTTTTAAAAATTGCTACAAAGATTTTTATGTTGCTATTTTCCTTATTAGAAAACTAGATAATGGTGGGCTGTTCTCAAATTATAGAATTAATGATAATTGATAAGCTAAAGAAGCTAACTTTAATGAATAGATCTTAAGATGAAATTTTGTTCAAATTAATTTTCTAAAGACTACTAGTTCTATCTTATAAAATTAAAAATTTGAGTTTGTTATATGTATCAAGCTTAGAGCAGCAATTTGTATCGTAGCTCAATTCATCGAATTAAACTCGCATAAAATAAAAATCAAATTAAATTTGGGTCAAATTCGAGCCAATTCAAATAATCCAAAAACCGAGTTGAGTTAAGTTAGGTTCGAACTAGTCTGTTAGCTCAAAGTAATTTTTTTAAAAAAATTATAACACGTAAACATTACAGCTTACACACTAGGTTAAAAACTTAAAATTTGATAAACATATTTCTTATTAATTCCCAACCGATTTAGTCTCACTTTCTCAATTTTTTACTTTTCTAATAACAAGCAGTAGTCGTTTCTCCAACAATATCCCTACATCCAACACTGTTTCATTCTTCTCCAACTGCAACCCTATGTCCATTGAAGTAGCTTAAAGTATATTCTGTGCCAACCTAAAAAAATGGTTTTTCTTTGTATGATCACTGTATAGTTTACTTGAATACACTAAGATAACTTTATATATATGTGGTCAGTTTTAGAAGAAATTATTTGTTTAGTCTTACTCATTTATTTCTTTGTTTCGTAAATAGTGAAAATTATATTGAGATTTGAAGCTTTTTATTCAAATTATGAGTTTTCATGAAGACATGATGGTCTCTAAATTTTATTAAATTTATTTAGAAATAGACTTCTTGCTTTAAGAATTAGTTTTATTTAACTAGTTATTGTAACATAACGTGTGTGTGTAAGAAGCTGGTTATCTTTGTAGATTTTGTTGTGTGCATAAATTATTCATTTAGTGTTGATTTATTATTTGTTCAAACGACTAATAGTTGTAATATTATTTTTCTCATTTATGGTATTTTATGTAATGATGTTTGAACTAATGAATTTTAATTATTAAACATAATTTTTTATTTATAAAAAAAATTTAATTAACTAAAAAAATGTAATTAATAATTCGTGCTAATTTGTGCTATTTTAGGTCAACTCGTTTATGTTTAGTTTAGGTTTAATCTCACATTTACTGCCTTTAATTAAATTTAAATTGAGCTATGGTTGAATCAATTTGAGATGTGTTAGTTCAAGCCAACTCGAACCGGCCTAGCTCGCACAAATTTTCGTCGCTAATCAAGCTATATATTTTTTTAATAGCCTAAAAGTAATGCAATAATGGCTTGTGGCAAATCTAATTAATAGAATATTCTATTTAATTAGTCAAAATATACTCTTTAATTTTTGATTTGTAAGATTTTTCTATAGTATTTTGTGTATAAAAACAAAATATAAAAAACAAAAAGCTCATTGTCATGCAACAAGAAAAGCAATACAAAACATAACAAGTAAGAAATGACTTAAGTACAAGGGTTTACTTAGAAAATTTATTTATATCTTTCAAAAGATATAACAATATTTCATATTAGATAGTGAAATTATTATTTTTTTTTTTTATTATTATTATTTTAATAAGGGACATAGTACTAAAAATACCTATAATTTTGTATTCTATTGTCAATAATTAATGCTACACAATTTAAAATATATCTTAAATGATGTATTAACATTATAAATAGGCTAATTCTTAAGTTTTTTATTTAATTCTCATTTGAGATTGTTTCTAGGAAAATTGAGATAAAAATGGAATAGACCTTACACAATTGTCCAAGTTTTTTCACATGAAGTAGTAGAGTTATTGAATCCAAAGACACAAATAACTTTCAAAGTCAATGAACACCGTGTAAAGTCTTATTTAGAAGGAGAATACAACATGGTTGACGTTGATTTCATATTAATAAATTAATCCTCAGCACTATGAAGATGCGTCTTGTTGAGACATTAAACCAAGTGTTGGACGGGAGTTAACCCATCACTATAAGAACATTTTCTTTTATACAATTTTATTTAATTAATTTCTTTTATGTTTCTTTATTTTATTTTAAGCATTAATGTAATTAACGTTTTGAGATGTGTTAGAATTTACAATATTCTGTCTATGAGCATAATTATTTCAAGGTGATATTGGTTGCACCTTGTTTTTCACATCAAATCATTAACACATCAAATGTATTGATAACTTTTTTATCTCTATTTTTTCAATTTACATTTCTTAAACATTAAGAACAATGTAGATTCTAGGTTAGAGTGGGTATATAAAAGTTACACATTTTACACCTTTTTTATTCTTAGATAATTTAAACAATTTTCACATAATTTTATTTCTAATTTATTTGTTTAGTAATTTTTAGTTTTTAATAGAGTAATTTTAAAAAAATTCACAAAAAATTGATCATGTCTTAGAATTGAATTTAAACGATGATTAAGTCTTTTTACACCATTAAATTAATTTTTAAAAATATATCATGAAGTAATGTGATAATTAGTTAGTTTTTGTCATAACTAATATTTATTGATAAGATGTGAAAATTATATTAAACCCAAAATTGGTGTTTATGAATCAAATAGTAGAGACTACCATTGTGAGAAACATTTTGAGCCTATTATCCTTTATTCTAAGTGATAAATATTATTTTTTCTACTCTAAATAATTTTCTTATTTCTTCAGTATTATTAGATGATCTCTATAGGACTTAGCATTGAATGTATGGATTTTTACATCTTAATGAAGTGTTATATTTATTTTTCATTTGCTTAGATTAAATTATTTAAGTAGAAATTGATATCATATGTTTTTCTTCATTCATGCATGAATTCTATTAAAAAAGAGATATATTTAGGGTTATTGAAATAAATACAAATAGAAAATCTAAATATTAACCATTCACTTTACCATATAAAAAATTTACAATCTGTATATGGGTCCACTCTCTAAAAAATGAATTTTCTTATAAAAAAGAATATAATTGAAAGAAAAAAATAGAAAAAAGAGGAAAATGAATAGTATAATCTATATATTATGACCCAAAAAAGCCAAAACAGTTGTGAGAAATGGTTTAATGTAAAAGAAAATATAAGAAATGGTTCCCTAAGAAGTGATTGCATTTTCCTACATTTTCTAAAAGGCGTATTACTTGATATTTTTATTTGATGAATTTGATTGATGTATGAAAGTAATGAATAATATTTTATAAATCCTTACATTTGATTCCTTTCATGAGATCAACGTTAAAATAACACTTTGAACCTTTCTTCTTTATACATATGCGAACATATTAGTTCATTTCTACACATAAACTCTTTTGCATATAAATTAGTATGAGTGTTTGAACCCATAGGATTCAATGTTTTTGAGAGTATTGACTTGTGAGGAATAAAGTCAAGCGAATTCGAATTCCTCACATTGAGTTTGAGTGAAATTAAATTGATAGATTTTTTATATGAACTATGAAAATGATTTTCAACCAATTATTATAATAAATCATGAATGTTTAAGAAGTTGAAATAATCTATACTTAAGATTTTAATTATGAAATTTAAAAGAGATTATAAGCATGAGATATATTTTTTATTTTATTTTAGTCTTTATACTTTATTTTTAATTTTAGTTAACTTCTTATTTTATTTATTTTATTTTGTTTTCATTTTTTGTTAAGATTTGTGTGTATCATTACTAAAAATCTTCACGAGACTTAAACTCGTCTACTAGGGCAACCTAGGGGTTTAATAGTTTGTTACATATGCTAAATGCAACCGTGTCAATCCACAGAAGTGATTTAGGATAGTTTAATTTTTAGTTTTTTAGTTTTAACCGCTTCTTTTGCTATGAGACTAGCAAGAAGCTAGTCAGGGGTTGTGATGAGTGCTTAAAAAGCACTAAATATACCATTTTTTAATGTCATTTAATTAATAAAATGGATTTGTATTTTCTTTTTTCTATTATATTTTAAACAAGTCTATTTGTTTAGATTAATGGGTATATTGTAGTGTTTTGCAGGTATTTTAATATATAAATATTAAAATAAAGAAAAATACTTTAAGTATGTTTATCACACTTTTTGGAGCTTAAATAAATATCATTTATTTGATATTATCCAAAGTGAAGAAAAGAGATAATGGAAAATAAAAAAAATTGTATCTCGGGGCACAAGGAGGTTTGAACTGGTTAAAAATCTAGTTGTGATCCGATCGTGTCCCAGTAAAAACATAAGTTTTTCTCACATTCTTTTCTATAAATAAGACTCCCTCTATACACCAAGAAAATAGGCTTCCAAGTGGTATTTTTAGCAACTTTCTCTCCCCTTTTTCTATAGATTTTTATATTTTTAACTTTTAGAATTTATTTAGTTATTCCCTCAATTTTGAGGAAGAACATGTTTATATTTTAGTAGTTTCTAGTTTTCGATTCAACAAATTTTGGAGTTCAATTATTATCAGATTTTTTCCAATCTTAGAATCAACTCTTCAAAGTTCTGTAAGGATATTGTAAAGGTATTAATTATTATTTTTGCAGTCCATATATCTGTGTTACTTCTTTTGTATCATTCTTGATTTGTTTGTAGTCAATTATAAAATGTGTCGCTGATAATAAATATGATATAATAATAATGTTGTGATGCTTACAAAATACTAAATAGGTAAAATATTTTCTTAAAATAAATTGATTTTATTTTTATTCAAGATTTTTATAAAGAATGTTATTTGAAGGAGTACATTACTCTTACTAACAAACTTAATATGAAAGTTAAAATTAAGATTTAATTACCTGAACTTAATTTGTAGTAATACTCTTTTATTTTATATTTAATTATTTGGATATTTAGAGTGAAGCTCTATTTCAAAGTTTTTTACAAAGAATTATTATTTGAAAATGTATTGACAACATATTTTCTTAATCATTTTTAAAACTTGAAAGTTATTTTTCAGATAGTTAAATTCTTAAGTTTGATTTGGACACATTGAATAAAATCTAATTAACCGACTCCGTCTAAAGTTGTAATTAGATGGTTTGTTATTTTCTTAGAAATAAAGGTAAAATTTAATACTTAATTAATTAATAGGCCTCGTCTAAGGATATTAATTAATTAATATTAAACAAAAGAATTTAGGCCCCACTTAAGAACACTTTCATAACAAAAAAAGAAAATCAATAAATATCAATTTATATATTTAATAACCTAAATAATACAAACAAACATAATTACTAAATTGTTATATCCATTATTCTACATTGTTTATGAATATATTAAATTACATGAGTATTTGTTGAATCTATGTATATCTTTATTTTTATGCATTAGATTAGTTTTTTTTTTCAAAAATCAAATCATTGTGAGAGAATGTTTAGGTTTAATTTTATTTTTAAAATTTGAATAATATTTAAAAACCACACAATATTATTTCCTTGAATCGACCTTAGGAGTGTACTTATTATTTTTATAAATGATTTGTACACTTGCGAGAATTAATAAAATTTAAAATGGACAAGTATTTACGAAATCAATATTATTGTTGATTTCGTTCATCACTAATCCCATGCTATTTTTACCAAAACATGCTTAATTTAATAAATGATCAGTAAAATAAATATAACATTAAAATAATACAGAAAATTAATTATGAAAATAAAATAATACAATTAAAATTAATACCACAATTGTATTTGTCAATATACAAAACTTTAATATTGATCTATATCTGAAAAATGTCCAAACAGATATGCCTAAACTGTTTATTGAATCGAAAATTACTACTACATAAATTGAAATTTGTTCAACTCTCAAAATTGAGAAAAAAAACTTGAAACTAAGAAACTAAAACTAAGGAAAAGAAAGAAGAGAGAGCTAAGGGATGGTTTTTACATAGGTATGAGGGGTTTATATAGGGTGGAAAACATGGAAATAGGAAGAGAAGAACGTGGATCATAATTGAGAAAATATCAGGCATCGTAGTATGCATTTTTTCACCGTTGTGGCATATGTTGATTTCATACATGTTGAAATTCTGACCCAAAACACTCATGCCATGGCACACAACTTTCTACCGTTGTGGTACACATCAAACTACATATTTATAATTTCTTTTTGTTTCACCCCCTTACAAACTTGTTTGAAACATATGTAAGGTTTACATATGTTCGGTTTTTATTCTTCTTTGGTTTCAATTGAGTACTTTTAGATACTATTCTTCAAGTGTTTATCAGTTTAATGATTTTGAAACTAAACATAATTGAAAAATAACTAAATATACCCATGATTTTGAAAATATAAATTTGTTCAAATAATAATAAAATTATACAAATACAAATTTATTTTGACACTATAGTGCATATAAATCATATAATATTTAGTGCTTTTCAAGTACTCATCACAACCGCCAACTAGCTTCTTGCTACTCTCTTAACAAGGATAGCGAAAAACTAAATAAAATTAAACTACTTTAAATCATTTTCGTAGATTAACACAATTGTTATTAGCTTATGCAAATATCCTTTAAACCTCTAAATTACCCTAGTGGACGAGCTCAAGTCGTGTAAGAGCTTTCAATGATGATACCCACAAACATCAAAATAAATGCAAAAATTAAAAGAAATAATAAAACAAAAACAAAAATTAATAAAATAAACTCAAAATAAAACAACAAAATAAAAAGTAAGAATAAGAATACAAAATTTTTCATGCTTCTAATATCTTTAAAGTTCATAATTAAAATCTAAATCATAAGTTAAAATAATAACCTAAAAAATTAGTTGAAAGTCATAAGTTCATATTCCACATAAAAAATGCATCAATATTAATTTACCTAATTTCAATGTTTAGAACCCGAATCCACTTCAATTCTTAACCTTACAAGTAATTATCTCAATATTACATTGATCCTATGGGTTCAAGCACTCTATCAAAGTTATATGTGAATAGAGTTTATATAAATAAATGAACTAACGAGTTTGCATATGTTTAAAGAAAAAAGGCTTAAAGTAGTGTGTAATATTTGATATCATGAAAGGAATCAAATGATAGGATTTATAAATAAATCACATACTATTTTCATGCATTAATCAAAATTATCAAATAAAAAATATCAAGTATATGCCTTTAGAGATGAATGAATGACAATAGTTTCAAGGGGAATTATTTCCTATCTTTTTTTTGTATTAGTTATTTCTCACAACTATAAGGATTTGTTTGGGTCATAGTATTTAGTTTGCATTATTGATTTTTCTCTCTTTTATTTTTCTTTCTTTCTACTTTTTTATAAGAGATTCTTTTTCTTATTTTTTAAGATTTTGGTGAGTGACTAATTTTAGTTACTCTTTGTGTATTGGTTTTAGGGAATCCCATATGTTTCTCTTTTTGGTGGAAGTTATGCATGAAATAAATAGGTATACACTTTCAATTTCTACTTAAGTCATTCAATTTAAAAAATAAACAATAAATATATAACACTTTATTAGATATAAAAATCCTTGTATTTAATGAAAAGCCTATATAGATTATCTAACAATTTAAATAATCCAGAAGATTGTTTAAAGGAGTAAAAAAATACTATCTCTCAAAATGAAACGATAAAGACTAAAAATATTCTCTCAACTATTTGATTTGTAAGTACCAATTTCGAGTCTATCTCAATATCAACGTTTTATCATGAAACACAAATTATCACAAAACTAACTAATTACTGCATTACTCCATGATATGTTAAAAAAATTAATTTAACAGTGTAAAGACTTAATCATTTGCTTAAAATTAACTAAAAGAAATGATAATTTTGCAATAAAATTTTTTAAAATTAAACCTAAAATTTCTACCAATAAAAACAAATAAAAATAAGTGAAAATATAAATAAATAAAGAATTTAAAAATTGCTCAGATTTATATAATGTAACTTTTCCTACTCCAACTTATAATTTACATTGCGTAACAAATGTAAATTAAAGATAAATAAGAAAAAAAGAGAAAAGTTATCTATTTGATGAATGGATCAAGCATAGATGTGGAAAGCCCAATGCATCCATCATTTTAAATAATTTTTTAATCACACAAACTAAATATCGTGTACTTATTATAGAACTTAACAAACAGTTATGAAATTCAATAATTTTAAATATATTAAACATTGTTCCCATGATAGGAAAATAAACAAACTAAATTAAAAAAAATTACACGAAACAAACATAATATAAAAAAAACTAAAATAACTCAAACAATTAAAATAAATTTCACAAAGCAAACTAAAACAAATTACAAATGAAAATAAAAACTCATTAAAACCCAGAGCAAGTTATGAGCTCAACCCTCTATATCATTCGATCCTTGTTCTTCATGATATTGTTGTGATCATTCAGGTGGTGTAGAAATGAAATCATAATCATAATCTTCAAATTCTCCTAAATGGCTAGTATCTACCCCGAGATGGTTAAGTTATAACCAATGCATTTCATAAAACAAATTGTTATAATTTACCTGATCATGATGTTGTCAATTTGCAAATGCAACGTGATGTGCATGATAGGCTTGGGTATAATTTTCTATGTAAGTCATTCTTTCACATAAATATTGAACTTCATCCTTCATTGTTATTCTTGATGAAGACGTGACTCTTCTTTCCCTTTGGGCAATATTAGTACCCGAGGTGAGTTCATTAAAATATACCATATTTAATAATTAACCAAATTGAAGATGAACTCACCTTTTGAGAAAATCACCCCGCTTTAAAACATAAAGTAGTAATGAGTTAGGGGAAGAAATAACTCAATCTGTAGTTGTTACCATACAACTTCATCCTATGGTGAATTATGTTTCCAACATCTATAGACATTTTAGATATTATAACATACAATGATATTGCCCGCACTTTATCCACAAAGCTATAATGAGTAATGGGCATAAGTTTTGAATAGTTAAAAGACTATCATACATGGGAAACCTTACCCAAAGATTTAGCTTCAAATCCTCTTGGTTTACCACAAACAAAACTCCATCAACCCCTTCTACTTCTAGACTTTCTATTACTGCAACATAATTCACATTACTCAAGTAAGCTTCTTACTTACCCTGGCCTAAATTTATCAAACTAGAATGAACATTAACATCTGACGACCTAAACAGGACTAGTACATCCCGTACTTCAACCATGTTATTGATAACATCGAGAATATTTACATAAAATTCTTGAACTATAGATTCTACAACTTCCGGTCTCTTAATAAACTGTTTCCAACCTAAAGCTACTATCACATCAATAATACTCTCAAATTGGACATTTGGTCCTAAATCAAAGTCCATACCTCTCTCTATTATAAAACCTTATTTATTTATGCAACTTTATAAAATCTTAACTTGGCCTCAACACTAGTAAACTTCTCCCTATTATATGCTACATAAGTTCATGTCTCCTTTCCTTTTTCATACCATTTTAAAAATAAATTAAATCTAAATCCAAGAGTTCACAAACAAATCTAGATAAAATAATAAAATACTAATTAATCCAACATTTTCTTTATCCTCATTTAATCCAATTTACGATTTGGAATTCTTTTTAATCCAAAATAATCTATAAAAATTTAGAGAATTTATTTTAAGACTTAAATTTTAATTTTTTTTTATTACTTGTATTATTGAGGAAGATGAATTTAAAGAAAAATCAGTTGGGGATGATGATTTGATGATTTCTTGATCTTTTTTCCAAAAATATTCAATGAAATGGGTAAAAAATAGATATGAATGGAATTTTTGTGAAAAATATTTGAAGGAGTGTGGAAGAAAGATTTGTTTTTTTTTGGATTATTTGGAATTTAAAAGGAGAAATGTTTTTAGGTTTTTTTGTTGAAGATTAGAAAATATGAGAGAAAATAGGTGTGAAATGCGTTTGGGTTGGTATTTGTGAGAAAATTTTATACACGGGCCAGGGCGTCAAAAAATTTCATGCGGTGACAAGCCTTTTGAAATTCCTTCCAAATTTGAGCAGAAACACTAGTACCTAAGTGGGGTAAAATTGATGTTGTTACGAGCCTAACTCTTTTTTTCACAAAGATATTTTCGTGAGAATCCCATTTTTTTTAATATTATAACTAACTAAAAAAAATAAACACACTTACTTAATAATAAATAGCAAAAAATTTTAAAATTTATAGTTATCCTAATACTAATTAATTTAAATCTTAGTAAAAATAATTATAATTTAGATATTTAAAAATAAAAACAACAAAATAACAAATAACTAAAAAAATAACCACACAAATTTATAATTATAACTATACCTAAATAGTTTAAAAATAAAAATAACAAACAAATAAAACAATTATAACTATGAAATAAAAATAAAATCAATTAAAGCAAAAACAAGAAAGAGTAATGGGTTACCTCCCATCCATGCTCAAATTTATCGTCTTTAGCGAGACGTTGTTTGGAGAATTGCATCATTTAGTAAACTCAATGTCCTCTCATCATTGAGTTCAATTGTTGTTTTGACCAGGCAACTGTTCT
The DNA here is from genome assembly GCA_030763125.1 of Hippophae gyantsensis. Lineage (NCBI taxonomy): Eukaryota > Viridiplantae > Streptophyta > Magnoliopsida > Rosales > Elaeagnaceae > Hippophae > Hippophae gyantsensis. The sequence goes on along the minus strand of CM061038.1, from coordinate 17,073,364 downwards.
TTGCCTTGCTTCTACACGTGCTCAAGTAGTTGGTCAAATTGTACCTCCACATTTTTGATGGAAGCCTCCACAAAGTTCAACCTTTGATTAGTTTTAGATTGGTTATCTCTACAAACTTAAATGAGAGCATTTAAGTTATCCTTAAGAGTTGGCTTATTGGGAGGACTCAGAGGCATCTGTTGGTGGTATTGCTGACCTTATTGATTGTAGCTCTAGGCAAATAGAGGATTGTTTTATTCATCCACCATGGATTATAAATACTTGCATTGGGGTCGTACTTGGGTCTTGGTTGGTACCCATCCAATGTATTTACCTATTCAGGTCCATCAACTAATTCTCCTTGGTAGGGATAGGTATCAACACCATATCCCAAAGTATTATACAATCCACATTGTTCTCTATTGTTTAAAGCATGTGTAGTGAGAAACACAACTTGCTTGGTCAATTATGCAAGTTTCTTAGATACTTCAATACCATAATCTATTTTATGGACTCCATCCCTTCTCACCCAGGAGCTTTTTTGTTGGAAATTAGCACCTAACATCTTAAAGAGTTTGTAAGTCTCAATGACATTCTTTTCACTCATAGCTCTTCCATCAGCATTGTCAATGATTATCTGACATTATTGTGTCAATCAATCGTAGAAAAACTGATTATGTAGCTATAAAGGGTACTTATGATGAGGGCATTAAATGAGGAAGAGTTTGAACCTATCCCAAGACTCGTGCAAAGGTTCTCCCTCCATTTGAGAGAAAGTAGTTATTTTTGCTCTCAATTCTGATTTTTTCTCATAGGAATAGAATTTTCCCTGAATTTAATATATGCATCCTCCTAGGTTATTAGGGAACCTAAAAGGAGTCACATAAACCAAGTCTTATCCTTGTCTTGTTGGTCCTCGATGACTACACTAAGAGTGAATGTAAGGACTGTAGTATACAAGTCCTTAATGAAAGATAGAGAGTCTTCACTAGGTAGTCCTTGAAAAGAAGATAACATGTAAAAATGAATATTTCTCAAGTCATAGTTCCTTGTAGACTCATCCAATTGGATTGAGACAGTAACAGTGCCAAAATTGGCCTTGCATACTTCTTCATAGAAGTATCCTTGGGTCATGGATTTTTTCCCAAAATTAAAAGTTCAAATTATGGGTCTAGATCTGGTTCAACTAAAGGCTAGGATGTCAGTATCCAACCTTTTTGATAGTTTTTTGGATATATTAATATTTTTTATGTAAAGTGTAAAAGGATACCCTAAGAATCTCCACCTCCTTTAAACAATGAAAACACAAATTTAAATCACCTATTAAGTAGAAATATATATATATGTTACACATAATTTACGATCCAGTAATTCATGATACAAACAATAATAATACAAGTTTTATACATAATTACAACAAGTTATTAAGTTGTATTATATAATATATACATGTTAGTACACAAAATATCAAACAAAATATTTTACAAAAATATAAAAATAAAATAAAATAAAAAATAACAAAGAATTGATTTAAAATAAATAAAAAAGAAGAGAAAGTGCACCATATTTTTAGATTTTAATTTATTTTTTAAAATTTTAAATTCCTACTGGTCACGTGGTTCATTCCTCATCAACGACACCAATCTCGATATTTTTAGACTTTAAATGTTTTTTTAGAGTTTCAAAAAATTTGGTTTTTTAATAAATGAAAATCATGTATATTTACAACACAAATTTGTTTTAAGATTTTTAATAATAAAAATTTAAAAACGCTATTATTCTTCAACAACGGTACAGAAAACCTGATGCATAAATTTTGTATTTGATAAATAGCTATAAAATGCATGAATCACTTAGTAAAAAGTGACAAGTATACTTTCAATATGAATCTAAAGATGACTTACATGATTTTTGAATAATTTAACAAAATTCTTGAAAATGAAAAATAAACCTAAATCATCATGTCATAATTATTTTTGTTTGAAAATTTTATTCTAATTATGTTTGCTCTTATTAATTAGGTCAATAAAAATATAAATTAATAGTATTGATTTTTTTTCTTTTTTTACGAAAATATCCTAAGACGAGGATCAAACTCCTTATTAATAAAAATAAATTAATATCTTAAGACGGAGATGACCATTTGATTAATATTAAATTATGATTTATTTATAAGAAAATAACAAACCATCTAATCAATACTTAAGGCAGAGCATATAATTTAGACTCTCATTCAAGGTGTCAAAAGTTGGATTTAAAATCGATATATTTAAGAGCTAACTTTCAAATTTTAAAATTTATTATAAAAAATATGTCATCAATATATTTTCAAATATTAATTCTTATAAAAATATTTAAAACAAATGCTAAATGAGATCTAGATAATCAATCCTAAATCTAATAGTATTACTCTAAATTCAATCCTGATAATCATATCCTAAATCTAACTTTTATATTTTAAGTTTATTATAAAAAAGTTTATTACAAAAAATCACGACGTTACCATATTTTTTAATAATAAACTTTGTAGAATTTTGAACGAAGATTGTAGAATGTTTTGAATGAATAAAATAAAAATCAATTTATTTTATAAAAATGTTTTACCTAAATTATTATTTAACAAGCATAATAACATTAATTACTAATGTCTTATATTATTTTCAACTAAACATGTTTAATTTAATAAATGATCAATAAATTAAATCTAACATTAAAACAATACATTTAATTTTTAAAATATAAGAATACAATTAAAATTAATACATCAATTATTACTTTCAATATACAGAACTCCAATACTGATTTGTATTTAAAAAATCTCCAAACATATTTGCTTAGACTATTTATTGAATCAAAATTACTATTACATAGACTGAAATTTGTTCAACTCTCAAAATTAAGAAAATAACTTTAAAACTAAAATTAAGAGAAAGAGAGAAGAGAGAGCTGAGGGTTGTTTTTTTTACACAGGGGTGAGGGGTTTATATAGGGTGGAAGACACGACAAAATGAGGAGGAGAAAGTGGATCCTGACAAGCATTGTGCCATGTATTTTTCCACCATTATGGCACGCATTGATTTTGTACACGTTGATATTCTGACCTAATACACTAGCACCATAGTACACAATTTTCCCTCATCATGGCACATATCAAACTACATGTTTTCAACTTTTTTTGTTTCACCCCTTACAAGCTTAGTCGGAAAGTATGTAAAGCTTACATATGTTTAGTCTTTATTCTTCTTTGGTTGCAATTGAGTGTCTTTAGGTATTATTCTTCAAGCTAAAAATATCCAAAAAATAATTAAACATACCCATGATTTCAAAAATAAAGATTTGTTCAAATAATAATAGAATTATGCAAATATAAATCTATTTTGACACTAAAATGCATATAAATAATGTAATATTTTGTACTTTTAAACACTCATCACTAGTTTCCTTTACAACTTCTATGATCCAAAGTTGAATCAGGCTCTCTTCTAGAACCCCATCACCACTAAATGGTACAAACCTTCCCCAATAGTTAGTATAAGTGAAATCATAAAGGTATGACATATCCAATGCTCAAAGACCTAAGCATGCAATCTAAGTATCGATGTTAATTCTCTTTTAATTAACCCAAACCATGTTAAAATAGTTTTTACATAACTCACTCATGAATAATTAATATTAAAATACCACTCAAGTTATTAATGATTTGTAATTATGAAAACAATTTTCCAACTAAAAATTCAAGTTTTAAAACCAACTGAGTTTCCCTATACTTCTTAAATTGCCAAAATATTTAGAAGAGTGTTATTTATTGCTATTAGGGTGTCTTGTTGCTCTCCTCATTGCTAGGGAGGCAAGCCTCACCTCCCATGGTGGTAAAGTTAAAATTCATTCCTGGTTAAGGGTAATAGTTGCTACCCACTCACCAACCAAGGGTAGAAAAAGGGTGGGAGACCCTAACGAGCACATAACAAATTTTGTTTTTTGTTTCAAAAAATTACCAATTAATCTTTCACAAATATAAGCCAAATAACAGAAAATAAAAACAGGAAATGCAACCTAGGATGCATACTATAAGAACCAAATTTCTTGTGTGTGTAAACATACAATTATACAAGATATATCTAACTAAGTGAATATGTATAGTACTAATCATTAGTCACTGACCTTATGTAGAGGAAGATAAAATACTAAGTATAATAATCAGACTCCGTGTTTGGCACATAAGAATGCTGATAGACACACAAAGGACTCATAAGACGTACAATCATTCCCTTTGGCTTTCCGTGAAAAAACACTAGATAATTAATACAAACACTCATCACAATATGAGATAATCATGAAAGATTTCCTAAAGATATTTGTTCCTATGAAAAAATATCAATACACAATCTATACAACTCTAAACACACCTGCATCAAGTGCATTTGACAGTTGTGCTCCATCCATCTTCAGGTATCAACACATCCATCTTGATGCACATTCTAAGATACATGTCCAACTCCATGGCTCCACCTAACCCTCAAGGTTTCTTATTACACCTGTAATCTATACATATAAAACAACATATAATTATGAATGTATCATGCAAATCTATATGTAGTCTAGCCAAATACTATCGTGTTACCCTTACGCAGGAACACTCTGATATGATAAGCACACTCAACATGCAACAAAAAAACACAAAACACACAAATCCCCCTAACTTTATGCTACACTCACCTTATGTGTATGCCAGTTGAGCAACCAAGATACAGTGCAACCTACACTTACATCTCATGCCGCATATAACAATGCAATAAATTATAAGTTCTACAAATAAAATTCTCCCCATTTTTGACAAAGAAAGCCAAATGAACACCAATAAATGAGAGAGAGAAGGTATACAATCATGTAGTAATCCTATCACTCATGCAACCGGTAAAGACAAATTAAAGTAATAAACCAATCAAAATGCAAAACCTGTATACACAAGGACAACAAAGAGAACATAAACAAAATTACTACAATTAAATATAGAAGAGAAAAGAAAATATACTCATGCACTGATCATTTCAGGTTGATAATCAAACATCATTCCTTCTTTTTGAAAAGAAATTTTGGGAGGAAGCGTGCATTAACATGTAACCCTAGTTAACATTCCTTTGAATAGTATGGTATACCTTTGGGTCATTTTGGTTAGAAGCATAAGAAAATCTGATAGAAGTATACCCATACATAAGATTAGGCAAGCTAGAAAAGGAAGGTTTTTTCCCTTGAAGCGCTATATCATCTATGCATAATGCATATAGATTTAGGATGTACAGATAAACCACAATAATTATAACTAGAATGATTAGAATGAGAGGAGAGTGAGGAGATTTCCTAATACTACTCCAATTGTACCTAGGGAACTCTCTACCCAGATGTCTAATAGTACTACAAAGTTAGCAAGCACATGTAGAGGAGCAAGCGAATCATGGTCTCTAACTTTGAGAAGATAATAAGAAGGAGAAGAGGGAGAAGCAACATTAACTCTAACTCTCCCACGAGGATCAATATTTATTCTCTCATACTGCGATCTAATATACCAATGCTCGCCATAATGGTGACAATTTGGTATAAAACATATAGGTAGGGGCAATAAATCACCACCAGTGTAGTGAGAGGTAACAAGGAAGGTGAGGTGTTAATATTGTTTAAATATCCCAACTAGGTCGTAACCTATAACTTTCATTTGGAGTGGCAATCACAGTCTTCATCTTTAGGTCAACATCCATGGGTTTAATGAACTTAGGAGTAGCATTAGAAGGAGTAGTATAATCGTTCAGCAAAACTAAGCTTACATAAGTATATGCCTCAATAAATTGGATAGAATAGCACAAGTCTTTTATCTTCTTATATAGATTTACCAACTCCCTATACCTTTCAAAAAAAGCATGAGCCAAAATAATTTTTTTCACTTTCCAAAATAATCTCATTCTTTTCTAGAAGCGTGAAAGCATGTTTTTCACACACCATAGGGTTTTTGTTTTAGTAAATATGTTAAGTCGAGTGTGGCGATTTTGTGCTCAATTTTGGTGTAGGTATTTATAGATATTACTTGGTAATTTTGGGATAAATATGATTTTTTAGCACCTTTCCACCTCCTTTACCACCACCCCTCACCACCACCCTTGGCTAGGTGGCTGAACTTGTGATATAAATACCCCATCATTAAATGTTGATTTAATTCAAAAATTCTATCATAACTTTACCAAAATTTCCAATAATTTTGAATTCCATTTTCACTACTGTGTTACACTATTAATGACATGTTTAAGAGAGTATAAAATAGTGAGTTAGACTATTTTTACTAAATTATGATAATCTCATTACGAGAATGAACTTCATTAAATTTTTTGAGTTCTTATATCTCTTACTAGGTGCAATAGGAGATAGGTTGTTTTGAGTTTGAGTGTGGTCCTTATGATTGTGAGTAGTTACATTTATTATTATTGATTTATGGTTACTAATAATACCACATTATGTGGTGTTGGCTATGGAGGAGAGTGAGATTCGTGTGTTGAACCAAGTCATTATGAAAGCAGCAAGCAAGGGCAGTAATAGACATTTCCAATAGAGGTCCCAATTGATAGAGGTAATAGTGGTTTTATTTTTTTAGAGTTATAATTGTTATTGCTTAATGAATTGTTTACTATTAAGTGGTTACCAAGGCAACCCAAGGATGTTACCATATAGATAGGGGTTCTATGTGGGTTTATGTCATTATATTATATGTTATATATGCTCTATTACTGTGCTAATATAGTATGAGTTTAAGGTATGTATGATACAATATACTAAAAGCTTAAACTTTGATTAGAAAACCTTTATATTCTTGCTTGCTTTCTATTGAATATATATAATATATGTTGTTCAAAGGTATATGCTTATATGATATTACTTTATTTATGCTTCTACCATACTACTTGCTTATGTGTTTACTATTTTGTTCATGAGTTAGGACTGAGTCCTTAAGGAGTCTGTATCTCCTTATCTTTATTGTGTACTAGGTCATAGGCTCTTTCAATTAGTTTCTTAGCTGGTGCACCCTTTCTAGGCTTAATCGCTCTGATATTGATTCTATTAACTCGCTATTTGCATATACACATTCTCTTGATAGAGATAGGAGAATGAGGTAATGTAGGTTGACCTTTACTTTTCAATAGGTTGTACTATGAGTATTGGAAATCATAAATGATAGCCTTCTTATGGTCCCTAGTAGACCGAGTGTGGTTTCTTGTTGAGAATGGATGTATGTACCCAACTAAAACCCTACTTAATAATAATGTGATTCTAAAACCCATGATCGAGGGGAGAAAGGAAGAAAGTAAGAAGTCTGAATAGAATAGTAAGGGTTCATATATAATTATCAAGTTTATGATGCTTGATGATTTTAGAAGAATACAGAGATGTAATGCCTTTAAGCAAGCATCAGACATTCTAGAGATAACTTTTGAAGAAATGTTTATTGTTAGGAGATCTAAAATGCTACAGTACTTGAGTCAATGTATAAACTTGGTGAGCTCACAGTGAATGAGCTAGTTCATGACTTACAAGTCTTCAAACTACATCATCTATTGCCAAGATAAGAATAAATTACTTTATAAAGGGGAAAGATCTTGGCTCTCAAGATAGCCAAGGGAAGTGATCCGAGCAAAGATGTTTGTGCCATAGTTGGTGGTCATGATGACTCTGATCTTGATAAGGAGGAAATAACTTTCCTTGCTAAAAAATTCACCAGATTCTTTAGAAATAAGAAACCCTATTTTGGGAGCACTAGAAGAGATACTTCAAGCTCTAAAGCCTCAAAATATGCAAATCTGATGATGACTCAGATAATGAATCTGAGAAGCCTAGTAAAGGCCACTCGAACAAGATTATATGCTTTGAATGTGGGAATCCTAAACATATTGTTGGCAATTATTTTGAGAAACAAAAATGCAAGAACAAGCTTGTTGTGAATGTTGAGGTTACTGTTTCAGACAATACCAGTAGTAATGATGAAGATGCCAATAATTTTCTAGCCATCATTGCTTCAAGTAGTGTCATTGATCCTCCAACTACTACCTTAGGTGTTCAGGATGTTACAATTGATGATGATGATGAGATGATGAGCAAAATGAATTTCTTTACTTCTATATTGTGCTCCTCTTAGAGCAAATCAATTCTGAAAAAGAAAAGAAAAAGCTTTGGAGAGCCTTGGCAAAAATAAAGTGCTAGATAAGCATATTGAAGAAAAACTAAAGGAAAAGAAGTAGAAGCTTGAGGAACATATGTAGGTTCCCAACTTGGGTAAAGTTACACAGATATTTGTTAGTTCTAATCCATTTTTTGAATAGAATGCCGAGATTGAAATATTGAAGAAGTAGATTATAATCCTTGAGAGTGCAAAGGATTACCTGGCTTACTCACTTACCAAAAATGAAGTTAAGATTGAACAACTAAATGAGAAAGTTGGGATTCTAAACAATTCAATAGCGTATCTTAAAACCTTTTTAAGAAAAAGGAATAGTTGATTAAAGCCTTGAAAGATATACTAATTGTTTGTGAGAAGCAACTGACCCTTTCTACTACCATGGTCAATATATAAATTTAATCATTAAAATATATAAATTTGATAAATAGATAATAAAATAAAATAAAATTTCATTTTTAAATTTGTAAAAAATAAATTTAAATTTTATAAAATATAGTAAAGAAAGAAAAAATAATCCAAACTTGTCGTTCCTAAATAAAACCTTTCCTTCCTCTCTCCGTTCTCCATGTCGTACATTGCTCCCTTCTTCCCTAATTTTATGTCTTTATATCTACAAATTGGTTCCTGAAACCTTCTTGGTCCAAATGAATTACATTCAATCTCAAATTCAATTCAAAATTTCTTCTTCAATATCTCTCTCATAAAGTTTTTAAGACCCAAAATATTTGAGCCCTAATCACAAATTGCATAAATATTTATAACTACAAAATACCTAAAATAGTGATGTGGGTACCTCACTTCCACCAATGTAAACTCTTTTGTGCTTGAGATTTGAAGGAAGGCTATTGTTGAGATTTTTTTAAAGAGGCTACGGGTAGGAAAGTGCAAATTTGGGGTTACTTATGCTATTAATGCAACCAATCCATGTGGACAATACTATGGTGTGATCGACCTCAAGCTTTAGATGTATTTTTCTTTACTCTTATACCCATCTGACACGCTGGGACGTATACATCCTATATAATCGACACATGTACATGTAATGCTCTATATATACATGGAGTTTGTAATGGATCGACACATTCCACAAAAACTCTCTAACTTCAATGTAATTTTGCTATCTATAAATCAAACTAATCCCAATATCTTGACACCTACCGTGGGGCTCAAATTCGAAGATCAAGCTTTGATTTCTGACCCCGTATATTCAAGGATTCACCCCGAGTTCAGAGAGAAGAGACTTAGTGGGCAAGTATAGTTTTTCAGAATCACAAACCAATATGGTAGGAACATGAGCTGAAGAATGATCGAGAATAGAAAATGAGGAGGTAGTATCAAATCAGGATCATAACTTGCCAGCTCATAATAAGCCTAAAGGGGTAGCTGATCCCCACCAAGAGCTAGCATACAAACTTATTAAACTAAGAAGAGAGCTCAAGAAAACTAGGCAAGAGAATAAGGCACTTCGACCACAGTTATGCCCAGTTGAGGTTCTAACCTAGTTGGTAGAACCGTGCCAAATCATATTATGCCCGAGCCTACCTAGGGTGAGAACACAACTGAGGTTAACCCTCCTTCTAGCTCGATAGGTCCTAGTAATGATTATTTGCTATAGGAGAATGAAAGCTTGGAGGTACGATTCTGAGCAGTGGAGGAAGCTAAAAGAAAGCAAGATCAAACCTTGAGAAGGGCCAATGAAAGGAAAGTTAAGTGTAGTGCTCCCAAGTGCCTAGACTACCATGGTACCAAAGATCCGATAACTTATGTGTAACACTTCAAAACTGCTATAGCCCCTATGAGCTTCACTCGGGACAAAGAAGATGCCATGATATGTAATCTATTTGCTACTACCCTTTGTGCTAGCGCACATAAGTGGTTCAAAAACCTGGCACCCCACACCATAACTTCTTTTTTCACAATTTTCTAGGATGTTCATCACCAATTATGCCTATAACAAGCCATTGAGGAAGGAGTCTCACCACCTCTTCTTGATCACCCAAGGAGGGGGTGAGTCTATTGAAGAGTACATGAGAAGGTTTAAGGAAGAAAAGATAGAGATAGCAGATTTCCCCATCTCTATTGTGATAGAGACCTTTAGGCAAGGTTTGCCAAAAAAAATGATTTATTTACAAAACTGACCAAGATGATCCCACAGACTTTAGAGGAAAATTATAATCTAGAGAGAGATCTAGGGTTGGATAAGAATAACAAGGCAACTATGGAAGCTCGACCAGAAAAATAAAAGAGAATAATAATCTCGAATAGGGTAAGCCAAGACAAAAAAATTAATACAAACAAGCAATTCATACCTAATCACAGGGAAAGCAGCCAATGGGCCAAGAATATGGGGCTTTGGGGGAGGTCACTATCTCCATTTAGGAGTCCACCATTAAGGGTGAGTCTGGCCTAAGAGATATTGAAAATGGAGAAAGAGTAGAATGTTAAATGGCCTCCAAAAATGAGGGCTTTCCCTAGGGACACATCTAAATAGTGTGCTTACCACAAGGATGTAGGCCACGAAACAAGAGAATGTAAGCATTTGAAAAAGGAAATAGAGGATTGGTTAGAAAAGGGTATTTAAAAGACCTCATGGGAACCAATAGTAGAGGGGTAGGGCATTAGCCTAAGCATGAAACATTGAGGCTGGCTGCTCCCTCAGGTAGCGAGATGAACCCTCATAATGGGTCCAATGTAAGGATTATTCACACCATACATAGAGGCTCTCATGCTCACTGGGATCTCTAGCAATCCACGTAAGAGGTATGCTAGAAACTTGAGTGGCTTTCTGCATGTCTACAATTTCGAAAGGGATAGGTCTTATGCTAAAATCACCTTTATCAAGAAAGACGAGACCTCATCTCCTCACGAAGACCCCTTGGTAATTACGTTAAGGATAGGATCCTACGATGTTTGTCAGATTATGATGGACACTAGGAGTTTTTTTGACTTTTTTTATCAACTACAAAGGCCCTAGGTATAAAAGAAAGTGACATAGTTAGGAGAGAGCTACCCTTGGTAGGATTTAATAGTAGCACCACCTACACAATTGGAACTGTGATTTTTCCAATCATTGCATAGGAATCTATAGTGATGAACAACTTCATGGTAAGTGATGTACCAACACACTACAATTCCATCCTCGGTAGACTATGAATACACAAGATGAAAGTAGTTCCATCCATCTTCCACCAAGTCTTCAAATACCCAATTGAGAAGAGCATAATAAAAATAAGAGGGGACCAAGAAAAGGCCAGAAGCTATTATAATTCCATTATGAAAGGAACCATTCCCAAGTAGTAACCACAGTATGAGCCTTTTCATTAAAGGCCAAGATGTGTATATTTAGTAAAGTTAGTCAGTATAAATAAAATACAAGATCTACCAATGGGGAACTAGGAGGAAGACCACTCTCCAAAGTTGAGCACGAACTTGATAATGGAGGTAAGGGATTACCTATCTCATTTCCTAAAGAAGAATGCCAACATCTCTGCATGAAGGCCTAAATAAATGCTTAGGATCTATTCTGAGATCATAATCTATAGATTGAATGTTGATCCAGAAGATAGGCCTATCAAGTAAAGGAAGAGGAAGTTTCCTAGAGAAAATAATGAGGTAATTAAAAGTCAAGTCAATACCCTCAAAGAGACAAAATGTTTTAGAGAGGTGAACTACCCTTCTTGGTTGTCAAATGTGGTGTTGGTAAAGAAGGATTATGAATCACTATGTATGTGTATGGCCTTCACAGACTTAAATGATGCATTTCCAAAGGATTGTTTTCCCATCTAAAGCATTGATCAGTTGGTTGATGTCATCATCAATTTCGACTTGATGAGTTTTTTGGATGTATATTTTGGTTATCATCATATCAGAATGCACCCATAAGTTGAGGAGAAAACATCTTTCATCACTAAGAAATGGACATTCTACTACACCAAAATGCCCTTCGGACTGATGAATGAAGAGGCCACCTATCAACGCCTCATTAGTAAGATGTCTATGAACCAGTTAGGAAGAAATATTGAGGCATATGTCTACGATATGGTGGTAAAGTCAACACAACCCGTAAACCATGTCAAGGACTTAGTGGAAATCTTCTCCATAATTTGAAGATATAAGATGAGACTTAACCCTAAGAAATGTGTTTTTGGTATTGCTTTAGGAAAAACTTGGGGTATATTATATCTACCTGAGGGATAGAGGCCAACTTAGACAAGATACAAGCTTTGTTCAACATGAGGACTCCTACCAATCTAAAGAGGATTTAGCAGTTGAACAAAATAATAATGACACTAAATAGATTCATTTCTAAGTACAGAAACAAGTGTTTTCCATTTTTCAAAATGGAAAGGAAGAACACATCATGTTTTTGGAATGAAGATTGTGACAAACCCTTTCATGGAATTAAACAATACATTAGTAAACCTTATATCCAAGTTAGGCCTATCTGAGGAGAAACACTTTATTTATATTTGGCCTTGGCCACCAAAACTTGTAGTGTCATACTCCTAGGTGAAAGAGACAAGGTCTAACACCCCGTTAATCAGTGAAAAACTACAAGTGTACAATATTGTAGTTTTATAGTAAAGTGATGACAAAAGTATCGTCTTTAGGGATTGGAAACTTACTTTTGACAAATACCAAAATTATTTTAATCTCAATTTTATCTAGAGAAGTCACTAGGGTTGTTGTAATTGGAAATTAAAATAAAATTATTTTAAAGAAAATGTGCAAAAGAAAAGAAAGATGTTCAAAGATCAAATTAATGGGAAGAAAACTTCTAGGAAATCGACTTTATCTAATCCCTCATTATGCTTTACTCATCTAGCTAATTAAATTTAATTCTCTCTGTTTGTTAGCAATCTCCAAAAAACATCAAAATGCCTCTTTCGACAATCAATTGGAAATATTCTTGTTCAACAATTTAAACAAGAATATGCAATTTAATAAAGTAAGAAAGCATCAAGACCAATGATTTTAATACTACACAGGTTCATACAACTTTTTCGATCTCTATATTTACTTATGCCAAAATATTCTAGACCTATCCTATAATATCCTCTTTCAACAGTAAATCACAAGATCAAAATCATGTAATTAATAGCTGGTTAATTAGAAGCAATAAGCTCATAATAAATCAGACAAACATGAAGAGAAATAATTCAAATTAACATGGAAAAGCAAGCACAGTTCGAAATTAGATTACATTGTTTTCCTAGAATAATGAAAATTTAGTTCATGCTAAAATTTAAATTCAACATAAATGAATTCACCATAATATTTCTGAGAAGAATTGAAAGGAAAATCAACACTCCTAAATTTGCTTCAGTGTTCCTCCGTCCAGCCTTTTTCTCTTCAACATTTTCCTCTACTTTTGCTTTCCTCTATTTTAGCCATTTTATGCTACATTTTTTCCTTAGCACCTCCTCTCTTTTCTTTCTGTTTCAACGCCTCTATTTAAGGTTTTCTCTCTCTAGCATTTTAGCATTTTTTCCTCCAGCTTTTGTGCATGCCTCTTTGTCTTTTTGTTTTTATGTTTTCAACTTTCCTTTTGTTTTCATATTTTTCTATTTTTTTAGCTTTCATTTTTTTCAATAAATCTTCATTTAAATTTGAGAGTCCTTAAATGATATGCTTCTAAAATTTTGGATCTTCATTTTCTTTAAATATGCAATAAAATTTAAATAACAAAAAATGAAGTCTAAATCAATAAAAAAAAATAAAATTAGACTAAAGTTTAAAGTTGAGATGTGATAGATTATGCCAAATTATGCAAGTCATCAAACACTTATCTTCTACTTTATTATTTCTTTGGCAATTGTTTGGAGCTGTAGGGGTGGACCCAGTTTCCTTTGATGGTGACCTTTCAATTTCTCTTCCACTACTAAGTGTAATGGCCTTGCATGTTTCCTTTTGATTCACTTTTGTATTACTAGGAAAAGTTCCTCTTTGTTGGGCATTGATGGTCGTGGCTAGTTACCCAATTTGCACTTTAAGATTTTTCATAGTGACTCCTATATTACTACAATGAGTCTCAATGTTATCCAACCATGAATTATTCTTTTTAAACCTTGTTTTGTTCTCCTTAACAGAGGAAACAATGGAATCCTTAAGTCACTTCTTTTTCTTGCTTGGTTAACTATCAAACCCTGGAGGAGGTTGTAGCACATTCTTTGTGTTTTCATAAGAAAAATTATCATGATTTCGAAGCCTTGGATGCTAATAATTTGGAATAGGATTACCACGATAATTGTAGTTTTGATTTTTGATGTATTGAACATGTTCTTGACTTGCTTCATTCATCGAAACTATCATACTTGAAGCTACAACATAATCTACACTTTGTGATATTCTTTAGGTTTTCAAGGTTGAAACTTGATGAGATAGAAAAACAAATTTAGTTGAAAGAGCAATAAACGGCTCCAATTCATGAATCCTAGCAACTTTCGTTACCATAGATCTTTCAGTTGGTCATTGATAGTTGTTTGAGGCCATTTCTTTGAAAAGAGAAGTAGCACCCTCACTGTCTTTGACTTCAAAGTTCCACCAGAACCAGCATCAACTATAGTTCTAGTTTTCCTATTTAACCCATTATAGAACATCTAAACTTACAACCAATCCAGCAATCCATGTTGAGGGCAATGCCGAATCAAATCTTTATACCTTTCCCATGCTTCATATAGTGTCTCAAAATCATTTTTCTTGAATTGACCAATGTCACTCCTAAGTTGGGCTATTTTGTAAGTCAAAAGAATTTAGTAAGAGACTTTTCTACAAAGTCCTGCTGATGAGTGCTTAAAAAGCACTAAAATTATCATGATTTTATGTACTTTAATTGATTAAAAAGATTTATATTTATATGATTTTATCATATTTATATATATATTTGTCTTTCTGGAATCATGAGTATTTTTATTGTTTTTCAAGTATTTTTGCTTCAAAAAAATACTTTAAAGACTTGAAAAACATACTGGAGGCAATACTTCACATATATATTGAGAAAATAAATGAGAAAAAATAAAAAAAATGATGAAAAATTGGACAAAATGGGTCAAAAAGGAAAAAAATCGCACACACACCTGCATCAACCAACGTGTGTAGCATGCCACAACGCACTGAGAAATATGCACAGTGTGCCATTGTATGTCGAGCATTACCCAAACAATGAAGAATGTGCACCCACATCTACACACACGGCCTGAGCAACGCCAAACTCGCATGGGCATCTGCACCCATCTATGCGCATATGCTTGAACCCGTGCACGCCACTACACCCATCTATGCCCAATCGCGCCCCAACATGCTAAATTCGTGCATGTATAGCCTACATCAGCATTGACATTAGCATTTGTCCATTCTGCATCAGCGTTGACATCAACATCAATCTATTACTCGTTTTCCCCATTTTCTTTTATTTCTCACCTATAAATACCCCTTCTTCTCCATTACACCAAAAACACACTTCAATTACATTTTCTTAGCTTTTCTTAGTTTTTAGTTTTAAAGTTCTTCTCTTTTTGAGAAGAACTAGCTATGTTTTTGTAAATTTCTAGCTTTTTGATTCAATAAATGAAAATGAAAATCCGTTTGGAGGTTTCCCAGCAACAAAATGAACATCAAAGTGCTGTAAGTTTTTACAGTTATTTTTTATGTTTTATTCTTATATGTTATATTTAATTTATCTGTGATTAAATTTAATATTGCTAGCTGTTTGTAAACATTATATAATAATAACGTTGTTTATTAAATAGGTAAAAATCTCTATAAAATGAATTGATTTTGTTTTTATTCAAGATTTTATATTAAGAATGTTAGAGAGAAATATATTATTTTCCATTACAATCGCCCAGTAGTTAGATTAAAGCTATATTTCAAAAGTTTTTATAAAAATTATTATTTGAAAATATATTGACAACATATTTTCTGTAATGGTTTTAAAACTTGAAAGTTAGTACTCGAATAATTAGATTCTTCGGTTTAATTTGGATACCTTAAATAAATTTTAAACTTTCTAACCTTACCAAAGTTGGCATTTAAATGGTTCATTTTCAATCTCTTAGAAAAAAAGAATTAATTTAATTAACCAAATTAGTTATCGACCCCAACCATGTGTATTAATTGATTTGTTTAATTAACAAATAATATCTAACCCCAACAAATGTGGTATTCATATAAAAGAGAGAGAATTAATAAATATCAATTTATATCTTTAATAACCTAAATAATATGAGCAAGCATAATTAACTTAGTTATTATATCCATAAATACTCCACTATTATAAATGATAAAATTTTGCATAAATATTTATTGAATCTATATCTATATTTATTTTTATGTTATTAGATTAGAAAAAGCACAAAACCCTAAAACATCATGATAGTATGTTTAGGATTTAATTTTGTTTTTAAAAGTTTGAATAATAAATTTAAAACTACATATATTCCTTCCTTAGGTCGATCTGAGAGTATACTTATTATTTTCTATGAAATGATTCGTACACTTGCAAGAGTTTTACAAATATAAAACCAAAGTATTTGTAAGATCGATGATGCCGGTTTTACTTATCAAGTTTTTGGTGACGTTACAAGGGAATGAATAACATTTTTTAAATTTTTTATCAAAATTTTAAAAAACATTTTGCATTATAAATAATTGTGATTTTTTTTATTGTGTTCAAAAATAAATAAATTTTTTTAAAATAAATTAAAATAAAAAAAAAACGAAAAAAGAAAAAAGAAATTTTAAATTTTTTTTATAATAAATATAACTTTAATTTATTTTTAAAAAATTTAAAAAATTAAAAAATATAGAAAATAAAAATAAAAATAAAAATAAAAATATTTAATCAAATAAAAATTTAATTAAAAAAAATTTACTTTCATTTATTAAATTTGTTTTTTGAAAATGAAGCTCAGAGAAAAAAGTGTGTAATTGCATGAAAAATAAAGATTTAAGAAAGTTCTATCTATGAGATAAGTTTTTGGAAGGCTTTTAGTCACTAGTCTTTCGTGAGAATGTTGTTCTGTCTAGGAGGATGATTTTTAAGAAGAAATTGTCCCATCATTCTTTCTTGGGAATAATCTTGGTTAATATGGATTATGTTATTTAACTTAAGGTTTAACTTGTTTGTTTAGTATTTTTATATTAAATATTATATAAATTGTCTTTAAATTTTTGTTTGGTTATTATATTATTTTTCTTGACAGATGTTTTAAATTTACACTTTCAATAGTCTATATGTGTTAGGAGATCCTTAGTAAACCCTCTTACACTATATATAGATAATATTCATAAATTTAAACAACTGTCCACAAGGTTCGATTCTTTTTGAGCCAAAAACAAAACCAAGCCTTAATCCTTTATCGGAACCAAAAGAAATAGGAGAAAACCCACATGTTAGGGAAACCACCATGAAGGAGTTTGAAAGACCAGTAATTGGCACGATAATTTCTGCTATCCAACTGGGTGAGGTTGCTCGGAATTATGAACTGAAAAATATTCACTTTTCTATGCTTCCTTCCTTTTATGGGCTATCTAATGAAGATTCTCTTTCCTTCATTAGGACTTCTATGCCATAGTCCAAACCTTCCCCCTCGGTATTCTAAACAAGGATAAACTTAGAATGAGATGTTTCCCCACACCTTGAAGGATAAGGCCAAAGCTTGGTTGATGTCACTCCCCTCAGGTTCTCTAATGACATGGGAGGACATTTACAAAAAATTCATAGGAAAATTCTATTCCCACAAAAAAATATCAGAGTTGAGAGGAAAGATTGCTACTTTCTCTCAGATGGAAGGAGAACCATTCCATGAAGCTTGGGATAGGTTCAAAATGTTTCTCACTTAATACCCCTATCATAATTTTCTCCTGTAGTTGCAGAACC
Source organism: Hippophae gyantsensis (assembly GCA_030763125.1). Lineage (NCBI taxonomy): Eukaryota > Viridiplantae > Streptophyta > Magnoliopsida > Rosales > Elaeagnaceae > Hippophae > Hippophae gyantsensis. Next base: position 17,055,290 of record CM061038.1, on the reverse strand, counting down.
AATTCTTTTACGATAAACTTATGCAAAAATGCCAATTCATTGTTGACAATTTTGCCAGAGGAGAAATGGGAGAAAAGACTACCTTAGAGACGTACAACCTCTTTGAGATGTTGGGTGCTAATTCCCAATAGAAAAGCTTATGAGTGAGAAAAGTTGGAGTTCATGAAATAGATTCTAGCAATGAAGTTCAACAACAACTTGTTCAATTGACCAAGAAATTTTCCCTTATCATTACCCAAACCAACACTAACAATGAACATTATGGTTTGTGTAGTAACATGGGATATGGTACTGAAGCCTGTCCATATCAAGAAGAAGTAGCAGTTGGACCTAAATAGATTAATGTATTGGGAGCATATTAATAGAGACCAAGATTCAACCCCAATTCAAATACCTACAATCTTGAGTGGAGAAATCATCTCAACTTCTCCTGGAGGCAAAACAACCCTCCTTTTTCCCAGAGCTCAAATTAGCCAGGCGAGCAATTCCACCAGCTCATTCCAAGAAGCATTCCTAGTAAATCAACCCTGGAGGACAACGGTTGGACTTTGTGGAAGCTTATATCAAAAAGGTGGAAGTTCAAGTGGAACAGTTAGTTGGGCATTTACAAAAACAAAGCAAAGACTAACTGAATGGTAAAATGAGATCAAATAAATTCAATGAAGAGGAGACATTGAGTTTGTCATTCTGCAATCTCCAAGCAACGTCTTACTAGAAGACGATAAATTTTAGTCCTAAGTGGGAGGTCACCCATTATTGTATTTTCCTTTGTTTTAGTTTATTTTTTAAGAATGTGTGTAATAAAATTCAAATGAAATAATAAAAATTTGTTTGTTTCAAAAATTTTCTCCATTCTTTAAATTTAGCATAAAAACACTTAACTTAGATTTTCTCTTAACTTAATTAATTTAGATTTTCACTCTAAAAAAATAAAATTAAATTAAAAATTAAAAATTAAAAAAATTAGGTTTCCTACATCTTTCTACTTTAAGCCTATACATTTTGTCAAGTAAGAAATCTTTCTTAGAGACTTCTACTATTTTTTAGGAGCTAAATGTTGATACATAAGAGGAGGATGATCAATTTCAACTATAAATAGCCATGTGAGATGCTGAAGATAGGCAGAAAGCATTGAAAGACTATGCAATGCCAATCATTGGCAATGTAACTTTCGTCATACAATTACAAGAGGCTACAAGAAATGAATTGAAAAAGATTCATTATTATTTGTTGCCTTCCTTTTACGGTGTCCCTAACGAAGACCCTTTGTATTTCATTTGAGAATTCTATTCTATTGTCCAAACCTTTCCACTATAGGCAATTAATGAAGATCAACTTAGGATGTGATGTTTTCCTTACACTCTCAAGGATAAAGCTTGGTTATGGTTCATTACTCTACTTTTTAGTTCTCTAACAACTTGGGAGGTAGTTTATAAAAAGTTTATGGGTAGGTTCTATTCCCATTAAAAGACTGCTGATCTAGGGACGAAGATAGCAATGTTTTCTCAAATGGATGAAGAGCCCTTTCATGAAGCTTGGGAACGATTCAAACTAATTTTCATTCAATGTCCTCATCATAGCTTTCCATTACAGCTACAAAACCAATTCTTTTATGATGGATTGACACTACAGAGTCAACACACGGTTGATAATGCTACTAGAGGTGCTATGGGAGAAAAGACCACAAAGGAAGCCTATAATCTTTATGAGCTATTGGGTTCTAATTCCCAACAAAGAAGTACTAGAAGGAGAACAGGAATCAATGAAGTTGGCTTCGATAATGAGATGACCTTGCAACTTGCTGAATTGACTAAGCAAGTGCAACTTTTCACTACCTACCAAATGCCAAATCAAGATGTGTGTGAAAATGTGTTTTTCAATTGGGCATGATGCTTGTAATTGTTTATCTACTTATGATTCTAGTGTGGATGCCATGGAGGAAGTCAAATCCTTTCAAATGTATCATCCAAACACCTATAATCACCCTAACCATCATTGGACACAAAACAATTACCAAGCCTACACCCAATGTTAAACACTAAGGCCAAATAAAGACCATCCTTACTCACCAAGTCAATTTTTAAGCCAACCTTAGAAGATATCTTGAATGATTTTATTCAAGTTAATCGCAACAACCAATTGATGAATAATCAAAGGTTGAACATCATGGAGGCTTCAGTTAAAAGGATTGAATCTAAAGTTGAAAAAATAGCTGAACAAATGCAAAACAAAGAACTAGGAAAGTTTCCTAGTCAACTAGAATAAGAAAAGGATGTAAGAACCGTTCGAAATGGTAAGGTAGTCAATACTAGTTTACCTAAAATCTCTAAAGATCTACCTTATAGCTCTGGTAACAAAGAAGGTGATATTCTAGTCTTGCAAAAAGGAGAGACAAGTGTTAAACTTAACAAGCCTTTTGAAAAACTCATTGGGGAGTCATTTAACATCCCCAAAATTCAAAAGACAATAGAACCACACCAGCTGCAAGTACCTTTTCCACACTAGCTGAAAGAATCCAAACAAGATAAGCAATTCTATGATCTTTTTAATTTTATTTCTAAAGTAAATATCAATTTACCATTATTAGAAGTTGTCATGAATGTGACCTTCTATGCTAAGTTTTTCAAAGAGTTGAACACTAAGAAAAAGAGGTATGAACTGAATGAGCGAGTACTAGTATCATAAATTTCTAGCACTATGCGTCAACACAAACTTCCCCTAAGTTGAATGACCTTGGAAGTTTTATCATAAACATAACTATGAGGGATAGGAAGGTCGCTAAAGTAATGCTTGATTTAGGTGCTTGTATAAACTTAATGCCCTACTCTATATTCTTACAGCTTGATTTAGGAGATTTAAAACCCACAACTATGTCCCTTCGACTTGTAGATAGATCTCATAAGTATCCAAAGGGAATAGTTGAGGATGTGCTGATACATGTAGACAAACTGATAATACCTGTTGACTTTATGGTTCTAGTTATGCAAGAAAATCTAGCCTTGGATAGAGAGAACACAATACTGATTGGTATACCATTTATGGCAACTACTAAGACTCTTATTGATGTCCAAGATGGAAATTTAACAATGAGAGTCTTATAAGAGGCTGTTCATTTTAAAGTTTTTGATTCTTCACCTTTTCCTTCTATTTTTGCCATTGATGAAATATTCGATGTTGACCCTTTGGATAATCTTGTCCAAAGCACTTTTTCCCGAACCAGAATAGAAGACAAGCTTAAAACTGTTCTTACACCTGAAGAGATCAAAGAAGATTTAGATGAGGAAATTTAGGGGTAGCTTGAACGACTAGACAATGATGAACTAATGACAAAATTTAGTGCACTTTTAAATCTACTCAGTTCTCCATCTAGTAAAGAGGCCAATACATCTGAACTTGAACTCAAAGACCTAACTAAGCACTTAAAATATGTGTTTTTGGGAGAATAAGAAACTTATATAGTAATAATTTCTTCAACCTTGACCAAAACCCAAGAAAAGGAACTTATAAAAGTGCTTAAGTAGTTTCAGAAAGCTATAGGTTGGAGTATTAGGGATATAAGAGGCATTAGTCCTACAATATGTATGCATAAGATCAACTTAGAGGATGGTGCTAAACCTATACGAGAGGCCCAGAGAAGACTAAACCCAAACATGCAAGAGGTAGTTAAGAAAGAAATTCTTAAATTGTTAGAAGAATAAATTATCTATCCTATTGCCGATAGTAAGTAGGTTAGTCCGGTGCATGTGGTACCTAAGCAATCTGGGATAACAGTTGTTAAAAATGACAAAAGTGAATTAGTGCCCACTAGAATAATCACTCGATGAAGAATGTGCATAGATTTTAGGAAATTGAATTTATATACTAAAAAGGATCACTTTCCTCTTCTATTCATTGATCAAATGTTGGAAAGATTAACAGGGCACAAATTTTACTGTTTTCTTTTTTAGCATTATTAGATTAATTTCCAAAAACATATCATGAGGTAATATGATAATTAGTTGTTTGTGTCATAACTAATATTTTATGATAAAATGTTGAAATAAAATGAACCCAAAATCGGTGTTTATGAATCAAATATTGGAGACTACCCTTGTGAGATATTATTTGAGCCTTAATTTCCTTTATTCTGAGTGAAATATTTTCTTTCTACTCAAAACACCTATTCTATTTCTTCAAAATTTTAGATGATCTCTATAGGTATTGGCATTGAATGTATGAATTTTCTCATCTTAATAGTGTGTTTTATATTTATTTTCTTTTGCTTAGATTAAATGATTTAAGTAGAAATCGATAGTATATGCCTTTATCTCCTTCATGCATGACTTATACCAAAAAGAGACATATCTAGGGTTACCTAAACCAAAATCAAACAGAAAAACCACAAAATTACCCACTCACCAAAATCATACAAAAATTTACAATCTGTACATGGGTTTATAATTTTTTTTTTGAAAAATCTCAAAAAAGAAAAGAAAAAGATATAGAAAGATAAATAATATATAGTATAATCTACATACTATGAACCACATAACCTACAAAATTGTGAGCAAATGCTAATTATCAAAGAAAGTTATAGGAAGTAAATCCCTAAAAATTCATTGCACTTTCTTCATTTCTATAAGGCAAATATCTTGAGATTTTTAATTAATGAGATTGATTGATGCATGAAAATAATATATATGATATCTTTATAATTTATACATTTGATTCCTTTCATGAGATCACAGTTATGCACTATTTTGAGCTTTTCTTCTTTTATAAGTATGCAGATTTATTAGTTCATTTTTAGACAAATTCTATTCACATACGCCTTAGTATGAGTGCTTGAACTCATAGGATTCAATGAATTGAGAGTATCAACTTGTCAGGATTAAAGTTAAATAGAATTCAGATTCCTAACATTGAAATTGGGTAAAGTAAACGAAACATTTTTGATTAAAATATGAAAATGATTTTCAACTAATTATTATAATAAATCATGAATGTTTAAGAAGTTGAAATAATCTATGCTTAAGGATTTTAATTATGAAATTTAAAAGAGATTATAAGCATGATATATTTTTGTATTTTATTTAGTCTTTTTACTTTATTTTAAATTTTAGTTAACTTCTTATTTTATTTGTTTTTATTTTGTTTAATTTAATTTAATGTTTGTGAGTATCATTAATAAAAACCCTCACAAGGCTCAAACTCATCCACTGGGGTAACCTATGGGTTTAAAAGCTTGTTGCATAAGCTAATTACAACCGTGTCAATCTATATAAGTGATTTAGGATAGTTAAATTTTAGTTTTATCGCTTCTCTTGCTAAGGGACTATTAAGAAGTTGGTTGGAGGTTGTGAAGAGTTCTTAAAAAACACTAAAATTATGATGATTTTATGTACTTTAATTGATTAAAAATATTTATATTTATATGATTTTATCATATTTTTATATATATTTGTCTTTCGGAATCACAGGTATTTTTATTATTTTTCAAGTATTTTCACTTCAAAAAAATAACTTAAAGACTCAAATAAAAATACTGGAGGCAATACATCACATATATATGAAGAAAATAAATGAGAAAAAATCAAAAAGATGAAAAATTGGACAAAATAGGTCAAAAAAATAAAATAAAAAGTCAAAAAGGCCAAAATAGCACACGCAACTGCCCGTCTGCACCGACCAACGAGCGCAATGCACCGTACCGCACTGATAAAGACACGCAATGTGCCACAACAACGAACATGCGTGCGCATCTACTCGCACCACTTGAATAACGCTAAACTAGCACGCACATCTATGCCCATCTACGTAAATCTGCCCGAACCTACGTGTGCCACTGCACCCAACCACACCCCAACATGCCAAATTCATATACGCCAGTGCCTACATCAGTGCCTATCCATTCTACATAAACACTGACGTCAACATCCATCTACTATGCGTTTCCCCATTTTTTTTTATCTTTTTTCCCATGGTTTACCCTTTTTCTCACCTATAAATACCCACTTTCCCCCATTACACCAAAAACACACTTCAAATACATTTTCTTAGCTTTTTCTTTCTTTATTTTCCTTAGTTTCTAGTTTTAAAGTTATTCTCTTTTTGAGAAGAACTAGCTATGTTTTGGTAAATTTCTAACTTTTTGATTCAATAAATAGAAATAAAATCTGTTTGGAGGTTTTCTAGCAACAAAATTAACATCAAAGTGTTGTAATTTTTTACAGTTATTTTTTATGTTTTATTTTTATATGTTATATTTAATTTATCTGTGATTAAATTTAACATTGTTGGCTATTTGTAAACATGATATAATAATAATGTTATTATACTTGCGAAATATTAATTAGGTAAAAATCTCTATAATATGAATTGATTTTTTTATTCAAGATTTTATATTAAGAATGTTAGAGAGAAATATATTCTTTTTCATTACAAACTTAAATATGAAAAATTAGATTTTAAGGTTTAGTTATCCGGTCTGATTTAGAGTAGTGTTTTTTTATTTATTGGTACAATCGCCCGGTAATTAGAGTTAAGCTCGAATTCAAAAGTTTTTATAAGAATTATTATTCGAAAATATATTGAGAACATATTTTATGTAATGGTTTTAAAACTTGAAAGTTATTACTTAGATAATTAGATTCTTAGGTTTAATTTGGACACCTTGAATAAAGTTTAAACAGTCTAACCCCACAAAAGATGGCATTTAAATGGTTCATTTTCAATCTCTTAGAAAAAAAGGAATTAATTTAATTAACCAAATTAGTTATTGACCCCACTCCTAGATGTTAATTGATTTGTTTAATTAATCTAACCCTACCAAATGTGGTATTCATATAAAAAGAAGAGAATCAATAAATATCAATTTATATATTTAATAGCCTAAATAATATGAGCAAGCATAATTAACTTAGTTATTATATTCATAAATACTCCACTGTTATAAATGATAAAATTTTGCAATTTTTTTATTGAATTCATATCTATGTTTATTTTTATGTTATTAGATTAGAAAAAACACAAAACCACAAAATATCGTGATAGGATGTTTATGATTTAATTTCATTTTAAAGTTTGAATAATAAATTAAAAATGACATATATTACTTCCTTAGATCGACCTTAGGAGTATACTTATTATTTTCTATTAAATAATTCTTGTACTTGTGAGAATTTTACACATAAAATCAAAGTATTTGCAAGATTGGTGATGCCGGTTTTGCTCATCACCTGGCAACTAGTGATGCTTTCCGGTTGAAGAGATTGTAGCCAACCTCTGGTCTTGTCCATCAATGAAAAAGAAAACAATCTCAATTTAATGGTGTCTTTATTAACACCATTCATTTTTTATAGTGTCTTAAATCTCCAAGAACATCACCAAATGAATATTGGGATTATCATGTGGCAATCCACTAAATTGGGCTTGTTGCACCATACTGATCAACACCATTTTAAGCTCAAAATTATTGGCATTAATGATCTAGCATCTTACAATTGAATAATTGTCATTCACAAGTATTTGCATGATTGGCGATGTCGAATTTGCTCATCACCTAGCAACTAGTGATGTTTCTCGGTTGTAGAGATTGTAGCCAACCTCTGGCCTTGTCCCTTAATGAAAAAGAAAACAATCTCAGTTTAATGGTGTCTTTATTAACACCATTCATATTTATAGTATCTTAAATCTCCACGAATATCGCCAAATGAATATTGGGATCATCAAGTGGAAATTTGCTAAATTGAGCTTGTTGCATCATAATGATCAATGCCAGTTTGAGCTCAATATTATTGGCATTAATGATCTAAAATATTACACTTTAATAATTGTCATTCACAACTGGCCTTACATAATCCTTCAAGGTATGTTGCTATGCATTATGTTCTCCTTTAGCCATGGCTACTACTTTCTTCTTTCTTTGTGATCTAAAAGTTCTTTCAATCTCTAGATTAAAAGGAATAATTTTTGAGTTCTAGCACGACGCATCCAACGTTAAAAACACACCTAGAGAAAAATAAAAGCATATAAATATAAATAAATGAAATAAAATACATTAAAATCAAGATTACTTTGTATCATAATGATCAATGCCAGTTTGAGCTCAAAATTATTGGCATTAATGATTTAAAATCTTACACTTTAATAATTGTCATTCACAACTACACTTACATAATCCTTCAAGGTACGTTACTGTGCATTATGTTCTCCTTCATCCATGGCTACTACTTTCTTCTTTCTTTGTGATCTAAAAGTTCTTTCAATATCTGGATTAAAAGGAATAATTTTTTGAGTTCTAGCACGGTGCATCCAACGTTAAAAACACACATTGAGAAAAATAAAAGCATATAAATATAAATAAATGAAATAAAATACATTAAAACCAAGATTACTTTGTATCGATATTCAAAAAAATAAGAAGAAATCTATCCCTGGCAGTGGTGCCAAAAGCTTGATCATTGCAAAACTAAAAGTACATAGTATCATAGTTTTATATTAAAGTGATGAGAAGAGTATAGTCGACAGGGATTGGTAACTTACTTTTGACAAATAACAAAATTATATTAATCTCGATTTTATCTAGAAAAGTTACTAAGGTTGTTGTAATTGGAATTTAAAATAAAATTAATTTAAAGAAAATGCACAAAAGAAAAGAAAGATGTTGTTCGAAGATGAAATTAGTGGGAAGAAAACTTCTAGAAAATCGATTTCACCAAATCCCTCACTATGATTTACTCATCATGGTAATTGAATTTAATTCTCTCTGTTAGTTAGCAATCTCCAAAAAACAATCAAAAACCTCTTTTGATAGTCAATTGGAAACATTCTTTTTTATTAATTTACAAAAGGATATGAAATTTAATAAAGCAAGAATGCATCAAGATCAATGATTTTAATACTACATAGGTTCATACATGTCTTTTGATCTCTATATTTACCTATGTCAAAATATTCAAGACCTTTCCTATAATTCCCTCTTTTGACAGCAAATCACAAGATCAAAATGATCTAATTAACTACTGGTTAACTAGAAGTAATAAACTAAGAATAAATCAGACAAACATGAAAAGAAATAATTCAAATTAACATGGGAAAAAAAGCATAGTTCAGAATTAGATTACATCTTTTTCCTAGAATAAAGAAAATTCAGTCAATGCTAAAAATTAAATTCAACATAAATGAATTCACCATTATTTTTTTTGAAAATAATTGAAAGGAAAATCAATGCTCCAAAATTTGCTTTAGTGTTCCTCCATCTAGCCTTTTTCTCTCCAGCGTTTTCCCTTGCTTTTGCTTTCCTATGTTTTGGCTCTTTTTTTCCACCATGCCTCCCCTCTTTTCTTTCTGTTTCGGCGCTTCTATTTAAGATTTGTTTCTCCAGCTTTTTAGCATTTTTTCTCCAACTTTTGTGTGTGCCTCTATGTCTTTTTATTTTTCTGTTTTTAGGTTTCCTTTTGTTTCCATTTTTTTTGTATTTTTAGCTTTTGTTTTTTCATTAAATCTTCATTTGAATTTGATAGTTCTTAGACGATATGCTTCTAAAATTTTGGATCTTTATTTTCTTCAAATCTGCAATAAAATTTAAATAATAAAAGTGAACTCTAATATCAATAAAAATTAAATAAAATTAGACTAAAGTTTAAAGTTAAGAAGTGATAAATTATGTCAAATTATGCAAGTCATCAAGCATCTACTACGTCAGTCAAATCTTGACAAACGCCCAAAGCAGGTATCCAACGATCAACAAGTTGGCCTTCATCCTAAAAATCAGTGCACGAAAGCTCAGACATTACTTCGGCTCGGACACAGTGGTAGTACTCACTGCTTAACCACTTAAGAATGTATTGAAGAGGAAAAAATTCATGGGGATAATGGTGTAAATTTCCATAGAGTTAGGTGAGTATGATATCAAGTATATGCCTAGAACCGTCATAAAGGGGTAGTTGGTAGCTGAGTTTGTGGTTGAGTTCAGTGAATCACTAGAGGATACCAGGGATGATGTAAAGGAAGAAGTATATGGCATGGATAAAGGAAATAGGTTGAATTGGCATGTATTCGTTGATGGTGTGCACAACTTCAATGGCACCATGGTTAGGGGTGGTCATAATTGATCACGATGAAAGTTGTTTTGAGTATACTGTTAGGTTGGACTTTCAGGAAACTAATAATGTCACAAAGTATGAGGTAGCTATATTTGGAGCCATGACGGAAAATAATCTTAGAGCAGATAACATTACCCTACATAGTGACTCGTGACTTTTAGTCAGCCAGTATCTGGGCATGTTTGAGGCTAAGGATAATAAGATGTGGAGATATCTAGAGAGACTAAAGAAGGTGTACTCAAAATTTACCAACCTTAAGATCAAGTAGATAGCTAGAAATGAGACTGGTCATGCCAACGTTTTGGCCATAGTAGCCTTTGTACGAGAGGCGAATCGCATTTTGGTAGTATTAGTAATGATCATAAAAAAGACCAATCGCACTCTGGTAGTATCAGTAATGATCACCACGATCTTTGACTTCCTGAAGAGGGGAGGCCTACCCAAAGACTAGAAGATCACAAAGGAAATTATGGCCAAAGTAAATCGATACATGATTAAAAATGATAAATTATACAAAAGAACCATATTCGGACTTGGGCTCTTATGTATAGCTAGGAAAGGGTCTATCAGAATTATATTCGAAGCCCACTAAGGAGAGCATGGCTCCCATTCAGGTGGAAGGAGGCTATCCCAATGAATTATGAGACAAGGGTACTATTGGCCCACTATGTTAGCAGACTGCACTAGGTACACCTAGGCATGAGATAAATATCAAAGTTTCACTCTATTGTCACACGCACCTTCAATCACTATGACAAGGGTAGTTAGTCTATGACCTTTATACAAGTAGAGGCTTGATATAGTTGGACCTATACCCTAGGAAATGGGCCAAAATAAGTTTCTATTATCGTTTCAACCTGTCCAAGGAATTGGTTACCGATAATGGAAGACAATTCATAGGCCATAACATCAAAGAGTTTACTAGAAAGTAGAACATTAAGATGTGCCATTCAACACTGTATTATCCATAAGCCAATGGCCAAGCTAAATCCTCTAACAAGATTATAATCACCTTGCTAAAGAAAATCTTAGAGGGCACTAAAGGAAGATGGGTTGAGGAGCTATTTGGGGCATTATGGGATATTAGAACTAGCCCCTGAGGGAGCACTAACGAGACACCTATTTTGTTAGTACATGGGACTAAGGCTATGACACCAACTGAGATTACAGTGTCTACTGTAAGATAAACCCTAACTAAAGAGGCTAACCCTCACAAAGAAAAAAAGGGATAAAGACTTGAGAAGGATAGTGGAGCAAAAATAGAGAGTAATAGACTATTACAACAAGGTCGTGCATTTCAAAGCTTTCGTTATAGGTGATTGGGTTCTTAGAAGAGTCTTCCCCAATAAGAAAGAATAGATGGCCGAGAAATTGGGTGAAAATTAGGAAAGCCTATACCAAATAGCCGAAATGACTCTAAGAGGGGCCTACATATTGAAAAGTATTGAGGGAGTTGAGGATAACACAAGTTGGAATGCCAAACACTTGAAAAAGTATTACTTCTAGTGAACTCTGATTTGTCACACTCATGTATCATACTTGAATATATATGAATCAACCATTTATCAGAAATAACTCTATTCTAATATTATATAAAAAAGAGTTGATCACATTGATCACTGACTAGGTAGAGCACTCTCCTCAAAAAGATTTTTTCACCTCGATCATAGACCAAGTAGAACGCTATCCTCAGAAAGAGTTGATCACATTGGTCATAGACTAGGTAGAACTCTCCTAAAAAAGAGTTGATCACCTCGGTAGAAGACCAGGAAGAACGCTATCTTAAAAAAGAGTTGATCACCTAGGTCATAGACTAGGTGGAATGCTCTCCTCCGAAAGAGTTAATCATCTCACTCACAACCAAGGTAGAACACTCTCCTAAAAAGAGTTGATCACCTTGGTCCTAGACCAGGTAGAATACTCCTTTAAAAAAAGTTGATTACCTCAATTATAGACAAGGTAGAACACTCTCCTCAAAAAGAGTTGATCAACTTGGTCATAGACTAGGTAGAATGCTCCCTCAAAAAGAGTTGATCACCTCAGTTATAGACAAGGTAGAACACTCTCTTCAAAAAAGAGTTGATCAACTTGGTCATAGATTAGGTAGAACGCTCTTCTCAGAAAGAGTTGATCACCTCGATCATAGACTAGGTAGAATGCTCCCTCAAAGAGAATTGATCACCTCAGTTATAGACAAGGTAGAACACTTTCTTCAAAAAAGAGTTGATCACCTTGGTCACAGACCAGGTAGAGCACTCTCCTTAAAAAGAGTTGATCATCTCAATGGTAGAGCAGATATAATGCTCTCCTTAGATAGAGTTGACCATCTTAATCACATATTAGGTATAATTCTCTCCTTAAAAACAATTGATAACCTCAGTTGTAGACCAAGTAAAATCCTCTCCTTAGAAAGATTTGATCACCTCGATTACAGACCAAGTATAATGCTCTGCTCAAAAAGAGTTAATCACCTTGATCGTAGACCAAGTAGAATGTTCCCTCAAAAAGAGTTGATCACCTCGATCGTAGACCAGGTAGAATTCTCCTTAAAAAAGATTTGATCACCTTGGTCATAGACTAGGTAAAACACTCCCTCAAAAGGAGTTAATCACATAGGTCACAGACCAAGTAGAACTCTCCTTCAAAAGAAGTCAATCACCTAGGTCACAAACCAGGTAGAACACTCCCTCAAAAAGAGTTGATCACCTCGATCGTAGACCAAGTAGAACGCTCTCCTAAAAAAAATTGATCACCTCGGTCAATAACCAGGTATAGAACTCTTATTAAAACAAAAGTTTTTGTTGCTGGAGTTTTACAAAGCTTTCAAATTTTATCAAGGGAGAGCTTGGTGTCACAAGAATTTAGATGCATGACTAGTGTCTAGGTCGTCGGTCTTCTCCACTAAGGGAAATAACTTGGCTTGAATATTGACAACTTTTTGGTGAATATTGACCCTCGATTCAGTAGGGGATAATCTCAAGTTGGGTACAAACTTTTCCAATTCTTCAAAAATACCCATCACCTTAAGGAAGACCCCTTCGTATTGCTTCATATAGAAGTTTTCCCAACGAGACTCCTTGTCAATAAGAGTGGCCATCTTAGTCATGGTGCTTATCCTTGAGACTAGACAACTTGATCCCTAATTTATCTACCTAAATCTTAAGCCTACCATCCTTCAATTTTAAAGCTCGAGCTAAATGTCTATTTTCCTAGTCATAATCCATAAGGATGGCATAAGAAAAGATAGATAAAATTGTCAGTTTCTTCAAGCAAGTAGAAATGATGTTTGAATTTTATAACACTCCTAACCCCTTTTTATAGCGAATGATTATGGGACAAATTTAATGACATATGTCCTCTAAAATAGGGAGGTGGGTGAGCACCATAAATAAATACTATAAATATATAAGTACACATGTGATTTGTTCCCAAAATCAATTGTTTCTTATTAAAAATAAAGGGTTACAAATGAGAGCTCGCAACCACACAATTAGGAGTGAAATCAAGCTTAACAAAAAGATACATATGTGGTCCCTTGCATATTGAAGAAACTGAGAAGATGGGTTTAGAATATAGGGAGGCTCGACTAAGTGCCAATATCAGAGGTCCCTAGTGCCACCCACTTCATTCCCTATCCCGGGTCCATCATCACCTATACTAGAGTCTGAGTCGTGTTCATCACCTTCGTATTGGGTTTAGATAGGTGAGTAATGGGGAGTGACTACGATATTTAGGATATGATAGTAGTATTCCCTTAGGCCCCTCTTATTGGCCTTGTCCCTGAAGGATTCCATGGCTAGGATGTACCCTATATCGACACTCGAGGAAAGATATTCCTTCATCACCTCAAACTCGTGCTTCTTCTAGCTCTCCTTAAGCCTACAAGCTTCCACCTTAGCTTGAGCCTTTCTTTGAGCCTCCTTAAGCTCCTCAAAGTGCCTAGAGAAATCATTCAGGTCATCTTTGGCCTTGGATAGTTTCTCCTCCTTGTTAATAGCCTCGCCCTCCCACTTGTTGGCTTTGGCCAATGGTACCATATATTTGGCCCAAGTTTAAGCATGGCTCTCCTTTTCCATCACAAGCTCATGCTTCAAAATCGCCACACCCTAAGTCTTGACCAATATATGAAAGAGTTGAATATGAAAAAAAGACAAAAAACATGAGATCATCACAATATAAAATCTCGGGGCTCAATCAAAAACAAGGTTGGACTAAAACTTACTTGGTATATGAGGTAGCTGAGCATAACCTTGGTGTCCAAACCTTCACACATGACATCGATTTGTCTCTTGTACACCATGTAGGGGATATTGCTCACATGTTGGTCCAACTTCTCTGGTGCCAAGCCTCTGTAGAAGGACACTCTCTTAATATCAGTAATGACGTCTTCAATGACACCCTTCCCTTCCCTTGAATCCCTCACAGGGGGATTAGGTGCTTGTTGACCCAAGTTGATGGGTAGGGATGGGTATGGACCCAAGGATTTCGGAGAGGGATTTATGGCATTTAAAGGCATGGGCTCATCGATGGTGACCTTTTTCTTCCTTTTGTCAAGGTTGGGGTTTCCTCTTGCCCAGAGGACTTGCTCTTTTTTTCTCCATGGTACTCGTCCCTCCATGCGAGACGTGCTTACTCTGACTCCGTGCCAATAATTTAGAGACACTGAACTCCATGCTATCTGTAAAGATAGAACAAAGGTGTTAGTTTTATAAGCATGGGCTAAATAAAAAGCAATTTATAGGCTTATGGCTAGTTCACCATCTCGGGTACCACCCAGAACCTCCCCTATAGTATTTGGTACGAGTTCTGTACTTTAAGAGTTCCTAGGGTTTATGTATAATCCTATGAGGGGTGTTCAAGGAGCCCTTCCCCATCAAACCATATGTAATAATATGTGAGGTGTTGAGTAGATTCCTCTATGGATTTTACTTGAGTAGATAGTTATGGATATCATTCATTTTTTCTTCGCCTCTTCACTCAAGGTCATGATAAAGGAGCCCATATTCCTTATCATGATGTTGGTATCTTCCTTGGTGCTCCTTACTAGCTTGGCATCATTTTCTAGAGTTCCCATCGACCTGAGATGTAGAAGAAATATTCCTTCCAATTCTTCTCATTCTCATGGAAGGTCATATTTATGCCCATGTCCTATTTTACTAACATATAAACCCTCTTTGGGTCTGTAGGAATTTATTTCAACATATAGGCCTCATTGAACTCAGGCATCTCTAACTCAACCTCGAGCTCTTTGCATATTAATGTGAGATAGAGTACTCCATCTATTAGGAATCAACTAGCCGGGTATGAGACGAGTTATATCCAAAAGGCCTTCCCATCGAAGACTATCCACCCAACTAAAGGTGGGTTATTGACATGAACCCCCAACATAGGAATAATTATCTTAATCAAGGAGGGAATTTCATATGTTTTTCTTATCCTCTCCTCGTTTTGAGGTGACAACTCATTCTTCTTGACCTTGGCCGCCCAACCTTTGGTACGCCCTGTAGGCTTCTCAGTCCCTTTGTTTCTTGTTTTCATCCTCCATGACCTCGAGATGGATATATGAGTTTTAGGCATATTCAACCTAATTCTAGGTATGGCCTATGGACGAGAGGTGGAGGTAGGGGTTGGAATGGGGATAGCTTCCTTTCGCTTGAAGTGCTTGTCTCTTTGGTAGACCCTATGATGTCACTTTCTAGCTTACTCAAAAAAGTGGGATATTGTGGGCTATCCCAAGATGAGCCCGAAGTATTGTCGATGTACATGGCCTCTACAAAATATCACAACACATAAACAAGTTAAAGAACGAGAAATAGAGATTACCTAGGCTCAAGTTCAAATTAAAAGGGAAGAATGATTCTTTAAATCGACTTGAGCAAGTAAACTATGTGCCGAACTAATTTTCTTACCACTAAACAAAGAATTTATATAGCTCGAGCTGAGGAGATGGAGCATTTTTTCTTAATTTTTGTTTGGTGTGTAGGAGATTATGAAGTAAGGAGAGGCCCAAACTCCTCCTTATATAGAGGTCAGTATTTCTCCTAAACATCTAACAACCATTTATTGGCAGAACTGAACAGTTTAGATTCCTTCTTGAGTAATACTCTTCCACCCCTATTCAAGACCCAAGCTGAAAGAGTATAGGGAATGGATGTTTCAATATGTGGATCGACCTGGAGCCCTATCATCTAATAGTCTGACCCAACTGATAGCCCGAGTCGTCAAGCGAGATCATCTTATGAGAACCTATGTGTACTTGTGCCACAACGACATTTGTATCATGGATCTACCTACTCATAAGAGCCCTAATTTTGGAAGATTGACCCCCATATCAAGCTACGGTATGGTCAACCTCAAGCTTTAGATGTATTTTGCTTTACTCTTATACCCCTCTGACATGCTATGACGTGTACGTCATATATAATCGATACATGTACCTACAATACTCTATATATAATGGACTTGTTAAGGGATCCACACATTCCATAAAACTCTGACTTCTCCTTAGTTTCCCTTTCTGTAAATCGGACCAACCCCAACATTTACCACATAGGTAAGGGTTCTATGTAGATTTTACTTGTTATATCATTGTGTTATGCATTATTTGCTTGTGTGTTAGTACAATTTGAGTCTCTCTCATATATGTTCCAACATATGAGAGTTTAACTCTAATTGGAAATCCTCTATATTTTCTATCACTACATGCTTTCTTTTCTTCCTTATTTAGCATACCTATTGTATTCTAATCATTCTGCCCATTGATATTAAATTAATTTTCTTACTTTCCGATAAATTTAATCTTCTATCACATTATTTCTATTATTTATTTTTTTTTCAGTTGCTTGTGAGTTTGATATGAGTTTTTAAGGAATCTATATCGCCTTACCTTGGTTATTCATAGAGTGTTGGGCCCTTTCAGTATATTTTTAACAATTATCAAAGTTTGATGGTAGAAAAACATATTTATTTATTTATTTTAATTTTAGCATCTATAGTGAAATTAAAAAAATTGAATATAAAACACAACAAGTATTTTGTAATTTCTTAAAAATATTATCCATATATCTTTGAAAATTTCATAGAACTTGTTTTAGTCCAAATGGTACAATATTTCATTGGAATTTTCTGGGGGAAACTAAATGCCATTAATTTTTTAGATTCTTCATCCAATCTTATTTTCCAAAATCTGCTTTTGCAATCAAAATTTGAGAAGTATTTCTTTTCTTTTAATTAATGATAATAATTCCTCTTTCTTTGAAATGAAGTATCTATCATCAATGATTTCTTTATTTAATACTTTGAAGTTTATTACTATTCTCTTTTTTCCTCTTCTTTTCTCAGCTTTTTTTCAACTAAAAATGCTGGATTAAAGTGAGGTGAACTACTTGGTATTATGACTTTTAATTTCAAAAGTTATTGAATTTGTTTTCCAAACTCAATTCTATCTTCTGGAGTATAAATCATTGGTTTTACAATTATAACCTTGTTAGGGTCTCTTAATTTTATGTTAACAATTGTCTTATTTATTTTTGGATCCAAAGGATTTTCTGAGCTAACAGTTTGTAATAGTTTTCTAATGCCTGTTAGGGCTTTGTCTTCCTATATTTCATTAAGAAAAGAGTTTTATTTCTCTTCTATATCTAATGAAATATTTTGTAAATAAGGTTTTTGCTAATCTATATCACCATATTTTTATTTTTTATATTGTTGTATAAAAGTTGGGTTTGATACAGCTAAATCTTTTCTTATTTTTGATACATAGATGGTATATCATCAACTAATGTTGTTAAACTTATTTTATCTAAATATTGTATAAAAAGTTGATATAAGTTTAGGAAATTATTTTCTATTAATAAATCAACTCTTGTTTCTTGTTCATATATGATAGGAATGTGATATTTTTCTCCTCCTATCATTATATCTATATCTTTTAAAACCTTACTAAGATTGATTATAGTATTATTAGCAATTCTTACAATTAAATATTTTGGTGCTTGTTTTCAATTTTCTTTACACACATACTAGTTCATGTGTCTATATATGCATGTAGATGGTAGCTGGCATAACCTTTAAATTTTAGACTTACTTTGATATAGGTACTATTTGGATTTGTAATATTATACAAATCATTCATCTTCTGATATGGAATACCCATAATCTCAATATTCATATTCTAAGTCAGTTATTTATTCCTCAATTTCTTCTAGTAGATAAATACTATAAGTATCTTCTATATCAGAGTCCTCAATTGGTTCTAATTCTATTTTAAAAGCTTCCTATAATATTTTTACTTTTGTTGGAAATTCCTTTTTAATTTTTTTCCTATGTTGTAGCCTACTTGGACATTCGTTGGCATAATGTCCTTTTTTTATTACAGATCCAACATCTGAAAGGGAAATAATTTTTGTTTTCAAGAGATTTATACCTATTTCTTCTAAAATATCTTCTCCTATAGTTTTCCCTATTAAATCTTCTTCTATATTTTTGGAAATCTTGTTTTTTGAATTTATATCTTTAAATCTTTTATATTTTTTATATTTTTGTTTGTAAGGTTTTATTTTACATTCATATTTTTCTAGTATTCTAAAATATCTTGTATCACAATAAATTTTATCATTTCCTCTTATTTGTTTATATTCCTTTCTTTCTTGACATTTAATAATTATCCAACTTTTAAGGCTTCTTATTCTTTCTTCTATGGTATATGGTATATTTTCCCTATTTCTATGTTCCCAACTTTCTTTTAAGGTCTTATGTAGTGTTCTAGGTAATTTTTGGAAAGCAACATTTCTTTATAAGTTGTTTGCATAGAATGTGGTAATTTATGATAATACATTTCATATTCACAAATAAAAGAATCTATGTAACACATTTTATAGATTTCCATATTTGTTAAATGCCATATGGCTTCATTGATTTCATTTTCACTGGATTCTATGATAGTTCTTCCTTTATCTTCTCCAATAAATTCCTTGTATATTTTATTTACTACTATATCTAAGTATTCTCTTTCTATGTGAGCATTCCCTTACATTAATAAATGTTGTTGGTCTGTTAAATTTGAAAACCAAACTGTAACATTTCCTATCATTTTATGAGCTACTAGCTAGTACCCTACAAATTGAAGGGTTTTCTTGTGTAGTTTGAGAGATTTGTATGAGTATACTCATACCACTATCTCATTCATATAAGGCTTTCTTCCTATCTCTTATACAATATAAATCTAAAAGACCAAACTTATAATTATAATGAAGTTTGAATTCTGGTGGGATATTACCTCTAGTTCTCCAATGCAATCCTTTTTCCATTTTGAGTTGTTGTCTTCTTCTATTTTTTGGCATCAGGTTTCTCTCTCCTTTTCTTATTTCTTTCTCTCCTATATGGGTAGGATGTTCTTTCTTGATAAGGAACTGACAATGAAATTGGTTTTATATGACCTTTTGGAGTCATAGTTTCTGGTTCAGAATCAGTTTCATTAATTACTGTCATATTATCATTTTCTTTGTTTGTACAAAGTATTTCATTATAAGTTTCTTTTAATTCTTTATTAGTTAGTGTTAATAAACTAACTAATTTTTCTATATCCTTATTTCCAGGATTCATAATTTTTTCTCTAATTTCTTTCTATATTCCATCAAATTGAAATTATATTTTTTTATGAGATTTTATTTCATTCTTTCTTTTCTCATTTTTAGGAACCAAGGCATCTGATCTCTTAGGTGGTTCTTCTAGTAGTCCTTCTAAGGAATCATCTTTATAACCTGCAATTTCATTATTTCTATGTATGTCATAATATCTTTTCTTTAATTCCATAAATTCCATGTGTATGTTTTGTTGTAGTTTAGTATAACTGCATTTCTTTATTTACTTTAATAATTCTTTTTGTGATTCAATTATATCCTGTAGGTATTTTGTGTTTGAATTTTAGACTAAATTCATTTCTTCTATTAAAAGTTGTAAAGTTTTAAATAATGTTGCTTGATTTTTTGTTAAGCCTACTAGACTTCCATTTAATTATAACCGTATATTTTTAATTTTTTCTTTAAACATTATTTTTTCCCTAATATAACATCATGAACTAATGCCTTCATTTCTAGTTTTTTAACTTCTTCCTAGTTCGAGGTTTCTCCTTCCTCTTCTATGAAAGTAAATCTTACCATATTAATGTTTTTAACAACATTATTTTTTCTTCCAATTATCAGGGGTTTTTCCTTGATATCTAATTACTATTCTTCTAGTATCTCAAAATCTAATAGTATTTTTGGTTTTATTATTTATCCAAGTTCCTTTAAAGTTTTGTCTATTTCTATAAATTCATTTTGTCCATATATTAAACTATTATGATTATTTGTTAAAAAATATGCTACTAGATAATGTATTAAAAATGGATGATTTTCTTTTTTCATTAAATATCCTCTTTCAAATTCATATGATAGACTTAATACTTGGTTTAGGTTTTTATCATGGATATTAATAGAAAACCTAAGGTATGCTATAAATTTTAGCTTTGGGTATCCCAAGTTACCATGGATCATTCCTTGTAAAGCATATTTCCTATTTATTATTATGTTATTTAATAATGTTATTTTTATTGGTATATCTGTTTTTTCCTTAAAATAAGTTTTTATTAATATTTAAATTTCTCCTAAATGGATGTATCCAATTTTTTCTTTATCTATTTGGAGGATTTTGGATAGCTTATTTAATGTAGTTTCTTTATCAATTAATGATATATTATATCTTCTTTTGCATCTGTTATATTAATACCCATTTTTTATTACTTATTTCATAATAAATTATGTCTTTCTTGGAGAATAATTTTCTTAGAAATGAAAATAACGGATCTTTAAATCCATCTCATTCTTTAAGATTTAATTTTTCCTTTTGAATTTCTTCAAATTTCTTTTTACCTATTTCCATTTCTAAATGTCTTATGTTTCTAATTCTACTATTCCTTGGTTTATTTTTCTTCTTCCGTTTTAAGAGTATTACTTTCTACTTCTGTTAGATTTAACTTCGGTTATTGTTGCGTGTTTTTCAACACACGAACTCGTGCAAGCATACACGGTCACAAGTAATAAAGATTTGTAAGTAAAGATCGATTCCACGAGGATTTGTTACTATAGTTTGTCGAGTACTAAAATTGTATCTCTCTGATTTTATCCAAAACAATCGTTGGTTAATAAAAAAAGTAAAATAAGAAAATAAAAGAAATCTAGGATTGCAATTTTTCACCAAACTAATCCACTCTAATCATGTTATTTTCTTTTGATTTATATTTTTTAGTACATTTAATTTGTCAACCGAAAACTTCTTTTTTTATTATTCATACATCTCTTTTCGAACTCATTATAAACACACCTCGTTAAATTAATTTACTATATCTACTATGAAAAATTAAATTTATCGAGATTCATTACGTTAAGTTTTCAAATGGCCCATTACAATTAGGGTATATTTCTATCCTTCATCATACATGTCATTCTATTCTGAGAGCAATACACGCTGAAATGCCTTTCTCGAGTTTATTCATGTGCCACGGATCGTTTTGATAAGATTAAGTAAATAATCAAAAAGCATTAAGCACAAATAGAGCAGAACAAATCAAACGTCTTATAAATCTAAAAAAAAATAATTAAAATTAAAGCTTCCGTAAATTTAGATTAAATGCAACCACTAGAAAAATTAAATTACTTCCTTAAAATTAAAATAAAAATTATAACAACTACGGAAAATTAAGAAGAAGCGAAAATAAAATTAAAACATCACTTAAAACAAATATTTGGCACATGGCTCTGACAAAAGCCAAAAATGGCTTCGTGTTTTGCCGTCCAACTATATGAGCACAATAAAAATTACAAATGAAAAAACTAAAAACAACTACAAAACTTTGAAATTAAAACTAAACCTCTGCTCCAAAAACTCTCTTTCAACCAAACTTTTTACAACTAAAAACTATCTCACTATTTATAGCAAAAAAATACATCAATAAAATATTAGAATTTAAATCTCAGCGGGGGACAAAAAGTTGTGGCGAAAATAATAAATTAAACGCGTGGGGGACAAAAATTGTATCGAAAATGGGATCGAAAAGTGGGTGGAGCATTTGCGCGTTCTGTTTTAATTTTCTTCCACGCGCACGTGTCGCGTTACGATTCGCGGACACGGATTAGTGGGACACGTGGCAGCATCTCATTCGTTGAATTGAATGGGCGCGCACGAGACTTGTCGCACGGGATTGGGGCGCGCGCAACGTTGCGCCGCGGCTATGCCGCGTGTGAGATTACGTGCTTTTGCGTTCGCAGGTATGTGCCACGCGTCTGCGATGATTCGTTCGGGAAAATTGGGACACGTGGAAGACTTTGATTGGCTTGGGGAAGATTGCACGTGGTTCGGCCGCGCGAGAACAACGCCGCTTTGGCGGGAGCGTGTGACCGAGCACGTGGGTCCCGCTGCACGCCGGCTGCGCGGCATGTGGGAGCCAGCGACAGCCGGCCGCGTGAAAAATAGTGACTGCGCCCCATTTCTCTTTGGTCGGGTGTGCTAATGATCTTGTAATCAGCGGGTGCCTTTTCGATCAGACGGTCCGTTGAGGCGCTTGGATGAGGGCGCGTGGCGTCTCTACTGCGCGAGAAAAATAAACTTTATTAATTCCATTTTTACCCACAAATTTAATTCAAATTACATTTTTAAACTTTCTTTAATTACGGTTAAAGCCCTTTGCTAATTTTAAATTAAATTTTTAAACTTTTAATAATTAAAATGAAGCCCAAATTTAATTTAAATTATATTTTTGATTTTTAAAAATTGTAATTAAGACCTATATTATTTGAAATTATATTTGTGGACATAAATGTGGCATTAAGTACATTTTCGATACAAATTATTTACTTTTATTAAAATATATAAAAAACAGTAAATACTAATTTATTAAACTAAAATTAACTAAACACATGAAGAACATAGCAATTATAATTAATAAAATAGGTGAAAATAACTATATAAAATACAGTTATCAGTTATATTTTAGGGTTATTTTTGAATTTTTTGAAACTTTAGAGATAGTTTTGAAGATACCTCAAAGCTCGGGGATATTTCTGATTATAATCCTCACAACTTTGAAGAATTAGTTGATAGTATTAAGTACTTGGAAGAAAATGGAATCAGGAGACATTGGATGGGCATTGATGAAAAAGTCCAATTTTTTTAATGTTAATTTTGAGTGAAAAATGTAATGTATATTCTCTCATTTAGCTCCTTAGATTATAAGTGTTGTTATTTAATCTTTAACTTTGAAAAAGGAGCCAATAAAGACAAACTATGTTATTGTGACAATTAATATAAAAAATCTCACAAAATATTTGTTTTAATATTTTAGATTTTTACTACTTTATTCTAATTTTTTTTAAAAGAATTAATACAAATATTTGAATAATATTTTATTGCATTATTATTATTATTATTATTTTAAAATATTTTCATATTAAATTTAACATTTATTTTTGATAAAAACTCATATTTTAATCGCATTTTAATCATTTCACAAAAAATAATATTTTAATAAAAATTGTTAAATTAACATATTGAGACCTTAATTGATCAATTAACCTAGGTGACACCACTTTTAATTTAAGTAATCAAACAACATCGATGGTCTAATATAAGGAACATTTATGTACATGCTCTCTAATTTTAATATGTTTATAAATTTCCTTTGATTTTATTTTCTATTTATTAAATTTATATATTTTAATGATTAAATTGGTCATGTGATACCTAGGTGATCACTTTCTTTAAAATTTTATACCAAAGTTATCGAGATGACATTTATGTAGCATAATTAAAATTTAATGATAATTTATTAGTTTGTAACGAAATTAAGTTGAGTAATATATTTTTAATAATGACTTAAGTTTGATAGTAGAAAAATTTATTTGTCTTTTTAATTTTAACATCTATAGTGGAATTAATAATAAAAATAAAAAAACTCAACTAAGTTATAAAAGTCTAAAACCATTGATAATAAATTATAAAAGATTAGTGTTTATGAATAAACTATCTAATTATTATAGACATGTATTCTTTTTAGAGATAAATATCTTGGGGGTGCCTTTTTTGTGAGTGAAAGTGTTGTTTTGTCCTTTAATTTTAGAAAGACGTTCATTAGTCATTTTTCTTATAAAAAATATGATCATCAATCATTTTACTTAAAAATGAGTCACATAAAGACTTTTATAGATAATATTTTTTAAGGAAATAATGGTGAGCATATTTTCGTCATTTAGCCTCACTCTATCGAACAAAAAAATTGAAAATAAAAATGGTGAAAGTATTACCATCATTTACCCCATCCTATGAAATAGGTTGTATAAAGGCTAGTCTCCTCTGTTTTTTAAATAGAAGAAGCATGAAACCAAAAATAATTTGAAAATAAAGAGTTGTTAGCTCTCGTATCTGATTATTAACAAAAAATGAAACCAATTTTAGAGGATAAAGACGTTACAAAAAGGAAAAAAAATCATTTTTAGAGGACATAGACACGTTGATTGGTGGCTAAAAATAGGATAAATCAAAAAAATCGAAACACCAAAAGATGATAGAGGGTATCAAAGATGGTAAGATTGTTTATTATATGTTATCTTATTGTAAATACAATATGGTAGTACATTGTGACAATGATAGTATCATTATTGTGAATACGATAGAGGATATTATTTTTGTTGAAAAGAAAACAAAAATGATCAGTTTTTATAAAAAGAATACAACATATTTCTTTTTGTGATAATGATAGTGAAAATTCTTTTTTTTAATTGGTTTTTTTTGTTAGTTTATAATTCCTTTTTGTTGTTCCCTATTTTGTGCAATTGAAAATGTGTTGTTTACTCTTCTTATTGGTTTTTTGTTAATTTGTTATTTGTTTTTGTTGTTCCCTTTTTTATTGGTTTTTTTAGTTACTTATTCCTTCGTGTTTTTTTATATATATTATTTTATTGGTTTTATGTTCCTATTTTATTGGATTGCTATTTGAGATTGTTATTTTAATATATTTTTTAAACTTACGTGATCTCTATTTTATCAAATTGTAAAAATTTGCATGTTTTAAGGTGGAATAAATAATTGTATTACTATAAATATTTGTTTCAAACTCTAAAATCTTGATTGAATTGAATATTTGTTTTAACATGTTTTTAAGAAAACATGAATAATAAACTGTAAAAGACTAAACTAAATAAGGATACAATTAAACTAAGTATTATAATGGTTTTTGAAGATGTAGTGACTATGAGATCTGCATAAAAATATATAAATTGAGACATGATAGAGGTATTAAATTTAAAAAGAATGAAAAAATTAGAATCGAAGTATTTTGTAATAATAAGAACTTTAAGTAAGAGTTATTTGCTAAAAAGAAATTTGGAACTTCCATGTTTATTATTTACAAAAATTATAGTGAGGAGTTTTACACATGTAAAAGGAATTATGGATTGAAAAATCATATTAGTAGTACATTTATATTTGTATTAATGTGTAGGGTATATTTGTGTACTGGTGTGTAGAGTGTGTGTGCATTGGTGTAGTATACAAACAGTGCCTAACAAATTCAACAAGTAATTAACACTTATAATGATTTGCAATTATAAAATTTTTTATAGGGTGTATTCAACCATAAACCAATAAATAACTACATTATAAAACATTCATATCATGAATAAAAAAGATAGCTAATACTAAAGAATTCCTTAATATAAGCATGCTTTAGTTATGGATAAAACATAATAGAAGTAATGTAATTCAAATCCATGAATATGAGTAGAAGATCATAGAGATTAATAAAAGAAATTTTAAAATCATTATGAACATCATTGGAGAATAAATTAATCATAGGATTAGTAAGAATTTCAAAAAATGATCCAAAGTTATGTACACATCCGAATGGAGAATGAAGTAAGAACAAAAAATACAAAGATGAATTTAAAAAAGATTAGATCCATGACACAAAACCTATAAAATAATATGGCTTTTTTTTAATCCATGATGTAGAACCTTAAGCCTTAATCCCACGATAACAATTATAGATCGTTATCTTGTTTTTTTCCATTGTTACAAGAAAGGAATGGATTAGGGCTATGGCTATGGCCATGAGGTTCTTAGGTATATACGACTAAGGCTATAAGGTTCGTGGGTATTTACGATTAGGTGATAACGGAAAGGTGGCGAGGTGACGATGAGCTTAGGGTTGAATCGCTAGGCTTATCAAGCATAGTAGATTTGTGCTCGTTTGGGAGTTACATATAGAGTTTGATCGGGGATATTTTGGTTATTTTATATAGTAAAAATGATTGGAGTATCTCTAATAATTTATTTATAAATATATTCAAAATTATTAAATATTATAATTTGGTATTATTTTAAAAACAAAAACACTAAATATCACGTTCTCAAACTTAAAAGACTTAATGATTCTTTTTGTGTAAGTGAATGGATCAAATTAGCATTCTATCATTTTTTAACTCTCCCGTCAATAAATGTCAAGAATGAGAAAGAAAAGTTTTGAAAATGTATTAAAATAATAAAAAATATATGAAAATATTAACACATAAGTTATGATTACGAAAGAACCAATACTAATATTAGTTTAAGGGTTAGATTAATTTAAATAAATTTAATTTGCTATATATATTTTTTAATTAGTTTAGGTTTTTATATTTTTAATTATAACAAATAATTAAATAAATAATTTTTGTCTTTTATTATTATTTTCTAATATTTTTTAGTAATTTAACAAAAAATGAAAGAAAAAAATTGTGATAAATACATCAGCAAGCGTTTAACTTCAATATCATTATAGATATTCTTTTAAACAATAAGAGTATTCCTTGAAAGAAAGAAATTTTTTTTTTTTTTTTTTTATGAAACCTATATGGTTTCAAGCCACACCTTCAATGAGAAGGTTAACTGAAGAATGCGTATGTATGGGAAACCAACTCAAACACAATAAAAGATAAAGAGTTTAATTTATTGAACACTCATTTCAACACGCGAACTCGATGGTTTGTCTTCTTCTCTGGTCTTTGGTGCCATCTTCACTCCTAGCTAGAACTGAAGCTTATTTCCTTCACACCAGTCAAATAATTAAAGAGAGGGAAGGAAAATCAGTTTACACTTTACACCAACAATTTCTCTCAGTCAGTTATAAGTTGCTTAGAAAAGGTGGGAAATTGTTGCCTTGGATGTATTTGGACTGTAAATAGTTAAAGGGACGAGCAAAATCCCCAAATTAAACCAGTTTACTATTCAAAATCGTAAATATTATAACCATTTAAGGTACTAAATA
Source organism: Hippophae gyantsensis (assembly GCA_030763125.1). NCBI lineage: Eukaryota > Viridiplantae > Streptophyta > Magnoliopsida > Rosales > Elaeagnaceae > Hippophae > Hippophae gyantsensis. Next base: position 17,027,870 of record CM061038.1, on the reverse strand, counting down.
GAAACTTTTCAATAACATGAGTTAAAAATATCAGTAATTAAAAATAATAATAATACTAATGAATTACATTAATTCCCAAAAAAAAAACTTACATATCCATCCAAAATTTGAACCATTTTGGGATTTTTGAAACCAATTCATCCAGATAAAAGAGGAAAAAACCAAATTTTGATTCAAATTGAATGGGTTTGTTTAGATGGAATTGAATAAATTTTGAACACCTGTACCCAATTGAACCTATAACAGCAGTCTCTTCTAGCATTTTAAGAAACCATTTAAAAACGTACTACTATACAACAATTCAGTAATACAAAGGAAGCAGAGAAATAATTTGCACGTCCCCCCACACAATGCTTAACCAGAAATAGCATAAAACAAGTAATTAGATCAAACAGTATTGTTCGATTCGAGCTTTGACTTGAAATACAAGAAAAGTGATTCTTACTACTAGACTACAAAGTGAATCACCCAATAAATTTGCTAACACACGCTTCAGACATTAAAATAGTCAAAGCATACAAATATTAGAATCAGCCATTTTATGAGCGTTTTAAAGAAGGTAATTAGCTAAACAACACTCGTCAGCAAGGGAACACATCTGCAATTTCCATAGTGGAAAAAAAATTGGATGTTAGCTTCTTCGTTATACATATCCATTATAGTAAAGGGTGTTAGCTTCTTTGTTATACATATCCATTATAGTAGAGGGTGTTAGCTTCTTTGTTATACATATCCATTATAGTAAAGGGTGTTAGCTTCTTTGTTATACATATCCATTAATTATAGTATGTTTGATAACGATTTTGATTCATTTTTTTAAATGATTTTATAATCATATATGTTTGATATTTTTACATTTTTAAAGAATCTCTACCAAAATAATGTAAGAACAATGTTGTTGATATGTTGAAATATACTGCTTGGGTTGAGTCACGGATTAGATCACTCTCTTTAAGACGTTTCGTGGCTCTGCCCAAATTTGTGCAAGCAAATACAACCTTGGCGTCCCTAGGATAAAATAGCCCATAATCTTTTTTCTATCTTAGAGCTTCACTACATTGATGAAGTCTAGAATGCTACACCTTTAAAATATTTATGTTGCTTGAAAATTTGAAAAAACAATTATGAATTTTCTTCTCTTTGGTTTTGTTATGAAGAATCTTAGAACCATTTTTGAGTTGTTAAGTTATGTTAGAAAAAATGAGAGCTATTGCCTTCTATTTATAGTTGAAAAAAGATGTGCAAAGTTCATACAATTATGAAAATAATGGTCAAATTTTTGAGTGGATACATAGCAATTATAAAATAACGATTATGTCTATTTGGTGGAAAAATAACTGTCATATTTCTGGGTGGATACATAAAGGTCATGTCTTTTGGATGGAAAAATAACTGTCACATTTATGGGTGGATACATAACGGTCATGTTTGTTGGGTGGATATATAACAGACATATTTGGGTTGATAAATAACGGTTATGTCTGTTGGAAAAATAGTTTTAATAATGAAATTTTTTCCAAAAATTAAAGTGCCACCTCACCTCACACATATGTACTCGGGCTCGACTCGGTATGGCACAACCAGTCAGTCGGACAGACGGCAATGGTGGCGGCGCACACATATGTGTGGAATATCAATTGCCTAGGTCTTATCCCCTTCCACAAAAGTGGGTGCCCCTTAGGGCCTAATCCTAATTACAAATCCTTTTCTACGTAAACATCTCCTAAGAGATGTAAATTAGCAATGTGGGACAAAATTTTAAAAGAATAAAATTTGGCACTTATTCTCATCATTTGTTTTTTTTATTGAAATTCATTTCTAACAATCCCCTACTTGAATTTTATATAAAAATAGTTTTCATCAAGCATCATATCAATTAAAAGTATAAGATTGTGCATCAGCTAAAGGTGTCTCTCGATTTGAACCTTTGTATAGTGTTAATGCTTTAGAATATACTAGAGTAACTCGTAGTTTTGAACTATATCTCTAACAACATTATACACAACCTTTCCAAGGTGTAGTTCGAAAAACCCACACTTTACGATCATGCACGTGTATCCCAATATAGTGAATGCTATAGTAAATTTTGCCCAAAATTTTCATAGGAAGTGGCCACACTTCCACATGCACATAGGTGAGTCTATCAAAAGTACTTCTGTAGCTATGTTCTCCACTCCACATAGAGTATAGAACTCATTAGGAGTTTAATAATTAACTCATCCTTTTTGTCACTTCAGGACTTCATGCTTTTAACAATATAGAATGATACTTCATAATAGCACGATTCATCTCATATCACTTCATGACTTGTTATTACCCATTGAACTTACTTCTTGGGATCTCCAATCTATAAGATGGATTACCATCATGAGTGATTCTTCATTCTAAGGGCATCATTGCCATTCCTTTCGAGATTTTGAAAACCTTCTCTCTTGTTAATCATTTCATCAAAGGATCAGCCAAATTTTCATCAATACATACATGATTCACTCTTACAGCTCTTTTAGAGAGAAATTCTCTAATAGTACTGTGTATCTGTTGTCTCTTGCAGTTGTAATAACGGTTCTTAATCTTTGCAATAGCTGCAATACTATCGTAGTTGATCAAGATAGCTAGTATCGGTTTTTCCCCTAAAGGGATCTTAGCTAACAGAATTCTTAACCAACATGCTTCTTTAGTGTTTCAATCAGCATCGCTGTATCTTTCTAGAATAGTAGGAAACTTCTTATAATGTAATCCAAGGTTCATCTTTAGTGTTTCAATCAACATCACTGTATCTTTCTAGAACAACAGGAAACTTCTTATAATGTAATCCAAGGTTCATAGTTCTCTTAAGGTATCTTATGGCCATTTCAATTGCATTCCAATGCTCTATACTAGGTCTACTGGTAAACCTACATAGTATTCCCACAACATAAGCTATGTCTGGTCTAGTGTAGTCAGTAGCATAATGTAAGCTACTAATGATGCTCGCATACTTAGATTGTCTAACACCGTCTCCGATGTTCTTGAACAACTTTACACTAGGATCATAAAGAGTACAGGTTTGTACTTAAAGTAATTATATTTCTTTAAGATCTTCTCAATGTAATGAGATTGATCTAGAGAAATTTCTTTTTCAGACCTAGTAATCTTTATATCAAGGATTACACTTGCTTCTCCGAGGTCTTTCATATCAAAGTTAGCACATAACAAAATCTAGATTATCATATTTTTCATGTCCTTGCTTAGGTGCTTGTTATAGACCATAAAAAGATTTATCTAGTTTAAAACTTTATTTTCTAGACCATATTCTTGATTTTTGATTTTTTTTATTTTTACTAAACATTTTTTCTAGGGAGCAAATCATGTCTTATAACTTTTGTATGTATAAATGTTAGAATAAAATGATTAAAAACTAAAAAATTGTAAATAATAACCAAAAATTCCTTAAATTTTTAAAGTTTTGAAAAATCAAAAAATATAAAATGTTATCAAGCAGTTTATAGATGATTTTTTTATTTCTTTTCTTGATAATTACCAAGTAGAAATTATTATCAAAGACATTAATGATTATTTTTACAAAAGAATCATAAATTACAAAATCAATTTTTTGAGATAATTGATATTTTCAGAGCCGAAAACACTAATACCAAAGCAATTATATATTTTAGTTCACAATATAACGCTTTAAGGTTCCTTAAAATGAAAATTTTACTTTAGTATTAGTAAAATCTGTTATGATAATAGCATATACTTTTTTAATTATAAATCATAAATCAAAATCGTTATCATGGTCTTATATATTAAGTTGTGTGATTTCTTTTCCTATTCTCCCTTTCTATCTTTAGTACAAGTTTACGAGTTATAACAGTCTCAAAATAAGAGCACCAAAAACAATTTGAAATACAAAAAAACGAAAAACAAGAGCAAAAATCCAAGAATATAACACCTAAAGAACCCAAACTCACAAAGATATCATAACCATATAAGCCTACCCCATAGATACTCCATAGTTCATAAGACAATCATATGCTTTATTTACAAAGTCAAATATTTAAAATATCAAGAGAGAGTCATAGGAAAAGGAACAAACCTAACTTGAAAATAGAAGATCCATCCTTCGGGGTCGTTCCTTATTTTATTAACCTTATTTTTCTTTATTTTCTCTATCATTAATCATGACTGAACATAACTATTGGAACAAGTATGTGAAAATAATGTAAGAACAATGTTATTGATATGCTAAAATATACTACTTGGGTTGAGTCACAGATTAGGTCGCTCTCTTTAAGAAGTTTTGTGGCTCTGCCCAAATTTGTGCAAGCAAACACACCCTCGTTTTCCCCAAGATAAAATAGCCTAGAATCTTTTTTCTATCTTGAACCTTCACTACATTGATGAAGTCTGAAATGATACACCTTTAAAATATTTATGTTGCTTGGAAATTTGAAAAACAATTATGAATTTTCTTCTCTTTGGTTTTGCTATGAAGAACCATAGAACCATTTTTGATTTGTTAAGTTATGTCAGAAAAAATGAGAGCTATTGCCTTCTATTTATAGTTGAAAAAAGATGTGCAAAGTTCATACAATTATGAAAATAAAAATCACATTTTTAAGTGGATACATAAAAGTCATAAAATAACGGTAATGTCTGTTGGGTGGAAAAATAACGCTCACATTTCTGGGTGGATACATAGCGGTCATGTCTATTGGGTGGATATATAACAGACATATTTGGGTGGATAAATAATAGTAATGTCTATTGGAAAAAAATATTTTTAATAATGAAAATTTTTCCAAAAAATAAAGTGCCACCTCACCTTTCATACATGCACTCGTGAAGTTCCATCACTACATATAGGGCATTGATGAGTGCTCAAAAAGCACTAAAATTACCATGATTTTATGCACATTAATTGATTAAAAATATATATATTCATATGATTTTATCATATATTTATATAAATCTATCTTTTCGGAATCACGGGTATTTTTATTGTTTTTCAGGTATTTTTGCTTAAAAACATAACTTAAAGACTCAAAGAGGAATACTGGATGCAATACATCACAAATATATTCATAAAATAAATAAGGAAAAGTCAACAAATATGGAAAAATTGGAAAAAATGGGTCAAAAATGTCAAAAAGGAGGAAATCGTGCACGTAGCAGCCCAGCCGCGCCGAGCAACACGCACGTCGTGCCAGCACAATGCCCAGTCCACGCGTGCAGCACGCCCACTACCATGTATGCTAGCTCACCATTCCGCGTGCGCCTGCGCCCAGTCTATGCCCATCTGCCTATCCGCGCGTGCCGTTGCACCCATGTGCCCCATCTACGCGTGCTGTCGCGCCCACACCAGCATGACGTCATCAGTATGACATCATGAGTCACTACTCCGCGTTTCTCAAATTTTAATCATTTTTTCACCCACTTTTTCTTCCTCTCCTCACCTATAAATACCCTCATTCTCTTCACTTCAAAACACACCTAAAACACATCTTCTTCTATCTTTCTTTCTCTCAATTTCATAGTTTTTAGTTTTTCCTTAGTTAGTTTCTCTTAATTTTAGAGTTCTTCTCTTTTTGAGAAGAACTAATTATGTTTTTGTAATTTATTTTCTTTTTGATTCAATAAATGGAAGTGCAACTTTTGTTTGGAGGTTTTTCAGTAATAGAAATAACATCAAAGTACTGTAAGGATTTTATTTTCTTTACAGTTATTTTTTATGTTTTATTCTTACATGTTATATTTAATTTTTCTGTGATTAAATTTAACTTTACTGGTTGTTTGTAAACATGATATAATAATAACGTTGTTATGCTTACCAAATATTAAATAGGTAAAAATCTCTAAAATGAATTGATTTTGTTTTTATTCAAGATTTTATATTAAGAATGTTAGAGAGAAATAAATTATTTTTCATTACAAACTTAAACCTGAAAATTTAGATTTTAAGGTTTAGTTATCCGGTCTAATTTAGAGTAGTGCTCTTTTATTTGTTGGTACAATCGCCCGGTAGTTAGAGTCAAGCTGTATTTCAAAAGTTTTTATAAGAATTATTATCTGAAAATGTATTGACAACATGTTTTCAGTAGTGGTTTTAAAACTTGAAAGTTAGTACTCGGATAACTAAATTCTTAGGTTTAGTTTGGACACCTTGAATAAAGTTTAAACTGTCTAACCCCACCAAAAGTGGCATTTAAATGGTTCATTTTCAATCTCTTAGAAAAAAAGGAATTAATTTAATTAACCAAATTAGTTATCAACCCCACCCATAGGTGTTAATTGATTGGTTTAGTTAACAAAGAATATCTAACCCCACCAAAGGTGGTATTCATATAAAAAAGAGAGAATCAATAAATATCAATTTATATCTTTAATAACCTAAATAATATGAGCAAGCATAATTACTTAGTTATTATATCCATAAATACTCCACTATTATAAAAGATAAAATTTGCATAAATGTTTATTGAATCTGTATCTATGTTTATTTTTTATGTTATTAGATTAAAAACACAAAACTGTAAAATATCATGACAGGATGTTTAGGATTTAATTTCGTTTTTAAAAGTTTGAATAATAAATTAAAAACCACATTTATTCCTTCCTTAGATCGACCTTGGGAGTATACTTATCATTTTCTACGAAATTATTCGTGCACTTGCGAGAGTTTTATAAATATAAAACCAAATTATCGGTAGGATCAGCGATGTTGGTTCTGCCCATCAGGCATCCCTTGTAACCTTTTGTTGCATGTCCTGATAAGTATCCATAGGCAGGAAAAGAATTAATTGTCCATAAAAGGACCCCCTTCAAGTTAAAGTGTTCTTCTTTATGTGCATCGTAAACATTTACACCATCATTCCACAATGTCTTTAAATCATCTATCAGAGGCTACAAATATACATCAATATCAACACCGGGTTGTTTCGATCCTGAGATCAATAATGTTAACATCATGAATTTCTTTTCATACATAACTAGGGAGAAAGGTTGTATGTTACCATAATTACTGGCCAATAACTATATCTACTACTGAGGGAACTATATGGATTAATTCCATCAGCAGCAATGGCAAGACGAAGATTGCATGGATCAGATGAAAATTGAGGAGATAAATTATCTACTACTTTCCAATTTAGAGAATCATAAGGATGACGTAGCACCCCATCATCAGATTGATTATCTGAATGCCAAGTCAAAATCTTTGATGTATCTTTACTATTGAACAACCTTTGAAAGCGAAGAATAGGAGGAAAGTACCAAAGAACCTTTGCAGGCACATCTTTCTTATGTGTTGTCTCATTTGTACCATGCTTCTATCTTGATTCTTTACACATAGGACAATCATCTAATGTCTCATATTATTTTGCTATAAATAATGTAATCATTTGGACAAGTGTGAATCTTATGATATTCCATGCCAAATCGACTAAGAGATTTCTTCACTTCATACATTGAAGATGGCAATTCAATACCCTCAGGAAACATATCGACTAGTAGATTTAGTAATTCTGTGAATCCCTTGTCAGAAAAACCATGTTTTGCCTTCACATTGTACAAATGAACCAATCCCGATATTTTAGTGTATTTTTGCATTTTGGATACAACATTTTTTCGGCATCTTCTATAAGTTTTTTAAAGGTTTCGGGATCATCCTTGCGTAATTCATCTTCAACACCATGAAACATATTTTCTGTGAGTACATTATGATAAGATGTATGTAATCCACTCACATTCTTATTTATCTTTTCCCCATGAGTATTATCAATATTTTTTTCATGATAATACCAACATTTATAGCTCAAAAGAATACCATTACGGATAAGATGATACATAACCTCGTCAAATTTATGAAATCGCTCATTTTTACATTTAACATATGGGCATCGAATCATACTAGTTCTACAAGAAAATTCCATGAAACTTTCAACTCTAGAAATATAGTCTTGCTCAATTCTACACTTTGACATCCAATATTTGTCCATTTTCTATTAATGACATTAATTAAACATATTAATTAATTATGTATCCAATGAATATATTTCAAGTATTATTATATATAAATAACTTTGGGAAGGATAATAGGGTTAGAGTTGGGAATCAATCTATACCTAAAGGAGGAATGAAAATATAAAGTTACAAACAACCTCATTTCTATACAAATTAAAAAATAAGCAGCATGTCAACATGAATATATAAAAACCAATCACTTTGGTTGATTCTAATTTCTAAACATGTTACTATATCATAATTAAAAAGTAATATTAATTACACGTATATAACATTCTATAGAAGTAGGGGCTACTATAGTAATATATTTAACATTTTAACTCATAAATAGCATATATAAATAAAAATAATAATACTACTTAGTTTTTAGTTATTATTTGAATTTTATTAATATATATATATATATATTATTTAAATTATTGAGTTTATAAATATATATTTATAATTTTTTTAAGAGTCAAGAGATAACACGTATAACTCTAATACCAATATAATTTCTTAAAATTTTAAAAAACATATTACTTTTCCTCTATTCACTAATTGACTAAAATATAATTATTTATATATAAATAAATTTATCCACGCAAGGTAAATATATATAATCCCTCAAATCCACAACATTTCAGATATTATTTTCACAGAAAATAAGTCAAACATATAATAACAAGCAAAATAAAATACATACTTAAATCAAAAATTTATACAAAAAAAACTGAATAATAAGCTGCAAAATTAATAGAAATACTTACAAAAATGTTATGAAGTGATTAAATGGAGGAAATGAAGAAGAAAATGATGTTTTGTAAGTGAGAATAAGTGAAAAAATGGGTATCAAAAATTTGAGTATTTCGCTAAAAAAAATAGTAGATTTGAAAAATAATGAGAAGAGGAATATAACCCACAAAATGGCGTTGCAAATGGTGGTCGGAGGTGGCCAAAAATTAAGAAATAGGGTGGTTATGAGCTCAGTTTTGGGAGAAAATGGAGAAGAGAAATGAAGATTTTTGGGTTTCTGCATAAGAAATGAACCAAAGGGATATATTACGTGGATAGCGTCGGTTGATGGGGCAAACCGACGCTACCCATGCGGATAGCATCGGTTCGCCATGTCAACCAATGCTATCCACGCAATTTAAATTTTTTTTGTAAATTATTATTTTATTTAAACTATGCATATAAGTACTATAAAAATTTTTTACAATAATATTTAATTAAAACAGATACACAAAATTAAATAAAGATATATTGTATGTACATATATAAATTTAAATATCCAAAAAAATAAACAAAATTATATAATTTTTAAAACTAATTGTCTAAAAAAAAGAAAAATTATACTATTTATATATATTTATATCCAACTTAAATTCTAAAGACTCAAATAAAATAATAATTAATGACCTAAAAAAATTTCAATTTTATTTACTTCATCCATTTTTTAATTTAAAAAATAGGACGTAGCGTCGGTTGATGTGGTGAACCAATGCTAGCTATATGGGTAGCATCGATTGATGAGGCAAACCGACGCTAGCCACGTGGGTAGCGTCGGTTCTCCATGTCAACCAACGCTACGTCCAACGTGGATAGCATCGATTCTACACCGAACCGACTTTAGATTCATTATAAGTCAATTTTTTTCCAAAAATCGACTTTACACAGCAACTTAAATACCCCTTTTTGTAGTAATGTTACAATCACTCTAACTAAAGTAAGGCTTTACAACTATACCTAAATTATACCTAAAATTATTTTATATACAATTAACAACGGTATCTAAAGTGTACCTAAAAGTTAAGTTTTAGGTACAAATGCTAGGGACCTAAAAGTTTTTTTGAAAATGAAAGAAACTATAAAATTAACATATTTAAAAAATATTATTAATTATACCTAAAAATTATTGTTGATTTTTTCAACGTCTAACTGTACCTAAATGTATTTCCTGTTGTAGTAATAATCTAATCTATTAGGACAAATAAATAAGCATTCATAAGTTTTAACTAACATGTCTTCCCCACCTTGTAGAATTTGACAAATAAAAAATTTATGTCTCTTCAAGATCATTTGGAATCGAGTTAATAAGTTTTATGTCATTATCGACTTAAGCATCAGAATGTTGAAGGCCATGACCCCCTAGTGCTTTAAGGCCCTAATGTGTTTCTCTATCTCGTAAATTCAAAGATCAATTTTATTTGATGATGTTGTCAACAACATATAATTGATGTAGGATATTTCTATGTGGATATGCAAGATATAGAAACTAGTTAAGAACTTTAGTCATCTTATGCTTAATTTAATAATGAGATTTGTACAATTTATAAGAGATCGAGATCAAGATCTAGTTATGTAATGAAGAGGAAAAAGAATGATTGTAGATGTTTTTCTTCTAAGAGTGATATGAAATTCAAGTTATAGTGTGAAGTGTACAATAAAGAATATATATATATATATATTAAAAATAACATGTTAATATCAGATAGAATTATTGTAACGTTATGATTATCCTTTGTTAATTATCTTTTTCAAACAATTACAAAATGATTATTGATTATCTATCTTTTTATATAGATTATCCAATTATTGTTATGCACATATAACTCAACGCTTTTAGGGTGACCTATAAGATATTTTATTGATTGAAATTACTCATTATTTATCATCACATGTAATAAATTACACTCAATAATTAATATTTAAAATTATTTCTTTTAGCCAAATAGTGTCTCTCCATGCAAGTGCTTATAAAATAGGTGCATGCGTATAGTGATGGAGCTAAAAAGTTATTTTTGGGTAATTTGCATATCATTTTGTAAAATAATATTATGCTTGAAAATATTTTGTAATAAAATTAAAATTTATACAAAATAATTTATTGACACCATAATTCTTACATTAAAAATGTTATTAAAATTATAATTAAAGCTAATACAAATACAAATACAATAAAATGTTACTAAAGTATACAATGCTTCGAGCATAAAATTTATATATTATGAAATAATACTAACAAAGTTATGTACCAATCAATCACGAAGAATAATAGTTCACCTATTGGGAAGAGCTCCAAAGAACTAATTGTCTTATAGAATAATTATAAGATTTATAAATTTTGCATCAACTTTTGTACGGCTTACAAAATAATCATGAAATATGAAATTATTGTTGTTGGGTTTTTTAATTTGAAACTTATCTAATCTAAAATTTATTTATCTTAACGTGATAGTTTAGAATTCTCGTTAAACAATCCAAAAATTGCTATCAATATCAACATAACTTAAATTTATATATATAATATACTTGAAAATTGTTCATCTAATATTTACTTTTTGAAGAGGAAAAATTAAACACTTATTTTCAAGTAACACGATTATTTAATTGATTTTATTTTATTAAAAAAACATGTTTTTATGTTATACTAAAAAATATATATGTACTACATGAAGAGGATTGAAAATACAGTTATATTATATAATTAAACTAAAATTAAAAAACTTGAATAACGTAAATTGCCACCCTTTTAATATATTTTTTATGTGAGGTACAATTAATTTTATTATTTTTAAAAATTATCAGTCTAATTTCATTATTTTTGGGTTTGGTTCAATTGATCCTAAATTTTTTAAAAAATATTTAAATAAATTAAAATATTGATTTTTCTTTAAAAAAGGCAACAAAAAAAAAAAGACAAATGTTAAAAGAATGATCTTCTTATTCACAAGTATTAGATTCATTTTAACTATTTTGATGCTAACTAAATCTATAATATCCTTAAATTTTATCATTTTTAAATTAAAGGTTTTTTTATAACATAAAAAAATTAAGTTTTTTTATTACATATGAAACTTTTTCTAATATTTTTTTATTTATTGTAAATAAAATTACTAAATTACTCTTAATTATTAATTAATTAGATATGTCTTTAATATTTTTTTTGTTTTTATATAATGTTTAATTTAACTGATATTAAGAAAATTTGATTAAATAAATTATTTTTGTTAATAGTGATTAATCCCCCTAATCTAATTTAATAGATATTTTTGTTAAAACTTATCACTCTTCCGCTCTATAAATTAGCATTATTTTCTCTTATCCCATGTTTAGTTGACTTGAATGGAAAATAATTAGAATTGATTCCTTTTAATTTTATGTTTGTTTTGGCAAAAAAGTATAAATAGAATAAAATCAATTTCTAAAAAAGAAGGATTCAGAATTCCTTCTCCCCACTTAAGGAATCATGATTATATTCTCATTTCAATTTTTTTCAATTTTACCACAACTCTAAATATAACCCTAAATCGTAAGCCCTAAATCTTAAACCCTAAACACTAAATCAAAAATCCCAAAACCCTAAATCCTATTTAGAAAAATATTAGTTTTAACCCTAAACCTTAACTCACAAATATAACCCTGAACCTTAAATCCCAAATGCCAAAACCCTAAATCCTATTTAAAAAAATAATATTTTTAACCCTAAACCTTAACCCATAAATATAATCTTAAACCTCAAATTCTAAATCCCAAAACCTAAAATCCTATTTAGAAAAATAATAATTTTAACCCTAAATCCTAAACCCTAAACCCCATATCCCAAATCTCAAATCCCAAAAACCTAAACCCTATTTAGAAAAATAATAATTTTAACCCTAAACCTTAACCCACAAATATAACCCTAAACCTTAAATCTCAAATTCGAATTCCCAAAACCCTAAATTCTATTTAGAAAAATAATAATTTTGACCCTAAACCTTAACCAACAAATATAACCCTAAACCATAAATCCTAAATCTCAAATCCTAAATCCCAAAAACCTAAACCCTATTTAGAAAAATAATAATTTTAACCCTAAACCTTAACCTATAAATATAATCCTAAACCCCAAATCCTAAAAACCCTAAACCCTAGTTAGAAAAGTAATAATTTTGACTCTAAACCTTAACCCATAAATATAATTCTAAACCTTAAATCCCAAATCCCAAATTCCAAAACTCTATACCCTATTTAGAAAAATAATAATTTTAACCCTAAACCCTAAATCCTTAAATCCCAAATCCCAAACCTCAAAACCTTAAACCTTATTTTGAAAAATAATAATTTTAATAATATATTTTATTTTTAATTAATAATTATTTCAATAAGTTATTTTGTGTGATGAAAAAATAATAATTAAATGATATTATTCAAACTTTACTAAATATAGGGATATTAAGGTAATATATAGTGTTTTTCATTCAATTCGAGCTATAAACAAAACACTATAATACTGATACCTTATTTGATTCCAGTAGTCAAATAAAACAAAATTGTTTCTTTTGTATTCCATTCTCATTCTCATTCTCATTCCATTCTATAAACCAAACACAACCTTACAGTTTAGGGTTCATTTGCGTCGCTGTTGTTTATTATTTTTCCCTTTCATTTTTGATTTTTTTCTACTAGTTTTGACTGATCTTCTCATACTCGGAAATGGTATATCTGGTTTTTGCTTCTTCCTTTTTAATGGATTTTAATTCGATCTATGGTTTCGTATGTTTTGTTTCATTACAGATGTTGCTTTTTATTATTGGGAATAAATTTCAATAAAAAAATGATGAGAATAAGTGCCAAATTTGATTTATCCATTCAACAGACATGACTGTTATGTATCCATCTAGAAATGTGATCGTTATATTTCCACCCAATAAATATGACCGTTATGTATCCACTCATATATGTGATCGTTATTTTCATAATTGTGTGAACTTTGCACATCTTTTTTCAACTATAAATAAAGAGCAATAGCTCTTATTTTTTGTGACACAACTTAACAACTCAAAAATAGTTCTATGTGCTATTCCGAGAAAATTCAGAATTATTTTTTCAGATTTTTGAGCAACATAAATATTTTAAAGGTGTAGCATTCCGAACTTCATCAATGCAATGAAGCTCCTAGATAGAAAAAAGATTATGTGTTATTTTATTATGGAGACGATAAAGCTATGTTTGCTTGCACAAATTTGGACAGAGCAACAAAGCATCTTAAAGAGAGAAACTTAGTCCGGGACTCAATCCAAGCAATATATTTTAGCATATCAGTAACAATTCTCTTACATTGTTTTCACATACTTGTTCCAACAATTTTAAAATGTATTTCTATCTATCATTTCTACTGAAATGTTAACTGATGACTTAAAAAATCTCTCTATACTCCCTCATGTTGTTCTTCTTTGCTTATCATTTGCTCTTTATTTATTTCCAAATCGACACCATCACACCTTTTTCGATGACCCACATTTGGCATCTTTGACTTCAGAGGAAAAAGAAATGGAAGAGGATCAGAAACAATGGCACCCAAACATACAACGATGCACAAATATCTAATGACGAGGATGAAAGTGAAGAAGATCGAGAAGAGAATGGAAATGAAGATGATGATGAAGAAGAACCCAAAACCCCTAAGAAGAAGTTTGATCAATCTGATTCTTATGATGAATTGGGGTCTGACACTGAAACCGATTCCGATTGAACACACCCATCTCCAGCTGCTTTGGCTTAAAAAGCTTTGCTCCATTCATTTTATCACGAGCCAAAGCATCTGAGTCATCGAGTTATAACTTTGAACTCTAGAAGGTTTGTCGAGCCACTTCTGCAACGCGGAATCTCTTCAAACCATTTAACTTGATTTCTATCAATTGAAAGACCTCGTGCTCCACCATTGATGGCGGTTTGGTGATTAACAATCCAATGGGCACTGCGGTAACACATTTGCTGCATAACAAGCATGATTTTATATTTTTTAATGGATTTAAGGATTTGTTAGTTTTGTCACTTGAAGGTGGAAAATTCGACAACTGCCTCAACCAAGGCAATTGAGCTGCTTGATGGAAATTGGGTTTTGCTGTAAGTTTGATAATGATATTTTTTATAGAATAGGAACTGAAGAATGAACATGTTTATATACTTGCCTACATATATCTTGGTTTAGTTTAATCAGGAATCAAGAACGATAATGGGTTGTTAAAAGAAACCCAATTTTAGAATCTAGTGAGCAAAAACAAAGCATTGATGTACCTAGTGGCTAAGGATTATGTTTCAGCTATTAGGGAGTATAATGATTGCATTGATAAAGATAATTGTGATGTGTTGGCCATCAATAACAAAGCTCTTTGCTTGATTTATTTAAGGGATTTGTTTGATTCGATTAAGGTTTTGGAAAATGCTCTTAAAAGAGTACCTAATATGGCTTTGAATGAGACCATTGTGATGAATTTGTGTAGTATATATGAATTGGCTTATGTTAATCACGCTGATATTAAGAGGATGCTCGGAAACTAGATTGCCAGAGTTGCTCCTGATGATTTTATTTCATCTTGTATTTGGAATTGAGGTGTAATGTAACGACTGGTGGATTTGAAGATGGGTGTGTAGGTATTGATCAATCGCTAGAGATCAGTATAGAAAGGACTTTGGATTCTGAGGCCTTACCTGAGAATGTGGTTGCTTTGTCTATGTTTCCAAAGATAACAGGTGATTCATAAAGGAAATTCAAGATGCATTTCAAAAAAAGTATGACACTATGGAAGTTCAATCACATGAACTGCAGAAGATAGCACATGAAATTACTTTTGTTTCTTGGTTTGTATGAGTTTTGGTGCCCATGAACGTGTTCCATACGTTTAAGGGCACCAAAACTCACACAAGCCAAGTAAGAAATCAGAGTTATATTTGATTTCATATTTAGAGTTCATTATAGCATTAAAAATACTAGCAAAGATTCCAGAAAACTTCATATTTATAGACAAATGATTAATAAAGTGCTAATATGAGTTCTTCGAAGGGTTATATCACTCGGATGTCGCTGTGGTAATCTCTTTTTGATGGTAATATTTATAATGATTTAATTTCTTCATTCGTATGTCTCTAAAGTTTAGACTGCTTGTTTGATGGATGTTTACATACTCATGTATGTAGGGGAATATGAATTGTTATATTGGTTAGCTATTTTTTGTCTAGTTTTCTTGTCATAATACTGGTGATTCTAAGCCAACCAAGCTTACTCGCATCCAATTACACTTTGACGACATTATTTTATTTGTAATTTAAGTTAAATATATGTATTGTATATACATTATTTGTTTTTGTAATAAATTTAATTATCAAATAATTAATTATATTTAAATTTTTAATTATTTGTATTATTATTTATATTTTAGTTTTTTTATGCTATATATATTGAATATTGATTACGAAAAATGAGAATAAAAATATAAAAAAATTCATAAAATATACGTGTAAAGTCGGTTCACCACGTGAACCAACTTTACATTTTAAGTCACTCAATTTAAAGTCGGTTTTTAATCAACTTTAATGCCCATTTTTATAGTAGTGTAACTAAATGATAAGCTATAGGTACATCTGTTGAATTTATCTCAATTTAAAGTCAATTTTTAACCGATTTTAATGCCCATTTTTGTAGTAGTATGACTAAATGATAAGCTATAGGTACATCTGTTGAATTTACGTAAAGTTTTATAAATTTAAATATTTGTCCAAAACCACATAATACATAAAACAAGTGCTAGCTGCTGAAATAATGGGAACTGCCTCTCGCGAATCCACGTATAAATCATTTCCGTCAACTCACACCATTTGACCCTCGTCATCATCCCACACAGTCCAGCCTTTGTCATCGTGTGCTCATCATCCTACTTGTCATCGTGCATGTTTGGACCTTGTTCGCATCACAGTTACTTCCATTCATCCCGTTCATCATCCTTATCTGTTGCAGCTAGTCATTCTGCCATTCTAGCTCTGTCATTCCAATCCCACCGTGTAGTTGTCATCTAGTCAGTTTCAATCCTTCATTGCTGTTCAATTTTGGTATGTTAATTTTTCAGCCTTTTTTTTATTTCAAATTTATTTACAATCCTCTATTGTTGTTCAGTTCTGGAATTGTGTAGAAAAGAAAAAAATGACAAATGACAAATGGTGAATGAATAATAAAATAAATATAAAAATTACATTGTCTCAATTTCATAATATAATGCATGAATGCTAAGAGATTACTTTAAAATGGATAAAAATATGGTAATTAGAGAATGGGTTGTTGGGTTGGTAGCTCAAATGTCAATATAATACATAAGTATAATTTTAATGCATACTTCTGATATGATTAATTTCAAAGAAAGAGCTAGAGGAAGAAGAAGAGTAAGAAAAGAGCTGAATTTGTGTAAATATCCTGATATTTTTATTGAATTCATTGGAGCTATATATAGCCTTACACACACATGAATTACAAGGGAATTAAGTTAACTTTTATGCTAATTAACTCTAACATTTTCTAACAGAATTAGTGGTCCCTTATTCATGTGCCCAGCTTGCGTTGTTCTGCGCCTTGTGCCTACCACTACGTGCGCCTTTCGCTTGGTGCTACGCAGGAAATAATGCTCATATTAGTCCTTCCCCCTTTTAGAATCCTTATCCTGAAGGATAAGGTTGATGTATGATTTGGTAAGATTACAACATATGCGTTGGAAAATGTAGCCGAACCAACACCTACCTTCACTTCGACAACTTCAGTTCTAGCATTTTGAATCCTGACAGTTAGTTCATGAACTTCTTCATCACTGAAACTCACAGCGGTTCTTGTTTTGGATAGCAAGGGGAA
This sequence comes from Hippophae gyantsensis, assembly GCA_030763125.1. NCBI lineage: Eukaryota > Viridiplantae > Streptophyta > Magnoliopsida > Rosales > Elaeagnaceae > Hippophae > Hippophae gyantsensis. The sequence goes on along the minus strand of CM061038.1, from coordinate 17,010,229 downwards.
AATTGTGATACTAGCATGGCCAGTACATCTGATACGATTAGTGTACATTTCAATATTTCCCAACATATCATAATTAATGACATGAGCCACATCTGGAATATCAATCCCATGTCCTACAACATAATCGCAACAAGAACATTGTACCTTTTAGTTTGAAATCCTTCAAGACTGATCTCTCTCTGCTCTTATGATTTTCCACCATGTATAATAGTCACACGGTAGCCTGCCTTATCCAAATTCTTTGCAACAAAATATGCATTCCTTTTGGTATTAACAAAAACAATGGCAATCTTATCACCAAGTTCTTGTAACCTATCAAATTTCTTAGAGTCCTGGACCATAATAACATTTTGGGTAATCAAATCGGTAGCCTTCCCAATAATACCAATTGTTACCACAACAGGATTTCTCAAGTACGTTTTGGAAAGGTGCTCCACAGCCGGGGGCATAGTAGCATTAAACATATAAGTTGTTCTATAATTCCTCTTGTCATCAACAGCATAAGGCCCTTCAGCCTCATTCTCTTCACTAATAGGAGGCAGTCTAGAAATGTAGGTTAGTATAGGAAGTACAAAAGCAGCAGTCTTACCTAAGCCAGTCATCTAAATTGGGGAAGGTTTCTTATAACCAGCCCTCTCAACAACTTTTAGAAGCTCAACATTCAATTTAATCTCAACCCAAATCCTTATAGGATAAGGAATCTTAGAACCATTGTAAGATATATTAAAGTCTTCAAGAAAATTCCTCCAGACTCTCTCTGTCATCTCCTCAAGCTTTTTCTCACTCCAATGTTTATCTTCCCTCATATCAAAAGTATCATAAAGTTCAGCCGCTTCTTCTCTTAGACGTTGAGCAACTACTTCCTCAAGACCCTTCTCAATTCCATCCTTGTGGCGAATCTCATCACGAATCTCTTTCTCGTTCTTCACAGTAAGCTTCTTCTATTCTCGGTGGTCCATTCCAGCATGAAATCCACACCCAAAGAGAAGTTGAGCCTCATGAGGGTTTTGATATCGAATATTCATATTGCGAGAAGTATCCTCAGTATTCTCCCAATCAAACGAAAATCGAAGCTTCTCATTGGGTTTAATAATCCTTTTTTTTTCAGCTTCTTTGATCCAAGATATTGTTCATTGATAGTTTCAAGCTCTTTACCGTGCTCTCGATCAGAAAGTTTATCTAGTCGAGTTCACTTGCAAGCCTTAGCTTCATCTTTGCTCATGAAATGAGGTGGGATATCAGAGGCAGCCATAGCCAATACAAGGGCATATCGTTTCTGGTTAAATTTAATCTTATGATGTCGTTGACACTAGATCTGAGTTAGAGCGAACCTACGATCACCACGACACGTATTTACGAAAGCACCCTGGCCAACCCTATAAGTACCACCACCAAAAACATAAGGAATGCGAGAAACAATGTGTCGATTATCCCCCGACTCAACGGAGGTTTGGTGATCGGTTTTCTTGCAAACGACGTATGGTTGCCGTTTGTTTTGGGAGATATTAGAGTGAACAAAGTTGATGATGTCAGGTTGAATCGATGCCTTTTGGACGTCAAGCAAAGCAAATTTTTAGGCATTGCCAGTAACCCTGTTACCTACAAGATATGGAATAGTGATTTGAGGACAAGTAGCGGTAACTACTATTGAGATTAATGACACTAGGGCTTCTCTAATTGGGTGCACGGGTTCAGGTGAAGGATGGGTGTTTGGTTTACTTTCTGAAGAACTAGTGAGCATTTGAACTGCGTGTTTAAAAATAGAAGTATCAACTTGAGCAAATGTTTTTGGGTATAGATTTAATTCAGATATGGGTGTGAGTTTTGGGTTCAGGGGTGGGCTGTAGGAGACGCAAAGAGCTTGCAGCTCGACCAACACTGCTTGTAAGGCAGCCGATATCTCATTAAAGAACTCGGCATCAAATTTGTTGTAGTTGTCCATGGCTGGAACCGACTTTGATGCCATTGATATGATTAATTTCAAAGAAAGAGCTAGAGGAAGAAGAGGAGTAAGAAAGGAGCTGAATTTGTGTAAATATTCTGATATCTTTATTGAATTCATTGGGGCTATATATAGCCTTACACACACATGAATTACAAGGGAATTAAGCTAACTTTTATGCTAACTAACTCTAATATTTTCTAACAGAATTAGTGGTCCCTTATTCATGTGCCCAGTCTGCGTTGTTCTACGACTTGTGCCTATCCCTACGTGCGCCCTTCGCTCGGTGCTGCACAACCAATAATGCTCGTATCAACTTCTTAGAAATTAAGATATGGCTAATGCTGATATGTGTTGTCAAAAATTAATTACCCCAACCCTTGATATTATAATGTACATGAGTTACATCAAGGAGACACTAAAAGGTGGAGAAGAAAACATTAGCTTAAAATGGTTTGTACACTCAAAAAATAAAGTGTTGTGCATCCATGGCAGAAAGACAGAGAGCACCTATGGTAGATGAGAAAAAATGGGGTACGATTTATAGGTATATGAAAAAATACATAATAATATGTGATGCTTATTTTTGCAAGTGTACGAATCGTTCAAGTAATAAAGTGTACAAAAGTACGGATGTCGAACCCACAAGGAATGGCGTTACTAAGTACCGAAATTTACTAACCCTAATTTTATTTGAAAACCGAATTGTTGAAATTGTTTTAAAAGCAAATTAACATAAAACTAAACGCAAATAACAAAATTAAATGTTGTTCACTAATGATTAAAAACGCTAAGGCATTTGATTTCGCTAAATCAATTCAATCCGATTTCAAGTCATGTTATATGAGAATCAAAGCTAAAAGTGATGGTTGAAAAACCCAAATTTACCTAATACTCTCTCTCGAGTTATATTAAATTACTTATCTATGAAAACCAACTATATTTCTATGAAGATTTAATCACAAACAAGCACATTACGATTTATGGAATTTCTAGAATAACCACATACATCATGCATTAGGTGTCAAACTCGCATTCAACATACGGTATTTATCACAAGAAGCATTCATTACACATCTCCTCTCGGTCTCAATATAATACAACAAATCATCTAAATCTTGATCAGAAATTTAAAAGCATTAAGCATGGAAATAAATACTCAACTTGAAAACAATGAATTCATATAACAATAACACAAGAAATCAGATTTTCTTGATTCAACTACATCATAGCCTTAGCAAAAATAAATTAGTTCATAACGGAAATACGAACAACCATTATTTCAATTGAATCCATTAATAACAAAACTGAATAAATTGCAGAATATAAAAGCTAAGGAGAAAAGATTAAAAACTCTAGAAGATGAAGACTTGGTAGCATCAATGGTGAAGATCCTTCAAGTTTCTCCAAAATTTCTTTCTCTCCTCCAAAAATGTCTTTGAACTCCCCTTTCTGCCGTCCCCCTATTTTTCCATCATATTATATATATAGATCTAGGGTTTGGGGGGGCAATTTTGGAACAAAACAACCAAAAAATATGGTTTCGGACGAAACTCGCCGGCGGCGAAATTGTTCTCGCCGCGGCGAGATTTCTGGAAAACTTACGATTTTGGTTCCACTCAATCTCGCCGGCGGCTAGATTATTGTGGCTGGCGGCAAGATTCACTTGGCCGGCGGCGAGATTGATTTGGCCGGCGGCGATATTTACTTGGCCGGCGGTGAGATTGCTGTGCCAAAATCCGTGCTCCCTGCATGATTTTCAACGTTTTCGCCGTAAGGTTTTCGCCGGCGGCGAGAATATTCTCGCCGACGGCGAAATTCCAAATTTTGAAATTTTGTTTTCTTTTTATTTGCACTCAATCTGGTTCATTGAAATTTGTCCCAAACTTCTCCAAAATTATGATTTTACCTGAAATTGCACTTTAAACACGAAATACCCGTGAAATGACATTTGTGGATTAAATAATCAAATAAACGCAATTTTCACACAAATATCAACATTTAAATCATAACAAAAATGCAATAATTTGACTCTTATCAATATGAATCTTTTTAAGTTCTTTGTTTTGGGTTTGTGTATATTGTTGGAATTAAATCATACTGAAAGTCACAAACAGATTCTAGATACAACATCCTAGAACATAATACTAAAAATTTTAGGATCTACATCATGCCAGATTATTAAATATTTATGCATTCGAGTGAAATACCTGAATCCGTTGAGAATGGTCGCCTATTGTTACGAAAATTATATGATAATCTATCACAAATGGATAAAAACGAATGAGGGGATAGTTTGTAATATTTCTCAATAGGATTGATGTCTCTCTTCTAGATGAGGATAAGAGAAATTATTTTATGATTTGGTGTATTAGGAACCATAATCGAATTTTTTTATATATATTGCTCAGTTAGGGTTCCCATAATCCCTTAATTAAGGTAAAAAAAATTAGTATATATTTAATCAATCCATATTAATTTGAGTAATATAGATGTTTATCAAAATTTGACTACTTAATTTCATCCCATTATAGTAGATAGTTAATATAATTAAGGAATGAAAAGATATATTGCCTAATTTAGTGTAAGAAATATGATTACCTAACAATCTCCCACTTGGACAACATATTATTCCTGAATGAGTTATATCACAATAACTTCTTAAGCGAGCATCTATATGTTATTTATCCTTAGACTTCTCCTTAAACAATCTAGCTCATCTCATATATTAGTAGCGGAACCACTATGGCTTTTATCACAATATAGTCGTGACCAAACCACGATAATCACTATACTAATACACTTAATAACATAGATCAAATATGGATGAGTAGCATGAAAATTACATGTAACGTGATCTCATACATGCCTATTTCCAACTGGTCCTTCTTCAATCTTTAGTGAGATCAATCCAAATTTGTTAATGCAATGTAAACATTGCACATAGAAAACATAAGTAAGCTAAAAAATAGAACCATAAACCATCAACTTTATTCTACATAAAACTAAACAATCTAATGTTTAAAGTTAAACGCACAAAATATCCCACTAAACAAAGGTATATCATAAATAACACCCATATAAGCAGTATGCTTATGGTAGACTTTAGGTGTTAAGCCATTGGTTAATGGGTCTACTAGTATAGAATTTGTTCCTATATATTCTATGAAAATTTGCATATCCTCAACTCTATCTTTAACAACTAGAAATTTGATGTCGATAAACTTCAACTTTGTTGACCTTCGGTTATTATTAGAGTAAAGCACGACAAGTTATTGTCACAAAAATCATTAATGGCCTATCAATGTCATCTATCACACGTAGTCCAGTGACAAAGTTTCATAGCCATATCTCGTGGTTGGATGCCTCATAACAAGTAATGAACTCCAAAACCATGGTTGACAAAGCTATAAGAGTCTGTTTAGCAAACTTCCATGAGATAGCTCATCTAGCCAACATAAATATGTAGCCTGATATGGAGCCACTACTATCTTGACATCCCACAAAATTAGAGTTAGAGAACTTAATGACCTTCAAACTACCTAATCTTCGATAAGTGAGTATGTAGTCTTTTGTTCTCTTTAAATAACACATCATGCATTTGGTTTCTTTCCAATGTTGCATACTTGGATCACTCAAATACTAGCCTAAAACTCCCACTATAAATGTTATGTCGGGAAGAGTGCAAACTTGACATCCCACTAGATCAAAATGATTTACCAGTGCTATTATGGTTCTAAAAGAGTCTATCAAAGATACCAGAGAGAAAGTCTGTAATCTATGTATACCTTCTAAGTGAAGCCTTGGGTGACTAGACATGCCTTATATATCTCGATATTATCCTTAAAACCCCTATTGGTTTTAAATATCCATTTACAACCAATGAGCTTCACACCTTTGGGTAACTTTACGAGATCCCAAACATCATTGTCTTTCATAAAATTCACCTCATCTTTCATTGCTTCAATCCACTTTTAAGAGTTATAACTACACATGGTTTGATAGAAGTAGATCGGATCATCCACTATTAAACCAACGATATCCTCATGTTCTTGGAGAAAGATGATATAATAATCTGGAATCACATTTCTCCTCTCTCTCTAGCGGATCTCTTTTATGGCATTTCTTGAGGTTATTGAGTTTTATCTATAGGTGGTGCTTAAGAAAGAATCTCATTATTGTCTTGGTCTAGAACAATGTCAGGAATAGGAAACTGAACATTATTATCTAGTGTTGGAACTGTGTCTTGAGCAACGATAGGTATAAAAACCTTATCATTGTAAATAACAAATTCTTTTTCAAAGACAACATTTTTTATATTTTCTTCCCCCCAAACTCAATATTCTCAAGAAATCTCACATTCCACGTTTCATAGGAGGATCTTGTTATAGGATTATAAAACTTTTAGCCCCAAGAGTGTTCATCATAATCAACGAAATAACATCTAACCATACTTGAGTCTCTTTTTTTCATATGGCCTATAAGGTCATTCCTTAATTATACAACCCTAAATGTGTGAGTGCCTAATGCTTGGCTTCTTGCTTGTTCAAAGCTTATAGGGGGTTTTGGAAACTACTTTACTCAGTACCCTCTTAAGGATTTACACTATGATCTTTAAAGCTTATTTCTAAATTAACTTTGATAAAAAAGAATGATTAATCATACTTCTTACCATATCCTTAAGAGTTCGGTTTCATCATTCTAAAACATCGTTATTTCGAGGTTTGCCTGGTATAGTGTATTAGAAATAATTCCATACTCATTGAGAAAAATTATGAAAGGTCTGGACATTATTCTCTTGATTCATCATACCACCAGTGGTACTCACTACCACGGTCCAATTTGACAGCTTTAATTTTCTTTCCAAGTTGAAGTTCAACTTTAGCTTTGAAAGACTTGAATACATCAAAGGTTGGGACTTTCTCACATATCAAATATAAGTAGCAGTACTTAGGATAATTGTCTATGAATGTAATGAATTACTATTGTCCATTTCATGAAGTCATAGGGAATGAACCACAAATACCAATATAAATAAGCTCTAAGATGTCTATAGCTCTTTTGACACCTAATGTTGTAATGTTCTTATGTTTTCCCTTGATGCACTCAACATAGACTTGAAGGTCTGTCAAATATAGAGGATCAATAATTTCATCTGACACAAGCCTCTAAATTCTCTACTTAGAGATATAATCTAAACTCTTATGCCATAAGGTGATAGAATTCTTACTTAATTTTCTCTTTGTTCTAAGGGAACTTGTTTATAGTATTTTTTATAGGAATTAACAACATCAAGCATATACAGATTATCAATTAAATAATTCAAATTTTGATAGAGACTAACTTTATTATTTCCAAATAAGCAATAAAATCTTGATTTTTCCAAACTAAAAATAGAAATTAAATTCCATCTAAAAGACGGTGCATAAAATGTCTTGAACAAATCCAAAAAAAATCCAATTTTCAATTGCAATTTGAAAGTTCCTATAGCCTCCACCGTAACTTTATTACCATCATCCACAAAGATGAATCTTTCATCATTACTTGGTAGTTGCCTCTATATGCAATCCTACATAGACTTTCTTATGTGAGTAGTAGCACCAGAATCTACCCATCAAGTATCATTATGTACAGAAGCTAAAGAAACTTCAAAATAAACAAGCTAAAGCATACCCCTCTTTATACAGTAAACAACATACTTGGAACACACATTATTTATGTGACCAGTCTTCTTGTAGAAATAGAAAGCAAACTTCTCATCTTGCTTCTTTTGATTCTTTTGTAGAGAAGAACCTTCCATAGCAACTATAGCTCTCTTTATTTTCTTGTTTTGAGAGGTTAAGTCTAAGTGAGAACTTTCAATCTTATCCCACTACTGCCTCTATTCTTATTATACACAATGAGATATAAGCTCATTGAGGGATCATTTTTCCTTCTGAGTGTTATAACTTTCTTGGAATTGTCCAAAGTGTACAAAAAAAGAAATCAAAACCAAGTGCACAAACAAGTCCTCAGACAGCTCCAACTTAAGCTACTTGAGTTATGATGCAAGATGAGACATCTCTATGATATGCTCCCTTATGTTCCCTTTGCCCTTTATTTTTCATCATGACGAGTTTAGCCAATAGGTTACCCACCTCCGACTTTTCATTCTTACCAAAATATTGCTCAATTTCTTTCAAGAACTTCTTAGAGCTCTTGATTTTTGTAATAAAGCCCCAAAATTCTTCCAGAGTAGAGCATTTCATGATCATCATGCACAATTGGTTAGACCAATCCCACTTTTCAATTTTAACCTCATTGGGGTTTTCTTAGTAGCAGTGGGTCGATCTGATTGAATTGCAAGATCCAAATCCATACAAATGAGGACGATCTACATGATGTCTTTCCAAATTTTGAAGTTTGTCCCACTCAACTTTGTGATGTTTTTGACTTGGATAGAAACAGAAACTGTATAGAAAATAAGATAAACAAGCATACTCACATCTAACATAACATTAATTCCTAGTCTTTGGATAGATAAATTAACTATAAGTGGTACTCTCAGTGCAATGATCCAATATTTACTAAAAGTTTTGTTAAACAATAACCTTTCTTTGGACCAACTGTTGTTTTCATGAAAATAAATAAATAAATGTCATTATAATTATCACACATTTATCATTATAGGCACATTGTTATTTGGTCAAACTATGTCTTTTTTTCGGTGAAGCACAGTTTGTATAAATAACTCCTTGCAAACATCTATACATTTTCAGTTAAATTAATCTTCATAATAGAAGTTACTTTGACAACATGTTGTTTTATTCAATTTAATTAAAAATATTAGACCAATTAAAATAATATAACAATCACATAAAAAAACTATTTTTATATGAATAAATAATCAAATATTATACATCGTAGATAACCAATTCACTTTAAAAATTTGATAATATCAAAATCATGATATATCAATTATATCCCAAACAATTTTATCTTAAAAAATAAAAAATAAATTAATTGACGAAATATAAAAATCAAACACCATACGAATAAAATATTCATAAATTCTAATAATCTAACACTGTTCTGATACTATTTATTGAAATTAAATCATACTGAAAGCCATAAATAAATTCTAAATAGAAACATCCTAGAATAGAATACCAAAAATTCTAAGATATACAGTATGCATATTATTAAATATTTATGAATTCGAGTGAGATATTTGGATTAATTGAGACGATCACCTATTATTATTGAAATACTACAACAATCCATCATGAACAGATGAATATGAATGAGAGGGTGGTTTGTGATCTTATTTAACAAAATCGTCTTAGTTTCTCAATAGAATCATTGTCTCTCTACCAGATGGGAGAAAAAATTATTTTATGATTTAATATTTTAGAGATCATAACCAAAAGTATCTTTATATATTATTCAATTAAGGTTCCAATAATCCTCTAATTAAGGCAAAAAAAATCAATATCTACTTAATTTCGATATATTATATTAAATAACTAATATAATTAAGGAATAAAAGGGTGCGTGGACTAATTTAGTGTAGAAAATATGATTTCTTAACATATGTAAGATATTAGGGTGTAATATTTGCGCATTGGATTTGAGTATTATTTTTAAGATATTAATATTATTATTAGGATAAATGGATAAAAATACGTCTATTAGAGAATTTAAAGGAAATAAAAAAAATTCTTCAAACACTGAACAATATAAATAATATATGGAGTAGTAGTAAGATAAATATGCATACCTAAAGTTCCAGAGTTGGGCAATATGTAATCCGTAGTGTCTGCAAAGAGGTGAGCTTCTGTATTCGATCAGGGATTAACCTCGATTAGGGAAAATTGAAAATATCGAAGATCCAAATCTGGTTAGGTTCTGAAGGTTCTAACTTTCAGAATTTCACGAACTCAAAACTCACTAAAAATACACTTATAAGGTAATTACATGAATTATTAATGTTATAAATTAAAAAAAATACGAGAATCAACTTAAATTATTCAAATAAATGATAATAAATTAAAATAAAATAATAAATTTAAAAATAAATATTACATAAAATTTTAAATAGTTCGACTTTTTAATATGAAAAACCTATTCTAATGGTAACAACACACTAAAAAAATCTACTAATAATCAAATAAAATATCAATATCTAAAAACCACTTGGAACCAAATGCAAATTACACACAAATCTCTCTCAACAATGGTTGTAATACAAAGCAATAATACAACAACAAATCCTAAAAAAAACCCTAGTTGCATACCAATAATAGACGATCAAAAGAGAGAATAAAGATGACTAAAATATAGTTTGATTAACGAAACTTTTCAATTTATATTGATAAACACTAAAGTTGGAGAGAAATCCAAAATATATATATAAGTGATTTACTTTACTAATAAATATATTACTTGAACAATAGTACTAAGTATATTACTTGATTAAGAATTCGTACTTAGCTAACAAGTATATTACCTATATAAGGAATTTTACTTGATTAATAAATATATCACTTAATATTATAATAATTACCAACTTAGTTTACTCTAAAAATTGAGAGATGGTGTTTTATGACACCTAAAATAAGAAATTTTCATCTTGACACAAAACATAAAAGTTTTTCAAATACAAAACTCATCAAAATAACCAAAAGCCTTTGTCCCAAAGCTCTGTAGGGTAATTACTTGTTGCGAATATCAACCAAGTCCAAATAATGCTTGGATTTATCAATAGGAATACACTTGGTCAACACAATTTCTGAAATCTCTGAAGTGGTTATCTTTTGGACAACAATAAGTTATAATGACACCAATAAAATAATATCTAACAACAAAATATTTCGCCTTTTTAAGATACATTTTATAGGTCAAATATATCAAACTCTGGCTATTACAAAATATAACAAAAATATTTTATTGTAAACCTAGATTGCAAACCAAACATCTAGAGAAAACAACTTCATTCATTGGTTTTGTTGCTACCATATACTTTTCTTCTATAATAGACAAAATTTCCAGCACAAATGGAGTAAAAACAAAATTTATCAAAAACCTTCCAGTAAAATTTTCAACACAAATGGAGTTCATAAAACCAATAACACCATAGCTAGTGCTAGAACTCCTACCAAAAACCAAGCTAAAATTTAAAGTTATGATCAAATTTCATTTCAAAGCTTCCAAAAAACCATGGCAAAAGTTACCCATAAAATAAATGGCAACACAAATCACATGTGAAATATCAAAACAAGTATAGACCATAGCATATAAAAAATTTCAAATGGCACTAGCATATGGAATATCATAATTAAAGAGTAACGAATGAACAAACTCAAAGCCAATAAGAGTCTCATAATTGTCTTTAATTAAAGACAATACAATATGGTTGTGATGAGTGCTCAAAAGCACTCAATATATCGTGATTTTATGTGTGATTTATGATTAAAAATATTTTTATTTACTTAGGTTTACTATTATTTCATATAAATTCATCTTTTTTAAATCACATGTATATTTTTTTATTTTTCAAGTATTTTAGCTCAAAAAGATAAAATTGATTAATACTTGAAAATTACACTTGAAACACTCCATTGCAATGCTCAAAACCATTAAAAAAATAATACAAGAAAATAAGTAAACAACGTCATGCAGAACAAAATGTGCTGCGGTGTGAAAACATTGTATGATGTGAGGTGGGCCTAAAGGACTCAATAGAAACTATCCTTAATTCTTTGTAGGTCACAGCATGGAAACATTGTGTGTCATGGTGTGAAATGCTTGGACCGAGTACAATGTGTATGATAGTTACGTGCATGTTGTGGCTTGGAATAATGTGTGTTGTGGTGCCAAATCCTCTGGGCTGATTTCCTAAACATATAAATATGACCCATCTTTCATTGTATCAATCATCCTAAATCATCTCTTTCCAACCCTTTCTTCTTAGTCTCTTTAATTTCTAGCTTTTTTTATTAGTTTAAAGTTATTCTCTTATTTGATTGTTGAAAAAATGTAGTTTATGTAATAGTTGTAGATCCAATTCAATAAAATTTTAGCATATCTTTTGGAGATTTTTCAGAAATAATTCAAGAAGATTGTTATTTTTACATGCTATGTTTAATTTTCTAATCAATTATTAAATTAAGCACGCCCGGTTAAAATTATAATGGGATATTAGTAACATTATTATGTTTGTAAAATATTAATAGGTAAAATAATTTTACAAAATTAAGTATTATTTTCTATTCAATAATTCTATAAATTTTATTTCAAAAAATATAGTGATGTCATAATTTTTGATATAAAGTTAAAATATGAATATTAGATATAAGATTTGATTATCTGAATCTAATTTAAAGTACTATATTTTATTAATAATTTGGTTCACATTTGTACTTAGAGTGTAAACTGTATTTTAAAGATTTTTATAAGAATTATTATTGAAGGATATAATTGAGCACATATCTTTCATAGTAGTTTAAAAACTAAACGTCATTTATCAAATAGTTAAATTCTTTAACCTAATTTTGACACTTTGAATAAAATTTAAATTATCAGTCCCCATCTAAGGAAGACAATTAAATTGTTAATTAATTTCTTAGAAAAAAACAAAATTTAATAATAAAATCAATTAATAGACCCACAACTAAGGATTTTAATTGTTTATTATTAACAATGAGAATCATCCATGCCTTATGATATTTTTATACAAAAGAGGAAGAATTAATAATCTTAATTCAAATATTTAATAATAATTAATAATCTTAATTCAAATATTTAATAATAATTAATAATCTTAATTCAAATATTTAATAATATATTTAATATTAAGCAAGCATAATCAAGTAGTTAATATATTTCATAAATTCTTCATAGTTGATGACTTTGTGAAAGTAGAGTCATTAGTCATTTTTTTACTTAATATTTACTTGTTTTATTCAATAAATAGTATTTTTTGAGCTAAAAATACTAACATATAAACATTTTAGTGAAAATGGTGAAAATATAATTTTTGAATTTTTTTGAATTTTTTATGAATTTTTAACGTAGGGCCAATCATAAGCTACAACGTGGCCTACCACGTAAGCAACGAACCTGACTGAGAAAGCCACGCGGACTCCATACAAGCAAAAATAATGAATCATGTTGCATCGTGTGTAAGGAGTGACAAAAATGGTGCCACGTGTCAGCACAACGTTCCACCCATGCGCCATATCATCTGTTATTAAGAATCACATTACGCTGTGTTGCAATGACTCAATGTGCATTGACTCATACCTATCTCTCTTACCACGTGTCGCACTCTGATTCACCTAGTGAATTCCATGTGCCACGTGTCGTGTTGTGATTGGATAGCATTGTTGATTTTGCTTGTTTTGATCTTAACCCTTGATATGAAGGTACAGATTGCACTTGAGCTATATTTAAGCCCCTAATCACCCCATACACCCGAAGGAGCCACAATTAGAATAATTTTGGTCAATTTTTGGAGCTAAAAATAGAAAAAAAATTCAAAATAGGACACAATTTTGGTGGAGATTCAATAGGAGATTAACACTACAATTTTAGAGATTGATTGTATTTCTTCTTCTACTCTTTTCTTTATCAATTTTTATGTCTTTATTTATGAAAAATATGAGATTTATGAACACAATTATGTGTAGTTAATTTATTAATCTAGGGATCTTATGAACCCAATGTTCACCATATAATGATCTAATATTTTATCCCAATTATAATTATAATTTAATTATATTATTTAATCTGATTTGTATGCTATTAATTGTTTGGCCAACAATTTATTTATAGAGGCAATTAAATATATTTGAGAGAATTATTTAATTGTTTGTCTTGATTAAATAACATGTATAATTTTTAGGCAAAAGTGTATGATTCTTATGTATGTGATCCATAATTGATGAACTTAATGAGTAGTATGCAATTTAATTGACATGAGAGTGTGATTAAATTAATTACTATATGGTGAATAGTTTAATTAAGAGAGGAATACATGCTAGGTTAGATTCAATTGATCATGTAATTAATTGATAATTATATTGGGAGGATTTTAGCAATTCACATTTTTAGAAAGTTGTGGGATTAAATATTTCTAGATATTTTCTCATATATCTTCTTAATTACCAAATCTGACTAAATTTGATTTAATTAATTATTGGTATTTACTTTTATTTATTTTAATTTTTCTTCCTTAAATATAAAAACACATAAAAATTGATTTTTATTTGTTTTAGTTTTAAAAAATAGTTTCTACTAAAATAATCTATACGAGAAAGATCTTTTCTTATCATTATATTACTTATTACGATATGTACACTTGTGTATTCACTACATACACAATTTGTGTGGTGATCAACATCATAATAAATGTGTAAATGACGAAATGTTTATTGAATATATCTTTATTTTATGTCATTAAATTAGAATTTCAAAATCAAAACTTTGTCACAGAATGCTTAGGTTTTATTTTAGTTTTTAAGAATTTATAGAATAATTTAAAAACTACATGATTCCTCTTTAGACTAACCTTGTAAATACACTTATTATTTTAAAAGTGATTTGTGTACTTGCGAGCATTTTATAAATTTTATAAAATTTTACAATTAAGTTATTGTGCATCAGGCTACTCTAGTTGCTCCTTTATCAAATAATTAGCAGAATAATCTAACTTGTCTACTAAAGGGTGAACAAAAGTGCTCACTTGTACTTTACTAGTAGATCTATTCTCAAGCTCCCTCCGCTCATTGACATCGTTGTCTTTAACTACCAAAATATAATCTTTTTTACCAAATGAAATATTCAACACAAATACAGTCGAGGAAGACCAATTTACCAAATAACAGGAATTATAAGCTTTAACCCAACGAAATCTACCCAAAATAGCTTGAAAGAGCATTCAACAAGCCCTTTCCAAAAGACTCAAACTCAAACATTTTGAAACTTCATGTTGACGTGTATACTATATATAGTGTGATGTCTCACTACTCCACTTCTTTGACAAAACTCAAAGGAATGACTCTTCCAAAATACCAAATAATTTTCGATCCTAAAACACTTGAAATTCTAACCATCAAACAAACCCCGCATTTTCAAGATAGGCATTCATGCCTCACTCATAATACAAAAGCGACTAAAATCTGAGATTGAAATAAGATGAGGATGAAATTGAAGCACCATTAACAAATGTGCTACCTTGAAGCTTATAAAGGACACAAAACAATTGTCCTTTCATAACAACAAGAGCATCCTTACAAACTCTTAATACTCCACCTTCATCTAAATACTGATGGCCTTGTGAGTCAAGAGTACTCAATGATATTAAGTTTCTTTTCAAATATAGCACATGATGAACATATTCCAAAGTTCTAACAATACCATTATACATCTTACTTTAAATTGTACCAATAACAATAACCTTAGAAGGCATATTATTTTCCATCAAAATAACACCTCATCAATAGATTGATAAGTAGAAAACCAATCTCTATTAGGTCACATTGTAAGGTTTGTGAGTGTTGGAAATATTTGTGAACACAATATTTGTATGTAATATTAGTTTCTAGGTTTGTATTTCAAAAATATTTTCAAGGTAAAAAACTATCGAGCTTCAACGATCATATCTTAGGTATATCTCTATTTTCGTGCACGTTAGTTTTCATATTAAACACATAGGAACATTGTTCAAATAGGTCACTCGATCGATCAAGTGGTGACCATAAAAATGTAGCTTAATTAAAACTAGTTGAATTAATTTTTAATATGATCAAAGTATTAACTTGATCGATCCAGATTAATGACTAGATCAATACACTTATTTCAAAATCAATTAAATTTTTTACTAGATCAATTAAACTACTCATAGTCGATCAATTGAGCTTGAATATATTGATCAAGTGGCCATACTTGATCGATCAAGCTAAGTCTAGATCGCTCGAGCAGTCATATTTTCAAATTTAATCTAATTTTTACTTGAGCTAATTTACTATATTATCATTATGTTTTTAAGCTTTTCTAAATACTTTAAAATACATTTTTATATTTAACCTTTGACCTAGGGTTTCAATTCATGCTATTTAATCAAACTGTTGGCTCACAATTTTAATAACCACATAAGAGCATTATTCTCTTCATCTTTTTCTCAATATTGTTTTGTTGAATCTATTCAATTAGGTGTTTTTCATTGAATTAATTTATCAAACATTTGTGGTTGTATTTGATGAGTTAACAAGCCTACAATATTTTGTGATATTGTGTTTTTAACTGATTGTTCTAGAAAAGCTAGTTTCTTTTTTATCTATTGATACAATAAATCATCTAGTTAGCGTAATTTATTGTTAAATCTCTTCTAGGATATACATTTGCACTTGTGGTATTGCGCTAACTTTTCAAGTGACCATTGTACAGGTTTGATTAATTTGTGAGACTTAAGTTCATCGCAGTGTTGGTCTGGATCCAAACACCTTTCTTGTATAGACTATGGTGAAAGTAGTGGCTTATAAGTAGATTACTTAGGGGCATTACCTTATTAGGTAGTTTGAGTCCTAACCTTGTAATTGGACCTTTTTTCCATAGTAGATAGTTAGGTGATCCAGTAGACTAGTAGTTTTCCTCTTATGTCATTGTAATGATCCAGGTTGTTTCCAGCTAAAAATCCCATGTGTTAATCTTTATATTTCTACATTACTTTATTTTCACGCGATTGCATGTCTGACCGTTCTGCAAATTTTTAATTTGTTACACTTTCGCTAATTATCTTTCACAACCCTCTTTAGCTAATATGATTTATACCTAAACAAATATTTTTCTCTCAATTGTTATCAAAGCCGTCACTTGATACACTTAATGTGCCTAGGACCTTGTTATGTATCACTTATGAGAGGGTTCTTCTACAACCCGTGCACTGTACTTTGATGGGTCTTTCTATGGTATATAGATGAAAATGTTTAGAATTTTTTGCTTTATAGTTAGGAACCACCTACAGTTACCAAAGATAATGTTATCACACCTAAGCCTAGGAAAGATAATATTATCACACATATGCTTTATAATTGGGAACCACCTATAGTTCATAAATGTTTATACCTAATTGAGAAGAAAGTTTTCCTTTAGTCAAATTGGATACATTCTTAGAGAAAACATTTCCTGAGAACATTGCAAATAGACCAATAAGATTCATTAATTCATTCACTTCATTAGACTCTGCTTTACAAAAAAAAAAACATTATCAGTATGGAGAAGATTGTTATAAATTAGCGAATATGGAAGTGGGAGCTAAGAATCAATTTGGATTATTCAAGTAAATAATAATGGGTTAAGACAAAATAATGAATAATAAGAAAATAAATCATACACAAAGATTTAAGTGCTTCTATCTTTCAAGGTGAAAATCCTACTCTGTTGGCAACATCACACTCAGAAAAATTCACTAATAATCAAATAGAGAGTACAAATACCAATATAAAAAAATCACTCAAATACACCCAAATCTCTCTCAACAAAAGTAAAAATACAAAGCAATAATATAAAAAACAAATCTTATGAAGAAAAAAACACAAATTGCATACTAGTAGTAGATGATCAAAAGAGAAAACAAAGATAACTAAAAGATGGCTTGATTAACAAATGTGACTTCAATATTGTGACTTCTCAATTTGTGGTGATGAAATATCAAGTTGGAGAGAATGCCAATATATATATATAAATATATAAGTGATTTACTTGACTAACAAGTATATTCACTACTACAGAAATAGGCATTAAAGTATGTTTTTAACTGACACTATCCACGTGACATAGCATCGGTTCACATGTCGAATCGACACTATCTACGTCGATAGCGTCGGTTCTCCACATCAACTGACGCTATGTCCAATGTGGATAGCGTCGGTTCTACACCGAATCGACTTTAAATTCATTATAAGTCGGTTTTTTCCAAAAACCGACTTTACACAACGACTTAAATACCCCTTTTTGTAGTAG
This sequence comes from Hippophae gyantsensis, assembly GCA_030763125.1. Taxonomy (NCBI): domain Eukaryota; kingdom Viridiplantae; phylum Streptophyta; class Magnoliopsida; order Rosales; family Elaeagnaceae; genus Hippophae; species Hippophae gyantsensis. The sequence continues at coordinate 16,992,285 of CM061038.1, read as the reverse complement.
TGATTACTTTAACAAAAATCTATACTTGGGGTTACTTGACCCCAAGTATATTACTTGACTAAGAATCCTTATATTAATTGTCAAATCCTAATAATATTAGAAATCCTTATATAGGAAATCAAATAAATAATATTCTAATCTCGTAAGGAAACAACATATTCAATATCTATAATATTATTAGGAATATAATCCTAATTATACTAGAATATTTTGAAGCCACCTAAATAACAAATCTCCATTTTGGCTCAAAATAGAACCAAGTTCTTCAAACAAGAATACTTCAAAATACAAAATGTTTGTGGCCTCAAATCCTAGAAGGGAATTACCTTATGCAAACACTAACAAAGTCCAAGAAATGCTTGAACTTGTTGATAGGAGTCAAATTATTGCATTTTTGTTATGATTTAAAGGTTGATATTTGTGTGAAAATTGCGTTTTATTTTATTATTTAATCCACAAATGTCATTTCACGGGTATTTCGTGTTTAAAGTGCAATTGCAGGTAAAATCATGATTATGGAGAAGTTTGGGACAAATTTCAATGACTAGGATTGAGTGCAAATAAAAAGAAAACAAAATTTCAAAATTTGGAAGTTCGCCGCCGGCGAGAATATTCTCGCCGCCGGCGAAAACCTTACTGAGAAAATGTTGAAAATCATGTAGGGAGCACGGATTTTGGCAAAACAATCTCGCTACCGGCCAAATCAATCTCACCGCCGGCCAAGTACATCTCGCCGCCGGCCAAATACATATCGCCGCCGGCCAAGTGCATCTCGCCGCCGGCCACAATAATCCCGCCGCCGGCGAGTTTCGTTCGAAAACACATTTTTATGCTGTTTTGTTCCAAAATTGCCCTCCAAAACCCTAGATCTATATATACATTATGATGGAGAAGGAGGGGACGGCAGAAAGGAGAGTTCAAAGGCATTTTTGGAGAAGAGAAGGAAATTTTGGAGAAACTTGAAGGATCTTCACCATTGTTGCTACCAAGCCTTCATCTTCTAGAGTTTTTTCATCTCTTCTCCTTAGCATTTATTTTATGCAGTTTATTCATATTTGTTATTCATGGATTCAATTGAAATAATGGTTGTTCTTATTTCCGTTATGAACTAATTCATTTTTGCTAAGGCTATGATGTAGTTAGATCAAGGAAATCTGATTTCTTTTGTTATGGTTATATGAATTCATTGTTTTCAAGTCGAGTATTTATTTCCATGCTTAATGCTTTTAAATTTCTGATCAAGATTTAGATGATTTGTTGCATTATATTGAGGCCGAGAGGAGATGTGTAATGAATGCTTCTTGTGATAAATACCGTATGTTGAATGCGAGTTTGACACCTAATGCATGATGTATGTGGTTATTCCAGAAATTCCACAAATCGTAATGTGCTTATTTGTGATTAAATCTTCATAGAAATATAGTTGGTTTTCATAGATAAGTAATTCTAATATAACTTGAGAAAGAGTATTAGATAAGTTTGGGTTTTTCAACCATCACTTTTAGCTTTGATTCTCATATAACATGACTTGAAATCGGATTGAATTGATTTAGCGAAATCAAATGCCTTAGCGTTTTTAATCATTAGTGAACAACATTTAATTTTGCTATTTGCGTTTAGTTTTATGTTAATTTTCTTTTTAAACAATTTCAACAATTCAGTTTTCAAATAAAATTAGGGTTAGTCAATTTCGGTACTTAGTAACGCCATTCCTTGTGGGTTCGATATCCGTACTTTTGTACACTTTATTACTTGAACGATTCGTACACTTGCGAAAATAAGCATCACTTGTCAATAGAAGTGTGCTTGGTCAACACAATTTCTAGAATCTCTTAAGTGGGTATCTTCTTAACAATATTACCACTATAAGACATATTGTCCTTAACGAAGTAATATTTGATACCAAAATATTTGGTCTTTTCAAAATACATATTATAGATTAAAAGTATCAAAATATGCTAATCACAAAATACAATAGAAATATTATACTGTAAGCCCATATTACAAACCAAATATCTAAACAAAATAACTTCATTCACTATTTCTATTGCTATCATATACTTTGCTTCTATAGTAGAAAAATAACCTATAGATTAAAAAATAGTTTTTCAACTAACAACACAATAAGGAACGAAGAAAAAATTTGTCAAAAAACTTCCAAGAAAATTTCCAATGCAAACAAAGTCCATAAAAACCAATAACACCATAGATGGTGTTATAACTCTAGCCAAGAAACATGCCAAAATACAAATATCAATAAAATTCCATTTCATGACTTCCAAAGAACCCTCAAAAAACTTTCCCATAAAACAAATGGCAACACAAATAACATATGAAATGTCAGGACAAGTACAAACCATAGAAACCAACAAATTTTTAAAGGCATATGAAATGTCATAACTAAAGAGCAACAAATAAACAAATTAAGCAATGCAAAGCAAATAAGGGTCGTAAAATTTTCTTTTACTAAATACAATACAATATGGATGCTTTAGTTGCTCCTATACAAAATAATTAGTAGAATAATCTAACTTGTCCACTAAAGGCTGTATAGAAGTGTCAATTTGTACTTTACTAGTAGTTTCACTCTTAAGCTCAATCTGTTCATTGACATTGTTGCCTTTAACTTTCAAAACATACTTATTTTTCTTAAATGAAGTATTCAACACAAAAGTAGTTGAGGAAGATCAATTTATCAAATAACATGCATTATAATTTTTAGACTAAAAGAACCTACACTAAACAGCCTGAAAAAGAATGCAACACGCTATTTTGAAAAGAGTCAAACTTAAACATTATGTAACTCCATAATGATGTGGTATACTACATATAATGTGATGTCTCTATACACCACTTCTTTGACATAACTTAGTAGATTGATTCTTCCAAAATACCAAATCATTGTTAGTCCTAAAACACTTGAATTTCTAACCACCAAACAAATCACACATTTTCGACGTAGGCACCTATGCCTCAATTATAAGACAAAAGTGAGATATATCTGAGACTAAATAAGATGAGGACAAAATTGAAACACAATTAACAAATGTGTTACCCTAAAGCTCATAGATGTTACAAGAGCATCCTTACAAACTCTTAATACTCCACCTCCAGTTAAATTCTAATAGCCTTGTGAGTCAAGAGTACTCAAAAATATTAAGTTTCTTTTCAAATCTAGCACATGATGAACATCTTCCAAAGTTATAAAAATACCATCATACATCTTAATTCAAATTGTACAAATACCAATAACCTTACAGGACACATTATTTTCAATCAAGATAACACCCTTATCAATATATTAATAAGTAGAAAACTAATCCCTATTAGAACACATATGGTAAGTGAAATTTGAAATAAAGAATCCAAACATATCTAAGAGAGCCAATAGATACTGATAGAACAATATCATCATCAAAACCATAACTATCTACAACACCATTAACATCATTTGGAATGGTTATTAGGTGTTTGTATTTGTGAATGGTTCTATTATTTATGCAAGTCATTTATTACTGATCCTTGGTTTCTTATCACATCACATTGGATGGTGTTGGCTTTGAAGGCCACAAGGAAGAGCAGCAATAGGCAATTAGGATGGAGGTTCCAATTGATAGAGGTAATAGTGATTTTATTTCTTTCAAAGTTGTAAGTGATTTATTGTTTAATGGATTGTTTATGGCTAAGTGGTTGCCTTAAGCAACCTGATGATGTAACCACATATATAGGATTTCTATATGGGTTTACCTCATTATATTCAAAGTTACACATGTTATTTACATACTAAAGTAACTCTAATTAGAAAGCTTTTCATATTTATCACCTACCTTCTATTTACTGAATTCTATATCTGTTACTTTATTATACTAAATATTTGTATTTATTTATACTGTAGTTGTAATTATCTGTTAGGTGTTTTTATCTCTAGTGTTTGTGAGGTTGGGTTAAATCCTTAAGAAGTCAGCTTTTCCTTAACTTGATTACGTATAAGGTCTTGGAAGTTTTCTTAGTAAACATGCATGGTTAGATTATATGTTAGTATAATATGCATTTTATCTATATACATGCTTAGTATGAGTCTCTAAGAAATATGTATCTTCTTATCCTAGATGTGTAACTGGTGCTAGAATCTCTATTAGGGTTTGTTATGTATGTTTGATTGTATAATGTGAAAGTACAACCATCATTTACTGAATATGTTTCCATAAATGAGGTCTTGAAGTGATTGGAAATCCTTTTAGCTTTTCGTTATGTATACTTGTATCACAAGCTGAGTATTGTTTTCCATGTATGCATGTTGCTAGTTTAGATAGGAGCCTATGAAGCACAATGTCACTAGTGTATATTTTGTAAATTGTTATTGTTGCATCCGCTAGTTGTTTTTGTTGTGTGTTGAATTGAGAATTTTGTTTTGTACTTTCGTTGTATTAATTGCTTATTCAAATTGTGAGGCTAACTTGGGAAAATTGATATAGAGCTCCCGAAAAGATTCCATGGGTTGGCATTTCTACCCCTCATCTAGGTCAGAATTTTGTTGTGTGTTGAATTGAGAATTTTGTTTTGTACTTTCGTTGTATTAATTGCTTATTCAAATTGTGAGGCTAACTTGGGAAAATTGATATAGAGCTCCCGAAAAGATTCCATGGGTTGGCATTTCTACCCCTCATCTAGGTCAGAATTTTGTTTTGTATTGAATTGAGAATTTTGTTTTGTATTGAATTGAGAATTTTGTTTTGTACTTTCGTTGTATTAATTGCTTATTCAAATTGTGAGGCTAACTTGGGAAAATTGATATAGAGCTCCCGAAAAGATTCCATGGGTTGGCATTTCTACCCCTCATCTAGATCCTAATTATCTATTTGAGTCAAAAGAACAATTAGCCTTCATATAATTGTTCCTATGTATAACAATTTTCAAATTTTACTTACATACACATTCTTCTTCAATTCCTTGGAAATAAAAGTTTCTCTAACATTATCCAAAGAAATGGTGTGTCACTCATAGAGCATGGTATCAATAAAATGTTCAAAAGAAAGAGACAAAGAACGTAAAAGAATCAAGGCTTGATTCTCATCATTAATTTTAATACCAACATTTTTCGGATCATGAATAATTTTAGTAAATTCATCAAGGTGATCGGGTAAAGAAATACCTTTTAACATTCGAAATGTGTACAATCGCTGCTTCAAATACTTGATCATATACAAACTAACCAATTTAAGCCATAAACTAGTTGCAGATTTCTCATCACCAACCTCGCACAAAACTTTATCATACAAGGAAAACTGAATTGAACTAAGAGCATTTTCCATTAATGCATTTTTTTTCTAAATCTACCAATTTTTTGAATAATATATTCTTACCTTTGAATGCCTTAACGAACCATTTTTTAACTAATAGAGCCTACATCTTTAAACTCCAAAGATTAAAATTATTCTTGTCATTAAATTTCTTAATTTTATATTTTAATGTCATGATAAAAAAAACCCTAGTTGGATCAACAGAAGCACAATCCCAAAATTTGGAAACAAATCCAATAATCAAAGCCTCAAGAAAAAAATTCAAATGAGCAAACTTGATTAGTCCCAAAAAATAACATATGAATCTGAAGCTCTGACACCAATTTGTTATAAATTAGCGAATGTAGAAGTGGGAGTTAGGAATTAATTTGGATTGTTCAAGTAAATAATAATGGGTTAAAGGAAAATAATAGACAATAAGAAAATAAATAATACACAAAGATTTAAGTAGTTCGATCTTTCAAGGTGAAAAGCCTACTCTATTAGCAATATTACACTAAGAAAAATCAATTAATAATCAAATGGAATACAAATACCAATATCTAAAAAAACTCAAAAGCAAGCCTCAAATACACCCAAATCTCTATCAACAAAAGTAACAATACAAAACAAAAATACGATAATAAATATTGGAAAGAAAAGACCTAAATTACGTACCAATAATAGATGATAAAAAAAAACAAAGATGAGTTGATTAACGGATGTGACTTTAATATTGTGGTTTCTCAATTTCTAGTGATGAACTTTCAAGTTGAAAAGAATGTGAATATCTATATATATATATATATATATATATTTTACTTGACTAACAAGTATATTCCTTAACAAAAATTATTATTTGACCATTAAATTAATATATTATTTGATTAAGAATTTTTGTTTTAATTGTCAAATCTTAATAATATTAAGAATCTTTAATTAGAAAACCAAATAAATAGCATCATAATCTTATTAAAAAATAACACATTTTATATGTATAATATTATTAGGAATATAATCCTAGTTATATTAGTATATTTTGAAACCAACTAAATAAGAAAGATAGGAATACTGTTTCTTGATATTTTGATACCAAGAATTAAATTTCTTGATTTAGCTTCCATGATCATTCTATTTGCATATCCAACTTATCAAATTATGCATTGATCACGTACCATTTTTTATTTCCTGCTCTTCAGGCAATTTGCAGATCAGATAATAATTATCATCATCAGTAATTAAGTCATGCATGATGAATAAATGGTCAATTGCTATGAAATTTTGAATGTTGACTGAGGTGAAAATATCACAAAAATGTCTGACCATTTCTTCCCTAATATGCTGTCTATCAAATAACCAATGACCTTGAGAGTTTTACATGTAACTTCTTTTTTACTTTTTAAACATATTCGAGATATAGAGGTTGTGCATTATGTCTCTTTGTGTCGCATGTGGGAGGAATTGCTTATCAAATAATTGTAACATAAACAAGATTGAGAAGTGCGAGAGTTTTCGTTTTGATTTTTCAATTAATTATAAGCACAAATTAATTTAATTACTAAATATCAAAATATAATATAATATATATTATAAAAATTAAACTTAATAAGTATATAACAAAATGTATCTAATTAGAAAATACAAAATACATTAAGTGATGTTTCTAACTAACTAGTATAATATATTTAAAAATTTGATTAATTAGTTTGAGGTGTAAATAATATCAAGGAAAAATTTACATACGTCTCTTCGAAAACATCAGTTCTTATCTGTATGTTATCTTTTTAGAAAACTATTTAAAAAAAATTCGAGTACAGTTAATAATTGTATTTAAATGTGTCATTGAAAAGTTGTAAGTGCAATTAAAACGTTTTAAGTATAGTTGTTGAGGGTATCTAAATATATATGGTATAGTGATAAAAGTTTTAGATATATTTGTTAATCATATCTAAAATATTTTAACTATATTTATTGATTTTACCTAAATGTCTACGGGTATAATTACAAAAGTTTTAGGTGCAATTATTTTACAAATATAGTACTTGTTGTTATTAACTGTACTTAGTATCAGAGAAATATGCTAAGTTGGGAACAACAAATCTTATACAGTATTAAGATACTACAAGTACAAACTAAAGAACTAATAGTGCTTTCTTAGTCTAATAACGTACGAGCTTACAATTACTGTGAATAATTTGAGTAATATATGTGGATGAGTTGGTTTTCTTCTACGCTTGTGATGGGCAAAGTCATCAATTTTTATTACGAGTGTTTTGAGAAACTTGATTCGAAGGAGTTAAATTTGGTTCGACCGAATCAAACACTCTATGTATAAAAAAGAAAGAAAGAAAGTGGATAATTTTCTTCAAATAACCAAAGTTAGAGAATGGAACTTTCTTGTACACAAAATAAAATGATTTATTTTAATATAAAAAAATAGTTTATTATGTTTCTCAAATAGGGGTGTCAACAGATTGGATGGTTGAATTAACATAATTTTAATTAAAATTTAATTTAATTCAAACTAACGAAATTAAACCCAAATCAATTACAAATAGATTGATTCAAGTTAATTTAAATTAATCAAAATTTTTAATTGCATGTTTTTTCAATGAATTGAATTGAAGGTTTTTTTATAAACTAAATTGTTTTTAAAGATATTAAAACTTATTAAGATAAACAACATTACATAAAATAACAAAAATGGTAGAAATAATTTTACAACAATTAATTAATCACAAAAAATATACATTAATAATATCCTATTGTATCATCATTTAAATAATAATATTAAAAAAATTTATAACACATTTCGTACTTCAATAATTTCAAGTCACAATTTCATCCTCAACATTATATATGTATCGCTAAATCATAACACTTTTAATTTTATTTTGGCCTAATGAATTGGCTCAAATTTAACCTAAATTTAATTCGATTAATATTCTATTCAAATTTAATTTAATTAATTAAATTATGACATAAATTATCAACTTTAATTTAAAGTTCACAAAAAAAATAATATATATATATTCACATTCTATGCTAGCTTGATTTTAAGCCATCATAGAAAGATACTTTTAATATGATGAAAATATACAAATGTTTAGATACATATTCGATTTTAAATACACTTATATTTTAATTTTTATGTAAATTTATTATATGTTATATATATTCACATTCTATACTAGCTTGATTTTAAGCCATCATAAAAGGATGCTTTTAATACGATGAAAATATATAAATATTTAGATACATATTCGATTTTAAATATACTTATATTTTAATTTTTATGTAAATTTATTTTATATTAATATATCTGACTATTTACACATATGTATATATCATATCACTTAGACACGATCAAATAGGAATATATGTAGAAAATAAACTTTTTATTATCAAAACCAAACAATATAGGAATTTTTTTATCATAACTTTATGCATATATCAGTTCAAATGTTACAATACCTTATCAATAATTGATCTCAAAATTACTTCTATATTTCACTTCCTAATTTAACATTCAATCTAATATTATGACACTAGTGTAATTTAGTTTTTTTTTTTTTACACACTTTGATCATTTTCATATAGATACGTTAGTTTATTAGTTAAAGATGATAATATTATTGTGGTGAAACATATGGAAACAAACATATGTTGTAGTATATTTATATATATATATATATGATTTATTTATAAGCGATTTTAATAAAAAAGAGAGGATTTTAGGTGATACTAAATGCTTTTCTTTTTTCAGGTTTTTCATCGATAAATAAAAAAATATCTATATAATAAATATAATTGTATCTTTTTTTTTTACTTTTTATTAATTTTTTGACACCAATAAATATTAAAATATTTATATAATAATTTTTTATAAATATATATTTTGTATAATGCAATTATTTTTATTACATTAAATGTGACAATTCATACAGTTTATAATTACTCATTTAATGAGTGTTCAATTAATTCACTTGTGATCCAAACTCAATTTTATTTTTCCTTTTTAAAATTTTTTACACTAATAAATACAAAAAAGTACAAATAATAAATACATTTTACCTCTTCTTTTACACTTTTGGTTAGTTTTTTTTACACCATAAATATCAAAAATATCTATATAATAATTTTTTTATAAGTAATTATTTTGTATAATATAATTATTTTTATTACATTAAGGGTGATAATTCATTTAGTTTATGATTACTAATTTAATAAGTATTTGATTAATTCACTTATTAATCAAATTTCATTTTTTTCTTAGTTTTTACACCAAAAATACCAAAAATGTCCATGCAATAAATACATTTTTATATATTTTCTAATTTTTGTTAATATTTTTATAATAATAAATATCAAAATATTTATATAATAAATATTTTTTACGAATAGTTATTTTGTATAATGCAATTATTTTTGTTACATTAAAGTTGATTATTCATACTATGATTACCCATTTAATAGGTATTCGATCAATTCATTCATAAACAAATCATATTTTTGTTGAACTAATAATTCTCATTTGAAAATCATATCATATCTTATATTAATTAAAAAATAATAATTCGCTAATATAAATTATTTTTAAGCAAAAATGCTTATTGAATTCAACCAAGTCATTTTTATTATTCATATAGGATTAACTTCTTGAAAAGTAAAAATATTAATTAAATAAGTTCATATGTTGTTATGCTATATTTGACTTATTAAATAAAGTTATACAATTATTGTCAATATTATGACAATCACTCATGTTTATATTGTATTTGAATTCTATTACTCATAAAATAGTTACTATTATATATATTTATTCATCATTAAAGTAATGAGTTAATTAACTATTTATTTTAAGACTATTTATGAAAACTACTTTATAAAACATTTTAATATTAATTTTTCAATTATAATAAATATAACTAAAAAATTATATTTAAGGTCTTATTTTATAAAATAAAGAATTTAAACAATAACAATTATTATTTGATAATTAATATTACTATATATTTATCAAATCTTAATCATTAATTCGTGCATCCATAGGTATCCAAATTTTACACCAATAAATAACAAAATGTCTATATAAAAAATATAATTTATCTTCTTTTCTTTTTTTACTTTTTGTTAGTTTTTTTACTCCAATAAATATCAAAATATGTATATAATAAATATTTTTATAAATAATTATTTTGTATAATATAATTATTTTTATTACATTAAAGGTAATAATTTATACAATTTATGATTACTCATTTAATAAGTGTTCGATCATTGCACTTATGAACCAAACTCTATTTTTTTTTCTTAGTTTTTTTTACACCAATAAACAATGAAAATCTCATATAATAAATATTTTTTTTTGCCTTTTTTTACTCTTTGTTAATTTTTTTACGCCAATAAATACCAAAATTTCTATTTAACAAATATTTTTTTATGAATAGTTATTTTGTATAATGTAATTATTTTTATTACATTAAAGTTGACAATTCATACATTAACTTTTTAACAAGTGTTCGATCATTTCATTTAGGAACAAATCATATTTTTGTTGAACTAATAATTCTTATGTCAAGATCATATCATATCTCATATCAATTAAAAAAACTGTTAGTTAATATAAATTATTTTTAAGTAAAAAATACTTATTAAATTTAGTCAAGTCATATCTATCATTCATATAAGATTAACTTATTAGATAGTAAAAATATTAATTGAATAAGTTCATATGTTGTTATGTTATATTTGACTTATTTATTAAATAAAGTTATTGGGGATAATTTCATACATACCACATGGCAATCAAATAGTGATTATAATCAGCAAATAGTCTTATGAACCAAACCCAATAAGTGTCTAATTATCTTACAAGTGTGAAAGCAATATAATTTTCCTTATGGGATAGGAGCCTGATAATTATCATTTAGTTATCTTAAAGAGATAAAGGCCTAAAGATTATCCTTATAAAATTTAAAGGGTAATCTAGCGGATAATAAATAATAGATGTATATAGATAATGGATCTCTATAACAGATAACTGTCTACAACAAATAATTATCTACAAAGCTACAACATATCAATCTTAATCAAACAAGGATAAGCTACTAGGTTTATTCTTTCTCCTATATATAATCACATATGAATAACATAATATCTAATAACTGAATATCAAACATCTCAATAGGAATCACACCTAAACACTCTATTTTCATATAATTATTGAAGCGATATCGAGATATCCTCTACCTTACATCTAACAGTTATGGACTTAAGGATCGTAAGGTCGAAAAACACCTCCCTATAAGGTGGTCCAAGATCCTAACAGTTTGATCATCTTGTAGATTCTATAGAGAATAGTCTTACCTGATGTTAACAGAATCGATATCAACATCTGACACCATTAGTGCTAAAGAGATGTGTTCTATTTGGCTAAAAAAATCAAAGATTAGGACTTTCAAAAAAGTTATCCAAGTTCTTGATTTGTTAAGAAAGAAGTAAATATATATTTGAAAAAAGTGAGACCGTAGACCTTAGCAACAATGTTTTCTGAAAAGAGAACATCAAAATCTTTTGATAAACTATTTTCATCTGTTCTGGAATTGTAAAAAGATTCATGGATCAGACAGCTAGATCCACCTCTCAGACCCCGACAACTAGTGAAGAGGTCCAACCAGCAAGCCATCCTTCTAACTCTACTATAGCCTACCAAAAATATGAGTGTTGTACCTAGACCAATTAGCCCACAACGTGCCAAGTAGGCCAAAAAGGTAAGACGAGCTCGAACTATAGCCTACTTTGAGATGGTGTAAAATGCACTCTAGGCCATTATGGAGCACCTACTAGAGCCACTAACTCAAGGACCTGAGTTCTAGGCCACGTATCTCTAGAAAAAAGATGGTCGACTAAGAAATGTTACCCAAGCCAATTATTGCCACCTAGAACAAGCACTGTAGGTAAGAACATGGTCAACAAATGAGATTTGTCCAGGATAGATGTCACCAACCAGGGTACGATCCTAATAGTTTGATCATCTTATAGATTCTATAGAGAATAGTCTTGCCTAGTGTTGACAAAAATTGATATCAACATCTGGCACCGTTTGTGGGAAAGAAATTTGTTCTATTTTACTAAACAATTTCAAAGATTAGGACTTTCAAAATATTTATCCAAGTTCTTGATATATTAAGAAAGAAATAAAAAAAGATATTTTAAAAAAGAGAGACCATAGACCTTAGGAGAAATGTTTTCTAAAAATAAAAGATCAAAATCTTTTGATATATACTATTTTCTTCTTTTTTGGACTTGTAAAAAGATTCATGGATTAGACAACTAGCTCCACCTCTCAGACCCTAACAACTAGTCAAGAGGTTCAACCAACAAGCATCCTTCCAACTCCACTATAGCATGCCAGAAATATGAGTGTTGTACCTAGACCCACAAGCCCACAATGAGCTAGATAAGCCAAAAAGGTAAGGCAACCTTGAACTCGAGCCTACTTTGAGATGATGGAAAATGCACTCTAGGCCATTATGGAATGCCTACTAGAACCACTAACTCTAGGACCTGATTTCTAGGCCAAGTATCTCTAGAAAAAGGTGTTTGACTAAGAAATGTTTCCCAATCCAATTGTTGCCACCTAGGACCACCATTGTAGGTAAGAACATGGTCAATCAAGGAGAGTTTTCTAGGATAGATGTCACTAACTAGGGTGAGATCCATTTGGAGCCACATACCAGCTCAACCTTTAACGTATGACTTTTACCCATCGATCACCCTCTAGTTGTACGAGGTGGACTCGAGTTACTTCCATTATACATCGTGCCATATGCCATTATGCTTGACCAAGAACTTGATTCCTTCTAGGGGCACATTCCCACTTTTGAACCAGCCGAACAAACATGTCTCTTAGTTTTATCTAAGGATGAGCCTCGCAAGATCATCTGTATGAGTACATCATTGCCACCGAACAAACAAGAAAGGTTGGATGAGTTCCTAAGAAAAAATAAAGATGTGTTCGCATGGTCACATGAGGATATGCTTGACATAGATCCAAAAATCATAGTGCACCACCTCAATGTGGACCCATAATTTAAATTTTTAGAAAAAAGAAAATATCATATAATCAAGAAAGATATTATGCCATAAAAATAGAAGTTGAGAAACTCTTGAAATCTGGATATAAAGGAGAAGTGTTCTATCCTGATTTGTTAGCCACTATTATCTTGGCCGAAAAAGCCAATGGATAATAGAGAATGTGTATATTTCACTTACTTGAATAAGGCCTATCCTAAAGATAGTTTCCCATTGTCACATGTAGATCAGCTTGTGGATGCCACTGTAGGACATGCTACCTTCTCCTTTATGGATGCTTACTCTGGATATAATCAAATTTGAATGTATGCCCCAAATTAGGAAAAGATGAGTTTCACGACTAACTAGGGATTATTTTGTTACAAAGTCATGATCTTTGGCTTGAAAAACATTGGTAATCTATTTCAAAGATTAGTTAAAAAATGTTTTCAAACCTCATTGGATAGTTAATGGAGGTCTATATGGACAATATGATTATTAAAAGCAAGCACACCAAGGATCATATCACTCACTTGGGTGAAACCTTAGACATTCTCAGAAGGTATGAAATGAAGCTGAACCTAAACTAGTGTGTGTTTAGAGTAGGTTCAGAAAAGTTATTGGAATTCATGGTCAACCAAAAAGGAATTAAGGCTAAACCTGAGAAAATATGCAACCTCTCAGGACTATCAAAGAAGTCTAGATATTGACAAGGAGAGTGATTTCTTTGAAACATTTCATCTCATGAGTAATTGACAAGTGTGCACCTTTCTTCAAAGTATTAGAAGGGAAATCTAATTTTTCCCGGGACCAGAATTATGAGAAAGCATTTGAAGAGTTAAATAAATATTTGAGTTATCCACAGCAGCTAGTTAGTTTGCAAACATGTGATGTTCTCACCCTATACCTAGAAACCTCATAAACAAATGTCAGTACAATCTTTGTAAAGAAGTGTATGAATCAGGACCAAGGATATATGTGTGTATATGTCCAAAATATTTATACAAGAGATAAATTCTATAACTTTATGTGAGAGTATCATCTGAAAAATTATATTATGGCATACCTGAAGGTGCTAACCATAACATACTATTCAAAGGTGCATACCTCCCCAAGAAATATTTCCAAAAGAGGGGTATGAGATTACCCCCTAAAGTACTCTAGAGATCTACCCAAATCTCTTATAAGGGCACTTGGTTAGGAAAGATATCTCAAGTCCAAAATATGTTCCGATCGCTCTTAGGCCATTGAGATTCACAAAATGCCCAGAAGTCTAGAACATTTTCCGACTCTTCTTAGACTATGGACATTCACAAAAAAAACCCATAAGACAAACATTCAAAAGGTGAATGTGGGCTAGGAATGCCCTATAATAGAAGTTCAAAAAGATCATTTCTATACATGGTTAGGGTTGTTGTCTCTACATATCATATCATCATAAGGCTCTAATTATAGTGGTAGTCCAAAAAAGATAAAAAGTACGATAGATGTTACACATGAAAAATGTACATAGGCCATAAATAATGCCTTACTACAATAGAAAGACACAATTCTTTAATAACACTTTTACTCTAATAAATTTGTGTAGGTACCTAGCTATGTATAAGCACACTTAGAAGATTCAATAGGATAGAAAGTTCACCATCAAATGAAGAGCGGGCCTGAGCTACTTGGGCCTAAAAAAGTCTAAAGCCTTTAGGGCCCTATACCTAGCCAAGAATTACACCCTTACCTAGGCAATGAATTAGAAGCAACTCTACCAGTGAGTACTATGTCTTAGAGCCCAAACTACCAAACATACTATAAAAGTTGGGCATGACTAAGTAACCCTAAAGGACGTACCCTGCATATAGGTAGTGTCGTTCGGGTTTAAGCTTACATAGAGAAAAACTTAACTTGGTGTAATTTCCACTTAATCAACCTTAGACCTTGAAATGGGGGTTGTGGCTCAAAAGCTACACCACCCTAGTACTGAGTAACCCTCAGTATCTCATCGAGAATATAACCCTACTATGAGTAGTGAATAAGAAACAAACTTATAGATGGGTCTAAGGTACCTCTAGACTTAAAGAGTCCAAAGCTCTTAATGCACCACAAGTGAGCACTACACCTTAGGGCCAAACCTATAAGAAGATCAAAAGAAGTTAAACATGTCTAATAACCTTGAAGAATGCACCCTAATCGTAAGTAGTTCCATCCATGTCAAAATTAACACGAAGAAGTATCTTAGCATATAAGTCCTGCATACCAGCACCCAAACTACCACACGACGAACTGAGTGTAATAAAAGCCTTAATATCTAGCCAGGACATGCACCCCTACTAAGATAGTGAATAAGAGGAATCCCAACAAGTGGTTTCTATACTTTCACGGCCAGACCATAAAATTGTTTTTAGAATATCAACATGTTATCCATGTGATCCAAACCACAACTAACACCAAAAATGGCCCATTAGGTTTCTTATCACCCTAGAGTTGGCCATTTACCGTGAAAAAGAGCCATGGCTCATAAGCCATACCACCTCAGATATAGGAACTATATTTAAATTCTTACACTATACTTGGGCCTACAAGGCTTTAATAAGCAAGATGATAGTTCTTCGATAAAGCAGTAACTAAAATTTTTCTATGTTGAGAACTATCTCATACTTAGACCACTTGAATAAGTTCAAGTACTCCAAGTAGGGCTGATAGATTGAGGGAATTAACTAAGCAATACTTGGATTAATAAGCCACCCCTAACTTAGAAAAATTTCAAACAAACATAACAAGGCTCGAATATAAAAGTAAGGTCATGAGTACAAGTTAAACGTCACCCAAACTTCAAAGCCAATGATTTCTCAACAAAGCCAATGTGTGGTCCAAATATCAAACCATTGTCTAGTCAGATAGACCAAGAGTAGAAGGCACGAATAGCTAAGAATGTTGTTGACTAACTAGGATAATGGTTGGCTTGGATGTTCTAACAAGTCAAAAGTATGGATGGTTGGCCATAAGAGGTTCCACATGCATTTGTTTGACCAAACCAGGTCGAGTCATGGTAGAGAAATTATTCCCTATCTTTACATACCTTAGATCCAAGATTCATGTTTCATTTTATGCCAGTGCATCCTCATATACTTGCATGTTAACTTAAAGGTCTAAGGCTTCCTAAAGATATGGGGTAACGGTTATGTCCAAAAATAATATTATAAGTACAAGTAAGATAAAAATTATAAAGTAATACAAGGCCAAGACCATAGAGCCATGTCTACTGCCTTACTGGGCCATGCCACAATATGTGTCCTCTAAGGAAATATGCATCCATTAGGATGCATATCAGTGAATCCTTTCTTATCAAGTTCTTTGCTAAAATTTCAAATACTTGTCAATATCTTATACAAAGTCCAAGCACAAACCAAGGGTATAGTTTAATAAAGTATACTAGGATACTGGTCCTACCAAAACTTGAGGTAATGAAGATATGACCCCTACCTCCTAGACCTCCTAAAGGTGTTTAGCCTTCTATATCTCCAAGACATTCACTCTAATGAGAAATGGTAGTATAAAAATTGAGAAAAGGGTTACAAAGAAAAGTCAACATTTTAGAAAATAGGGATACCCACAAGACCAATATCAAGGCTCTCCACAATTATGAAAATCCTTCTAGATAGAAGGAAGTCATCTCATTAATGGATTTTTCTAGGATCCTAGAATTGTATTCATAGGCATAGACAAAAAATTATTGCATTGACATGTGGACCTCCTTATTGGAACATTAATAGTTAGAGGACTATTGGCCAAGAATAGGCATCCTACAATGTCATAGTCCAGGAAGTCATCTACCATGATGTCACCAATCAAGACATCACCAAATCTTTATTGGCCAAGACTCGATTGGCCATAACTTCATTGGCCAAAACTTGATTGGCCAAAACTTTGTTGGCATGACATGGTTGGCTAGAACTTTGTTAGACAAGACTTTATTGGCCACAACTTCATTTACCAAGACTTAGTTGGCCAAAATTTCATTTGGTAAAAAGACTTCCAATTAAGGGGTTTCTATCTAGAAGATCGCCAGCCAAGAGAGAGTTGACCAGAGTACTGCTAATCAGGGAACTATCAGCCAGGTCATCATTGGTCAAGGATGATCCGGTTAAGGTATTTCCAATATGGTGCCACCGAACAGGGATTCATCTACCACGCCTCTACTTGGCCTCTAACATGCATTGTTCGTATCAATCCTTGTTAGCCTCGGTACACACTTGTGGTGGCCAAACCTGATCCTGTGCATCCACAGATCTGGTATCCATCACTTCCTATACAAGAACCTATGGTATATGTATCATGAGGTGCAAAGTGTTTGGATTATTAAAAATAATTATCCTACACCCTATGAAAAATAAATGGCCAAGATCAATTAGCTAATCCTACAATGATTAGACTTATGATTTGGATTTTGAGCTTCCTACAATAAGAATGTTGAATTCAAAGTAACTTTCTAACCAAAAGTTTGATTAGAAATCCAAAGAATCGCAAGCATCAGAATGTCATCTTGCACGTTTAAAATGACCAAACATGGTGTAAAGTTTCCACTTAGGTAGGTAAAAATCACTCAAGTGTAAGCTCAAAATCATCAATAAAAATAGAATAAATATACAACACAAGTATTGACAGAAAGTACAATTAGACCTTCTAGCCCAAGGGTCAGAAAGTCAGGGGCTGATATTGGAGGTAATTTCGTACATTCCACGTGACAGTCAAAGAGTGATCCTAATCAGCAAATAGCCTTATGGGCCAAGCTCAATAAGTGCATAATCATTGTATAAGTGTGAAAGCAATATAATTATCTTTAGGGAACAAGTGCTAATGATTATCTTTTAACTATCTTAAAGAGATAAAGGTTCACAGATTATCCTTTTCTATTTTAAAGGGTAATCTTGTAGATATTAAATGATATTTGTCTATAGATAATGAATTTCTACGATAGATAACTGTCAAATAGAAAACTTTCTACAATAGATAGTTAGCCACAAAGCTACAATAATTCAATCTTAATCATAAAAGAATAAGTTAGCAAGTTTAGTATTTCGCCTATAATTAGTCACATATGCATAATATAATATATAATATATAATATCTAATTATCATACATCTCATAATAGAGAATCATAACTAAAATTTCTTTTTTTAATATAATTACTAGAGCGAGACTAAGGTGGCGTTTGGTTCACGAAATGAAATTTGAATGGGAATGAAAATTGGAATGGAATGGAATGAAAAGGAAACAGTATTGTTTGGTTTGACTAATGAAATCAAAAAATGAATTGATATTAAACTGTTTGGTTTACGACTGGAATGGAATGAAAAACATTGTATACTACCTTAATATCCCTATATTTAGTAAAATTTAAATAATATCATTTAATTGTTATTTCTTTATCAAACAAAATATATTATTGAAATCATTATTTTTCTAAATTGTAAGGACTATGAGTGTTGGCTATTTTCATGGACAAAATATTTACTTATAAACTTTTTTTTAGGCATGCTATCAAGTCTATCAAGAAAAGCTGAACAAATGTTCGAGTTTTAGATAATTATACTTCAGGTATATCTTTTATAATTAGGATACATAGGATTGTATTCATGCATTTAATAGCACGTGTTTTAATATTTTTAAGATATGTTTAAAAAATATTTTTTATAATATTAAGGTTTTTAATGGGATTTGAAAAGTTAAGTTTAAAATATATTTAACCCTAATATTATTTAATATTATTATTATTTATATATATATATATATATATATATATATATACATTAGGGTTGAAGGTAGGGTAGAGAAATAATCTATTGAATCTACCGAACAAAAAAAAAGGAACAGCTCTACGTACGTATTCTTTTTCATCATCATCGGCATCACAGGATTAACATGGACTAAAGAATCATAAAGGTAATATATATACATATTCATTCACTCAACATAAAGAATCATTAGAGTAACATAGGCGTGAATATATATATATATATATTCATTCACTCAGAGGTAATATATATA
This sequence comes from Hippophae gyantsensis, assembly GCA_030763125.1. NCBI lineage: Eukaryota > Viridiplantae > Streptophyta > Magnoliopsida > Rosales > Elaeagnaceae > Hippophae > Hippophae gyantsensis. Next base: position 16,972,890 of record CM061038.1, on the reverse strand, counting down.
TTCACACAAACCGAAAAAAAATCATATATGTTATGTATATATATACAAATAGAGTGATCCATACAAAAAAAAATATTGATATTGATTAATATAATTATAAATTGAGGATCCTTTTTTTACAAAAAAAAAATTATATTTATCAATCTATTTATTTCATATTTTTCATATTCATATAACTTATTTTGTGATTAATATCTTGGATATTTAAATATAATAATTGTACGAATAATTATGATTATTTGATTTAATTATTAAATTTTAAAGAAGTTATTTTTATTAAAATTGTGTTTAACTTTTTTGTTCTAGAATTTGCTAGTTTATTTGATTTAAGTGACATATGTTTTGAAACATATAGTTAGGATTATTCATTATTAAATCTATTCTATAACACACATGGGTATTGTTTTTGTGCTAACCCATTTTGCAATTAATTTGTGAACGATTTGATTAGCGGGAAGCTTATTGGAAGGTTGGTCTGAAAACCGTTCACGCTAATTTTAGAAACTATGAAACGGAGCAAGGGCTCGTAAGTAAAGTACATTGGGGCAATATCCTAGGGAGGGTAGCATAAGACCGAGTTTGTACTTGAACATTTGATTTTCATAGTGAAAAGCTAGGTGGTCCGGTAGACCGATGGTTTTCCTATTAGGTCATTATTATGACCTAGGTTGTTTCTACCTAAAATATTGTGTGTTATTCTTTAATTTCTACACTTTATTCTTACACGATTGCATAATTGGCCATTTTGTTTAGGTTATAAAACTATAAATCGATAAAAATTAAAAATAAATTATTCACCCTCTCTAGCTTAATCAGGTTCGTATTTTATAAATTTTTAATTGGTATCAGAGTAGACACTAGACACACTTATTAAGATTGATCCTTAGGAACACACACTCCTACTTATGGACCAAATGAAAAAGGTGGGTCATCTGACCCCCACTCTTTGATGGGTATAATTACCCTTACTGGAAGGCTCGAATGCAAGCCTTTCTCAAACAAAATGAAAAAGTCAGGGATGTTATTCTTGATGGTTGGGAACCACCTTCGGTAATGAAAGATGGTGTAACAATCATAAAGCCAAGAAGAGACTGAACCACTGAAGAACGCATCCTTAGTGGGGAAAACCAAAAAGGTCTAAGCTCAAACTTTGTTGTTGTGTCGATGGATGAGTTCCATCGCATCTCTGACTGTGAGACTGTTAAAGATGTATGGAATGCACTTGCTCTTGCTCATGAGGGAACTTCCCAAGTAAAACAAACAAAATTAAGATTGTTAACATCTCAGTTTGATTCCATTAAAATGAGCAATACTAAAACTTTTGGTCAATTCTATGCTCGCTTTTGTGATATCACTAATGCTTGTGCTAATCTTGGTGAGAAAATTCTACAAGCTATACAAGTACGCAAACTCCTAAGCTCCTTAACAGCAGACTATAAGATGAAATTTACAGCGATAGAAGAAATCAAGAATTTGAACACACTAAACATTGATGAACTTGTCTGGTCAATCCAAACCTATGAGCTTACTCTTGATCCACCCAAGAAAAACAAGGATGTGGCATTCAAAAGCTCCAAAAAAGGCATTTCTGATAGTGATGAGGATATGAATGATGAATCACTAGTCTTGTTAGTACAAAAATTTAAGAAGTTTATGAAGAAGAAGGGTCAACTGAGTAATCAATCTAACAAGGGACAATCTAGTAGTTGAAAGGACCAAAAGTCAAGGGAAACCAAGCCTCCTAGCCTTGATAGTAAGAAAAGTAAGCCCACTAGTCCTCAATGCTTTACTTGTAGGAATTTGGTCATATTTCTACAGAAAGTGCTAACAATAAAAAGAAATTTGGAAAAGCCTTTATTGCTACACTCAAGGACACATAAATTGAGTAGGACAATGCTAGTAACTCAGAGGATTATGACAGTAATTATTGTGCCTTCACCGTAATTACGAAAGCACACCACAATGACTCTAACTTTAGCTCGGATGAAGAAAATGAAGAAGTAAACTCTTCTCTCTTACTATCTAAGTTTAATGAATCAAATTATGAGGAACTATTTATGGATTGTCTAGGTGCTAGGGAAGAGAGAGATAAATTACTTATGGAAGTAACTAAACTTAATGATATCATCAATGTTCACAAAACAAATTTCTCTAACCTAAAGAAAGATAAAAAGGATTCGTTTGAACATATTAATGCCTTGAATATGAGACTTGTACAAACCACTGAGGAAAACAAAAATCTTAGGCAACAACTTAGTATTGCTAAAGAGACGGTGAGAAATTTGACCATTAGTCTGAAATATAGACCAAAGTCCTAGACTATGGAAAGCCACATAGAGATAAGAGAGGTCTTGGATACATAAATGAACATTCAATACCTTCATCATCCAAAACTCAATTTGTAAAATCCATTGTTGCTCAAGCAAGGAAGGTAATTTCTACACCTTATCACTTTAAGCAAATTCAGTTTGTTCCCATATGTCATAATTGTGGTAGGAAAGGACACATTAGACCTAAGTGTAGACGTTTTTATGCTTATGATTCTATCATAAGTACAAATGTTTCTAGGACACCTCAAAAAATTTCAAAAGGTAAAGTTCTTATTGCAAGAACTACATAAAAAGAAGAACCTAAGAAACCAATTATTCAAACGTCCAAAATTAAAAGAGGATGAGTTAAGAAATCTGAGTTACACTGCTTTGTGGCCCATATAGAGTTTAAAGCTAAATCAAATACCACATGGTATTTTGATAGTGGATGCTCTAGAAATATGAAGGGGAACCATTCTTTATTTAAAACCTTTGAGGAATACAATGAAGGGACAATTACCTTTGGTGATGGTAAAACATCTAAAATTGTTGGAAAAGGCTCTATTCAAATAGAGGGTATCCCTAAATTTGATGAATTTTTATATATGGAAGGACTCAAGGAAAATTTGATTAGCATAAGTCAAATATATGACAGTGATTTTAATGTGAAATTTACGAACAATCACTATATTGTAACAGATCAAAAAGATGAATGTATGAATAAGGGAATCAAATCATATGACAATTGTTATTGTATTGATACATTATCTATAGTAACATGTAACCTAGCTAGCAATGACTTAACTACCTTATGGCACGAAAAGCTAGGTCATATGAACTTTAAAGATCTGGTTAGATTAAGTAAAACTGAGATTGTGCGTGGTTTACCTGTTCTCCAAAAAATTGAAACATCTGTATGTGGACCATGTCAATTGGGTAAACAAACTAGGATCGCTCATAAGAAGATCAAGAGTATCAATGCAAATAGAGTATTGGAATCGATACATATTGACCTCATGGGTCCTTTGAGAATAGAAAGTATTGGAGGTAAGAAATACATCATAGTTATAGTAAATGACTCTTCTCGCTACACTTGGGTAGACTTTCTTAAAGATAAGTAAAATGCTTTTGAGTTCTTCACCTCATATTGTACAAGAGTGCAGATTGAAGCAGGTGAAAAAGTAGTAACCATCAAGAGACTAAGAACAGACCATGGAAAAGAGTTTGAAATTACTAAGTATGCTAACTTCTACAAAGAACATGGTATCTTTCATGAATTATCTACTCCCATCACACCTCAACAAAATGGAGTATTTGAAAGGAAAAATAGGATTCTTCAAGAGATGGCAAGAGTAATGTTGCATACCAAATAAGTCTCCAAAAGGTTTTGGGCTAAAGGTATAAATAGCACATGTCACATTATAAATCATGTATATCTTCGCCTATGTATAAACCAAACTCCCTATGAGATATGGAGAGGTAAAAAACCCAATCTGAATTTCATGCATATTTTCAAAAGTAAATGCTACATACTTAAGGATTGAGAACAATTAGGCAAGTTTGATTCAAGAAGTGATGAAGGTATATTTCTTGGTTATTCCATAAATAGTAGAGCTTACAGAGTCTTCAATTGTAGAACTAATTTTGTTCTGAAATCCATAAATGTCATTATAGATGATGCAGATAAGAAGATTACAAGTGAAAAAATTGGTAATGAAGAAAATTTCACAACACCTCAATTAACGATGACCATTGACACAATTGGAACAAAAGAAAAGGAGGTATAGGAAAGAGAAAAAAAGAAGGAAGAAGCATCAACCTTATCAATGATAAATCCAACCCAAACTTCAAAAAATAATCCTATTAAGAATATAATTGGAGATCCTAATGCAAGCATGGTAACAAGAAGAAGACAAATAAGTGACGTAACCCATTTATGCTATATTTATCAATTTGAACCAAAAAATGTGAATGAAGCCCTTAGGGATGAATTTTGGATAAATGCCATGCAGAATGAGTTAGCTCAATTTGAAAGAAATCATGTGTGGATATTGGTACCTAAGCCTAAAAACAAAAATGTCATTGGAACAAAATGGGTGTTCAAGATAAATCTGATGAGCATGACATTATTGTTAGAAATAAGTCTAGGTTGGTAGCTCAGGGCTACACACAAGTAGAAGGAGTTGACTTTGATGAAACTTTTGAACTTGTAGCTAGACTAAAGTCAATTTAGATTTAACTTGCCATTGCTTGTCACATGAAATTCAAATTATATCAAATGGATGTTAAGTTTTCCTTTTTGAATGGATTTCTAAATGAAGATGTATACGTGGAACAACCAAGAGGATTTATTAATCCAAAATTTTCAAATCATGTTTACAAACTTAACAAAGCTCTTTACAGTTTGAAACAAGATCCACGAGTATGGTATGAGAGACTTACCAATTATCTCTTGAAAAAAGGATTTATTAGAGGGGAGTTGATAAGACTCTATTAATTAAAAGGAGTAGTGATGAGATCTTTATTACTCAAATTTATGTGGATGACATAGTTTTTAGATCCACATCTAGTACATTAGTGGATGATTTTGTGCATGTCATGACAAATGAATTTGAAATGCCCATGGTAGGTGAAATGACTTTCTTTCTTGGTTTGCAAATTAAACAATCTCATGATAATATATTTATTTCTCAAACCAAGTACGCCTGCAACCTTGTTAAAAGGTTTAATCTTGAAACTAGCAGGTCATTAAGGACTCCTTTAGGTTCCAACACAAAAATTAAATAGGAAATTCAAGGTAAAAGTGTTGATCAAACCCTTTATAAGAGTATGATAAGTAGTTTACTTTACCTCACTATAAGTAGGTCTGACATATTTTTTTAGTATGGGTGTGTGTGCCCGTTATCAAACCAACCCTAAGGAATCACACTTAATGAATGTAAAGAGAATCAGTAGATATATCTCAAGTAATTATGGTCTATATTTTACTATTGACACTACTTGTGAAGTAAATAGTTTTACAGATGCCGACTGGGCAGGCAACCAGGATGATAGGAAGAGCACATCAAGTGTTGCTTCTACGTTGGGAACAACTTAGTATCATGGCACAGTAAAAATTAGAACTCTATCTCACTCTCTACAGTTGAGGCAAAATACATTGCTGCAGGAAGCTCTTGCACACAAATGATTGGTGATAACTCTAGTGCTATATGTATTTCTAATAACCCACTTCAACATTCTAGAACTAAGCACATTGACATTAGGCATCACTTTATTCGAGAATTAGTTGAAGAGAAAGTAGTGACACTTGAGTTTGTACCTATTAAGAGACAACTAGCTGATATATTCACCAAAGCCATAGACACTCAAAGATTTGAATATCTCACGAATGCCTTGGGAATTTCTCTCTCAAATTGAATTTCAAATTTTATTACCCAAAAAAAAAATGAAATAGAAGTAGAATCCTTACCTAACCAGCATGGTATTGGACTCAACTCATTTTGATATTTATTGTCTAAATTATTCTACAATTTTGACTTATGCACGCACATATTCTTGTACATGTGATGATTGATGTTGACATAAATTTATTCACAAACTCACGAACACCCATATATGATATGCTTGAAGTTTATGAATTTTCTTGAAAGACTCTAGGACTTCAACTAATCTTAACTGTAAAATTGTGTTGAGTTATATTTCTTACTTTCTAAAACTTTATCATATGGAGGCACCTAGTATTGAGAGAGCTACCAATTGTGATGTGTGAAGCTACCGCAATGAGCGGAGAGGGCTATCTCACAACTAGTGTGAAATTCATCATGCTAGGTTTATGGCTCGTGCATAAAAAAAGGAAAGATTGTGCAAAAAGCTAATGCTTATAAAACATGTACTTGCAATGCACAAAAAGAAAGATCCAATAGAGATATAAAAAAATAAAAAATTTCATGTGCCTCATTTATAAAATAAATAAAAATTTAAGTACTCTTTTGGTAGATATATTTTATTTTGTGAGATTGAAGACTTGATTATAATTTTATATGATAGGTGATATTTTTTTATTTTGAGTCTTTCTTGATTGGTCATAAATGAATTAATTGGTATATTAATAAACATATATACTACTTTTAAGTAAATGTCAATATGTCATTATAAGGACGAAGTGTACTTGTGTGCCTCTTCAACTCTACTTGCTTATTTATATGATAAATAATCAAAATTTGAGTTACAAAAAATGATGAGTTCTAAATTGGTTGTGTACTCGTTTGTAATTAAATGAGTTTAATATCTTATGTGGTTATTTATGAAACTTTAAAATAAAATTCAGATTTTTATTCATTTACATCTTCTTATTTATTAACTTTTTAATTGATTTCTAAGTTAAAGAGTCATAGAACTTAAGGGGAGTTTAACCACATTGCACTTCTCCATTAATCTTTTTTTACATTACTCTATCTTTAAGGGAAGTTTAGTTTCATTACTTTGTCCAATGTTTTGTCCTTCTTGTCTGTCAAAAAGGGGAAGAGGATTGCATTTCACTTCCATGTTTTATTTTGATTGGTGCATATAAGGGGAGAACATATTTAGTTAAGCTTATGTTAAGCTTGATTGGTATGAATACATACTACATGCTATTCTTTACATTTTGATTATTTCTATATAAACTAAACTAATGTATAATGAGGCTTTCAAGTTAAATTGTCGTATTCTTTGTCTATTTCATTTCAGTTACTTAACAAGCTTGTCAAGTTGCAACGAAGATGGATTCACCAGACTATAGGATACTTCCACTATGGAGTATGGGACATCATTGTATTTTTATCTTATTTTTATAAGTGTCATGTAGTGAGTGAAAGGTTTTGCCACACGAAAATGCCAAAGGGAGAGTTTGTAAGGACTATGAGTATTGACTATTTTCGTGGACAAAATATTTACCTGTAAACTTGTTTTTAGGCCTACTATCAAGTCTATCAAGAAAAATTGAACAAATGCTCGAGTTTTAGATAATCGTACTTCAAATATATCTTTTATAATTACGACACATAAGATTTCATTCATGCATTTAAAATTATTTTTGGTGCTAAAATATTTATTTAAAATTTAATAAATTTATGAAATTACTAATTAAATACTTTTAGATGTGTTTTAATATTTTTAAGATGGGCTTAATTTTTTTTATAATATTAAGGTTTTAAATGGGTTTTGAAATATTAAGCTTAAAATACATTTAACCCTAATATTATTAAGTATAATTATTATCTATATTTATAGAAATATTAGGGTTAAGGTAGGGTAGAGAAATAATCTATTGAAGTTGTTGAACAAAAAAAAAGGCTACAAAATTAGGCATAGGAATCATATATATATATATATATATATATATGTTGGCGCGAGTTGGATTGCACAAGTGCAACAAAAGAGCTTTTAATAGAGCACCATCATGTGGAGTATGTGGCATATGGAGCAGTAGAATTTTTTTTTCTTTCTTGTTTTCTTATTATATATATATCATCATCCCTTGTAATAAACAAAAGAGAAATACAAGATAGAAGCTGAATGTAATGCTTGTTCTATTCTATGAAATGATAGCTTATTCTAAGGAGGAATAGAAAATACCATATTTTATTATAGTATCAGAGCAATGGTTATTGCTACCCTAACGACAAAATCAAGAATTAAATAAAATATTTTATTATAGTATCAGAGCAATGGTTATTGCTACCCTAACGACAAAATCAAGAATTAAATAAAATAGTTACCTGTAATTAATTACCACCAACCTATTGACTTCGATTGATCAGAAACCAAACTTGATTTTCCCAATCCTCTAAACCGAGCCTCTCCTTTACTTTCCCAATCCTCCGAACTCTTCAATTCATAGAAACAATGGCACCTACCAAGGTAGAGAAGAAGCCTCGCCAGTCCTAACCTTTCAATTTACATACCCAACCCACCATCCAGTTCCACCATCGCGACATCAAGATCCTTCTCCTCGTTTTTTTGTTGCGCATTCCATCACAGTTGCCATCGTGGAATTTTTGTTCTGTCCCACTTCGCAACATCAACAGAACCCCTTCAGGAGCTGTCATGACATCAATAGTCTCTTTACATTCTAATTCTAGCTTTTGTAGTTGTTGGGTCCAATGCCGCCTGCCTTGATTGGGTCGTTGGATACCATCGAAGGAGAAGACCTCAACGTCGCCTACCTTGATAGTTCCATGCTCACTCACAGTCACTATAGCTTCTGAAGTATAACTAACAGGATCAACTCAGATAAGGATAGCGTGGGTTTCTACTTAAATTTGAGTGGAATTTGGCATCACTGTGCACTTCATTTTTTTATTTTTGTGTATACTTGGCTGGTATTTATTTTGAAAAAAGGAAGAAAAAAAAGATAGGTCGTAATACCAAAACCACCATAACCTATAGATTTCATGGCGGAATCTAGAGACCTAACCACCAATTCCATCCTTAACGATCTGACTACAAAAATGAGCGAGGTTCCTACTAGAGCCCATACCGTTCCACAACCAATGCTCATTGAATCTTTGACTACCCTGATCGGTATCAAGTTAGGAGGATCCAATTATGCCTTATGATCTCAGGTGGTCGAGATGTATATCTTTGGCAAGGACAAGTTGGGATATATTAATGGGGATTTCTCTCAGCCTCTAGAAGTTGAACCCTCATTCAGAAGATGGTGTACTAAAAATGCCATTGTCAAGGGATGGTTGATCAACTCGATAGACCCTTCCTTGATTGCCAATTTTATTGGATTCCCAACTAAAAAATAGGTTTGGGATTCTACTGCTACAACATATTTTGATGGGATAAACACATCTCAAGTTTATGATCTCCGCTGATGAGTTACTTGTATGAAGTAGGAGGGTGGATCTATTGAAAACTACTATAATGACCTTCAAAGGTTGTGCCAAGAAATTGATATTTGTCGTCCTAACTTGATGGAATGTGCGATTGACATATAGAAATACAACTCCATCTTACAGAAAGATCAAGTTTATACCTTCCTTTATGGACTCGATGACAGACTAGATAAAACTCGAAGTGATGTGCTTTAAATTAAACCATTCCCTACGGTGGAACAGGCCTATGGATTCGTCCGTAGGAAAGAGGTCAAGAAAATCATGATGATCTCGGGAGCAGATACGACTCCAGGAGCAGTTATGGCTTCCAAAGGGACCAAGGGATACCATAATCAGATGCCACCAAAACCAGGAGCTCTTTCCCTGGGTAGCGGGAAATTCAACTCTTCATCTAAACCTAAACCACCTTCTCATGGCATGAAATGTAACTATTGCGGAAACTCCGAACACACTCGTGATAATTGCTTCAAATTATATGGATATCTAGATTTGTTGAATGATCTTCAAGCATGGAAAAAATAGGAAACCACTGCTAATGATGACCCATTTGGAGAGCTACTGTGGCTACCTATGGTGCGTCACTATCCCTCATCCCTCACGTAAAATCTTTCCAGAATCTAGGTACTTCAAGTAAAGCATTTCACATCTCTACTCATAATGATAATGAGGACTAGATTCTCGACTCTAGAGCTATAAATCATATTATATTTAACCCAAAGGATTTCTCCAATACAACCCATCCATGACGGAGCTGTGTTGTAAATGCCAATGGGTCACTTATCCAGTTACATGGGATGAAATAGTGACTTTATCTCCTTCCTTGTCATTATCTAATACATTACTTGTACCTTCTCTTTCAAACAAACTGATGTATGTAAGTCAACTTACTTCAGATCTTAACTGTGTAGTGATGTAATATACTTTTTTCCTTCTTCAGGATATTCTCACCAAGGAGATCATTAGGCATGGTACTAAGAGGGGGGGTTTATATTATATGGATGACCTCAGTTCAAGAAGAGCCAATCATATGCAACACATGACTAGTAACAAGGAGAGACAGATTTGGTTATGTCATCATCGATTTGGGCATCCATTATTTGAGTATTTGAAGCACTTACTACCTGATTTATTTTCAAATACAATACTGATGCTTATTTTTCCAAGTGTACGAATCATTCAAGTAATAAAGTGTACAAAAGTACGGATATCGAACCCACAAGGAATGGCGTTACTAAGTACTGAAATTGACTAATCCTAATTTTATTTGAAAACCGAATTGTTGAAATTGTTTAAGAAGAAAATTAACTTAAAACTAAACGCAAATATCAAAATTGAATGTTGTTCACAAATGATTAAAAATGCTAAGGCATTTGATTTCGCTAAATCAATTCAATCCGATTTCAAGTCATGTTATATGAAATCAAAGCTAAAAGTGATGGTTGAAAAACCCAAATTTACCTAATACTCTCTCTCGAGTTATATTAGAATTACTTATCTATGAAAACCAACTATATTTCTATGAAGATTTAATCACAAACAAGCACATTACGATTTATGGAATTTCTAGAATAACCACATACATCATGCATTAGTTCTCACACTCGCATTCAACATACAGTATTTATCACAAGAAGCATTCATTACACATCTCCTCTCGGTCTCAATATAATGCAACAAATCATCTAAATCTTGGCTAGAAATTTAAAAGCATTAAGCATGGAAATAAATACTCAACTTGAAAACAATGAACTCATATAACAATAACAAAAGAAATCAGATTTTCTTGATTCAATTACATCATAGCCTTAGCAAAAACGAATTAGTTCATAATAGAAATAAGAACAAACATTATCTCAATTGAATCCATGAATAACAAATCTGAATAAAATGCAGAAAATAGAAGCTAAGGAGAAGAGATGAAAAACTCTTGAAGATGAAGACTTGGTAGCAACAAAGGTGATGATCCTTCAAGCTTCTCCAAACTTTCTCTCCAAAATTGTCTTTTCTCCTCCAAAAATGACTTAGATCTGCTCTCTCTACCGTCTTCTTCTTTCTCCATCATATTGTATATATAGATCTAGGGTTTTGGGGGCAATTTTGGAACAAAACAACATAAAAAATGTGTTTTCAGACGAAACTTGCCAGCGACGACATTATTCTCACAGCGGCGAGATTAATGTGGCTGGCGGTGAGATGCACTTGGCCGGTGGCGAGATTCACTTGGCCGGTGGTGAGATTACTTTGCCAAAACCCGTGCTCCCTGCATGATTTTCACCGTATTCTCTGTAAGGTTTTCACCAGCAGCGAAATTCCAAATTTTGAAATTTTGTTTTCTTTTTATTTGCACTCAATCCTGATCATTGAAATTTGTCCCAAACTTCTCCAAAATTATGATTTTACCTGAAATTGCACTTTAAACACGAAATACCCGTGAAATGACATTTGTGGATTAAATAATCAAATAAATGCAATTTTCACACAAATATCAACATTTAAATCATAACAAAAATGCAATAATTTGACTCTTATCAAATACACTTATACTTTAAATGTGATACTGGTATCTTAGCCAAGAGTCGCAGGGCTTCTTATCCCATCAACATGAATAAAAGTATGATTCCTTTTGCCTTAGTAAATTCTAATATTTGGGGGCCTTCCTTAGTCACTATATCATGGGCTCATCGTTGGTTTGTAATTTTTGTTGATGATTGCACACGAATGACTTGGCTTTACCTTTTAAAACACAAAGATGAAGTATTTGCTAAGTTTCACTCATTTCACACCATGGTTCGGACACAATTTTCTACAAAAATTAAGATCCTTTTTTTATAATGGAGGGGAATATGTTAATCAACAATTCTAGACATACTTTGATAGTCATGGTATTCTCCATGAAACCTTATGTCCACAAACCCCATAACATAATGGTACTACAGAAAGGAAGAATAGTCATATCTTAGAAACTGCTTGTGCCCTACTGATCAGTACATATATGCCCAGTAGATACTAGAGTGATGTTATTGCTACAACTGTCTATCTACTGAATCGTATGCACACCAAAGCCTTATAATTTTAGACTCCATTAAATGTGCTATCTAATCATTTCCCCTTGCCTACTATTTTGATGATTCCTCCCCGAATTTTTGGCTTTGTTATTTTTATCCTTCTTTATAAAAATCAACAAACTAAGTTGGATCCATATGATGTCCGGTGTGTATTTTTGGGATATGGAGTACAAAAAAGGGACAGATGCTACGATCCTATTACTAAAAGAACCTACATTACCATGGATGTCACTTTCTTAAAATTTGAATTTTTTTCCCATCACCAGTATCCCATTTCCCTTTTTAGGGGGAAATTTATGGTGAATAACAAAATTGGTCTAAGCTTGAAGTGTTAGACATTGGTAACAATCTAGCATACCCAAATGATGCCAACAATATGGTTGAACTAGTATCTAGACCTAAACCTGAACTTCTAAGAACTAAAGTTGAACCAGTGCCTATATCATTAGAAGATGTAGTAGTTGATACATTCCTCCACTCTGTAGTATCCAACGATCCTCCTAATGAGAATACTTTTGAGGTAAGCTATCCTACCACACCTTTACAAACTAATGCTATAGATACATCTACAGGTTATGTTCTACCTTTCAGAGGCAAACCTCCAAACCGATACTCTCCAGACATAAAACAACAAAAATCCAAGTATCCAATAGCCAATTATGTATCTACTCAAGGTTTATCAGAACCTATAAGGGATTTTGCACATACATTCTCCTTATGTCATATTCCAGGTAGTATTGAAGAACTTATCTGATCCAAACTAGACTCAAGCTATAAAAGAAGAATAACACATGGGTGTTGAGCATGTTGCCTCAAGGGAGGAAGATAGTGGGATGCAACTGGATTTTATCCATTAAGTATAAAGCAGATGGGTTAATTGATCGATACAAGACGAGGCTAGTAGTAAAAGGGTATACACAAAAACATGGTATAGACTATTAGGAAATTTTCTCACATGTGGCCAAAATGAAAACTATTAGAGTTTTGTTATCTCTTACAACAAATTTAGATTGGCCATTGCACCAACTTGGCATAAAAAATGTCTTTCTCTATAGTTATCTGAAAGAGGAGATTTATATGGATATACCACCAAGATATGATGTTACATCAGGAAAATAAACTGTATGTTGGTTACAACGAGCCTTGTATAGACTAAAACAATCACCTCTAGCATGGTTTGGCAAGTTGAGTTCAACAATGAGGAAATATGGGTTTCAACAAAGCAACTCTAATCACACTCTTTTCCTAATACATCAATTGGGAAAAATAATATTCCTCATAGTCTATGTAGACGACATGATCATTATAGGGGATGATGAAGAAGAAATCTCTAGGCTTTAACAACAATTTTCAAATGAGTTTGAAATGAAGAAATTAGGAGGGCTTAAATATTTCTTGGGCATTGAGGTAACAAGATCAAGACAAGGCATATTTATTTCCCAAAGGAAATATATACTAGACTTGCTGGCAGAGGTAAGATTACTAAAATGTAAACCTGCTGATATTCCAATTGTCTAAAATCACAAACTTGGAGAATATATGGACTAGGTACCATCAAAAAAATAGAGATATCAACGGTTAGTGGGTAAACTCATCTATTTATCTCATACTCGGCCTAATATTACTTATGCTGTGAGTGTAGTGAGTCAATTCATGCACTGCCTAAGTGAAGACCATATGAATGCTATAATGCGAATACTTTGTTATTTAAAGTCCTCCCCTGGGAAAGGACTTATGTTTTCAAAGAATGGTAAATTGAAAGTTACTGGATATACAGATGCGGACTGAGTAGGGAATATCAAAAATAGGAAATCTACTACTGGGTACTTTACTTTTGTGGGAGGCAATCTTGTTACATGGAGAAGCAAGAAACATAAGGCAGTTTCCTTGTCTAGTGCTGAAGTTGAATTTTGAGGAATGGTCAAGGGAATATATGAGCTCATTTGGTTAAAAAGACTTCTAACTAAGATTAGTGTTGCTCCTAACTCTAAAATGAACTTGTTCTGTGATTACAAGGTAGCTATTGCCATATCCCACAATCCAATTCAACATTATCGCACTAAGCACATTGAAGTGAATCGAAAATTCATCAAACAGAACCTTGAAGAAAAGATAATTAAGCTTCCATTTGTTAAATTAGAAGATCAATTGGCTGACGTACTCACAAAATCCATGTATGCAAGAAACTTCTACAACTCACTTGAGAAGTAGGGCATAAGAGATATCTATGCACCAACTTGAGGAGGAGTGTTGGCATGAGCTAGATTGCAAAAGTGCAGTAAAAGTGATTTTAGTGGAGCACCATCATGTGGAGCATGTGGCATATGGAGCAACATCATGTGGAGCATATGGCATATAGAGCAGCAGATTTTTTTCTTTCTTGTTTTCTTAGTATATATATATCATCATCCCTTGTATATAAACAGAAGAGAAAAATACAAGACAACAGCTAAATGTAATTCTTGTTCTATTCTATAAAATGATAGTTTATTCTAAGGAGGAATAGAAAGTACCATATTTTGTATATATATATATACACACACACAAATAGAGTGATCTATAAGAAGAAATATTGATTAATATAATCATGAATTGATGATCGTTTTTTTTGCAGCAAAATTTTTATATTTATCAATTTATTTATTTAATACTTTTCATATTCATATAGCTTATTTTGTTATTAGTATCTTGGATATTTAAATCTAATAATTGTTTAAGCAATTATGATTATTTGATTTAATTATTAAATTTCAAAGAAGTCATTTTTACTGAAATTGTGCTTAACCTTTTTGCTCTAAAATTTGCTAGTTAATTTGATTGAAGTGACATATTTTTTGAATCATCTAATTAGGATTATTCATTATTAAATTCGTTCTACAACACCCACAGGAACTTGTGTTTTTTGTGCTAACCCATTTTGTAGTTGATTTGTGAACGATTTGATTGGCGGGAAGCTTATTAGAACGTTGGTCTGGAAACCGCTCACACTAATTTTATAAATTGTGAAAACAGAGCAAGGGCTCATAAGTAAAGTTCATTGGAGTAGTATCCTAGGAAGGATAGCATAAGACCGAGTTTGTACTTAAACATTTGATTTTCATAGTAGAAAGTTAGGTGACCTAGGTTGTTTCCACTTAAAAATATTGTGTGTTATTCTTTGATTTTTGTACTTTATTCTTACACATGATTGCATGCGTGACCGCTTTGTTTAGGTTATCAAATTATAAATTGATAAAAATTAAAAATAACCTATTCACCCTCATCTAGGTTAATCAGGTCTGTATCTTATAAACTTCCATAAATAATTATTACTTTAAAATAAAATATATTATTAAAATTATTATTTTTCTAAATATGGTTTAGGGTTTTAAGGTTTGGGATTTAGGGTTTGAGATTTAAGGGTTTAGGATTTAGGGTTTAGGGTATAGGATTTAGTGTTTAGGGTTTAGGTTTAGGGTTTTGGGATTTAGGGTTAGGATTTAGAGTTTAAGGTTTAGGGTATAAGATTTTAGGGTTATATTTGTCGGTTTAGGGTTAAAATTATTATTTTTCTAAATAGGATTTAGGGTTTTGGGTTATATTTGTGGGTTAAGGTTTAGGGTTGAAATTATTATTTTTCTAGATAGAGTTTAGGGTATATGGTATAGGGCTTAGGGTATATGGTATAGGGCTTAGGGTTTAGGGCTTATGGTTATATTTGTGAGCTAGGGTTAAAATTATTATTTTTCTAAATATGATTTATGGTTTAGGGTTTTGGGATTTAGGATTTCAGGTATAGGGTATAAGGTATAGAGTTTAGGATTTAGGGTTATATTTGGAATTTGGGTAAAATTGAAATAAAAAATTAAGATGAGAATGGGGAGAGAAAGAATTCTCATTCCTTCTATTTTAGAAATTGATTCTATTACATTCCCACTTTTTAGCACAATCAAACATAAAATTGGAACGAATCAATTCTAATTTCATTTTATTACAATGAACCAAACACCACCTAAGATATCCTCTATCCTACATCTTATAGTTACTAACTTAAAAACCAGACCAAAACAAAGTGATCTATAGTCTTAACAATTTGTTCATTTTACATATTCTATAGAAAATGGTCATACTTAATGTTAACAAAAATTGATATAAAAATTAAACAATTATTATCAATATTATGATAAATCATTCACGTTTATATTGTATTTAAATTTTATTGTTCATAAAATAATTAATATTATATATTTATTTATAAATAAAATAATAAAATAATTAATTATTTATTTTAAAAATATGTACGTAAACAATCATATAAAATATTTTAAGATAAGTTTTTCAATTATAATAATAATAATAATTTTTATTTAATAATTAATATTATTATATATTTATTAAATCTGAGTTATCAATCGTATATCTACGTGGGGCCATCAATATTTATTTTCAAAAGCTTGGTGATGGTCGTATGATTCATCAACAATAAGTGGCCAATTTATTGCTCAAGAAAAAGTTGATTATTTTTTTATTTTTAATGAATGCCGTGAGCAAAATGGTTTTCCGTTAAACACGCTATTTGACCAAGGAAGTTTCAATTTTTTTTTTGTTTTTTTGTTTTTTTTGGAAGGAGAATCTGAATTTTATGTAAGCTTAAAAATAAGATAAATTGTCACGTAAGTGTCATATTAAGTATTGTTTATTACCTTAATTTAAAAA
The DNA here is from genome assembly GCA_030763125.1 of Hippophae gyantsensis. NCBI lineage: Eukaryota > Viridiplantae > Streptophyta > Magnoliopsida > Rosales > Elaeagnaceae > Hippophae > Hippophae gyantsensis. Next base: position 16,955,937 of record CM061038.1, on the reverse strand, counting down.
ATATATTTTTAATATATTTATTTGTAAAATTAGTTTCATATATAGATAAATTTAATTTTAGAACCAAATTCTTTCTATCAAACTTAATAAAATTTTCATATTTTAATGTATTACTTTAGACTTTCAACAATAAGAATTTTGTTTAATTTTTGTGAAAAATTTAGTTTAGGTTTTAAAGAAATTTATTTAAAAAGGTTTGAGTAATTTTTTCAATTAAATATTAATTTTTATGAATATATCTATATAAAAAAACATATATATGATACATGTATTAATTTGTTATTTTTAACAAAAAAAAAATAAGATAAAAATTAACTTTATTTTTAATTATGTTTTTTTAAAAAATAAAAAAACTTAATTTTTTTTCCTAAGTTAAGATAACGAGCAACACCTTTGTTTCAAGTAAATGGACTATGTATACATTTCATCTTATTTTAGATTGTTAACAAAAATATTTTAGAAAAACAAAAAAAAAATACCCTTGAAACTTATAACTATAAAAGTAATACCTCTTATATTCACTTTATACAGTTTTTTATTAAAAAAGTCTAACACATCATTTTATTTTAAATATCATCTAATTAGACGTTATTTAAATTAAATTATGATTATTTTAACTCGTTCAATATTTAGTTTTATTAATATTTTTATTGTTATAAATATTAAGGTATTAGTTTTTATAGTTTTTCAAATATTTTAACATTTAACTTGTTATAAAAAATTTGTTAAATATTTCGATGTTTAGTTTTATTAATATTAATATTTATATATTTTTAATCATTTTGGTTAATTTAATATCACATTTAATTATTAATTTTTTAATAAAAATGACCAAAATAAAATAAAATATTAATAGAATTAAATATTAAAGATATTTTTATAACAAATTAAATATTAAAAATATTTTTAATGCCAATTCAAGACATTAATATCATAACATATATTTAAGCCATTTATATATTATTGATGTCAGCTTAATAGAAGTGCACTCACAAAGAAAAACTATATCTATATTACAAGTTGTAGTTGTTAAGCCATTTATATATTATTGATGTCAACTTAATAGAAGTGCATTAACAAAGAAAAAATATATCTATATCACAAGTTGTAGTTGAATCACACCTTATGTGTTAATTAATTATATGTTAAAAGATTTAATCTTATTGTTTTAATCAATAATTATATAATATATTAGTTGGGATTGTGTGGTAGCTTAAAGAAATGTACTTAAAAAATACTATAACAATAAAAAGCCTAGCTTATTAAACATTTAACACTTTCGTAATTTTTTTATTAATATTAAATCTACTATTTTTTTTCAAATTTAACACTTTTAGTTTAAATTTAAATATAAAGAGAAAATATGTTTAATTTTAAAAGTTAAAAAGTTAGATAATGTTGAAAAATAATAATATAATAATTATGATTGTTATATTAAAATTTAGTATAATTTTTAAATTTAAATTAAATTTGTGAAGTTTTAAAATATTGTGAATATCTTTATATATATAGCCTAGTTTTTGACTCATGTAAATTCATTAGTCTATAATTTAAATTTGATAAATATATAATAATATTAATTTATCGATAATAATTATCATTATTTTAAAATAATAAAAGAAAATAAAAATCTTTAAACATATAAGTTGCCCACTATGATAAGATAGAAAATTGATTTACTTTTTTTTAAAGGTTTAAAAGTATTATTTTTAAAACAAAAGATTAATTAATTTGTTACTTTTGAAGAATAAATATATAACAATAATTATTCTATTATGTAATAGTTAATTAATTTATTCATAGTGAAAAATATACATACAATAATAATTATGTTATAAGTAATAGGTGTGCCACTTTGTGACTAATTATGTTATGAGTAATAGACACAATTTAAACATAAGTGATACTTTATATAATAAATAAATCAAATATAATTGGATAACACATATAAATTTGACACGATAAATAAAATTTTATCAAATTAAATAATTATTTTTATGAATATTTTTTTGCTTAGAACTAATGTGATTATTTTTTAATTGATATTAGATATAACATAATCTTTACATGAAAAACATGATTGGTTTAACTCAATTAATACTTTCAAAATAATAATTAAAGGTTCATAAAATGTAAAGTCAATACAAATTATACTATTATTATTTATTATAAGAATATTTATGTGTTTATAAATAAGCAATTATTAAATATATTAATTTTTATCCTTAATATAATAAAATAACTATTAATGAAAAATATATTTATTATATGAACATTTAACAAAATATGATATCTTCATTAAAGAATTGATCGAATACTCATTAAATGGGTAATCATCAATTGTATGAATTATTATCTTTAATATAATAAAAATAATTGTATTTATGTGTTTAATAAATAGATAATCATTAACTATATAAATTATCACCCTTAATGTAACAGAAACGATTGTATTATACAATATAATTATTTATAAAATGTTTTATTATATGGATATTTTAATATTAATTGATGTGAAAAAGTAACAAAAAAATATAAAAATATATTTATTATATAAATATTTTGATATTTATCGGTGTAAAAAAATAACAAAAGTAAAAAGAATTACATTTTGATCGTTGACCACACATCAAGACTTTTTTATATACAAGATATTTCCCACCCTAATTTTTAGGTTTAATTTTACCTTTTTTTTTTGCTACTTTTATAACACACATACAAATATTAAAATGTCTTTAAAATAAATATTTTTTTTATTTATACACACCAATAAATATGAAAATGTCTCTAAATAAATACATTTTTTTTTATTTATACATACAAATAAATACTAAAATATCCTTAAAATAAATATACTTTTTATAACTAACTATTACTATATATAAAAAAATCGAAAATAACCGATAACAATACATTGATTATCCTTCCACTTCACTATTTCTCTACTTTTATACGTAAATAAATAATAAAATGTCTATAAAATAAATACATATTTTATTTATACAAACAAATATATACTAAAATATTCCCAAAATAAATATATTTTTTATAATTATCTATTATTATATGTAAAAAACAAGAATAACCAATAAAAAATATATTAGTTATTCTCCCATTCCACTATTTTGCTTTTTTCTACACATAAATAATACCAAAATATCCTTATAATAAATATATTTTTTTATTTATACGCACAAATAAATAGTAAAATATTTCTAAAATAAATAAACTTTTTATTTATACATACAAATAAATACCACAATATCCCTACAATAAATAGGTTTTTTTATAATTGTAAATAAAAAGTAGTAATAAGTAATGAATAGTACATTGGTTATTTTCTTGCTCTACTATTCAACTATTATTTTATACATAAATAAATATCAAAATATCTTTAAAATAGACACACTTTTTATAATGATTGTTTTCTTAGTTTTATTGTGTACAGTTTTGATTATTTTTTTAATATACAAATAAATATCAACATGTACTTATATCTCTTTTATTTATTTATTTATTTTTTTCATTTTTTGTAAGTTTTTTTTACTATTTATTGGTTATTATTTTCATTTTTCTTTACATTAATAAATATCAAAATGTCTATATATACTTACTAAATTTAAAAAAAATTATGTTTAAAGACGTTTTTTTAAAATTAAGAATTATACAACAATATCAATTATAGCTCGACAATCAAAACTATTATATACTTATCAAATTTAAATAACATAATATTTTTTTATATTTTTTAGAAATAATATCAGTATTTTAAATCAAATATTAATACAAAATATGAGATAAAAATAAATATATTACTTAATAAATTATTTATAAATTACTTATTAATTTAAATAATTTTATTAATATAATTAAATTTTATGCCAGAATTCAAAACTAATAACATATAAAAACGAGACATCAAAATATTAAATCTAGTAATTTAGGGCTTTTGGCATAATAAAATAACTAAATATAAAACGCCAAATTTCAAGCCAACTAGAGCCATAACTCAGTTCCATTTTTTCCCGTTGTATCTCTGTTTGGGCTGTTACCTTTAGATTTTTGTCCATAAAGGATATATTTGTTATTATAGTTTAAAAATAAACTTGAGTGATTTTTAGTTTAAAAATAAACATATTTTAATTTATTGAATAATTTATTGGTTAAATTTTTTCTTCTTTCTTAATTTTTCTTTTTTTCCTTCTCACCGGTCAAATTATCTCTTCTTCTCTCTCCTATCCTAATTTTTTCCCCTTTTCTTCTCTAATTCTTATCTCTCTCTTCCACCAACTTTCTACCTACTTTTAATAAATAATAATTTATATTTATATAGTAAAAAATATATAATTTTTTATAACAAATAACTTATCAAAATTTTATTATAAAATAATTTAAAATAATAATAATAAATTATAAAATTTTAAATTATTAAAAACTTTAATAAATAGTTACAATAATTTTATGAAATATTTTTGACATTTGAAAAAAATAAATTATTTAAGATTAAAAAAAATTAAAAAATAGATTACATTGTAACATATATCCCTAATATTATTATAATTTTAATTATTATTAAGATAACAAATATTTATTAATAATAATTTTATTTAAGTATTAAAATATAATTAATTAGATATAATTTATATATTTTATTATATTAATAATAAAAATAATTATAATAATATTATATTAGATAATATTTTTACAAAATATTTATAATATAATGTTTTATGTTTATATTGTATCTTATAGAAAGTTGGATAAAGAGGTTTCATAATTTTTTTAATAATTTAATTATTTTTATGAATATTATTTTTTATATTATAATTATAATTAATATTATAATTATAATTAATATTATAATTAATATTTATTATTATTAATAATAATGTATTATATTATTTATGAATTATCAAAATATTTAGCATATCACTTTCGTATAAATTTATATTTATTTTATTATAAATTAAATTATTTTTTATTTTTTAAAATAAATTTTTAATATATAATATGATAAAAGAGATTTGTGTATTTAAAATTAATTATAAATTTATAAGGTGTTAATATTTTTTTATATTTATAATAATTATTTTTAAAAAATAGAGTTAATATATTTTTTTTATAAATAATATTTTTTTTTAAATTTAAGATTAAAATATTATTATTTTTAAACTAAAATCCATTTAAACCTATTTTTAAACTATAATAAGAGATATGCACTTTGTATACAAAAACCCGTCACCCTCAGGATCAAGTCCTTGCAATTACCAATATTTCCTGCTGAAAACTCCATGGAAGACTATAACAGATCAAAGTCTTATGGAGGTGGGGCGATGCAGCTGGATTACTCTTATGGAGTACAATCTAGACCACCAACCTCATATGAAATCAGGAGCTACAGTTCTTCTTATGCACAAACCCAGATAGCTAACAGGGACTTGAAGTTGAAAAAGGGGAAAAGCACTTCTGGGTCTTCTTCAAACTCTTGGAGCATCACTGACCCTGAGTTTCAGCGGAAGAAGAGAGTTGCTAGCTATAAAATGTATTCTGTCGAAGGCAAAATGAAGGGCTCCTTTAGGAAAAGCTTCAGGTGGCTAAAGACAAAGTACACCCAAATGGTTTATGGATGGTGGTGACCCTTTTTTGGGTATTAGTTCTGAATTCCCTTCTATATTTCAGTTTCTTTATATTTTTTTTGTGATTGATAATCACTAATTTTCGGTGATAAAGGATAAATTTAGATTTTGGGGTTTGTACTAATAAAAGTCATGCTTTGGGTTTAATCACACGTTGAATTGTATTATATTAATTGTTATTTTGTTTGCTTATGGACATATATTATTTTAGCTTAAATTATGGAGTGCAACAGTGTTTTACTAATAAGTTGGTAAAAGTGAGCACCTTTTATGCAATTAATTGTGCTAGTTTGCTCCTTAATATTACAAAAACTGTTTAATTGCATGATATAATTCTTTATAGATGAAGTTTTTTTTAACCTTCTTTCATACAGTATACATATTTTTGTAATAAGAGAAAAATGTCTTTTTAAAGGATTAAAAGTGAAACTATGCAATTTGATGGGTTATATAAAACGGATACTATACAAATTTGCTTATTGGGGATACTGTGAGATTGGGATTTGATGTCTTTTATTCTAATCCCTATTTTTTCAGCATATTGTTTTTAAATACTCTTCTTGTATTTTGATGTTCTCATGTAGTCGGGAAATGTATGACAATATAGAACTGTGTTATTCTCTTTGAAATAATGTACTGGAGGATGTAGGTTTTGTCTCTAATTGTTTCTAACTTTTGTCTTCATTGATGAGTTTGGTTTTTTCTTCCCAGTAACTAAGAAACAGTTGAGAACATCGGTGTGGTTTGTTATAGTTATCTTTTATCAATTAAAATTTAAGCCAAATCTTTTGTTGGTTTTAGTCCCAACTTCATGTATTCTTGTAGGCACAGAACCTCTTTTTTCAAAGCGTCCATCATAATTTTGGTTACTACACGTATAACAACTTGCTTCTGCATTTTATGGTTTTTTAATCGACCTTTGTCTCTAGCATGCTAGCAACATAAGGAGAACACTGATTAATAAATACTACTACACAGACTATAATCAACTTGTTTTTATCAATTAATCACATATGGACTTGTATTATATTGGTTTGATTATTACTTTGTTTCCTCATTGACATTTATTATTTGAGCCTAAATTATGTGCTAGTTGGTTCCTTATTATCCATTACTGTTGATGACTATTATAAAAATGGTTTAATTGCATAATCTAACCTTTTGTAGATAAAGCTTCATTTTTAACTGTCCTTCACGTAGTACACATTTTTTTTTGGGGTAACATCAAAATAAACCCATACTTTCCTGAGTCGCACAAAGAAACACCAACTTCCATTACACATATGTTTATGAAAGCAGCTTCACATATCTGTATCTGTTTTTGTGATGCTGAGGTTTCCATTTTTCAAATATCTTATTCTGTTGGTTTGTGAACTGAGAGCAATTCTTGGAATATACTTGTACTAGCACATATCCCATTCTGGTAATTACTCCTTGTAATATCCTACTAGTTCTAGCATACTTATTGTTTTCCATTTCTATTTCCAACAGGCAGAGCAAAGTATGGTAAAGAAAAAACCTAGGGCCTATTTGGAACGGTTATCCTTTTAGTTGAAAATGATTTCAAATGACTTAAAGCACTTTCAAGGATGTTTGGTAATTTTTATAAGAAGTGGTTTAAAATTTTGAGAAGTATTGTTTGTGCGTTTAGGAAAGGTTTTAAGAGTAGTAGTTTAGGATGCATGCATTTCTCTAAAACTAATTACTAAAATGTCACTCTAAATCATCTCTAACAATTTTATGTCAAACACCTTATTTCTTCTCTCTAAATTGCTTTTAATCAAACTACTTCATTTCAAACTCCGCCTGCTTAAACAACTTCTAAAAAAGCATATCCAAACGGCCCCATATCCGCAGCTTTATGTGTAAAGTGCAATAGATATCACAAATTGGACTGTTCAAAATAGAAACAACTACATAAATCAAATAATATCAGTGAGAGGAGATTGATGAGAAATACTCTGATATGATTAGGATGGAACATTACAACCCTATATGTACTAACCTTCATTCACTGTTACAAATCAGTGAATGACACATGTATAAAACAAGTAAGGATATAACTAAAATGCTATAAATATAACTAAACTAATTACATTTAGTTACACGAAACTGATTATTTTAAGTCTCATGTTCCCTTCAAACTTAGGTTTGTGAAGAACCGTGAGTTTATTTCTTGAAGTGAGAAATTGAGAAGCTGTGAGAGACTTGGTAAGTATATATGCAATTTGGTTTTGGCAATAACATACTTTTCCTCAATGTGTGTTTCCATGACTTGCTCTCTGATGAAATGAAAATCAATTTTCACATATTTGGTACGTGCATACATAATAGGATTCTTAGCAAGGTACTATATGCTCGCATTGTCACAATAAATAGTTGGCATTTTCAGTGAGTAAACCTGCAATTCTTGTAACGATGACTTCATCCACATAAGTTTAGCTATTGCAGATGTAAGAGCACTATATTCGGACTCACAACTACATGGAGAGATCACTTTTTTTTGCTAGAGCTCCATGAAATGAGACAATCACCCATATATACACAGTAACCATCAATATTTCTTTTATCATTAGTATTCCCTCCCCGTAATGGCATCATTGAATGCAAAAGATTTAGACGATCTGATTTTTGTTACAAAACTCCATTTGTAGTGGAACCTTTTAAATACTTGAGAAGTGAGAATCCTCTTTGCAACATTTCAATGCACATATGTTGGTTTATTCAAGAATTGGCCGAACTTGTTTACTATGTATGCAATTTATGGTCGTGTGATTGTGCAATATTATAGTGCATCAATTACACTTCTATAAGATGTGGATCCTTGAAGAGTAACTATCAAATTTAGAAAGGGTGCCGTTTGAAGAGACAAGTGTAGAAGCAAACTTGCAACCAACAAGCGCAGTTCGATGTAGCAACTCTTGAATATATTTCTTTTGACACAAATAAATGTGATCAGTGGATTGCAAAACTTCAATACCAAAGAAATAGGATAACTTTTTCAAGTTTTTCAAAGAAAACTTATGATTCACGTGAGTAACAAACTCTTGAATTTTATAATTATTTCCTGTGATGACAATGTCATAAACATATACCAACAAAATAATTGAAATAGTATTAGAATCTTGATTTTGAGAATCCCTATTCAAGTAAACTTTTATTCAATTTTTGAAACCAAGCACGTGGTTCTTGCTTAAGGCCATATAATGCCTTAGTGAATTTGCAAACTAGATCTTCTTCTTGCTCAAAACCATGTGGTTATGACATGAAAACCTCTTCTTTTAAGTTCCCATCGAGAAAAACATTGTTTACATCCAATTGTCTAAGTGTCCACACTTTAAATAGTGCAATAAATAAGACTACTCTAATGGTAGTGTGCTTTACAATTGGATTGGATGTTTCATCAAAATCAACTCATGCTATTTGATGATAACTTTTAGTTACAACTTGACTCTTGTGTTTATCTGTTGATATGATAGCATTTTTTGTTGAACATCTACTTCCTTCCAATTACTTATACCCTTTTTAAAAGAAACTTTAACCCATGTTTTGTTTCTTACGAAAGCATCAAATTCATATTCCATGGAAGCTCTCCCTTCTGGAATTTGAAATGCTTGCTTCTAAGTTAAAGGCTTAACATTAGTAAAAACAATCATTAAGGTTGCATTGAAAATTTTCTTATCTGGTAAACTACTAGTTTTGCTCCTTCTTACCATATGATGAGCATTGGAAGGTAGTGGTGAAGGTTTCATGTTGTCAAGGTTAACACATAAGATGGAAAGATCAATGGTCAAATGAATAGAGTCAGGAGAAGTGTCAATTATAAGTAAGGTATCAATGGTGGGTGAGTCATTTTCTAAGAGTAAAGGTATTGGCTGTGTTGTCTCACTTTTAGAGGAGAAGGTGGATTATATAGGATGAACATATACTGGTGTAGTGCTTCAGGAAAAAATTGTCATTAGAGAATTGAGGTTGAGTTGATGGAGATGAGTTATCATTTGTAGGTGATTTTTGTTGATCCAAAGTAATAGGATGAAGAATAGAAGCTAATGGTAACAGAAGTTTGCAAGTCTCTTGTTTGAAAATGAGACTGTTAGATGAAAAGGCTTTATCCAAGTAAGGAAAATTATGTTCATGAAATTTCACATGTTTACTAGTGTAAATTTTTCAGTGCTAACATCTAGGCAAATATACTCTCTATGTTGAGAGTCATAGCTAATAAGAACACATGATAGTAATTTAGGCACAAGTTTATGTTTGTCGAAATGTCTAAGGCATGGAAAGCTTAGACATCCAAAGGTCTCAAGAAAACCATAATCAGACAGCTTATTATAGAGCATTCGATAAGGAGATTTATATTGTAAAACTTTAGAAGGCAATCTATTTTGGACATACATGACACCTCTGCATGCATGAGTCTAGTATTTCATGGGAACATGAGACTTCAAAGTAAAATCAAAGTACTTTACTCTTCTGTGTTTTGTTTCAAATGTCCCATTTATTCAAAAGAATGAGGACATGTGATTCTATGCTCAATGCCTTTCTGTTCCTATTCATTAGTCAAAAATTGGAACTCTCATCCTTCATCTGTTTGCATTGCCTTTACTTTCGTATCAAATTGTGCATGCACCATGGCTTGAAACATATTAAGAGCAATTTTGCTTGGATTCTTAGTAGATAAAAAATAAATCCACATTTAGTATGTGCAATCATCAACTAATAACAAATAATATTTGGCACCATTGATAGAAAGAATAGAAAAAGTCCATAAGTCACCATATATTAATTCAAAAATCTTAACATGTGTAGAAAAGAAATGTAGTTTGTTAGCTTTACCAAGAGGACAAGAATCACGTTTCATAGAACTAGTAGATACATTAGCTTTACCTAATTGAGCTAACTAATTTACTTTACTTAAAACAACATCAGAGGGATGATACAAACGAGAATGCCACAACTCAAAATTAGTTCTATTTGCATTTGAGCCAGTGGAAATAGAACATGTTTTGTGCTCATTCACCTTTGAAGACTCTTTATTGAAGCATTATATCTTGTACAAGCCATTATCAATATTGCCTTGGAAGAGTGTCCTCTAATTACTTGGATCCATGATGTAGAAAGAATAAGGGTTAAATTCAATATACTCATTATTATCAATGCATAACTTATGAACTAGGAGAAAGTTAGAAGAAACTTGTGGAGTATGGAGCAAATCTCAGAGAAAAAATTTATGATCATTCAACATCAAAGTGCTAGATCCTAATTACTCAATATGCAATGCATATCCATTACATGTAGTGACACCATCATGACTAGTATATGGTGTAGCTTTCTCCATTTGAGTTGCATCAATTGTGAGATGGTGATTTACTCCACTATCCAAAACCCAGATAGTATCCACATCCACATCTTCAATTGCTTGAGCTATAAGAGAAAATTTTGAGTTTCCTTGAACCTTAGTGCTTTTTCCAAGTAGGATTTCTCTTAGTTGAAAACAATTTATAGTTTGCCTAATTGCTTGCTTGTGAATTCTCTTTGGCACAAATTTATCTCCACTACCTTGACCAGATAGGAAGTTCTTGAGGCTTCATCGTTGTGACTTAGTATCGTCTTTATTAGGACTAGAAAACTTCATACTAGAATTTTCAAGACAAACAACATTACTATGAAGTATGTTTTGTTGTTCTCTTAGTTGCTTGGGTCTTATCCTCTCATGATTTATCAATTGACTATGCAGCTCATCAAGTCCAATTGGTTCCATACGAAGATTTATTGAGGTTATAAAATAATTATAGTTAGTGCCAAGACTATAAATGACACTCATAACTATATCTCTCTTAGATAGTAATCAATAGACCTATCACCCTTCCTTAATGAGTGAAGTTGAGAATATAAATCCATGATATATGAATGTGTTGATAAAACAAAAACTCTTTCAAGCTTGATCCACATATCAAAGGCTCGAGACATTTACACAATATGGTACTATATAGTGGGTAAAACTGATTCATAGAACCATGACTTCAAAGTGTTATTTCCTTGTATCCAAATTCCATACTCAAGATTTAACATTGATTGTTGAGTGTTGGATAAGGTAGGTAAAATTTTTGATGGCGTAGGCTTAGTACCAAAACAATTGTCTTATAAGACATAAACATAAACCATACTTTCCATTTGGTCCTTCCAAATGAGATAGCAGTTCCTGTCCAACTTGGTTGAAAAAGAGAAATGGCATGGTGGAGTTATAAACATGTGTTTGCAATTGTAGGGAAAACAGGTGTATGGCTTACAAAGAAAGGATTGTGCATATAAGATTGCTAGTACCAGTACCAGCAAAGCCTAGTGGTAGACCATGAGCAGGTGGATAGATGTGAGTGTTTTAAGGTAAAGGTTAAGGAAAGGTACTGTCAATCATTGCTAGAAAAAGAAATGACAAAGCTCAGGGAAAAGGAAGAGTTAAAAGCTCTGATACCATACATAAATCAAAGAAGATTAGTAAGAGGAGACTGATGAGAAATATTCTATGATACGATTAGAATGAAAAATTACAACCCTATATGTACTAATATTCATTCGTTGTAACAAATCAATGAATGACACATGTATAAAATAGTTAAATACATAATTAAAATGCTATTGGTGACTATGAAAATAGAGTCATTAGTACACATTTTTACTTAATATTTATTTGTTTTATTTAAAAATAGTATTTTTATGGCTAAAAAAATTAAAATATAAAAATTTTAGTGAAATGGGTGAAAATATAATTTTTGGGATTTTATGGATTTTTTATGAATTTTTAACGCATGACTAATCAGAAGTTGCCATGTGGCATACCACGCGAGCAGAGGAGTTGACTGGGCAAGCCACGCAAGCACGGAGAGCGAATCATATCGTGTCGCATGTGTGGAGGACGAAACACGCACCACGTGTCAGCACGACATTCAATCCGAGTTTAGAAATCAGTCAATGTACCATGACATGTGTCACCACGCTATTGATCCGCACGTTCCACTCATGAGCCACGCCATCCATTCCCGTGTATCACGTCATGCCACGTGTTGCTGACTCAGCAAGCGTTGACTCTGACCGGTCTCCCCTACCACGCGTCGCTCCCTGATTCTCCCAATGAATTTTGGATGCCACGCGTCGCGTTATGATTGGCTAAAATTGTCAATTTTGCTTGTTTTGATTGTACCCCTTGATCTGAAGCTGATCAGACGGTCCAGATCGCACCTGAGCTTTATTTAAGCCCATAATCACTCTATAAACCTTAATTAGCCTCCATTAGCATAATTTTGGTTAGTTTTTAGAGCTAAAAAGAGAGAAAAATACAAAAAAATTCAAGAAACGACACATTTTTGGTGGAGATTCAAGAGGAAATTAATACTATAATTCAAGAGATTGATTGTATTTCTTTTTCTACTCTTCTCTTTATTAATTTTATGTCTTTCTTTATGAAAAATATGTGTTTTATGAACACAATTATGTGTAATTAATTTATTAATCTAGGGATCTTATGAACTCAATTTTCACCATGTGATGATCTAATATTTTTTCCCAAGTATAATATTAATTTAATTATATTATTTAATCTGATTTTTATGCTATTAATTGTTTGGCCAACAATTTATCTATAAAGGTAATTAAATAGATTTGAGAGAATTATTTAATTGTTTGTCTTGATTAAATAACATGCATAGTTTCTAGACAGAGATGTATGATTCTTATGTATGTAATCCATAATTGATGAACTTAATGAATACTATGCAATTTAATTAGCATGAGAGTGTGATTAAATTAATTACTATATGGTGTGTATTTTACTTAAGAGAGGAATATATGTTAGATTAGATTCAATTGATCATGTAATTAATCGATATTATATTGGAGGGATTTTAGTGATTCGCATATTTAAAAAATTGGAGGATTAAATATTCCTAGATATTTTCTCATATATCTTTTTAGTTACCAAATTTGATTCAATTAATTATTGCTATTTAATTTTAGTTATTTTAATTTTGCTTCATTAAAATATAAAAACACCAAAAAAAATTGATTTTTATTATTTTTAGTTTTAAAAATTAGTTTTTAATAAAATAATCTCTATGGGAACGATATTTTCTTATCATTATATTACTTGTTGTGATACATATACTTGCGTATTCATTACACACACAATTTGTGTAGCGATGAGCTATAAAGATAAACTAGATCATTACATTTAGCTACACTAAATTGATTATTTAAACTAAGTTTTATAACAACTTCTAGAACAAGAGATACACGAGTCTGTTTGGATGTGCTTACTTTAAAAGTGATTTTAATAGAAGTTATTTAAAATGAAGTGGTTTAATTAAAAATTATTTTAAGACAAGTATTTGGGTATTTGGGATGAAAATGTTAGAAGGATTTTTAAGTAGCATTTTAATAATTATTTTGAGAATGATACATGTATCTAAAACTATTGGTCCATTTGGAATCACTTATCCTTTTAGTTGAAAGTACTTTGATCCATCTTTCAAGATTGTTTGGCACTTTCTATGAAAAGTGCTTTCAAAAGTTTGAGAAGAAGCATTATTTGTGTTTTTAAGAGAAGTGAATAATACTTATTTTTGTGGGAATAGTTTCAAATGCATGCTTTTATCCTAAAATAATATCAAAGTACCATTTAAAATTATTTCTAACATTTTTATCCCAAACACCTAATTCTCTATCTTGAAATTACTTTTAACCAAACCATTTCTCTTGAAACCACTTCTAAGAGATGCCTTACTTCTCTCAAAATTAAGTATTGTTTTTCCTAAAAACATTAATAGTGATTCTTTAAAGCATTTCTCTTAAAGATTAACAAACATCCTAAAAATTTCTTTGGGGCCATTACAAATTACTTTCAACCAAAATGATAAGAACTTCCAAACCAACTTAAAACTAGGTGCAATTCTCACATTAGAAGCCCTAGAAGCACTCTTATTCTTAGGATAACTCCTTTTTGAATAGCTAGAGCTAAGAGATTAAACACCATTCCACAAATTGAGGGCAAGACTAGAGCATTCCATATGACAAACATAGCATCTATCACGATTCAAACCTCAAAGTTTGAATAAGCTAAAATAACAAATTTCAGGAGCTAATAGACTGATAGAAACTAGATTGAAAAAGGAAAAAAGAAATGCTTGAACGAATTTCAAAATTAAAATGGAGCGTAAACCAAACCATAAGAAAATCTAAGAAAGAGACATGATTGAAAGATTATTGAGGAAAGTAAATTGAGAAAGATCAAGTAAAAGAATGTGAGAGGGAAACGAAACAAAGAAAAACAAGAGACAAAATAAACAAAGAAATGCAATCAAAGAACAAAAGTGAGTTTCAAAACCCTAGATTAGAAAAGAAACAAGAGTAAGAAAATGAACATGAATCGAATGAGACAGAATAAACGGAATAACCTAAAGAAATGAGTGAGTAGCTATGGATATCAATGAGATGCGATGTTGAGTGGAGAAATCTAAATCAAGAACTTGATATAAGTAATAGTAAGAGTTGAGAAACATACTCAGATGGATCTTACTGAGTGTAATGATTAACCTTTTATATTGTTTACATGAAATGTATGTTAAGTAACATGTAGTAGCACTTATACTATAGCTAATACAATTGCATAACCAATTATGTTATAAGATCTATGATGTGTACTAAGGAGCATTGCATTACATTGTCTAATAGTCCTCCTTAAGATTATTGTGGTGGTAAAACCATGAACTTGATATTTAATGGAATGAACCGTACTTCTCCAAATGGCTTGGTCAATCATCACTTGCTCTTCTATAAGATTATACCTAATATCAAATTTATTTTTCCATGCACAAGTCTCTGATAAAATAAAAATCTATTTCAACATGTTTCAGTATCCTATGCATGAATAGATTGGCTTCTATAAACTTGGCACTGATGTTATTTATGAACAAAATTGGTGTATTCTACCTCTACACTATATCATGAAACCATATTTTGCTTCAAAGATGTTCATGACACCAAACTATCCCCAAAGTATATGACGAAACCCCTAGTGCTTCTGTAGTCATCAAACCATATATTGCTACAATCCAATATGTTTCGGTTGGTTGAGGCAAAAATTGACAAAGCCTATTTACTATATAAGTTATCTCAAGCCATGTGATAACTCTAAACAAAACACTATTAGTAAGAGGTTCACCAGCATACTTTGACAAAACAGAAGTGGAACTTATAGAAGTTTTGAGTGGTTTTGTAGATTCCAATCCTATTTTAACAAGAATACCTTTGATGTATTTTTGCTAGCCTTGGTGAAGTTAGTCATCCTTTATATGAACTTCAATACCAAGAGAGAAGTGAAAATGACCTAAGTTTTTTAATGAAAACTTTTCAATGTAGCTTTCATTATTTCCTATCATAATTATGTCATCTACATTACTAATAAAATTATGACTCTATCTACACAATGCTAAATGAACATGGAAATATCAAATTTGAAGTTCATGAATCACAACCCAGATAAAGTAGAGTCAACTTTTGATAACATACTCTAGGAGCTTACTTTAGACCTTAGATTTCCCTTTTGAGCTTACAACCCAAGTAGATGCTCCTTATCTTTAAAACCTCTTGGTTGAGTCATATAGACTATCTCTTACAAGTCACCATTTAGAAAAAAACACAATTAACATCGTTGCTTAAGAGGCCAGTTCATGAAAATGGCTAGTGTAAGAATTACCTTGATAGTTTGAGGTTTGAAAATTGGGAAGAAGGTCTCTGAATAATCAATCCCTTCAACTTAATTGTAACCTACATCCACTATATAAGCCTTGTACTTTCTAGAAAGCCATTAAGTATGAGTTTAGTTCTAAACACCTACTTGTTGGGTCTGAATCATTTGGACAGTGCACCAGCTCCCATATGTCATTGTCAATTAAGGATTAAAATTATTTTCTCATGGCTTCCTCCCACCTAGATATTCTCTAAGCCTCAATATAAGACTTTGGTTAAAAAAGAATTATGGTGGTTTTAATTCTGAAAATACGAGGCTTAGGAGAGCCAATTTTGGACCTTATGACTATAGAGTGTGCATTGGTGACATCAAGAGGTGGTGGAGAAACAACAAGCTCATTAGGTAAATCTGATATGTTGAAAGGACAATGAGGTAAATCATCGACATTACCAAATAAAGGCAAGAAGGGAAAGGATATGTAAGGAACACTAAGTGAATGAGTAATTGATTCAAAATAATGAGTTGTTGAAGAGGTGAGACGAGATGATTGAACACTTAGAAGATAAGAAAATAGGTGTTCAGGTATCAATAGAGGTGATGGTAAGGTAGGTTTAGAATCACTAGAAGTGTGAGCATTATTATTGTAAAAAAAAAGGAGACATATAAGCACCAAAAGATACAACTTGATGTAGCATTGGTGATGCAAGTGTAAGAAGGGTTAAAGGAAGAGATTGTTAAAGAATGAAATAAAACTCTTGAATAGAATTAGTTGTATGAATGATAGGGTTATCAAGAGAATCTCTACTTGGAAAATACTATTCATTACACTAAACATGTCTACTAGTATAGAGTCTACTATTTGAAATATTTAAGCATAAATAACCTTGTTACCGAGGTGCATATCCTAAAAATATGCATGGTAAGGACCTTTGTTGTAATTTGTGAGAATTGTAAGAGCAAAGAAGGGAAATATAGACAACCAAAGGCTTTTAAGAAGGTGAAATCAGGTCCTCTATGATAGAATAACTGATAGGGCATGCTATACTTTAAAGCTTTGGTAGGTAGTTTATTAAGTACATGTATAGCAATGCAAAATGCATACATCCAATACTTCATTCCTAGTCCAGACTGAACTAGCATAGTTAACCCCTTTCTACAAACTATTTTTGGTTTCCACAACACCATTTTGTTCTAATGTGTGTGAATTGATGCACAAATTTTGTACCAATAAAAATCTTGTAGGTGTATTAATTACTGATAATAAGTGATAAGTATATTTCTAAAGTCGTACTCAAGAGGAAAAATGTAGTTTTACATAATTCTTTAATTTTCTTAAAAACTTAAACAAATATAAAAATAAAATCTAAACATTCTATCATAATGATTGAGTTTTGAAAATCCTAAACTAATAATAATTAATTAAAATAACTTAATATATATTTGACTCAAACAAATATTTTTATTTATAAAAAGCTGGCAAATGTAGGAATCACTTATAATTAGTGATAAGTATACATCCAAGGTCGGTTTCAAGAGAAAAAAATGTGATTTTAAATAATTCTTCAATTTTCTTAAACTTAAACAAATACGAAAATAAAACCTAAACATTCTATCACAATGATTAGGTTTTGAAATTCTGGAAACTAATAACAATTAATTAAAATAACTAAATATGGACTCGAGTTGAACAAATTCAAGACAAATACATAATTAATAATCAATGAAGAATTAATTGGAATATTTAGTTAGTTAACCATGTTTATTTAAAAATATTTAGATTAATTAAAGTATAAATTCAAATTATTAATTTTTCCTTTTAAATATGAAAAATGCCTTTGATCGGGTCATTCTTCTTTATTAATTAAATTAATTTCTTATATGGGGATCATTAATTTATTAATTAAATTATTCTTAATGTCAAAGGAAATAAAATATCGTTTAATTAAATGCCTTCGGTTGTATCACTAATTTAAAATTTTATTTAAGTTGTTCAAATTAGATCTAGATGATGTTTCTGAAACCAAATTCTCATATTTTAAATATATTATGAAGAATAAATAGCTAATAAATTATTCATAAATAAATAATAATTATTTATTTAATTATAAAAATATTCACATAAATAATCCATACAAGCACGGAAACAAAGCTAACTTTCCATTGTAAAAATCAGCCAAACATGCTTAAAATAAATTCTATGGTGAGTGGATTAAAAACAACATTCATTCAAGAAATACAAAAAATTAATATGAAAGTATAATAATACATATCAGATATCAATACCAACAATAGATGGATGATGTGTCCTACTCAAAAATTATGATTTTGATCTTTAAAGTGATCTTAAATTTTCATCAATCTTTTCTTTCTTGATGTGAAAAGACTCCCTAATATTACCTCTTATTTATTCTTGTCTAATCTATAATATGTATAAAAAATATAAAACTAACCTAAAAACTAAGAAATGAATAGCTGAGAAGAAAATAGTATAAAAGCTATATATGAAAACATAAATCATAATGTTTATTTATAGGAAAAGTTGTTTACAGAAGGCTTGAGGTCAAAATTAAGCTCCAAGACCGTGGCACAACAATTATCTCAATATTGCATAGAGTTTGATCACGTCACACAATTTCATCCCTAGAAGGCTTCGCCACGACACTCTATATTTTACGCTGTAGCACACAAAGTTCAATTTTTCTAGAATAATTCTGAGAGATTTAAGCCACGACATATATAGTTCTTCGTTGCATCATGTTTTGTTTGTCTTAAATTTTGCCTTTTACACCTTACAAACTGGTTGGTTCTTGATGTAAGGCTTATATGCCTTAATCTTTCAAGTTTGTAGGATACAAAAATAAGTGCTCCAATTGTTGTTCTTTGTGTGTTGACAAGTTTGTCTATTTTAAAGCTAAAAACACTTGAAATATGACAAAATATATTTATGATTTCAAACAGATAGATTTTCATAAATAATCACATAAACATGCTATAATCAAACCTATTACTTTCTATTAAGTACAATAAAATCACATAATGTGAGTTATTTTCAAGTACTTGTCATGGATACATTTTTCTATTAATGGTGCCAAGAGAATTCAGCTTGGAAAAGAGAAAATGGTACTCTTTACCCCCATCAGATTGAATTGACTTGATTTTTTTCTCAAAATTCCTTTCAATCATATGCATAATGTTGACAAAAAATCTATTTTGCCTCATCTTTAGTTTTAAGGAAAAATATTCACATATAACGTATGTGATCATAAACTATTAACATGAAATATTTGGCTCTTGTTGTACTAAGAATCTATGTATAATATGTTACATGGATTTTTATAAAGAACATGTGAAGCTATAATCAGTAACTTTTGAGACTTAGACATCACACAAATAAAGCACAGATGATCAGGAAATGAATTGTCATAATTAATAAATGAATACTTTACAAGACTAGATAGCACCTCATTCGAGGGATGTACAAGTATTCTATGCTACACATGCGATTTTATTATAGAAAAAGTAGAAAATGAACCACTATTTTCAGTGTTTGTAGACACAACTTTAAGAACATGACCAATAAAAGACTTGAGTACCTCACCTTCTAGGTTGTAAAGTCCATCACATATAATTCCTTGAGCTAAAACTCTCTTTGACTGTGCTTCCTTCACAAAGAATTGAGTAGTATGAAACTCAACAATAATATTATTATCAAGGAATAGCTTATGCACAGAAAAAGGTCATGTGAAACCAATGGAGTGTATAAAACACTTTGCAAAACACAACATAGAATCAGTATGAGATAAAGGAGTAACATGACCTCTAATACTGAGTTATGAGACATTATATATTGCCACATTCTCTACACCAATGTAAGGTACTAGATGAGTGAAGTTTTCTATGCTATTTGTGAGGTGATGTATTGGTCTTAAGTCCATTAACCAACTATTGATAACTTCCTAAGATATATAAGAAAGCAGTTGTAGGCTCTGGTGAAGGTTTTACCAGTAAGAAGATCTCACAACTAGAAATACTTATTGACTGGATGTCCAAGTTTGTCACAAATCTGACATTGCACCCTTGGGTACTCATTATTACAAAAATGAGTATTTAAGTTGAGATTTAAAGTCAATTTTTAAGGTAAACCGACTTATAATGAATTTTAAGTTAGTACGCTAAAAAAACCAACGTAAAATATTAAAACAATAGTGTCAGTTCTACATGTCAACCAACTTTATTCATGTTTTTTTCTTTTCTCTCTTTTCTCCCCCATTTCTAGACAAAATCGTTCATTGTGTCCTAGTTGCTACCCAAAAATTGACCTCTTCCTCCTACTCTTTCTCATTTTTCGGCCATCTTCGACTACCAATTCCGGTGCCATTTAGTGAGTCTTCTTCCTCTCTAATTTCTTTTCTAAATCCCCTATTTTTTGAGCATAATACTCAAATTTTTTATACTAATTTTTCTTCACTTTCTCACTTCCAAAACACCATTTGTTTTCTTCATTTTGTCACTTCGTTTACTCTTGTAAGTATTTATATGAATTATTTTACACTTATTGTTCATATTTTTATTTTGATTTTTTGTATATTATGTGTATAAATTTGTGTTGAATATGTAGGTTGGGTATTTTTATTCAAGCTTAAAAGAGAAGAAGCTATTTTTATTCATTTATTTATTTTTATAATTTTATGTATTTAAGTTTTTGATATATATTAATTTATTTTAAACTTAAATTTTTTAATATATATATATATATATATATGTGTGTGTGTGTGTATATAATGTATAATGAGTTTATTAATATTTATTATTATTATTATTATTATTATTATTATATATATATTAATTACATCCATTTATATATATATATATATAAATTATTATATATTATATATTTGTTAATATTATTATGAGTTTATTAGAATATATATACTCTAATAATTAGGGAATTTATATATAATAATATCTAAAATATATTGATTGGATACATATTTAATATGCTTAATGTCATTAATAAAAAATGAACAAATCTTGGATGACAAAGTGTAGAATTGAGCATGATTACATTTATGGAGTTGAAAGTTTCTTGGAATTTGCTCGTAGAAATAGTAATAATGAAATTAGTATAATTCGATGCCCATGTGTTAAATGTAATAAATATAATAATGAGAAATTTCATGATATTGATAAGGTTAAGTATCACATTATCCATAGTGGTATTCTTTTGAGTTGTAAAT
The DNA here is from genome assembly GCA_030763125.1 of Hippophae gyantsensis. Classification (NCBI taxonomy): domain Eukaryota; kingdom Viridiplantae; phylum Streptophyta; class Magnoliopsida; order Rosales; family Elaeagnaceae; genus Hippophae; species Hippophae gyantsensis. The sequence goes on along the minus strand of CM061038.1, from coordinate 16,934,323 downwards.
GTTGGTATTATCATGGAGAAAATATTGATAATACTCATGGGGAAGAGATAAATAAGAATGTTAGTGGATTATATGCATCTTATCATAATGTACAGATGGAAAATATGTTCCATGTTGTTGAAGATGAACTATATGAGGATGATCATGAAACCTTTAAAAAACTTCTAAAAGATGCCAAAAAACCGTTGTATCTAGAGTGTAAGAAATACACTAAAATGTCAGGATTTGTTCATTTGTACAATATGAAGGAAAAAAATTGGTTTTTTTTTTACAAGGGATTCATAGAATTACTAAATGTACTAATAGATATGTTTCTTGAGGGTATTGAATTGTCATATTCAATGTATGAAGTGAAAAAATCTCTTAGTCGATTTGATATGGAATATCATAAGATTCATGCTTGTCAAATGATTGCATTCTTTATATGTCTTATATTCTAAGACATTAGATGATTGTCCGATGTGTAAAGAATTGAGATGGAAGCATGCTACAAATGAGACAACACTCAAGAATGGCGTGCCCGCAAAGGTTCTTTGGTACTTTCCTTTGATTCCTCACTTTCAAAGGTTATTCAAAAGTAAAGAGATATAAAAGATGTTGACTTGGCATTCAGATAATCAATCTGATGATGTGATGCTATGTCATCCTTGTGATTCTCCAATTGGAAAGTAGTAGATAATTTATCCCCTAAATTGGCATCTGATTTGCACAATCTTTGTCTTGCCATTGCTACTGATGGAATTAATCCACACAGTTCCCTTAGTAGTAGATATAGTTATTGTCCAGTAATTATGGTAATATACAACCTTCCTTCCTGGTCGTGTATGAAAAAACAATTCATGATGTTAACATTATTGATCTTAGGATTGAAACAACCCGAAGTTGATATTGATGTATAATTGCATCCTTTGATAGATGATTTAAAGACGTCAAATGATGGTGTAAATGTTTATGATGTACATAAAGAAGAATACTTTAACTTGAGGGGATCCTTTTATAGACAATTAATGATTTTCTTGCCTATGGGAACTTATCAAGACATGCAACAAAAGGTTATATGGAATAGCCTATTTGTAGTGATAGAACTTCTACAACTTATCTTGTTCACAGATGAAAGATGTCTTATAGAAGACATAGAATATTTTTTCCATCTAGACACAAGTTTAGATACCAAAAGAAACTGTTCAATGGTGAAGAAGATCATGATCCTGCATCGAGACCTTTGTGAGGTGTTGAGATATTAAGGCAATTGAATGGTATGACATTCAAATGATATAGAAAGATGAAAAAAAGAATACTCACTGATAGAGAGAAACAAAAGAGGTCAACAAATAAAAGGGGTGAAAAGGAAAATGTTATTAAATTAGTAGATCATAGTTGTTGGAATAAAAAATCAATATTTTGGGAATTATCTTATTGGAAAGACCTACACATTCGTCACATCTTAGATGTTATGCACATTGATAAAAATGTATGTGAGAGCTTGATTGGTATATTACTTAATATACCTGAAAAAACGAAGGATGAAATTAAAGCAAGACTGGATTCAAAGAAACTAGGCATACAACCTGAATTGGCACCAAAGGTGAAAAATGATAAGAATCGAACATACTTGCCACCAACATCATATACAATGTCAATAAAAGATAATGATGTGTTTTGTAAATGTTTGGCGGGTGTGAAAGTTCCTGATGGTTACTAATCCAACTTAATATATTTTGTGTCTATCACTGATAATAAACTTTATGGATTGAAATCACATGATTGTTATATCTTGATGCAACAGTTATTACCAGTTGCTAATAGGTCAATTCTTCCAAAACATGTTCGATTATCAATAATTCATCTTTGTTCATTCTTCAATACAATATACAAGAAATCTATATCGATTGACAAGTTAAGCTCATTAGAGAAAGATGTTGTGGAGAATTTGTTTCTACTTGAAAAATATTTTCCTCATTTTTTCGATATAATGATTCACTTGTGTGTTCATTTAATTCGAGAGGTTCAATTGTGTGGTCCTACTTACTTAAGGTGAATGTATGATTTTGAGAGATACATGTAAGTCCTTAAATAATATGTAAATAATAGAAATCATCTTGAAGGATGCATGGTGAAACGTTACATTGTTGAATAGGCCATTGAGTTTTGTTCTAAATACTTTAGTGGTTACATTGAAATTGGGAAGCCCACACATAAGTTTTTCTTAGAAGGTGGATGTATCCTTTTGAGAGATACATGCAAGTCCTTAAAGAATATGTAAATAATAGAAATCATCCCGAAGGATGCATGGTGAAACATTATATTGTTGAAAAGGCCATTGAGTTTTGTTCTAAATATTTTAGTGGTTTCATTGAAATTGGGAATCCTACGCATAAGTTATTCTTAGAACATCACATGATCCAAGTAGGTAACTCTATGCTTGGTGGAAGTAAGAAATTGTATATTGATCGCACTCGATGGGAAAAAATACACCGAATCATTTTGGTAAATAATAATGAGGCAACACTGTAAAAAGAGTAAGTGATGACAGCTTTAACCTTTTCATTTAAAATGAAATTATTTTTTATTTAACTATTAATGATACCTAATTAATATATCTTGAATAACATTATAGAATGCATTTAAACTTACTAAAGATTGATCCTTATTTAAAAAAAAGGAGGAAAATGATTGTATGATGAACATAATTTGGAGCTTATTAATTGGTTTCGTAATGATGTAAGTGTCACATGCATACAAGAATTCATTGACCCCTAAAACAAAGAAGTCAAGACCGATGACTAAATGAGGAAAAGAATAACTCAATAAGTTGGTTAGTAATTTAACTTGATGCAAAGTCCCTATGATTTTTGTATATTGATGTACTAATGTATATGTTTTTTTGCTTTGTTATTTGTATAGAGTTGTTCAAGAACAAATAGTGAGGGGTGAAATAATCAAATAGGTAGGGAGATATCCTATATATCATGCATTTGGATGTGAGTATCATGGTCGTGTTAGGGGAGGAAGCTAATATGATGGTTATATGGAGTTTTTTAATATGCCAAAACAAAAACCTCAGATGGTTAGTAAGGAGAAGTACTGTAAAATTGAAGAAGAATTCAGCTCCTTTAAGTCCTCAATGTTAAGTGAGATTGCCACTTTAAAGGAATATCAATCACAACACATATCAAGCATGACACCATACTACAATCAAGGCATGTACTATTGGTCAGGCATGCTATCATCCATGCTAGGCATGCCACCCATGCAATCTCATGGCGCCCAACCTATATCCTCAATGGGATATAGTCATCCTATTGGTCATCCTTTTATGCTATGAATGCAGGTGCAATCAGGTAATGGTTCAATATCTCCAATACAATCTATGCAATCTTACCATCCATCACATGATGAATGTTTTGATGAGAATGTCCTTCCAATAGCTACCTATATGGGAGTCCTCCTCCATTCGATGAATCATTTGTGGTAAGATTTAAAACTTATGTAGATAGTCTATTATTTTTTATTTTTTATCATATATTTTATTTATTATATAGAACGATTAAATGTTTTTACACAATATGAAATGTTTGTTGAAACATCTATCATCTACGAACTATATTGCTATTGGAACGGTCAATACTTGCTTGGTGAATAGTATTTGATCAATAATTACTTCATAATTGTCCACTACTTGTGCCTTCTGATGCTACCACAGTCCAAGAAGCGGTTGGACAATATGTGGTTTGATCGTCGAGTCAAGTTATGATAAATTTTGACATGATACTATTTTTTTACTTAAAATAACACTTTTTTACTACTTCTATTATATTATTATTTTTTTTATTGTAACTAACATATAGAATACACTCTTTAGTTATTATACCAGAATTACTAAGTATGGCACATTTAAGAAATACAAAGAAAATATATCAGGGTAAATCTATATCTAGTAAGCAATCATTGCACACTAAGTCATTCAAGAAGAAGCCATGAAAAAGTATTGTTATTAATATGCTATAAACTTCAGTAAAAATCTTGGCTCTTTGATGACTATTGTTGCGAGCAAGACTAGCATAAATGATGGATGCATTATGCCACTTCCTAGAGAAATTTTTGCGTAGACATTGGGCAAACATATATATATCGATCGAGTGCATATTAAAACTGTTTGAATTTCAAATGATCAATTTAAGTATAATCCAAATGTGAACAAGGTAAGTCCTTAATCAGTAAATAACTTTCATTTATGTAGAACATATAATTATATTTATATTATCTAATTATTTATATATATTTCTTTTATATAGGGCATATTATTATCGACTTCAAGCTAATCACTTATCGTATTTAGCAATGTTCTATAATTCATCATTTGTCAATCAATATCAAGAGAAGGATGCCAGCATCAGAGCAAAATAATTAAATGATAGGGCATTAACATTTGACAAAAATCAAAAGTTGATAATACATTGGCCACTAAAGTTTGAACAAGGCCAAGATCATTGGATGTTGATATCCTTGATTTATATGACAATTATGTTTGGTACTGTGACTCAACTTCCATAGAATTGAGTAAAGATACAGAAGCAGTTGTTAGAATGTAAGAGTTATAGCTACTTATTTTTCTTCTAATGTTCTTTGTACTAATTAATAAATAACTAACTATTTTAAACTTTGATAGGGCATGGAAGCTATGGAACAAGAGTATGAGCATTCCCCTTGAAAAATCCCAAAAGCTTATATGGGACAAAGTTATGGTATGTACAAACGAATACTAATAATTTAATTAATTTTACTATTGAATAATAAAGATGTTCGAATATGGAAAATCATGTGTACTTGTTTTTTATAGGTTCCACAACAAAATGATGGAGTCATGTGTGGTTACTTTGTCATGAAATATATGAGCGAAATCATCTCAAATATCAACATTCCAATTAAAGATATGATAATCTCTTTTACTAATATACTTTTTTGACATATATAAGTTATTTTTTGTGAATTCGTGAGATTACATTCTTATTTTTAATTTAAATACACGTAGTTTTTTGGTTGGAACAAGTTGGACTATGATATGCAATTTTTTGATGATTTACAAGAATAACGGGCAGAACACATGCTTCAAATTATAACATCACAAGAATAATCAGGAGAAGAATCTGATGATATTGAATAGCATAGGACAACACCATGGTAATTTTTATAATGCTTTAATTTCTCTATTCATGTGTCTCTCTGAAGTTTGGGCTTGTTTGATGGATGTTTATGTGCTAATGTATTTAAGAGAATGAATTGTTGTATGGACCTGTTTTTTTGCCCAAACTCCATCTCATCTCTCTTGCCTAGTTTCCTGGTCACTATGACTGGAACATTGTTGGTGAATCTAAGTAAACCAAACTTCCTCTCCTTGAAATAAAGTGGGAATATGACAAAATTCATGACAAAATAGGTGACATCATTTTATTTGTAATTTAAGTTATATATATGTATTATATATAAATTATTTTTTTGTAATAGATTTAATTCTCAAGTAATTAATTAATATTTAATTTTTCAGTTATTTATAGTATTTAAAAACTCTTTTAAACAAATTTTGATTTTTTTGCTATTATGTGATCGAATATAAGTCGTGAGTATATTAGAAAATGAATAAAATATGTAAAAACAAAAATACAGGATTTAAAGTAGATTCATGCACTAAATCGACTTTAAACTTAAATTCGGTTCATAGGATGAACTAGCTTTAAATTTTAAGTCTCCTCTTTCTAAGTCTGTTCATCTAACCGACTTAAAAGCTCCATTTTGACAGAGTGATTCCACCATTATTTGGCTTCTTGTTGTTCTTGAAATTGTGTGGTAGTTGTGACTGAAAATGGTCAGAGTTTGACAATAAATCATACACATTCCAGCAAGAAGTACTAGATGATCTAGATGCATTGTTCTTGGAACCAAAAAAAATCCATATTTGCTTGCAATGAGTGGTGAATTTTACCATGAGATCTTTGTGCCATGAGTCTTCTATCATTAGACATCAATTCACCCTGGAACTCACTAAACTACACTTTGTCTGATCTCATTAGCAAAAACATAGTCCAACAAGAGTACTATAGAGAATTAAATCTTTGGATAAGACTTCCACACCAATTGCAGCAAAATTATAGACAATTGATTTCAGTCTCAAAGTGTATACCTCAACACTGAGATCCTTCTTCTTTAAGGTCTGCAACTCAAGCCTTAGTCCATTATTCGATCTTGAGAATTAGCAAAAAGAAAAGTTTTTTTTCTAGTGCTTTCCATTAACGAGCAGTTGAAGCACCATGAGGTAAGTGCGAATGCATTAAAAATGAAGGCTAAGCCATAAAACTAAGATTTCACCAGGTTACTCAATCGATTCCATTGAGTAAACTCTGAATTATTCAATGATGATTTAACAAGAAATTGCGATGGTGGCACAAGAAGAGGATTAATGATATTCTCAAAGCTATAGGCAATTATAATAGAAAACATTTGATCTCTCCTGATCAAATAACATGTGTTGTCAAGCTTAATAGAAAAGCTGAGATTGACTGAAAGTGTATAGTACTAAAGAATGATGAAAAAGATGCAAGTGATTGTTGAGTTGAATTGTTGTTTTTGATGCCATTATTGGCTGTCATTGATGAATCCCTTCGGACCTCAAGGAAGGATCGCTCTGATACCACATAAGCAATAGTAAGAACTGAGAAACATAATCAGATAGATCTTATTGAGTGTAAGGAGTAACCTTTTATATTGTTTAAATGAAGTGTATATTAAGTAACACATACTAGCACCTATCCTTTAGCTATAATAGCAGCATAATCAATTCTTTTACTAGGGCTATGGTTATGTGTGCTAAGGAGCAATACATTACATTTTCTAACACTTGACAAGTGTAATAGTTCGCGATGAGTCACGACAGTGTCAGACGTAGATCACGATGCTAATTGGTGAATAGAAGAAGTGAATGGCAAATGTAATTGCTAGTTTTCTATGATGTGGTTGATTCTCTATCACTACAATCACGGTTCTTAATAATGAAAGCCCCTTCATTAACTATGTAATGGGTGCTTATAGTTCATTGATACATTGCGATTTATAATTAAGCACTTCTTTATCACCCCTAATTTGGATTGAATCTGCTGTATTGAATAATACTTTGATATCAGTTTCATGCTTTCAACAACTACTGTATGAAGGGATTGTTACAGTAGTTAATGCATTGGTATCTTTTATATGTTATTAAAATTATTTTAGTATCTCATCTCAAGGATTGGTATGACTTTTAATCATTTTAAATAATGTTTGTTTATTTTTTATTAAAGTTGGTAAATTATTGATAATATTGGTGAAAATTTATGAAAAAAAAGATAATAGAAAAAATAATTTAATAACTAAAAGAGATTCTAATAATTAATGATACTAAAATGAAGTAATTTAATAACATAAGATATGAAGAACGTTAATACATTAATTAAGATATGAAACGTAATAACAAGAAAAATTCAAATTTATTATTCATTTTTGTACGTGGGTACATTATTATTATTGTTAATAGTTCGATATTAAAACTTTAACAAAATATAATTTTATTGGAAAAAAATTTCATAACGACAATTTTATCTAACAATAATTACACTAAAATGTAATTAATTATAAAGTTAAAAAATTAAATTATACACTTTTATTGGGTGTTACTTCATTATAAAAAAATTTACATATTACAAAATAAGAAATGATACCATTAATTTTTGTATCTAGCTGGAAATTTAATTGTAATTTTTTATAATGTTTTTTTTTCCTTAAATTTTTACAAATTCCATTGTCTAATTTTTCATGTAAGACAAACTTGATAAATTTTGACCAATGGAATAAATACTATTCAAAATGGTAAAAAATGTATCAATAATTAAACAATTATACTAAAAAAAACTTTCTAATAAGATGAGAAATAAAATATATCAATGCATTAATTTAGGCTAAAGAAAGCGGGTACTTTCAAACAGTTCTATTTGCAGTGTAATGTAATATTTAGATTACTAACTTAATATAATTTTATTACTATTACTTTCATCATGCTATAGTATTAAGTAACAATGGATCACGTGTCATGCAAGTGCTTTCAACTAGTTTATCTAAAAATAGGGAATTTTTCACTGTTTGAATTTTAAAATCGAAAAGGAATGGACTTAGTGAAGATACAACCTAACTCGTACGATATATATATAGAAAAGGAGGAGCTTAATTTTCAAGTATAGAGAGATTACATAGTTATCACAAATCCAAGTCGACCTCTCTTTGTTTCCTCTTAAATCCTTAGTTTAAGCATTCTGTTTCGGTTGTAAAAATCAAATAACAATTTTTTTTAAAAAAAACACCAATTTCAATTTCCAAAACACCATTATTTCAATAATACACCATTATACCACCTCTTATCACATGCATGTTTTTGACATTAAAGTTAGAAGAAAAACATGAAACCACAAACAATAACAGAACAAAAAAAATTTCTATCTCCAAAATTTCTTATTTTGTATTGGCTTTGGTTACATTCAATCATGAGAAGGAAAACTTTCACCCATGTTACCCCATGTGTTCATCTATCTCTATTATTATCTCTCTTTGTTGTAACAATAATGATCACAAACGATTGTAATAATGATAAGTTTATGTGATTTAAGGAAAAAATCTTCATCAAAATCTAGTCTGATTATAATGACATCATCAAAATATTACCCTCAATGATAAAAAATGAAAAAAAAAACCTTACAAGGAATTAAGAGGAAGAAGAAACAACTCTAGAAATGAAAGAACTCCCACTTTCTCCATCAATGACAAAACCTAGGTTATTTTTATCATTCAATCCAAACATTAAAAAGTCGGCTTCAGAGAGAAAGTTAAAGTATAGTATGAGCTTGAATGTCCTAAGAAGCTTATCAACAATGAAAATGAATAGAAATTAAAAGGAAGAACATAATAAAGAAAAGAAAGGAAAATTGAAGCATGAAGATTCTATTTGGATGAAAACAATCATACTGGGAGAGAAATGTAAAGTACCAGATGAAGAGGAGGGAGCTATTATTTATGAAGGGAAAGGTAAAAGAATATCAGCATACCATCCAAGAACAACAAGTTCATTGAGTACTGTTTCAAGGCAATACATAGTCATTGATGGTCAACAAGATTCAAATGCTGTGGGAAAGGGAAATCAAGAGGACAACAAAAAACTGCATCAACAAATAGATCATGAACAAGTGGTAAATATGTCATCTTTGTACTAGCACTTAGTTTTTTTTTCCTTCTTCCAATGAGTCTTATGAATATATTAAAGACGCTTCTTTTCTTCCTTTATTTTTAATTTTGGCTTATGTTGATGCTTAATTAACTTCTCACAAAAGCCTTCAATTTGGCATTATAATTGTTGGTTATAATTATAGATGCGTGAGAAGAAATTGTGGTAGAAGAGCATATGCAATTAGTTAAGAAAATAGTATTCATTCCAAGAAAAAATAGTATCATTGATTCTCAAGTTAATAGTATTAATAATTTTTTTATGAAACTGTGAGTTAATTTACAGTGGGATCTACACACCAAATAAACTCATGAAATTTATAATATAGAGTTAGAATTGTTTGTGATAAATATGTAAAAATATTGTTAATCTTTCTACTAATTTAAAGCTTTTGAAGAGTTTATTTTCCAATAATTTTCTAATATAATATCAATGTTAAATGTCATGCGTACAAATACCAATAATTCCAATCATTAAATTTCAAATATTTTATTAACATGTTATATAAAACTAACACATGTAAGAGAATAATAAATACATAAAAATATTATTAATCCCTTTCCCACTAACTTAATCTAGTTAGTTTTTTATCTTCCAACCATCTTAATTTGTTATGTAATAATTTTCTTAGTAAACTTAATTACAAGGACAAGTTCTATCATTTACATGTAAAAATATCTAGTTTAAATATACTATATAAATGAATTTACATATATATATACAACATATGTACAAGTAAAAATACCATTAGTTAATAGGCTTGCTTGGGAAAACAAGAATATAACATTATTATGTTATAGTAAAAAAAAAAATTCATTATTGAGACGAGGATATTTATAATAATAATACTAATAATAGTAATAATAAATGTATGGATTTCAGCTTCTACAATCAAATTGCCATTTTTCTTTTCTATGATATAATATATGAAACATTTGTGAGGGCAATTTTTCATAATTCAGTAGAATAATTACAAGCAAAGGATGACAGCTCGCTAAAAAAAATGAAGAAAAGAAAGAAAAAAGAATATTGACAACAAAACTAAGCATCTTTGTTGAACTGCCTCGTACACAAGCTTTAATCATCACTATGTCTCTCATCGGCCTCTTTTGTGGGGCTTTTTTGATCCCTTTCATCAGCATTTGCATCCGTAATTTTCTGTTCAACAGGGGTAACTCCATTTTCCACCAAAGGCAAGTCGCCATTCTCTATTGGGCCTTTTTCCTCTCTGTCAATAATTGATTTGTGTGCTTCTCTTGAAAAAGAAACTGTCAACAGACGGCTAAGTCCATCAAATTTATTCTCAGCATCCATGATAAGAGCAGCTCCATCAGGGTAACAACGACCAAAGCATGTGGCACAGTATGGACAAGCCACCTACAGAAGAATGCATAAAGGTGCGTTAATGCGCCTTGCATGAAGGTACAAAACCACAACATTGATGATAATCAGCCAGAGTTGGTGAAGTTAATACCTCAATAAATGCCCGACAAAGTGAGACAAAAAGTCCTGATTCATTCTCTCTAAGCATTCGAGTTGTGTTGTACCTCAGTAATGAATCGGAAACAGCTTTCAATCCCTTGATCAATTCTTGAGCAAGAACATACTTCAAACTTAATGGTGCACAGGGACGTAACTCATTCAATGCTGCAGATACACCTAAAACCATGAAAGCAAGGTGAAGAAAAGTAAAGAACATGTTCTTTCATCGATGAGAACTAGCTCCAGCAAAATGTAATTCCTGTTAGACTATATAATGATAGACGTATATACTGTGTGTATAAGTGCTATGTACCTAATTAACATAATAGTGAATGCATGAGTTTGTTATGTATAGTGTTTGTACTACATCTGTTAAACAAGACATTGGTGTGTATAGTGTGGTTAAAAATTCAGAAAGATTTAACAAAGGAATACAATATGCTCTTGAATTCTTGTATGGTATTAGAGCATTAGAGATTCTTCAAGACCTGTGAGTATGGTGTCCAATCTCCAATTTCTTAATCCTTACAACTTTCCTCTTCTCTTGAGTTTGTCTTGTCTCATCTAATGGAGGTTTCACCAAAACCCAAAAAGAAAATTAAAACCCAGAAAGAAACTGACCAACTCATCAGACAAAAAGGATCGACGACATTAATGGGTTGCCCCAATTCCATGAGGAACCAGAGTACCATAACAGTGAGTGTTAGATGACCTCTAAACCAGAAACAACATCGGATTGTGACCCTTTTTTGATTCACATCACTATGAACTTAGATTCAGAGTACCTCAGAGGCTCCATGATGAAGTATGCTTGCTCGAGAAACACCTTCTTCCATTGCATTACAGCTGAGTTTGACTCAACGAGTCCACGAGTCTTGACCAAACTCGTATGGTTCACTTTCTCTTCACTCAGTTTCAAAGCTTACATTTTTAGGGAACACAGAGTCATCAATCTCATATCTTCTAATTGTATGTATAGCTCTTGAAAACCCATTGATCTACGCAAAAAAGTACCTCGATGACATTCTTGACCTTTGGTTGTCAATGATATTCTAAAGTTTTGGAATATTAAACTATCTGGGTCATAAGTAATTGGAGCTCCAGAGTATTGTCACGTGAATTTCACAAAGTACTTCAGTTATGGGTTCTGGTCTGACCTGGTTTTGACAAGTGTTTTTGGTTCAAGAAAACCACATTATTTCAGCAACGGGGGGTGATGGTGATGGATTTGGTGAGTTGGATAAAAGGTCATTACAAAGTAAAGAAGATTGAAAATTGGATGCGAATATAGAGAAGAATTCTTCATCTTTTTATTTTATTTTATTTATTTATTTTTTGGTTGGTGGTGTTTGCTGCATATGTCACTTTTTTCATTTACCATATTCTATTCTGCATCTCTGTTTTAGAGTTGATTAGTTTCGCAAGGAACATTTTTTTTCCTTTGTTTTCTCTTGATTCTTTAATAATGGTGATCAAGAATTTTGGTAATATCTCATATAGAGATACGATGTCATCTTTAGTTCATCCAGTGTTGTCGTACACTTCTACAAATTTATCGCCACTATTATCACCAGTGTCTGAGCAGTGTTATGTTCAGAATTCCATTGGTGAGTCAAGTGTTGGCGTTTCAATTTTTCAAACTCTTGGGATTGGTTTTTCATAATGTTGTTTTTGTTCCCACCGTGAGTATTTCATTTTCAATGAAGTTAACTGATAAAAAATTTTATCGTTTTTGAAAGGCTCCACTAGTGAACTACATTGTTATTTTTGATTTTGGAGAGTTCAATCAATTGTATATCTCTACTAATACAGTTGGTTTTCACTTGAGCTCACCAATTTAGATCGATTCTTATGTTAAATGGGTTTGGATGTTAATCACATTTTCAAGTATAGATGAGTTTTTAATCCCACTATCATGATGTTGTGCAGTTTCTTTTTAGACAACTCTTTTTAGACAACTTTATTATTTTGAAGGGGTGCTAGACTATATAATGATAGACTATAGCATCTATTGTGTGCCTTTAAGTGTAGTTTATTAGTACAATGTACCTAACTAACTGAATAGTGAGTGTGTGAGTTTGTTATGTATAGTGTGTACATTACATCTGCTATATAAGGCATCGATGTGTATAAGTGTGGTTAAAAATTCAGAAAAACACACTAGAGATACGATATCATCTTTAGTTCATCCAGTATTGTTGTATACTTTACGAATTTATCGCTACTACTACCACCAATGTCTGAGCAGTGTTATGTTCAGAACTCTATTAGTGAGTCGAGTGTTGGCGTTTAATTTTTCAAACTCTTAGGATTGGTTTTTCATAATGTTGTTTTTGTTCTAATTGTGAGTATTTCATTGTCAATGAAGTTGACTGATAAAAAAAATTATCTTTTTTAAAGGCTCCACTTGTGAGCTAAATTGCTATCTTTGGTTTTGGAGAGTTCAATCAATTGTATATCTCAACCAATGCAGTTAGTTTTCACCTGAGCTCACCAATTTGGATTAATTCTGATGTTAAATGGGTTTGGATGTTAATCACATTTTCAAGTATGGATCGGTTTTAGTCCCACTATCATGATGTTTTGCAGTTTCTTCCTATGTGTTCTAAACTGATGATCTTGACAACTTCATTATTTTGAAGGGGGTTGTTAGACTATATAATGATGGACTATAATATCTACTGTGTGCCTTAAGTGTAGTTTATTAGTACAATGTACCTAACTAACTGAATAGTGAGTGTGTGAGTTTGTTATGTATAGTGTGTCTATTACATCTGGCATCGATGTGTATAAGTATGGTTAAAAATTCAAAAAGATACAATAGAGGCATACAATATACTCTTAAATTCTTGTAATTCCAATTTATTATGGAAGTATAACTGGTTTTGAACTTGTTAATGAATTAGGCAATAGCATGGCTTGATCGAGAATGAGTAGGATGCAGGTCATGGAGTGCATAAATGTTGGGGATAGTTGTGGATGGCAATTGCTAAAGATTCTAATTTATTTTTTCCTAATTTGAGATATACAATGGGAAATAGAGAGAAAATTCAATTTTGGGAGGACCCTTAGTTGGATTTGGACGGTGATTTTAGACAAATTTCCAAGCTTGCACAAGTTGTGTTTGAACCTTAACGTTTCCATAAGTACATTATCTATACTTAAGGAAAAGGTTGGAATTTCAGATTTCTAAGAAACTTGAATGCTTGGGAAGTTGTGAATTCTCAAACATAATGTCAAGTTTGGAAGGAGTTATTCAGAGTCAACATTTGTAATAGAAAGATAACAATTAAAGATTCATATGGATGCTTTTTGGGTAAATCTTACTTTGAGCTTGTTCTGGATGGGTCTTCAATCACTATACCTCATTATGGAAGTCTAAGTGCAAGTTAAAGTGTTTGAAGTTGTTGATAGTTCATGATAAGGTGAATACAAATGATTGAATTCAGTTAAAGTTTCCTAAGATTTGATATTATCTTAATTAGTGTGAGTTTTGCAAGAATAATTAAGAAAGTCTTATCATTTATTTCTACATCACACATTTTCTTGAGTCCAAGCAACAAGAAATACGAGTTTAAAAACATTATGATATTGAGAATGTGAAAACATATGTATTGCGACATTGTGGAGGGTGAGCATTCATCTTTGGTGATATTGAGAGTGAATGATTATTAATGATAAGGTTGACTAAATAATCTAATTATTTGGTGATATTGAGAGTGAATGATTATTAATGATAAGGTTGACTAAATAATCTAATCAATTTGCCTGTAATGTCTAGCCAATTCGAAAGATTGTATTAATCTTGAAGTTATAGTCGAAACAGATTCAAATAGGGAAATAAACAATCTATTGGGATTTGGATCGAATTAAGATTGTTATATTTTGTAACCCGATGCAATTCAAATAGAAGCGTATTATTATAAAATTATAAATAAATACATATTTTATTTTATAACGTGAAATATTTAAATATTACTTAACCATAATTACATTAAATTACTAAAGTATTATAAAAAATAAATTAAAAATTTTAAACTCTATAATAGTTTAATAAATCTATAAACATACTTCCTATTTTTCTAATTATCTTAGATGTGGTGTTTGATACACTTGTGGTACTTCTATGAAAGGTACTAGCACCTATTAGTACCCATATTATTGAACTAGTACACTAATAGTATCCTTATTTAAAAATTATGACCCATTTAGTCCAATTGTGTTTAAATTAAGGTACCAATTATTCAAATAGAGGTATTAAAGATAAATAAAAGTACTAAAGGAATACCAATAATAATTAAATGTAGGTAATAAAGGGGTACTAGTTTTTAAATAGGAATACCCTTAGTTATAATTATAAATAATAAATTATAATATAAATGCACTAATTTAAAATTAAAATATTGTATATATTGTGTTGTCATCTATAATAATAATAATTCATATATAAGTTTGAACTCAATCTTAACTTATTCAATTCGTAAAAATTTGATAAGCTTGATTTTGGATTGGTTTGGATTGACTACTTAATCAAATCAAGTTTTGATTGAAAGCTTTCAAATCCAATTCGGATAGGTGAAAACAGATAGTTTAGAATCCAATTTGGATAGGTGAAAACAGATAGTCTAGAATCGTTGCTTAGTCCTAGTTTATGAGATGCCCTAGTTTATGAGATGATTTTTTTGGGACAAGTACGTGGGCATTAGTGCCTAAAGAGTTAAATGATTATTTTCAATTTCTTACAAGTTTTAATCGTAAACATTGTATATCCTAACAACAGTTGGAGTTCTATATAGGATAGAGAAAAACATCGTAAAGTCCCTTACATTAAGGTAAAGTCATTTAATCCCTTAGAAAAAAATGTGTTATTTGGTCATTTGAATAAATTAATATTATTTTTCAATAATTTAGTTTATTGGTAAATAAAGAAAAGATAAAAAAGACTTTTTGTTTTGGTATTTTAACATAAAAACTATTAAAATATTAAGTGAATAGTTAAATTTTTATCACAAAACTATTAAAATATTGAGTGAATAATAAAATTTGTCCTTTTTTGGTATCTTTTACAAAATGTAAGGAACTAAATGACACATTTTATAATGTAAGGGACTAGTTGATACAAATTTCCTAATATAACGGACCTTTATGGCACCTTACTCTATAGGATATTTCTAATATAACATGGTGTTTCCCTTTTATAAGTGATTTTGTTCCACTTTTTGTATTTTTTTTCTTCTTATAATTATCAATACACTATAATGTTTTTTATAAATTATTTGAAGCTATTGATTTATTTGAATTACTTTGAGTGTAGTAGCAAATAAAGGGCTAAAAATAATTTGTTCAAATGTACCTAAGAAGCTATTTCATTAGAAATCACTAACGAAAATAAACAAGTCACATTCTCATTCATAAAATCTAAATGTCAAAGGTAAAAAGACAAACAAAAAATTTTATTTTTAGTTATCTGACATCAAAACTTTGTCAAATAAATGTCTCTGGAATTTCGTCTAAAATAGGCTACAATAGATACAAAAGTTTAAAAATCTCGAAAAGAAATGCAAGATACAAAAGATTTGAAATAGGCACATAAAGATTTGCAAAGAAAACCCAACTTAGTTTGCTGGAGATCCCAAGATCTAGGTTCAAAGGGACAACTTAGTGAGATTATTATGGAGGTTTATCCTCAAGTGCATTCCTATGATAAAAACAGTGATACCCATAGATATAAAGCTAAGTTAAAGCTTTAATGATTCCAATAAAGAGAATATCAAAGGAGTTACTCTTTAGGAATTACTCTTATAAGTAAAAAAATTACCTATGTGAGAGAAAAGTTAGGTCTCTTTGAAAAGGAGTTATGTCGGGCTTAATTCTTTAAAACTCTTATAGAACCAGATGTATGTTCATGGCCAAAGCGAACATAATAATGAAAACTAAATTGTGTCAAAAGATTCTTGTGTGAGGTATGTCATTGCTTACATAAACGGCCAAACAATTCAAGGATATCGAATCTACTGATTAGCTAGTAAGGTAAATATGCTTTCACTAGGGAAGGTTCAAGGGATAACATCTATCCTATGTAGGTTTTAAAAAATTGAATTCTATTACCGTGTCAAATTTATTTCAATCATTCCTTTTCAAAGACTCCATCAATTTTCATTCGACAACTGGGTATGAATTATGGTCTATTTTGATTGGTTTTGGCCATTTTGTTGCAAACTGAACTCAACACCAATGACAGTTTCAATTGCAATTTTGGTCGATTTTGACAATATTGGTTGTTCCCATCAATTTTGGATGCTTTTGGCCTTACATGGTCAATTTTGTCGCAGAATAAATTTGACATAATAGCGAGTTACATCACCGTCGTTGGCTCAAAATCAGAAAGGTGGTCTAAGTGGATAGCAGTTGCAAGTGAGGACAAAGAGAGAATGAATGACCAATGATGCTAATAATGGGTGGTGGCACTGGTGGTTGTAAAAGTAGGAGATGGCTGTTTGAGAGGATTGGTGAAGAAAAAGAGAGGGAAAAAAGGCTAAGGGTACTCCCCATCAAAGAAAGGGGGGCGCTATTTTTAAACTTTGCCACCATGTTGGACATATCTAAACTTTACCCATTGATGAAGCCTTGCATAACGTCATTTGCACACCTTTTTAAAATAAAGGCCACAATGCCACATCGAGAAAACAACAGTAGAAAGCAGTTAAACAATATTGAACACATGCATGAAAGGTGACAAACTTGGACCTACCATTTATGAAAACAGCAAGAGGTGGATGCTCCATCAGATAAGAGGGTGGAGTTACATCCTCCTTATTTTCATCGCCAATGCTACTTGAAGAAAAGCCAACTGCTGGTAGTGGAACCCAGCGATGTGAATCCAAGACCGACTAGATTAAAATAGAATAAAATCAGGCAATCTAAAGAAAAAAAAATGTAAGCAAGTTCAAAGCTCGCTGGTCATTTCTTGATTTATTAAATGACCAAAGCAAGATTTAAATATTCCTTGCAGATCAGGTTACCTGAAAATTCTCTACTGCAGTACTCATGTTTTTAGAAAACAAGTTGAGAACTGCCCTGTAAAGAAATGGAGCTAAGAATTTATGATTGAATTACAAATAACATATAATCAAGACATAGTTGTCTATTATATTGCATTGCAGCAAGGAAAATATTACTTACTCTTCAAAAAGAGATGGCAACAAACCCCGAAAATCCAGCCCAACCCAACCAAGCCCCATAGCACAATACTGCCAATATACATACAAGTTATCTTTAATGACTTTCAAAACTAATGGAATACAAGCAGCATCCATAATTTGGATAATGAGCTGGAACTTTCATGATACAACCCTATGCAAAATCTACTGCAGAATGAAAATCCAACAATTTGATAGTTTATAATATCACCGTATAAGTGAGCAAAAGTGAAGCAGGTTTTATCCAAAATAAAATAGAGAAAAATACTGTCGGATCCTTTGCTTATTGTAAAAATAACATTTAGGTCCTGAACTTATTTTTGTGATAAGTGATCAAACAAGATTAATTCTTTTTCATTTTATTTTTATTTTTATTTTTTCAACTGTATTAGATAGAAATTGTTTTAACTTGAATAAGCTATAACTGAAAGAACTAAAGAAAAAATAAAATAAAAATAGAAAATAAATAAATAAAACATAAAAAATAATTATTTATCCTTGTGCAATCACTTCTTAATAATAATAAAACTAAACTGTTACAAAAAATAAGCTCAGGACTTAAGTGCTATTTTTAAAATAAGTATGAGACTTATGCATTCACCCTCCCAATAAAATATTAAGATCAGTTACTCAAGAGTAGAAAGAAAAAGGTCCTATTAATCATGTACTGAACAAGTGTCTTTCATAAGTTATTATATTGACAGTGTTTTATAAAAAAAAAGTTCAAAATATGCTCACCATGCATTGGTCCAATATATTTGACAGAGATCCACCCTCACTTATCTTCGGGAGCATGACCTTCAGAGTCTTAAGGTGTGATGTGATTTGATGCATAGCCCAACTAAACAGAAGCCCACCATCATAATTTTCTTCACTTCCTGATGTATCATCAGCAAATATTGCTCGGTACTGATTGACAACATCAAATAGATGCATCCTATGACAGTTTATCATTCCCTTCAAGTATTCATAAGGATTTCGCTGCTCCAGATCCTCCAGTATTCCAGTAAGCCATGCCTCACGGCATCTTAGGAACTGAAAATAATTGAAAACAATTATTTAAAATGTATTCTATAAATGAATATGCAAACAACCCATTGCCCATAACAGCATAACAATTATTTACATTTCAAACTTGATCACATATAAAACATCTATCTAAATCATAAGGAACCACATTCATCACTCTTACCTGCATACGCATTTCATATTCACTAAACACTCCTAT
Organism: Hippophae gyantsensis; assembly: GCA_030763125.1. NCBI lineage: Eukaryota > Viridiplantae > Streptophyta > Magnoliopsida > Rosales > Elaeagnaceae > Hippophae > Hippophae gyantsensis. Next base: position 16,915,116 of record CM061038.1, on the reverse strand, counting down.
TCTTCTTAAGTAGCCAATAATACGAAGGCATTCTGGTAGCTGCAAAAAAAAATCCATAAAAGAATAAAATACTGAAATCTATAAACTAAATTAGCCAAGTTGCAAGAAGATACCTGAATGTTAGAGCGAAGTTTCTGGAGAAGCTGAGAAAGAAGAGATTGGGTTGTCTGCCTCACTTCTGTGGCTAATGCTTGAATAACAGGTAATCTTTGAGAATAGAAATGCATAAGTCTCAGAAAGTGTTCTTTAATGAAATGGAGAACCAATATAAGTTAATGAAGAGAAATTACAAGAGCAAAACTTACTTGGGGTGCATGGTTGAAAGTTTGCAGACAAATGCTTCTAAATCAAGAGCTTCATCATAATTTCCATTCCTTACACAACTGCATCGTGATCATAATCGAATGAGATTTCCAGTAGTACATGGAACATGGACATCATTTAAACAAAATCAAAATGTGTTAAACATATGAAATTGCCATGACCATTTTAGTACAGAATCCTTCGCATAATAGAATTACATTCAAGCGGTTCCCAAGAAACAGCTCATACTTTCAAATTTTTAACATATAACCTTGAATTTTAGAGAAACACTTACGTGTCCATAAGTTGAGGAATTTCAAGCAAGTCAAGCAAAGCACTATGATTTGCAAGCAAAGTTTGGTTCATCTTCCGCTTTTCCAAAATCTCTTCCGCAGATTCAAGGAACTCAGTGCATCCAGATGTCAACTTTGGTATCTCACCTATCTACAAGGGAAAAAAGAAAAAGAAAAAGAAAAAGAAAAGTTGCAGCACGTTTTAATTGATATTGAAGAAACTACCAAGTTTAAAGTTTATACAAAACCAATTGTAGCATATCTGATCACTTACACAGAAATTTGTTTTAAGAAGTGAACTGTCAAAGAAGTATAATTATTGAACCAAAAAAAAGTAGAATTGCAATACAGCCAGTCAAGATTACTATCAACTATGGGCTCTGATTCAGAACATAAGGAATGCAATAAGTTTAATGGTTTTTATTTCCCTCCGAATAGTGAGGTTTCTAATAACACTTCAACCAAATCTGATTGAAACTGAAAACTCAATATGGCAAAGACCATTGCACCATTCACATCCAAAATTCAAATTGAAATAAAAATGGTTTAATACCAGAGACTCAAGATGCTTATCAATTGATGAGACTTCCTCACGAATCGCGAGCAATGCATCGGCAGCAGCAATGAATGCTCGGTAATTACCAACTGCCACCTCTTGCATTTGCCTTTGTATCCGCTCTGCATCGACCCGAAGAAGCTCCGGTTCCTAAAATTTATCATAATTAAAAAAAAAACAAGAAGAAGCTGAAATTAAGTATTGAACTGTAGTTGAACTAAAAAAATGAATAAGAAGAAATCAAAGAACGATCTGAGAATTAGATGCAGTGAACTCAGAGACAGAAAGATAAAAGACCTTGTGGAGGCGATCGATAGTAAAAGAGAGGAGCTCGGAGACGTAAGGTTGCTGAGAGACGGATGCCAATGGGAGGAGACCACCGACCGACGACGAGTCCTCCGCCACATTCTCGGACTCCATATCCGGAGCACCGAGATGTTGATACGTTGAATTGAAATGTCAATCGGTTTATTGATACCGGAGAGTTCTAGATCTGCTGAAGTTGCATTGAACTGTGAATGTATGTCGTTCAGCGTTTTGGGGAGATTGGTAATCGTTGAGTTTTTAGCTGAAGTTTAACGATCAGATCTCATGCAATGGGAGAGGCTTGGGCATTTACCATTTTCAAACTCATGTTTGGGATTAGCTCCTGGCTGGGCCCTATTCGTTAAAGCCCATTATGTAATTTTCTGACTTTACTCTTTATTTTGATTTTAAAAAAAAATCAAACCCTTTTTTTAAACTAAAAATTTACACATGAACATACTCGGATTCAAACTCTTATTTATTTAGTACCCACTTTGAACATATTTTACTAACAAGATAATTGACATTTTAAAATGAGTGGAAAAAAAATTTAACTATACATTTTATTAATTTATTTTTTACACTTTTTTTAATTCAATGTAAGCTTCTGTTTTTTCTTATAACATATACAACAATGCAAGATATGTATACACTTACACATAATACTAGTTAAGAAGCATGTGTGGTGGAACTAACTTGTTGATGTTTGAGTTGTTATGGAGGGATTTCTTCGGGGAAATTGATTGTTATGAAATTCATGTCATACTAATAAAATGTTACTAAGTATCAAAGTATTCATTATCATAGCTAAGTTTACATTAACTTTTATGATATAATACACATAGCCAAACTACAAAAAGTCTACATTGTGTATCAAGTATAAGGTGTAGTGCGTATTTACTATTGGAATAAGTATGAGAAAAATAATGTAAGAACAATATCATCAATATATTGAAATGTATTACTTGGATTGAATCATGGACTAGGTCGTTCATTTTAAGACGTTTCGTTGCTCTGCCCAAACTTATACAAGAAAACTCAGAGTCGTCGTCCCTAGGATAAAACAGTACAAAATCTTTATTTTCTATCTCGGAACTTCACTGCACTGATGAAGTCTGGAAAGCTACACCTTTAAAGTTTATGTTGCTCGAAAAACTCTAAAAACAATTTAGTATCTTTTTCTTTTCTTTCTAAGAGTTATTTCTTCTATGATCTATAAGAGATATTTCCAAATTGATGTGTCTAAACTGAGAGCTGAGGCCGTCTACTTATAGTTTGAGAAAATATGTGACAATTATGATAAATAATTATGATGTCTGAGTGGAAAGAGTAACGACCATTTCTGAGTGGAAAAATAATAGTCATTTTTGAGTGAAAAAGTAACGGCCAATTCTAAGTATAAAAGTAACGGTCATTTTCTAAGTAGAAAAATAACTGTCATTTTCTAAGTAGAAAAATAACTGTCATTTTCTAAGTGAAAAAATAACGGTCCTTTTCTGAGTGAAAAAATAAAATGTCACATCATCTCACACACACATGCACACGCACATGTACTCAAACTCAAACTCGAACTCGAACTCGACACTACATAGTCAGTTGGTCGGAAAAAAGGCAACATCGCGTGCGTGTGTGAAATCACATTTGTCTAGGTCCTCTCCCCTTCCACAAAAGTGGGTGCCCCTTGGGGCCCAAACCCAATAGTCAATCCTTTAATATTTATACATCTCCTAAGTTATCTAAAATAACAATGTGGGATAAAACTTAAGAGACTAAAATTTGGCACAAATTGACATCATTTGTTTTTATTAAAATTCATTTCCAACAATCCCCCACTTGAATTTTATATAAAAATAGTTTTCATCGAGAAACCTATCAAATAAAAGTATAAGATTATGCATAAGCAAAATGTGTCTATCTACTTAAATCTTTTCATAGTATTGATGCTTTAGAATATACTAGAGTAACTTGTAGTTTTGAGCTCTATCTCTAACAACATTACACACACAACCTTTCCAAGGTATAGTTCAAAAAGCCGGTGCTTTATGCCCATGCACGTGTATCCCAGTATAGTGAATGCTCTAGTAAATTTTGCCCAAAATTTTCATAGAAAGTGACCACACTTCCACATTCAAATAAGTGAGTCTATCAAGAGTACTCTTGTAGCTATGTACTCCACTCCACATAGAGTATAGAACTTATTAAGAGTTTAATAATTAACTCCTCCTTTTATGTTGCTTCAGGACTTTATGCTTCTAACAATATACAATGAAACTTCATAATAGCATGATTCATCTCATATCACTTCATGACTTGTTATTACCCATTGAACTTATTTCTTGGGATTTTCAATCTATAAGTTAGGTTACCATCACGAGTGACTCTTTGTTCTAAGGGCATTAGTCCTATTCCTTTCGAGATTTTGAAAACTTTTTCTCTTGGTAATCCTTTCGATAAAGGATCAGCCAAAATCAGAACGTACATGCTCCACTCTTACAGTTTCTATAGAGAGAAATTCTCTAACAATATTGTGCTTATGACGTATCTATCATCACTTACAATTGTAATAACGGTTCTGAATCTTTGTAATAATCATGGTACTATCATAGTGGATCAAGACAACTAGTATTGGTCTTTCCTACAAAGGGATCTCGACTAACAGACTTCTTAACCAGCCTGCTTATTCACTATTAGTAGCTAGAGCTATCATTTCAAACTCTATCGTAGATTAAGCCAATATTGTCTATTTCTTAGACTTCCAAGAAACAGCTCCATCAACAATGCTAAATATATAGCCACTAGTTACTTTGGAGTCTTTTGATAGAGTGTTCCAATCAGCATCATTGTATCCTTCTAGAATAACAAGAAACTTTTTATAATGTAATCCAAGGTTCATAGTTCTCTTAAGGTATCTCATGACCCTTTCAATAGAATTCCAATGCTCTATATTAGGTCTACTAGTAAACCTACATAGTAGTCCCATAACATAGGCTATATCTGGTCTAGTGTAGTCAGTAGCATAACGTAAGCTACCAATGATGCTCACATACTTAGTTTGTCTAATACCGTCTCTAGTGTTCTTGAACAACTTTGCACTAGGATCATAAGGAGTACATGCAGGTTTGTAGTTAAAGTAATTATATTTCTTTAAGATCTTCTTAATGTAATAAGATTGATCTAGAGAAAGTCCCTTTTCAAACCTAGTAATTTTTATACCAAGGATTACACTTGTTTCTCCAAGATCTTTTATATCAAAGTTAGTACATAACAAAGTTTTTACATTATTCACAACATGAATATTTGACCCAAAAATAAGCATGTCATCCACATATAAACATATAATAATGCAAATGTCATTTTTTGATTTATAATAAATGCATTTGTCACTTTCATTCATTTTGAATCCATGTGAGATAACTAGATTATCAAAAAAATTATGTCATTGCTTAGGTGCTTGTTTTAGACCATAAAGGGATTTATTTAGTTTATAAACTTTATTTTCTTGACTTGGGACAACAAAGCCTTCGGGTTGTCATATAAATTTCTTCTTCTAAGTCACCATTTAAGAAAGCAGTTTTAACATCCATTTGGTGCACTACTAAGTCATGGATAGTAGCAAGAGAGAAAAGTATACATATGGAAGTTATTCATATGACTGGTGAAAAGCTATCAAAGAAATCTACATTTTCCCTTTGCCTATACCTTTTGACTACAAGACGAGCTTTGTACTTTTCAATAGTACCATCAAGTTTTAATTTCTTCTTTAGTATCCATTTACATCCTATGGTTTTGCAATCAGGAGGTAAGTCAACTAAATGTCAAGTTCTATTATACTCAAGAGAGTCCATTTCATCATTTATGGCTTCTTCCAATAAGTTGGCATCTAAAGAAGATAAGGCTTCTTGAAGAGTTTGAGGATCTTCCTCTAAGGTATAAGCATAAAAATCAGACCTAAAATCCTTAAGGGTTCAAGATCATTTACTTCTCCTAATTTTAGTGTTTAATTCCTCATTTTGTTCACTAGTTCTAGTTATGGGTAAACTACTAGAAGACGAGCCCCCACTATTTTTCAATTTAAAGGGAAACTTATGTTAATAGAAGTTAACATCATTTGATTCTATAACTACATAATCATTTAAGTCATAGAATTTATAAGCTTTATTGTTCACAGTATATCCTATGAACACACATTCATATGCTCTACTAGCAAGTTTATTTCTTTTAGGATCAGGGATCCTAACATAGGCTAAAAACTCCAAGTTTTAAAATAAGTTAAGTCAGGTTTCTTATTTTTCAAAATTTCATATGGTGAAATTTTACTAGTAGATTTAGTCACTCTATTTAGCACATAGAAAACTATTAATAAAATTTTTCCCCACCAATGAGAAGAAGCATAAGAGTTTAATAAAATTACAACAATTGATTCAGTAAAAATTCTATTTCTTCTTTCAGCTTTACCATTCATTTTAGGAGAATAAGTTGCAGTTTTTTCATGAATGATTCCATGAGTTTTATAAAAATCATTGAAAATATTATAATCATATTTAGTTCCACTATCACTTCAAAACCTTTTTATTTTTCTATTAAGTTGATTTCCAATTTCAGTCATAAATATTTTAAACATGTCAAACACTTTACTTTTATTTTTCATTAGATATACCTAAGTATAATCTGAATAGTCATGAATAAAATTTATAAAATAGTGTTTTTCATTTCTTGTTAAATTTTCATCAAGTTCACATATGTCATATTGTATTAAATCTAAAGGTTCAGATTATCTAACTACTGACTTATGTAAAGTTTTGGTTATTTTAGCTTGACTACAAAAGTCATATTTTTCAAAATCATTCAAAGATAGTTTAGGAACTAGTTCTAAGGTATTTATGTTCTTGATTATGCATTTATTAACATGACAAATTCTAGCATGCCAAATATTAAAAGAACTCAACATATAAGCAGAAGAATAAACTTTATTAATTTCAACATTCAATTTAAATATGCCATTAGTGGCGTACCGTTTTCCAACAAAAATATTATTTTTAGTTATTGTATATAAATTAGCCCCTATAGTTTGAGTAAACCTAGCTTTGTTAAGAAGATAGCCCAAAACTAAGTTCTTTCTCATCTCTGGAGTATGCACGACATCCTTCAAAATGATAATCTTTTCAGAGGTAAACTTGAATTCCACCTTACCAATACCAACAACTTTAATGGAGTGGAAGTTGCTCAGCACCACTTTCTTATCCTTAGACACAGATTAGGACTTGAATATGTCTCGATCATAGCAAACATGGCGATAAGCACCAACGTCCACCAACAAAATTGATTGAAGATATCATAGCAATTAGTTGATCTTCGATAAGGTTCACCTACGGGGTAGGACGATTCCTGTTCTAGTAGTTCCTGGCCAAGTGGCTAGGTCTTTTACAACTATAACACATGAATGTGTTATTTTTTTAAAGGGTTGAGGTCCATTCTATGAAGGATAACTTTTGTTTCTATTTTGGTGGTTAAGGTTCTGGTTATTATTACAATTTTGAGTTTTCATGTTTCTTCCTTTAGGTTTCAGAATAGGACTTGAACATGTTTTCTTGTTTTTGGCCTTCTTCTTCTATTCTTAGATGGGTTATAAGACTTTCGAAAGAAAATTCCTTAGTTTTATGTCTAAGTGCATTCTTAAAATCTTTTCATGTTGATCGCCACACACGAAGTGTGTGCAATGAATACACAAGTATATGTATCGTAAAAAGTAATATAATGATAAGAAAAGATCATTCCCACAGAAATTATTTTATTAGAAACTAATTTTTAAAACAATAAAAATTAAAAATCAATTTTTTTGTGTGTTTTTTTATCTTAAGGAAGCAAAATTAAAATAACTAAAAGTAAATAGCAATAATTAATTAAATCAAATTTGGTAACTAAAAAGATATATGAGAAAATATCAAGGAATACTTAATTCCCCAATTTTCTAAACATACGAATCTATAAAATCTTCCCAATATAATTATCAATTAATTACATGATCAATTGAATCTAACCTATTATGTATTTCTCTCTCAAGTAAACTACACACCATATAGTAATTAATTTAATCATACTCTCATGCTAATTAAATTGCATACTACTCATTAAGTTCATCAATTATGAATTTCATACATCTTTGCCTATAAATTATGCATGTTATTTAATCAAGACAAATAATTAAATAATTCTCTCAAATCTATTTAATTGCCTCTATAGATAAATTGTTGGTCAAACAATTAATAACATACAAATCAGATTAAATAATATAATTAAATTATAATTATAATTGGGGTAAAATTTTAGATCATCACATGGTGAAAATTGGGTTCATAAGATAACTAGATTAATAAATTAATTCGCATAATTTGTTCATAAAGCTCATATTTTTCATAAAGAAAGACATAAAATTGATAAAAAAAAGAGTAGAAAGAGAAATACAATTGATCTCTTGAATTGCATTATTAATTTTCTCTTGAATCTCCACCAAAATTGTGTCTTATCTTGAATTTTTTTTTTATATTTTTCTCTCTTTTTAGCTCCAAAAAATGACCAAAATTATGCTAATGGAGGAAAATTAGAGTTTATGGAGTGATTAGGGTCATAAATAAAGCTCAAATGTGATCTGGACCATAAGATCAGCTTCACATCAAGGGCTACGATCAAAACAAGCAAAAATGACACTTTTAGCCAATCACAGTGTGACACGTGGTAGGGGAAATTACTAGGCAAATTAGGGAGCCACGCATGGTAGGGGAGACCGATCAGAGTCAACGCTCGATGAGTTAGTGACACGTGGTGCAACATGATTCACAAAAATGGATGGCGTAGAGCAAAGGTGGAACGCGTGGAGCAATGACGTATTGACCAATTTTCAAACTCGATATGAATGCCATGTTGACACATGGCACGCATTTTGTCCCCTCACATGCAACGTAACATGATTCACTATCCGTGCTTACGTGGCGTCTGCATGGCTTGCCCAGTCAGCTCCTCTGCCTAGGTGGCATGCCACGTGGTAGCTCTTGATTGGTCTTAAGTTAAAAATTCAAAAAATTATATTTCCACCCATTTTCATTAAAAATGTTTATATTTTAATATTTTTGACCCAAAAATACTATTTATTGAATACAAAAAGTAAATATTAAGTAGAAAAATGCGCTAATGACTTACTTTTATAGTGTCATCACACTCCCAAACTTAAATCTTTACTTGTCCTCAAGTAAAGCTAAGTATAACTAAATGAAATAACTTGGGTAGTATATTCATAAATATACTTCTACTAGTACATGCATATATCACGAAACTATCATTCTCAAAAGTCATACAATCCTATGATAAGAAGGTTCACATATTCATCAATCAATGTTCTATCAATACAAGGATATGCAATTTTTTTGAAAAATTGATTCGTGTGTGTGTCTTGCACATGACATCATCCAATACACTTATGAAATCAGCTTATATAAGCATGCTAATCAATTCAATCTTAGATTAAGTCCTATAAGTTTATTTTTCACATCTCTTTCCACTAATATAAATATGCACTTAGCTCAAGATCAATAAGGACTTTACATGGTTGTAATGTAAGGCTTAAGTAGGGGATCGATAAATGAAGACATTTTAGGCTCTTTCTACACCTTAGCTTTTTTTCATCATACACTTTTTAACTACAATTGAGCTTTTACTTGATATTTTACTGCACCCTCTTTTAACATTCTTTTCATATTTTTTTCGCATCTTTTTTCTCTTATTTTTATTGTAACTTTACAACACTCCCAAACTTATTTTTAACTTTATTTTCTTTTCTTTAGAGGGATAATTGTGTAGTTTTGCCCTTTTTTATGGGGTGCATTACATTTCACCTTACTCTAAAGCACAACACATGATTGCAATTTTTTTTATACAAACTAAAGGTATAAAGGTAAAGGTAATACTTATTAGTTAGGCACTAAATATAGGTTAAAGATATGAATGGTTCTTTGTTAGGCTCAAATGGGTGACTAAAGATATTGACAATGGTTAGCTTGAAAGGCTCAATTGATCCAAATAAGGCCTAAATCATTTCTCTTGCTAAATACTATTTAGGATTTCGCCTTAAGGGATGATCAAATAGATTCTAAAACTTAGTAGATATCATCAACTCGTATAACTTAGTACAAATTTTCTCTCAATAAGTACACCAAAATCAATCATGAATATGTGCATAAAAATTTGAATCAATTCAATCAAAACTAGCATGCATATCACATGATTAATGTAAATATCTTAACAAATATGATACATTCCTTATCCTAGTCATGACAACCAATTTTTATTATTGAGTTCATATGTTTCATATCAAGCATGCATGCATTTAGTTTCCATATATCTATCAATTTCTACCCAAGTCATGATTAAAATAACCTAAAAATAAAGTAAAATTCCTAAAAACTAAAATGCATACTAAATACTAATGTAAAGAATGAAGTTCCCTCTCTCAAAATTAAATTACAAGTCCCCAATGTGCATATATAAATATGAAAAAGTAAAAGGAAATAAAACTTATTTAGTCATGGCACACCACATTTGTCATTGAAACGCTCATTTTTCTTGTGCCATTGCTCTCCACATTTATTCACCTACAAAAAAATAATGAAAATATAAGTAAAATAACGTTGGGTTTCCTCCCTAACCAGCATCACGTTTAACGTCATTGACTAGACGATCCTATCAAGTCCTAAGGCACATCCCCTTGTATCCATTTACTTTTGAGTTTGCTTGGATACAGTTTGAGTCTTGATTTGTCCAATGATACCTTATGTTCTGGCTCACAAACACAGTGCTCAATTCTCTTCTTATGCCATATTTTTGTTTTATTTTTGAACTTTTTGGCATTCTTATACGCACTACATTGTAACTCATCCAATTTATGTATTTTTAATAACTTTTTCACCTCTCCATTGGACTCTTTCACTTTCATACTTGATTGAGGATAGGAGGGTAGAAGTGTGGGGTCTAAACTTGGTGTCTCTTGAATTAATGGTTTGAGATTTTATTAAAATAGTTTCAATTGATGAATCAATAGTTTACAAATATAATAATTTTTGTTTTCCTATATCAAACAATTATAAGTTATATGTTTGGACTCCTTCGTCCTTACCTTATCATTTATATAAAACTACAACAATTAGTTGTTAATTAACTCTTATAATAAGGATTAAGGATTCAAAAGGGAATTTACAAAATCACCTGATGCCCCTAGCTTGAAAGTTGGGATATCTATGTAGGAGTAAAATTTTAACCAAGCAACATCTTGCTAAGACGTTTAAGAAAGCTCTTTATGAGAGGTAATCCACCGTATTGGGTAGTATCTTTTTCTTTTTTCTTTTAGATATATTTAGTAATCCTTTTTTATTTAATTCCTTTAAATTCTTTTCTGAACATATAATTACATGGAAAAATAATCCACAAAACTTTCAAAAAATTCATGAAACACATTTTCACCCTTTTAATTGTAAAGTTCATATTTTAATTTTTTTAACCCCAAAAATACTACTTATTGAATAAATACTAATAAAAAAAGTGTGCTGATTAGTAGAGCATAATTTTTTTATGTAATAGTTTCTTTTAATTCAATTAACATTATTGTTAAATCTGTTTAGAGATTTTCCATATAACATAAACAATATTGAATTATGTATTAGGAAAAATACGCTTGAACGATAATTTGAATGATTAAATAGAAATTGAAAGGATATTCCCTTCTACCATATCTTTTATAAAAAAGAGTGTGATATGCTTGGGTCTGTTTAAAACCGTATTCCTTCACTGATCGTCTTAACCTATTAAACCATGTCTTAGGTGATTGTTTCAACCCATACATAGCTTTCTTCGTTGAAGTTTTGTTTGATTGATGATGTTCTATGATAAGAGTCAAATTATTGCATTTTTGTTATGATTTAAATGTTGATATTTGTGTGAAAATTGCGTTTATTTGATTATTTAATCCACAAATATCATTTCACGGGTATTTCGTGTTTAAAGTGCAATTTCAGGTAAAATCATAATTTTGGAGAAGTTTGGGACAAATTTCAATGAACTGGATTGAGTGCAAATAAAAAGAAAACAAAATTTCAAAATTTAGAATTTCGCCACCGGCTAGAATATTCTCGCCGCCGGCAAAAACCTTACGGAGAATACGTTGAGCAAAGCAATCTCGCCGCCGGCCAAATAAATCTCATCGCCGGCGAAAATCCTACAAAAAGCACGGCAAAAATCTTCCCGAAAGCACAAAATTTGGCAAATTCATCTCACTGCCGGCCAAATTTATCTCGCCGCCGGCCAAATGCATCTAGCCGTCGGCCACATTATTTTGGCCGCCGGCCAAAATAAAAAAAAAAATTTATTTTCCAGATATCTCGCCGCGGCGAGATTCGTCCGAAAATAGATTTTTTGGTTGTTTTGTTCCAAAATTGCCCCACCAAACCCTAGATCTATATATATAATATGATGGAAAAAGAGGGGGACGACAGAGAGAACATATCTGAATTATTTTTGGAGGAGAAAAGCCAAATCTTGGAGAGAAAGTTTGGAGAAGCTTGAAGGATCATCACCATTGTTGCTACCAAGTCTTCATCTTCAAGAGTTTTTCATCTCTTCTCCTTAGCCTTTATATTCTGCATTTTATTCATATTTGTTATTCATGAATTCAATTGAAATAATGGTTGTTCTTATTTCTGTTATGAACTAATTCGTTTTTGCTAAAGCTATGATGTAGTTAAATCAAGGAAATCTGATTTCTTTGGTTATTGTTATATGAATTCATTGTTTTCAAGTTGAGTATTTATTTCCATGTTTAATGCTTTTAAATTTCTGATCAAGATTTAGATGATTTGTTGCATTATATTGAGACCGAGAGGAGATGTGTAATGAATGCTTCTTGTGATAAATACCGTATGTTGAATGCGAGTTTGACACCTAATGCATGATGTATGTGGTTATTCCAGAAATTCCATAAATCGTAATGTGCTTATTTGTGATTAAATCTTCATAGAAATATAGTTGGTTTTCATAGATAAGTAATTCTAATATAACTTGAGAAAGAGTATTAGACAAGTTTGGGTTTTTCAACCATCACTTTTAGCTTTGATTCTCATATAACATGACTTGAAATCAGATTGAATTGATTTAGCGAAATCAAATGCCTTAGCGTTTTTAATCATTTGTGAACAACATTAAATTTTGTTATTTACGTTTAGTTTTATGTTAATTTGCTTTTAAAACAATTTCAACAATTCAGTTTTCAAATAAAATTAGGGTTAGTCAATTTCGGTACTTAGTAAACGCCATTCCTTGTGGGTTCGATATCCGTACTTTTGTACACTTTATTACTTGAACGATTCGTACACTTGTGAAAATAAGCATCAAGTTTTTGGCGCTGTTGCCGGGGAATGGTTTGATTTTATTAATATCGATACTACCTAATCTTAGTTTTAATTTGAAGTTAATTTGCTTTATCTTTCTTTCATTTTTAATTTTGTTTATTTTTCTGTTTTATTTTATTTATCAAAAAAAAAAGTAAGTAACTTTGTGTTGTTTTGTGTTAGTTGATTTTCTGGTTGTAGGATTTTTGTATAAGACGTACAAGAAGCCTTAACCTTCTTCCATTTGATCCAGAGATTGATAGAACATATAGGCGTCTAAACCGAGAGAGAAGACGTTTAACTTCAGCTCCTAATAGACAAATAGCCATGGATCCACCATTTGTTGAGGGAGGTGGAAATCCTAGAGCTTTGAGGGATTATCCTGCGCCTAATGTTGCTGGAACTATTTCGGGTATAAGGAGGCCAACTATTCAAGCCAATAACTTTGAGATAAAACCATCCTTTATCCAAATGGTTCAATCAAATCAGTTTGGGGGAATGTCAAAGGATGATCCAAAAGCACATATTGCTTACTTTCTAGAGGTGTGTGATCTTTACAAGATAAATGGTGTGTCCGAAGATGCTGTAAGATTGAGGGTTTTTCCTTTTTCACTTCGGGATAAAGCTAAGGAGTGGCTAAACTCATTACCACCAAGATCAATTACAACATGGAATGAATTGGTTCAGAAATTCTTATCCAAGTTCTTTCCTCCTACTAAGACAGCAAAATTGAGGAATGAAATCACATCTTTTACACAGTATGACCAAGAATCATTATATGAAGCTTGGGAAAGATTCAAAGAAATGTTGAGGAAATGCCCACATCATGGTATACCAATTTGGCTGCAAGTCTCTACATTTTATAATGGGTTGGTTTCAAACTATCGGGCAATGATTGATGCTGCAGCTGGAGGGTCTTTAATGGGAAAAACACCGGAGGATGCTCATGAGTTGTTAGAGATTATGGCAGAAAACAACAATCAGTGGCATTCAGAGCGGGTAATTGCAAAAAGACCAGCAATAGTGCATGAAATTGATTCAGTGAATGCTTTGTCGGCTCAAGTTGCTGTTCTTTCAAGAAAAATGGATTCTTTGTCATCCAAGTTAGAATCCAAACCAACTGCACAATGTGATTTATGTGGTGGAAATCATGCTAGTATCGAGTGCCAAGTTGGAAATCCATTTGCTTCACCAACTACTGAGCAAGCAAATTATGTTTCAAATTTCCAAAAACCTCAACATAACCCATATTCAAACACCTACAATCCAGGTTGGAGGAATCATCCAAATTTGTCATGGGGAAATAACCAAGGGGGATTCAAACCGTCATCATCTTCCTACCAACCCCAGGAGAAAAAACAAACAAATTTGGAAGAAATTTTGGGAAAGTTCATTGAGGAGACAAGAGCAAATTTCAGAAATCAAGAGGCAATCAACAGGGACATCCAAAACCAATGGGCGGCTTTCAAAGCGGTGCGGAAAGGTCTCAAGGATCACGCCTAGTGACACAATAAATCCCACAGAGCATGCAAAGGCTATCACATTGAGAAGTGGTAAAGAACTTGAATGGCAGAGGAAATCAGAGAAAAAGATGGAAGAATCTAAAAAAAATCCATCAAGATCCCAAGACATTCAACCTTCCTTATATGCGAAATATGAGCCTCCTATCCCATATCCTCAAAGATTGAATAAGAAAAAGCTTGATAATCAATTTGATAAATTTCTAGATATTTTTAAGAAATTGCATATTAACATTCCTTTTGCAGAGATGTTGGAACAAATGCCCAAGTATGAAAAATTCATGAAGGAAATTCTATCAAAGAAGAGGAAGCTGGGAGATTATGAAACGGTCATGCTAAATGAGGAGTGCAGTGCAGTTCTTCAAAGAAAACTGCCACAGAAATTGAAAGACCGAGGGAGTTTTACTATACCTTGCACTATAGGAAGTTGCAATTTTGATAAAGTCCTATGTGATTTAGGAGCAAGCATTAATTTGATGCCACTTTCTGTTTCGTGAAACTAGGCACAGGAGAAGTGAAGCCCACTTCAATCTCTCTACAATTAGCAGATCGATCGATGAAATATCCTCGAGGGGTAATTTAGGATGTTTTAATTAAAGTTGACAAATTTATTTTCCCTATAGATTTCGTGGTGCTTGACATGGAGGAAGATAGAGAGATGTCGTTGATATTGGGGAGACCGTTCCTTGTAACTGGAAGAACATTGATTGATGTTCAGCAAGGAAAGCTCATTCTACGGGTGCAAGATGAACAAGTAACTTTTGATGTTTTTGAAGAAATAAAATTTCCAAGTGATGTACATTCTTGTTTTCAAATTAACACTCTTGACGGGTTAATCTCGGAAACTTTTGAGGAGAGAACTCCATTGCTACCACTAGAAGCTTGCCTTGTGAAATCTGCAACAATTGAGGAGGAAGATAAGGGGATGAGACAATGTTCTGAATTACTGGCAGCACCTAATGAATATTTGTGCAGTGATGAAAAATTTGAGTTGGGAACAAATGAAACTCCAACCTTAGTGGTAAAGAATGGAGCCAACAAGATTGAGCTAAAGCCAATGCAATCCCATCTAAGAAAAAAAAATCTTACGTTCACTACCGACAAGGGCAGTTTCACCACCGACGGAAAGGAGATCTCTCTTTCCTTTCTTACATTGAGGACAATGTAAGGTTTTGGTTGGGGTGCGGTAAACGGTAAATCTTTTCTCCCCTTCATTTTTAGTAGTTTTATTTGTGTGTTTAGTTGTGTTTAATTTTGATTTTCCATTTATTTTTCTGCATTTTGATTTAATTTTTTATTTCTTTATTGTCTTATTTTGATTTTGATTTTTTATTTTAATTTGCACGTTGATGATAATAATGTGATTGTGATAACAAGTAGCTGTTAGAAGACATTAAATTTTGCTTCGGTTTAAAGAGAATTTCAAATGTTGATTTTACCTAGTTGGCGACTCTTTTGGTATGTGGTATGATTTGGTTGATTAGTCTAAATGCTTAGAGAATTCTTATGTGCGAATTTTTCATGGACATTTTTGTGATCTCAACAAACTCTAGAACTCATTTGAAAACCTCTTGAGGCGAAATAATTTGGAATTGCACTATTTAGGATATGATGTAGGCCATTTTTGGATCGATTGTGCCATTTTAAGCCTACCTTGTTATCCTTATATCACTAGTAACCTCTTTGAGCCTATTTAAATATATTGTTAGCCTTACTTTTCTTTCTTTTTGCCTTATATAACCTACCTTCTATTGAGCCAAATATATATATATATATATATATATATATAATTCCTACCTTATTTGTTAAGAGCACTTAATTTTGAACACAAACTTTTCAAGAGGAATTGGAGAAATCTTCCACATATATTGGAAGAAATTGGTTGGGGGTTATGTCTTTTCAAGAGCAATTGGAGTAAGGATGCAAAAAAAAAAAAAAAAAAGAAATCCACATATATTGGAAGAAAGTGGTTGGCTTTTCAAGAGCAATTGAGAAAAAAAAGAAATCCATATATTGGAAGAAAGTGGTTGGCTTTTCAAGAGCAATTGAGTAAAAAAAAAAAAGAAGAAGAAGAAAGCCTTCACATTTTAATAAATAAAAGAGTGTTAGTGATGGATGTACTAAGGAGAAAGATTGAGGAAGAATTTTGTTTATCTTTGGAAAAATGGGTTATGATCGGAAGAAACAATTTGGTTTAATGGTGTTACTCTTTTACTTAATTGGTTGTGTTTAATCTAATAAGTGCTCTTATTTGTATTTTGACACTTCCCATTCTTTCTTAACCAAATACCTAAGCCTAACATTACAAGCCTCGTAAAGTCCTATTGATCCAAAGTGGTGTATTTTTCTTCATTAATGGAGAGAGGTTTGAAAAGTGAGCCTATGGAGTTTGAGATTTCACCTTTTTGTTTGTGGATATTGTGCATAATATTATCTGGGCATTATGGCTAATGGTTTGTAGTTTGATGGATGTTTAAGAGTCAATAACAAAAGTGAAATTGGCATTTGAGATTTCTTAAAGCTTAGGTGACATTTAATTATTCTATATGTTGGGTGTTATTTACAATTTTTGAGACATTTGTGCAAGTTATTTGTTATGTGATTTTATTGTTTTAAGTTAGGATAGTTATAGGTAAGATGTTTGTGGGTATCATCACTAGAAGCCCTCACGAGACTACAACTCGTCCTACTAGGGCCACCTAGGGGTTTAAAGGCTTATTGCATACGCTTAATGTAATGTTGTAAATAGAATAAATTTCCTTTGAATTTTTCTTTTAATGTCTCCTTTGAAATTATTCATAGATCACTTTTCTTGCTAGAGACTAGCAAGAAGCTGGTTGGGGGTTGTTGATAGGAGTCAAATTATTGCATTTTTGTTATGATTTAAATGTTGATATTTGTGTGAAAATTGCGTTTATTTGATTATTTAATCCACAAATGTCATTTCACAGGTATTTCGTGTTTAAAGTGCAATTTCAGGTAAAATCATAATTTTGGAGAAGTTTGGGACAAATTTCAATGAACTGGATTGAGTGCAAATAAAAAGAAAACAAAATTTCAAAATTTGGAATTTTGCCGCCGGCTAGAATATTCTCGCCGCCGGCGAAAACCTTACGGAGAATACGTTGAGCAAAGCAATCTCGCCGCCGGCCAAATAAATCTTGTCGCCGGCGAAAATCCTACAGAAAGCACGGCGAAAATCTTCCCGAGAGCACAAAATTTGGCAAATTCATCTCGCCGCCGGCCAAATGCATCTAGCCGCCGGCCACATTATTTTGGCCGCCGGCCAAAATAAAAAAAAAATTTATTTTCCAGAAATCTCGCCGCGGCGAGATTCGTCCGAAAACAGATTTTTTGGTTGTTTTGTTCCAAAATTGCCCCCCCAAACCCTAGATCTATATATATAATATGATGGAAAAAGAGGGGGATGGCAGAGAGAACAGATCTGAATCATTTTTGGAGGAGAAAAGCCAAATTTTGGAGAGAAAGTTTGGAGAAGCTTGAAGGATCATCACCATTGTTGCTACCAAGTCTTCATCTTCAAGAGTTTTTCATCTCTTCTCCTTAGCCTTCATATTCTACATTTTATTCAGATTTGTTATTCATGAATTCAATTGAAATAATGGTTGTTCTTATTTTCGTTATGAACTAATTCGTTTTTACTAAGGCTATGATGTAGTTAAATCAAGGAAATCTGATTTCTTTGGTTATTGTTATATGAATTCATTGTTTTCAAGTTGAGTATTTATTTCCATGCTTAATGCTTTTAAATTTCTGATCAAGATTTAGATGATTTGTTGCATTATATTGAGACCGAGTGGAGATGTGTAATGAATGCTTCTTGTGATAAATATCGTATGTTGAATGCGAGTTTGACACCTAATGCATGATGTATGTGGTTATTCCAGAAATTCCATAAATCGTAATGTGCTTATTTGTGATTAAATCTTCATAGAAATATAGTTGGTTTTCATAGATAAGTAATTCTAATATAACTTGAGAAAGAGTATTAGACAAGTTTGGGTTTTTCAACCATCACTTTTAGCTTTGATTCTCATATAACATGACTTGAAATCGGATTGAATTGATTTAGCGAAATCAAATGCCTTAGCGTTTTTAATCATTTGTGAACAACATTAAATTTTGTTATTTACGTTTAGTTTTATGTTAATTTGCTTTTAAAACAATTTCAACAATTCAGTTTTCAAATAAAATTAGGGTTAGTCAATTTCGGTACTTAGTAAACGTCATTCCTTGTGGGTTCGATATTCGTACTTTTGTACACTTTATTACTTGAACGATTCGTACACTTGCGAAAATAAGCATCATTCTACTCTATTAGTTCTATAGTCCTTTGTGTCTTATGTATTAGGAAAAATACGCTTGAATGATAATTTGAATGATTAAATATAAATTGAAAGGATATGCCCTTCTACCATATCTTTTATAAAAAGGAATGTGATATGCTTGGGTCTATTTAAAACTGCATTCCTTCACTGATCGTCTTAACCTATTAAACCATGTCTTAGGTGATTGTTTCAACCCATACCTAGCTTTCTTTGTAGAAGTTTGGTTTGATTGATGATGTTATACTCTGTTAGTTCTATAGTCCTTTGTGTCTTATGTATTAGGAAAAATACGCTTGAATGATAATTTGAATGATTAAATAGAAATTGAAAGGATATGCCATTGTACTATATCTTTTATAAAAAAGAGTGTGATATGATTGGGTCTGTTTAAAACCATATTCCTTCACTGATAGTCTTAACCTATTAAACCATGTCTTAGGTGATTGTTTCAACCCATACATAGCTTTCTTCGTAGAAGTTTGGCTTGATTGATAATGTTCTAATATGTTAGTTCTATAGTCCTTTGTGTCTGTGTTGGTTTCTCGTTTACAAAACACAGAATTTTTGCTCTACATATTTGCATATTTTGTTAGTGTACATTAAAGGAATTGGTACTTTAAGTATCTTTATTTTTTATTTTAGTATTTTAGTATTTTTACTCTTAAATATTTTTTTTTGAAATATCTTATTTACTTTATTGTGCATATTCTTAGGTTGCTCTCCTACTTAGTATAAATTAAACTGTCCTACTTAGTATAAATTAAACTGTCTGCATATCTAATTGATTTTTTTTGTCTATCTTGTTGTTTTATTATATTGTTTACTTTTCTATATAACATTGATCTTATGGGTTCAAACATTCAATTACAGATATATGCGAATAGAAGTTATGTAAAGAAATAAATTAATGGGTTCGCATATGATTAAAGAAGAAAGGCTCACAAATTGAATAACTTTGATCTCATGAAAGGAATCAAATGATGACTTTCATTTTCAATATTAATATCAAACGATAAAATGAATAAGATTTTGGTTACTGTTTATATTCATTTAATATACTTTAAGAGTTATGATAGTAATATGAAGATTGAAATAAAGAATTTAATTTAACATTAATTTTAGTTAAGAGAAAATGTTAAATTTCAATTTTCTTTTTAAATTCAATTGAAATTTAACATTTTGCAATCTATGATGAGTTTTTTCAAAAATTTTGACATATTGTAAATAGTGATATTGTGAAATCTGTTATAAATTTCTTCAAATATGGTAACATGACAACTACTACCAATTAGACTTATATTAATCTTGTGCCTAAAGTGGATTGTCCAAGAAATAGTTCAAATATATATGACTAATCAGTCTTTGCAATGTTTCATAAAAAATCATTGCAAAGATAGTAACCAATCATATGTATCAAGTGATGCTAGAGGTGATTAGCAAGAACCATAGGGGCCTTTGTCCAACAAAAAGTCTTTTCCATATAACACACCGGTAACATATGAACTTTTGAAAGAGAAGAGGTGGTGCATATTATTTAGCTGTAAAACTTGACATGAGTAAAGATTACAATCTTATGGAGTAGAAGTTCTTGCAGGCTATTATGGAGAAACTTGGTTTTCACCCTACGTGGATACAATGTGTAATTACTTGTATGAGTACGGTTTCATACTCTTATGTGTTGAATGGAGACATGGTAGGTTACTTTAAACCAGAAAAGGGATCCGTCAAGGGGATTCATTGTCACCATATTTGTTCTTAATTTGTTATGAGGGGTTATCTTGCATGGTGAAAGATGAGGAAAGACAACAACATATTCATGGATTAAAAGTGTGTTGATATGTGCCTCTTATTGCACATCTTTTCTTTGTATATGATTTTGAAAATTCCATACGACAAAATAATTACATATATATAAATTGTACTTTCTATCCAAATAAGTATTCGGGACCTCCAAGAGGTGGATAAGCCCAAGGATGCAAATGTTGACGACATCATTAATATCGCTATTTTATACATCTTGATATCTAAACATGATATCCATACCTTTTAGTTAAATTTTAGAGAATATTGACAAATTATTGCTTAAATATCGTTATTGTTAAATTTCCTTTTAAGTATTTTTTTGTTAAAACATCATAGGTATTGTGGATATTGTTGCTAAAATGTATTAAACTATCGACAAAAATAAATAAAATTTGACAAAATATCAAAAAAATATCAATAAAAATTGTTTCATATTGTCTTATCTATTTATAATAATTAATATAATTAGATAATTTACTTAATTATTTCAAATCTTTTAACTATTTATTCTAGGTTATTTAAAAAAAATATATTTTATTATACAATATTTTTATTAATTAATCAACTTATTGATTAATATAAATATTATAATTATTAGAAAATACATGTATTAAATAAAAAAATTAATTTAAATCATAGGTAATTGGTTGTTTTGATATTTTATAGAGTTTTATAAAAAAATTCCATATATTTTTTTAGAGTTTTCATAATTTTCATGATTTTTTCCAAAATTTCAGTTAACAACGATAATATCTTTGACATTTTTGTGAAAATTATATATCGACATCTTAACCTATATTGAAATTTCATGCCAACCCATAGAATCTTTTTGGGATCTATATTCCAACTCTGCCAAATAGGCCTCATAAAGTGAATTAAACTTATAACACAATAAAAATGTAATAAATACAACATGTTTCAATCAACATATCATAAAAATAACCACTAGGTAAGAAAGAATAATTTGTGGTAGACACATTGGTGATGGTGTGTCTCATTGGCTCCTGTACAGGTTAGTAACATGCATTAACATGGCAAACAACATACAACAAGAATCAATTTAACAAACATATTGGCAAAGAAATAAAGAATTTTCAATCACTTCAAAACTCCTATATGTAAACATATTCAATAAATGATGATTGTACTCTCAAAACATGTAACCACACATAATCCATCATATAACAAGTCGTGTCATGGCATCACTTATTCCACATTGCGGCATACAATATTCAGCATGCCTAGTAAATTCATACCGACAAATTGGTTGGTTCTTCATTTAAGGCTTAAATTTCTTACTCTTTTAATATCATAGGGTGAAAATTATGTTCTTCAAGTGTTGTTCTCCTTGTATTGAAAAGTTTATACATTTTAAAGCTAAAAAGACCTGAAATATGAGTATTTCTTTAGCACTTATCAGGATGGATGGTGCATTACCATCAAATATATATTGTTTATATATTAGTAATTTTTTCTATATTTACTAGTAATTTTTCTTGGTTTTTGTTTAAATTTTTCACATCTAGAAATATGGAAAAAATGGTAAATTTATGTATGCATGTCGCAACACAATTTTGGGTCCTTTACCGCACAATGGTCTTGGGATGGATTATAGGGATATTTTTTTGTGTGACGTGCCTCACGTACAATTTTAACACTAAAGCCTCCCAATGCGAGAAAAATTAGATCAAACTCAACTTTTTTTAAAAAAATATTCAAGCTCTTACTATCCTACTCATCGCCATTTCTCTCCTTTTCAATAAAATTTTGATTTTTACCCATTTTTTTTGTCTCAATATCAACATTGAAGCTTGTTTAGGGTCTTTTTGGATGGATTTGGGACGAACATCAAAATTTTAGTGGTTCTTCACATCATCATCTCCATCGTCAAGAACACCTAATCTCATTAAGTAAATGCATTCAATTCTCAAGTTTTCTTTGGTTGTTGTTGTGAACTAATTTTAAGACAATAATTTTGGATTCAAAAAGTAAAATTTTTGGACTTAAGGAAGCAAAACCTAGCTAGAGTGGTAATTTATGTCAGATTATTATGTTATATCTACACTCTTTAAATCTTAAATGGCACCTAAAAGGAAAAGCTTTGATAAAGGTAAGGAACCCTAGGTGTTAAAGGATTGTGATAGGATTAGGTTTGTAAGTCTTGAAGCAAAGAAAAAAATTGAAAAGGCTACTAAATAATTTAATTATGGAAAGAGGTATTAATTTTGGGGAGAACACATTCCCTAGTATGAATGAGATTATAGAAAACCTAGGATGGGAAAGGTTGGTCAAGAGTCCTAAAGTTGCCATTGTGTCCATAATGAGAGAGTTTTATACAAATGTACTTGAGGTTGTGAACAATAGAGCCATGGTAAGGGGAGTGTTAGTACCCTTTAGTGCATCCACTATTATTGCTTATTATGGTATGAGGGATGTAGGTTGATGAACAAAGTTGTTGCGCATAAATATTGTATGATTTATAAAATAACTTGTAAGTACACAAATCTCTTATAGAAAATGATAAATATACTCCTAAAGTCAGTCTAATAAGGAATAATGTGGTTTAAAAATGAAATTAAATAACCCAAACATCCTATTATGATTGTTTTGGGTAGAGTTTCTAAACTAATGACATAAAAAATAGAAATAGATTCAATAAATATTTAGGTAACTAAATATTTATCATACAATGAATAATTTATAGGATATATTAGTTAGTTAATTATGATTTCAATATTAAGTATGTTATTAAAGATATGAATTAAGATTGTTGATTCTCTCTTGTATTTAAAACTAGAAGATTAATTAAGTTTACTATTTATTATTAATTAAATCACTTACTATCTTCGGTCGGGTCTAACAGTTAGTTTTAATTAAATTATGCTTCTTTTCTAAGAGATAATGAACCATTTAATTGCCGCCTTCGGTTGGTTTTAAAAATTTAAACTCACATCATGGTGTCTAAGTTAGGTTTATGATTTAAATATCTAGAAATAACTTTCAAATTTTAAAACTACTATGAATGATATGTCATCAATATATCTTCAATACATGTTCTTATAAAAACTATTAAAATAGAGCCCACTCTAACTATACAATTGACATAGACTAAAAGATTTAATAGCGCTACTCTAAATCAATGTTTTCACGCCACGACCCCCATTGATTTTGGACACATTTCTTTGGCCTTACACCGTGGCACAATTCGAAGTGCATCATTTTGATATCCTAATTTCCATGTAATTTCTTTTTTCTAATTTTTAAGCATATGTAATGTTTGACAAATATTTTATTTTAATCTTCCAAGTTGTAATGGATTCTTTCAAGTATAATTCTTGAAGTTGATTTATTTTAATACAATAAATACCTAAAAAACAACAAAATATACTCATGATTTTAAAAATATAGATTTTTGTAAAATGATCGTAAAACAAGCAAATATAAATCTATATAATCACTAAACATGCATAAAATCACGATATATTAAGTTATTTTGAAAACTTATCATAGGTTAAGGGGAATATAAGGCCAATTTAGAGAAAGTAGATTTCGAGGAAGTGATAGAGGCCTTAATAGTAGAAGGGACATAATGGGATATTACAAATGAGAGGCATAAGTCATTTGATGCTAAAGAATTAATGAACATCTCTTGTGTGTGGAAATATTTTCTCTGCTTAATACTGATGCCAACTAAGATTTACAGTAGAATTGACAAAGAAAGGGCTCTGGTACTCATCGTAATCCAAACCTCCAAATTCATGGATGTTGGGCCCATTATTAACTAAAGGATAAGGTTGTTGGAAAACAATCACCTAATCAATTATTTTCCCCACAAATCATCACAACACTTTGTGTTAGAGTTGAGATGAGAATTCCTTTCAATAAAATTCTAGTACAACTTGGTGACTTGTTGACTTTGGTATACATGTAAAGCCTTACTAGAGGGACTAAAGTCGCCCAGGCTAATAAAAAATCCTCATCTTCTTCAAGAATACCTTTAAAGGATAGGTTTGATAAGTTACAAGAAAAGGTTTGGAACATTGAGGTTCTATCAATAACAGTAGCAAGAGTGGCTTAATGGATACATGTGCTATTAGGCTGATTATATGAACACCATATACAAGGTGTAATGGTTACAACTCACCCAATCTGGATTTGATTGTAGTCAGTTAGGGTTAGTACCAGAGTATCCAAATGATAACTTTGTTTTTAGGCCATTAGAAGCCACTGAAGAAGATGCATCCAAGGATATGAAGAACTAGAGCTCCACTAC
The DNA here is from genome assembly GCA_030763125.1 of Hippophae gyantsensis. Classification (NCBI taxonomy): domain Eukaryota; kingdom Viridiplantae; phylum Streptophyta; class Magnoliopsida; order Rosales; family Elaeagnaceae; genus Hippophae; species Hippophae gyantsensis. Next base: position 16,890,287 of record CM061038.1, on the reverse strand, counting down.
CATGATTATTTCTTTACTTTTTCTGATTTGTGGGTTTAATGTTTTCTTTCATTTTCTTTTCATTATTTACTATTGGATGTAAATTTTTTTATTTTCTTTTATTTTGGAAATTATGCTATGTTATTTTGTTAGACATCTTAAAGTTATGACATGCTTGGTGATATTTTTATTTGAGGTACATTTTAATTCTCAATGCATGCTAAAAGATGCTATATATGATGAACTGAAAATGTGAACCTAATGCCTAAAATAACCATAAATTTTTAGTTTCTCTCTTTTCTTTGGATGCATTAAAACATTGAGAATAATGTAGATTTTAGGTTTGGTGGAAAATCCCCTCTTATATTTTTGTTAAGAGTTCAAACAAAATTTCGGACAAATTTTTTTTAACATTTTATTTTATTTTATTTGAGTTTTTACTTGTTTTGTTTTTGTGTTTGTGTTTTAAGTCAATTTATATGTCAATGGTAGGAAAATAATTGTGATAACTTTATATCTAGAGAATTCTAAGTTTTCCTTCAATGATGGAGTGATTTGAGTATGAATTGAACCTAGTGTGAAACTCTTATGGTTTGTTGTAAGAATGATTGAGTAATCTACTTACTTAGGACTATTTTGTGTGTGAATGTTTCATACATATATTAAAGTCTCAACATACTCTATAACTTACTTTGAAAAACACTCCTGTGAAATCATAGGGTACACAATACCTAAGAAATTATTTAGGCCATTTTTGGATTGTTTTTGCTTTTATAAACCAACCACTTATTTAAGTGTCATTAGTAACCTTTTGAGCCTATAAAGTAAACATGTAGCCTTTAATTTTTTTAGCTTGTTATAACCCACATCTTTTAATTCTTAAAACAACTTATCCTGAACACATTTAGTACAAACCCTCTATGGAAAATAAAGAGTAGTAATGAAAAGAAAAAAAAGTTTACAACCCAAGAATACATGAAAAACAATTAGTCGGGGGTTCTAAAGAATTTTGTTGGACTTCAAAAGGATGGGAGGTTATGGCATGTGATATTTTATGTGTATGTATACTTTGAATTTTTAGATTGAAAAAAAATTGTATTTGGAGTTGAGGGATGTAGTGATATATGGAAGAAGTAACGTGTACACTTAGCTAATTATAGATGAAGAGTTGAATTATGAATGAATGAATGGGTGACATTTGAAGTTAACTCCCTTCTTAAAATAAAATAGTTGTGTTTGAGTTCTCTTATTTTATGGCTCATTTTACCATTTATTTTATAACCACACACCTTGGCCTGACGTTATAACTTTGATAAAGACCTATCAATCTAAATTAGATTAACCATTCTATATTAGTGGAGAGTGAATTGAAAGGTTAGTGTAAGGTTTATGTGAGCGCTGGCGATATTCGTTAACAAAATATGTTACTATAATTTTAATTTCTAGGTGTGGCTTTAAAGAATACTTTTCAAGCCGAAGAAACTATTATGACTCAACGATCACATCTCAGGTATATCTCTATTTGAGTGCACCTTAGATTGAGTATTATACATGTAGGAACAATATGAAAATAGGCTACTTGATCATTTGAGTAGTGATTAGATCAATAGATCTATATTACCTGTTGAATTTATCATTATATGACTAGATCGATCAAGGAATTAATACTTGATCGATTGAACACTAGATTTATTAAGATTAATTACTAGATCAATCCATGTTTTTGAGAATTAATTAATTGATAAATTGGATCGATCGATCAAACTATATACTTGATCGATCGAGCACTTGATTCGATAGATTTAGTGGCTGGGGCTTTGATTTGAAAGCATATTTCTAGTACAAATTAGATTGGCTTTTTATTATATTATCCTTATTCCTTAAAACTTATTCAACTGATTTTATGGACAAGATGGTACTTTGTTTAACCTAAAGCGCTTCAAAATATTCTATAATTGTAAACCTAAGAACATAATTGAAACTAATCCAACAAGAGCTTAATTATGCTTATTCTCTTCATCTTTTATTCTCTTTCTCATTTTGATAAAAGTTTTCAAGTAGTTTTTTTCATTAAGTTAATTTATAAACATTTATGGTTGTATTTGATGAATTAACAAGCCTAAAATAATAATTGTGTTATTGTGCTTTTAACTGATTATTCTAGATTGATAATATTTTTTTTATTTGATATATTGTTTAAATAATCTAATTAGGGCTATTAATTATTGAATCTGCTTTAGAATACAACTTACACCTGTGTTTATATGCTAAATGTTTTGGTGACAACGGTACGGGTTTGATTAACTCATGGGACTCGAGTTTGTAGGCATGTTGGTTCATATCCAAATGCCTTTCTCATAGAGACTATGATGAAAGTAGCAGCTTATAAGTAGCTTACTTGGGGCCATTAGTTGGGTGGGTAGTTTGAGTCTTAGTCTTCTAACTGGATACTTGGGGCCATTAACTGGATACTTATGAAGTAATTTAATTTTTCTAGGGTTGCATTTTATCTAAATTTATGAAGCTTTGATTTTAATTATTTTTGAAAAATTTATAAGACGTTCGATTTGTTTATTCTATTTCTGCTTAATGCTTTTGATTATTTACGAATTTTATCAAATGATCCTTGGCACTTAAATAAACTTAGAAGAGGAATTTTTGTGTATATTGCTCATGGATAGAATGACATGTATGATGAAGGATAGAAATATACTCTAATTGTATGTGTGGCCTTTGAGAACTTAAAACATAATGAATCTTGGTGAATTTAATTCTCATAGGAATATAGTGAATTAATTTAACGAGGTGTGTCTATACGAGCTCGGAAGAGATGTATGAATAAAATTAGAAGTTTTCAGTTGACAAATTAAATGTACTATAAAAATATAAATCAAGAAAAAATAATATGATTTGAGTGAATTAATTTGGTGAAAAACTACAATCCTAGATTTCTTTTATTTTATTATACAACTTTTTTCTTTAACTTGTTCCAACCAACGATTGTTTTGGATAAAATCAGAGCGAAATAATTTTAGTACTCAACAAACTGTAGTAACAAATCTCTGTGGGAATGATAATTTACTTACAAATCTTATTACTTGTGACCGTGTATGCTTGCACATTTTACGTTTTCTAAAAGTGACAACAAGTTTTTGGCGCCGTTGCCGGGGATTTGTTTACTATTTTCATTGTTGATATTAATAACAATTAATCTGATTTTAATTAAAAAAAAAATTACGCTTATTTTTCGTTTTTTATTTTATTTTTCAATTTTCTCGTAAGTTGAGATTTTGTTTGACACACAAATCTTAACTTACAAAAAGAAAAGAAAAAAGAAAAGAAAAATTTATGATTATTGTTGGTTGTTTAATTTATTTTTCAATTTTCTCGTGAGTTGAGATTTTGTTTGACACACAAATCTTTAATGACAAAAAGAAAAAGAAAAAAAAACAAAAAAACATTTATGGTTATTGTTTCTTTCTTAATTTATTTTTCAATTTTCTCATAAGTTGAGATATTGTTTGATACATAAATCTTAACTTACAAAAATAAAAAAAAGGAAAAAAAATTTATGGTTATTGTTTCTTGCTTAATTTATTTTTCAATTTTCTCGTAAGTTGAGATATTGTTTTACACACAAATCTTAACTTACAAAAAGAAAAAAATTGAGAAGTCAAGCTGACAACTATAAGTCAAGCGCTTCTTGGGAGGCAACCCATGCGTTTTATTGTTTTTTTATTTATTTTTGCAATGATTAATTTTTATATTTTGTTATGTTATTTTATTTCATTTTTTTTTCTTAAGTACAATTTGGAAGAAATGAAGCTATTTTGGATTTTAACCATTCAAACCAAACCAGGAAGTTTCTTTAAACCCATCTCATATGTTCTTTAACTTTCACACATTGAGGACAATGTGTATATTAAGTTTAGGGGTGGTAGATATATTGAACTTAATTGAAATATTTTCTAGATATTCTTGCTTGTGAAATTTTTTTTTGTTTGGTTGATTGAAGATATTTTGCTATGAATGGTGATTTATTTTTATTTCTTCGGTTTAAATGATGCATAGCTCCTTGAAAAATTTGAATATTGTCTAAGCGATGAATAATTTTTACGTATGTTTCATTTTTACAAGAATAAATATTTATGAGCACTAGTCTTGATTTTTGAGTTGCTATGATAATTTAGAGAAGGTTTATGTGAGTATGGAATTCGATTGATATTTGTGGTGTCGCATTTCTTAAAATTTGTTTGATTTTCTCTCGAGGTGAAATAATAGATAATATTTAACTAAGAAAATGATTTAGGCCATCTTTGGATCGTTTGAGCCTTTCTATCTACCTTCACATGCTTTATCTGTAGTATACCCTTTTGAGCTTCAAAGTTTATATATATATATATATATATATTTATCTCATTTCAATAGCCTACCAAAAAAAATATATGTATAGATATATCTATTTTTCTTATCTCACTAACATTTGACAAATGTTAGAAAATATTTAAAGATATATCGGAAAGAAAAAAAGGATACTGAAAAAAATATGTTAAAAAAAAGAAAAAAAAGGAAAAGAAAAAAAAAGAAAAAAAAGAAAAAGAATTAAAAAAAAAGATTGTATGTGATGATAAATCCCAAATTGGGAAGTATTTATTGTGATGATAGAAGGTATCTTGTTTCAATCCTAAAATGTTATGTTGGGAAAAGTTTTGAGCTAAATATTATCCTTTATCCTACCTTTACCTAAGCCATATATTACAAGCTTAATAAAGTCCTATTGATTTTGTGTTTTGTGTTTGTCTACATTAGTGGAGAGAGAAATGAAAAATAAACTTATGAGATTTGAGATTTCATTAAAATTTGTTTGATTTTATATTTGCATAAATTATTCTGGATTTCATGTGATGAAATATGAAAAGACTTCACACACACACTAAAATTCATTGTGAAAACGTAATATACTTTTAAATTGATTTTGATGCTTAGATAAAATTCTTTTATTTCTTTGAGTTATGTTATTTGGAATGTTTAAAAAGAAATATTTTGAAAATCACTATTTTAAATGTAGTGATCTTTATTTTATTTTTCTCCTTTTGCTCGAGAACTAGTAAAAACTTAAGTTTGGGGGTATGATAACTGTATTTTATGTAGTTATTTTAATCTATTTTATTAATTATAATTGCTATGTTCTTGACATTTTTGGTTAATTTTAGTTAAATAAATTAATATTTACTGTTTATGTGTTAAGGAATATATTTTTAAGAAAATTAAATAATTTGAATCGAAACAGTACTTAATTACAAATTTATTTTCAAAAATATAATTTCAAATAAAAGAGTTCTTAATTGCAATTTATAAAAGTATAAAATATAATTTAAATTGAAATCAGGCTTAATTTTAATTATTAAAAGTTTAAAATTTAATTTAAATTAGAAAAGGGCTTAATTGTAATTAAAGAAAGTTTAAAATGTAATTTGAATTAAATTTATGGGTCAAAATGCAATTAATTAAAGTAAAATTTTCTGCGCAGGAGAAAAGAGACCGACGCGCCATCATCCACGCGCACAACGTGAGCCGTCAGATTAGAAAAGAAATGGTTAGGATTGGCGCGTGTCTATCAAACCCGACCAAAAAGATTGGGTGCAGGTTTTCTCGTTCACATCGCTCGGTGCGCCGAGTGGGGCCCACCTGCCGTGCAGGCAGGCATGTAGGGTAGGACCCACGTGTATGTTACGCGGCTACCAAATGGTGTGCTCCCGTGCGACACGGTCTACATAATCTTCGTGCGCCTATCCATCCCAGCAATGATACAATGCCATGTGTCTCCAATATTTCTGCAGCGAATGAGAAGCATACATGTGGCACGTGTTGGGTAAACCAAAAGCATAAAAACGACGCACGTTTCTAGCCGTGCCATTGTCTGCCACTTGTCTCGCGCGCCATGATTTTGTGTGGGGACATCACCTATAATCGTTTCCCTCCCCTAAGGAAATGCTGCCACATGTCCGTATTAATCCTTGCAGCGAATTAGATGCTAACACGTGGCATCCAGATTGAATTAAAAAAAATCAGAAACGATGCCCTCTGTTTCATGTCTTACACGCGTACATTAAAATAACAAATTCGATATTCTTTTTTCGTACGCATAGCCACAGATTTTAAGAAAATGTCTGACACACGTGTTTTTTATTTTTGATGTAAATGTTTCCCGCGTGTCTAAAAATGTATTATTTTAGAAGTATTTTTTTAGCTATAAATAGGGGATTTATTGCTAAAAAATAGGAGTTTTGGAGTTTTAGAGTTTGAGATTTTTAGTAGTGTTCGGGGCTGGACTGTGGAACACGCAAAATCCATTTTTGGCTTCTGTTGTGTTCTACGTGTGCCAAATATTTGTGCTAAGAGATGTTTTAATTTTCCTTTGTTCTTCATCTAATATTCCTTAACTGTTGTAATTTTAATTTTTAATTTATGAAGTAATTTAATTTTTCTAGGGTTGCATTTTATCTAAATTTATGAAGCTTTGATTTTAATTATTTTTGAAAGATTTATAAGACGCTCGATTTGTTTATTCTATTTGTGCTTAATGCTTTTGATTATTTATGAATTTTATCAAATGATCCTTGGCACTTAAATAAACTTGGAAGAGGCATTTTGTGTATATTGCTCATGGATAGAATGACATATATGATGAAGGATAGGAATATACCCTAATTGTATGTGTGGCCATTTGAGAACTTAGAACATAATGAATCTTGGTGAATTTAATTCTTATAGGAATATAGTGAATTAATTTAACGAGGTGTGTTTATACGGAGCTCAGAAGAGATGTATGGATAAAATTAAAAGTTTTCGGTTGACAAATTAAATGTACTATAAAAATATAAATCAAGAGAAAATAATATGATTTGAGTGGATTAATTTGGTGAAAAACTGCAATCCTAGATTTCTTTTATTTTGTTATACAACTCTTTTCTTTAACTTGGTCCAACCAACGATTGTTTTAGATAAAATCAGAGCGAAATAATTTTATTACTTAATAAACTGTAGTAACAAATCTCTATGAGAACGATACTTTACTTACAAATCTTATTACTTGTGACCGTGTATGCTTGCACGTTTTATGTTCTCTAAAAAGACAACATTATGCATGATCAGATTACATGTTAGTCAAATCTGAGTGTCTATCTTGTACGAACCAACAAACTAGATGTAGACTCTAATGAGAGAGTCTATTCGTTATATGTTGTCGCACACTTTCTTTCCTTTCTATATAGCATGCTTATAGCTTTCTAATCATTGGTTATGCTATAGTAAATTAATCTACCTATTCCCTAATTAATTTATATTACTTATGTGTATTATGTGCATGTGAGTTTTATGTGAGTCTCTAAGAAGTTTGTATCTCCTTACCCTGGTTGCATCCTAGGTGTCAGACTCCTTAATTGGTTTGTTATGTTTGGATTAATCACATGTTGTAAGAGTACAATCATCATTTATCGAATATGTTCCTATATATGAAGTCTTGAAGTGATTGGAAATCATTTGTTGTTTAGTATGCATTCTTACCTCACTTGCTTTTAATTGATATCCATACATATATTTGTTACTAGTTTGGATAGGAGCTTGTGAGGCACAATGTCACTAGTATGTTTACCATAATTAGTTCTTTCTTACTACTCATTGTTATTATTGTGTGTTGAATTGAGCATGTTGTTTTTACTTTCGCTGTATTAGTTGCTTAATTCAAGTTGTGAGGCCTACTTGGCCGAATTGATATAGAGCTCACGAAAATATTCCAATAAACCTCTCATCTTTGTCCATGTTACCTATATGAGTTGGAAGAAAAATTCATCTTCATATAATTGTTCCAATATGTGGGAATCTTCAATTTTAATTTAGTTTAGTTGTGACATTATTGGGTATCATTTTTGAAAGCCCTCATGAGACTATAACTCATCTACTAGAACACCTAGAGGTTTAAAGACTTATTACATATGATAAATGCAATCATACCAATCTATGAAAATAATTTAGGTTAGGTTAGGATGGGTTGATTTACTCTCCTTTTGAAAGAAAATTTGATCTCTTATCTTGATAAAGACTAGCCAAGTGTTGGTTGGTGGTTGTGATTTTCCTAAAAAGCATATATATCTTGGGATTTATCTATGATAAAAGAATGAATTAAGTTTTAATATTATATTTTTATCTAAGTATTTTATAAATTGTGTTTTCAGAATCACAAGATATGTTTTGATGTATTTAGGTGCATTTGGACGTAAAAATATGCAAATGACAAATGATAAACAAATGCTCACAATCAAGGGTATAATTTCCATACATTAGAGGACCTAAATGCAAATATTTATAAACAATACACCAAGTATGGGTCAAACTATGAAAGTCGGAAAAGTAAGAGTGCACTACGGCACAATATTTTTGGATGAAATCGAAAGAACCAAAAATTGTCTCCTGTTGTAGCATAAGTCTAAGCATGCCGCAACCTACCTTTCAAATTTGCACTAAAACACTAGATTTTCATCACTCCTAATTCCACTTACTCTAGATTTTATAGGCTTAGAATTTTAATTGTTTTAGACCTCTACAATCCTAATCTTGATTACATTGTATGTATTCTTATATTATAAATATTTAACTCGAGTTAACCACAAAAATAAGCATAGATTTAGACACAGAAATTATAGAAAACCTGCTTAGATTTGCAAAGAATTTGGAGGATAGAGGTAAGATAGGATTCAAAGAGGCCATTGAAGAGTGGAGATTAGTCATAGACATTAGTCTAATTTTCTTCTTCTTCTCCTTCTTTTTCTTCTTATTTTCTATGATTTTAATTATAAATTCTTTTAGAATCAATGCTTAGTTAATTTTTATATGATTTGGGAAATTTTCAAGCCTTAAACTATGGTTTAATTAATATAATATAATGATAAATTTTTAGAATCAATCATTGATTTTTAATATGTTTGACTCTATGTTTAAATACCATAATTATGCTTATATAAACTAGAATGTCAACTAGTTTATTACAGGAATATTTTTAATTCTAGCTTAAGATGTTAGTATATAATCACTATTATTCTTATTCAAAGTGGTACCTTGTGGTTGAGTGTGACAAGTAAGGTTAAATACCTTCATTTAGGGTTACCAATGGTTGTAATCTTGCATAATTTAGTCTTCTTCATTTTAGAACTTAATGGAATAAATGGATTAAATATAGTAAATATATCTTTAGGTTTCCAAGATTTAGATTGGTTAATAAATGTATCTTTAATCGTTAGTCAGTAAGAAGAGGTGGGAAGTCTTAAGTGTACATAGGTTTCTAAAGCTAAAGTTAAGAATTCAATAATGGTTTTAGATCATGATAGTAATTTAGGATTAAGAAACTAAGTATTAATTCATGACGTAATTGGTTAGCTTATATATATTAGTGGTGAGGATAGTCCTATAATCACATATTTCTCATAATCTTTGTGCTTATTATTTTATTTATTATTTTAAGTTTTATTTTTATTTAAATTTTTTTCAAAATCCTCTTTGCTAATTAACTATCAAGCTAATAACTAGTGGTACCCATTGTCACAATCCTTACATGTTCGACAATCTTTGCTCTTAATTTACTTATCACTTGTACAATTTAATACATATATTTATGTGTTGATAATTCTATGAAAGTATAATTATTTACCCACTTCTAAACCACTTATTTGCCTTATTATGTGTTAAAATATGATGAAAATTTTAATATGTGTTTAATTATGTCAACAGAGGTGGAATGAAGGAAAATGGTTTGAAAATGAATCAAAAATGGGAAAAATCAACACCATGTTGCGGTAAACATTTTTCTGTACTGTGGCCAAGACTATGCCGCAACATGCTTCATTTTGGCACCATAGTGTGTGATCTATGGCTAGAAAGTCATTGGTGATCAAAGGACATAATTTCTAGGCATGCTTTTTTTTGGCACCGTGGCACACTTTTGTTGCTAGGAAAAAAATCCTATTCCTAATCAAACATTGATTCTCAACTTTAATCCTCAACCATTGGATCATTTAAAGAGACGATCTAATGGCCCATATTTGGTCATTTTTCCTTTAAATAAACATAATTCTTTCACAAATTAGACACATAAATAAGAATAAAAAACCCAAGCAGTTGCCAAGAAGAGAAAAGAAGAGAAAAATTTCAAGAGAAGATAAAAGAAGACACAACATTGTGAAGGATTTAAGAGAAGATTACTGCTATGATTCAAGAGATTGAGTGCATTCTTATTATTCTCCATTCTTTATTAGTTTTTTTGTCTTTCTTTATGAAAAATTTGAATTTTATGAACATAATTATGTCTAGCAAATTTATTGATATAGAGGTCTTATAAACCCAATTTTCTACATATGATGATATAATATTTTACTCTAATTGTTATTTCAATTCAATTATATTATTTTATTTGATTTTTATGCTATTAATTGTGTGGTCAACAATTAATCTATAGAGGTAATTAAATATATTTGAGAGAATTATTTAATTGTTTGTCTTAATTAAATAACATGCATAATTTCTAAGCAGAGATGTACGATTCTTATGTGTGTGGTCTATAATTGATGATCTTAATGAGTAGTATGCAATCTAAGTAACATAAGAGTGTGACTAAGTTAATTACTATATGGTGTGTAGTTTATTTGAAAGAGAAATGCATGCTAGGTTAGGTTCAATTGATCATGTAATTGTTAGTAATTAATTTGGGGGAATTTTAAGGTTTCACATGCTTAGGTAATTAGGAGATTAAGATTCCTAGGTCTTTTTCTTATATATCTTCACAATTGTTGAGATTTGCTATTTAAATTTAGTTATTTTTTTATAATTTGTTACTATCCAAATAGTATTTGTAATAATTATTTTGTACTCAATTATAAGATACACAACTCCCTGTGGGATTGATATCCGTACTTTGATACATTATATTACTCGTACAACCTGTATTCTTGTAGTTAGCATGATAAAGTTTTTGGTGCCATTGTATGAGAAGTTTAGTACTTATAAAGGATATTAATAACAGTTATTATTATACTAGTTTGGACCTTCTAATTTTTGTTTTAGTGTTTTTTGTTGTATGCCCAGGATGAGAGGTGAAATCTTGTTCCTTTTGATTTGAAAATAGGGAGAACCTTACTTCACTTAAGGAGGGAACAATTAGCATAAGATCAATCAAGGGTTATAGCAGAACAAGGGGATCAATGAGATATAGTGGTTTCTAAACCTTTAAGGGATTTTGCAATCCCATTAGTAGATGAAGCACAATCATCTATCAATAGACCTGCCATCAATGCTAACAATTACAAACTCCAGACAGACATCATTCAGATTGTACATGCAAATAAAATTGGAGGGTTAATCAACGATGACCCAAATGTTTACTTGGCTTCATTCCTGGAAATATGTGACACCTTCACGATGAATGGTGTATCAGATTATGTAATTCACCCTTGCTTGTTTTCTTTATCATTGAGGGACAAAGCTATGGCTTGGTTACAATCACTACCTACTAGGTTAATCACTACATGAGATCAATTGGCTCATAACTTCTCAACAAAGTACTTCCTATCTTCAAAGACTGCTAAGTTTAGAAACGACATCACATCTTTTCAACAATTTGGAAAGGAATCACTTTATGAAGCTTGAGAACACAACAAAGAGTTGTTAAGAAGATGTCCATACCATGGTCTTCCTATTTGATTGTAAGTGTAAATATTCTATAATAGATTAATGGGGAAACTAAAAACCATAATTGATGTTGTAACTGGAGGAGCTTTAATGAGTAAAATTGAAGAGGAATCTTTTACACTACTTGATAAAATGACATTCAATAATTTCCAATGGCGTGTGGAGAGGCTCAAGCCTAGTTTTGTGATTTGAGTCACCTTAAAAGAAGTCACAAAGCACTTGAAATAGGTTACATAATTTTTAAAATGAAATATGTTGCACTTGTTCTTCTACTCTAAGAAAGAATTGCACATAATTTACTACACTTTTATGTATCCTATATTTTTAGTAAAGAATGTCATTTTGGAACTAAGTTACAATTCTTTTATTTGAAACTAAGGTACACATTTTTCATGATCTCTTCTTAAAAAGAGAATTCCTATAAATGATAATAGTGTTTTAATATTTAGAGTAAATCAAGTATAGCTTACAAAACTTACCTCATACATAACACAATCTTCTTAAGAAATCAAAAACATTGTGTATTGTGTCTAACCTTGTTTTTATTGTGTTTTGTGTACCCTAAGCTTTACATATATCTATACATCCCCACCATTCATCTTGTTTTATGAAGAGATATTCTAATCATTCATTTTCCTATAAATAGGAAACACATCACCTTTCATTTCTTGAGGAAAGAAGAAGACTAACTAAATATGTCTATAAGCTTGCCTGAGCGTGAGATTGACTGGTCGAATCTCTTGGAAAATCAATTGTTATTATTTATTCTTCTCATATTGTTGTTGTGTTATTAGAACAACTTTGTATATTTAAAAAATGAAAGTTTTGTAATCATTGGTGATTCAAGTATTGAAATAACTTTGTCTAATTTTTTTCATTGAAGAACAAGATGATTCACTTGATATAGCACCAAGTAAATTCAAAATTTATTTTTGTTAATACATTTATAATCCTTATATAATTATATGTGACTTGTTTTTCAACCAACAAATCTAAAAGATTATATTTTTCATCTATTTCAGAAAGAATAATCTTCTAAGATAAAAGAGAAAATTTTCTATTTATATTTGATCATACTGTAGTTAAATTAATTAGGTATTTCTTAAAAAGTTTCTACAAAGAGCTTTTTTTCATACCATTTCTTAATTCTATTTCATCTCTAAATAAAGATTTAAGACTAAACTATTTAGAAAAGTTTTTAATTTATGAGTTACCACTAAAACTCTGCACAAAGGTTTAAAACTATTTATTTAGAAAAGTCTTTGGTTCGTGACTTAATAGCTAAAATATTATACAAAGGTTTAAAACTAAGCAAATGAAAAAAGTATTTGGTTTTATGAGTTATCCAAAAAAACCCAAAGGAAGGTTGCGATCAATCTAAGAAAGACGTAAGATTGAAGACTTCAAGGAAAAATCTAAATTCACTTGTAAAATAAATATCGTAATAATTTGATTTACACAGTGGATTAATTTAGTGGACAAAGTCCTATGATTGTTTTTCTTTTTATTAAAAGAAGGTTTTCCATGTTAAAATGCAAATGTTAGTTATTATTATGTCTTTGAGGTCTTTATTATTTATAATATAATACACAAAATTGCTAAAAATTACCTATTTATTTTATTTAAATATAAGCTCGATAACAAATATCTTTAACTTAAATCATTTAAAAATAATAATAAAATATTTTTAATATAAATCATTTAAGTAAAATAATTATTCTTACATTCTAATATTTATATGACTTAGGTATTTATATATTTTACTTTTATCTACTAAAAATACTTCTTATGTTATACTAATATGTTTATTATATTTTTGAACATACAAAAAATATATAATTTTATATTATAAAAAATATATATGCATCATGTGAAGGTATATTAAAAATAAAACTACATCTATGAAAAAAGTTATCTTATACGTTTGAATTTTATGTTTGTTTCCATTCTAAGATATTATAAGTAAACAAAAATCAAAAACAAATTTCTTTTCATTTCTTCTTGCTTCTGATTCTAGACATTTCTAATTCAACATTTTTTATTATTTTTTCAAATTCCGTTAAAAAGATTTTTGCGCCTTTAACTAATGTACATTTTGACATCTTTATACATGTATTTGAACTAGGCCACCAGAAACTTTCAATTTTTTTTAATAAATTTTAATCAGATTATTTTAAATTATAACTAACAAATATTATGAAATCATTTTTAAATTAAATAAGTAAAGATATTACAAATATTAAATTTTCTAATAAAGAAAACATTAAAATATAATTAATCATACAAATATAATATACAATTTATATATTTTATTATTATAATAATAAAAATATTTATATAAATATCTCGTTAAATAATATAGTTATTTAACAAGTGAGCTTTCCACACCTAATGTCTTACAAATTTTTTAGATTAAATATTTGTGTCGTTTAGTCTCTTAGATAAAAAAATTGATATAATTTAGTCACTTAGTTATGAAAAATGGATCAATTCAAAATAAATTATATTATTTTAATAATTTTTTATTGAAATATTATTATTTTCTATCAAGTGATTAAAACAAGAATAAAATATTAGTAACAATTAACCAATATTTTATGAAATTATTTTTCATACTAATTGTCACTTCACTGTTGTTAAAGACTTGTATTTTTTTTACATCTTACAGATCCCTATATTTTTCTCTAAACTGTGGCACGTCTCAATTCTCTATTCTTCATCTTTTAGATTTTGCCTAGTAGAGAGATATTCTCCTTTCATAGTTAGCTTTCTCTCCTCATAAAATATTTTTTTTTAATTTTAATTATTAAATAAAACTAATCACGATTTTCTTGCATATTATTATTATTGTTTATACAATTTTTTGTTTGTATTAAAAAATCTTAGATGTAGATCTACTACTTCAATCATCGAAGATGATAATATTTTAGATGTTAAGTTTATGAAATCAATGACATTGGTTGAATATATTGATACACATCTTGTAGTCTAGATAAACAAATAGCCATTAATTAGGCAAATATTAACAATGTTAATACTAAAATTATCCATGATAATGCTTATATTGTAATATATCTTTTCCCTATAATAGATTATGTAGTTAATTTATATTTGTAACTTTAATTCAATGAATGGAAGTTTTCTATACGAAAGAAATCATATTTTTGTTTAATTATATTATATATATATATATAATCCTTCTAATTATTGAATGCACTACTACACTACTACAAAACATACATATGATCTCGGTTTTTCAATAACCGAAACCATAGACTGGTCTTATGGCTTCAGTATTTCAATAACCGAGGTCATAAGGTATGTCTATGGTCTCGATCTTTCAATAATCGAGGCTATAGAACATGTCTATGGCCTCAGTTATGGAAAGACTAAGGCCATAAGACCAGTCTATGGCCTCGGTTATTTGAAAAATTGAGGCCATAGACATGTCCTATGGCCTCAGTATTTCAATAACCAAGGTCATAAGGTATGTCTATGGTCTCGATCTTTCAATAATCGAGGCCATAGAACATGTCTATGGCCTCAGTTATGGAAAGATTAAGGCCATAAAACTAGTCTATGGCCTCGGTTATTTGAAAACCTGAGGCCATAGACATGTCCTATGGCCTCAGTCTTTCAATAACCGAGGTTATAAGGTATGCATAAATTAAAAAAAAACATAATTATTAATTATAGTATTAAAAATAAATATACATTACAATAAATTTATTAATTATAATATTAAAAATCATATTATATTAAAATTAAAAGTATAATTACATTTGAGAGTTTATTATATACTATAACATAATAAAACCTTACTATTACAAACTGACTTTTTACTATTAATCACAAGCATTTATAAGTATAATTCAATTAAATCAACACAATCAAATCCACAACGACTTCAACACAAGTGTAAAGAAAAGGCAAATACCATAGGCGCTGGTATACTCGGATGGTACGTTGGGTAGGGGTGGTGCGTTGGTGCTGGGGCTGGTATGCAAGGGTGATGTTGAGGTTGGTGCGCTGGGCTGGTATGTAGGGGTAGTGGGCTAGGGCTGGTGTGCAGGGGTGGTACTGGCTGGGGTGTTGGTGCGGCGTCTTTGGTGTCTTGATGCGTTGGTGGCTCGGTCTTATTTGGTGTCTTGGTGCACCTAGTGCTATCTTATTTGGTGTGCCTGATGCTACTGCGCCTGGTGCCTACCATGAAAAGGGGAAAAACTAGAATAACATATGTGTATAGATAGCAATCAACCTTTAACATGTCACTTGCTATTAGTATCAATGATTAATTATGCTAACTCAAAATTCAACCAAACAGATGACTGTGTTTTGCTTCTTGCTTGAAACCTCGTATCCACATATATAGACATCATAAGTAATTTCACAAGGTTTCACTTTTTCATCCAAGCCTCGTATAAATTTAAATGTGCACTTACCAGCTAATGTAATTAACTTGTTTATCTAAGTTGTTCGTTAATTTTGAAATTTTAATAGCATTGACCCAAATGGAATTAACTTGCTTATCTCAAGCTTTCAATGTTTGTTCAATTAAGACGTTCATCTATGTTTTCAATTCTGATCATCCAAAACTCATTCAAATTACATTCATAATAGCCATAGTGGCCAACTAAAACTTTTCTGGTGAAACTGATATGCAATAGAAACAAGAAAATAATTAAAAAAATTTAAAATAAAAATAAAAATGAAAAATTCAGAATAAAAACATAAAGATCAACTTAAGAATTGATCTCAAGCTCCCCTTTCATTTTGTCCAAATAGTATAATTTACCCTAAATTTTACACAAATGATTTGTGTATTTTACTTATCACATAATGGACTCGTCAAATAACTTAAAGTAATAAACTTACTTTACCACTACCTGATGATGGATTCAAGATTTGTATTCAAGTAGGACACCATAATAGTAAACAATAGTATTAAGTACTTCTCTATTTACTAATTATTTTTAAAATTTAAAATCCAAGTAAACCACCTGTTAAATGTTTTCACCACCTGTTACTAGGGCATAAGTACATAAACTTTGCTCGAACCCTTTGTGTTCATCATACATTATCATTGCAATCTGAGTGAATACAACAAAATATAATTATCCTTTATAATTGTACTAACATAATTTAAAATAAAATTTTAGATATAATCGTATAACTCAATTGAAACATATATTAATTAATACAGAACCAAAGCCACATAAAACAAAAGATATATCAATTATCAATATCACATTGTTAGATATCATATATCACCGAGTACCTCTAAAGATCCATCTTCATATGTCTGATCATATGTCTTGCCATTATCCCATGTCTCAAATATTGCTAGTTCATCATTGTGTTATTCAATCAATGGTGAAATTAGGTTCTGGAATATCATCTATGAAACCAGAATTGTTGCTGTGACTTGCATAGAGTCTAAAAGAAGCTGAATTATAAAGGTAGGTTTGCTTCTATGTGAATATATGAGCACCTCGCCAAACAAATAACTAAAGTGTTGTGTTAATTAAAAGAATAGATAATCAATAACTTTGAAACCTTACTTCTACTATTGGAAGTTTTATCCCAACCTTAAATTAACCAAGCATTGTAAATTAATAATTTTTTTTACCAAACAATAGCAAACATGTTGGTATCCAATCTTGAAAAACCAATAAAATGGAACAAATATACAATTATGGAGTTATACACCCAAACAATTATACAATTACTCATTACAAGATAATTGGTAAATAGTATATCAATAAAAAATTTTGAAAATACTATTTTAAGTCTTCTCTATTTATCGTTATAGAAATGCTAGGGTGAAATAGGCACAACATCAGTACCAACGCACCATCCCAACGAACCAACACCAGCGCACCAAGCGACCACACGTTCCACAAACCATACCAAGCGACTTTCTTAACAAATTTTCATAACCCATCTAAGAAATATTCAGCATCCAAATTTCTCAATGTAAGCAAGCCTTTAGGTAGCTAGAAATAACTTCTATGTATCGATCGAGATTTGATTCTGAGAGTCATTTGTAAAAGAAAAGATGAGTTGATGTTACCAGAAAGATTCAAGTAGTGGCCAAGGAACTACTATGGCAAGAGTGGAATAAAGGTTGAAACGTAGTATGAGAGTGGAACATATGCTGGAACGCGGTACGAGAGTGAAACAAAGGTTAGAATGCGACAGCACGAGAGTGGAATACGGTGCAAGGGTTTCGAGCAGAGAAGAGAGTGATAAGAAAAAAAATGAGAGATATATACGAGAGTGATAAGAAAAAAAATTTAGAAAATTAATAAGGTATATCTATGACCTTGGTTTTATAAAAATCAAGGTTATAGGGTATGTTTATGTTCTCGGTTTTATAAAAATTGAAATTAAAATCTTATTTAAAAATTAAAGTTAAATGTCGGAGATTATATATATGTATTATAGTAGTGATGATTGGGATTAATGTGAAGGTGTAATGATAAGTAGGAAGGATAATTATGTGATGTAAAAAAAATAATATAAGCGATAATGTTTTATCGGAAAGAAAGAGAGTAAATCTATTTGGGATAAAAGATGTGATAACCTGAATATTTTAGACCAGTCATTACCCATTTACCTCTAACTTTAATTTATTAAAACGTTGAATGAAATCATTCATTTGATTTCTTCTTAAAAAATATCAAAGAAAAAAGACACAGGAGTAAACCCATTGTTGTAAATAGGTGAAGACGATATTAAAATATAATATATAATTTATATATTTTTATTAACATAATAACAAAAGTACTTCTATATATCAATATACCGGTTAAAAAGCTATTTTTATTCCAGCTTAGTAGATGTACCAAATTGATGTCTTCTAGATAATTGGTTTTATTTGTCATAACGATTGTAAAGTGAAATATTTATAAATTATATATATATTTTAATAACTATATTATTTATATATATATATCATAATTTTAATTCGAATTTTAAATATTTTAGGTATCTAAATAAATTATGTGTCATTAAACAACAATTTCATTTATTATTTATCATTGTGTTGTTACAATATGGTTTATTACGAAGGATATACATACAAAGTCCTATGATTGTTTTTCTTTTTATTAAAAGAAGGTTTTCCATGTTAAAATGCAAATGTTAGTTATTATTATATCTTTGAGGTATTTATTATTTATAATATAATACACAAAATTTTAATAATGCTAAAAATTACCTATTTACCTTATTTAAATATAAGCTTGATAACAAATATCTTTAACTTAAACCATTTAAAAATAATAATAAAATATCTTTAATATAAATTATTTAAGTAAAATAATTATTCTTACATTCTAATATTTATATGACTTAATTATTTATATATTTTACTTTTATCCCCTAAAAATACTTCTTATGTTATAATAATATATGTGTATTATATTTTTGAACATATAAAAAATATATAATTTTATATTATAAAAAATATATATACATCATGTAAAGGTATATTAAAAATAAAACTACATCTAAAAAAAAGGGTTATCTTATAAGTTTGTATTTTATGTTTGTTTCCATTCTAAGATATTATAAGTAAACAAAAATAAAAAACAAATTTCTTTTCATTTCTTCTTGTTTCTGATTCTAGACATTTCTAATTCAACATTTTTTATATTTTTTTCAAATTCCGTTAAAAAGATTTTTGCGCCTTTAACTAATGTACATTTTGACATCTTTATACATGTATTTGAATTAGGCCACTAGAAACTTTCAAATTTTTTTAATAAATTTTAATCAGATTATTTTAAATTATAACTAACAAATATTGGGAAATCATTTTTAAATTAAATAAGTAAAGATATTACAAATATTAAATTTTCTAATAAAGAAAACATTAAAATATAATTAATCATACAAATATAATATACAATTTATATATTTTATTATTATAATAATAAAAATATTTATATAAATATCTCGTTAAATAATATAGTTATTTAACAAGTGAGCTTTCCACACCTAATGTCTTACAAATTTTTTAGATTAAATATTTGTATCGTTTAGTCTCTTAGATAAAAAAATTGATATAATTTAGTCACTTAGTTATGAAAAATGGGTCAATTCAAAATAAATTATATTATTTTAATAATTTTTTATTGAAATATTATTATTTTCTATCAAGTGATTAAAACAAGAATAAAATATTAGTAACAATTAACCAATATTTTATGAAATTATTTTTCATACTAATTGTCACTTCATTATTATTAAAGATTTGTATTTTTTTTTACATATTATAAATCCCTATATTTTTCTCTAAACCGTGGCACGTCTCAATTCTCTATTCTTCATCTTTTAAATTTTGCCTAGTAGAGAGATATTCTCCTTTCATAGTTAGCTCTCTCTCCTCGTAAAATATTTTTTTAATTTTAGTTATTAAATAAAACTAATCACAATTTTCTTGCATATTATTATTATTATTTATACAATTTTTTGTTTGTATTAAAAAATCTTAGATGTAGATCTACTACTTCAATCGTCGAAGATGATAATATTTTAGATGTTAAGTTTATGAAATCAATAACATTGGTTGAATATATTGATACACATCTTGTAGTCTAGATAGACAAATAGGCCAATATTAACAATGTTAATACTAAAATGATCCATGATAATGCTTATATTGTAATATATATTTTCACTATAATAGATTATGTAGTTAATTTATATTTGTAACTTTAATTCAATGAATGAAAGTTTTCTATACGAAAGAAATCATACTTATGTTTAATTATATATATATATAATCCTTCTAATTATTGAATGCACTACTACAAAACATATATATGATCTCGGTTAAAAATCGACACCGTAGGCCTCTATCGCCACCATTATAAGAACCGAGGCCTAAGTGAGAAAGACCATAGACTGTTACCTATGGCCTCGATTTTTCCATAACCGAGACCATAGACTGGTCTTATGGCCTCAATATTTCAATAACTGAGGTCATAAGGTATGTCTATGGTCTCGATCTTTCAATAACCGAGGCCATAGACATGTCCTATGATCTCGATTATTGAAAAACCGAGGCCATAGGACATGTCTATGGCCTCAGTTATTGAAAGACTAAGGCCATAAGACCAGTCTATGCCCTCGATTATTTGAAAAATCGAGGCCATAGACATGTCCTATGGCCTCAATCTTTCAATAACTGAGGCTATAGGGTATGCATAAATTTAAAAAAAACATAATTATTAATTACATTATTAAAAATAAATATACATTACAATAAATTTATTAATTATAATATTTAAAATCATATTATATTAAAATTAAAAGTATAATTACATTTGAGAGTTTATTATATACTATAACATAATAAAACCTTACTATTACAAACTGATTTTTTACTATTAATCACAAGCATTTATAAGTGTACTTCAATTAAACCAACACAATCAAGTCCATAACGACTTCAACACAAGTGTAAAGAAAAGGAAAATACCATAGGCGTTGGTATACTGGGGTGGTGTGCTGGGTAGGGGTGGTGCGCTTATGCTAGGGCTGGTGTGCTAGGGTGGTGTTGGGGTTGGTGCGCTGGGCTGGTGTGTAGGGGTGGTGGGCTGGGGTGTTGGTGCGCTGGTGCGCCTGGTGTGCTGATACGTTGGTGAGCTCGGTGCGTTGGTGTACTGGTGCACCTAGTGCCTATGCGCTGGTGTGCCTGATGCTACTGTGCCTGGTGCCTACCATGAAAAGGGGAAAAAACTAGAATAGCATGTGTGCATAGATAGAAATCAACCTTTAACATGCCACTTGCTATTAGTATTAATGATTAATTATGCTAACTCAAAATTCAACCAAACAGATGACTGTGTTTTGCTTCTTGCTTAAAACCCCACATCCACATATATAGACATCACAAGTAATTTCACAAAGTTTCACTTTTTCATCCAAGCCTCGTATAAATTTAAATGTATACTTTCCAACTAATGTAATTAACTTGCTTATCTAAGTTGTTCGTTAATTTTGAAATTTTAATAGCATTGACCCAAATGGAATTAACTTGCTTATCTGAGGCTTTCAATGTTTGTTCAATTAAGACGTTCATTTATGTTTTCAATTTTAATCATCCAAAGCCCATTCAAATTACATTCATAATAGCCATAGTGGTCAACTAAAACTTCTCTAGTAAAACAGCTATGCAATATAAACAAGAAAATAATTAACAAATTTTAAAATAAAAACAATAAAAAAAATTCAGAATAAAAACATAAAAATCAACTTAAGAATTGATCTCAAGATCCCCTTTTATTTTGTCTAAATAGCATAGTTTACCCTAAATTTTACACAAATGATTTATGTATTGTACTTATCACATAATGGACTCATCAGATAACTTAAAGTAATAAACTTATTTTACCACTATCTGATGGCGAATTTAAGATTTGTATTCAAGTAGGACACCATAATAGTAAAAAATAGTATTAAGTACATCTCTATTTACTAATTATTTTTAAAATTTAAAATCCAGGTAAACCACTTGTTAAATGTTTCTCACCACCTGTTACTAGGGCACAAGTACATAAACTTTGGTCGAATCTTTTGTGTTCATCATGTATTATCATTGCAATCTGAGTGAATACAACAAAATAGAATTATCCTTTATAATTGTACTGACATAATTTAAAATAAAATTTCAGATATAATCGTATAACTCATCTGAAACATATATTAATCAATACAAAACCAAAGCCACATAAAACAAAAGATATATTAATTATCAATATCACATTGTTAGATATCAAATATCACCGAGTACCTCTAAAGAGGCATCTTCATATGTCTGATCATATGTATTGCCATTATCCCATGTCTCAAATGCTGCTAGTTCATTATTGTGTTATTCAATCAATGGTGAAATTGGGTTCTAGAATATCATCTATGAAACCAGAACTGCTACTGTGACTTGCATAGAGTCTAAAAGAAGCTGAATTATAAAGGTAGGTTTGCTTCTATGTGAATATATTAGCACCTCGCCAAACAAATAACTAAAGTGTTGTGTTAATTAAAAGAATAGACAATTAATAACTCTAAAACCTTACTTCTACTATTGGAAGTTTTATCCCAACCATAAATTAACCAAGCATTGTAAATTAATAATATTTTTTTTACCAAATAATAGCAAATAGGTTGGTATCTAATCTTGAAAAACCAACAAAATGGAACAAATATATAATTATGGAATATACACCCAAACAAATATACAATTACTCATTACAAGATAATTGGTAAATAGTATATCAATAAAAGTTTTTGAAAATACTATTTTTAGTCTTCTCTATTTATCGTTACAAAAATGCTAGGGTGAAATAGGCACAACACCAGTACCAACGCACCACCCCAACGAACTAGCACTAGCATACCAAGCGACCACACGTTCCACAAACCATACCAAGAGACATTTCTAACAAATTTTCATAACCCATCTAAGAAATATTCAGCATCCAAATTTCTCAATGTAAGCAAGCCTTTAGGTAGCTAGAAATAACCTCTATGTACCGATCGAGATTTGATTATGAGAGTCATTTATAAAAGAAAAGATGAGTTGATGTTACCAGAAAGATTCAAGTAGTGGCCAAAGAACTACGATGGTGAGAGTGGAACAAAGGTTGGAACGCGATGCGAGAGTGGAACAGATGTTGGAACGCGGTGCGAGAGTAAAACAGAGGCTAGAACGTGACGGTGCGAGAGTGGAACACGGCGAAAGGGTTTTGAGCAGAGAAGAGAATATACATGACGCTAATATTTCGCGCGAGGCCAGGGGAAAATGAGAGATATATACGAGAGTGATAAGAAAAAAAAATAGAAAAAAATATTTGAAAAAAAAGAGAGGGAAAAAGAAAAAAAAGAGGAAATTAAAAGAAAAAAAATTGGTATTTAGTGTAAAAGAGAGAAAATTGAGAGGAAAAAAGAAAAAAAAAAGAAAAAATTTAAAAAAGTGAGAAAAAAATTGGTAAAAAAATTTAATATTAGGTATAAATTAAAGAGAGAAAATTGATAAGGTATATCTATAGCCTTGGTTTTATAAAAACCGTGGTTATAGGGTATATTTATGGTCTCGGTTTTATAAAAACCGAAGTTAAAATTCTATTTGAAAACCGAGACTAAATGTGTGAGATTATATATATGTATTGTAATAGTGGTGATTGAGATTAATGTGAAGGTGTAATGATAAGTAGGAAGGAGAATTATGTGATGTAAAAAAAAATAATATATGCTATAATTTTTTATCAGAAAGAAAGAGAGTAAATCTATTTGGGATAAAAGATGTGATAACCTGAATATTTTAGACCAGTCATTACCCATTTACCTCTAACTTTAATTTATTAAAACGTTGAATGAAATCATTCATTTGATTTCTTCTTAAAAAATATCAAAGAAAAAAGACACAGGAGTAAACCCATTGTTGTAAATAGGTGAAGACGATATTAATATATAATTTATATATTTTTATTAACATAATAACAAAAGTACTTCTATCAATATACTGGTTAAATAATTTATTCATATAATAAGGGAGCACGTGCCTTGCCCGGCTCCCATACCTCGTCCTTCTAATAAAAATCAATGAATTCTAAGTTACTCAATTATTTGGACTAGTTAATAAGTATAACTCTAACAAAGTAATTAGTAATAATAAGTAGGAAAATTCCAGCTTAGTAGATGTACCAAATTGATGTCTTCTAGATAATTGGTTTTATTTGTCATAACGATTGTAAAATGAAATATTTATAAATTATATATATATTTCAATAACTATATTATTTATATATATATATATATATATATATATCATAATTTTAGTTCGAATTCTAAATCTTTTACCTATCTAAATAAATTATGTGTCATTGAACAACAATTTTATTTATTATTTATAATTGTGTTGTTAAAATATGGTTTAGTACGAAGGATATACATGCATCTCGAATAAAAGTTTAAAAATTATGGACCTAATTAACCTAGAAGGGATGAATAGATTATTTTTAATTTTATCAATTTATAACTTGATAACTTAAACAAAGTGGCTAGGAATGTAATCGTGTGTAAAAATAAAGTCAAAAATAAAAGAAAAACACACGATATTTTTAGGTGGAAACAACCTTGACTACAATTATGACCTAAGAAGAAAACCACCAGTCCACCGGATCACCTAACTTTTCACTATGAAAATCAAATGTTCAAGTACAAACTCGGTCTTATGCTACCCTCCTTAGGATACTGCCCCAATGTACTTTACTAAAGAACCATTGCTTTGTTTTCACAGTTTCCAATATTAGTGTGAGCGATTTCCAGACCAAGATTCCAATAAGCTTCCCGCCAATCAAATACGTTCTCGAATTAACTGCAAAAAGGTTAGCACAAAAAACACAAGTGCCCGTATGTGTTCTAGAACAGATTTAATAATGAATAATCCTAACTAGATGATTCAAAACATATGTCACTTAAATCAAATCAACTAGTAAATCCTAGAGCAAAAAGATCAAGCATAAGTTCAATAAAAATAGCTTTTTAAAATATTAATAATCAAATCAAATAACTATGATATGCCAAAAACAATTATTTGATCTAACAATTTAAAAAACAAAAATAAAGAAGAAGCCATAAGAACATATTATCAAAATATTATAAAATAATTAGGCTTATTAATCAATCAAATATAACCACTAATATTTGATAGATTAACTAAATAAATAAACTTAAAGAATTATGATCTTATATTTGTAAAATAAGAGAGAGAGAAATTAAGAAGATTAGAATAATGTTCTTGTGTGGTTGATTAAAACAATCAGTAATGAGTTTTATTTTTGGAAAAATTAAAACTCTTAATCCTATGTAATTGATAAATATCTTTTCTATTATAAATAGGATTAGTAATACTCATTAATTAAGATAACTCCTATATGATTGATAAATATTTTTTCTATTATAAATAAGATTATTAATACTTATTAATTAAGAAGACTCCTATTTAAAATAGATTTATTTTATGCTATCTTTTATGCTAAAGATTTCAGTTATAATTTAGAGTATATCTTATCTAATATATTTTAAAAATAGATTTTATGTTATCTTTTATGATAAGAATTTCAAATATAATTTAGAGTATATATTATCTAATATCTTTTAGCATATATTATTTTAGAGTATATATTATCTAATATCTTTTAGCATGTTTTATTCCATATTTTAGCATTAAAAATACGTTCAGATTTATAAGCATGTGCTATTAAATGCATAAATGTAATCCTATGTATCGTAGTTATTAAAGATATACTTGAAGTACAATTATCTGAAACTCGAGCATTTGTTTGGTTTTTTTTATAGACTTGATAATAGGTCTAAAAACAAATTTATAGATAAATATTTTGTCCACGAAAATAACCAATACTCATAGTCCTTACACTGAATCACATGTTCAATCATTAATATTTCAAATTATTGTCGTTGCTTATTTAAAGTTTTTTATAATTTCTTTAGTTTAGCAACAATCAAAACCTCTCTAATCGTGAGTTTTACTTTCATCAAGCATATTAATTAGCAAATTTTCATCGCATGTAATGTAGTTACTTAATGTTATACTTACATCTAAGTAGTTTAAAGAAAAATAGGAATCAAGAAATAATATTTAATGAGATTGAATCTTCATTCTTAAGTTATATGTATATTTTTTTCTATCCAACTAAAAATGTCACATGTATTATTTTGTAGTTTATATAATTCTTATCCATCAACCCATTAAACCTTTCTATTAAACTCAAATATGTATTAGCTAGAAGAAAACAAATTTATATGAAATAAATCAAAATTTAGTTTATATATTCTTTTAACTTTGATTTTTTCATATAATATTTTTAATCCTTTTAATGAATAGATGATTGAGGTTAATGCGAAGTTGTGATGAGTGGATGGATAAAAAATAGAATTATATTATGCTTATAAAAACAATATATGTGAAATTTTTTTATTAAAAGAATAGAATATAAACAAAAATTTTGGGTGAGAAAATCCAATAACATGCTTATTTTAGATCAGATTTACCCCTAAGTCTAATTTATTAAAAATTAAATGTAATCTTTCAATGGATTTTTTCTTATTTTTATATGTTCAATTTATTTAAGTGATTTTATTTTAACTCTTTTCTAAAAATCGTTTTTTTTACCTTATAGAATAATATATATATTGTATTTTTTGAACATGCAGAATATTTTTTTTAAGTTAATTATATGAAAAATAATATATGTTTAGTAGAGTTAAAAATGAACTCTATTTGCAAAACAATCATGCTATACTATACAATTCAACTTATTAAAAAAGAAAAAAATTGAAACAAAAAGGACACAGGGTACACATTCTTGTAAGTCTGAAAAAAGCAAGGTATATTAATTTCTTTCTTTCTTGTTTTCTCCCTCTTGTGGAAGAGAAATAAAATAAATTGTAATAACTTGTAAGAAATAAAAATTTAAAATCGAAGAACAAAATTAAGTTTCATAATATATATATATATCTGTTACAACTTTAATTTATCTATATAAACATGTATATAATTAAAATGAAAAATTATACATTATCACAGTGTACTTATCGGGAAGAAAAAAACAAACAAAAAGAGGAGTAATAGTATGAAAAAAGAAACATGAATATTGAAAGATCTAGAAGAACCCTCTGAAGTGTAAAAATAATAATAAGGATACGGATACTCATGTGGACTTGTTGTTGGTTGCTCTTGATCTGAAGGTGGTGAGTTGAAGTAGTATTTATAAGGAGGTGGAGGACTAGCATTGCCTTTTGATGATGAGGATGATGGTGATGGAGGTGACGACGGTTGCGATACTTTAGGCGTTGGAGGAGGTAAGGAGTAGGTATCGTTTGATGGAGGTGGTGAATGGTGTTCTAAAGGTGGTGAGTATAGTGGAGTTTGTGACTCTACCAAATGAGGAGGAGGAGGGGGTGAACAAATGACAGGACACGTACCACATTCACTAATACATAGTAAATTAGATGATGGTTTTCCAATTTGTCCACTGTGTGTTACTTTAGCAATCATTAGCAAAACCATAAACACTACTTTGATTGGCAAATGAAGCCATGTTTTTCTTCCCATCAATACCTTTCTACTTTTGATCAAATGACTCATCTTGGAATTGAATGTATAGTAGTGGGACAAGCCCTTAAGGTATAAATTGTAAAACAAGTGAGAGTTATATAGTATTACAAGTGCCTTTATACTTGCGTGTGCAGTATTGCACTTTTGAAAGTCAATTTAATAGTTTAGATGCTTCTCTTGTAACATGGGGAGTGGTATATTTGTTTTTCCTTTTTGTTTTTTTTTTCTTTTTTAAAAAAGTAATTAAAGTCTTTTTTTTATAAAATAAAAAAAATATTATATAAATAAGATTCAAACTTTGGATGGTGGGATGGAGAATCATACTACCTTGAACTACAAACCATTCTTATAGGGAGTGATATATATATATATATGTTTTTCATTAGAGTATAACTTTCTTAAATTTTGTTTTTAATTGAAATATTTATTAATGTTATAGAATAACTTAATTTATATATTTTTACTATAAAAGAAAAATCAAACCAAACATACTATATTAAATACTGGTAAATTAGATATTATTTGAGTTAAACAAATAGGATCTAGAACTATTTAATATTTAACTACGTATGTATAGTTATACATAATGTTTTCTAATAGAGTAATTCTATTTTTACGAGTGGGAGTTAAAATGTCATGTAAAAAGGGAGGGATGAAGATCTCCTTGTATTTTTGAACTTTGAGCATATATTTTGTTCTTTCATTCTAAAGAAACATGGAATCCTTTGCCAGAAACTTATTTGGCAATCCAATTCTTTTCTTTTTGTACTTTTTTAATTTCTGAATGCCTTTCGACAAATATAATCCATCCTTGTGTGAATCAATACTCTCCAGCTAGCCTACACTTTCGCACATTTTGTTGCTTCTTTGTTTTATGCTTTTCTTTGCTACGAGGGATTCTGAATACTCTCTTTGTTTCGTCCATTTCTTTTCTTTTCTTCCAATTACCAAAATATTAAAATCTTATTTAATTATTAATCATTTAAAATGATTTTATTAAGATTATGTTTTATAACCAATTCTATTTTAAAGTTTCAGCTTTTGAAATATAGTTTCAAAATGAGTATGTGTTAGTAACTAATTTAATTTTTAAGTTCAAAATCAACAGATTCATTTTTTCACACATTTTTTATGTTTTTGAAACTTAAGAAAAAGGTTTTGAAAATTATATTCCAATTTTTTTTTTATTTTCATTAGGTAATTTTACTTTTCATTGTTGTGACTTAAAAGAGAATAAAACAAAAACAAAACAATCTTTTACCAAAGGAAGTTTTTTTCTCGTAAATGAAAAAAAAGAAGCATAAAATTGATTTCAAATATAAGAAAACAAGACTTGTTACAAAACGAGTCTAAGGCTATTTAATTTATTCATAAATTTTCCAAATAACAATAGCCTCAAATTGTATGGTTGCCTCCGTATATAAATTAGAGAAGCCAAATAAAATACAAGACATACAAAAAGACAAAAAAAAAGTGAGTCTCTTGGTCGAAAACTTAAGAACTAGAACTAGATTATGTCTTATGTACGGTGAAGTTTAGATGCAATTTTAGTTCACTAGAGTAGCTATATTGGTGTAGGTTCGCTACTACTGTACCATTGTATTATTTGTATCGTGTGAGATAAATCAATACTACAAAAATAATTATCCCAAAAAGTCTTTTGTGACATGATTGAGACCATTTTATATATATATTTGTGGATCAATGTCTACATATTTACGATAAATTAGTATTATCTAACTTTATTATGTGTTTGTTCTATGTTATATAGGTGTTTTGGGATGAAATAAGCAAAAATATGTATTTAGCCTAAATTCAGAACACTCGATCGATCTAGCTTTGATCTAGATCGATCAATGAATCAAGGAAAGAATAGAAAGCAAGTGATAATCGACCGAAAAAAGGGTCTTAATCGATCTAGTATCAATCAAGTGCTCTCGGATTGGAAATCGTAATAGTTAGATGGATTGAAAAATATCTCGATCGATCGAGCGGTCTAGTTAACACTCAAATCTGGCATTTTTCAGCACCAAATTTAAATCCAAGCTATTAGATCAATCAAACTCTTATCCAACTTGGATTAGGGTTGAAAATACACTATATAAACAACCCAAAGGGTCTTCAAAACACACCAAGTTATAATGAGAAACAAAAGGAGATCAAAACCACATCTAGAGAACCTTTTGGAGTAGATTCTGGAGATCTACATAAGCTTTTTATAATCGTTTTCTCTATTTAGTTTCCTATGGATATAATGATGACTCTTGTAGAATACATGTCTAGCTAAATTTCTAATATGGACAATTTCAAGCTCTAGACTAGGGTTTAGTTAATTTAATGTCATAAACAATTTTAATTTCAATTCTTGATGTGTTTGATTATATGTTTAAATTCCATGACTATCCTTCTTATGAATTAAGATGTACAACTAGTTTGTTACATAAATATATTTATATCTAGTCGTAGATATAAAATGTAATTTTAAATATTTTTATTCGAAATGGTACCATGTGGTTACTGTCATAAGTAGGATTGAATATCTTAGTTAATGTTAAATTATTTTTTCTAATCTTATCTAGCTTAGTTATCACTTTTTTAGATCATAATGTAATGAAAAAATTTAATCTAGTAAGGGTTCTTCTAATTTGTTTAGGATTTAGTTTGATTTATGGTGGTATTCTAAGTCAATTACAAAGTAAGAAAAGGGTGGAAAGTCTTAATTAGACTTAAACTTTTAAAGCTAAAGTTAAGAATTTAAAAATAATTTTAAATTATGAAAGTGATTTAGAACTTAAGAAATTAATTTACATTCATGACATGGTTAATAAAATTGTAGGCTAATTGTGAAGATAGTCCAATTATCACATATCTCTCATAACTCTTTTGCAACCTTATTTTATCACTTTACTTTATTCTTCTCAAAAACAAACAAAAACCCTCTATTTGTTAATTTTAATTAATACATTAACAAGCTAGTAAGTATTAGTAGAAGCTATTAACAATCCTCATGGGTACGATAATTCTAATTCTTAAAATTATTTATCATTTGTACATGATCATGTATATTTCTTTATTCTGAATCATGTTAAGTTTTTGACGTCGTTGTCGAGGATTAATTTAACAATTTTGCTAATAATTGCTAGTTTTTTTCTAACTTAATTTTTATTTTTTATCTTTTGTTTTTAATTTTTATTTTTGGGTTTAGAATTAACTTTATTTTATTTAATTTTTTTAGTTTTATATTATATTATATTTTTTATTTATTTTATTTTTATATGAACTAATTATTTTGAAGTATTAGATGTTAGGGACAAAGGTACACATATGAATACAACATACCCTATATACAATGTTTTTCTATACCACACTTTGAACATCTATAAAGCAATTGGGACTACATTAATGCTATGGGTGGTTTTAAAATTCAGAGAGCTAAGTATGATCTATATTTTAACATTTGTAATGCAGGATGATGGGATTATTAATACTCAAGCTATTCATATAGAAATTGATAGCTCTAATTTATTAGAGTAATGTTAACTTTTATATCTTAAAAAATTGCTTGGTTATTTGAGAAAATTTACACATTATGTTTAAATGGACATTGATTGTGCCATTTTGGAATGGATTAAAATCCAAATTTATCCTATATGTCATTAAAAATAGTTATATTTTAAAGTTCCTTCATGTAAATTACATATGCTGCCATAACAGAGAATAAAAAGAGAAAAATGTAGCATGATCTATAGTTTGCCATAACTTTGTTGTATCAAACAAGCCCAAGAATTAAGCAACGAGAAATAAAAGAGTAAAAACAAATGACAAGTTGACTTGGGTCATTAAAAGGACAAAATGGACACTTGAAGAATCATTTTCTAAGGGCCAAACTTAGGAGTTAGCACAAGACTATCACCTTACATCATTTAAACCTAGGACCAACATATGAAAGAAAAAATCAATCACTTCAATTGAGATAGCCACCTAAGGATATGAGAATTCCATTTCTCTTTCTTCTTTAAGAAATAAGATAGAGGTAGAGGAAGAATACACAATAGCTAAGTAAAGCAAGAGATTATCAGAGATTTTGGATTCACTTGAAGGAAAACAGTGAAAAAGGGACTACGTATGGATTTTTATCTTCTTCTTTTTTTCTTGATTTTAATTCTTTATAATCTTAGATTTAGACATGGGTTTCTCTATTTCTAAATTTGTAATGATTTTGTGAACATGAGCAGTTAAATGGACAAGTTAATGTAGTCTCTATTTTTCTTTATAAAAATCTATGCTTTGGTGAAATTGTGTTAGTTATTCAAGCTTACTTACTATTGAATTATTATTTGTTGCTTGATCCCCAATTAATAGGATATTAGGATCGAGATTAATTCTGAAAAGGATAGTTGAAGTTGGATGAAGCTTGGATAATGTAGATTTAACATAGGTCTAAGGATTGAAGTTAAAATTGCAACTAATATAGGAAAATATAGTTGTCTCATATAACCCAAAAGAATTAGCTAATGTAATGATGTTTTTAAACTTAGTTTTGCATAGGAATATGCTTCATTGAGACATAGAATGTACAACCATCATAGATTCAGAAGAATGCCTTATAAATCACAAATTTTGTTTACTCGTACGTTTTTCCATAGCATTGTCATAACATTTATGTAGCAATTATGTTTTGATTGTTATAGTTTGTTTTATTTGCAATCCTAGCTAACTTAATTACTTGAAATCTTTGTTGTTTTTCTTGTTGAACCTCAATTGAGTATTTTTACTTTTCTCAACTTGTTAATTATTGACTTCCTTTTATTATGTTATTTCATTTTATTATTCAAAACACCAAAATTGATCTTTGTTTTGTTAATTTTTACATTATTTTCTAAAATCTCAATCTCCCAAGAATGATATTTTTTTTATCATTATATTACTTATTTGTGATATGAAAATTTACAAAGCACCCTTTACACACTTTTTAAGCAATAGAAATCTAGTAGTTGATTTCAACATCAAACTTAGCTTTACATTCCCAATACAACAACCTATTCCAACCATTCAAGGTAAGTCTCTTAAGGACTTAATAAATTCTATAATTGCTGACACTTTTGAATTTCAACAGGGATATGAAATTGCAAGGAAATATCTTGAGATACAGATGAACCAAACAATGGAATATATGGATAGAATGTTATCACAAGTAATTGATAAGCTCTTATCTTAAATAGTTGATAACTATACAGAGGCTACCAATGTTGTTAGTTTGGAAAGTAGTAAGCAACTAAAAGAACCCCAAAAAATCTCTAAGAATGATATATCTGAAGAAGGGATTAGTGAAGAGAAAAAGATCATTACCCTACAAGAATTCTCTAAGCCTTCCTTTTTTACTAATGACCTTGATTTATCATTTCCCAACAGATTTCATAATTCAACAAAGCATAATTATGAAAAGTAAAATTTAGAGACATTTCCTAAAATGCAAATCCATATATCTTTTTGGAAGATATTGAGGAGGTGTCTTGGTATGAAAAGTACCTTAAGAAATGTTTCCTTACCATGGACAAACTTAAGAATAACAAAGAGATATGTGTGTGGGAAAATGTGTCTATCATGCTTCAAAGGAGACTACCACCAAAATTGAAGGAAGTAAATAATGAACTATTGGTTTGAAAGTTTGACATCACACACTTCAAGATATTTGATGATGATGGATGATAAAAGTTTGATAATTCTAGCTGAAGATGTTAAACTAAGCACTTTGTGGAAGGCAACACACCAAGATTTGATTTGTACTCCCTTTTTACTTATTTTTTTTACATTACATATATATATGTGCTTACATTGAGGACAATGTAAGAATTATATGTGGGAGAGTGTTAACATATTATACATGTCTTATTATTTTAAATAATCCATATTTGTATCAATGAAATACTATTGTCCAAGAATTAAAAGATTGTTTCAGAATAAAAAAGAACTAGAAGAACAAAAGTCGTAAGGATTCACAAAACTTTTGTGGTATTCAATACACAAATTAATTGGTTCTGTTAAGTTAGTTATATGTTGTGTATTATAAATGATTTCCACTAAAGGTGATAAGATGATATCTTGAAAATTTATATATCTAGGACCATTAACACAAATAAATGCATCACAAGTTTCATACAGATTACTTCTCAATACAGTAGTTCGAAAGGTTGAACTAAAGAATTACGTGTGGAAGAGTATTAACATATCACTATTTTTATTTTTTTTATGTTTTATTAAGTTTGTCATGTTTTAGGATTAATATTCTCTAGATATAATAATTTGTTAATTTTTAGGATTATTTATTGAATGTTCAGGATAGTTAGGATGAATAGATGAGCTTGGAAATAATAACCACATATTTCATCATTTTTCCTGATAAAATTAATCTTAAATGCTTAAAAGCATGAAGTTTTGAATGATAATGAATTTTAGTAGACTCTTGATATTGTTCTTAAGTGAAGGCATACCTTGTAATAATCTAACTCAAAACTTGCATGCATAAGTAGTTAAATTGGTGATATAATGATTTATGTATTTAAATATTTGAAGTGCTATGGTAATTTATTAGAATATTATTTTAATTCTAATGAGCATAATTAAGTTTCTAGAACTTTTCCTTAGATTTATCAAAGCAAATTCCAATTGAGAATTTTTTGAAAAATGATTAAGGAATTATGATTAACCTTCTTAGTCAAATTGTCCTACCCTTAATGTTGTTGTTTTTACAAGAATAACCCCTTTAGTAAACCAATTGAGCCTACATAAGTCAATTGTTTGAACACATTTCTTCTTTTTTGAGCCAAACACATTAGACATGTCTTATAATTCAAGAAAAAGCTGAGTTGAATAAAAAGAAACAATGAAACTTGGCCCTATTATAACACCCTTTTTTTCTCTTTTTCCTTTTCACTTTTCATTTTTCACTTTTTCTTTTTTTTTTTCTTTCTTATCTTTCCCTTCGTCTCTTTTCTTCTCAACACTTCTTTTCTTCTTTGTTTTTCTTTGTTTTTCCTTCCCTTTTCTTTAGCTTATTTTTTCTTCTTATTTTCATTATGTTTTCCTTCTCGTCTGAACAGATATATATAGATATACCCATAAGAAACAAAAAATATTTTTTTCAATTTAGAAATGGTAAAGATTTTTTAATTCAGAAACGAACGTAGAATGAAAGAGAAATTGAAGTAGAGAAACTGGCAGATAAACAGAAGCTGAGAAATTGATAGAGAAAAATGAAAAATTGAAGAAATTGAAATGGAAATTGAAGATAAAGAGAGCCATTTTATAAAAACTTTAATTCATAATTTCCAACAATCTCCCATATGAATAAAAATTGACATAGATTTTAATCAAACTTTGACACGGAAAAGAGTTCAACGGATTGAAACTTGCATATGATAGGTAGGTGTTACCCTTTGAACCTTCCTTTGTGAAAGTATATTTACCTTACTAATTGACTAGTAGACACGAAGTCATTTAGCTATTCTGCCATTTATGTAAGCATGACATATTTCATAAAAGAATATTTTCTAACACAATTTAGTTCTCATTGTTATGTTCATTTTGGATATGAACATATGCATGGTTTTGTGAAAGTATATAAAGAATTGAGCCCTATAAAATTCTCTTTCGAAGAGACCTCACTCCTCCCTTACATAGGTGATCTCATATCTTTTAAAATTAATCTGCAAAGATTAACCCGTATACTCCACTTAGTATTCTCTTCATAAGAATCCTTAAAAGCCTTAACTTATCCTGTATTTTATAGGTATCATTGTTTTCATCATAGGAATGGACTTTAGGATAAACCCCCACAGTGATTGCACTAAGTCTTTACAATTAGGTTATTCCTTTGAATCTAGATCTTAGGATCTCGAGTCAAATAGGTTGGGTTTCCTTTGAAATTTCTTATTCATTCATGGGCTTTAGTCTCATTCCTCTCGATGACTTATCAACCAACTCTCAATTTAACCCTTTAGTTAAGGGGTCAACTATGTTATTCTTTGACTTCACAGAGTCAATAGAGATAACCCCAATTGAGAGTAGTTGTCTAATGGAATTATGTCTACGATGTATATGTTGAGACTTACCATTTTACATATTTCTCTATGTCATGCCAATAGTAGATTGACTATCACAATGAATGCATATTGTAGGTACATGCTTCACCCAATTAGGAATATCCTCTACAAGATTATGTATCCATTCGGCTTCTTCGCTATATTTATCCAAAGCAATGAACTCCAATTCCATCATGGATCTAGCAATGCACTTTTGTTTAGAGGACTTCCATGAAACAACTACACCACCCAATATGAATACATATCCATTAGTAGACTTTGAGTCTTCCATATCAGATATCCATTTTGCATCATTGCATCCTTCTAATAAAATTGGATATCTTGTGTAGTGCAATCCATAGCTACATATATATCTTAAATATCTACGTAGTCTTGTAATACTTTTCCAGTGATCAGATCCTAGATTACTAGTATATCTACTTAGTCTTCTTACAAAGTAAGTTATGTCTGATCTCGTACAACTTATCAAGTAAATAAGACTTCCTATTACTTTAGAATATTATAGTTGAGACACACTTTCACTTTTATTCTTGGATAGGTGTATATTTACATCTATTGGTGTTCTCACAATTCCAGAATCACCCTTGTTGAATTTCTCAAGTATTTTCTCAACATAATTACATTAACTTACAATGATACCGCTCGATATCCTTGATATCTTAATTCTAAGAATTACATCAATAGACCCCATGTTTTTCATATCAAACCTTGAATTCAACATAATCTTAGTAGATTTGATCATTACTACCCATAATTAGCATGTCATTAATGTAAAAACATAAGATAACATAGCCATCTTCTTTGTCCTTAAAATATACATATTTGTCACATTGTTTTATTTTAAAGCCATTTATCCTCATGACATTATCAAAATTTTCATGCCACTATTTTGGTGTTTGTTTCAAGCCATATAAAGACTTCACCAATTTAGAGATCTTTCCTTTTTGCCCTAGGCATGAAAACACCTTATGTTGGTCCATGTAGATTTCTTCATTTAACTCTCCATTTGAAAAGGCGTTCTTTATATCCATTTGATGTATTTCAAGATTTCATAACATGGCGATAACAATTATCATCCTTATAGATGTTATTCTCGTCACAGACAATAAGTATCAAAGTAATCAAGGTCGTATCATTATTTGTATCCCTTAATTACAAGCCTAGTCTTGTACTTATCAATTGATCCATATGATTTATGTTTCCTTGTGAAAATCCACTTAGACCCTAGTTCCCAAGTGTGATTTTTCATAAAGGACTTAATTTCACTATTAATGGCTTCTTGCCATTGAGGGCCTTCAAAAGAATTCATAGTCTCTTCATAACTTTGAGGTTCACTTTCTATCAAGTAGGTCAAAAAAATTTGGACCATAAGGCGTTTTTATCCTAGCCATCTTACTACTTCTAAGTTCAACCTCAAACTCATTCTCAACCTTTTGTTCATGTTCTTTGTTTTAACTATCTTCATTCATAGTCTCATACGTTTGT
Organism: Hippophae gyantsensis; assembly: GCA_030763125.1. Taxonomy (NCBI): domain Eukaryota; kingdom Viridiplantae; phylum Streptophyta; class Magnoliopsida; order Rosales; family Elaeagnaceae; genus Hippophae; species Hippophae gyantsensis. The sequence goes on along the minus strand of CM061038.1, from coordinate 16,852,835 downwards.
TTAGATAAATTTGATTCTCCTTGAGATTTACCTAGAAATACATGTTCAAAGAACAATGTGTTCTTTGATTCCATTATCGTGTTCTTATATATGCCTTGGATATTTGACTTGTGTGCAAGAAACCGATAAGTACTACTATTATATGCATAACCAATGAAGATGCAATCTATTGTTTTTGGACCTATCTTCACCTTCTTAGGGATAGGTACAACCACTTTTACAGGACACCTCAATACTAGAAAATATTTATAAAAAGGTACTCTTCCTTTAAATAATTTATATGGTGTCTTATGTATCTTTTTTTCGGTACCTTATTTAAAAGATAATTAGCTTAAAAAATAGATTCCCCCACAAGTTTTGTGGAAACCCAAAACTTAATAGCATTGCATTCATCATTTATTTGAAGTTACAATTCTTATGTTCAGCAACTCCATTTTGCTAAGGTGAATAAGGCTCTATGGTTTCATGAAAAACTCTATGTTGTGTGATCGCCACACAAATTGTGTGTGCAATAAATACGCAAGTATACGTATCGTAACAAGTAATATAATGATAAATAAAGATCGTTTCCACAGAAATTATTTTTTTAGAAACTAATTTTTTTTATATCTTAAGAAAGCAAAATTAAAATAACTAAAAGTAAATAACAATAATTAATTAAATCAAATTTTGTGACTAAAAAGATATATGAGAAAATATCTAGGAATACTTAATCCTCCAATTTTTTAAACATGCGAATCACTAAAATCCCCCCAATATAATATCAATTAATTACATGATCAATTGAATCTAACCTAGCATGTATTCCTCTCTCAAGTAAACTACACATCATATAGTAATTAATTTAATCACACTCTCATGCCAATTAAATTGCATACTACTCATTAAGTTCATCAATTATGGATCACATACATAAGAATCATACATCTCTGTCTAGAAACTATGCATGTTATTTAATCAAGACAAACAATTAAATAATTTTCTCAAATCTATTTAATTGCCTCTATAGATAAATTGTTGGCCAAACAATTAATAGCATCAAAATTAGATTAAATAATATAATTAAATTAATATTATAATTGAGAAAAAATATTAGATCATCACATGGTGAAAATTGGGTTCATAAGATCCCTAGATTAATAAATTAATTACACATAATTGTGTTCATAAAGCTCATATTTTTCATAAAAGAAGACATAAAATTAATGAAGAAAAGAGTAGAAAAAGAAATACAATCAATTTCTTGAATTATAGAATTAATTTTCTCTTCAATCTTCACCAAAATTGTGTCGTTTCTTGAATTTTCTGTATTTTTCTCTCTTTTTAGCTCTAAAAACTGATCAAATTTATGCTAATGGAGGCAAATTATTGTTTATGGAGTGATTAGGGGCTTAAATAAAGCTCAAGTGTGATTTGGACCATCCGATAAGCTTCAAATCAAGGGCTACGATCAAAACAAGCAAAACTGACAATTTCAGCCAATCACAGCGTGACACGTGGTATCAGAAGTTTATTGGGTGAATCAGAGAGACGCGTGGCAGGGGAGACCGGTTAGAGTCAACCTTCGCCGAGTCAGCACCACGTGGTGTGACATGATTTGTGGGAACGGATGGCGTGGCGCACGTGTGGAACGCTTTGAGCAATAGCGTGGTGATACGTGTCATAGCACGTTCACTGATTTCTGAACTTGGATTGAACACCGTGCTGACACGTGGCGTGTGTTTCTCCTCCTCACACGCGGTGCAACATGATTCGCTCTCTGTGCTTGCGTGGCATCCATGTGGCTTGCTCAGTCAGCCCATATGCTTGCGTGGCATGCCACTTGGTAACTTCTGATTGGTCTTGCGTTAAAAATTCATAAAAATTCCAAAAAAATCCCAAAAAATTCCAAAAATTATATTTTCACCCTTTTCCACTAAAAGTTTATATTTTAATTTTTTTAGCCATAAAAAACTATTTATTAAATAAAACAAGTAAATATTAAGTGAAAAAGTGCGCTAATGACTCTATTTTCATAGAGTCATCATTGTGCACATAATTCATCAAACGATGCCTCATATTCACCACCATAATTGCTACATATGTGCTTGATCTTCTTGTTGAGTAGATTCTTAACTTTTGTTTTATAAAGAATAAATTTTTCTATAGCTTCATCTTTTCTTTTAAGAAAATACACATAACAATATTTGATGCTATCATCAATAAAAGTAATAAAATACTTATTACCACCCCTCATTTGAAGAAATTTCAAATCACATAGATCATTTGAAGAGTTTCTATGCCATCCTCATTTTTGATAGCATTCGAGTCTCATTGATTCAATATAAAAGGCATAAGTCCTATATCGGATGATGGTCCATCTGTAGCCTTTTTTAGAAGAAGCCTTGTTGTCTTCTTCCACTTTGAATCTTATCAACAAGTATTTCAAAGAAACTTCCCTTCGCTTGTGCTTAAGCTAGGCCTTAAACCCTATCCATGAAAGGGGAAACTTTTCAATAATAGATGCAACTTGAAAGGTTTCACTAAGTACTATCCCTTCATATACATCTATGTTATGATATCTTGGATTTGATGTGTTTAACTCCATACTGATTTAGAGTCCACCATCTTATAATCAAGAAAGTGACCAACAAAATATTTTTTGGCACCGGCATTTTCAGTTTCATACTTATGGTCCAATGATTCCCACAAGTCTTTGGTTTTCTTTTTCTTATCGAACTCATTGTACAAAGAATCGGTTAGACTATTTAGAACATAGTTTTGACATATATAATCAAAATGCTTTCATGCTTCAATAGCACTAACCAACTGAAAATCCTGTTCACCCTCAGGTTGATTGGGAGCTTCTTCAGTCAAGAACCTTGCTAAATTCAAGGTGTTGAGATAAAACATCATCTTACTCCTCCATCTCTTGAAGTTCAAGTCATTAAACTTCTCTGATTTCTCTACCACATCATGGTTAATTGGACCAATAATCGGTAACATTGGGGTTACCCCATAATCCATAGAAGGTCTCATCATTTGACTCATAATAGAACCACCCATAATAGGGTCAACAACTTTCACATTTGAATTTTTAGTTCGGGACACTCGAGTGGTCATTTCAGATTCTATAATCTTTTCTTTACTTTTTATGTTAAATACACAAATAGTAATACGAGTAATAGAAATATGTTAATTTACATATATTTGTAATTTTATTAATTATAGTGATTAAATAATTTTAAAAATAAAAAATTATTTATTTATAAAATTATAATATATATATAGTAAAAATAAAATAAAAAATTAATATTATTAACAAAAAATAAATATACTTAATATAAAAATAACAGTATAAAAACATTACAATTATATAAAATAATTAATGATAACAACAATACAGAAAGTGATGAAACCAAGTAAAAATAAAGTGGAAGTAATTTAATATAAGAGGAAAATTAATAAAAAAATAATATTAAATAAATGATGAAAATAATTAATAAAGATGTAAAAATTGAACGATAATTATAATAGAATATATATAGTAGAACAAATATTTAACCAAATGGATAAATATAACATATTGTAAATAATTGTTTGTCTCAAAATATTTGTTAAAATGTTTTTTGTATTTTTTTGTCCAAAAAATAAGGGAAAAAATTATCTTAAGATTGTAGAAAATAACACACTCACAAAGAATTTAAGAATAAAATTATTTTATTGAAATTAAAAAATATATATATATATATTATAAATACAAAATTTAAATAATATATAATTTAAATAAGAAAAAAAAAGAATAATAATCGAGTTCTATGTATCACACAATGTCCTTAAGATAATTTTTTCGTTCATTGTGAGTGTTTGATAATAATAAAAAATTATCTCCCATGATACAACAATTAAACAATAATAAACTTACACCACAGTTTTTTATTCAACAAACTTTAAAGTGTGCAAACTCTATTAAAGAAACCTAACTCTAGATAGGAAATATTCAACAAAAAATTAAAAATTAAAAAAATGAAAATATTTTTTCTTTTACCGCTCATTGCGGGTGTTTGATAATAAAGGAAATTTATCTCCTAAGATACAATGATTAAACAATAATAAATTTATATCACATTTTATTATTCAATAAACTTTAAAGTGTTAGAATTCTATTAAAATAACCTAACTATAGATAGGAAATATACAACAACAAAAAAATGAAATTTTTTTTCTTTTACCTTCCCATATAGCCTTTTTTTTTCTCTCCTTTTCCTTTTCTCTTTCTTCTCTTTCCCTTCTTCTCTTTTCTTCTCAATGTTTCTCTCTTTCTCTTATTTTCTCTATTTTCCTTCCCTTTTCTTCTTATTTTTGTTCTATTTTCCTTCTTCTCTGAATAGGTATATATAGATATACCGATAAGAAATAACAAAGAGTTTTTTCAATTCAGAAACGGAAAAGATTGTTTTTAAATTTAGAAATAAACATAGAACAGAAGAGAAATTGAAGCAGAGAAATGGAAAAAGTTAGGAGAATGAGGTAATCTTGGTAGACCTCCACTTTTTCCACGGGATGAACTATGCTTATTGAAAATCACAAACGAGGACCTTCTTGTGGTTCCAAGGAGACTTTGTGTGGCTCTTTTTTGAGAATGGCTAGATCTACCTAACTAAAACCCTATATAATAATACTATTATACCTAAACTAATGATTGAGTGGACGAAGGAAGAATCCTAGGAGTTCAAATGGAACAATAAAGGTTTATATGCTATTATTAAGGCTATGACACCTGATGAGTTTATAAGAATTCAAATTTGTACAACTTCTAAACAAGCTTAGGATATTCTAGAGACAACTCATGAAGGTACTTTAGCAGTTAAGAGGTCCAGAATGCTAAAGTTGAATAAAGACTATGAACTGTGCATTATGCAAGAAGATGAGACTTTCAATAAATTTTATGCATAGTTCTCCAACATTATTAATTGCTCATACAACTTGGGTAGACCCTATTAGTAAATAAAAAAATTGAAAAGATAGTTGTCAACTATCTTATAAGTTACATGACATAGTTATAATACTTGATTCAATGTACAAATGAGCTTATAGTAAATGAGCTAGTTGGTGATTTGCAAGGAATCACCTGTTATTAAGACCAGAGTAATCTACTTCTGAGAAGGGAAATATTTCGACATTCATGATTGTCTAGGGAAGTGGTCTTAATACTGATACAAATGCTAGTTCTGTTAATTATGAATATAATCTTGATGAGAAAAAAATGAGTTTCTTTGTTCCAAGATTCATAAGATTCTTCATAAGAAATCTTCTTTGGGGGTATTAGAAAAGGTAGTTCGAGCTTTAAAGGCTTAAAATTTGTAAAAGTTGATGATGACTCAGATAATGAATCTAAGAAATTAAGAAAAAGGCACTTAAACAAGATCATATGCTTTAAATGTGAGACGCCTGGTCATATTGCACCAAAAACAAATGCACAAATAAGCATGCGATGAAGGATAAGGTTACTATTTAAAATAATAGTAGCAGTGAAGATGAGGATGACAAAGACGAGTAGGATGGATTTCTTGATTCATACAATACACTCTTATTAGAACATGTCAAATTAGAAAAAGCTAAGAAAAATTCTTTGAAGAGTCTAGATGAAAAGGTGCGCGGGAGTAAAGGAAGTCTTCAATTGATGATCAATAACACGACCTCACTAACAGGTGTGATGTTATTCAAAAGAGACATTTATATTTGTAAGAAAACTTGGACATAAATCTTAAGAAGATGAAGACACTTGAGAAGTAATTGAAGTGTTCCACCTCTGATAAAGCTACACCTTTTTGTACCAATCATAATCTCTTGAATGATTAGAAGGATGAAATTGAATAGTTGAAAAAGTAGATAATTGTCCTTGAAAGTGCCAAAAAGTATATGGCTTATGCTCTCACTAAGAAAGAATCAAAGTGGAAAAATTGAATAAGAGAGTTAGGATTCTCAATAATTCAGCTACTTACCTAGAATCATTCCTTAAGGAAAAATAAATTTGATTATAACTTTAAAGAATAAACTCTACGTGAGTTAAAAAGAACTAGCTCAATCTTCCTCTATGATTAACAAAATGATTTTTGGTTCCTATAAATTAAATGAAATTATTTGTAACACAAAATCATTTAGTGATAAATGAGATATTGGGTATAATGAAAGGGTTTATACTTCTATTGCTATTGCTCCTAAGTTTTCCAAGTCTATTGATCAAGATTCTAACTTGAAGTCAGTTGTTGCCACCCTTAAAGGTAAGTCGAGTGTCACTGGGTGAACCATTTCCCTAAAGCTAGCACTTCTTATCGCTCTGCTGGTGGTTTATTGCCTCTATTGATGCTATACCTACTTGTCACCACTGATTGAACTAGGGCATATGAGACCTCACTATAGAAAATCAACTTCTCATCCTCGTATAAAAGTTAACATAAGCACATCTTCTTTCTCTCTTCTACATATAACTCTTTGGAGTCAAGGACTCAGATTCTCTAACTCTACTTGTCGTACTTGTTATCATTGGGGCACTACTAGCCATCTTGCTAGGTAGTTCCTTAGTTATGTGAGAAGTTCATCTCACAGTACTTCACTTTATTCACCCTCACCTACTACTTGTCTGGATGTATTTATTATGACTTATCTAAGCATGTTCATGCAAGTTGCATTATGCACCAAGTTATAGTAAGAAAAGAAATAGATTTACTTTAAAAAGTCTACCTGGGCCAATTTATATGGATGGCTCTACTAAATTTTCCAAAAACTATAAACAAAATAGATCACAAGTTCCATATATACCTTATGCTCATATGAGTCAAAGACTATCTCTTAACTCAATTTCCCCTCACAAACTCTTTAAATATAGGGATGTTATTTGATCACTATTTTTGGATGATCTATTTGTGGTTAAGCGATTTATTTTTCTCTCTCTTATGTTTGTAGTACTTCTATGTATGGTCTTTGTGTTATTTTTTTGTTTGTCTACTTGCTTTATCTCCCTTTGTTGCTTTACAAATGTTATGGTTGTCATATTAGCACTCTCCTTTTCTCCTTTCTATCTCTTTATAGGATAATCATGCAAGTTTTCATGTCATGTTATCTTACTATAAGTAAAATGAATTTAACAGAGATTTCGTTCTTTTTGGCATGCAATTGACGTGAGTTGAAGTGTGTTTGTTTTCACACATGCATTCCTTGAGCGTTTGTATAACTAACTTCTTGTGTTGAATTTGAGAAAAAACTTTTTATCTTACATATGCCATAACCCTATGATGTATGGATATTTTGGGAAATTTGTGTGGATTTCTTGCTTAGATTATTTGTATGTCTCTAACAATCTTTGAAATCCACTTTAGTGTAACTTAAGACAAAATCCTAGGTACTATATAAATAGAGAAATAATCTAGCCTTTTTTTATATTGTTTGAACTTTTAAGCTACCATTTCTTATTTGTCCTTAGTGACCCCCTTTGAGCCATTTTATTATTTCTTCATTTCTTTGCACCTGAATACTAGCTTAACACAAATAACTAATCCCTCTTATCTTGCACACCTTTAGTTGAGTTTCTTTATGATTTTTGTTAAGCTTTTCTTAATTTGTGAATGTCTATCTTCTCCCCTGGTTAAAGAAAAAAGAAAGTTAAAATGAAATAGAAAGAAATGGAAAAATAAAAAATGAGGGATGTTAGTGAATGAAATTTAAGTAGTGAAGGGAAAATAACCTAAATTTGAGAATGTTCGTGTTCAAAATTTGAGAAAAAAAGGAAAAAGAATCTAAGTTTGAGGATTCATTGTATGTGGTTTTGAACTCTTTTCTTTAGTGCATTTGTATTTGGTCAACAAATGGTGTGTTTTAGCCTAAAAAATTATTTTCTCTACTTCTTATTCCTCAATCTATCTTTACATGCTTTGAAAGACCTATTGATTTCATCTAGGTTGGCATCTACATTAGTGAAAAAGGAGGCTAAATGTGGACTTATGAAATTTGGTCTACTTGAGTCTATATTTTTATTTTTTTATTCACATAAGCATATCTTGATTGCATATAGAGTAAAAAGGTTTAGCATAACACATAGAATTCACGTTTTCAAAATTTTAGTCATACCCTTACATGAATGCATTATGGATTCATTATCATATGGATTTTTCTATTGTGTGTGTTGGTTATTCTCAAAGGGCCCTCTAGTTTTTGAACATGCTTGAAACTAGTCTTTTTCTATCAAGCATTGTCATGTTGGTTCCAAAGACCCTCTCCACTCTGGTAGTTCTTCTTTGGATCCGTTGTTCTCCATGTTTTCTTTGTTTGGTAGAGATAAACACATTATTCTCTTTGAACCCTACCACTCCTTTGAACAATTTGCTTATAACATTATCCTTTTACCAATTACTGTACCACATTCTGCCCTTTCTGTTGTTGGATAGTCTTCTCGCTCTGATGTTCATTGGGATGTTGTTCCTAAAGAGGGAGACGGAGTGTGCTGAACTTAATTTATGTCTATTTTGTTATTTCTTGTTTTCTTCCATTTTGAGAGAGTTTTGAGAGTGTAGAATGCATAACATGTTTACTGCTTCACATGCATATCTTTAGGGGAAGAATGTGTGTACAATGCATATTTTCAGGAGAAGTGTCGTGTTTGTTTTGCATCCTTGTCTGGCTTATGAATTTGTGTTATATTGTTTTGTTCTTGTAATGCTTCCTTCTTCTTGACATCACTTTGTACAAACCATTCATAAATAAGACTATTAGCATGGCATGCAGCATGCATAGTTTATATCATGTAGCATACATAGTTTGAATTCTCTTATTTCATATGTCTTCTTATGTGTTTATCTGCTTTCCTATTGTAGTGAGTTATTGCATGTTTCTCATATGTAGTTGATAGCTTGGTTTTTGTTCTTGAAATGCATGACACATGTATTCTTTGATAAACTGGGATGTCTTTTCATATGTGTGTGCATAGTATGAGGTGAGGTTATAGGATTGAATATGCCAAAATATTGTTAGGAAAAGATAGTTGAATTGCTAGGAGTGTATAACTTGGAAAGTAGTTGAATTTCTAATCTACTTCTTCTTAGGGATTCGCTAACTCATTTATGTGCCATTGGTTTTTGATCACTCGTCTTGTCAATTTGTTGTAAGCACATTACGAAACCCCATATGCCCTCTTACAACACGTTTAAAGGTGGAGCTCTATGCTATATATCGCATTTGGGATATGTTTAATGTTTGCACTTCTCTTGACTTGTTTATGTATTTGGTTTCTTTCTTGTTGTAAGCTTTTACCTTGCTATTTTTTGGTTATTATTCTTTATCCTTTTTGTATGATTGTATTCGATGCTTCTTATTATGTTTTCTTTAATCTTATCTACAGTATTGCATTAGTGTTAGGATTATAATATATTTGTATGTCTTTTATCCCTTATATAGGGGTGTACTTTTGACTTTCATTGCCAAAAAGGGGAAAAGTTTCTATTCACAACTATATGTTAGTTGCAATACTGTGTGTTGCATGGGCTGTGAGTGTAGGATTGTACTACATATTCTTGTCTGACTTGCATGCATTTAGAGGGAGTCTTGCATGAAGTTAGAGGGAGTTGTGCATTTATAGTTGTGTTTGTACCTATCATTGTGTACCTATGTAGGGGTAACATGATAGTTTGTGGATAGGCTACATCTTGTTCCTACATGACACATTCATGAGATATGTGTTTTTCTCGTGTGTGTAGGTTATAGGTGTAAAGTGAAGTCTTTGAGCGTTATGTGCTATATACAGTAGTGTTGAAACCCTCGTGTTTCAGATTGACAGAGTGAAAGAGTTGTTTCATGAAGATGAATGGAGCACTCAGGATGGGATGCACTTTGGAGTAGGTGTATTTTTTGGGTTTTGGTATGTGCCATTGTGTTGTTCATGGGAACAAATAATTTTAGGACATCTTCAAGATCAACTCATGTTTGATGAGTTTATGTATTTAGGACATCTTCAAGATTAACTCATGTTTGATGAGTTTATGTATTTAGGACATCTTCAAGATCAACTCATGTTTGATGAGTTTATGTATTTAGTTGTGCAGTATTTTGACACGGAAAGCTAAAGGGGAGAATTTAAGTCCCATTGTACTTATGTATATATGTTGACTTCCTATATGCAAAACATGGTATCTGTTTTTTTTACTCAGTGTTCTGTCTTCCTCTGTGTAAGGTTGGGTATTGTGGATCAGTAATGTATACACACATATAATTAGGAACACTTTGTATGCAAGTATATTCACAAACACCACGAGGTTGGTTTTCGTTGTATGCATGCTAGGTTGAGAATGTTGTTTTTGGTAAGCGAGTGTGCGAGTAAGCCGATGTTGTCACTTGTATTTTTGGTTTGTTTAGGCTACAGGTATTTATAGTTTTTACTTGGTAATTTTTAAAACAAAAAAATGTGACTTTTTAACACCTCAACATGGACCTCGCTACCACCCTTGGTGAGGTGGCTGGCGAAGTGGAAAATCCAAGTGTTATAAATACCCCCCATTTCTCTTTTTCCTTACCCATTGTTTAAGAGCTAAGACTTTTCCAAAATTCACACTGAGATTTATATCTATTTTTGAAATTATTTTAGAGAGCTTAAATTTGAGAGTGGGTCATTTTGTGGTTAGTTATCACATCATTATTTTTGTGAGTATGTGGTTTGACTATATCTCCCTTACGCAATTTGATATTTGTAATGAATTGTGTGTCGCATGAGGTTGAGAGTAGTTATATTTCTAGTTATTGATCTATGGTTTTCAATCACACCACATTGGATGGTGTCGGCTGTAAAGGATAGTCGGGTTAGCGGGTTGTACCCAACAATTGCGAAAGCAGCAAGTAAAGGGCAATAATAGGCAGTTTGGACAGAGGTTCTCGCTGGTAGAGGTAATAGTGGTTTTATTGTCTTTTAGAGTTGTAATTGTTTTATTGTTTAATGAATCATTTATTGATCAGTGGTTACCTTAAGCAACTCGAGAATGTTACTACATAAATACAGTTTCTATATGAGTTTATCTCATTATATTGCTTGTTATGCATGATCAGTTTTTTAACTAGCATACTTTGAGTTTGATGCATATATGTTTCAATACACTAAAGCATAAACGTTAATTAGAAAGCATTTATTGTTTACTTGCTTTTTACTTGATATGTAATATCATTTGTTACAAGTTACTTGCATTGTTTAACATTATTGTATCTATATTTCTGTTGCGTGATCTATATGAGTGTTTATTTCTTGTTTGTGAGAGTTAAAGGTTGAATCCTTAAGGAGTTTGCATTTCCTTACCTTGGTTTTGCATTAGATTGTGGACTTTTTCAAAATCCTTAACACAAAAATAATCACTATAAAATTCAACACACAAGTTATTATCAATACATAATTTGTTCAAAAATAACAAAATTGATGACACTTGAGGTGTATGTAATAAATTTCTTAAAACAAGCCTGTGATTATTCAAACATAAATCAACATGTCCTAACTGCTTGATTTTAAGTTGATGGCCATTACCTACTGTGACTCAATTCTTTCCAGAATATGCAGATCCTTCATGAAGACTTCTACTATCATTAGTCTAGTGATGAGAAGCTCCACTCTCCAAAATCCAACCATGCTCAACTTCAGTTGAAGAATCATTATGATCTGCTACAAATGTAGTAGCATTCCCACCAGATTGTTTAAGAAGCATATCTCTTACCTGGAACCAATTAACAGCAACATGACCAGCATTAGAACATATTTGACATTGTGATCGATCACCATTATTGTATTCGGGTATTTTTTTTACTTTTGCACCCATCATTCTTGTGCTTCATTTTTGTGTTACTATTAGACCCACTCACTCCAGATAAGAATTGATGCAAATTCCATGGTAGAGAGTAGATTGAGGCTGTGCAAAAAACCTTGAGAAGGTCTCAAGCTTAACTTACCAAACTTAGCAACATTTGCTTGCAAATGGGCTTGTTCGGAGATGAAATTTTGTTTGTTTCCTCTCATGAATTTACATCATGCTATGCAATGCATCAACATCAGTGAAATTAGTTTTCATAAGTGCACTAGTAACAAAATCAGCAAAATCTCCATTGAACCCACCTAGAACTAGTAACATCATATATATATCATTAAATAAGAGCACCAATAGATGCCAGATGAAGTGCTAATTTCTTAGCCTCAAGCATATAACCATTAACAGATAGATCACCTTACTTGAAATTCTGAAACTGAGACCCAAGATCAAGAAGATGAGACCTGGAGGTAGTCAGAAACTTTTCCAATGTTACCACATTTCAATAGCTATGGGTTTGTGAGTTAGATTTGGTCTCACCTCTATAGAAATTGAGCCACTAATCCAACTTTTCAACAAATTATAGTAACACAAAGATACTCTTCTAACACATATGTGAAGACAACATTCTCCATTTGCTCCTTCCACATTAGATGATTAGTATTATCCAACTTCAGAGAAAAAGAAAGGTTAACTGGAAAAGATGTTATTACTTGAGAAATAGATGGTGTGGAAGCAACATTGATGGACGGAGTGGTCCCATACCTAGCCCAAGAATCATCAGAAGTTTGTGACTTATCGCTCGATGTAAGATCAGCGATGGTCAATACTCAAAACATCTCTGGTAGCTCTGATACCATAAAAATACAAAAGAAAAAAAATCTAGTAGCTTTGAGTGAAATATAGTGAATGAACTGAAGACCATTTATCATTCAGTGATAATATATATATATATACAAAGACTTTACAAATGATTCAAATGAATACGCATGTAAACACCTATACAGTCATAACTAACTCTGACAATATTCTCAGCAATGCCGTGAGTCTAGCTATAATAATACTACACTCTACAATAACAAACTTTTCAAGAGAAAATAATGAGTACATTATATTCCACTATTTATAACATCGTTATTTTCTTATATATCTTACCCAAAGCTAAGTGTAGTGTAGTGTGTCGTGGCCTGAGTTGGCAGCACCATGTTGACTGTAGATTATTAGGTCATTATTCAGCTCCCCCCTGGTTATATATTCATCAAATGAAAACAATATTTTAAAATAATTTGAAAGACGTTATAAAATGAATTTAGGATAAAGTGACAAACCTGATGATATCCACGAGGTGATCGTGTTGGGGTGGAAGAACGAGAAATGTTAGCATGTGTGGAAGCATCATGTCCATGATTTCTTTGAAAACCTCTTATTCTCTTAAGCTCTGGGACTATTTCTTTGCCAAGGTCAGGCCTGTCTTTCTTTCTTAATTCAGTGCACCTTAATGCCAAATTGGCAAATGCTAGACTTTCTTCCATAGGCCAATCTAACACGGATCGATCTAACATCTCTTGAAACTTGCCTCTTTCAATAGCCATCCTAACATGGTGTGTGAGTCCCATAGGAGGCTTAGCTGTGATAATTTGTAGTAACATTATTCCAAAAGAATATATATCTGATTTTGTAGTTAACATGCCTGTCTGCTGGTATTCTGGATCAATATAACAAAAAGTTCCTGCTGCAGAAGTCATGTGATATTGGGTAACTTGATCAGCTACAGATGGAGGAACCAATCGTGCTAGACCAACATCACTTATTTTGCTCACAAAATTTCGATCAATAAGTATGTTGGCTGGTTTAAGATCTCTATGGACAAGGGGTTCTGGCTTTGTTTGGTGAAGAAATGATAATGATGTCGCAATATCTGCAGCTATCTTAAAACGTCTTCTCACTGAAATTGGAGGTGTGTTCCCTCTTCGAAAAAGTCTATCTTCCAAACTTCCATTGTGCATGTATTCATATACTAAACATCCATACTCGGGGCAGGCTCCAAGGAGAAGGACCATGTTGGGATGTCTAATACAGCTTAAAACCTCCACCTAATAAATACACATGTAAGTTTTATAGCATTTTCCATACAATATGTCTTGAATATTTTGCAATGTCATATTTCAATTATAAAATGAAAGTTTTCATTATACCTCTTGTTGGAATTGCTTCATTCCTTGAGCAGCATCAGGTCTTAAGACTTTGATGGCAACTTGAGTATGATGAAGTAAGCCTTTATACACAGGTCCATAACCACCTTCTCCAATTTTTTCTGATTCAGAAAACTTATTGGTAGCATCTTCAATTTCTTCAATGCTGTACTTTCTATAACGACAATCATTATGTGACAAAGTATTCAATGCTCGATTCTTTTGTTCTGCCTCTTGTTTTGCTTTTAACTCTGCATATCTTCTTCTTTGAGCTTCCTTCTCAGCTAACTTTCTTGCCATCTCAGTTGCTTCAATTGCAGCTTTATATTTTGCCTTCTCTATCTCTGCCATTGCAAGGGCAGCCTCTTCAGCAACCCTAGCTTCCTCTACCCTTCGTACCTCTTCCATCTTCCACTGACTCAATTCGTTTGCCTTATTTTTTGCTGATATTGCTTCTTTGCATGCAGAGCTATACATGTCCATTGTTTGTTTTAATTCAAGCTTTAATCTTTTCATCTCGGCTTCAAGATCTCTCTGTTATTTATATATATAAAACATTAAATAATATGTTGCGGTTAAAGCGAACATATATAATTTGGTGTTTATATGTATTAATTAATATTACCGCTGATAATCTTCCTGAAGCTTCTGTTGGAGAAGTTGGCATACTAATGCTAAAATCTAAATTTTGAGTTGAAATATCAATGGATCCAAATGCACTACGAAATGATGTAGAAATTTCATTATCATCAGGTAATGAATCACGGCTATATGAAGGCCTTGTCCCAACGCTTTGAGTGTCAATATGATCCAATGACAGATTTACCGGAGTACTTCTCGCTCTATCCCGTATTGGTGTTGTCATTCTCTCTGATCCTGAACTTCTCCATCCTGCTTTCGAACCTACCCTGCTTTTTTAACATGTTACGTAACACATTAGACACGCACACACACACACACTAAACATACAATTTTTTACACTTTTATGTATAAACGGTTGAAATTTAAAGGCAATTAAGCCTAGCTATTTCATGTTGTTTACAATAGGCTTGGCTTACCCTATATAAATAGCATCATTTTCTTACCTAACTCCTCCATTCTCTACTTCACTATGATCATGTGGACTATGAGGTGGGAGACCATGAGGAATAGTTGACTGCTTTGGTGGAGCAATAGTATTAAGTACAGGTCGTTGTGCAGTTCTAGCTGATACAAGCTTGTTTTTCGAAACTACATACACAGAGCAAAAATCTGGTGCAGATTTCAATATGCTATATGGAACGTCATTGTTTTTAAACTTCCTGTTGTAGTTATATATATAACACAAAATCAATGGATTTACATTTAAACAAACAAAATAATCTTGAATAGTACTACTACTTAGATAAATTTGAATTTGCATGTATATTTAACCTTGTTATTGCATTTCTTGTTGACGCACCAACAACAATGCTGTTTATGTAGTTCTTGTTTATATAATCCAAAATTGCTCTCGAAACATCGTTATCTTCAAGACATACTTCTTTCATTTGTACCTGCAATTAATTATTGTTTCAAAATATATTAAAATCTTTTTTTTTTAATTATTATATTATCCGAGGAGGAGGTCATGCATTTTCGCTTAATCAAAAATATTTTTACATAAAGTATTAATTAAAAAAAAAAATTGAAAATATATGATTACCGCTTTACGAGCACAATAGGTGCGGAAAGAAGCAAAAACATCAGCTTCAGTCAAATCTCCAGCACTACTTGAACTCTCTGTATATATGTAATAATTAATTAAAAAAGAAAAATAAAAAATAATATAACGTGATATCATAAGGACAAAAATGAATGCATTAATTAAACATGCATGATTATTTTAAAATGAACATTTAAATTAATATTAATTACCTACGGTAGTTTTGGTTTTAAAAACGTGAATTAAGATAATATAAGGATTTCCACCAACAAGATGATCAATAGCCCATTTGAGAGCAGCATTGCTATTCTTATTATCCCTATCCAAGGCAACTCCTACAGAATGTATGGGTAGAATTCCATCATCTGTTTTTGTTTGAGGAGCCATTTTCTTTCTTTTCTTTTCTTAATATAAGCACTAAACAATAGTAATAAACATTAGTAAAATAATACGTGAGGAAAGAAGCTAGCTTTGTATAGCTCCTTTCTCTTTTCCCATCACAAACACCAAATATTATCATGTAGAGTTTAAAAACTAGAAACTGAAATAACTGACGACATTTAAATATATATATATATATCTCATATATATATTTGGCTTGATTTTGACATTTTCATCTTGCTATGTTTAAATTAACGATGGTCAGACTTTGTTTCTTTATTTAGTTACCAATTACAATTAATTAGGAAATTTGTTATTGTTTAACTACGTGTGTAATACAAACCACAGACAATTAGCAAACTAACGATATATTGCTAAGATTTGAAAATCGTTAGAGACAGCTTTGACCTTGGATATATAATATATAGACCACATGACTTGTAACTTTTCTTATTACCATAATCATTGATTGAGCACCGATACATATGACAAATTTGTGATAAACACAAAGTAGTGTAGTTAATTAAAAGCAATAAATTTGTATCAATTAATTTCAATAATTTTGCTCCCTGATATAAATATCTGACAGAATTGGCTTGCTCCCAGTTGCTTTCTTGATGTGTGAAATCCTTAATTAGATTAATTAATCTATTTTATTAACTTTGTTGAGAAGGATATTATAGTCTTTTAATGTCTTTTAGCTTTAAAACTATTATTTTATTTGTATTTCGTTTAATTTCTGAATAATAAAAACCTTTAACCTTTATTCTTCTATTCAAAATTGTATTCTTGAATTCTACAACGACATACATATCAGGAGATTTCCAGCAGTAAAGAAAATGTGAGATGCCTTCACATGTCCTTTATATTGTACCAATGTATCTAGTGAGGTTGCTGAGTTGTTGATAAATGTGTTGGGTGGTACCCACTTCATTAAATCTTTTATGTAGGGGTGATATATACATGTTGCTGAGTTAATTAGTTATTTATGAATAGATATAAGCAATTCACTTACATGTTTTATAATATATTTTGTCTCATAAAATTATCTCAATCTCTCAATATTGAACTTTTGATATTTTATATTAACTCAAATATTCATTTACACAATTATTATATTACCATACATTTATAACCCCCACAAAATGTGTCATAAGGATACATGTACATTGATCAAATAATTAATCAAATATATTTCCAATCATCTTAAGTATCCTCCGTAACAATCACTTGACAATGTTTATTATATATATATAATTGAACTCTCATTACAACAATAATTACTAATTGATTATATCATAGATTATATGTGCCTATCCAAATTTTGGTTTTGCTGAACATGAGGCTAGTATCTTAAATGTAAAATAGATAAAGAAGATCTTACGTATTGTGACATAACCTCTTTACCAAGCATAATTGTATGATACTAACATTTAAGGCATCTTAAACAATAAATATATATATATATATATATATATATATATCGTATATATTGAGTCAATCCCATCCTATCAACTATGTATAAAATATCTTAGCTATATGTCTCAATTTCAACAAATCTAATCACTATTACTCAATTTTAAATAGATAGACCTTACTAGTAACTCAATTAAAAATATTGACTTCAATTGCACAACACTAACTATTTAAATGTTTTTTTTCATTTTTTAAAAAGAGATATAAAGAACAATTCGATTAAAAAATTATAACTGTTGAGATTGGTTCGATTAGCATAGGGAGAAACTAGAGAGATATCAAAAAATTTGGTAGAATGTGTGGATATTTAATGAGATCCATGTATATGTAGAATATTACATGTACACATGTTGATTACAAGAGGGGTACACATCACAGCGTATCAGAGTGATACAAGAGTAAAAGAAAATACATTTAAAACTTGAAATCAATCATACCATGACTCAATCTGGAGGTCGGCCTTCCAACACCAAAGCTATTATGCATAGGCAAACCTATACTACTAGTGTCGCTGTGGGCACGGGCAAAGACAAGTCCTTCTAAGCAGACTCATACGATGGCTCGGGCTATTAGTTGGATTCGGCTCTAGGCTGATCCATATATTCAAACATCTAGTCCCCATACTCTTTCAGCTCGGGTCCTCAATAGGAGTGGAAGAGTAGTAACCGGACAGTTGATCTGAACCGTTTGGCTCCCCTTAATAAATGCTTATTAATTAATTGGAGAGAGAAATATGCATCTCTATATAAGAAGGATCTTGAGATTTTTTTTCATTTCATCATTTCCTGCATATCGGACAAAAATTGGAACAAAAAAGCTCTATCGTCTCATCTCGAGCCATACATGTTCTCAGCTCGGTGATAAGAAAATCAGTACAACACATAGCTTATTTTCTCAAGTTTTAAAGGGAAAACTCCTTGAATCTAATAGTTTTCTACTTTTTTGGGGTCGATTTAAAGAATCACTCATCCCTTTTACTTTCAAACTCGACCGTAGATAATTTATATTTCTTATGCCTTACCATTTTTATGCTTCATGATATATTGTAGAGATCATGCATAAAGAGTGCACTTTGAGCTTATCCTCCAAGGATAGCCCATAATATCCCACTTTCTCAAACTAGGTAGAAAGTGACCTCGTGAAGTCTACCAATGAGACAAGCACATCGAGTGAAGGGGAGCTATTTGAGCCTCGTACCTTTATCTCCATGTCTCATCCTTAGGTCGTACCTATAATTAGGTTGAACATGCCCAAAACCCAAATTTTCATCCCGAGGTCATGGAGGAAGATGATAAGGAAGAAAGGCACTAGTGAGCCTACAGGCCATACCAAAGATTGAGTAGCCAGGGTCAAGACCAGTGGGTTATCTCCTCAGGACGAGGAGAGGATAAGGAGAACATACGACATTCCCTCCTTGGTTTAGATAATGATCCCTAAGTCGAATGTTCTTGATAGTGATCCACCTCTAACTGGGTGTATAGCCTTCCATGAGAAGGCCTTTTGGTTAGGGGTCATATTTCCTCCGTACCACTTTATAGATAAAGTTTTGGCAAGGACTCAGCTTGCGAAGGCTAATTGATGCTGAATAGGTAGAGGTACCTGCTCTATTTCACACTAATATGCAGAGAGATCGGGGTTGAATAAGAGATGCCTGAGTTTAATGAGGCCTATGTACTAAAACAAAATCTTATAGATATGAGAAGGGTCTACATTTATGTGAAGTATGGCCAAGGCATAAATGTGATCCTCCCTGAGAATGAGAAAAATTGGAAGAAGTTTTTCTTCTACGTATATGGTCAATGGGAAACCCCAAACAGTGATGCCAAGCAGATAAGGAGCACTTGTGCTGAAACCAAGGTAGTAATAAAGACATGTGCACTAAGCAAATAATTAATCAAATATATTTTCATTCATCTTAAGTATCCTCAATAACAATAGCTTGAAAATGTTAATTATATATATATATATATATATATATATATATATATGTGTGTGTCTATATGTCAAGTGTTTGTTAGGGAGCATACTTAGATGAATAGAAATGCAAAATCAAACTTCAATAAAGATGGACAAATTAATTAACTCTATAATTAATTATCTTTATTAATTTTGTAGATATTCTACTAAAAACTTGAAATTGAACTCAAGAATATTACAACAATAATTACTAATCGATTATATCATAGATTATATGTGCCTATCCAAATTTTGGTTTTGCTAAACATGATGCTAGTATTTTAAATGTAAAATAGACGAAAAAGATCTTACATATTGTGATATAACCTCTTTACCAAGCATAATTGTATGATACTAAGATATAATACATCTTAATACATATATATGTATAGTTAACAAAGTTTTTATAAGAATTATTATCTGAAAATGTATTGACAACATGTTTTCAGTAGTGGTTTTAAAACTTGAAAGTTAGTACTCGGATAACTAAATTCTTAGGTTTAATTTGGACACCTTGAATAAAGTTTAAACTGTCTAACCCCACCAAAGGTGGCATTTAAATGGTTCATTTTCATTCTCTTAGAAAAGGGAATTAATTTAATTAACCAAATTAGTTATCAACCCCACCCATAGGTGTTAATTGATTTGTTTAGTTAACAAAGAATATCTAACCCCACCAAAGGTGGTATTCATATAAAAAAGAGAGAATCAATTAATATCAATTCATATCTTTAATAACCTAAATAATACGAGCAAATATAATTAACTTAATTATTATATCCATAAATACTCCACCATTATAAATGATAAAATTTGCATAAATATTTATTGAATCTGTATCTATGTTTATTTTTATGTAAGTAGATTAAAACCCACAAAACCCTAAAATATCGTGACAGGATGTTTAGGATTTAATTTCGTTTTTAAAAGTTTGAATAATAAATTAAAAACCACATACATTCCTTCCTTAGATCGACCTTGGGAGTATACTTATCATTTTCTACGAAATGATTCGTGCACTTGCGAGAGTTTTATAAATAGATTAAACCAAAGTAACGGGCAGGATCGGCGATGTCGATTCTGCCCCGATCACATGTAATATTATAGGAGAGTGTTCCACCTGGTCTATGACCAAGGTGATCAACTCTCCCTTAGTGTCAGATCGTTCTAACTGGTTCTTGACTGAGGTGATCAGCTCTTGACATGTAATATTGAAAGGGAGTCATTGCTTTCAAAAAGTCATATTATATATATATAGGGATGGTACATGAAGATGGTAAATCAAAGTACATTAGAAGTGGTACTTTTTCAAGTGTTGAGCGTTCCAATTGGCATTATCCTTAGCTTCCTCAATGTTTCTCAATAAGTAGGCCTCTCTTGATGTCATCTTGACTATTTGGTATGGGCCCCCTCAATTTGCACCTAACTTTCCATCCATCCATTCCTTCTTGCTAGGGAAGACCCTTTTGAGAACCCAATCACCTAGGGTGAAAGTTTTGAAGCTCACGACCTTGTAGTGATAATCTATTACTCTCATTTTTTACTCGACTATCCTCCTCAAAGTTTCATCTTTTTTCTTCTTCTATAAAGGTTAGTTCAATGGCTCTACTTATGGAATTTTGGTCGTCTATTAGGGCTGATCTCATATTGGGCACTGTGATCTCAACTGGTATCACAGCCTTAACTCTATATACTAGCAAGAAAGCTGTATGTTAGTGGTATCCCAGGGACTAGTCTTGATAGCCCATAATGCCACAGGTAACTGCTCAATGCATCTTCCTTCAGCACCCTTCAACGTATTCTTTAGTAGGTTGATTATCAACTTGTTAGAAGACTCTATCTGACCGTTAGCTTATAGATAATATGGCGTTGAATGGCACATCATGATGTTGTAATTGATGGAAAACGTTTTGATGTTACGGCCCGTAAACTGTCTTCCATTATCAGTAAAAAACTCTTTGGACAAGATGAAATGACAAATTATGGATTTCCAGATAAATAGAATCACTTCCTCTTCCCATATCCTTCTTAGAGGTTTTGCCCCAATCTATTGGAAAAAATAATCAATGGTAACCAATAAAAACTTCTTTCGACCCTTTACTTGGGGTAAGGGTTCTAGTATATCCAACCCTTATTTGTAGATGGGCCATGAGCTAACTATCCTTGTCATGGTAGTTGGTAGTACGTGTGATAATGGGGAAAATGTTTGACACTTATATCACTCCAGGGTGTACCTCATGTTGTCTACTAGCATAATGGGCTAGTAGTATTCTTGTCTCATAATTCACCGAGATAGCCTCTTTCCATCCGAATGGGAATCATGCTCTCCCTTGTGGGCTTCCAATATAATTATTTCGGACCTTTAATAGTTATACATAAGAGCATGGGCTTATGGCAAACACTTATCTGTACATTTGGAAATGAATCTATTTAGTGCCATTATTCTTCTATTCAATTGTTGAATCACCTTCAGATTGGTAGGAGGCTTCATATTGACGAAGGCTGGTATCTTGTCTAGGTTGGCCTCAATTCCTCAGGCAGATATAAGATACCTTAAGAATTTTTCTAAAGCAACACCAGAAACACATTTTTTAGGGTTAAGTCTTATACCATATCTTCAAATTATGAAAAATATTTCTTCCAAGTCTTTGGCGTGGTTTACTAGATGCGCTAAATTTACCACCATATCGTCTATATATGCCTCTAAATTTCTTTCCAATTGGTCAATAAAAATCTTATTGATGAGACGTTGATACGTAGGCCTTGCATTATTCAACCCAAATTGCATTTTGGTATAAGAGAAGGTTCCTTCCTCAATGATGAAAGATGTTTTCTCTTGATCCTTGGGTGCATTCTGATACGATGGTAAATAGAATATGCATCCAAGAAACTCATCAGGCCAAAATCGACGATGGCATCAACTAGATGATCAATACTTGGGAAGGGGAAACAATCTTTTATACATGCATAATTTAAGTTTGCAAAGACCATACACATACGAGGTGATCCACAAGTCTTTTTTAATAACACTACATTTGACAACTAGGTAGGGTAGTTTACCTCTCTAATAATATCTATCTATTTAAGAGTGGTGACCTGATTTTTAATCAACTCATTCTTTTCTCTAGGGAATTTCATATTTCTTTGCTTGGTTTAATTTATTTTTCAATTTTCTCGTGGGTTGAGATTTTGTTTGACACACAAATCTTAACTCACAAAAAGAAAAAAAAACAAAAAAAAAGTTTAATGTTCTTGTTTCTTGCTTAATTTATTTTTCAATTTTCTTGTAAGTTGAGATTTTGTTTGACACACAAATCTTAACTTACAAAAAGAAAAACAAATTGAGAAGTCTAGATGATAACTATAAATCAAGTGCTTCTTGGGAGGCAACCCATATGTTTTATTTTATTTTCGAATGTATTAGTTTTTATATTTTGTTATGTTGTTTTATTTCATTTTTTTTTTCGTAGGTGCAAATTGGAGGTAATGAAGCTATTTTGGCTTAACCAATCAAACAAACCAAGAAGTTTCTTTAAACCCATCTCATGTGTTCTTTAACTTTCACACATTGAGGGCAATGTGTATATTAAGTTTGGGGGTGGTAGATATATTGAACATAATTGAAATACTTTCTGGATGTTCTTACTTGTGAATTTTTTTTGTTTGTTTGGTTGATTGAAGATATTTTGCTATGAATAGTGATTTATTTTTATTTCTTCGATTTAAATGATGCATAGCTCTTTGAAAATTTTGAATATTGTCTAAGTGATGAATAATTTTTACGTATGTTTCATTTTTACAAGAATAAATATTCATGAGTACTAGTCTTGATTTTTGAGTTGCTATGATAATTTAGAGAAGGTTTATGTGAGTATGGAATTCTATTGATTTTTGTGGTGTCACAGTTCTTAGAATTTGTTTGATTTTCTCTCGAGGCAAAATTATAGATAACATTTAACTAAGAAAATGATTTAGGCCATCTTTGGATCGTTTAAGCCTTTCTATCTACCTTCACATGCATTATCCATAGTATACCCCTTTTGAGCTTCAAAGTTTATATATATATTTTTCTCATTTCAAAAGCCTAATTGTTAGTAAATATATAAAGATATATGAGAAAAAAAGAGGATACTGAAAAGAAAAGAAAAAAAAAGAAAAAAAAGAGTATTGTATGTGATGATAAATCCCAAATTGGGAACTAATTATTTTGATGATAGAAGTTATCTTTTGCAATCCTAAAATGTTATGTTTGGGAGAAGTTTTGAGCTAAATATTATCCTTTATCCTACCTTCACCTAAGCCATACATTACAAGCTTAATAAAGTCTTATTGATTTGGTGTTTTGTGTTTGTCTACATTGGTGGAGAGAAATGAAAAATAAAGTTATGAGATTTGTGATTTCATTAAAAATTGTTTAATTTTATATTTGTATAAACTGATCCGGATTGCATGTGATGAAATATGAAAAGTCTTCACACACACACTAAAATTCATTGTGAAAATGTAATATACTTTTAAATTGATTTTGATGCTTAGATAAAATTCTTTTATTTCTTTGAGTTATGTTATTTGTAATGTTTAAAAAGAGATATTTTGAAAATCACTATTTTAAGTGCAGATTTTTGTTTTATTTCTTTCCTTTTGCTCGAGGACTAGCAAAAACTTAAGTTTGGGGGTGTTGATAACTGTATTTTATATAGTTATTTTCTTCTATTTTATTAATTATAATTGTTGTGTTCTTTATATTTTTGGTTAATTTTAGTTAAATAAATTAATATTCACCTCTTATATGTTAAGAAATACATTTTTAAGAAAATTAAATAATTTGTATTGAAAATGTACTTAATTGCAAATTTTTGTCCAAAAATCTAATTTCAAATAAATGAGTGCTTAATTGCAATTTATAAAAGTCCAAAATATAATTTAAATTTAAATTGGGCTTGATTGCAATTAAAGAAAGATTAAAATGTAATTTGAATTAAATTTGTGGGTCAAAATGCAATTAAGGAAATTGAATTTTCTGCGTAGGAGAAGAATGCCACTCGTACCACTCACGATGCCCATCATCCACCGTTCGATCATTCAATCAACGGTCCAGATTTGGTGAGTGCATTCCAGACGAGACAAAAGGGCGTACCCGTATGTCTGTTTCACACAACTCGGCACCCAGTGGAGCCCAACTACCGCGCAGGCCGGCGTGCAGAGTGGAACCCACATGTCGGCTGTGCAGAATTTCCCCCAAGGGGCATCGCTCACCGTTGGATCGGTTGAACGGTCCAGATTGAAGCGCGTGGAACCAAGCTGTCGCGCACCGAACCGCTTGTCTAAAATTCCTATGCGACGCGGGTTATCCAAGCAGCGTGCACCCTCGGTTTTTACAGAATAAGAAGAAGCCACGTGTCTCCTAAATGTTCTAGTGAATAAAATGACGACACGTGGCATGTATTTAGTAAACCAGAACGCACGGAAACGACGCACGTTTCCAGGCGTGCCATTGTCTGCCACATGTCCCCGTGCGCCTTGCTTTCGTGCGGTGCAGTGCCATACACCCGTTTTCCTCTCGCCAATTGAAGGCTGCCACGTGTCCCATTATATTTTTCAACCAATCAGATCGCGACACGTGACAGCGTGTATTGAAAACAAAATCAGAAGCGCGTGCCGTTCTCTCCCACTCAGTTTAAAATAATATTTTTGTTGTAACGGTTTGTCCCCCACGCGTTTTATTTTTATTTTCGATACAAATATTTTACGTGTGTTTAAAAAATATATATATATTTTTAATGTATTTTTTTACCTATAAATAGGTGATATTATGATAGAGTTAAAAAGTTTTGGAGAGTTTTTGGAGTTTTGGATTTTTAGTAGTATTCGGGGCTGGACTGTGGAACATGCAGAAGCCATTTTTCTCTTGATCCTTCGGTGCATTCTGATATGATGGTAAATAGAATATGCATCCAAGAAACTCATCAGGCCAAAATCGACGATGGCATCAACCAGATGATCAATACTTGGGAAGGGGAAACAATCTTTTATACATGCATCATTTAAGTTTGCAAAGACCATACACATACGAGGTGATCCACAAGTCTTTTTTAATAACACTACATTTAACAACTAGGTAGGGTAGTTTACCTCTCTAATAATATCTGTCTATTTAAGAGTGGTGACCTGATTTTTAATCAACTCATTCTTTTCTCTAGGGAATTTCATATTTCTTTGCTTGATATGTCTAGCTTTTGAATTGACATTTAACCTGTGGATTATGATCTCTGGGTCAATCCTAGGCATGTCTGCAGGCCTCTATGTGAAGATGTCTGATTTTACCTTTAGGAATCGAGATAGTTACTCCCTAACCTCTATTATGAAGTCCATGCTCAACTTTAGAGGGTGGTCCTCCTCCTTGTCTCCAATTGGTATATTTTGTACCTCATTTAAGTTTACAAACTCTGCTAGACATCCACATACTGGCCTGTTTTTTTGGAAAAGGGTCACATTGTGGTTACTACGAATGGCCTCCTTGATAATGGCATTATAACAACCTCTGTCATTTTCCTAGTCTCACCTTATCTTTTTTATGCCTTCTTTAGTCGAGTATTTGATAACTTGGTGAAAGGTGGATGGAATTGCTTTCATCTTGTGTATCCATAGTATGCCTAGTATGGAATTGTAATGAAATGGGACATCAATTACCACAAAGTTGGTCATCAATAGAGATCCCTTTGCTATGGTTGGTAACACCACAATTCTGATTGCATAGGTGGTGCTACTATTGAATCTTACCAGGGGTAGCTCTCTTCTTACAATGTCACATTCCTTTATGCCTAAGGCCCTTGTTCTCGACAAAAAAAGAAGGTCAATGAAGCTGCCATTGCCAATCATGATTTGGAAAACATCGCAGGATAATATTCTCAGGGTGATTACCAAAGGGTCTTCGTGGGGAAACGAGGCCTCGTCCCTCCTAGTGAAGGTGATTTCAATAAAGGACCTCACTTTTTCTAGATTGTAAACATGTAGTGAATCGCACAAGTCTCTGGCGTACCTTTTGGTGAGTTATTGGAGGTCACATTGAGCCCAAGCCTTCCATGTATGGTACAAATAGTCCTTACATTAGACTTATTATGTGGGTCTATCCCACTACTTGATGGAGTAGGTAGCCTCAATGTTTCATAAGGTCACTTAAATACCCTCTGGATAACATATCATCTATTTCCTTCTTTAGATGCCTACAATTTATCATTTCTTGGCGCACATGCTTGTGAAAGGCACACCACTTAGATGTGTCCCTAAGGGGAGCCCTCATTTATGGTGATCATATGATATTTTGCTCCTCTTCCATTCCCAACTCTACTTGAGCTAGACTCACTCTCAAGGGTAGACCTCTAAAGGAAGACATTGACCTCACCCAAGGCCCCATATTCAGGGACCATTGGCCACTCACCCTATGATTTGGAGGGAAGCATTTGTTTTTGTTAATTCTTTTGTATTGGTTTGCCCTTTTAGGCTTATTCTTTTTTTCTCTTTTTTCTAGCACAGCTTCCACAGTTGCCTTATTACTCTTATCTAGACCTAACTTTCTTTCCAGATTGACAAATTTTCTTGCCTCTTTATAGGCTTCCACCAAAGTTTGTGGGACCCTCTTAATCAACTTTGCAAACAAATCACAATTCCTTAATAGGCCCTACCTAAAGGCCTCTATCGCAACAGAACTAGGGCAATTTGATATCTCTAGTTTTTCCTCTCTGTACCTTCTCATATACTCTTCAATAGACTCACCCCTTCCCTAAGTGATTGAGAAAAGATGGTGAGACTCCTTCCTCAAGGGCTTATTACGGGCATAATTGGTGATGAATAACCTGGCAAACTGTGAGAAGGAGGTTATGGTACAGAATGTCAGGTTATTGAACTACTTATGTGTGCCATCACATAGGGTGGTAGTAAATAGCTTACCTATCATGGCATCTCTCTTATCCTGAGTAAGGCTCATATGGGTTATAGCCATCATGAAGTGTTGCACGTGATTTACCAAATTTGTGGTCCTTTTGTAGTGTGGGTACTTGGGAGCAGTAAACTTGGTTAGGGGATCGTCATGCTCTATTTCATCAAAAAATGGGGAGACACATAGTTTTTTGAATCCCTATCCACATCATAGTATACCTTACTCTTGTCTTTCCTTTCATTGGCCCTTTTCAAGGTTTGGTCTTGCTTTTTGTTAGCTTCTTCTAATGCCCAAAATCATACCTCCTAGCTATTTTTATTTTGTAGCAACTACTCCTTACTGAGCCTCATCGAGCTAGAAGAGAGGTCACCCTCAACTGTATTCTCACCCTGGGTAGGCTCTAGCACAACATGATCTTGCCCAATTCCACCAGCTAGGATAGTGGCTCGACCATTAGGGGTACCCAGACCTAATTGCCATCGTAATGCTCTATTTCTCACCTGGTCTCCTCGAGCTTTCTTCTTAGCTTAAGAAGTTGACATGCCAGCTCTAGATGGGGATTGGTTTCCACTCTTGCCTCATGACGGGCTAGCAAGATATGGTAATGTACCAATGCTGCCTTCTCGTTCGCTAGTCTCAATCATTTCTCAACTCGAGTTCTTACCACGATGGCTGTGATTTTAGGAAACTATGCTCGCTTACTAAGTCTCTGTTTCAGAATTTGGGGTAAAATTTTGAAAATATGGGATCCGAAGCCAAAGCTCGACCTTAGAATCTAAGCCCCACGATGGGTACCAAAATGTTGGAATTGATCCGATTTGTAGATAGAGAAACTAAAGAAAAGTTAGGGAATTTTGTAGAATGTGTGGATATCTTATGAGATCCATGTATATATATATATAACATTATATGTATACATGTCGATTACATAGGGGGTACACGCCACAGTGTACAAAAAAGGTACATGAGTAAAAGAAAATGCATTTAAAGCTTCAAGTTGACCATACCATGTCTTGATTTGGAGGTCAACCTTTCAACACTAAAGTTACTGTGCGTAAGCAGACCCATATTATTGGTGTCATTGTGGGAGCAGCATAGATAGGTTCTCTTAGGTTGATTCACTTAATGGACCAGGCTCTTAGTTGGATCGAATTTCAGGTCGATTTATACGTTCAAACAGTAACCTATGTTCTAATTTATTTGAAGCAATATAGCTAGTGAATTTTAGTGCTTTAGTACAAGACGTAATTTTTGGTGTCTTCTTTCAATTTGAAATTTATCATTCAAATATGCAAAGACAATAAACACATGAAACACAGCTAATTCTTTATTAAAATTATGCCCTTAACCTTTCATACGTTGTTTAGAGAACTATTATTGGCTCTCTATCATAATATTTTTTATTAGCATGTTAAACTTTCTTGGCATCGTTTTACAGGATCTCATATTTTCCTCCATTAACTCATAAATGTTGCCATTATAAGTGTCAAACGAATTAGGTTAATTCAAGTCACTTGAACTTAATTTATCTTAAGCAAATTGTAGTCAATTTATCTAATTTTTAAATAAATTAAATTAAATTAAGTTATTCATAAGTAATCTATTTAATTTTTTTTGATCATATTTAGTTTTTTATTAAATATTTAAAAAAATTCAAAAGAAAATATTATTAAATATAAAACATTTAACTGAAATTAAACTAATTATTTTTAGAATAAAAAAATTAAACTGAAAAATATTAAACATTTAAACTTAGAAAATCTTTGATATTCATTCGAATCAGTAATCCCTACGACTAAGACCTCCCCTGCTGTTTTGGGATGTTCATCTGCTTCTTTCGCAATATTCATCTGCTGTTTCGTGATGCATCTGCTTGTTTGCCTTCATCTTCATGCTTTTCATCGAACACTTGGTAATCGAACATTTGAAAACACTTGCTTCTTTAGTTCAATAATAAATGCCTCTTTTTTAAAAATAATGGGAGGCTCGAAGCAATTCTTAATTGATTATATTATAATTACTTAAATAAACTATTAATTGTTTAAGTTTGTAGATAAATAAAAAAAATTAATTGTTTAGCAAAAAAAATAGTTGTTTATTTTTTTTGGAAAAATAATTGAAAAAATTGTTAGAAAAAAATTCTACCAAAAATATTGTTAAATAAACAGTTGAGTATTTTATAAATTTAAGTAAGTTGTTCATTTAAATTTATGAGGTAAATAAATTGATATTTTTCATTATATGAGTTTAATGAATCATTTGTAAATGAGTTGAATTAAACTTCAATTGAACTTAACAATTCGTTTGATAACTCTAATTATTATTGGCACTTTTTTGGATAAAGAGAAAAGAAAAGTTCAATAGCATGCATGCAAATTGTAACCATCTAGTTTTGTTTTCAAATTTTGTTTTATTATGTTTGGAATTAATTTTTTGTTTTTTAATTCATTTAAAAAAATGAAAACTCGTTTGTTAATTAATTTATTTTTTATTTCCATTTAAGTAAGAAATGTAAAATTAAGTAATCAAATAAAAAGTAAACGTATAGTTTTAAGAAACTTTTCTTTCAAGTTTTAAAAAATAAAAAAGTATGTGTAAAAATAAAAATGAGTTCATATATGATTTTAAATTTAAAAATGAAATCAATAACCAAACAACACTTATTTTAAAAACTTGAGTTCATAAACTATAAAACAAAATTGGTTAAAAAACATGTCATTAGTCTTTTTGTAATTAGTTTTATTTTTAAGTTCCAATTTTTGAACTATGTTTTCAAAATGAGTATTATTTGTTAATGAATTCTACCGAATTATAGTGGAGCAGCAGGGTGCACAAAGTACAGTGGTGCAACAGAGGTAATAGGACAACAGGATTGTGGAGCAACAGAGAGCATGCTACAGTATGGAGCAAACTACAGTGGTGTTGTAGTGGTGTAGTAGATGTAATGGGGCAGTAGATGCAACAAAAATAATGGGGCAACAAGCTATAGTAGTGTAGCAGAGGTAATGGGACAGCAGAGAGCATAGGGAAGTAGGGTAGTGTTGTTGTAATGGTACAGGTTAGAGAATTTTTTTCTTAATTCCTTAATATATATATATATATATATATATATATAATTATTCCTTGTTCATGAATAAGAGAAAAATATGATATTTTTTTCTTCTGATTTATTTTTCATGGTATCAGAACAAAGGGACTAAGAACCTATAAAAAAATTGAGTTACTTATTATCACCGATAATGGTTGACATTACAATTCAAACTAAAAGAATAAGGGGAGTTGTTGGATCAACTAAAAAAGCTTATACTCCTAATGGAGATCCCTATTTTCTGCAAAGTTCATATTACCTTGGAATGGTGCTTGTAACAGTACATTTGATTGTAAGTAATTAACTCACTTGGAGCAAATCTATGAAGATTACTCTTAGAGCCAAGCTGAAGTTGGGTTTCATTGATGGTAAGCTTCTTATGCCTAATAGTGAGAGCTTGGATAAGAGTTAATTACACGGGGACTTCTTGGATACTCAACTCCATATCCAAGGATCTTGTTGATAGCTTTCTTTATAGAACTTTAGCCAAATAGTTGTGAGATGAGATAGCTTAAAGATATAGTGAGAGCAATGGGCCCTTGCTCTATCAAATTCAAAGAGATATTGCTTCAATAACTCAAGGTAATGATTCTATTTCAAAATATTATGGCAAACTAAAGCACCTTGGGATGAATTTGCTTGCCTTATGTCTTTACCTCCCTACACATGTGGAGCTGCAAATGTAATTTCAAATTTGTACTCTATGAATAAATTGATACAATTTATTATGGGATTAAATGATTTCTACGAACCTATTAGAAATCAAATTTTGGTCATGGATCCATTGTCAACTGTGAAATGTGATTATTCAATGCATTTTAGTGTTGAAAAACAGAGACAGGCTCGTATTAATTTTAATACAAGTATTGAAGCAATTGGATTATTAGCTAGAACTCAAGTGAGAAAGAATCAATTTAAGAAAGAAACTTCTGTAAAAGGAGCTTTTGCTAAGAAGAAGAAAAAGGAGAATAAGGTTTCTGAACATTCTAGAATGAAAGGACATTGAAAAGATACTTGTTTCAAAATTCATAGAGTTCTAGATTGGTACAAGGAATTAAGGGATCCATAAAATAAAGGCACTAACAAAGCTATGGCAACTATGATTGATAGTCCATTTGATTATTGATGAGTGCTCAAAAAGTACTAAAATTACCATGATTTTATGCACATTAATTTATTAAAAATATATATATTTATATGTTTTATCATATATTTATATAAATTTGTCTTTTTCGGAATCACGGGTGTTTTTATTGTTTTTCAGGTATTTTTACTTAAAAACGTAACTTAAAGATTCAAAGAGGAATACTGGAAGCAATACATCACAAATATATTAATAAATAAATGGGGAAAGGTCAACAAATATGGAAAAATTGGACAAAATGGGTCAAAAGGGTCAAAAATGTCAAAAAGGAGAAAATCGCGCCGCCGCGTCGAGCCCTGCGCGCAGCACGCCCCACGTCCGCGCGCATCAGCGCGTGCCCAGTCCCAGTTCCGCGCGCGCCAGCGCGCATCTCACCTGCTCCCGCGCGTGCCCCTGCGCACCGACGCCAATTTCGCCCCATTTTTCACGTGCAGCCGCCCCATGACGTCATCAATGACCTCAGCATTTGCACTCCGCGTTTTCACATTTTTTTAATATTTTTTCACTCATTTTTTCTCTCCATCCTCACCTATAAATACCCCCCCTTCCCTTCACTTCTAAATACACCTCAAAAAACACATTCTCTTCTCTCTTTCTTTCTCTCTTTTCTTAGAGTTTTTAGTTTTTCTTAGTTTTTAGCTTTTCTTAGTTAATTTCTCTTAGTTTTAGAGTTCTTCCCTTTTTGGGAAGAACTAGTTATGTTTTTGTAATTTATTAGCTTTTTGATTCAATAAATGAGAGTGCAAATTTCGCTTGGAGGTTTTCCAGCAACGGGAATGGCATCGAAGTTCTGTAAGGATTTTATTTTCTTTACAGTTATTTTTTATGCTTTATTCTTACATGTTATATTTAATTTGTCTGTGATTAAATTTAACTCTATTGGCTGTTTATAAACATGATGTAATAATAACGTTGTTATGCTTGCGAAATATTAAATAGGTAAAAATTTCTAAAATGAATTGATTTTATTTTTATTCAAGATTTTATATTAAGAATGTTAGAGAGAAATATATTATTTTTCATTACAAACTTAAATCTGAAAATTAGATTTTAAGGTTTAGTTATCTGATCTAATTTAGAGTAGTGCTCTTTTATTTGTTGGTACAATCGCCCGGTAGTTAGAGTGAAGCTCTATTTCAAAAGTTTTTATAAGAATTATTATCTGAAAATGTATTGACAACATGTTTTCAGTAGTGGTTTTAAAACTTGAAAGTTAGTACTCGGATAACTAAATTCTTATGTTTAATTTGGACACCTTGAATAAAGTTTAAACTGTCTAACCCCACCAAAGGTGGCATTTAAATGGTTTATTTTCAATCTCTTAGAAAAAGGAATTAATTTAATTAACCAAATTAGTTATCAACCCCACCCATAGGTGTTAATTGATTTGTTTAGTTAACAAAGAATATCTAACCCCACCAAAGGTGGTATTCATATAAAAAAGAGAGAATCAATAAATATCAATTCATATCTTTAATAACCTAAATAATATGAGCAAGCATAATTAACTTAATTATTATATCCATAAATATTCCACTGTTTTAACAGATAAAATTTGCATAAATGTTTATTGAATCTATGTTTATTTTTATGTAATTAGATTAAAAACACAAACCCAAAATATCGTGACAGGATGTTTAGGATTTAATTTCGTTTTTAAAAGTTTGAATAATAAATTAAAAACCACATACATTCCTTCCTTAGATCGACCTTGGGAGTATACTTATCATTTTCTACGAAATGATTCGTGCACTTGCGAGAGTTTTATAAATAGATAAAACCAAAGTAACGGGCAGGATCGGCGATGTCGGTTCTGCCCCGATCAATTTTTTGGCGCCGTTGCCGGAGATGCTATCAAGTTTTTGGCGTCGTTGCCGGGGATGGTATCAAGTTTTTGGCGCCGTTGCCGGGGAAGGAATAGCGTTTTTAAATTATTTATCAAAATTTTAAAAACTTTTTGTGTTGTAAATAATTGTGATTTTTTTTATTTAAAAAAAATAAAAAAATAAAAAAAACAATAAAAAAAAATTTTAATTTCAATTTCATAATAAATAAAAAAAAATTCAAATTTTAAATTTCATAAAACAATTATAGCATGAATAATAAAATAATTTTGAATTTTGAAATTTGAAGTAAAAAAAAAAGTAAATAAATTTTAAATTAAATTAATAAATAAAAAAAATTAAAAAAAATAAAAAAAATAAAAAAAAATAAATTTTTTTGTTTTTTATGAAAAGTAAAAAAAAATTCAAATTTCAATTTCATAATAAATAAAAAACATTATAGCATGAATAATAAAAAAAAATTTGAATTTTGAAATTTGAAGTTAAAAAAAAGAGTAAATAAATTTTAAATTAAATTAATAAATAAATAAGAATAAAAAAATCAAAAAATCAAAAAAATCAAAAAATCAAAAAAATAAAAAAATAAAAAACTTTATTTTCAATTTTT
Source organism: Hippophae gyantsensis (assembly GCA_030763125.1). Taxonomy (NCBI): domain Eukaryota; kingdom Viridiplantae; phylum Streptophyta; class Magnoliopsida; order Rosales; family Elaeagnaceae; genus Hippophae; species Hippophae gyantsensis. The sequence continues at coordinate 16,818,720 of CM061038.1, read as the reverse complement.
TTTTTTTTATTTTTTGTTCTTTTCTCTTTTTTGTTCTTTTATCTTTTTCAATTATTATTATTTTTTCAATTATTTTTATTTTATTTTTTTGGCTTAATTTTTAATTAAATTTTTTTTTTCTCTTTTATTTTTTATTTTTCTTATATTTCTTTTACTTTTTCAATTTATTTTATTTTTGGTTTAATTTTTTTTTAAATTTTGTTTTTTTTTAACTATTTTTTTATCTTAATTTTCATTTAAGTTAATTAATTTAGGTTTTTAGTAACTTAATTTACTAACTTATATTAATTTAATTTACTAACTTAATTAACTTAGATTTTCATTAACTTAATTAACCTACTTTTTTATCAACTTAATTAACTTAAATTTTAACCTAACTTAACTTAATTAACTTAATTTTAATAGCATGAAAAGTAAAGATCTAAGGGAGTTCTGTCTAGGAGACTAGTTCCTGGAAACCTTTGTGCCACTAGTCTTTCCTGGGAACGTTGCTCTGTCTAGGAGGATGGTTTTTAAGGAGCCTTTGCCCTACCATTCTTTCCTGGGAGCACTCTTGATTAATACTAATTATGTTATTTTAACTTAGATATTATACTTTAAAAAAAATCTGAAACTATCTCCAAAATTTTAAAGTTTTAATTACATCTCAAGAGTTAGTTTCTTTGTTTGATCTAGGTACAATTGTGTTTTGATGCCTTAATTATTTGATTTGCACCTAGATGTGGGTTATCTAAAACCCTCAAGCATGCCCCTAGTTTTTAGTACAGAAAAAAAAATTTTAGGGCATGTTTGAAATAGTATAGGTAGACAATCTTGTCTTACTTGTAGGTTTGATTGACTCAATGAGGAGGGGACATTGAGTTTACCTTAAAAGGCAATCCCCAAGTTACGTCTTGCTAAGACGTTAAACTAAGCGCTGGATGGGAGGCAACCCATCATTTTAGGTAATTTTTTGTTATTTGTTTTGTATACTTAATTTTATTGTTTATTTTAGTTTAATTATATGTGAATAATTTTTAAATTGTTAAAACTAAAAATATTTGTTGAGTTGTTAGAAGTTCACAGCAATCTGTCTGTATACACATTAATGATGAATATGATGAATGCACCTGCATTTCTCCATTACTACTTACACATTCTCAAGAAATAGGTAATCTTTCTTCTCTTTTCTCTTTATCTTTAATTTATAGTTATTACATTGAGGACAATGTAAGTTCTAGGTTGGGGGTGGTGAAAAGTTACCATGCTTAATTAGAAAAAAAAAATTAACAATTTCAAAATTAAAAAAAAATTATTAATTTTTTCTTTTTTATGTTCACATCTTCATTTTTTGTGTTTGGTTTTATTTTTGTTTTGTGTGATTTAGTAATTTTTGAAATTAAAAAAAAAATTTTAAAAAAATAAAAAAATATATCCCAAAAATTTATCATTTCTTTAAATCAAATTTAAGTAAATAGTTAAGTCTTTTGTACTGTTAGATTAATTTTTGAAAACATATCATGAAATATTTTGTAATTTTTTTTTATAATTAGTTAATTTTTGTCATAACTAGTATTTCTTGATAAGATGTAGAAATTATATTAAACCCAAAATCAGTTTTTATGAATTTGTTTTAGTGGAGACTACCTTTGTGAGATATAATTTGAGTCTAATTTCCTTTATTCAGAGTGAAATATATATTTTTTCTACTCCAAACACATTTCTTATTTCTTCAAATTCTTAGATGATCTCTATAGGCATTAATATTGAATGTATGAATTTTTTCTCATCTTAATAGAGTGTCGTATATTTTTTATTATTATTTTTGCTTAGATTAAATGATTTGAGTAGAAATTGATAGTATATGCTTTTATCTCATTCATGCATGACTGTTAAAAAAAAAGAGACATATCTGGGGTTACCTAAACCAAGATCAAACAAAAAAGCCACAAAATTAACCACTCACCAAAATCCTAAAAAAAAAAAATGTACAATCTGTACATGGGTTGACTCTCTAAAAAATGATATATATTGAAAAGTATCTTCAGAAAAAAATAGAGAGATAAAGAATATATAGTATAATCTACATATTATGACCCGCATTACCCAAAATCCAAAAAACAAAAAAATGTACAATCTGTACATGGGTTGACTCTCTAAAAAATGATATATATTGAAAAATATCTTCAGAAAAATATAGAGAGAAAGAATATATAGTATAATCTACATACTATGACCCAAATTGCCTACAAAGTTGTGAGTAAAGGCTAATTACAAAAGAAAGATATAGAAAGTAATTCCCTAAAAAGTCATTGCACTTTCTTCAGTTGTAAAAGGCATATATCTTGAAATTTTTTCTTAATGAGTTTGATTTATGCATGAAAATAATTTTTATATATGATATCTTTATAATTTATACATTTGATTCCTTCCATGAGATCAACGTCAAAATAACACTTTGAGCCTTTCTTCTTTATACATATGCGAACATATTAGTTCATTTCTATACATCAACTCTTTCGCATATAAATTAGTATGAGTGTTTGAACCCATAGGATTCAGTGTTTTGAGAGTATTGACTTGTGAGGAATAGAGTCGAAGTGAATTCAGATTCATGACATTGAAATTGGGTGAAATTAAATTGATACATTTTTGATATGAAATATGAAAATGATTTTCAACTAATTATTATAATAAATCATGATTGTTTAAGAAGATTAAAATAACTTATGCTTGAGATTTTAATTATGATCTTAAAGGAGATTAAAAAGTATGAGACATTTTTGTGTTATGTTGTTTTCTTTTATTCTTAAAAGTTAATTTTTGATTTTGTTGTAATTTTAGTTTTTAAGTTGATTGTTGTTATTGTTTCTTTTAATTTTTACATTTAGTTTAATGTTTGTGGGTATCATTACTGAAAACCCTCACGAGACTCAAACTCGTCCACTAGGGCAACCTAGGGGTTTAAAGGCTTGTTGCATAGGCTAAATACAACCGTGTCAATCCACGGAAGTGATTTAGGATAGTTTAATTTTTAGTTTTTATCGCTTCTCTTGCTAAGGGACTAGCAAGAAGCTGGTTGGGGGTTGTGATGAGTGCTCAAAAAGTACTAAAATTACCATGATTTTATGCACATTAATTGATTAAAAATATATATATTTATATGTTTTATCATATATTTATATAAATTTGTCTTTTTCGGAATCACGGGTGTTTTTATTGTTTTTATCAAAGAGGAATACTGGAAGCAATACATCACAAATATATTAATAAATAAATGGGGAAAGGTCAACAAATATGGAAAAATTGCACAAAATGGGTCAAAAATGTCAAAAAGGAGAAAATCGCGCCGCCCAGTCGCCCAGCCGTGCCGAGCCCCGCGCGCGCCAGCGCCCAGCCGCGCGCAGCACGCCCCACGTCCGCGCGCATCAGCACGCGCCCGTGCGCGCAGCGCCTACCTTCCGCGCGTGTTGACGCCCATTTTGCCCCATTTTTCACGTGCAACCGCCCCATGATGTCATGCTGACATCATCAATGACCTCAGCATTTGCACTCCGCGTTTTCACATTTTTTTAACATTTTTTCACTCATTTTTTCTCTCCATCCTCACCTATAAATACCCTCATTCCCTTCACTTCTAAACACACCTCAGAAAAACACATTCTCTTCTCTCTTTCTTTCTCTCTTTTCTTAGATTTTTTAGTTTTTCTTAGTTTTTAGCTTTTCTTAGTTAATTTCTCTAAGGATTTTATTTTTTTTACAGTTATTTTTTATGCTTTATTCTTACATGTTATATTTAATTTGTCTGTGATTAAATTTAACTCTGCTGGCTGTTTATAAACATGATGTAATAATAACGTTGTTATGCTTGCGAAATATTAAATAGGTAAAAATCTCTAAAATGAATTGATTTTATTTTTATTCAAGATTTTATATTAAGAATGTTAGAGAGAAATATATTATTTTTCATTACAAACTTAAATCTGAAAATTAGATTTTAAGGTTTAGTTATCCGATCTAATTTAGAGTAGTGCTCTTTTATTTGTTGGTACAATCGCCTGGTAGTTAGAGTGAAGCTCTATTTCAAAAGTTTTTATAAGAATTATTATCTGAAAATGTATTGACAACATGTTTTCAGTAGTGGTTTTAAAACTTGAAAGTTAGTACTCGGATAACTAAATTCTTATGTTTAATTTGGACACCTTGAATAAAGTTTAAACTGTCTAACCCCACCAAAGGTGGCATTTAAATGGTTCATTTTCAATCTCTTAGAAAAAGGAATTAATTTAATTAACCAAATTAGTTATCAACCCCACCCATAGGTGTTAATTGATTTGTTTAGTTAACAAAGAATATCTAACCCCACCAAAGGTGGTATTCATATAAAAAAGAGAGAATCAATAAATATCAATTCATATCTTTAATAACCTAAATAATATGAGCAAGCATAATTAACTTAATTATTATATCCATAAATATTCCACTGTTTTAACAGATAAAATTTGCATAAATGTTTATTGAATCTATGTTTATTTTTATGTAATTAGATTAAAAACACAAAACCCAAAATATCGTGACAGGATGTTTAGGATTTAATTTTGTTTTTAAAAGTTTGAATAATAAATTAAAAATCACATACATTCCTTCCTTAGATCGACCTTGGGAGTATACTTATCATTTTCTACGAAATGATTCGTGCACTTGCGAGAGTTTTATAAATAGATAAAACCAAAGTAACGGGTAGGATCGGCGATGTCGCTTCTGCCCCGATCAATTATGGAGATATGAATGAAGCCAAAGAAAATAAACAAGGTAATTTAGCTAGTCTGGTTCAGCAAGAATTGATGAAGTTGATCAATGGGAAGGTGATTGTGGGTAGTAAATATGAACACTTTGCTAGTTTCAACAATTCTATAAGAAACACTTCCTCTCTTTAGTTTCTTTTAAGTTTTGCTATTAATAATATTGAGTTGTTGGAAAATGGCACTTGAATAGTGGACTGAGGGGCCACTAATCACATGTCAGGCATTAGAATTTTTTTAGCATTATGAGAAAACCTAAAAAACCTTCACCAGTTTATTTACCAGATGGATCTATGAAATATGTTCACAGCATAGGAGACATTAATTTTTCTAATAAAATTTTCCTAAAAATGCCTTATACATACCAAGTTTTAAGTTTAATCTTATATCTATTCAAAAACTTACTCACTTTACCCAAATGGAATTTAAGTTTACACCAACTATTTGTATTCTATAGGACCTACAAACTAGAGAGATTCTAGCAGTAGGAAAAGCTCTAGAAAGCCTCTATGTTTTAGACACTGCTAGTTTTTAAGATCTTGATTGTAACAGTTTTACTACTAATGTTGCGTTTCTAAAATCAAGTCCTTATGGATTGAATTGTAGTAGTGAAATTTCTATTAATGAAAAGAAAAGATTTCTCAAAACTTAATTATGGCATAGTAGATTAGGACAATGTCTTATAGATGTTTTGAAACGCAAAGTTTTTTATAAAGAACAAAATTTAAAAGATTTTGATCAATGTGAAGTTTGTCACAACTTCAAACAACAGAGGTTACCTTTCCTCATTAGTCATACCAGAGCCTCACAATCTTTTGAACTGATTCATTTAGACTTATGATGAGCTTATAGCCAATCTCTGTTGAAGGAGCTAGATATATTCTACCCATTGTTGATGACCATACAAGGGCCACATGAACTTACCTCATGATCCACAAAAGCCAAACCAATTCCTTTTTTACAAACTTGGTCAACATGATTCACACACAGTATGGGAAATGATGAGTGCTTAAAAAGAACTAAAATTATCATGATTTAATATACTATAATTGATTAAATATATTCATATTTATATTATTTTATCATATTTTAATCAAAATTTGTCTTTCCGGAATCATAGATATTTTTACTGTTTTTCAGGTATTTTCATTCAAAATTAACTTAAGACTCGAAAAAAAAATACTGGAGGTAATATATCATAAATATATTGATAAAAGAAATGAGAAAAAGTCAAAAAGATGGAAATATTGAACAAAATGGGTCAAAACGTTCAAATATGTCAAAAAGGCCATCCATCTACACCGAGTCCAACGCACACCAACTTGTGCGCAGACCTAGCACACGCCTGCACGCAACTTGTACATGCTCAATACACATTCGAACACGTGCTGCCAGCACACGCCGAGCCGATTTCAACGAGCGCCAACAATGCCCGCGGTGTGTGCTGCGTTCGCCAACCTATGCCTATGCCGTGTATTGCACGCACTCACGTGCGCCAAACACCCATCTACCTCGCCAAATGCCCATCTGCTGCAATTTTTGCTCCTCGCATGCGTGCTAGCCTATCCAAATGCATCCAAATTCAAATTTTGAGATATTTTCTCACCTTTTTGGCCTTTTCTCACCTATTAAAAGACCCTCCTTTTCATCGTAAAAGACACAATTTTCTCAACTCTTTCTCTCTCTAGAAAGTTTTCTTTTTTTATTTTTTATTTTTTATTTTTTAGTTTTTAATTTTAAAGTTCTTCTCTTTTTTAGAAGAAATGGTTATATTTTTATAAATTTTTAGTTTTTCATTCAATAAGCATAAATGTAAATCAATTTGGAGGTTTTTTAACAACAAAATTAGCTTCAAATTGTTATAAGGATTATTTTAAGATATAATTTTAATGGATTTTTTACATTTATTTTTTTTATGTTTTATTCTTATATTTATATTTAATTTGATTGTGATTAAATTTAACATGCCTGGTTGTTTATAAATATGATATGATAATAATGTTGTTATGCTTGTTGATGCTTATTTTCGCAAGTGTACGAATCGTTCAAGTAATAAAGTGTACAAAAGTACGGATATCGAACCCACAAGGAATGGCGTTACTAAGTACCGAAATTGACTAACCCTAATTTTATTTGAAAACTAAATTGGTGAAATTGTTTAAAAAGAAAATTAACATAAAACTAAACACGAATAACAAAATTAAATGTTGTTCACTAATGATTAAAAATGCTAAGGCATTTGATTTCGCTAAATCAATTCAATCCGATTTCAAGTCATGTTATATGAGAATCAAAGCTAAAAGTGATGGTTGAAAAACCCAAACTTATCTAATACTCTTTCTCAAGTTATATTAGAATTACTTATCTATGAAAACCGACTATATTTCTATGAAGATTTAATCACAAATAAGCACATTACGATTTATGGAATTTCTGGAATAACCACATACATCATGCATTAGGTGTCAAACTCGCATTCAATATACGGTATTTATCACAAGAAGCATTCATTACACATCTCCTCTCGGTCTCAATATAATGCAACAAATCATCTAAATCTTGATCAGAAATTTAAAAGCATTAACCATGGAAATAAATACTCGACTTGAAAACAATGAATTCATATAACCATAACAAAAGAAATTAGATTTCCTTGATCTAACTACATCATAGCCTTAGCAAAAACGAATTAGTTCATAACGGAAATAAGAACAACCATTATTTCAATTGAATCCATGAATAACAAATATGAATAAACTGCAGAAAATAAAAACTAAGGAGAAGAGATGAAAAAACTCTAGAAGATGAAGGCTTGGTAGCAACAATGGTGAAGATCCTTCAAGTTTCTCCAAAATTTCCTTCTCTTCTCCAAAAATGCCTTTGAACTCTGCTTTCTGCCGTCCCCCTCTTTTTCCATCATATTATATATATAGATCTAGGGTTTGGGGGGCAATTTTGGAACAAAACAACCAAAAAATCTGTTTTCGGACGAAACTCGCCGGCGGCGACATTATTCTCGCCGCGGCGAGTTTTCTGGAAAATAAATTTTTTGGGTTTTCGATTTTGGCCGGCGGCCAAAATAATGTGGCCGGAGGCTAGATGCATTTGGCCGGCGGCGAGATGAATTTTCCAAATTTTGTGCTCTCGGGAAGATTTTCGCCGTGCTTTCTGTAGGATTTTCGCCGGCGGCGAGAATGAATTGGCCGGTGGCGAGATTAAATTGGCCGGCGGCGGGCCCCATAAAATCAATACCCCAAACATCAAATAAATCAATTATTAAAATGTTATTTAAGGGCATTTCATGTCTCCGTGAAATATTTCCGCTCCTTTGGCAATCATCACACATTGAAACAAACTTGAAAGCATCTTTAAACAATGAAGGCCAATAAAATCCAGATTGCAAAATTTTTGCTGCAGTTTTTGTTCCACCAAAATGTCCCCCAACTTCCTTCGAATGGCAATGACGAAGAATGCTTTCCATTTCTTCCTCTGGCACACATCTTCTAATAATTTGATCTGCACAATGTTTATACAAGTAAGGTTCATCCCAAAAATAATGTTTCAGATCAGAAAAGAATTTCTTTTTTTGTTGATAAGACATGTCAGGAGGTAAAATTTTCTTGACCAAATAATTTGCATAATCAGCAAACCATGGAGCCGTTCGGATAGCAAGCAATTGCTCATCCGGAAATGTTTCATTAATTTGGTCTTCAACCTCAATGTAATCTTCTTCCAACCTGGACAAATGATCAGCAACCAAATTTTCGGTCCCTTTTTTGTCCCGAATTTCTAAGTCAAATTCTTGCAAAAGAAGAATCCATCTTAGTAATCGCGGTTTGGCATCTTTCTTGGCTAGCAAATACTTAAGAGCAGAATGATCAGTATAAACAATAATTTTAGACCCAATTAAATAAGATCTAAACTTATCAAATGCAAACACTACTGCCAAAAGCTCTTTCTCAGTTGTTGCATAATTAAGTTGTGCATCTGTCAATGTCCTGCTTGCATAATAAATCACATGCAGCAACTTATTCTTCCTTTGGCCCAAAACAGCACCTATAGCATAGTCACTAGCATCACACATTACCTCAAATGGAAGACTCCAATCCGGTGCACAAATTATAGGGGCTGAAGTGAGCTTCTCCTTCAAAAGGTTAAAAGCTTGCAAACAATCAGGAGAAAAATCAAATTGTGCATTTTTAACTAACAAACTGCAAAGAGGTTTTGTTATTTTTGAAAAATCTTTAATAAATCTTCTATAAAACCCAGCATGTCCCAAGAAACTTCTAACACCCTTTACAGTTGTTGGAGGTGGTAATTTTTCGATCACTTCCACCTTTGCACGGTCCACTTCTATTCCCTTTGTTGAAATCCGATGGCCAAGAACAATTCCTTCTTGAACCATGAAGTGACATTTCTCCCAATTTAGCACTAAATTTGTGTCTTTACAACGCTGCAAGACTAAAGAGAGATTATGCAAGCAATTATCAAAAGAATGGCCAAAAACAGAAAAATCATCCATAAAAACCTCAATAAACTTTTCGACCATATCAGAGAAAATTGCTATCATGCATCTTTGGAAAGTTGCAGGTGCATTACATAAACCGAATGGCATCCTTCTGTATGCAAAAGTACCATAAGGGCATGTAAATGTTGTATTCTCTTGATCCTCTGGTGCAATTGCAATTTGGTTGTACCCCGAATATCCATCAAGAAAACAATAATAAGCATGTCCAGCCAATCTTTCCAACATCTGATCAATAAATGGCAAAGGAAAATGATCTTTTCGGGTAGCGTCGTTCAGCTTTCGATAATCAATACACACTCTCCACCCGATCCACGTCCTTGTTGGAATAAGCTCATTGTTTTCATTTTCTACAACTGTGATTCCTCCTTTCTTTGGTACACAATGAATTGGGCTTACCCAAGCACTATCTGAAATCGGATAAATTACCCCGGCATCCAAAAGCTTAATCACCTCAGCCTTGACCATTTCTTGCATTGTTGGGTTTAAACGCCTTTGTGGCTGAATTGTGGGCTTGTAATCCTCATTCATTAAGATTTTATGCATGCACACAGAGTTGCTAATCCCTTTGATGTCCGCCATTGTCCATCCAATTGCCGTTTTGTGAGTACAAAGAACTCCTAATAGCTTGTTTTCCTCTTCATCATTCAAGGAATTGTTAATAATAACAGGAAAAGATTCAGAGTCTTCAAGATAGGCATACCTTAGATGGGATGGCAGTGGCTTTAGCTCAATCTTGTTGGCTTCCTTCTTTACCACTAAGGTTGGAGTTTCATTTGTTCCCAACTCCTTGAATGTTCCATCACTGGACAAATATTCATCAAGTGCTGCCAGTAATTCGGAACATTGTCTCACTCCCTCATCATTCTCCTCAATTGTTGCAGATTTCACAAGGCAAGCTTCTAGTGGTAGCAATGGAGTTCTCTCCTCAAAAGTTTCTGAGATTAACCTATCAAGAGTGTTAATTTGAAAACACGAATGTACCTCACTTGGAAATTTCATTGCTTCAAAAACATCAAAGGTCACTTGTTCATCTTGCACCCGTAGAATGAGCTTTCCTTGCTGAACATCGATCAATGTTCTTCCAGTTGCAAGGAATGGTCTCCCCAATATCAACGGTATCTCTCTATCTTCCTCCATGTCAAGCACCACGAAATCTACAGGGAATATAAATTTGTCAACTTTAATTAAAACATCCTCAATTACCCCTCGAGGATATTTCACCGATCGATCCGCTAATTGTAGAGAGATTGAAGTGGGCTTCACTTCTCCCAGGCCTAGTTTCCTGAAAACAGAAAGTGGCATCAAATTAATGCTTGCTCCTAAATCACATAGGACTTTATCAAAATTGCAACTTCCTATAGTGCAAGGTATAGTAAAACTCCACAGGTCTTTCAATTTTTGTGGCAGTTTTCTTTGAAGAACTGCACTGCACTCCTCATTTAGCATGACAGTTTCATAATCTCCCAACCTCCTCTTCTTTGATAGAATTTCCTTCATGAATTTTGCATACTTGGGCATTTGTTCCAACATCTCTGCGAAAGGAATATTAATATGCAATTTCTTAAAAATTTCCAGAAATTTATCAAATTGATTATCAAGCTTTTTCTTATTCAATCTTTGAGGATATGGGATAGGAGGCTCATATTTCGCATTTGGGGAAGGTTGAACATCTTGGGATGTTGATGGATTTTCTTTAGATTCTTCCATCTTTTTCTCCGATTTCCTTTGATTCTCAAGTTCTCTACCGCTTCTTAATGTGATAGCCTTTGCATGCTCTTTGGGATTTATTGTGTCACTAGGCAACGATCCTTGAGACCTTTCTGCAATCTGCTTTGAAAGTTGCCCCAGTTGGTTTTGGATGTCCTTGTTAATTGCCTCTTGATTTCTGAAATTTGTTCTTGACTCCTCAATGAACTTTCCCAAAATTTCTTCCAAATTTGTTTGTTTTTTCTCTTGGGGTTGGTAGGAAGATGATGACAGTTTGAATCCCCCTTGGTTATTTCCCCATGACAAATTTGGATGATTTCTCCAACCTGGATTGTAGGTGTTCGAGTATGGGTTATGTTGAGGTTTTTGGAAATTTGAAACATAATTTGCTTGCTCAGAATTTGGTGAAGCAAATGGATTTCCAACTTGGCACTCGATGCTAGCATGATTTCCACCACATAAATCACATTGTGCAGTTGGTTTGGATTCAAATTTGGAGGACAAAGAATCCATCTTTCTTGAAAGAACGACAACTTGGTGACAAAGCATTCTTGAATCAATTTCATGCACTCTTCTCTGGTCTTTTTGCAATTACCCGCTCTGAATGCCACTGATTGTTGTTTTCTGCCATAACCTCTAACAACTCATGAGCATCCTCCGGTGTTTTTCCCATTAAAGATCCTCCAGCTGCAGCATCAATCATTGCACGATAGTTTGAAACCAACCCGTTATAAAATGTAGAGACTTGTAGCCAAATTGGTATACCATGATGTGGGCATTTTCTCAACATTTCTTTGAATCTTTCCCAAGCTTCATACAATGATTCTTGGTCATATTGTGTAAAGGATGTGATTTCATTCCTTAATTTTGTTGTCTTAGCAGGAGGAAAGAATTTGGATAAGAATTTCTTAACCAATTCATTCCATGTTGTGGTGGTAATGAGTTTAGCCACTCCTTGGCTTTATCCCGAAGTGAAAAAGGAAAAACCCTCAATCTTACAGCATCTTCGGACACAACCAAAAAATCTGTTTTCGGACGAAACTCGCCGGCGGCGACATTATTCTCGCCGCGGCGAGTTTTCTGGAAAATAAATTTTTTGGGTTTTCGATTTTGGCCGGCGGCCAAAATAATGTGGCCGGCGGCTAGATGCATTTGGCCGGCGGCGAGATGAATTTGCCAAATTTTGTGCTCTCGGGAAGATTTTCGCCGGCGGCGAGAATGAATTGGCCGGCGGCGAGATTAAATTGGCCGGCGGCGATATTTATTTGGCCGGCGACGAGATTGCTTTGCTCAACGTATTCTCCGTAAGGTTTTCGCCGGCGGCGAAATTCCAAATTTTGAAATTTTGTTTTCTTTTTATTTGCACTCAATCCCGTTCATAGAAATTTGTCCCAAACTTCTCCGAAATTATGATTTCACCTGAAATTGCACTTTAAACACGAAATACCCGTGAAATGACATTTGTGGATTAAATAATCAAATAAACGCAATTTTCACACAAATATCAACATTTAAATCATAACAAAAATGCAATAATTTGACTCTTATCACTTGTGAAATATTAAATAGGTAAAATATTTATATAAAATAATTTGATTTTGTTTTTATTCAAGATTTTATATTAAGGATGTTAGAGAGAAATATATTATTTTTTATTACAAACTTAAATTTGAAAATTATATTTTAAGGTTTAATTATCGTGACTGATTTAGAGTAGTGTTATTTTATTTGTTGATATAATCACCCGTTAGTTAGAGTGAAACTCTATTTCAAAAGTTTTCTTATAAGAAATATTATTCGAAAATATATTGATGACATATTTTTAGTAATGGTTTTAAAATTTGAAAGTTAGTACTCAAATAATTAAATTCTTTGGTTTAATTTGGATACCTTGAATAAAGTCTAATTAACTGACTCCGCCTAAAGCTGTGATTAGATGGTTTACAATTTTCTTAGAAATAAAGCTAAAATTTAATATTTAATTAATTAATAAGTCCTGCCTAAGGATATTACTTAATTAATATTAAACAAAAGAATTTGAGCCCTGCCTAAGGAAACTTTTATACCAAAAAGAAAAAATCAACAAATGTCAATTTATATATTTAATAACCTAAATAATATGAGCAAACATAATTAACTTAATTATTATATCCATAAATACTCCACTGTTATGAATGATAAAAATTTACATTATTATTTATTGAATCATATCTATGTTTATTTTTATTATGCCATTAGATTAGAACACAAAAACTAAAATATCGTGAAAAGATGTTTATGATTTAATTTCGTTTTTAAAAATTTGAATAATAAATAAAAAAACCAAATATATTCATTCTTTAGATCGATCTTGAGAATATACTTATTATTTTCTATAAAATGATTCATACACTTGCAAGAGTTTTACAAATAATAAAATCAAAGTATCTACAAGATCGGTATTTGCAATGCTCGTCTTGTGTTCATCAAATTTTTGGTACCATTACCGAGGAAGGAATAGTATTTTTAAATTATTTATCAAAATTTTGAAAACTTTTTGTACTGTAAATAATTGTGATTTTTTTATTTATTTTGAGTTCAAAAAAAATTATTAAAAAAATTTCAACATTTTTTTTATAAATAAAAAAAAATGAAAACAAAACTTTTATTTTTTTTAAATTATTTAAATAAGGAGCTCTTAAAAAATAAATAATTGACTTAAATTTTTACTTAATTTAATTTATTAACTTATATTTTCACTTAACTTAATTTATTAACTTAGTTAACTTAGATTTTTACTTAACTTAATTTATTAACTTAGTTAACTAAATTTCTTAACTTAATTCACTTTACCTTATTTTGATCGTCTAGGAGGATGGTTTTTAAGGATGCTTTTCCTACCATTCTTTCTTGGAAGCACTATTGGTTAATACTCATTATGTTATTTAACTTAGAGATTATAATAAAATAAAAAAAATTATTGAAACTATATCCAAAATTTAAATAGTTTTTAATCATAATCTTTGATAAAAAAAAAGGTATTTGCTTTATTAGATCCATGTACAAATGTGTTTTGATGCATTAATTATTTGACTTGCACCTAGAAGTGTGTTATCTAAAACCCACAATCATGTCCCTCGTTTTAAGTAAATAAAATTTTGAAAATCCATAAGACATTACTTAAAAAGTATAAGTAGATAAATTTTTCCTACTTGTTGGTTCGATTAACTCAATGATGTAGGAACATTGAGTTTACCTAAAATGAAATCCCCCAAGTTACGTCTTGCTAATACGTTAAACTAAGCGTTAGATGGGAGGCAATCCATCATTTTAGGTAATTTTCTTGTATTTTATTTATTTATTTAATTTGTTTTATTTATTTTAGTTTAATTGCATGTGAATAATTTTAGAATTGTTAAAACTAAAATATTTGTTAAGACATTAGAAGTTCAGAGCGATCTGCCTATGTGAACATTAATGATAAACATGATGGATGCACTTGTATTTCTGTATTACTACTTGCACATTTTCAAGAAACATGTAATTTTTTCTCCTTTTTTTCTTTATCTTTAATTTACAATTGTTACATTGAGGATAATGTAAGTTCTAAGTTGGGGGTGGTGAAAATTTACCATGATTAATTTCAAACATTTTAACAATTTAAAAAAAAATTATATTCACATTTTCATTTGTTTGATTTTATTTTCTTTGTGTGGTTTAGTAATTTTTAGAATTCTAGGATTGCTCTTTAGAAATTTTCTAATAAAAATTTATCATTTCTTTAAATCAAATTTAAGTAAATAGTTAAGTCTTTTCCACTCTTAGATTAAATTTTGAAAACATATCATGGAGTATATGGTAATTAGTTAGTTTTTGTCATGACTACTATTTCTTGATAAGGTGTGTAAATTATATTAAACCCAAAATCAGTGTTTATGAATCAAATAGTAGAGATTATCTTTGTGAGAAATATAATTTGAGCCTAATTTCTTTTATTTTGAGTGATAAATATTTTTTTTTCTACTCTAAACACTTTTCTTATTTTTTCAGCGTTATTAGATGATCGCTAAAGAACTTAGCATTGAATATCTAGATTTTTACATCTTAATGAAGTGTTATATATTTATTTTTCATTTGCTTAGATTAAATTATTTAAGTAGAAATTGATAGTATATGTCTTTATTCATTCATACATGACTTCTATTAAAATATATATATATATATCTAGGATTATCGATACAAATACAAATAGAAAAGCCAAATATTAACCACTCATCTAACCATATAAAAATTGTACAATCTATCCATGGATTATATATATATCATGAATGTTTAGGAAGTTGAAATAATCTATGCTTAAGATTTTAATTATGAAATTTAAAAGAGATTATAAGCATGATATATTTTTGTATTTCATTCTTTATTTTTATTTTAGTCTTTTTACTTTATTTTAAATTTTAGTTAACTTCTTATTTTTATTTGTTTTATTTTGTTTTCATTTTTTGTTCATGTTTGTGGGTATCATTACTGAAAAACCTCACGAGACTCAAACTCGTTCACTAGGGCAACTTGGGGGTTTAAAGGCTTGTTGCATACACTAAATGTAACTGTGTCAATCCACGAAAGTGATTTAGGATAGTTTAATTTTTAGTTTTTATCGCTTCTCTTGTTGGGGGACTAGTAAGAAACTGGTTGGGGATTATGATGAGTGCTTAAAAAGCATTAAAATTACCATGATTTAATGTACTTTAATTGATTAAATAGATTCATATTTGTATGATTTTATCATAACTTTATATAAATTTTTTTTGAATCACAGGTATTTTTATTATTTTTCAGGTATTTTTGTTCAAAAATAACTTAAAAAATCGAAGAAAAATACTTGAGCCAATACATCACAAATATATTGATAAAAGAAATAAGAAAAAGTAAAAAAAGATGGAAAATTTTGAAAAAAATGGGTCAAAAATGTCAAAAAGGCCGAAATCTCGCATGCAGCCACTCATCCGCGCCGAGTCACGGGCGCAGACACTCATCTGTACCGAGTCCCGCGCACGCCAAAACGCTTGCTAGCCTACCCAAACACATCCAAATTCTAATTTTGAGTTTTTTTCCCACCTTTTTTGGACTTTTTTCACCTATAAAAGGACTCTCTCCCCCATTGTAAAAGACACGATTTTCTCAACTCTTTCTCTACGTGCCACGATTGTGGGTATTTGACAGACATATCTAACACTCCGTAGGAAAAATCATGTCAAAACATGGAAATTTGATGCGATTTTTTGTATACATGTTTAGAAAAATATGTTATATCATCTTGGAAAGTTTCCTAATTTTATGGATATGGGAAGTATTTTGTATTATTTTTTGAAGTAAAAATCTTCAAAAAATCATAAAAAAATAAAAAATTCAACCAAAATTATTGGTTCTTGTTAGAGAGCATTCCTTTAATCATCTATGATTTATTTATCATAAAATATTATGTTTGGCATGGTAAAAATACGAAGATAACAAGGAATGATTATTTTCAAGTGCCACGATTGTGGGTATTAACATGCATGCCTAATACCTCGTAGCCCTTTCTGTAAAAAAATAGAATTTTGACAAGAATTTTTGCAGACATGTTTAGAAAAATATAATATATCATCATGGAAAGTTTCATAATTTTGTGTAAATGGGAAGTATTTCCTTTTATTTTTTGAAGTCTTAATGTTCAAAAAATCATAAAAAATAGAAAATTCAACGAAAATTATTGGTTCTTATTGGAGGGCATTCCTTTCATCATCTATTATTTATTATTGATCACAAAATATTAAGTTTAGCGTGGTAAAATTACGAAGATAACAAGGAATGCTTGTTTTCAAGTGCCATTACGTGCCACGATTGTGGTCATTGACATGCATGTGTGCAGCAATCATGGGCCCCGATGTTTTAAAACTTGGTTTCCTTGTGTTTTGAAATTATGGCACCGATCATTTCAACCACCAATAAGGCATGCCAATCTGAACCGTTTATATGCAAGGCATGATGAGTCTTTTTTTTACTCAAGGGGAATTTTTTGAATAACAAGTTCATGTTTGAGGCTTGCCTAAATACACCGCCAAATATCTTCTGTATTTTGTGTCACAATGAGTCACTTTGTTTGGGGGAGTTCTAAATAACACAAAACACCATATGGGCTTCCCACATCATGTAAATCGTTGGGGATTTGTGACGTAATGAGTCATCATCTTGTTTGAGGCTTTGTCTAAATAAGACAACACATGGCTTCCAACGAAATACCATATAGGTTTCCCACATCGTGTAAACCGTATAAAAGTAATAACATTTTGTGTCGTAATGATGAGTTATCATCTTGTTTGAGGCTTTGTCTAAATAATATAACAAATGGCTTCGAATGAAACACCATATGGGGCTGCCCACATCGTGTAAACCATTGGACACAATGATATTTTATGTCATAATGAGTCATCATCTTGTTTGAGGCTTTGTAAATAACACACATATCTTTGAAAGCACATCGTGTGATCTGTTGGGCACAATGATATTTTGTGTCTTTGTTTCGTAATGATGTTTGGGTCTTGTTCAGATAACACAAAATAACGTGACCATATCATGTAACGTGACCACATCATGATGATATCTTGTGTCTTTGTTTTCTAATGAGTCATTTTGTTTGGGTCTTTGTTTCATAATGAGTCACATTTTGTTTGTGTCTTTGTGTCATAATGATGTTTGGGTCTTGTTCAAATAACATGACCACATCATGTAAAAAGCTTGGAAAAGCATGATGATATCTTGTGTCTTTGTTTTGTAATGAGTCATTTTGTTTGTGTCTTTGTTTCATAGACAACACAAATTAATATGACCATGGCATATGCCAAATCCATGTAAATGGTTGGGCATGATATATCTCATGTAAGTGCGGATCACAAAGGCATGCGTCAATCTGAACCGTAAATTCCAATCATACGGGAAGGATGTGTTATATACAAATGTCATGGGCAATCCAAAAGTATGTAAATTATGTACATTTGTGGGAGATTTACAAGCCTCCCAATATGTATGGCAAAAACAAAGGAGAAGGGATGAATCGAAGTGATATAGGACTGAATCTCAATAGATCGTGGCAGTAAGACCACTCTACCACCTATAATACCCCATCACATAATTAAGTCATCTACAAAGGATTCTACCAACTGCTCGATGGAAATTACACTTCAAGGCAGCCCTCACAACTAGTTCGTCGTGAGGGCTTCACCAATGACACACATCTTTGGGGGGTCGAGGCCCCTACTACAGGTTGGAAAACAGGCGGCAAGCACATGCGTCATTTCTAGCCCAGATTCTGACTTAAGGCATTCAGTCATAATCCAGTGCACAGTAGCTTCACGCCACTAGCTTTTCAACCAAACGTAATGACCAATTGTGAGAATCAACGGTTCCTCTCGTACTAGGTTGAATTACTATAATGACATTGTCATCAGTAGGGTAAAACTAACCTGTTTCACGACAATCTAAACCCAGCTCACGTTCCCTATTGGTGGGTGAACAATCCAACACTTGGTGAATTCTGCTTCACAATGATAGGAAGAGCCGACATCTAAGGATCAAAAAGCAACGTCACTATGAACGTTTGGCTACCACAAGCCAGTTATTTTTGACATCTCTAGCTTTAAATTCTGAATGTCTAAAGCATCGATAAGCCACACTTTCACGATTCGTATTCATACTAAAAATTAGAATCAAACGAGTTTTTACCCTTTTATTCCACATGAGATTTCTATTCTCGTTGAGCTCATCTTAGGACACCTGCGTTATATTTTAATAGATGTGTTGTTATAGCCAAACTCCCTACCTAACAAAGTCTTCCGCCCAGATCGGCCCACCGAAGCAAGTCTTGGGTCCAAAAAGAGGGGCAATGCCCTACCTCCGATTCACGGAATAAGTAAAATAACGTTAAAAGTAGTGGTATTTCACTTTCATTGGAACTCCCACTTATACTGCACCTCTAAAGTCATTTCACAAAGTTGGACTAGAGTCAAGCTCAACAGGGTCTTCTTTCCCCACTGATTCTGCCAAGCCCATTCCCTTGGCTATGGTTTCGCTAGATAGTAGATAGGGACAGTGGAAATCTCATTAATCCATTCATATGTTTCACTAATTAGATGACGAGGCATTTGGCTACCTTAAGAGAGTCATAGTTACTCCCACTATTTACCCACACTTGGTTGAATTTCTTCATTTTGACATTCAAAGCACTAGGTATATATATCACATTACCTAAACATCCATAGGGACCATCGCAATGCTTTGTTTTAATTAAACAGTCGGATTCCCCTTGTCCGTACTAGTTCTGAGTTGACTGTTTGATGCCCAGAGAATGTCCCCGAAGGGGCCATTCCCAGTCCGTCCCCGAAGGGGCCATTCCCAGTCCGTCCCCTGGCCTTCACGCAGAGACCCACTCTCACCGCAGAAGTAGCTCGAGTAGTCCACTGACAACCGATGGGTTCAAGACTAGGACCCCCGTGCCTAGCCCTAAGAGGCAATCCTTTTTCCCAAGGTTATGGATCTATTTTTCCAACTTCCCTTACCTACATTGTTCCATCGACCAGAGGTTGTTCACCTTGGAGACCTAATGTGCTTATGAGTATGAACGGGGGCACACCAGACACCACACGAAGTGCGGTGCTCTTCCAACTGCTAGACCCTACCTCTAGCTGAGCCGTTTCCAAGGTGGGCATGTTGTTAAACATAAAAGATAACTCTTCTCAAAGCCCCCACCGACGTGTCCGAACTCCCTAACATTGCTATCAACTACGACATCTTGGTTCAGAAATTTTAACCCTATTCCCTTTCGAAGCTCGCGCTAATAGCGGTATCATATGGGCTTTTCCCGTCTCTTAGGATCAAATAACCCATGTGCAAGTGCCTTTCACATGGAACCTTTCCCTTCTTCGGCCTTCAAAGTTCTAATTTGAATATTTTCTACTACCACCAAGATCTACACTGACGGCCACTCCACCCGAGCTCACATCCCAGGTTTTGTAGTTACTGTCACGCTTTTCTTCTCATCGAGGCCTAGAACTTGCATCGACGGTCAGGTATAGGTCACATGCTTAAGTTCCATCCATTTTCGGGGCTAATTGATTCAGCAGGTGAGTTGTTACACACTTCTTAGCGGATTTTGACTTCCATGACCACCGTTCTACTGTCTTAATCGACCAACACACATTATGGGTTCTAGGTTAGTGCATAGTTGGGCACCATAACCTGGCTTCCAATTCATCCCGCATTGCCAGTTCTACTTTGAGTTTTAATTTTTTAAGTGCACTCTAGGATCTATTATGCTCATTTTTCACATAGATTCTTTCATCATTGATTTATGGATTTTCACGATGACAATTGACTTTGGGTCACAGCTTGGTAACTTATGGAAAGTAGGGATTTTTTAGCCATTTAGGTGATATGAATAGCCATAAATTATTATCATTTTAAGGATAGATAAATGAATCTAAGCTCTGCATTTTCCACATTTGACAATTCATTTATAAGGAAGGACTATCACAACACATATCTACTCAAAAAATAGTAGATGATCTCTAGGTACTCCATTATTTATAGATATATGGCATCCCACTATGAGCTCCAAGAATTGTAGAGGTTATTTGAAGGGCATCACTTTCAAGATGGATAAAAGCTAATACAAAAGGTGTTGCATTTGGATCACGAGGATTATCTGATTGTGCATATGCTTTTCTAATTTCAAGATCCTTTGTTAAGGGATGTTCTTGCATCTTACTTGGGGTCTTATATGCTTTAGAACTTATGAAGGTCATTTATACTGTGATGAAGCATAAAGTTCCACTATTTCATATTTATAGAGAAAAAATGTTGTAACTAATAGTATAGCTTCTAGGGCTTTTAGTATTTATATTGTGACTTAGTTGTGTGATGTCTTACCATTAGCTAGCACTTTCATTTTTTGGGATGCTAACAACAAGTATAATTGTAATTTTTCTAAGAATTGATTTATATATCTTTTTTCTTTACTTAATAATATTCGTAGTTGAATGGATCGATGAGGAGGGTGCTACAAAGATGACAACCTAATTAGAATGTCTCGATGCATACACCGAGAGATGTCACGTACAATCTTTCATTTAAAAAAACAAACATAAATTATATATTTAAAAATATATATATATATATATATTATTAAATGATGACTAAATGTCTATTATTTTTTTATATATTTTTTTTATTTTTTTATAAAAAAAATTAAATTCATTCTTGAGAAAAGAATGATAAAGTTGATTGAAACTTTTAAAAAATTAAAGAATCTTAAATATATATATAAATAAAATGTATCTTTCGATAAATTATATGATTCGGAGAGAAATTGATCTAATAATTATTATAATAATTTAAATTGTGTATGTATTATAAACTTTTTAGTGGTAAATAAAATTATTTACTATAAATAGGATAGATGAATTTATATAAATACTCAATATTTAATGACTTAAAAATAGAAAGTTTTTGCAAAAGGCCAAAGATTATAGAATTGTTTTTTCTCGATATATATATATATAATAATAAATAGTTTTTTTGCGAGAGAAGAAGTCAAATGTCTTATTATATCTTAATAAAATGTCACCTGGTATATATATATATATATATATATATAATAATAATAATAAATAGTTTTTGTGCGAGAGAAGAAATCAAATGTCTTATTATATCTTAATAAAATGTCACCTGGCAACTAAACAGTGGGGTTTTGTCATTTTGACATCAAGCTCACTTTTGGCCCCAAAATAGCATTTTCTTCGTAAATGTTATTTTATATATTTTTAGTTACTAATTTCTTTATATATATAATGGGATAAAACTATTTATTTTATATTTATTAGAAAAATATTAATTTTTTAGATTTTTTATGAAATTTTTATGAATTTTTTTGTTTTTATTTGACAAATGTATTAACTTAGAAAAAAAGTAAACATATTTAACAAATTATTATAATTTATTCATATCACACCATATTCTCATTGTAACTTATCTATTCTTTTGATATGTGGTATGTACTAATCCTATCTTCAATCCTATTTACATTATAATTCGATCTTTTTTTCTTATAAGTACATTACAATAAGGAACAAAAGATAAAAGAGTACATCTTGAGTAACTTTTGGAGAAGATTTTAAAGATCTTTATTAAATTTTCTACTCTTATTTTATTTAGATTTTCTATTATTATAATATTAATTCTTATAAAATCTAGCTAATTTAATAACATGATTGTGAGTAATTCAAAGTCTTAAACCATAGTTTAATTAATTTTATACCATGAAGAATTTTAATTCTAATTCTTAATACTTGATGTATTTGATTTTATGTTTGAATACAATAACTATATATGTATGAATTAGAACAATCAATCAATTTGTTGCATGAATATGTTTATATCTAGTCTAAGATCAAGTATGGTTGAATACCATTGCTAAAAGTTAAATGATTATTTTAATTTTGACTACTTTAATTATCATATTTTTATATCTTAATACAATGAATAAATTAAATCTAGTAAGTGTACGTCTAGGTTATTCAGGATTTAAATTGGTTAATAAGCAAAAAAATTAATTAATTACAATGTAAGATAAGATGAGAAGTTTTAATCTAAATAACTTCTAAAACTAAAGTTAAGAATTTAAGAATGTATATAGTTTTAAATTATAAAAGTAATTTGAACTTATTAAATTAATTTACATTCATGATATGTTTAATCAAATTGTAGGATAGTGATGAGGATAGTCTTATGATCATATATCATATATCTCTCATAACTTTTGTTCAATTCATTTTTATTATTTTATATTATTTTATTCAAAAACAACAAAAATCCCCTCTTTTACCAATTTTAATGAACTACTCATTAGGAATATATATTATTGCTAATCCTCATAGGTATAACAACTCTTGTTTTTAAAACTACTTATCACTTATATTTACGTATTCTCAATTGTGTCAAAATTCATTATAAAAAAAATACCCTTAATAATATAACATCTTTGGTGATCGATGACCCTCTAGCGATGACCAATGACCGCATCTAACAACCCTTTGCCTGTGATTATCAACCACCGTGAGCGACCTACAACTACCTCCAATGACCATAAGTAATGTTCGTTTGTCTCTACACAAAAAGTCATTGTACACTTTGACATTAATTTATAAAACAAAGAAATATACAAAACAACAATACACACTAATTTAATGAAACACCATACATATGTACATTACTATAGAACAAAAATGCATACTTGTAAATTCTTTGGAAAAGCAATGTGTACATGTACATTAGTAGAGGACATTAATGTACACTTGTACATTCCTTTATCAAAGCAAGGATAAAACGAATAATTGATGTTCATATTGTTTAACTCCATCTAATCTGGTCAATGTACAAATTTCCATTCAATTTAATCTTTAAAATAATGATGTTGTATCCAATTAGGTCTAAATTTGATAAGAATTTTTTTATATAATATTTTAATTTTTAATTTTTTCCCCATTTCGATAGCTTTTCCTCTAAATTTACTTTTACAAGATTACAACTAATAAAAATTTGCTTGAGAAGACTAAATATTAAAAAAAAAAACTTAAAAGACAACGAAAAAACTTTTTGCTTTATGAGAAAATTCATCTTTTATTTCTTTATTAGCCTTATGTGTTATGAGTACTTTAGTCATTAAATGACACTTACCTTGGAAGATGAATGGGAAAACTCTGAAAAAGCATGGCTCATAGTTGTGAAATAGGTACTAATTAGTAGAGCAGTAGAGGCAGGTTATTGTATTTCACTATGTTTTCATGCTTTTGTTTTTCATTTTCTTTACAAATTCTATATTTTGTTCTCTAGCGTTGCTTCTGATGATAAACTCTTCCCAAAGCTCACCAGCCTACCACTAGTGCCTCATTTTCTGCAAATATCAAATTGGGCTTCTTTGTCCTTTTTACTTCTCTTCGAGTCTTTCTATTTTTCTTGTTTAATTTGAAATATGTACTATGTATAGTGTTTTAAAAATTTATTCTTACAATTAAAAATTTATTCTTACAATTGATACTACGGTGAAAGTGTCTAACTAAGGTTTAAAATATCGATATTGATAGAAATATTTTGACTTAAATTTTACAAAAATGTTGAATATATTATTGTTTTTTATGAAAACTTTAGAAAAAATTCAAGAAAATTTACGAAAAATTATAAAATTTTATATAAAACTTCATAAAGTGTCAAAACTATTAATAATTTATACTTGAAAATAATTTTCGTTTAATACATATATTTATAAATATATATGGTGTTTTATTTTTATCAATAAGTCAATTAATTAATTAAAAAATTAAAAAAGAAGTTAAAATATCATATAATTATTTATATTATAATTTTAATAATATTATAAATGGATAAAAATAGATGATATATATTCTAATTTAAATTATAAAAACAAAAACTATAAGCACAACTAGTAAAATACAAGTTGTAATGAGGTAGAAATTAAAAACATATATATACATAAAGAAGTATAAAATATTGTCCTAAATTCAAAAAATAATCTTTTGATTAAATATTAAAAAAACAATAAATGATAATTTTAAAGGTAATTTATTTAAAAAATAATAATTTTTTTAATAAGAAATGATATTTTATGGACATTTTATTGATAATGTCATGACAACACCTATAATATCTAGGTTATTTTGGCCAAAAAAATATTTTTTGATATTTTTTTAGCATAGATATTTTTGCAATATTTATGCCAAAAGAGATGGATATCTAATAACTATATTTTTGACCTATAATTTACTATATTTTAAGCATTAATTTTATGTTTTATTTAATAATTATGTTGCTTTGTAAAGTATTTTCGTGTTTTGAAGGTTAATGTATTTTTGAAAGAATCTTGGACTAAAACAAACAAAAAGAGTCAAAATAGGACGAGAAATGGCAACTTTGATAAGTCAAAACGAATTAGAATATCAAAAATCATAAAATTAGTGTACGTTGCATGTAGATAAAAGCATGTCGTGGTGAGAGACTCTTGGGTGTCATATAAGAATCAGGTTGAATTTGTATGTAGTGGCCAAAAAAGTCATGTCACAGCACAAAGGTCTCGGGTGGCATTTGGGGACTCAGGGATTTCAACGTACATTAAGGCACATAAAAATGCATGATTTGGTGAAATAGTATTGGGTTGCACTGGTGGATCTAATATTTGTATCACCCCACGATACAGAAGAATACGTGGTGTAACCCGCATACTTTAAATGGCCAAAAATCCCCAATACACATATGTGATGTTTTTTACTCATTCTTCCCACAAACCTAACCTATAAATACATTCTAAGATCTTTCTAAAACACAATCGGCCACAATAGCAGAATTTAGCATTCCACGACACAAAATTTAGAAAGAAAACTCTTATTTGTGAAGTTTTTTTTATTTAAAGAAAGGGACCAATTAATTCAAGGATTTAGAGATATTAAATAAAAAGGTTACATTTTAATTATCATATCTTATTTTTCCCTATATATGTCTTTTGGAATTGAATTGATTTTAATTATGAGAGGTTAAATTTTGTATATGGGTTATTAGTTTTACGTCCATGAATGAAAAAACAATTTTATGATTTTATTTAATTAAAATTGGTTTATTTTTTGTTCATAGATTTCATACCTTTAATTATTAATTAATAATGTATTAAATCATAATTTATGATTAATGAGATTATTTTAGAACTAAGTATTAGACACATGACATGTGTTTGTTTATGTATTTATGAACAAGAACATAATTTAATTTCATTGATTTGTGTTAAATAAGATGGCTTATTTATCTCCCTTATGTTTGCAAATTAACTAATTTCAAGCTGTGATTCTCCAAGTGGTCTGACAGTAAGATTCACCCTTGTTCCGTTTTAAGTTACACGTTTGAATCATACAAAAAAAAATTGTTTGTTAACTTAAGGATTTATTGGTTAACTTAAAATTGTGGGGGTTCATTATGATCATTGGGGGTTCTCTTATTTAAAAAAAAAACAATAATTCTAACTTTTGGAGCCATATTATGAAAATCATTTAATTTATTTTTTTCATGAATGGATAGCTAGCTATTATTCCCATAATTGTTCATTCATATTAATTTGGTTAAAATTCATTTGTTTTATTTCAATTGTTTAATTATTTTACTGTTTACAATTTTTCTCCCATATGATAGCTGTTAGAATGTCTAGGACTCTTTGTTTAGATAATTAAGAAAATAATTAATATTTTAAAGCACTTGCAAATTCTTTTGGAAACCAACCTTGGATAATTTTATCATTAGTCTACTAGTGATTCGTGCATTTAGCAATTAAATATATCAATATCGAAGTGTCTAAAATTTCAACAATGTCAACAATATCGACATTATCAAATATTTTTCATCCTTGGCTCGAAGTCAAACACATCCTATAAATTAATTTAATTATGTTTTTGTATTTTTATTTTCTTTGGTAGAAGCTTTCTTATTCTAATCTCTATATATAGGTTTCTAGATTGGTTTTATTATATAAGGCTTTACAAATTTTTATTGGATCTTATAAGATTTACAAATTTCTTTTTGAATTTCTATTAAATATGTTAACTTTATGGTTCTAATATTAAATTGAGGCTAGCTATTTTGTAACGTTAGTTATTACTTTTTACAAATTATTACTTAAAGACAAAGATTTGTGTTCCTTATCAAAACATTGTCTTATTTTTATAATTTTCTTATGTTTATGTTCATACGTACTTGTGGCGAGTTTCTTTGAATCCATATTCTTATTTATCAATTTTATAAATTTTATAAATAAATATTTAATCATTCAAGATCTTTAATTGACCTAGAGTTATAATTATCATACTTGTATTTAATAGGTTATGGTCTTACTTCCATTGTTTGTCTTCTTTTGTTACATCTGATATGCCTTAGTTTCTCAAACTTTAATATAGTAATGATGAAGCCTTTGCATCCATACAAAATATGATGTCCAAATTAAATTTACTAGAAAATAAAAAAAGAATGACTACACTTTATTTTATTCATAATATTAATAGTTACTACAATTCTAAAATCCAACTAGGAATCTTGAAGAGATTTTTAACCGCTCATAGTTTTTAGATACATGGTTGCTAGATGAATAATTTTTAAAATAAAGAGGTTGCTATTGTTGAAGCTATGTCCAACTAATAAAAATAAGGTTCCTTTTATAGAATAAGGAATCCCTGTTTATAATGGTTGAATATCACTTTTTTATCTCAACTTTAATATTTTATATAACTTTCATCTTTTGGCGTATGAATTTATTCTTAGCATGATCTGAAAACTAAAGATGTAGGTTCTACATTTTTATTCCTTTTAGTCATTATCTATAGACAGTCCTTTTGATGATGTAGATAATGATGCATCTTTATCTTTTTGATCTATAATGCAGCAAATGTATTTGTGATCCTTAGTACTTTTCTTGGCGTAAAAATAAAATATCTTTCTTTTTTCTTGACAAATTTTTAGATTACTACTATTAAATTTGTTTAAAACTTACTGATTTTCTCACCATCTTTTTCAATTAGAGCTATATTGCTATGAGAAGTGATTATAACTTTACTAGTTGAGTAATTTACCTTGACTTTCAAAGAATTATCATTTTCTTAAGTTCTTAATAAATTTGACGTAGCATTTGTCCTCTTAGAATATAAAGTTCATATGTATGAAATTCTCTCTAGAAGCACCCTTAGTTTTGGAACTTCTCTATTAGTGATGAAAATCCCTAATTTAATAAAATGGTAGGGACTAACACAACATTCCTCATTCCATTCCTTGAGTGAACAAAAAAAGCTGACATAGATAGGCATGTCACATGCTCTGATCTTCTTTCTGAAGTTCTTTATAGCCTTCTTGAAATTTTTAGGAAAATAATTTAATTCATTTAAATTAATTCTTATATATAGGTTATCAATTAAACTTATATGGAAAGCTTTATGAACAATAATTGGATTAGCTCCCTCAAGAATATTAAATTTACTGCCTATGGAAACTTTTTTCTATGATATAAAATTTCATATCTTTGATATATTTCTGAGTAAATTTCCTGGTTAATTTATAGAGCCTCAACCACTTAAATTCTTATATTGATCTTTTTTGTCTTCAATGACCAATGTACTCATGGGAAAGTTTCCCTCAATAGTATTAGTGATCGTACTATATTTATTGCCTCTATGAAAGACATTTCTCTAAATAGTACTAGTGGTTATACTATCGTTCCTAGGGTCTTCAACCTACTTGGTGGAAATTTTTACTATTGTGATACTATAAAATAATTCAATCTTGTCTTTTAGAGTATAAATCATTGATTTTACTCTAATTAATTTGTTAGGTAGTCCTAATTTTATGCTAACAATTATTTTAATTTTGTTTACTTTTGGATCTAAAGGATTTTCTAATATTACTATTTTTAATAATTTTTTGATATATGCTAAGGCTTTATTTTCTAAGATTTCATTAAGAAAAGAGTTTTTTTTCTCTTCTATATCTAATGAAATGTTTTTTAAATAAGATTTTTGTTACTACTTTATGTTTATCTCACAAAATTTTGTTTTTTATGTTGTTACATAAAAGTTGGGTTTGATACAGTAAATTTTATTATTATTTTTGACACATAAATGGTTTCACCATCTAGTATTATTAGACTTATTTTATCTAAATATTATATAAACAGTTGGTGTAAGTTTAAAAAATTATTTCTTATTAATAAATCAATTCTTGTTTCTTGTTTATGAAGGATATGTGTTTTAAAAGTTATTTTTTTTTATAAAGATTTATGTATTGTTTATGGTTTTTGAATATTATGTATTCTTGTTCCTTGAGATTAACATGTTATATTTTGGAAGTGTTCAAGAAGATGCACTTGGTCTTGAACCATAGAACTCTTAAAAGGAGAAACATGTAATCTTAAATATGTTCACAATTGTGGTAATTAAAGAGGAACATTAATTATTGTGAAAGATTGTCATGTCAATTAAAAGTACATAGTAGTTCTATAAATGTTGATAAGGGATTATCATTTAATGACATGAATATATAAAATGTGTATTTTATATATTGAACATGACCTAACTAGTGGAACATTATATGGATTGTGTTTTGTGTCATTAATGCTTCCATTGTGTCTTTAGAATCTTAGATATGAGATGTGTAGGTTTTTCACATGAGAAGTATATAATGTGATTGCTATTTAAATACTATCTTATGATAGGAATGAAATAGTAGTTCGTTGTATACAACTTGTGCGGGAGAAATCTATAAGTCAACATTATCATTGTACTTGATGCTTATTTTCGCAAGTGTACGAATCGTTCAAGTAATAAAGTGTACAAAAGTACATATATCGAACCCACAAGGAATGGTGTTACTAAGTACCGAAATTGACTAACCCTAATTTTATTTGAAAACCGAATTGTTGAAATTGTTTTAAAAGCAAATTAACATAAAACTAAACGCAAATAACAAAATTTAATGTTGTTCACAAATGATTAAAAACGCTAAGGCATTTGATTTCGCTAAATCAATTCAATCCGATTTCAAGTCATGTTATATGAGAATCAAAGCTAAAAGTGATGGTTGAAAAACCCAAATTTACCTAATACTCTCTCTCGAGTTATATTAGAATTACTTATCTATTAAAACCAACTATATTTCTATGAAGATTTAATCACAAACAAGCACATTAGGATTTATGGAATTTCTAGAATAACCACATACATCATGCATTAGTTCTCACACTTGCATTCAACATATGGTATTTATCACAATAAGCATTCATTACATATCTCCTCTCGGTCTCAATATAATGCAACTAATCATCTAAATCTTGGCCAGAAATTTAAAAAGCATGGAAATAAATACTCAACTTGAAAACAATTAACTCATATAACAATAACAAAAGAAATCAGATTTCCTTGATTTAACTACATCATAGCCTTAGCAAAAACGAATTAGTTCATAACGGAAATAAGAACAATCATTATTTCAATTGAATTCATGAATAACAAATCTGAATAAAATGCAGAATATGAAGGCTAAGGAGAAGAGATTAAAAACTCTTGAAGACGAAGACTTGGTAGCAACAATGGTAATGATCCTTCAAACTTCTCCGAACTTTCTCTCCAAAATTGTCTTTTCTCCTCCAAAAATGACTCAGATCTGTTCCCTCTATCGTGGCCCCTTTCTCCATCATATTGTATATATAGATCTAGGGTTTTGGGGATAATTTTGGAACAAAACAACCAAAAAAATTTGTTTTTGGACGAAACTTGCCGGCGGCGACATTATTCTCGCCGCGGCGAGATTTCTGGAAAATAAATTTTTTGGTTTTTTTATTTTGGTCGGCGGCCAAAATAATGTGGCTGGCGGCTAGATGCATTTGGTCGGCAGCGAGATAAATTTGGCCGGCAGCGAGATGAATTTGCCAAAATTTGTGCTCTCGGGAAGATTTTCGCCGGCGGCGAGAATAATCTAGCCGGTGGCGGAATTTCCAAATTTTGAAACTTTATTTTCTTTTTATTTTCACTCAATCCCGATCATTGAACTTTGTCCCAAACTTCTCCAAAATCATGATTTTACCTGAAATTGCACTTTAAACACGAAATACCCATGAAATGACATTTGTGGATTAAATAATCAAATAAATGTAATTTTCACACAAATATCAACATTTAAATCATAACAAAAATGCAATAATTTGACTCTTATCAATAACCCCCAACCAGCTTCTTGCTAGTCTCTAGCAAGAAAAGCGATCTATGAATAATTTCAAAGGAGACATTAAAAGAAAAATTCAAAGGAAATTTATTTTATTTACAACATTACATTAAGCGTATGCAATAAGCCTTTAAACCCCTAGGCAGCCCTAGTAGGACGAGTTGTAGTCTCGTGAGTGCTTCCAGTGATGATACCCATAAACATCTTATCTATAACTATTGATCGGGGCAGAACCGACATCGCCGATCCTGCCCGATACTTTGGTTTTATCTATTTATAAAACTCTCGCAAGTGCACGAATCATTTCGTAGAAAATGATAAGTATACTCCCAAGGTCGATCTAAGGAAAGAATGTATGTGGTTTTTAATTTATTATTCAAACTTTTAAAAACGAAATTAAATCCTAAACATCCTGTCACGATATTTTGGGTTTTGTGTTTTTAATCTATTAACATAAAAATAAACAAAGATTCAATAAATATTTATGCAAATTTTATCATTTAAAATAGTGGAGTATTTATGGATATAATAACTAAGTTAATTATGCTTGCTCATATTATTTAGGTTATTAAAGATATGAATTGATATTTATTGATTCTCTCTTTTTTGTATGAATACCACCTTTGGTGGGGTTAGATATTCTTTGTTAACTAAACAAATCAATTAACACCTATGGGTGGGGTTGATAACTAATTTGGTTAATTAAATTAATTTCTATTTCTAAGAGATTGAAAATGAACCATTTAAATGCCACCTTTGGTGGGGTTAGACAGTTTAAACTTTATTCAAGGTGTCCAAATTAAACCTAAGAATTTAGTTATCCGAGTACTAACTTTCAAGTTTTAAAACCACTACTGAAAACATGTTGTCGATACATTTTCAGATAATAATTCTTATAAAAACTTTTGAAATAGAGCTTCACTCTAACTACCGGGCGATTGTACCAACAAATAAAAGAGCACTACTCTAAATTAGACCGGATAACTAAACCTTAAAATCTAATTTTCAGATTTAAGTTTGTAATGAAAAATAATATATTTCTCTCTAACATTCTTAATATAAAATCTTGAATAAAAGTAAAATCAATTCATTTTAGAGATTTTTACCTATTTAATATTTCGCAAGCATAACAACGTTATTATTACATCATATTTATAAACAGACAACAGAGTTAAATTTAATCACAGATAAATTAAATATAACATGTAAGAATAAAGCATAAAAAATAACTGTAAAGAAAATAAAATCCTTACAGAACTTCGATGCTATTCCCGTTGCTGAAAAACCTCCAAGCGGAATTTGCACTCCCATTTATTGAATCAAAAGCTAATATATTACAAAAACATAACTAGTTCTTCCCAAAAAGGGAAGAACTCTAAAACTAAGAGAAATTTACTAAAAACTAAGAAAAACTAAAAAAACCTAAAAATCTAAGAAAAGAGAGAAAGAAAGAAGAGAGAAGTGTGTTTTGAAGGTGTGTGTTGAAGTTAAGGGAAAGGGGGTATTTATAGGTGAGGATGGAGAGAAAAATTAGAGAAAAAAAATGTAAAAAAAATGTAAAAACGCGGATTAGTGATTGCTGACGTCATTTGATGACGTCAGCATGACGGCCTTGTAGAAATCAGCGGATGAAACAGTTCAGCGGATGAACAGGCGCGAATGAACAGTGGTAGCGATTGAACAAGGCGCGCGAATGAACAGCTGGCGAGTCAAGGCGCGGCGCTAAGACGCAAGAACGCGATTTTCTCCTTTGTGAGATTTTTGTCCTTTTTGACCCATTTTGTCCAATTTTTCCATATTTGTTGACCTTTCCCCATTTATTTATTAATATATTTGTGATGTATTGCTTCCAGTATTTCTCTTTGAGTTTTTAAGTTGCGTTTTTAAGCCAAAATACACGAAAAACAATAAAAATACCCGTGATTCTCAAAAAGACAAATTTATATAAATATATGATAAAACATATAAATATATATATTTTTAATCAATTAATGTGCATAAAATCATGGTTATTTTAGTGCTTTTTGAGCACTCATCACAACCCCCAACCACCTTCTTGCTAGTCCCTTAGCAAGAGAAGCGATAAAAACTAAAAATTAAATTATCGTAAAGCACTTTCGTGGATTGAAAGGCTTGCATTTAGCCTATGCAACAAGCCTTTAAACCCTTAGGTTGCCCTAGTGGACGAGTTTGAGTCTCGTGAGGGTTTTCAGTAATGATACCCACAAACATTGAACTAAATGTAAAAATAAAAACAATCAAATCAAAAAACTAAAATTACAACAAAATTAATTTAAGAATAAAAGAAAACAACATATCACAAAAATGTCTCATACTTTTTAATCTCCTTTAAGATCATAATTAAAATCTCAAGCATAAGTTATTTTAATCTTTTTAAACAATCATGATTTATTATAATAATTAGTCGAAAATCATTTTCATATTTCATATCAAAAATGTATCAATTTAATTTCACCCAATTTTAGTGTCATGAATCCGAATTTGCTTCGACTCTATTCCTCACAAGTCAATACTCTCAAAACACTGAATCCTATGGGTTCAAACACTCATACTAATTTATATGCGAAAGAGTTGATGTATAGAAATGAACTAATATGTTCGCATATGTATAAAGAAGAAAGGCTCAAAGTGTTATTTTGACGTTGATCTCATGGAAGGAATCAAATGTATAAATTATAAAGACATCATATATAAAAATTATTTTCATGCATAAATCAAACTCATTAAGAAAAAATTTCAAGATATATGCCTTTTACAAATAAAGACAAAGGCAATGACTTTTTAGGGAATTACTTTCTATATCTTTCTTTTGTAATTAGCCTTTACTCACAACTTTGTAGGCAATGTGGGTCATAGTATGTAGATTATACTATATATTCTTTCTCTCTATATTTTTCTGAAGATATTTTTCAATATATATCATTTTTTAGAGAGTCAACCCATGTACAGATTGTGCATTTTGTTTTTTAGGATTTTGGTGAGTGGTTAATTTTGTGGCTTTTTTGTTTGATCTTGGTTTAGGTAACCCCAGATATGTCTTTTTTTTTTGTAACAGTCATGCACGAATGAGATAAAAGCATATACTATCAATTTCTACTCAAATCATTTAATCTAAGCAAAAATAATAATAAAAAATATACGACACTCTATTAAGATGAGAAAAAATTCATACATTCAATATTAATGCCTATAGAGATCATCTAAGAATTTGAAGAAATAAGAAATGTGTTTGGAGTAGAAAAAATATATATTTCACTCTGAATAAAGGAAATTAGGCTCAAATTATATCTCACAAAGGTAGTCTCCACTAAAACAAATTCATAAAAACTGATTTTGGGTTTAATATAATTTCTACATCTTATCAAGAAATACTAGTTATGACAAAAATTAACTAATTATCAAAAATAATTACATAATATTTCATGATATGTTTTCAAAAATTAATCTAACAGTACAAAAGACTTAACTATTTACTTAAATTTGATTTAAAGAAATGATAAATTTTTGTGAGAATTTGTTTTTCTTTTTTTTTCTTTTTTTTTTAATTCCAAAAATTACTAAATCACACAAGGAAAATAAAACCAAACAGAAAAAATGAAGATGTGAACATAAAAAAGAAAAAAAATTAATAATTTTTTTTTTTTTGAATTTTTGTTTTTTTTTGAATTTTTAAATTGTTAAATCTTTTTTTTTTCTTTTCTAATTAAGCATGGTAACTTTTCACCACCCCCAACTTAGAACTTACATTGTCCTCAATGTAACAATTGTAAATTAAAGATAAAGAGAAAAGAGAAGAAAGATTACCTATTTCTTGAGAATGTGTAAGTAGTAATGGAGAAATGCAGGTGCATTCATCATATTCATCATTAAAGTGTATACAGACAGATTGCTGTGAACTTCTAACAACTCAACAAATATTTTTAGTTTTAACAATTTAAAAATTATTCACATATAATTAAACTAAAATAAACAATAAAATTAAACAAATAAAACAAAATAAAATTACCTAAAATGATGGGTTGCCTCCCATCCAGCGCTTAGTTTAACGTCTTAGCAAGACGTAACTTAGGGATTTCATTTTAAGTAAACTCAATGTCCCCTCATCAATGAGTCAATCAAACCTACAAGTAAGACAAGGTTGTCTACCTATACTTTTTCAGTCATGTCCTATGGATTTTTAAATTTTTCTGTACTTAAAACTAGGGACATGCTTGTGAGTTTTAGATAATCCATGTCTAGGTACAAATCAAATAATTAAAGGCATCAAAACACAATTGTACCTAGATCAAACAAAACAACTAACTCCTTAGATTGTAATTAAAGCTTTAAAATTTTGGAGATAGTTTTAGAATTTATTTATTTATTTATTTTTTTAATTTTTTTAAGTTAAAATAACATAATCAGTATTAACCAAGAGTGCTCCCAGGAAAGAATGGTGGGGCAAAGGCTCCTTAAAAACCATCCTCCTAGACAGAGCAACGTTCCTAGGAAAGACTAGTGGCACAAAGGCTTCCAAGAACTAGTCTCCTAGACAGAACTCCCTTAGATCTTTACTTTTCATGCTATTAAAATTAAGTTAATTAAGTTAAGTTAAGTTAAAATTTAAGTTAATTAAGTTAATAAAAAGGTAGGTTAATTAAGTTAATGAAAATCTAAGTTAATTAAGTTAGTAAATTAAATTAATTAAGTTAGTAAATTAAGTTACTAAAAACCTAAGTTAATTAACTTAAACGAAAATTAAAAAAAAAAGTAGTTAAAAAAAATTTGAAAAAAAAAAATTAAACCAAAAATAAAATAAATTGAAAAAGTAAAAGAAAAATAAAAAAAATAAAAAGAGAAAAAGAAAAAATAAAAATTAAGCCAAAAAAATAAAATAAAAATAAAATAAAATAAATTGAAAAAAAATAATTGAAAAAGGTAAAAGAAAAAAAAAGAAAAAGAAAAAACAACAAAAATAAAATAAAAAATAAAATAAAAAATAAAATTGAAAATAAAGTTTTTGATTTTTTTTATTTTTTATTTTTTATTATTTTATTTTATTTTATTTTATTTTATTTATTATTTTTTATTATTTTTTATTATTTTTTATTATTTTTTATTATTTTTTTTATTATTTTTTATTATTTTTTATTTTTTTATTATTTTTATTATTTTTTATTTTTTTTATTCTTATTTATTTATTAATTTAATTTAAAATTTACTTACTTTTTTTACTTCAAATTTCAAAATGCAAAATTATTTTATTATTCATGCTATATTTTTTTTTATTTATTACGAAATTGAAATTTGAAATTTTTTTTTAATTTTCACAAACAACAAAAGTTTTATTTTTTTTCATTTTTTAATATGAAAAAATGAAAAATATTTACAACACAAAAGTTTTTAAAATTTTGATAAATAATTTAAAAACGCTATTCCTTCAGCAAGAATGCCAAAAACTTGATCAGGCGTAACCGACATCGCCGATCCTCGCCTGCTACTTTGGTTTTATTTATTTATAAAACTCTCGCAAGTGCACGAATCATTTCGTAGAAAATGATAAGTATACTCCCAAGGTCGATCTAAGGAAGGAATGTATGTGGTTTTTAATTTATTATTCAAACTTTTAAAAACGAAATTAAATCCTAAACATCCTGTCACGATATTTTGGGGTTTTGTGTTTTTAATCTACTTACATAAAAATAAACATAGATTCAATAAACATTTATGCAAATTTTATCTGTTAAACAAAATGGAGTATTTATGGATATAATAACTAAGTTAATTATGTTTGCTCATATTATTTAGGTTATTAAAGATATGAATTGATATTTATTGATTCTCTCTTTTTGTATGAATACCACCTTTGGTGGGGTTAGATATTCTTTGTTAACTAACCAAATCAATTAACACCTATGGGTGGGGTTGATAACTAATTTGGTTAATTAAATTAATTTCTTTTTCTAGGAGATTGAAAATGAACCATTTAAATGCCACCTTTGGTGTGGTTAGACGATTTAAACTTTATTCAAGGTGTCCAAATTAAACCTAAGAATTTAGTTATCCGAGTACTAACTTTCAAGTTTTAAAACCACTACCGAAAACATGTTGTCAATACATTTTCAGATAATAATTCTTATAAAAACTTTTGAAATAGAGCTTCACTCTAACTACCGGGCGATTGTACCATCAAATAAAAGAGCACTACTCTAAATCAGACCGGATAACTAAACCTTAAAATCTAATTTTCAGGTTTAAGTTTGTAATGAAAAATAATATATTTCTCTCTAACATTCTTAATATAAAATCTTGAATAATAATAAAATCAATTCATTTTAGAGATTTTTACCTATTTAATATTTCGCAAGCATAACAACGTTATTATTACATCATGTTTATAAACAATAGAAAGTTAAATTTAATCACAGACAAATTAAATATAACATGTAAGAATAAAACATAAAAAATAACTGTAAAGAAAATAAAATCCTTACAGAACTTCGATGCTATTCCCGTTGCTGAAAAACCTCCAAGCGGAATTTGCACTCCCATTTATTGAATCGAAAAAGTTAATATATTACAAAAACATAACTAGTTCTTCCCAAAAAGGGAAGAACTCTAAAAGTAAGAGAAATTAACTAAGAAAAGCTAAAAACTAAGAAAAACGAAAAAACCTAAAAATCTAAGAAAAGAGAGAAAGAAAGAAGAGAGAAGTGTGTTTTTAAGGTGTGTTTTGAAGTTAAGGGAAGGGGGTATTTATAGGTGAGGATGGAGAGAAAAAGTAGAGAAAAAATGTAAAAAAAATGTAAAAACGCGGATTAGTGATTGCTGACGTCATTTGATGACGTTAGCATGACGGGGCGGCTGCACTGTGCGCGCGGATGAACAGTGCCCGCGGATGAACAGTGCCCGCGGATGAACAGTGCCTACGGATGAACAGTGCCCGTGAATGAACAGTGGGGCGGAGCTGGACGGCACGGCAGCGCGATTTTCTCCTTTCTGACATTTTTGTCCTTTTTGACCCATTTTGTCCAATTTTTCCATATTTGTTGACCTTTCCCCATTTATTTATTAATATATTTGTGATGTATTGCTTCCAGTATTCCTCTTTGAGTTTTTAAGTTGCGTTTTTAAGCCAAAATACCTGAAAAACAATAAAAATACCCGTGATTCCGAAAAAGACAAATTTATATAAATATATGATAAAACATATAAATATATATATTTTTAATCAATTAATGTGCATAAAATAATGGTTATTTTAGTGCTTTTTGAGCACTCATCAACTATCCTAACTTAAAATAATAAAATCACATAACAAATAATTTGCACAAATGTCTCAAAAATTGTAAATAACACCCAACATATAGAATAATTAAATGTCACCTAAGCTTTAAGAAATCTCAAATGCTAATTTCACTTTTTTTATTGACTCTTAAACATCCATCAAACCATAAACCAATAGCCATAATGCCCAGATAATATTATGCATAACATCCACAAACAAAAAGGTGAAATCTCAAACTCCATAGGCTCACTTTTCAAACCTCTCTCCACTAATGAAGAAAAATACACCACTTCGGATCAATAGGACTTTACGAGGCTTGTAATGTTAGGCTTAGGTATTTGGTTAAGAAAGAACGGGAAGTGTCAAAATATAAATAAGGGCACTTACTAGATTAAACACAACCAATTAAGTAAAAGAGTAACACTATTCAAGCCAAATTGTTTCTTCCGATCATAACCCATTTTTCTAAAGATAAACAAAATTCTTCCTCAATCTTTCACCTCAGTAAATCCATCACTAACACTCTTTTATTTACTAGAATGTGAAGGCTTTCTTCTTCTTCTTTTTTTTTTTTTGCATCCTTACTCCAATTGCTCTTGAAAAGCCAACCACTTTCTTCCCATATATGTGGAAGATTTCTCCAATTGCTCTTGAAAAGCCAACCACTTTCTTCCAATATATGTGGAAATAGTTTTTTTTTTGTTTTTTTTCATCCTTACTCCAATTGCTCTTGAAAAGACATAACCCTCAACCAATTTCTTCCAATATATGTGGAAGATTTCTCCAATTGCTCTTGAAAAGTTTGTGTTCAAAATTAAGTACTCTTAACAAATAAGGTAGGAATTATATATATATATTTGGCTCAATAAAAGGTAGGTTATATAAGGAAAAAAGAAAGAAAAGTAAGGCTAACAATATGTTTAAATAGGCTCAAAGAGGTTACTAGTGATATAAAGATAACAAGGTAGGCTTAAAATGGCACAATCGATCCAAAAATGGCCTACATCATATCTTAAATAGTGCAATTCCAAATTATTTCGCCTCAAGAGGTTTTCAAATGAGTTCTAAAGTTTGTTGAGATCACAAAAATGTCCATGAAAAATTCGCACATAAGACTTCTCTAAGCATTTAAACTAATCAACCAAATCATACCACATACCAAAAGAGTTGCCAACTAGGTAAAATCAACATTTGAAATTATATTTAAACCGAAGCAAAATTTAATGTCTTCTAAAAGCTACTTGTTATCACAATCACATTATTATCATCAACGTGCAAATTAAAATAAGTAAAATGCAAATAAAATAAAATAAAAATAGAAATAGAAATAAGACAATAAACAAATAAAAGAAATTAAATCAAAATGTAGAAAAATAAATGGAAAATCAAAATTAAACACAAATAAACACACAAACAAAACTACTAAAAATGAAGGGAAGAA
Source organism: Hippophae gyantsensis (assembly GCA_030763125.1). Taxonomy (NCBI): domain Eukaryota; kingdom Viridiplantae; phylum Streptophyta; class Magnoliopsida; order Rosales; family Elaeagnaceae; genus Hippophae; species Hippophae gyantsensis. Next base: position 16,779,151 of record CM061038.1, on the reverse strand, counting down.
AAGATTTACCATTTACCCCACTCCAACCAAAACCTTACATTGTCCTTAATGTAAGAAAGGAAAGAGAGATCTCCTTTCTGCCGGCGGTGAAACTGCCCTCGCCGGCAGTGAACGTAAGATTTTTTTTTTCTTAGATGGCATGGCATTGGCTTTAGCTCAATTTGTTGGCTCCATTCTTTACCACTGAGGTTGGAGTTTCATTTTTTCCCAACTCCTTAAATGTTTCATCATTGCATAAATATTCATTAGGTGCTGCCAGTAATTCAGAACATTGTCTCGTCCCCTCATCTTTCTCCTCAATTGTTACAGATTTCACAAGGCAAACTTCCAGTGGTAGCAATGGAGTTCTCTCCTCAAAAGTTTCCGAGATTAACCCGTCAAGAGTGTTAATTTGAAAACAAGAATGTACATCACTTGGAAATTTTATTTCTTCAAAAACATCAAAAGTTACTTGTTCATCTTGCACCCGTAGAATGAGCTTTCCTTGCTAAACATCAATCAATGTTCTTCCAGTTGCAAGGAACAGTCTCCCCAATATCAACGGTATCTCTCTATCTTCCTCCATGTCAAGCACCACGAAATCTACAGGGAAAATAAATTTGTCGACTTTAATTAAAACATCCTCAATTACCCCTAAAGGATATTTCACCGATCGATCCGCTAATTGTAAAGAGATTAAAGTGGGCTTCACTTCTCCCAGGCCTAGTTTCCTGAAAACAGAAAGTGGCATCAAATTAATGCTTGCTCCTAAATCACATAGGACTTTATCAAAATTGCAACTTCCTATAGTACAAGGTATAGTAAAACTCCCTGGGTCCTTCAATTTCTATGGCAGTTTTCTTTAAAGAACTACACTGCACTCCTAATTTAGCATGATAGTTTCATAATCTCCCAGCTTCCTCTTCTTTGATAGAATTTCCTTCATAAATTTTGCATACTTGGGCATTTGTTCCAACATCTCTGCAAAAGGAATGTTAATATGCAATTTCTTAAAAATATCTAGAAATTTATCAAATTGATTATCAAGCTTTTTCTTATTCAATCTTTGAGGATATGGGATAGGAGGCTCATATTTCGCATATGGGGAAAGTTGAATATCTTGGGATCTTGATGGATTTTCTTTAGATTCTTCCATATTTTTCTCCGATTTCCTCTGCCATTCAAGTTCTTTACCACTTCTCAATGTGATAACCTTTGCATGCTCTGTGGGATTTATTATGTCACTAGGCAGCGATCCTTGAGACCTTTCTGCAATCTGCTTTGAAAGCTGCCCCAGTTGGTTTTGGATGTCCCTATTGATTGCCTCTTGATTTCTGAAATTTGCTCTTGTCTCCTCAATGAACTTTCCCAAAATTTCTTCCAAATTTGTTTGTTTTTTCTCCTGGGGTTGATAGGAAGATGATGACGGTTTGAATCCCCCTTGGTTATTTCCCCATGACAAATTTGGATGATTTCTCCAACCTATATTGTAGGTGTTTGAGTATGGGTTATGTTGAGGTTTTTGGAAATTTGAAACATAATTTGCTTGCTTAGCATTTGGTGAAGCATATGGATTTTCAACTTGGCACTCGATACTAGCATGATTTCCACCACATAAATCACATTGTGTAGCTGGTTTGGATTCGAATTTGGATGACAAAGAATCCATCTTTCTTGAAAGAACAGCAACTTGAGCTGATAAAGCATTCATTGAATCAATTTCGTGCACTACTGCTGGTCTTTTTGCAATTACCCGCTCTGAATGCCACTGATTGTTATTTTCTGCCATAATCTCTAACAACTCATGAGCATCCTCCGGTGTTTTTCCCATTAAAGACCCTCCAGTTGCAGCATCAATCATTGCCCGATAGTTTGAAACCAACCCATTATAAAATGTAGAGACTTGCAGCCAAATTGGTATACCATGATGTGGGCATTTCCTCAACATTTCTTTGAATCTTTCCCAAGCTTCATACAATGATTCTTGGTCATACTGTGTAAAAGATGTGATTTCATTCCTCAATTTTGCTGTCTTAGTAGGAGGAAAGAACTTGGATAAGAATTTCTGAACCAATTTATTCCATGTTGTAATTGATCCTGGTGGTAATGAGTTTAGCCACTCCTTGGCTTTATCCCGAAGTGAAAAAGGAAAAACCCTCAATCTTACAGCATCTTCGGACACACCATTCATCTTGTAAAGATCACACACCTCCAGAAAGTAAACAATATGTGCATTTGGATCATCCTTTGACATTCCCCCAAACTGATTTGATTGAACCATTTGGATAAAGGATGGTTTTATCTCAAAGTTATTGGCTTGAATAGTTGGCCTCCTTATACCCGAAATAGTTCCAGCAACATTAGGCGTAGCATAATCCCTCAAAGCTCTACGATTTCCACCTCCCTCAACAAATGGTGGATCCTTGGCTAATTGTCTATTAGGAGCTGAAGTTGAACGTCTTCTCTCTCACTTTAGACGCCTATATGTTCTATCAATCTCCGGATCAAATGGAAGAAGGTTAAGGCTTCTTGTACGTCTCATACAAAAATCCTACAACCAGAAAATCAACTAGCACAAAAACAACACAGAGTTACCTTTTTTTTTTGATAAATAAAATAAAACAGCAAAATAAACAAAATTAAAAATGAAACAATGATAAAGAAAATTAAATTCAAATTAAAACTAAGATTAGGTAGTATCGATATTAATAAAATCAAACCATTCCCCAACAATGGCGCCAAAAACTTGATGCTTATTTTCGCAAGTGTACGAATCGTTCAAGTAATAAAGTGTACAAAAGTGCAGATATCGAACCCACAAGGAATGGCGTTACTAAGTACCGAAATTAACTAACCCTAATTTTATTTGAAAACTGAATTGTTGAAATTGTTTTAAAAGCAAATTAACATAAAACTAAACGCAAATAACAAAATTTAATGTTGTTCATAAATGATTAAAAACGCTAAGGCATTTGATTTCACTAAATCAATTCAATCCAATTTCTAGTCATGTTATATGAGAATCAAAGCTAAAAGTGATGGTTGAAAAACCCAAATTTACCTAATACTCTCTCTCGAGTTATATTAGAATTACTTATCTATGAAAACCAACTATATTTCTATGAAGATTTAATCACAAACAAGCACATTACGATTTATGGAATTTCTAGAATAACCACATACATCATGCATTAGTTCTCACACTCGCATTCAACATACGGTATTTATCACAAGAAGAATTCATTACATATCTCCTCTCGGTCTCAATATAATGTAACTAATCATCTAAATCTTGGCCAGAAATTTAAAAGCATTAAGCATGGAAATAAATACTCAACTTGAAAACAATTAACTCATATAACAATAACAAAAGAAATCATATTTCCTTGATTTAACTACATCATAGCCTTAGCAAAAACGAATTAGTTCATAACGGAAATAAGAACAACCATTATTTCAATTGAATTCATGAATAACAAATCTGAATAAAATGCAGAATATGAAGGCTAAGGAGAAGAGATTAAAAACTCTTGAAGATGAAGACTTGGTAGCAACAATGGTAATGATCCTTCATGCTTCTCCAAACTTTCTCTCCAAAATTGTCTTTTCTCCTCCAAAAATGACTCAGATTTGTTCCCTCTGTCGTGGCCCCTTTCTCCATCATATTGTATATATAGATCTAGGGTTTTGGGGATAATTTTGGAACAAAACAACCAAAAAAATCTGTTTTTGGACGAAACTCACCGGCGGCGACATTATTCTCGCCGCGGCGAGATTTCTGGAAAATAAAATTTTTGGTTTTTCGATTTTGGCCGGTGGCCAAAATAATGTGGCTGGAGACTAGATGAAATTGGCCAGCGGCGAGATAAATTTGGCCGGTGCCGAGATGAATTTGCCAGCTCTCGGGAAGATTTTCGCCGGCGGCGAGAATAATCTAGTCGGTGGCGGGATTTCCAAATTTTGAAACTTTATTTTCTTTTTATTTTCACTCAATCCCGATCATTGAACTTTGTCCCAAACTTCTCCAAAATCATGATTTTACCTGAAATTGCACTTTAAACACGAAATACCCGTGAAATGATATTTTTGGATTAAATAATCAAATAAATGTAATTGTCACACAAATATCAACATTTAAATCATAACAAAAATGCAATAATTTGACTCTTATCATCTCTGGATTTTAAGTTATAATATTACTGGGCCCCTTGGTAAAGTGGAATTATATCGCATGTAATATAACTGATGTAGTTATAATTATAATTCACTTGATAGACCAAGAAAACGAATATAATGCAGAAGTGACACGATCCTATTTTGCATATTATTCATAATATCATGTGACAAGGATAAACACAAAATTAGTGGATCGAGTAAATAATTACTATGTCAATAATATAAAGTTTTATATTATTTCCAAGATGATATAGATTCTCCATACGGTCATACCAACCGAAGAAAAACAAGTATTTTACATTTCATAATGATGTATAAGATAAAATACATGAGATGAAATGCTAAAATAAAATGTCATAATATGGCATGTTTAGATCATAAATTAATTTATAAACCAATCACAAGTTGAGATTAAAGAGAGAATAATATGGCTAAACAAGGCTAGTGGTATTTGTGTAATTGATTGAAACCTTACACAAAGAGTTGCCCTAACCCTAGCCTATTTAAGGAGACATTATTAAGGAAAATGGTATTCCATTTGCTGCCCTTTAAACCCTAGCCGAAATCTGCATTTTTCAGCAGCCAAGTTTTTCCTTCTCCTAGGCCAAAAACTTGGAAAGGCTTGCACAAGGCCAAAACCTAGGTGGTTCAACCCTAGGTCAAAAGTCTCTTCTCTCATCTCTTCTTGCTAGGTGGTTGGATCTAAGTCTTGAACTCTACATCCATCTATCTAAGAGGTGTGGTAGTTTGTTGTTTAGGTTCAAGGTGAACCAAGAAGAGCTCCTAAAAGAAAGGTGGTTTCCAAGAGATCTAGAAGGGAAATCGACTTTCCTCTACTCAAGAAATTTGACAATCTCTTTAGGTAAAGGTAATCTTCATCATCTCTCGCAATAAGGTAGATGAGATTTGTTCATTTTATTTAGTGCACATTAGGTGTTTGTTGAAATGCTTAAGAGAGAATCTTGCTTGCAATTGTCATACAAATGAGGTCCTTTGTGTATTGAGCCAAGTAGTGATAGGAAATTTTTAATTCTCACCATATAGACATACATATGAAAACCCAACAGTTTATATATAGTATGAATATGAAATTTCTCTCTTTTTCTAATTATATTTGTATCTTTTAAGACTTTATTAAGATTTATTGTAGTATTGTTAGCAATTCTCAGAATTAAATCTTTTAGTGCTTGTTTCCATAGTTCCTCTAAGAATACATATTTGTAAGGGCTATGAGTGTTGGCTATTTTCGTGGACAAAATATTTATTTGTAAATTTGTTTTTAGGCCTACTATCAAGTTTATCAAGAAAAGTCAAACAAATGCTCGAGTATCAGATATTCGTACTTCAGGTATGTCTTTTATAACTGCGACACATAGGATTCCATTTATACATTTAATAGTACATATTCATAAATCTAAAATTATTTTTGGTGCTTAAATATTTTTTTATATGTCTTAATATTTTTAAGATGTGATTTAAAAATATTTTTTATTAAGACTTGGAATGGGCTTTGAAAAAAAAATTAAACCCAAAATATATTTAACCCTAATACTATTAGGTATATTATTATCTATAAATATAGATGCATTAGGATTGAAGTGCATGTAGAAAAAAAAAGAGAAAATTGCCGGAGAAAAAGGTGAAGCCGCCGAAACTGTTACAATTAGAAAAGAAAAGAAAATTCTAATCTGTGATGGAGGAAAGGAAGAATATATATTAATATATATATAGTTAATATATATGTGATTGAGGCTAATATATATATATATATATATGTATATGATTCGTTCAGACTCCACATTATTAACAAAGACTTCAGATTCATAAAGGTAATATATATATATATATATATTCGGTAGACTTTTTACTTATATATAATTAATATATATTTAATTCTTTTGGATTAGATATTTAGATATTTCGATTAAATAATTTTATGAGTAATCATGATTATTTGATTTGAGTATTAAATTTTAAGGAAGTTATTTTTATTGAATCTGTACTTAATCTTTTTGTTCTAGAATTTTTTAGTTGATTTGATTTAAATGACATATATTTAGAATCATTTGGTTAAGATTATGCATTGTTAAATCCGTTCTAGAACACACACGGGCACTTGTGTTTTTTTTGTGCTAACTATTTTGCAGTTGATTTGTGAACGATCTGATTTGCGGGGAGCTTATTGGAATGTTGGTCTGGAAACCGTTCACGTTAATATTGGAAACTGGGAAAATAGAGTAGAGGCTCGTAAGTAAAGTACATTGGGACAATATCCTAAGGAGGGTAGTATAAGATTGAGTTTGTAATTGAACATTTGATTTTCATAGTGGAAAGTTAGGTGGTCCGGTGGACCGGTGGTTTTTCTCTTAGGTCATTGTTGTGGCCTAGGTTGTTTCTACCTAAAATTATCGTGTGTTATAATTTCCGCACTTTACTCTTACACACGATTGCATGCTTGGCCGCTTTGTTTAGGTTAGTAAATTATAAATTGATAAAAATTAAAAATAACCTATTCACCCCCCTCTAGGTTAATCAGGTCCATATTTTATAAATTTTCAATATTTACTAGCTATATATATTAGTTCATGTATATATATGTATGTAAATGGTAACTTGTATATTCTTTAAATTTTAATACTACCTTAATATAATTAGTGTTTAGATCTACAATACTATAAAAATCATTGATCTTCTGATGAAGAATATTCATTATATGAGTTATATATTTCTTTATCAGTTTTTTCTAATAGATAAACAATAAAAGTATCATTTATATCCAATTCATCTACTCGTTCTAATTCTATCTTAAAAAAAATTCTATGATTTTTACTTTCTGTGAATTATTTTCCGTGAATTTTTTTATGTTAACTCCTGTTAGAGCATTCATTAGTATAATATTCTTCCTCACTGCAAATCCAATATCTGTATTTCTTTTTTTTTTAAAAGACAACATTTTTTGTTGTTTGGTGGCTTATATTTTTTTCTCATAAAATATTTTTTTCTATAAGGTTCTTTGTTATACATTCTCATATATTTTTCAAAGTCTTGTTTTTTAAATTTATATCTTTTGAATGTTTTTTATATTTTTTATATTTTTGCTTGTATGATTTTATGTTACATCCATATTTTTTAACATTCTAAAATCTTTTGTATCACAACAGATTTTATTATTTTCTCTTATTTATTTATATTCTTGTCTTTCTTGACATTTAATGATTATCCAATGATTATTCAATTTCTAAGACTTCTTATTCTTCATTCTAAGGTATATAATATAGTTTTCCATTTCTTTTATTTTATCATTCTAGTGTAGCTTTATGTAATATTCTAGGTAATTTTTTTTAGAAAATTTTTCTAATAAGTTTCTTGTATGAAGGGTAATAAATTATGATGATACATTTTGTATTCACAAATAAAGGAATTTATATAACACATGTCACATATTTTCATATTTGTTAAATGTCATTTAGTTTCCTCAATTTCATTTTCATTGGATTCAATAATATGTCTACCTTTGTCTTCTCCATAAATCCCTTTTATATTTCATTTACTATAGTATCTAAGTATTCCCTACATATAGAAGCATTCCCCTACATTTTGTAAATGTTGTTGTTCTATTCAATTTGTAAACTAAATTTTAATATTTTATGCAATTTTGTGAGCTGTTAAGACTTATAAGTTGAAAGATGTGATTGTATAGTTGAAGAAGTTTATATGATTACATTTATACCGCTAGATCATTCATCTAAGGCTTTTTTTCTATCTCTTATACAATCTAAATCTAAAACATCAAAGCTATAATTTCTATGAAATTTGAATTCTAGTGGGATACTACCTCTAGTTCCCTAATGTAATCTTTCTTTTATTTTTTAATGTTGTTTTATTCTATAAGGAATGTCAGGTTCTTCTACACTTTTCTTGTTTCTATCTTCTCTATGTATGTAAGATATTCTTTCTTGATAAGGAACTGGTAATGAAATTGGTTTCATATGATTTTCTGAATCATATTTTCTAGTTCAAAATTAGTTTCACTGATTATTGTCATACGATCTTCCTATTTATTTGTATAAAGTTTTTCATTATAATATTTTCCTAGCTCTTCATCAATTAGGGTTAACAAACTAACTAATGTTTCTATGTCACTATTCTTAGGGTTCATACACTGTTCTTTTAATTCTTTTTTATATTCCATTAAACTAATATTATAGCTTATTCTTTATCTTTGGGTTTTTCCTCATTTTTTTTCTTTTCTCATTCTTAGATATCAATGCATCTGATCTTCTAGGTATTTTTTTTTATTTTACAAATGAATCAAACTTGCAACCTATGATTTCATTATCATTGGGTATATTATTTACATTCTTTCTTAATTTTGCAAATTTTTTATATGTCTTATTATAACCATATATTTTTTATTTCTTTTAAGAGTTCTTTTTGTATTTTATATATGTCTTGTAAGGATTTGATGTTTGATTTTTGTATTATATCTAGTTATTATACTAAAAGAATTAAAGCTTTCATTATTGTTATTTGGTTTTTGATATTCTTATTAGGCTTAAATCAAAATATAATTATATATTCTGTAGTTTATTTTTAAACATTATTGAGATAACAATTGTATCATTTTCTTCATAATATTATCTCATTGACTAATACTTTCATTATTTTAACTTTTTATTTTAGATCTATAACCTCTTTTTTTACAAGTTTCACTTTTAGGATTTATAACTGTAAACCTTGGTATATTACTATTTCTTGCTACATTACTTTTTATTCCTAGTATCACAAGTTATTTTTTTAACATCTAAGCTCTATTCTTTCAGTATTTAAAATCTGTTAATATTTATAGTTTCATTATTTATCCAATTTATTGAAATGTTTTATCTATTTTTGTTAATTCATTTTGTATACTTGTTAATGAATATTCGACTATATAGTGTATTGAAAATGAATGATTTTTTTATTTTATTAAATCTTTTCTTTCAAATTTATAGGCTAAACTTAACACTTGGTTTGAGTTGTTATTATTAATATTAATAGAAAACCTAGGGTATGATATGAATTTTAGTTTATGATATCCTATGTTTTCATGGATCATTCATAATAACACATTTTCTATTTATTGTTCTATGATCTAACAATGTTAATTTTATTGGTGTATCACTTCCTTATCTAAAATGTGTTTTTATTAATATTTAGATTCCTCCTAAATGAATGTATCTAATTTTTTCTTTATTCTTCTAAGAGATTTTTGATAGTTTATCCATAATGATTTTTTTTTTGTCAATAAATGATATATTATATATTTCTTTTCTATATGTAATATTAATACTTATTTTTTTATTACTTATTCTACAATAAATTATATATTTTCTTGAAAATATTTTCTTTATTGTTGAGAATGATGAATCTTTAAATTTATCTTATTTTTAAGATTTAATCTTTTTTTTTATATTTCTTCAAAAAAAAATTTATTAATTATTATTTCTTGTAAGAAACATCTTAATATATTTTATGCTTCTATTTCTATTATTTTTTGATTTTTTATTACTTCCATTGTATAATTATTTTTGTTATTGTTGTTAAACTTACAAACTTTTATTTTACTTTGTAATGACTTATATAAATATATAGATTAAAATTGTTTTTTTTTTATAAAAGTTAGTTTAAAATTATAAACGGGCCATCTATTTCTGTCTATTATTTTGGTGTAGGAACAAAAAGACGACGACAAGATTTGAGAGAAGATTGATTAATAAAGAATAAAGATGTGTGAGATAGGAGGAAGAAATAAAATTATTAATTGTATTTAAAGGTATTATACTCATTGTCTCAATGACAGTTCATTACAAATGAAACACACCTACGTATAGTTTTGCCCGATGCTTACCGTAAGTATAACCGTTTAAACGTTCATGACTTTCTAGATACTGTTGGAATTAACTTTTGTACAAATTCTGTAAAATTATTTTGAAACTCAATGAATTTACTTATATATCTAGCATAATAAAACTTACATAACTTATAAAATCAAATTTATAACCAAATTATATTTATAAAAAATGATTATTGTAATAAATCAATATTAGTTCTTAATTCAAGGAATAAAACAAGAAACTTAATTTAATGAATAAAACAAGAAACTTAATTCAATGAATAAAACAAGGAGCTTAATTCAATGAATAAAATAATGAGTTTAATTAAAGGAGCAAAATAATTAATCCTTAATTCAAGAAGTAAATCAAAAAATGTTTAATTTAAAGAGTAATTAAAGGAATAAAATTTCCTTATAAATAGCTATACAATTGTAATGAAAACATGAAGAAAATAATACAAACTAGAGAGCTCTTTTGTATAGAGTTATTTCTTGTTTTTTCAACATGGTATCATAGCAGGAAAATTAACTTGCTTCTACTTTAATATTATCTTAGCATCTTCAATCTTTGAAATGGTTGAAGACAAGCCGCTAGGATCAGAAACTAAAAGTTCATCGATGCTTTCCTTCATGAATATGCATGAGGTGGATGTCAACCCAAATTAAAGATTAAGCTTAGTCTTGTTGAACGAGTTTAATTACTTGCCTTGGTCAAGAGCAGTGTCTCTGGCTCTAGGTGGAAGGTCCAAGTTGGGGTTCATAAATGGAAGCATCGAAGTACCTGATGTTTCCATACCAACCTATGAATCCTGGCTTAGTAAGGATCAGTTGGTTATGTCATGGCTCCTAAATTCCATGGAACGTAAATTAGCTGAAATATTTAGTTACTCTGAATCTACATACCAACTATAGGAGACGGTCAAGAAAATGTATGGCAGTCAAAACAATGTTGCACGAGTTTTTCAATTAAAGAAGGACATCTCAGATCTACAATAAGATGGCAAGCCTTTTGTACAACTCTTAAGAAGCATGAAAAGCATGTGGAATGATTTGGAAATATATCATCCTCATATAACCGATGTAGCTCTACTACGAAAGAGAGCGGAAGAAGATAAGATATTTCAACTTCTGTCCAATCTCGATTCAACATATGAAGATATATGATGCCACATACTATGAATACTGAACTTCCTTCCTTCACCAATTTATGTGCGACAATTCAACGTGAAGAAGTAAGGAGGAAAGTCATGAACAAGGGTACAATGGCTAGTGCACCTAAGGTAAGAGCCTATCTAACCAATGAGAGAAAGTACAAAGGGAAGCATCTAAACTTGAAGTGTCAACATTGCAACTATACGGGCCATGTTAAGGACACATGTTGGATTTTACATCCAGAATTAAAACCTGATTTTATAAAGGATAAAGGGTTTACAGAAAGTGAATCGTACTGCATATCGTGCAAATCATGCTTTTGTCTCTACCTCTAATGTGTCTGATCCATTCAAGAACTTCATAGCAAATCCAGCTGAGCTCATGAATGAGTTTATGTTGTATCTTCAAAGCAAGACAGGAGGAGCTAGAATTGACTGTGTGGATAGCATAGAAGAAGGAAACTCGACAGCATTGCTAGGCAAGTTTGCGGGTTTCTTGGTAGATATAAAACTCATACCACAAGAGAACATGCAAGGTATCATAAAAGCCTTTAAAACTGCTCTTAAAATAAATATGTTGCATGATTTTTGGGTTATAGATTCAGATGCCACAGATCATATGACAAACCATGTGTCAGAGTCTCATAAGTTTGAAAAATTAGCAAATCGTTCTCAAGTTTCAATTGCAAATGGTGAGAATGTAAAGGTTTTAGGAAAGGAAAAAATAAAATTAATGTCAGATGAAATCGAATCGGCAATTTTATATATACCTTCATTTCCCTTCCAACTTCTGTTTGTAGGAAAAATCACAAATACCTTGAATTGCTTAGCCATTTTTTCTCCTCACAATGTCATTTTTCAGGATTGTGCCACCAAAAAGATGATTGGTGAAAGGTTTACTTAGATGGTCTTTATTACATATCCAAGAGCAATCTCAGAGGGTTTCAAGTCAAGTTTAACCCTATCCAAGATAATCAATTGTGGCATTAACGTTTAGCTCACCCTTCTCCACCAATTTTGTCAACTTTATTTCCAAACTTAGGAAATGATGCAATTGCATGTGAAACTTGCCACTTGTCTAAGGCCATTAAATTGCCTTTTAATTCTTCCTTGTCTAGGGCTAGTAAGTGTTTTGAACTAGTTCATTCAGATGTACGGGGACCAACTAATAAATCTTTTGATGATTATAAGTATTTTGTGATTTTTGTTGATGATTTCTCTCGAGTCACATGGTTATATCTTTTAAAGTCTAAGAATGAACTTATGGAAGTATTCAAGGACTTTCATAACCTTGTTAAAAATCACTTCTCCTCTAAAATTCAAACCTTAAGGTCTAACAATGGCACTGAATACATGTCCCATATCATGAAACAATATTTGAGCATTCATGGCATTATGCATCAAACAAGTTGTGTTGGAACACCTCAACAAAATGGTGTAGCTGAACGCAAAAACTGAGACTTACTTGAAAAAACTAGAGCATTAATGCTACAAATGAATGTATCAAAGAGATTCTGGTCCTAGGGGGTTATGACAGCTGCTTACATCATTAATAGATTACCCAGTTGAGTCTTGGATTTCAAGTCTCCCTTAGAGGTCATGAAAGGAAGGAAAATTAACCTCTCACACCTTAGAGTCTTTGGCTGCATCTATTTTGTACATATTCAATCTCATCATCGAGATAAATTGGATTTTAGAGTTGTTAAATGTATTTTTCTTGGTTATTCATCTACATAAAAGGGATATAAGTGTTATGATCCCCAACTTAGGAGATTAATTGTGTCTAAAGATGTTCGATTTTATGAAATTAACCCTTTTTTCAGCAAGTCACATGAAATCACAAGTCAAGGGGATGGCATTTTGGATGTGTTTCCATTACCAAGAATCGAACTTGAGGTTCCATAACAACAAGATCCCAGCCATGTCAACATTGATGCATCTCTCACTGAAAGTAACAATGAAGGGTCTCATCTTAATGGTACACTGCATGAAGATGGTGATAATTAATATGATCCTCACAATATGGTACAAGATGTGAACGAGTGTGAGATAACTCCTCTTGCTCCACGACGTAATCCAATGCGTGTTAGGCAACCTCCCACAAGACTTCAAGACTTTGTCACCTACAAACCACACATCCCATCTCAAATTATATGTCATATAAGAGAGTGACACCAGACCATGCCGTATTCCTCAACACTATATTGAGTTATAGTGAGCCTCAAAACTTTCATGAGGCCAACAGCCAAGAGGTGTGGAAGGAAGCCATGCAAGAAGAACTTAAAGCCCTAGATCAACACAACACATGGAGCATCACCAAACTTCCAAAAGTTAAGAAAGTTGTGGGTTGCAAATGGATCTATAAGCTCAAATTCAAGTCAGATGGATCAATTGAGAGGTATAAAGCAAGATTGGTGGCTCGGGGATTCACTCAAACATTCGAGGTGGATTATAAAGAAACATTTACACCTATTGCAAAAATGAACATAGTAAGAGTGCTACTGTCTGTGGCTGTAAACAAGGGGTGGTCCATGTACCAAATGGATGTGAAGAATGCATTCTTCCATGGTGATCTCAAAGAAGAAGTCTATATGAAATTGCCACCTGGGCATCCTCAAAGCAATGAACTGGATTTAGTGTGCAAATTGCACAAATCCATTTATGGTTTGAAACAGTCCCCACGAGCTTAGTATGCCAAGCTAAGATTAGTTCTCACTAGTGTTGGTTTCAAAAGCAGCAATGCTAATTCCTCATTATTTGTTCGCACAAGAGCTATGGGTAAATTGGTTGTGCTGATTTATGTAGATGATCTGATAATTATAGGTGATAATGCTAACGAGATTTTCAACCTCAAATAGTCCCTTAGACAAAGGTTTGCAATTAAAGACCTTGGGATATTGAAGTACTTTCTTGGTATAGAAATGACAGCCTCACACAAGGGACTCTTTCTTAACCAAAGGAAATATGTCCTAGATTTTCTCAAGGAAGCTAACATGAGCAATGCTAAACCAGCCATTACCCCTCTTGACAACAAGCTCAAACCTAGCTTGAAGGGCACGCCACTCACGGATATAAGTTATTACTAGCGACTGGTTGGTAAGTTGATCTACCTAACAATTACCAAACCTGACATCACATATTCTGTAAGTATTGTGAGCCAGTTCATACACTCCCCGACACTTGAGCATTTGACCCTTGTTAAAAGGATCTTACGCTACTTAAAAGGATCAGTGGGGCATGGTATCATAATGAAGAAGAATGACAACACACAAATCATAGGGTATTGTGATGCTGATTGGGTAGGGAATGCAATCAATCGCAAGTCCACCGCTGGCTACTATACATTTTTCGGTGGAAACTTGGTCACATAGAAGAGTAAGAAGCAAACTTTCATCGCCAGATCAAGTGTCGAAGTTGAGTATCATGCAATGGCTTCAACTGCGTGTGAATTGATATAGCTTAAAGGTCTTCTGTGTGATTTAAGTGTTCATATAACTCTTCCTATGTCCTTATTTTGTGATAATCAGACAGTTATGCATATAGCATCAAACCCAGTATTTCACGAGAGGACAAAACACATTGAAGTTGATTGTCATTACGTTCGTGAACAAGTTCAATCATAAGTGATTCAGACACATTATACAAAAAGCTTTAACCAACTGGTTGACATTTTCACCAAGCCCGTGGCTTCTTATCAGTTTCAACAACTTTTGTCCAAGCTTGGATTCATAAACCTTCTGAATCCAGCTTGAGGAGGAGTATTGGATATTAGTCCTTAATTCAAGGAATAAAACAAAAAGCTTAATTCAAGGAATAAAACAAGAAGCTTAATTCAAGGAATAAAACAAGAAGCTTAATTTAAGGAGTAAAACAAAGAATCCTTAATTCAAGGAGTAAATTAAGGAATGCTTAATTTAAAGAGTAATTAAAGAAGTAAAATTTCCTAATAAATAGCTATACAATTGTAATGAAAACATGAAGAAAATAATACAAATTAGAAAACTCTTTTGTATATAGTTATTTCTTGTTTTTTTTAACAATCATATTTATTATTAAATTTTAAATTATTATTATTTAAAATTATCATAATATATAAATTTTAGTAGTAAAATGAATAAGAATGAAAGAAAATATAATTAAATAAATATAGAAATTAATTTCTCTAACTCAAAATTCAAAGGATTTGAAAGTTGCAAAAACTTTTTATTTTTTCACAAGAAATGTAACCTAAGAATAACTATAGAAAATTTTGCAATAAAAATAAAAATAAAATGTAATTTTTTAATACTAATATTTCATAATTCATATAGCTTGGGATTGATATTGAACTTATATCCATACATCTCATAGAAAAATTTTG
The DNA here is from genome assembly GCA_030763125.1 of Hippophae gyantsensis. Lineage (NCBI taxonomy): Eukaryota > Viridiplantae > Streptophyta > Magnoliopsida > Rosales > Elaeagnaceae > Hippophae > Hippophae gyantsensis. Next base: position 16,763,610 of record CM061038.1, on the reverse strand, counting down.
GTGTCATTGAAATGTAATAATTTTTTTAAAAGTATATAAAGAATGCATATAAAAAATAGTTTGGTTATTTGATTTTTTTTTAAATAAAAAATCAATAACGATGATATTTTTATTTTTAATGAAATATTAAGGTTGATAAATCTCAATATGTGTACGAGATTAGTATCTGTGTGAGACTTATGAAACATCTCAATTAAATTGACTCATTTTTAACACATTTTTCATTTAATTTTTTAATATGTATTATTAAATATATAAATTAAGTAAGTATAGATAAAACTTATAATTAAATTTCATATTAATATATGAATAAATAAATCAAAACCGACCAACATTAATTGATTGTTGAATTTGTCTAACCGAACTAAATCCATAATTTTGGTTTGGATAGTTTCAGCTTAATTGATTTTATTAGTATGTTGGTTTTTATGTACATTTCTTAATTATTTAATTCCAAAAAAAAAATCTATTTAGCAAATAAAGGTTAAATAAAATTACTTTATTTTTTTAAAAGAATAAAGTAATATTATGTACATTAAATTATTATAAGTGTAAAATTGGGTGTACGTGGAAATTTTAAAACTTAGAGTAATGAAATAACTATGTGATTATTTATTAAATATTATTTATGTAATAATATATAGATTATTGTACGTAATGTTTATATATTTTTAGAACAATTTTTTTCTAATATTAGAATAATAATTTTATTTTAAATATTAAACAAAAATTAAAACTATTCTAACATTTATATTTTTTACTCTAAAAATAACGAGTTTCGTTTTATTAAATATATGTACTCATCTAACTTTAAAAAAATTAAAAAAGTACAAAAATAGAAAGCAAGTAAAAGCCACGAATCTATTAAATTCGTGTTCACACTTGGATCGTTCGCACACGGTTTTCTAATCCGATTTTAATTTAAGTACTTTGTCTGCTTAAGCTAGGATGCGGTGGGAGTTGTAAGTATTTGTCTGTATAAATTATTTATTATTTTTAAAATATTATTTATATTAATAAAATTTAAATTTAATATCATTTTTTAAAAATAAAAAATAAATATATAATAAAAAGTATAAAAATATAAAAATTTGTTTTGTGATAATATATTTTAAGAATAATAAATAGTCTTTTATTTGTGCTTATGTTTTTCACTTTAAATTTACATATTTTTTTAATTTTATAAAAAATAAATTATTTTGTTAATTTAATAACTTATAATAAGAAAAAAAAATTAATTTTTTATATATTAATATAAAATAATTAATTTAAATTTAAAAAAATAATTAATATGGTGTTGAATTTAGTCGGCAAAATTGCATCTCTGCACTCCACAATTTAAAGTCTACATTCTGGCCAAAATATATAGAATTTGGAGATCATAAGTCAGGCTTTTCATTATGAGTTTTGACTTTGTTAGCCACTCTTCTTAAAAACTTGCTTTAAAAACAAAATTTTTTTCCTATAAAAATAGTAATTTTTTAATATTTAATTATTAAATTTTTTTAATATATTATTTCATATAAAATATAATTTAATTTAAATTAAATTATAAATATTTAAAATTATTCAATCTTTTTAATTTAATTCTTATTATTTTTATTGTTATAATTTTTAATTTAAAAAATATTCAACATAAAATATTTATGTTAAATTTTTTAGTTAATATTTTTTTTAAATTAGATATAAAATTTAATATTTTTACGATTATAATTCGTAATAAGTGTTGTATACATTTTTTTTTCTTTACTCAGTATTTCTAGTCTAGAAAATGTGACACGTTGACCTTATCAATCATCAATATATCATAAACAAATCGTATTGGTATGATTATTTGAAGGAAAAAAAAAATCATATTGGTATATAATTTATGACAGATGTGATAAAGAAAGAAAGAAAAAAAAAATAACTTAGGCCAACCCAATTTCCCAAATTCCAATGTGTATCAGGCCTGTTTTGTGTTCACACGTATAATCATACATTTCAAAGCCAACATTTTCCAACCACATCCCAATCTTCCTCTATTTTGTTTGAGCTCCTTGACTTGTTTTGGTAGTTCAGGAATCCTCTTTCTCTAATCTTGAAACACATCTTTGAACAAATGACCGAAAATGGAAATCCCAAGAAACGGCAGAGAAAGGATGTAAATGAAAAAGATGATGATCCATCAAACGAAGAAGACAAGAAGAATGGTTTAAAGGGTATTCTTACTTCCTTATTATTGTTAGACGAGCAGGAAAAGTATGAACAAAGAGAACTTGAAAGAGTATCAGAAAACGACAAGTTGTTGTTCGATGAAAATCATAAGAAAACAACCCAAGCCATGTTGTACTATTCCTCCAATTTTGAAGATCAAAACAGCTTTGAGGTAGATGAATCAGAGAGAATGAAGAGAAAAAAGTCGAGGGTTGTGGCTGATTCAGTTGCTTTAGCTATAGCTTCTGATGGGTTGGAAAAAATCAAATCTGGTGGTGGTGGTGGTGGTGGTGGGGGGTCGGTGGGTCAGCAAAGGAGGTTGTGGGTAAAAGTCAGATCTAAAGCTTGGTGGGATGAGTGTAATAGACCTGATTATCCAGAAGAGGACTTCAAGAGAGCTTTTAGAATGGGAAGGGAAACATTTGATTTGTTATGTGAGGAGCTAAGTTCAGTTATAGCTAAAGAAGATACCACTCTTAGGAATGCTATTCCTGTGAGACAAAGAGTAGCTGTTTGCTTGTGGAGATTGGCTACAGGTGACCCTCTTCGCGTAGTTTCAAAACGTTTTGGTTTAGGTATATCTACTTGTCATAAATTAGTTCTTGAGGTTTGTTCTGCTATAAGAACTGTGCTAATGCCTAAGTACTTGCAATGGCCTGAAAATGGTGATTTGAGAAAGATAAAAGAAGAGTTTGAATCAATTTCTGGGATTCCTAATGTTGTTGGATCTATGTATACAACTCATATTCCTATTATAGCTCCTAAGATTAGTGTATCTGCTTATTTTAATAAGTTGCATACAGAAAGAAATCAGAAGACTTCATATTCAATTACAGTTCAAGGTGTTGTTAATCCTAAAGGAGTGTTTACTGATGTGTGTATTGGTTGGCCTGGTTCAATGCCCGATGACCAAGTACTTGAGAAGTCTGCCTTGTATCAAAGGGCTAATGGTGGTTTATTGAAGGGAGTTTGGATTGTTGGGGGTTCAGGGTACCCTTTACTTGATTGGGTTTTGGTGCCTTATACTCAACAACATCTTACTTGGACTCAACATGCTTTCAATGAAAAAATTGGGGATATTCAAAAGATTTCTAAAGATGCATTTGCTAGATTGAAAGGGAGGTGGTGTTGTTTGAAAAAGAGAACTGAAGTGAAACTTCAAGACTTGCCGGTGATGCTTGGGGCATGTTGTGTTTTACATAATATTTGTGAATTGAGAAATGAAGAAATGGACCAGCAACTTAGTTTTGAACTCGTTGATGATGAGATGGTTCCAGAGTCTGCTTTGAGATCTTCAAGTTCAAACAAGGCAAGGGATGCTATTGCTCATAATCTCTTACACCATGGCCTTGCAGGCACTGCTTTTCTTTAGTGGGTCTCTAGTTTCAATTTTATTTGTTCTCTGGTATTATCATTCTCTTCCTCATTTGTCACGGGGACACTCTCTGCCCCCTCTAATGAATTGTTGAGTTTAGTCTTTACATGTAAGTTATAGTATTTGAAGATCACAGGAATACTTTGTAAACTAGGCTTCTTTATCCCATTTACCATATGAGAAATTTAGCACCCTTTTGCTCAAACTTATTTGCAAGCAACATCAATAAAGTTTATGAAAGACTGAATTTGTATAACATGCTGTTTGTTCTTCGTGGTTCTTGGTACAATTAAGTTTGTGAAAGGCTGAATTTGGTTAGCATTTGAACAATAACGTTTAATGTTTATTAATTAATGTTGAAATGTGTATATAAGTATTAAAAACTGTGAAAACAGAGTAGGAGTTCGTAAGTAAAATATATTGGGGCAGTACCTTAGGGAGGGTAGCATAAGACCGAGTTTGTACTTGAACATTTGATTTTTATAGTAGAAAGTTAGGTAGTCCGATGGACCAGTGGTTTTCCTCTTAAGTCATGGTTATGGCTTAGCTTGTTTCCACCTAAAAATATCATGTGTTATTATTTTATTTTCACACTTATTTTTACACACGATTACATGTCTGGTTGCTTTGTTTAGGTTATTAAATTATAAATTAGTAAAAATTAAAAATAATCTATTCATCCATCTAGGTTAATTAGGTCCATAATTTATAAACGTTCATAAGTTATATTTTTCCTTATAATAATTAAGTTATAATGGTGATCACTCGTAGAAAATAATAATTTGAATACTATTACCAATTAATTCAATTTGTAGACAATTGATTCAATTAATAGTTCTTGAAAGTTTGATCACTTGTAGACAATTAATTCAATTCAATTTTTTACGGTTCATTTATTTGTTTTGCATGGTATCATAACACAAGTAAATATTTTTGGTTTTGCTTCCGTGATCTTTTTGTTATTTTTGTTTCTTTGAACTTGCTTATCCAATTGTTTTTTGCGACATTCATCGAGTTTTCATTAATGGAAATCAATATTGATAAAGATCTATCTGACAGTTAAACTTACGATAGTTCTGGTGTTGTAAGTTCTCTAGTTAATCTAAGCTTCACAGTCAAGTTACATCGTACAAGTTTTTTGGTTTGGAGAAAGCGTATGCTCTCAATCATAAACATCTATGGCTTGGAGGATTATATAGATATATGTGTATCACCTCCTCGTTATCTTGTTGATTCTACGTAAATGAATTTTGTGTTTGTGCAATGAAATTGATATAATGAACTTGTTAAAAATTCAATCTACGGTTCATTAAGTCCAAGCATGAGCTTTCATATGGTTAATGTTGGCATAGTTGTTGAAATGTGGTGCAAATTAGAGAATGTCTTCTCTTTATCCTGTGGAGCTAAGTTGATGGATTTTAAGACTTCCATTGCAAACTTTCAAGAAAGGAGATCTTTTATTGAGGATTATCCTACGTGTAAAGATGGTAGCAGATTATTTGGCGATCGTTGGTCACTTGATGCCTGATTATGACTTGGTATACTATGTATTTATTGGTCTTGATTCCAACTAAAATTCTTTTTATTTTGGGTGTAACTCTGCATTCCACCCCTTTTTATTTTGATGAATTATATTCATTTTCTTGTAGATGAGAGGATCTAATGATCAATTTAGAAATAACATGTTTAATACAAATATTGTCACATTTGGAAGAATGAATATCAAATATGTAAATCCTAAAAGCTCACAAGCTAAGAATTATCCTAACAACAATTCTTCTAATTCTGGTGGCTCTAACAAGAATAACTAAAATTCACAAGAATTATTTCTCATCAACGTGCAGGTTCTGATTCTAATTCATCATATAATTCCGGCTCTACAGATAACAAAGATAAGAAGTTTGTGAATAATAATAGTGGCTTTTATGGCAACAACAATGGAGGCTCTTATTGCAGTCGTATTCAGTGTCAATTTTGCACTAAGTTTAGGCATATTGTAAATCAATGTTACAAATTGAGAGATATTTTTGGTCGAAGTACCAATTCTAGGGCTATGGATATAGAAATTCAAAATAATTTAGGTGACAATTCTTATTCCACTTCTTTCTGGCTTCTTTATTGTGGTGTTTTTCATCATTTAACTAGTGATGGAAGCTTTTTGTAATACTCATTTTCATAATGATATTTAATTGTGGTCAAGGAATTTTGTTAGTTTATGATTATCCTTTTAAACTTCCTACTATTTTTCATACACCACACATATCACACAATTTGTTATCAGTACAAAAATTATGTGCTAATAATGATACATTTGTTGTGTTTCATGCCTATCATTTCTTTGTCAAGGATGTTCATATGAAGAAGGTCATACCTCAAGGCAAAGCTAATCAAGGTCTTTACACTCTTAGAGTACAAATGCTACCAAATAACACTCTAAGTGCTATTTGTCATGTTCTATTAAAACTCCTCCTAATTTCTTATGGCATTCAAGACTTGTACTTCAAGATATGTTTTGCTTTCTTTATCTAATGTTCTTGCTTTTCCTAAACTATTTTTTAATTTCAATAGTTGCTTGTGTGAAATTTGTTCTATATTAAGGCACATAAGTTTCCATTCAAGTCTCAACATCAACGAGCCTTAATTCCTTTTGAAATCTTATATGTTTATCTTTAGGTTTCTTCAGTGATTGTTAACATTGGTGTTCTCTATTTTTTACTTGTTGTTGATGATCATAGAAAATATCAATGGATTTTCTTTTTAAATGCCAAAAGTGATGCTAAATTTACATTTATGTCTTTCTTAAAATGATGGGACGTAATTTTGACACTAAAATCAAGTCTGTGCAATCTGACAAAGGAAAATAAGTTTCTTTTCTTAGTACTATACTATCTAATTTTGCATTGTACATCGCATTACCTACCCCCGTACATTCTAATAAAATGGGATTGTTGAGTGCATGCATAGAAGAATGGTTGATAAGGGACTTACTTTGTTGTTGCAAGCCTCCTTACCTACAAAATTTTAGATGTATACCTTTCATTCAGCTGGGACTGTTGAGTGCATGCATAGAAGAATGGTTGATAAGGGACTTACTTTGTTGTTGCAAGCCTCTTTACCTACAAAATTTTAGATGTATACCTTTCATTCAGTTGTTCATAGTATTAATCATTTACCTTCTAAATATCTCAAATTTCAAAGCCTGTATTAAATGCTTTATCATAAACAATCAGATTACATTGCACTGCATATGTTAGGTACTCTTTGTTTTCCATGTTTGCATGATTACAACAAGCACAAATTACTTCCTCGCTCTTCTAAATGTTTGTTTCTATGCTATACACCTAAGTAAGTTGGTTACCTTGGTTTAGCCTTAGCTAGTAAATGAATGTATACTAGTAGGCATGTGACATTTCATAAACACATTTTTTTCCTTTCAAAGAATCTAAATGCTCTATTTCTTCTGATAAGTCTACATCAAATCAATTTGTCTTGCTTACTCCACCTAGTCGTTGAGGAGTGCTTAAAAAGTACTAAATATACCATGTTTTGATGTAATTTAATTAATAAAATAGATTTATATTTGATTTATTTGATTTATATTTTAGACAAATCTATTTATTCAAATTAATGGGTATATTGTAGTATTTTGTAGGTATTTTAATATATAAATATTAAAATAAAATAAATATTTGAAGCATGCTCATCATATTTTTTGAAGATTAAATGAATATCATTTATTTGATATTATTCAAAGTGTAGAAAATAGATAATGGAAAATAAATAAAAAATAATTGTATGCTAAAAAATAATTGTATGTCGCAGCACAAGAAGATTTGAAATGGTCAAAAACCTGATTGCGATCCGATCGCACTACGACAAAAACACAAATTTTTCTCACATTATTTCCTATAAATAGGACCTTTTGTATACCAAGAAAAGAAGCTTCCAACTTGCGTTTGCAACAACTTTCTTTCTCCCTTTTCGGTAGATTTTTATATTTTTATCTTTTAAAATTTATTTAGTTCTTCCTCCAATTTTGAGGAAGAACATGTTTATATTTTTGTAGTTTCTAGTTTTTGATTCTAACAAATTCTGAAATGCAATTACTATAAGAGTTTTCCTATTCTTAGAATTAACTCTTTAAAGTTCCTTAAGGATATTGTTAAGGTATTAATTATATTCCTTTGCAATCCATATATCTGTGTTGCTTCTTCTGTATCATTCTTGATTTGTCTATGATCAATTATAACATGTCTAGATGATAATGAATATGATATAATAATAACATTGTTATGCTTACAAAATATTGACCATGTAAAAAATCTCTTAAAATAAATTGATTTTATTTTTATTCAAGATTTTTATAAATAATATTATTTGAAGGAATACATTACTTTTAATAACAAACTTAATATGAGAGTTAAAATTAAGCTTTAATTATCTGGACATAATTTAGAGAAATACTATTTTATTTTAAATTTAATTATTTGGATATTTAGAGCGAAACTCTATTTCAAAGGTTTTTTTTACAAAGAATTATTATTTGAAAATGTATTGACAACAAATTTTCTTAAATAGTTTTAAAAACTAAAAGTTATTTTTCAGATAGTTAAATTCTTAAGTTTAATTTGGACACCTTGAATAAAGTTTAATTAATTAACTCACTTGTGATTAGATGACTTGCTATTTTCTTAGAAATAAAACTAAAATTTAATATTTAATTAATTAATAGGTCTTATCTAAGGATATTAGTTAATTAATATTAAAAAAAGGAATTTGGGCCCTGTCTAAGGACACTTTCATACCAAAAAGAAAAAATCAATAAATATCAATTTATATATTTAATAACTTAAATAATATGAACAAACATAATTATTGAATTGTTATATCCATTATTCTCCACTATTTATGAATGTATTAAATTACATGAGTATCTGTTGAATCCATGTCTATCTTTATCTTTATACATTAAATTAGTTTTTTCAAAAACCAAATCATTGTGACAGAATGTTTAGGTTTAATTTTGTTTTTAAGATTTGAATAATATTTAAAAACCACATAATATTACTTCTTTGAATTGATCTTGGGAGTATACTTATCATTTCTATAAATGATTCGTATACATGCAAGAATTAATGAAATTTAAAATAGATAAGTATTTACAAAATCGATATTATCCCTGATTTCGTTCATAAATCATGAGTTGTCACACACTCTTATTTTTTTTATTCTAGTGTACTTATTTTACCTTATGTACCTACATAACTTACTTTTCCATCATCTATTTCATCTTTTGACTCATCTAGATTTGCCAGGTCTCCCACTGTGCATACATCTTTAAACAATGTGTCATATATTGCTTCTACACAGTTTTGTCTCCACATGGATCCTCTTTTGGTTCTAGCTCCTCTAGCACAGCCTTGCATCATTCTATCTCTATGGTTATTATCTCTCCTTCTTGTGTCTTAGCTTCTTATTGTCCTGATCCTATGACTTTATTAGTTGATACTTAGAATGAAATTCAATTGGTTGTTGAACTACCACCCATTTCTTCCTCATTACTTGATAATTATCATCTCATGACAACTAGAGCCAAAACTAGTATTTTCAAGCCCAAGCCTTATTCCCTTTATGTCAAAATTAACACATAACCCTCTAGATCTATTCATATAACACCCATTTATATTACATACTCAGTTTTAGCTACTCTTAGTATTCTTGAGTGTCATGAGGTCATAAAATAAGAAGTTCATACTCTTTTAAGGAATGGTACCTAGAAACTAGTGGAATGTCCTCAATAGTGTAAACTAATTGGGTGAAAATAGGTTTTTTACGTGAAACTTAAGTCTAATCATAGTTTGGATAAGTACAAGGCTTAGTTTTTTGTCAATGGGTACAATTTGTACGAAGGCATTGATTATTTAGAAACTTTTACTCCTATTGTCAAGCTATAGACTATTAAGATGGTCATGTCACTTCTACTCTCAAAGCCATGGCCTATAAAAAAATTGGATGTTAATAATACTTTCATCAATGGTGACTTAGTTGAATATATTTTTATACATCAGCCTTGTAGTTTTGAAGACAATTTTAAGCCTTATTTGGATCGTAAACTCTCTAAGCCTTATATAGGCTCAAATAGGCTCTATGAGTCTGGTATGAAAATTTTAGTGTAGCCTTTATTAAGTGTGGCTTTGTGAATTCTAAAGCAGACCCTAGTATGTTCTACAAGAGGACTAGTATTGGTCTTACTATTATGCATGTTTATATTGATGACATTTTTCTCACTAGTATCTATAGTGCATTTGTTATTAAGATCGTTGATATGTTGAACTATAAATTTGCTTTAAAGGTTCTCGATAACTTGCATTAATTTTTAGGCATTGAGACCTTTGAACTCATGATGTTATTCATATGAGTCAACAAAAAATTATAAAGGATCTTCTTAGCAAGCATAATTTAGAGTTGATTAAGCTTTCAAAAACACCTATGAAAGGTGGAGATATGTTGTCTAAGAAGGATGGAGTTGTGTTAGCTGATGCTAGTTCTTATAGGTGCCTCATTAGAGCTCTCCAATACTGTTTGCTTACTAAACCTAATGTAGTTTTTTATGTTAACAAATTGTGTTAGTTTCTCCATTAGCCCACTTATTAGCATTGGATTGCAGTAAAGAGAATCCTCGGGTACCTTAAGGAGACTTTTCCTTGTGGCCTAACTTTGCACAATAGTTCAAATTTTAGTCTTGTTGGTTACTGTGATTCTGATTTAACTGGGTGTATTGATGATTGAAGGAGCATTGAGTCTTATGTTGTTTTCTTTAGAGATCCATTGCTATCTTGGTTTTTTTCTTAGCAAAAGGTGAGGGCAAGATCAAGTATAGAGGCTCAGTATAGGTCCCTTGCACTTGCTTCTGTAGAATTGATATGGTTATAGTTTCTTCTACAATAATTAGATGTTCATATGGCTCACGTTCCATTGCTTTTGTGTGATAACTTGAGTGCTACTCAGTTGGCTACAAATCCCATCCTTCACTCATGCATGAAGCATGTGAAAATTGATTGACATTTTATTAGAGATCAAATATAAGATGGTACACTTGAAGTGAAAAAAAATTGATCTTATGTTCAATTAGTAGATACATTTACTAAACATTTAGTTGATTTTAAGTTTCACTCTTTAAAAACCAACCTTATGGTGCTTCCACCACCATAATCTTGAGGGGTGAATGATGTTGAACAATGTATATGAGTTATACTTTTCCTTAGAATGATTGTTAGCTTATGGTAGTTACAATGGTGATCAATTGTAAACAATAATAATTTGTAGACTTTTATCACTATAAACATCCTACTAAATAATTCATTAATCAATTAATTTAATTCAATTTTTTACAATTCATTTCTTTGTTCTGCAATTAAGAATTTTTTTGTTATTAATTAATAATTTAATTTTTTTAATAATTTTTAAATATTTATCCTTACAAAAGTCACAAGATTTGATTTTCTTTCTAGAAAAATGTTCACTAAAAATGGAAAAATCAACATTCTAATTAAAAATAATTTTAAATGATTTAGAATTACTTCAAATTTTTAAGTGAATCTTTAAAAAGTTAATCAAAATCAAAAATCGCTATTAAACGTACCTAATAAAAAATTGCATGAAAAAAGTCAAAAATTGGAAATAAAAATCGTCATTAGAATGGATTGATGGAGTTACAAATGTTAGAATGGACTAACATTAATGGTCTCTAAGCTTTTCATGCTTTTCCTTTTGGAAATTGCTCAAGATATTATTAGCCAATAAGACATTCTTCATAAACTTTGAAAGAAGGGTGATGTTATTAGTAAGATTAAGCACAATTTTCATAAGAAAGAGTCTTCAATCCATTGAAGTTCAAATGGATATAATGAAAATATCAAAGCCCTATTGGATGATTCATCTTTTCCATAAGTAAAGTATGAGAACTCTTGGCAACGGAAAAAATATATTTGGTTTCATTTTAGCATGATCAATGACAACCCTTCTTGGATCATAGATTTCACAAGTTCTGATGAGTGCTCAAAAAGCACTAAAATTACCATGATTTTATGCACATTAATTGATTAAAAATATATATATTTATATGTTTTATCATATATTTATATAAATTTATCTTTTTCGGAATCACGGGTGTTTTTATTATTTTTCAGGTATTTTCACTTAAAAACGTAACTTAAAGACTCAAAGAGGAATACTGGAGGCAAAACATCACAAATATATTAATAAATAAATGGGAAAAGGTCAACAAATATGGAAAAATTGGACAAAATGGGTCAAAAAGGAGAAAATCGCGCAAGAAGACGCCCCACGTAACGCATCGGCCATCATGGCCAGGCGCGCCTTCTACCGCCTCCGTGCGCGCCGCTTCCATTTCGCCCCATTTTTGCACGCAACCGCCCCCATGACGTCATGCTGACGTCATCAATGACCTCAGCAATTGCACTCCGCGTTTTCATCATTTTTAACATTTTTTCACCCACTTTTTCTCTCCATCCTCACCTATAAATACCCCCCTTCTCTTCACTTCTAAACACACCTCAAAACCATTCTTCTCTTCTCTTTCTTTCTCTCATTTCTTAGTTTTTAAGCTTTTCTTAGTTTCTTTCTTAGTTTTTAGCTTTTCTTAGTTAATTTCTCTTAGTTTTAGAGTTCTTTCCTTTTTGGGAAGAACTAGTTATGTTTTTGTAATTTATTAGCTTTTCGATTCAATAAATGGGAGTGCAAATTCCGCTTGGAGGTTTTCCAACAACGGGAATAGCTTCGAATTCTGTAAGGATTTTATTTTCTTTATAGTTATTTTTATGCTTTATTCTTACATGTTATATTTAATTTGTCTGTGATTAAATTTAACTCTGCTGGCAGTTTATAAACATGATGTAATAATAACGTTGTTATGCTTGCTAAATATTAAATAGGTAAAAATCTCTAAAATGAATTGATTTTATTTTTATTCAAGATTTTATATTAAGAATGTTAGAGAGAAATATATTATTTTTCATTACAAACTTAAATGTGAAAATTAGATTTTAAGGTTTAGTTATCCGGTCTAATTTAGAGTAGTGCTTTTTTATTTGTTGGTACAATCGCCCGGTAGTTAGAGTGAAGCTCTATTTCAAAAGTTTTTATAAGAATTATTATCTGAAAAAGTATTGACAACATGTTTTCAGTAATGGTTTTAAAACTTGAAAGTTAGTACTCGGATAACTAAATTCTTAGGTTTAATTTGGACACCTTGAATAAAGTTTAAATTGTCTAACCCCACCAAAGGTGTCATTTAAATGGTTCATTTTCAATCTCTTAGAAAAAAGAATTAATTTAATTAACCAAATTAGTTATCAACCCCACCCATAGGTGTTAATTGATTTGTTTAGTTAACAAAGAATATCTAACCCCACCAAAGGTGGTATTCATATAAAAAAGAGTGAATCAATAAATATCAAATCATATCTTTAATAGCCTAATTAATATGAGCAAGCATAATTAACTTAATTATTATATCCATAAATACTCCACCATTATAAATGATAAAATTTGCATAAATGTTTATTGAATCTATGTTTATTTTTATGTAAGTAGATAAAAAACACAAAATCCCAAAATATCGTGACAGGATGTTTAGGATTTAATTTCATTTTTAAAAGTTTGAATAATAAATTAAAAACCACATACATTCCTTCCTTAGATCGACCTTGGGAGTATACTTATCATTTTCTAGGAAATGATTCGTGCACTTGCGAGAGTTTTATAAATAAATAAAATAAAAGTAACGGGCAGGATCGGCGATGTCGGTTTTACCCCTATCAAGTTTTTGGCGCCGTTGCCGGGAAAGGAATTGCCTTTTTAAATTATTTATCAATATTTTAAAACCTTTTTGTGTTGTAAATAATTGTGATTTTTTTTATTTAAAAAATAAATAAAAAAATTTTGTTGTTTGTGAAAAGTAAAAAAAAATTCAAATTTTAATTTCATAATAAATAAAAAAAATATAGCATGAATAATAAAATAATTTTGAATTTTGAAATTTGAAGTAAAAAAAAAGTAAATAAATTTTAAATTAAATTAATAAATAAATAAGAATAAAAAATAAAAATAATAATAAAAATAATAATAAAATAATAAAAAATAATAGAAAATAAAAAAAATAAAAAAAATTTATTTTATTTAAAAAATAATTTATTTTATTTTTTTGTTCTTTTATCTTTTTCAATTATTATTATTTTTTCAATTTATTTTATTTTATTTTATTTTTATTTTTTTGGCTTAATTTTTAATTAAATTTTTTTTTCTCTTTTTATTTTTTTTATTTTTCTTTTACTTTTTTAATTTATTTTATTTTTGGTTTAATTTCTTTTTCAAATTTTTTTTAACTACTTTTTTTATCTTAATTTTCGTTTAAGTTAATTAACTTAGGTTTTTAGTAACTTAATTTACTAACTTATATTAATTTACTAACTTAATTAATTAGATTTTCATTAACTTAATTAACTTACCTTTTTATTAACTTAATTAACTTAAATTTTAACTTAACTTAACTTAATTAACTTAATTTTAATAGCATGAAAAGTAAAGATCTAAGGGAGTTCTGTCTAGGAGACTAGTTCCTGGAAGCCTTTGTGCCACTAGTCTTTCCTGGGAACGTTGCTCTGTCTAGGAGGATGGTTTTTAAGGAGCCTTTGCCCCACCATTCTTTCCTGGGAGCACTCTTGATTAATACTAATTATGTTATTTTAACTTAGATATTATACTTAAAAAAAACAAAAAAAAAATCTGAAACTATCTCCAAAATTTTAAAAGTTTTAAATACAATCTCAAGAGTTAGTTTCTTTGTTTGATCTAGGTACAATTGTGTTTTGATGCCTTAATTATTTGATTTGTACCTAGATGTGAGTTATCTAAAACCCTCAAGCATGCCCTTAGTTTTTAGTACAGAAAAAAATTTAAAAATCAATAGGGCATGTTTGAAACAGTATAGGTAGACAATCTTGTCTTACTTGTAGGTTTGATTGACTCAATGATGAGGGGACATTGAGTTTACTTAAAAGGCAATCCCCAAGTTACGTCTTGCTAAGATGTTAAACTAAGCGCTGGATGGGAGGCAACCCATCATTTTAGGTAATTTTTTGTTATTTGTTTTATATACTTAATTTTATTGTTTATTTTAGTTTAATTATATGTGAATAGTTTTTAAATTGTTAAAACTAAAAATATTTGTTGAGTTGTTAGAAGTTCACAAAGAATCGTCTGTATACACTTTAATGATGAATATGATGAATGCACCTGCATTTCTCCATTACTACTTACACATTCTCAAGAAATAGGTAATCTTTCTTCTCTTTTCTCTTTATCTTTAATTTATAGTTGTTATATTGAGGACAATGTAAGTTCTAGGTTGGGGGTGGTGAAAAGTTACCATGCTTAATTAGAAAAGAAAAAAAAAGATTTAACAATTTAAAAATTAAAAAAAAATTCTTTTTTATGTTCACATCTTCATTTTTTGTGTTTGGTTTTATTTTTGTTTTGTGTGATTTAGTAATTTTTGAAATTAAAAAAAAATAAAAAAAATATATTTTCTCACAAAAATTTATCATTTCTTTAAATCAAATTTAAGTAAATAGTTAAGTCTTTTGTACTGTTAGATTAATTTTTGAAAACATATCATGAAATATTTTGTAATTGTTTTTGATAATTAGTTAGTTTTTGTCATAACTAGTATTTCTTGATAAGATGTAGAAATTATATTAAACCCAAAATCGG
Organism: Hippophae gyantsensis; assembly: GCA_030763125.1. Lineage (NCBI taxonomy): Eukaryota > Viridiplantae > Streptophyta > Magnoliopsida > Rosales > Elaeagnaceae > Hippophae > Hippophae gyantsensis. Next base: position 16,748,246 of record CM061038.1, on the reverse strand, counting down.
TGTTTATGAATTTGTTTTAGTGGAGACTACCTTTGTGAGATATAATTTGAGCCTAATTTCCCTTATTCAGAGTGAAATATATATTTTTTCTACTCCAAACACATTTCTTATTTCTTCAATTTTTTAGATGATCTCTATAGGTATTAACATTGAATGTATGAATTTTTTCTCATCTTAATAGAGTGTCGTATATTTTTTATTATTATTTTTGCTTAGATTAAATGATTTGAGTATAAATTGATAGTATATGCTTTTATCTCATTCATGCATGACTGCTACAAAGAAAAAGATATATTTGGGGTTACCTAAACCAAATCAAACAGAAAAGCCACAAAATTAACCACTCACCATAATCCTAAAAAAGAAAAATGTACAATCTATACATGGGTTGACTCTCTAAAAAAATGATATATATTGAAAAGTATCTTCAGAAAAATATAGAGAGATAAAGAATATATAGTATAATCTACATACTATGACCCGCATTACCCAAAATCCAAAAACAAAAAAATGTACAATCTGTACATGGGTTGACTCTCTAAAAAATGATATATATTGAAAAATATCTTCAGAAAAATATAGAGAGAAAGAATATATAGTATAATCTACATACTATGACCCACATTGCTTACAAAGTTGTGAGTAAAGGCTAATTACAAAAGAAAGATATAGGAAGTAATTCCCTAAAAAGTCATTGCACTTTCTTCGTTTGTAAAAGGCATATATCTTGCAATTTTTTCTTAATGAGTTTGATTTATGCATGAAAATAATTTTTATATATGATATCTTTATAATTTATACATTTGATTCCTTCCATGAGATCAACGTCAAAATAACACTTTGAGCCTTTCTTCTTTATACATATGCGAACATATTAGTTCATTTCTATACATCAACTCTTTCGCATATAAATTAGTATGAGTGTTTGAACCCATAGGATTCAGTGTTTTGAGAGTATTGACTTGTGAGGAATAGAGTCGAAGCGAATTCGGATTCATGACACTGAAATTGGGTGAAATTAAATTGATACATTTTTGATATGAAATATGAAAATGATTTTAGACTAATTATTATAATAAATCATGATTGTTTAAAAAGATTAAAATAACTTATGCTTGAGATTTTAATTATGATCTTAAAGGAGATTAAAAAGTATGAGAAATTTTTGTGATATGTTGTTTTCTTTTATTCTTAAACGTTAATTTTGATTTTGTTGTAATTTTAGTTTTAAGTTGATTGTTGTTATTATTTCTTTTAATTTTTACATTTAGTTCAATGTTTGTGGGTATCATTACTGAAAACCCTCACGAGACTCAAACTCGTCCACTAGGGCAACCTAGGGGTTTAAAGGCTTGTTGCATAGGCTAAATGCAACCGTGTCAATCCATGGAAGTGATTTAGGATAGTTTAATTTTTAGTTTTTATCGCTTCTCTTGCTAAGGGACTAGCAAGAAGCTGGTTGGGGGTTGTGATGAGTGCTCAAAAAGCACTAAAATTACCATGATTTTATGCACATTAATTGATTAAAAATATATTTATATGTTTTATCATATATTTATATAAATTTGTCTTTTTCGAAATCACGGGTATTTTTATTGTTTTTTAGGTATTTTCACTTAAAAACGTTACTTAAAGATTCAAAGAGGAATACTGGAAGCAATACATCACAAATATATTAATAAATAAATGGGGAAAGGTCAACAAATATGGAAAAATTGGACAAAATGGGTCAAAAATGTCAAAAAGGAGAAAATCGCACCACCGCGCCGCCCAGCCGGGCCGAGCCCCGCGCACGCCAGCTCCCAGCCGCGCGCAGCATGCCCCACGTCCGTGCGCGCCCAGTCCCAGTTCCGCGTGCGCCCGCGCGCATCTCTCTGCTCGCCTGTGCGCGCGCCTACTGCCCTCATCGCGCGCGCCGCTTATTTCGCCCCATTTTTTGCGCGCGATTGCCCCATGACGTCATCTTTGGCGTCATCAATGACCTCAGCAATTGCACTCCGCGTTTTCATCATTTTTTAACATTTTTTCACCCTCTTTTTTTCTCCATCCTCACCTATAAATACCCCCTTATATTCACTTCTAAACACACCTCAAAACCATTCTTCTCTTCTCTTTCTTTCTCTCATTTCTTAGTTTTTAAGCTTTTCTTAGTTTCTTTCTTAGTTTTTAGCTTTTCTTAGTTAACTTCTCTTAGTTTTAGAGTTCTTCCCTTTTTGGGAAGAACTAGCTATGTTTTTGTAATTTATTAGCTTTTCGATTCAATAAATGGGAGTGCAAATTCCGCTTGGAGGTTTTCCAGCAACGGGAATAGCATCGAAGTTCTGTAAGGATTTTATTTTCTTTACAGTTATTTTTTATGCTTTATTCTTACATGTTATATTTAATTTGTCTGTGATTAAATTTAACTCTGCTGGCTGTTTATAAACATGATGTAATAATAACGTTGTTATGCTTGCGAAATATTAAATAGGTAAAAATCTCTAAAATGAATTGATTTTATTTTTATTCAAGATTTTATATTAAGAATGTTAGAGAGAAATATATTATTTTTCATTACAAACTTAAATCCAAAAATTAGATTTTAATGTTTAGTTATCCGGTCTAATTTAGAGTAGTGCTTTTTTATTTGTTGGTACAATCGCCTAGTAGTTAGAGTGAAGCTCTATTTCAAAAGTTTTTATAAGAATTATTATCTGAAAAAGTATTGACAACATGTTTTCAGTAGTGGTTTTAAAACTTGAAAGTTAGTACTCGGATAACTAAATTCTTAGGTTTAATTTGGACACCTTAAATAAAGTTTAAATTGTCTAACCCCACCAAAGGTGGCATTTAAATGGTTCATTTTCAATCTCTTAGAAAAAGAAATTAATTTAACTAACCAAATTAGTTATCAACCCCACCCATAGGTGTTAATTGATTTGTTTAGTTAACAAAGAATATCTAACCCCACCAAAGGTGGTATTCATATAAAAAAGAGAGAATCAATAAATATCAAATCATATCTTTAATAGCCTAAATAATATGAGCAAGCATAATTGACTTAGTTATTATATCCATAAATTCTCAACTGTTTTAAATGATAAAATTTGCATAAATGTTTATTGAATCTATGTTTATTTTTATGTAAGTAGATTAAAAACACAAAACCCCAAAATATCGTGACAAGATGTTTAGGATTTAATTTCGTTTTTAAAAGTTTGAATAATAAATTAAAAACCACATACATTCCTTCCTTAGATCGACCTTGGGAGTATACTTATCATTTTCTACGAAATGATTCGTGCACTTGCGAGAGTTTTATAAATAAATAAAATAAAAGTAACGGGCAGGATCGGCGATGTCGGTTCTGCCCCGATCAAGCTCCACCTTTTATTGAAGCAATATACCTCTTCTGTTACAATTGTCCTACACTTAATAAATTTCTTTTCAAGTTTGAAATGTAAAAGATATTTGAAATAATCTCAACATTATCTTCCTTAGTCTTGATTTGAATATCAATATTTCTCATAACGTACACTGTAAAATGGTCCCCAAAACTCATAATAGTACAAAAATCTTCATTTAAGTTTGAAAAGGACTAATTACTATGCATAGGATTACTGCAGCTAGTGTCTAGATACCATATGTCTAGTGCAAATATATTTTTCTATACATGAAACGCAATGAAGAGTTTTTATTGTTCACTATTTGCAAAATTTGACTTATCTTCCTATTCTTTGTTACTGTGCAACTTTGTGAAGCATTTAGATTGAATGTGGCCAATCCTATGACATTTGAAGCACTCAATAATGAACTTATCAACATAGTGGTCAAGACCTTTATCTCGACCTTGAGAATGATCTTTAGATCTCCATGAGAATGATCTTTATTTCTAAAATTCTACAGTTGTTTTCTTCCATTTCTATATCCTTGATATCCTTTTCCTCTTCCTCCTCTTCCACAATTTAGACCTCGGCCTCTTTCTCTTTAACATGAGATTCAAAAAACATTTTCAGTGCTTGTTCATCAATTGTAGTGTTTCTCTGGTTAAGCCTTTACTCATATACTAACAACAAACTCTATAGCTCATCAATGGAAAGGTCAACATCATTGGATTCCTCAATTGAACAAGAAAAGTAGTCAAACTTTGATGCCATTGATCGAAGAATTTTCTCAACTATGATGACATCAGCCATTGTATCAACATGTAGCCTTATCTTATTTGCAATTTCCATTGTTCTTGAGAAATACTTATTCACTAACTTTCCCTACTTCATTTGGAGAGTCTCAAAATCTATATGTAGAGCTTGAAGTTGAGATTGCTTGACTTTCACAAAGCTTTTGTACTTCTTCATTGAATCTCATATCTCTTTGGAAGTGCCTTTCTTGAGAATGGTCTCAAGAATGGTTTTCTTTTGTTATGCTTCAATCATATAATTTGTTCTACTTTTTTTTCAACAAATATGTTTCCATAAGGCTCAAATACTCTATAAATCTTAGAAATTCTCCATTAACATGGTTTAGCTAGCAATTAAAAACTGAAAAGCTTCACTTAGTATCATGTGTTCACCCTTTCAATACTTTTTTAATATTTTAAATAAACTAATAATTTTAGATAATAAATAACAAACATAATAACTTAATTAAGAATTAAAAAGTAGAATTTTAAATACTTTAATTAAGATTATTTATTCACCATTATATAATTTTTTATAAAATTAAAAGGTATAGATTGTCCTTAATTATGTGGTTATAATTTTTTAAAATTTTAATATTTTTTATTAAAATTAATTCATTTTAGAATAATAAATAACAAATATAATAACTTAACTAAGAATTAAAAATTAGAATTTCAAAAGACTTTAGGTAATATTATTTAATTATCTTACATTATTTTATTTTTTTATAAAATTAAAGTTATAGATCGTATATAATTATTTTTATCATACTTCTTCAAAACTTAAATTTTTTTAATTAAAGTTAATTATTTTTTGAATAATAAATAAAAAAATATAATGATGTAGTTTACAATTAAAATCTAGAATTTCAAAATACTTTTGTTACAATTCTTTATCACTCTTTCTTAATTTTATTTTTAATAAAATTAAAAATTATAGATTGCATATAATAATTTTAGTCATACTTCTTCAAAGCTTTAATATTTTTAATTAAAATTATTTTGTTATGGAATTATAAATAACATGCAATATTATTTTATACCAATTTTTGTTAACATAAGATATGACTGTTTTTCATTAAATTTGAAGATAAACAAAATATTAGAACCTTAGACTATGTAAAGATCGTCTTTGGCCCTCCAAAACTTGACATAATAATTATAAGATGAAAGATAGAAGAGATCTACATTTTCACTCTAGTAACTATATAGAAAGAGAGTATTTATCTATGATTCTCTGTTATGAGATCAATTGATGTTTTAAGATGATAACAAATTATGTGTATATATGAATATATATAAGGGAAATAATTAACATGATAGTTATTCCATGTCTTAATAGTATTGGGTTGTTATAGCTTGGTAAATATTTATCCTTTGTAGACATCTATTTTTAATTATCTCCTAAATTATCCTTTAAGATAATTAAAAGATAATCTTTGGACCTTTATCTATTTAATATAGTTAAAGGATAATTATTAAGCCTTTATTACTTTAGGATAATTATAGGCACTTGTTGAGCATGGCCCATATAGCTCTTTATTGACTAGGATTACTCTTTCATTATGATGTGGGATATACAAAGTTACCTATAACATCAACCCCGTACTTTCTAGCCTTTGGGCTAGAATCTTTGACAATAACTTATGTCAATACTTGTATTTAATACCTTTATTATTTATGCTGATGATACTGAGCTCATCCTTGTGTGTTTTTTACCTACCTAAGTGAAAAACTTCATGCTATGTCTAGCCATTTAAAATGTGCACGATAGTGTTTTTTTTTGGTGATATCTTTAGATTTTTTATCGGAGTTTTGGTTAGAAAGTTATGTTAAAGTTAATATTTTAATTAAGGAAGTCAAACCTTCTTTTATTTTTTTTGGAGCTCAAAATTCAAACCCTAAGACTAATCCCTCTAAGATTAGCTAAGTGATCTTAGTGATTGATTTTTCTTCATTTTTTATGTATTGTTCTTCATTTATCTTGCATGTAGTGTAGTATAATTATTTTTTTATCATCCAAACATTTTGCACCTCACGGGTATAACGTACTTTCCTAAGCAAAAAGTGATGGATACCAGATTCATGGATGCACAAGATCATGTCTTTCCATCATGGGTGTGTACCAAGGCAGACAAGGATCAACATAAAAAATACTTGTTAGAGGTCGAAGGTAGGTCAGATAGAGTTATGACCAGCCCATGTCTAGTCGAAAACACCCTAACCTATAGTGGGTTAGTCAATAGTGCCTTGGTCGATGGTGATTTGGTTAGTATCATCTTGGTTGATAATATTTTGGGTGAAAGCCTCCTAGTTGGCCATCTTCTAGGTGGTAGCACCTTGGCTGATGAAGTCATGGAGAATAAAGTTATGGCTAACAAAGTCTTAGAAAATGAAGTTGTAGCCAACAAAGTTCTAACTAATGAAGTTTTGACCAACAAAATTCTAGCTAATGAAGTTATAGCCAGTAAAGTTCTAATTGATAATGTTATGTGTGGTAACATTTTGGTTGGCCAATTCATGGCTGAAAATCCTCTAGCTAGTGATGCTCCAGTCGAGAAGGTCCAAACTGATTGATGGGTATAGTCCTTTCAATTAATTTGATTTTTTGGCTATGTTTATGAAGACAGTTCTAGAATCTTATCAGGATCTATTGTAAGATGACTTATATCTTTCCAAAAGGATTTGCATAAGTATGGGGGCCTTGATAATGTTGTTGTTGGTACACCTATTTTCAACCCTTGGACTCTTCTTTGTGACCCTTTTCTTGACTCATGTACTCAAATTTCTCATTTTAATGAAGTGATGTAGAGATATGGAAGGATGGATATCTTTAGGAAGTTTAGGAAGTGGGGATCATATCTTACCACCTCAAGTTCTGGTAGAACCAATATCCTAGTATACTTTAACAAATTATCCCCTTCACTTGTTGATGCAAAAATTTGTATTAATAGCTTGCAAGTGCATGAGTAACTTATAATAAGCAACAAGTATACTTCCAAAGTTAATCTCTAAAGGAATTTCAATGGTTGTACATAATTTTTCAATTTCTTAAAGACTTAAACAAACAATTAAAGGAAAAATTAAACCTAAATACTGATAATTGAGTTGAAAATCCTAAAATAAGAAAAATAATTAAAAATTGACTCAACTCAAAATGAAATCAAGAAAGTTGTAAAATCAATGGAGGACTTATAAAAAATTTAATACTTTCTTCGAAAGATTTAGGTGAATTAAAGTGAATGAATATATAAACTTAGATTATGGTTTTTCTTTTAAAATATGAAAAACTCTTACGTCAAGGAATTGTTTTTGTTAATCAACTAATTAATGTCTTATGATGGGATGATTAACTAATAGATTAAATTATGCCCAAGAAAATTGCAACCGATTAAATCAATGCAATGATTAAGTCACCAATTTAAACTCTTGTTCATGTTGTCCAAATTAGATTTAAATGATGTGTTTGAAACCTAATTTTTAAATTCTTAATCTATCTATGAAGATTAGATGGCCAATAAATTGTTCATAAATAAATCTTGCAACAAATATTGAACGAAGAAACAATCTTTATTTAATTAGTTATAAAAATATTCACCTAAATAATCTAAATAATCATGGCAATAAAGCTAAATTTTCATAGTAAAATTAGCTAGATATGCTTAGATTAATATCCATGATCAAATAAAAGTAAACATTCATCCAAAAAAGTAAAAGAATATCAATCTAGAAATAAAAATATTCCTAATTAGATCTAATTACTAACAACAGATGGATTATGTTTCCTTCTCTAAAAGTGTGTAATCTTGATCTTCAAAGGGCTATTGAATCTATAGAATGACTTCTCTTCTTTTCTTGGATGTAGAAAAACTCCCACAGTTGCCTCAAAATTTATTTTTAGTCTAATCTCTTTGACCTAATGAACCATTGGAACCTATTTATATGTATAATACTATTCAAAATTTGAAGTCCCAATTTTAGTATGTGCTCTCCAACACACACTTTTTCCCACCACGACTCACAACTCATAATCACCCTTATTGTCTAACCCAAGGCTCATTTACTATAGCATACATTTTCTCCCATTGCGATGTGCATTGTTTGATTGGACTAGGAACAAAACTGCAGGTTAACTATCGCAACACACTTTTTCCTCCATCATGGCACGCCATGTTTGTCTTGACATTGATTGTTCCCCTTAAACAGTGGTTTATTCTTGATGTAAGGCTTACATGCCTTAGTCTCTTTCACTTTTATGGTACTATTTGAGTGTTCAAAGTATTGTATCTTTGTTTGTTCACATTGTTTACCTCTTTTGAAGTAATAAACACCTGAAATACAAAAAAAGATATATGTGATATCGAAAAGATAGATTTGCATAAATAATCAAGTAAAAATGCTATAATCATACGTATTCATCCCAAATATATAAGTGATTTTTAAGCACTTATCATAACCTCTAACTAGCTTCTTACTAGCCCCTAATAAGTGAGACGATCTAAAAACTTAAAAGAAAAGATAAATGACTTAACTATACTAACCTAAATAACTTCCATAGATTGTGACAGTTCATTTAACATATGCAACAAGCATTTAAAACCTAGGTGGCCTTAGTGGACCAGTTCTAATCTAGTGAGAATTTCCAGTGATGATACCTACAAACATTCTAATAGGTAAAAACTAAAACTAAAAAGGCTAATAACAAAACTAAAAACTTAAATCAACAAAAATTCTCAAAACTCAAGCATAAGTTCATCCAACATCTCAAAGGATCAAGGTTTGTCATGTAAATTAGTTATACATCACAAATTCATGCCCCAATATTAGAAAAATATCAACATTGATTCCCCTAAACCTAGTGCTAAGAATTTAAATTCATTTCGACTCTATTTCTTACAAGACATACTCTTAATATCACATTGATCCTATGGGTTCAAGATCTTAACAAAGTATATGTGAACAAAAGTTATGTGAAGAAGAAAACAAAAAGATTATTATATGTTTATAAACAAGAAAGGCTCAAATGTGCATAACATGAATCTCATGAAAGGAATCAAATGCTAGGATTAGGAAGACATCATATTATCAATATCATACTTCAATCAAAATTAATAAGCAATAAATATCAAATATGTTCCTATAAATGAATGAAAATGCATTTGACTTTAAGAGGTTATTTTCTACTATTTTTGTAATAGCCATATCACTACTTTTAAAAATTTAGGGTCATAGTATTTAGTTATATTATTTTCTCTTTATGTTTTTTTAAGAGAACCCCATATGTATCATTTTTTCTAGAAATCAATCATGAAATGAAGATAAGTACATAATTTCAATCACTACTCAAATCATTTCATCAAAGAATGAAAATAAGTAAATGATACCTCATCAGATGTTTAAATTCCTAACATTCAATGCAAAATTTACGGATATCATCTAACAATTTAAAATAATTGAAAAATGTTTAAAAGAGTAAAAGAAAGATTATTATTCATAATAAAATGGTATTGAGTTAATAATCTCATAAGGTTGTCTCCAGTATTTCTTAGACCCCAATTAGGGTTCCTTTCAATTTCAACATCCAAGCATGAAACGTAAACTGTGAATAGAATTAACTCTTACAAAAATCCTTGAACATATTTAAGGCATCAAACAAAAAATAAATAGATTCAATTGATCACCTTAAATTAATTAAGAGTGGTAATTTTGTATCAAACAAAATTTATTGGACCTATATGTCCCTAATAAACTAAATAATAGCAAACAAATGTTTGAAAAACATTTAGAATTCAAAATTGCATAAGTCAATTGATCACCTTAAATTAATTAAGAGTATGGTAATTGTGTATCAAACAAAATTTATTGCACTTATATGTCCCTAATAAAGTAAATAATAGCAAACAAATGTTTGAAAAAAATTTAGAATTCAAAATTTCATAAGGAACTTTTCTTTCACCCCTACCAAGAATTTACATTGTCTTCAATGTTTAAATGTAAAGTAAAAAAGAAATAAAAAGAAAGAAAAGTTACTCTTCTCATAATAGTACAATGTGATTAAGCATAGTGATGTGGTTACTACTATTATTGCATCCTTCATCTAATTCAAGTTCTATCACATAGAGAGAATCATTACGTATTCTTATGAATTATACATTACCAAACAACTATGAAATTAATAGGTTTCAATGACATAAACATTTTTTACAATAGTAGAAATAAAAATTAAATAAAATACATCACATCTAAAAGATAACATAATAAAAATAAAAATACATAAAAATAAGCCCAAAAAATGTTAGAGCTCAATTCTCCATATCATTTGGTTCTTCTTTGTGCAAATTCAGACGCAATGGACAAAATCATAACCAGGATACTTAGGTATTCTCTTAAATTAATTGTAGTCCATTCTAAAATGAGAGAGATGAAATCTTTGCATCTCATGGAGAGATTTCATGTATTCAGTCTGAAAACGCATATGCTCACTTATCCATTCTATTTGTTGGGCCTGATAATTTTTTATGTAATTTACCTATTCTTGCAACTTTTGAACTTGGTCTTTAATTGAAGCTTTGGAAGAAGAGGTGACTCTTTGACTCCCTTGGGTGGCTTTGGTCCCACTTGTGAGGTCTTTTATGCAGTTTGAGGTCAATAAGTCACCAAGCTGCAACAAAACCCCACCTTTGGGAAAGTTCACCCTAGCTTTAGCACTAAGGGTTGTGATGAGTTAGGGAAATAACTTAATCAGTGATTATTTATGGATAATTTGATCCGCTAGTTTATTATTGAATAAGATATAGTAATATAGTCTTTTCTTGGTCTATTGTACTATAATGCGTAATGGGCATCAGTCTAAAGTAGATAAAATACTGTCAAATTTGGGAGATCTTTGTTAAGTATTTAGCATCAAAGGATTTGTATCTCCCACTAACAATATCCCATTCTGCCTCTAGATAATTCTCATACTCATATTGACTAACATCCCTCATTCTATCGAAGGCATTTATATCAAAAAGGGCCAATGGGACAAGCACACCCCTTATCATTGCTTGGTTGTCCATATCATCAAGGACATAGTATAAAAGTCCAGTACTCCAACCAAGGGTCACTATTTTATCATTTATACCATTAATCGATGTACCCCAAAAGTTAGTCCACTTTTCACTTAATCTCTTAGCTTTATCAAACCTTAATTTAGCTTTAAGACTAACAAATTTAGCTATAATTTTCGTCAAATAGTTTTTAATGTTTTTATTAAAATTAACTAATTATAGAATAATTATGAGTCAAACCTAACTTTATATAAGAATGAGTAGTTTATTTAATAATGAAAATACAAAGTGTGAAAAAGCATCTTATTCAAGTTTGAGCCCAACTTCTTTTATTATAAAAATTTTTATTTGCTTTAATATGTATAAATTTTAATACTATAAAAGAAAAAAATAAAATTATTAAATTAATTAGTTTCACAATGTTCTTAATAACTCTCGTAATGATCTAATTTATTAATTTTTATACTTTAAAAACTTAAAAATATTTCTTAATTTTTTTTTATATATATGTTACATATATTTTATGCTTATTCATAAAGTATTTATCAAGAAGGTTATTTCATTTGTCCATTATATTTGACTATTACAACGATTAATAACTCTCGTAATGAAGGTTATTTCATTTGTCCATTAAAAGGAAGAGGAAAAATAAATTAAAGGAAAAAAAAACTATTCTCTGTCTTAGAAACAGAAATATATTATGTGGGAACTCCATGTTTGTATTCGGTTATATATAATTATATATCCACTAAGAAATAGGCTATTGCTTTACCTTTGAGAGAAAATACACAACTCTCAAGTAGTTGTTTAACAGTATGGTTTGAGCTCCTGACTAGTGACTTACTATCTAACAGTGATGCCTTTATTATCTTCATATAAATGTTCAACTTCTTTGGCAATGCATGGCTATGCTGGTGAGTTTGCAAGTTCAGCTTCTTCTTCTAGCATTTGAACAACATTTCTCATGGAGGGTCTTAAAGCTGGAACTTTTTCTGTGCAATAAGTCGCAATATTTAAGACCTTGATTGCATTTTCTTTCATAGGATGTGAGATATTTGAGTCCACTAAACCAAGCACATTCTCATTGCTGTTTAAGTTGGTGCATACCCAGTAAACTATGTCCTTATTATCTCCAAACTCAGGTTCCAATGGTCTTTTCCCAGTTACTAATTCCATTAAGACCACCCCAAAGCTGTACACATCACTCTTCTCGTTTATCTTGTATGTATATGCATACTCTACGTTAACAAAACAATCAATCATTTCAATATCAAAACTCAACATAAAATGGAAAAAAAGGGTAGACTTATTACGATTTGAAATCCCAAAATAACATTTATTTATTGTACATAATCAAATTGTTCTCAAAATAATAAGTTAACTTGTATATTATATATAATATATATATATATATATATATATAAATGATTATGTACAACTTACATATTATTTTGGGATAATCAATTCGATTACTTACAAAATCAAGTGTTTCAGACGGACTTAATTACTTACCAGGAGCTATGTATCCAAGTGTTCCAGCAATGAAATGAGTGCAATCCCTACCAGGCTGCACAATCTTGGCAAGACCAAAATCAGCAATTTTGGGCTTCCAATTTTCATTTAACAGTATATTGCTGGATTTAACATCTCTGTGAATCACAGGTCTATTACATCCATGGTGAAGATACTCTAAACCCTTAGCAGCTCCCAATGCAATCTCATACCGTACCTCCCATCTCATCTCCACCTTGTCGCAAGTGTGTAGCCTGTCCCATAAGCTCCCATTTGGCAAGTACTCATAAACCAATAGATTGCTATCCTCACTTGTAATGCTACAATAGAGCTTCACCACATTCACATGCCTCACTGAGCTCAAGGTTGCTACCTCGGCATCATAATCTGTTGATTGAAATTTAGACCTTTTCAACATAGCAGCAGCACCGCTTTGGGAACTTCTTGAGTCCCCAGAATCTGCTCCCTTCCAAATGTGCTTCACGGCAACTTCTTTTCCATCACCTATCACAGCTCTATACACATTGCCTGACCCTCCTTTGCCTATCAAGTTCTCAGACTTAACTGCATTAATGATTTCATTTTCTGTGAATCTCAACATATGATAGGACTTCATTTTCCAGGAATTGTTCTTCAAGGGCTTGTCAAGATTAGTTCTGTTTAACTTCAGTACAAAGAAACAAGAAAGTGATACAAGAACAACTAGTGTTCCAGCAATTAAACAGTACATTAATTTTGGAGTCCTGCTTGAATGGCTAGACTTTGAGAAACAAGGCTTAACAGTCTCCATGTTCTGACTGCACAAGCTTGGATTTGCAATAAAACTGTCATGAAAAGCTTCGATGGATAACGAATTTGGTATTCGGCCAATTAAATTGTTATGTGAAAGATTAAAAACACTAAGTTTCAGAGATGACAAGGTAGAAGGAATTTCGCCTGAAAGTTGGTTACCTGAGAGGATCAGTGAATTTAGATTATGCAAAGAGCCAAGACTTGCTGGAATTTTCCCAGAAAATAAATTGTCAGCAAGGTTTATTTGAGAAATAGAAACACATGAACCTAATGACTCTGGTATTGGACCAGAAAATTGATTCCTATCAAGAGAAAGATCACTCAGTTTCTTCAATTTTCCTATACTTTCTGGGATTTGTCCAGAGAACCGATTGGAACTCAATTGGAATGAAATTAATGAGGAAGCTTCAGATATCTCATCAGGTAATTCACCAGAAAACTGATTATTTTTTAGTAGTAACTGTGCTAAAGACTTTGCTTTACCTATATCTGATGTTACAGGACCTTCAAACTGATTCATAGAAACATCAATAATGGTAAGGTTGGGCAAACTCCATATGCCATTTGGAACAACCCCAGAAAATGAGTTGTTATTTACGCGAATCCGAGTCAAAGAATCACAACTAGCATAGCTTTCAGGTAAACCACCTATGAACTTGTTCTGGAGAACAAGAAGATCTGTCATTTTCTTGTTCTTGCACATGTCAGGAGGTATAGAACCAGTTAGAAAATTCTCAGAGACATCAATATATTCCAAGTTAGACCAAGAACCAAGCTTTTGAGGAAGCTCTCCGGTGAGCTTGTTTCTGTAAAGAGAAAGTTCAATAAGGTCTTTGAATTCCCCAAACTCCTTTGGAATCTGACCCACCAATTGGTTTTCAAACAATTGCAGAGATTTAAGGTTTTTCAAAAACCTCAGCTCTGAAAGATCACCTTCAAGCATATTATCTGAAGCATCAAAATTTAAAAGATTTGTGAGATTTCCAAACCCATTTGGGAGCTTCCCAGAAAGTGAATTATTGTAAAGCTCAAGTTGCCATAGCTTTTGTAGCTTTCCAATACTTGTTGGGATTTCCCCAGATAAATTGTTATCAGCAATCTCAAGATTTTCAAGCAGAGTGAGATTTCCTATACCTTCTGGAATTTTCCCATTAATACTGCAATTTTTGAGATATAACCAATACAATTTCTCAAGCTTTACTATCTCTGAAGGCAAAGAGCTTGGATCAAATGGGTTATCACCGATACTCAAGAATGTTAAGTTGGTAAGACTTTCCAATGATTTCCATGGAAATTGCCCAGAAACCCCACTAGCATTCAAATTCAAGTACCTTAATTCGCTTAAATTGGACAAATCAGGCACTTTCCCTATAAACGAATTAAAACCCAAATCCAAATACTGCAAAAGCTTACAGCTTTTCAAATCGTCTGTTATTCTTCCTTGCAGAAAATTTGAGCCCAAATAAAACTTTTCTAGATATTGAAGAGAGCATATTGCATCAAAAGGAAGAGTTCCTGATAGTTGTTTTGAAGAGAGATTGATTGCTGAAACAAACCCATCAGAATTGCATCGAATTCCAGTGAATTGGCATACAGAATTGTGTTGAGTCCATGTTTTGAAAACGCTAGCATTTGATTTTTCAGTAAGAGCATTCTTCAATCTTAACAATGGTTGAAGCTCGTTCTGTTTGGATAGAGAAACAGAGTCAAAAAAGAGCAGAGAGATAAGTACCACCAACAAAGGTGTTTTCCAATGAAGCTCCATGATAGACGTATCCCAGCTAGTGAAACCAAATATATATTTACTTTGCTTTTGTTTATGATATGATGGAGTCGTCAAAGTTGCCAATAGAAAACTGTTTTCAAGGCGGCTTCAAGTTTGAATTCATGGGCTCACATGGACTGATTTTTCAAGTGTAGTGTAGAAGAAAATTTAGCCACGTAAATGAGAAAGAACTGATGACTTTCCGAGTAGAGAAACTTTATTTCAAGTTATATCAAATGATTCCGTCATTACTATTCAGTTGGCACACTAACAAATGTAAGTTATAAATATGTTACATATGAAGTAACATGACTATTAAAAACAAACTATTTCGGTGCAATTTTTTAAAACTTTTAGATACTTTAATTATAATACCAAAATATTATAAAAATATTAATTATGTTATTAAGATAATTTAATATTATATTTATAATTCTATATGTTTCAACTTTATTATTTATATTATTGTTAATTTTTCAATCTCTATTTTCATATGAAATTATTATTTACATAGTTTTTAAATTTTCTTAATAACATTTTTTCCTTTTTTTGTCCAAGAAATAGAATTTGTTATATATTCTTACTTAAAATGGGCATACTAACATTTCAATAAAAAATGAAAACTCCCAAACAAGCATAGAAAATTCAAATTATATTTAAAATATTATTTTAATTTTTTTAGTAATTTTTTATTTTATTTTATTATAAATGTAATAGTAAAAACAAAATTATGTCAATGATACATATTTATGATAGAATAAAGAATAAAAGACTAATTTGATCCTTTTACTTATACAAAATGTTATTTAGTCTTTTTTATTTTAAAATGATGTCAAAAAAGACATTTAATTATTTTTAAAAAATTATCAAAGATATCCCCTATTATTTGCCTATTTGCTATGTAAATTACTTAATTGTTTTCTTTAATTTTTTTTATCTATTAATACTACTAAAAACTTTTATGTGATTTATTTTTTATAAATAAAAGGACTAATGTGCATTTTTTCTATAAGTTAAAGAACTAATGAGCAACTTTCTTAATTTAGATGACTAAATAATATTTTTACTCAAAGAAAAATAGATCTTAATGTATTTATTCTCATATTGATACGCTCGTAACACTATTCTTTATCTAACTTATCAATTACGAGTATTATTAAATTAATAAAAAAGATAATTATAAATTAAACATTAACAAAATCCATAATTAGCCGTGGAAGAAATATAAAATTTTGAACCAATAAAGAATAAAAAATAAATAATATTTATATAATAAGAAAGAAATATGTAAAATTAAATACATAATCTCTTTATATTAAATAACTTGAGAAAATAACAAAAAATAGTATCTTGAAACTCATATTCATAAAATAACAATTTTTTATATCTAGATTATACATTTATACTATTAAAAAAAACTCAATACATTTTTTTATATTGAATATTATCTAATTAAACGTTATTTAAATTACATTACGATCATTTAGATCTATTTAATATTACTTGGATCACATTCATGTTTTTAAGTTATAATTTTCGTTGTTATAAGTTTAAAAATTATTATTTTTGTTTATTTTTTCAAATAATTTTGATAAAATCTTATTTAAAACTAGTTCAAAATAATATAAATAAATTATAAAATAATTTATTTTTAAAATTTAAATTAATAGTTAAATAATTTTTATAAATAAAATAATATATATATATATATATGATACATTTATCGTTTAA
Source organism: Hippophae gyantsensis (assembly GCA_030763125.1). Classification (NCBI taxonomy): domain Eukaryota; kingdom Viridiplantae; phylum Streptophyta; class Magnoliopsida; order Rosales; family Elaeagnaceae; genus Hippophae; species Hippophae gyantsensis. Next base: position 16,731,241 of record CM061038.1, on the reverse strand, counting down.
ATTTTAATCTAATTAAATATATTAAAAATATGAAAAAATATATAAATAAGTTTATATATTATAAAAATAAACTATATAATTTCAAATAATAGTTATCTGAACACAATTTTTATCTTTATCTCATCTCATATTATAAATCTTTATTCTCATTTTTTTATTTATTTTCAATTTTATTGTTTTTATAAAAACAAATTGACAAAAGATCATATTGATTTTAAGTTTACAAAAGATCTCTTAGAGGAAAAGAAAAGTAGTTTACAAACCACCTCATAATATAATAGAAACAATATGAATTCAAAATCATGTGAAACAATATGATCCAAAATTTATTTATAAAAAACATTAAGCATTATATCATCTAATTTAACATATTTTGTGATATTTTAACTAGTATGATAATTAATATTACATTGAATTGTGTATTCAAAGTTTGAAAAGGATTTTAATTGTACTAAGAGACTTTGCATTGCTTTGCCCATTGATAACTCATAATTGGTATACTCAATAATGACGATGATCTAAGTAGTAAACACGATGACATCATCTGAATTAATACTAAAAATATTATTTTATCTTTGATATATTTATTATATACTAGTTAAAATTTATTAAAAGTGTTTTTGATAATTTCTAAAATTAACAATGAATGTATTTTAGAAATAACAAAATAGGGAATTTATAATATATTTATAAAGTGAATATTGAAGTGAGGGTGATTTGAATATTATTAAGTGTTAACTGCATTTTCCCGTGTAAAATGGGTCCTACAAATTAATTTCAATCTTGGGTTTACATGATATTCTTCAACGAACTCCCACTTGCATATCATACTATTAAATTGAACCAAAAATGAGAAGATGTATGATCTAAGATAAATGTATTATTTTTGGTTTTTGACTATACATGCTTTAAATTGAACCAAAAATGAGAAGATGTATGATAACAGTAGGTTGATTAATAAATAAAAAAAATTATATTTATTAAAAATTTAAAATAAATTATAAGTAATATATCATAATATTATTAAAAAATACGATTAAATATATATAATAATATTAAATAAAAAGTTATCACAATAATTATAATTATAATATAATAATTACTCAATAATTAAATTTTTTTTTATTAACGAGTTTACTCGATACAACTTGTTTATAAAATGTATGGGCATAGTTACCAGATATTTGTTTAATTAATATAATAATAAGTAATAATATAGATTAATTCTATTTGAGTTGAATAGTTCACAAAATTCATTAACATATCATTTTGTGTTGATTTTTAAATTTGTATTATGCTATTAAATTAACTAAGACTTACAAAAATTTATTACATATTTAATTTATTTTTGCGTAATAAAATTGTAATGAAATATTTTTAAATAATATATATATATATATATATATATATATATATGTTCGTGCCTATTAATAATCCTTTCTCAAGTCATGAATTTTGTGAAAGTAAAAGTCGGCACCTAGCATGAGATGACTTTTATACATCCTGCTTAGACTAAATGACCCTTGTTCAAAGGCAAGTATGGTCAAAAGCTTTTCTTTTTATTATTATTTTTTAAAAATAAATCATAAAATTAGAACGTTTAAAATTTATAATAATAAAAATAATATTTTTTAATATTAATTTATATATTTTTTAAGTTAAGTATGCTATTTTTATTATTTTTAATTTTATAAATATTTTTTAGATAATTCTCGCGTTTTTCTTAAAACCTTATTTAACTTAAAAATAATAATAATAAATAAATAAATAAATAAATTCTATATATATATATATAGATTTATTTCTCTCTCTCAAAAATAGAATGCATGTTTAAATTTCTCTATAATATGAATATGTATTCCAAGCATGTTATAAAGATTTTTTTTTCTATAATAATACTTATTGATAAAATGTAATGTTAACTAACATGTTTTCAAGATTTATTCTTCATTATAACTACTTAATATAAATATAAAGTTAACTAAAGGATAGTAACATAAAATATTTCTTAAAAAAAATTATCGAGTCGAAGATAACATATAATTGAAATGAAATTGAGAATAATGAAAATAAAATAGACATAAATATTTTAAATAAAAAAATCCTGAACAAATTAGGGTAACAAAATCATGGACAAGTGTAGGAGGATTTTACTATTATAAAATAGAGATTACAACACATTCTCTCTAGTTACAATGAGATAACAATTCTAATCTCTATTGTAATAGGAGAAATAACTCTCTCACAAAATAGTGAAAATATTACTTATAAAAAAAATAAATTTTTCTTTCTAAGTAATAACTCACAAGATAACTCTTATAAAAACTTTTTCTATCTTTCTTATGAATGCTCTCTAATTCATTCTCTTATATCTTGCACAAATGAAACAAGTTATTTATAGGCAACATCCTTGAAGAATTTGTGGTAACAATGATTCCATGTTCATCTCCACATTTAATTAACAAGAAATTAATTCTCCAATAATAACCTTAATTAAATACCTAGAAATGCTCCTACTATTACCCATCTTCTCTATGCTGATGATTTAATCCTCTTTTGATGAGATAATTTGATCGAGACTAATGTGATCCAATAGAATTTACAATAATATTTTAAGTGGTTTGGATAGAAAACAAATTTATCTAAGTCCTACATTTTTTTACTCTGGTAAATGTCTCATTTCCTCTTGGATCTCAAATCCAAAATATTTTAGGTGTTCCTACTACTACTGGTGGGGTTAAATATTTTGGGCCATAATTTATTTTTGCATAAATAGAAAAGTAGGCAATTTAGAAGAGTTATTGCCAATTTGATTGTGAAATTTGATAGTCGGAGATCTTGTCTGCTTTCCAAAGCAGTTAAAGTAACTTATATTAAATCTTTTCTTCTCTTAGCACTTATTCTATATGTATTTTCAAATTTTCATGTTTAATATGTGATAAAGGTGATTCAATTTTGAGAAAACTCCGGTGAAATTCTAAGAATAATTCAAAAATAAGGTATATTATTTTCAAAAGTTGGGATCAAATTTATCTACCTAAGAAGGTTGGTGGTTTTGGTTTTTGTAAATTTGAAGATATTAAACTTCTGTCTAAACTTGGTTGTCAATTCTTAAATAAGATAATAGAAGTTGGTTTCAACAATTCAAACATAAATATGATAATTCTAAAGATTTCTTTGAGTATAATATCAAGTCTTCTAATTCCTTTATTTGGAAAGGTATTTATTCTTCAAGATCTTTACTTCAAATGGGTGTTTTCTTTCAAATTGAAGATGAAAAATCCATTGATATTTGGAAATATCCTTGGATTCCTTGGTCTACTAATTTTATTTGTACTCTTCTTTGATTGATGTAAAAGTTTATAATCTTTTCAATGGTCATGATAATAGTTGAAATTTTCAATTAATTTATACTATTTGGGGTTCTTTGATGTGTTCTTATATTTCTAAACTTTCTTTACCAATTCCAAACAAGACGAATTTTTGGTTTTCAACCCCTAAATTAAAAAGTTAGTTCAATTCTAAATATGCTTATATAAAAACTGTTTCTACTAGATTTTCAAGAATTTCTCCTTCTTTTTGGAAGTTGTTTTGGAAACAAAAGATCCATGAAAGATTGAAAGTTTTTTGTTGAAGATTTTTTTTCTAATTGTCTTCTCTTGTCCTCTTTGTCATTCTCACATCGAAACTATCAACCATCATTTTACTTCCTATCAATTTATTATCTCTTTGGTCTCGTCGGTATTCCACGTCTCTTTTGGCTAATTCAAATATCTTTTCTATTGAGTTTCTTCTCCAAGTTATCTATCATGTATATAACACTTTTACACAGTACTTGTTAACTTATCTTGAGTTAATTCTATTTGTATACATCTCTTTTGAATAAATTTGAAAAATAAAAAATGATATTATATTTAACTCTAAATCTCCCAATCTTAACTTCATTGTTTTCAAATTAAATTCCAGATTTCAAGAATTCAAAGGAATACTTTATAGTACAATTTTCTTGGACTCTTTTAATACTAAAGAATATAATCCTCCCCCTCTTGCTGCTTAGAAGAAACCATCTAGAGGTTATACTAAATTCAATTTTGATGCAACTATTTATAATCATAATATTATTAATATGGTTGTTATTAGAAATTCAAATGATCATATTCTTTGTTGTTGGACTAAATTCTATCAAGATAATTCTATTGAAGAACATGAAGCTCTTTCTTTATTATTTTCTCTTCAAATAGCTTTGCAACTTAATTTCAAATCTACTTATGTGGAAGGCGACAATTAGAATGTTATTAAAGTTGTAATGCACGAAGATTTTATCATCTCTTAGAAAGCACATAATATTATCAATCAAGCCAAACTCCTCTTGTCATATTTTAGTATAATATCTACTTCTTGGATTCTTAGACATTTAAATAAAGTTGCTCATAGTTTAGCTTTTTGGTCTTCTCATAGTCAGGTTAATGGTTTCATTCATGGTTCTGTTCTATCCCAATAGTTCTTTGTTATTATCTATAACGAATACTAATTTTAATATATATTTCCTTATTTGAGCAACAAAAACAAAACGAACGAAAGAAGAAGGTAAATTACTAGTATTGATTTTTTATAGCTAATTTCTAGATATCTAATATAAATTTTATGAAAATATTATGAATATAATGTATATGATATCGAAAGTGTTAATGATATATGTTAGAGCATAGTTTGAGCTTAGAGAGAAAAATTAAAGAGAAGTAATAAATTACCAAACAATGGTAATGGCTCTAGGCCTTAATTATATATAAGGGTTACAAACACATCTCCTTCATGAATAATTTATCTAGAATCAAAATTATTACTAAGAGTACTATTTTAGTGTAATTAAAATTTTACTCTAAATATTATTTTAATATTATATCTTATTTATATTATTTATTTATTTAATTATTTTTTTAGTACGAGGTGTCATTCTATTCTTAAGAGGACACATATTCTTGTAACTAATAATTGATGTTTCTCATAGATGAGTCAATAAAGGATGCATGTCTTATTATTTAGCTCTTCTTAAGCATTAGTGAAAGCTTATCTTACACAAAATCATTAGAAAATAGAAAACAAAGGAAAGAGAAAGAAGAAAGAAGAGAAAAAATATAGGAAAAAAAAGGACGTAGATGGAGATTCTTAGTTAAAGCATAGCTGGATAACTTTTTTTTTAAGAAACTTTAAAAGGAAATTGAGTGAGAAAAATTCAAAACAAACTAGATTTTGTAAAATATCTCATTGAAAAGGTGTGGATGTCTATTTTAAGATGAACATCATGGTTTATCTTTCTATGTTCTATACAATATTATATATGTTTAGTTGAGGGTATGTTTAGTGGGAATTGTGATGAAAATCATGTTTTGAATCAATCGGTATTTTGGTGATTTGAAATGGTTATAATATTGTACTTGAGTTTATTATATCTTGTTCTAAAGCTTCATGAAATGTCTAATTATATTTTTACATGATTATATTTGAACATATAAGGATTATGAGTGTTAATTATTTTCGTGGACAAAACATTTATCTGTAAACTTGTTTTTAGGCCTGCTATCAAGTCCATCAAGAAAGGCCAAACAAATTCTTGAGTTCTAAATAGTCATACTTCAAGTATATCTTTTATATCTTTTATTTGATATTTTCTTGTTTTATTCAATAAATAGAATTTTTATGGACATAAATATTAAAATATAAACTTTTTAGTGAAAAGTGATGAAAATATATTTTTTTAAATTTTTTGGGATTTTTCTAGAATTTTTATGAATTTTTAATGCAGGACCAATCAAGAGCTCCCACGTGGCATGCCATGCAGGCATATGAGTTGACTAGGCAAGCCACGTACATGCCATGAAAGCACAGAGAGCGAATCATGTTACGCCACGTGTGAGGAGGACAAAATGCATGCCACTTGTCAGCACGACGTTCAATCTGAGTTCGGGCTTGGTTAACGCACCATGCTATATGTCGCTATACCATTGCTCCGTGCATTCCACCCATGTACCACGCCATTCGTCTTCGCGAATCACGTCACATCGCATGTCATTGTCTTAACGAGCATTGAGTTTGACTGGTCTCCCCTGCCACGCATCACTCCCTGATTTACCAAATGAATTTTTTTGATGTCACGTGTCGCACTGTGATTGGCTTGAACTGTTAGTTTTGCTTGTTTTGATCATAGCCCTTGATCTGAAGCTGATCTGACGGTTCAGATCGTACATGAGTAATATTTAAACCCCTAATCACTCTATAAACCCTAATTGGCCTCTATTAGCATAATTTTGGTCAGTTTTTGGAGCTAAAAAAAGAGAAAAATATAGAAAAATTCAAGAGATGACACAATTTTGGTGGAGATTCAAGAAGAGATTAATATTACAATTCAAGAGATTGATTGTATTTCTTCTTCTACTCTTTTCTTTATCATTTTTATGTATTTCTTTATGAAAAATATGAGCTTTATGAACACAATTATGTGTCTTTAATTTATTAATATATGGATCTTATGAATCCAATTTTTACCATGTGATGATTTAATATTTTACCCAACTATAATTATAATTTAATTATATTATTTAATCTGATTTGTATGCTATTAATTATTTGACCATCAATTTATCTATAGAGGAAATTAAATAGATTTGAGAGAATTATTTAATTGTTTGTCTTGATTAAATAACATGCATAGTTTCTAGGTAGAGATGTATTGATGAACTTAATGAGTAGTATGCAATTTAATTGACATGAGAGTGTGATTAAATTAATTACTATATGATGTGTAGTTTACTTGAGAGAGAAATACATGCTAGATTAGATTCAATTGATCATGTAATTAATTGATAATTATATTGGGGGGATTTTAGTGATTCACATGTTTAGAAAATTGAGGGATTAAGTATTCCTAAATATTTTCTAATATATCTTTTTAGTCACCAAATTTGATTCAATTAATTATTGCTATTTATTTTTAATTATTTTAATTTTGCTTCCTTAAAATATAAAAACAAAACAAAATTGATTTTTATTTTTTTTAGTTTTAAAAATTAGTTTCTAATAAAATAATCACCGTGAGAACGATCTTTACTTATTATTATATTACTTATTACGATACGTATATTAGCGTATTCATTGCATACGCAATTTGTGTGGCGATCAACTCCGACACATAGGATTGCATTTATGCATTTAATAGCACAAGTTCATAAATCTAAAATTAATTTTGGTACTAAAATATTTATTTAAACTCGTATCAATTTATGAAATTATTAATTAGTTATTTTTTAGATAGATGTATTTAAATATTTTTAGGTTGTTTTTAAAAAAAATGACCTTTTATAATATTAAGATTGGACTTTAAAAAGTATATCCCAAAAATTATTTAATCTTAATAGTATTAGATTATTATTATTATTATCTATATATACACACATTAGGTTAAAGGTATAAGGGGAAAAAAAAACTGTTGAAGTAGCCGAATAGAATAAAAATTTGCAGAGAAACAGCAAGCTACTGAAGAAAAAAATAACAAGAGCAAGAACTGATGACTAATATATATATATAGTTCTCTACATTACTTAGAAGTTGGTGAGTTTTTCTTTGGGTATCACATGGAATAAACTGTTCAGATTTGGTCTCACGAGTAAATTTGTTTAATTGTGATGCTTTGTTCACAGAGAAGATGTGTATTATATCTGCCCAGTTTTTTTAATCTCGTTTTTGTTGTTAAACAAGTTGGTTAATACATATTATACCATAGATATTTATTAGTAAATTTATTTAGTATTTTTATCTATATATAGCTTCTTTTTTATTAAATTTTTACATATTTAGATCAAATAATTTTATGTATGATTATGATTATGATTATTTGATTTAATGATTAAATGTTAAAGAAATTATTTTTAGTGAATTTATGCTTAATCTATTTTCTCTAGGATTTACCAGTTGATTTGATTTAAGTGACATATTTTGAATCATCTAATTATGATCATTCATTATTAAATCTGTTTTAGAAGACACACTATCACTTGTGTTTTTGTACTAACCATTTTACAGTTGATTTATGAACGATTTGATTGGTGGAAAACTGATTGAAACGTTGGTATGAAAACCACTCATGTTAGGTTTTGTAAGTATTTATATTAATCCTACGCAATTATTATTCATATTTTTTTTTTATTATTTATGTGTATAAATTTTTGTATTATATATGTAGGTTTTGTATTATAACATGAGGAGAAGAATATGATGATCTTGAATAATATAGGACAACACCATGATAATTTTTCTACTATTAATTAATATTTAAATTTTTAATTATTTGTATTATATAAATTATTTGTTAAACAGATTTTGGTTTTTTTTCTGCTATTATGTAGTGATCGAATACAGATTTTAATTTGAGTATAATAGAAAATGAATAAATTTTGTAAAAAAAATTAAAAATTTATAATCAGTTCACACGTTGAACTGACTTTACATTTTTAAGTCATCGTATTTAAAGTCGGTTAATAACCGACTTTAAAAGTCGTTTTTGGCGTAGTGCATGTACTTTTGTTTTTTTTATGTTCACCTCCTTTATAGGTTGATTCATGAACTTTTCTGATTTATAAGGAGTTAATCGAAATGTTAGTCATAATCCACCCACACAAACCTCAAAGGTTGTTAAAATCAAGCAAGGGCTCACAAATAAATTATATTAGGATAGTATCCTCTGAAGGGTAGTGTAAGATTGAGTTTTTACTTGAACATGAAATTTTTATAGTGGATAGATTAGGTAGTTTGATGGATTGGTGTTTTTTTTAAGTAAAGATTATGATCTAGGTTGTTTCCACCTAAAAACTTTGTGTGTTATTTTTAATTTTTGTACTTTATTATTTACATGCAATTACATGGTTTGCCATTATTAGGTTACAAATTCATAATTTTATATAATTAAAAAATAATCTATTTACCCCCATTAGATCTATTTGGTCCATTTTATAACTTACATATGATGTCAAAGTTAACACTAGATACACTTAGTGTTATTCATAGGGAATTTTATTATGGATTATTTTATTGAGGGTGATAGATCAGATGATGAGGAAGTTGACTCTTATAATCTCTCTAAATTTAATGTTAAAATTTCTAATAAATAATTTCTTAAATATCTTAGAGCCATGGAAGAGAATATTAGTTTACATGTAAAAATAGAAAAGTTAAATCACAAACTTGAGATATATGAAATCTTTTTTAATAAATTAAAAGATGAGAAAAATATTTTGTAAGAAGAAAATAATACGTTGAATTCTAGTTTTGTAGGTTTGAGGGAAGAAAATAATAAGCTTGCTACATATATTAAAATTAATGCAAAATCTCAAAGAATCATGTGAAGTTGTGGAGAAACATCCTATTGAGGCTCTCATAAGAGTCAAATTATTGCATTTTTGTTATGATTTAAAGGTTGATATTTGTGTGAAAATTGCGTTTTATTTGATTATTTAATCCACAAATGTCATTTCATGGGTATTTCGTGTTTAAAGTGCAATTTTAGGTAAAATCATAATTTTGGAGAAGTTTGCGACAAATTTCAATGACCGGGATTTAGTGCAAATAAAAAGAAAACAAAATTTTAAAATTTGGAATTTCGCCGCCGGCGAAAACCTTACGGAGAAAATGTTGAAAATCATGCAGGGAGCACGGATTTTGGCAAAGCAATCTCACCGCCGGCCAAATCAATCTCGCCGCCGGCCACAATAATCGCGCCGCCGGCGAGATTTAGCGGAACCGAAATCGTAAGTTTTCCAGAAATCTCGCCGCGGCGAGAATAACTTCGCCGCCGGCGAGTTTCGTTCGAAAACACAATTTTATGTTGTTTTGTTCCAAAATTGCCCCCCCAAACCCTAGATCTATATATACATTATGATGGAGAAAAAGGGGACGGCAGAAAGGGGAATTCAAAGACATTTTTGGAGGAGAGAAATAAATTTTGGAGAAACTTGAAGGATCTTCACCATTGATGCTACCAAGTCTTCATCTTCTAGAGTTTTTCATCTCTTCTCCTTAGCTTTTATATTCTGCAATTTATTCAGTTTTATTATTAATGGATTCAATTGAAATAATGGTTGTTCGTATTTCCGTTATGAACTAATTTATTTTTGCTAAGGCTATGATGTAGTTAAATCAAGGAAATCTGATTTCTTTTGTTATTGTTATATGAATTCATTGTTTTCAAGTCGAGTATTTATTTCCATGCTTAATGCTTTTAAATTTCTGATCAAGATTTAGATGATTTGTTGCATTATATTGAGACCGAGAGGAGATGTGTAATGAATGCTTCTTGTGATAAATACCGTATGTTGAATGCGAGTTTGACACCTAATGCATGATGTATGTGGTTATTCCAGAAATTCCATAAATCGTAATGTGCTTATTTGTGATTAAATCTTCATAGAAATATAGTTGGTTTTCATAGATAAGTAATTCTAATATAACTTGAGAAAGAGTATTAGATAAGTTTGGGTTTTTCAACCATCACTTTTAGCTTTGATTTTCATATAACATGACTTGAAATCGGATTGAATTGATTTAGCGAAATCAAATGCCTTAGCGTTTTTAATCATTTGTGAACAATATTAAATTTTGTTATTTGCGTTTAGTTTTATGTTAATTTGCTTTTAAAACAATTTCAGCAATTCAGTTTTCAAATAAAATTAGGGTTAATCAATTTCGGTACTTAGTAAACGCCATTCCTTGTGGGTTCGATATCCGTACTTTTGTACACTTTATTACTTGAACGATTCGTACACTTGCGAAAATAAGCATCAAGTTTTTGGCGCCGTTGCCGGGGAATGGTTTGATTTTATTAATATCGATACTACCTAATCTTAGTTTTAATTTGAAGTTAATTTGCTTTATCTTTCTTTCATTTTTAATTTTGTTTATTTTGCTGTTTTATTTTATTTATCAAAAAAAAAGTAACTTTGTGTTGTTTTGTGTTAGTTGATTTTCTAGTTGTAGGATTTTTGTATGAGACGTACAAGAAGCCTTAACCTTCTTCCATTTGATCCAGAGATTGATAGAACATATAGGCGTCTAAACCGAGAGAGAAGATGTTCAACTTCAGCTCCTAATAGACAAATAGCCATGGATCCACCATTTGTTGAGGGAGGTGGAAATCGTAGAGCTTTGAGGGATTATGCTGAGCCTAATGTTACTGGAACTATTTCGGGTATAAGGAGGCCAACTATTCAAGCCAATAACTTTGAGATAAAACCATCCTTTATCCAAATGGTTCAATCAAATCAGTTTGGGGGAATGTCAAAGGATGATCCAAATGCACATATTGCTTACTTTCTGGAGGTGTGTGATCTTTATAAGATAAATGATGTGTCCGAAGATGCTGTAAGATTGAGGGTTTTTCCTTTTTCACTTCGGGATAAAGCCAAGGAGTGGCTAAACTCATTACCACCGGGATCAATTACGACATGGAATGAATTGGTTCAGAAATTCTTGTCCAAGTTCTTTCCTCCTGCTAAGATGACAAAATTGAGGAATGAAATCACATCTTTTACACAATATAACCAAGAATCATTGTATGAATCTTGGGAAAGATTCAAAGAAATGTTGAGGAAATGCCCACATCATGGTATACCAATTTGGCTACAAGTCTCTACATTTTATAATAGGTTGGTTTCAAACTATCGGGCAATGATTGATGCTGCAGCTGGAGGATCTTTAATGGGAAAAACACCGGAGGATGCTCATGAGTTGTTAGAGGTTATGGCAGAAAACAACAATCAGTGGCATTCAGAGTAGGTAATTGCAAAAATACCAGCAATAGTGCATGAAATTGATTCAGTGAATGCTTTGTCGGCTCAAGTTGCTGCTCTTTCAAGAAAAATGGATTCTTTGTCATCCAAGTTAGAATCCAAACCAACTACACAATGTGATTTATATGGTGGAAATCATGCTAGTATCGAGTGCCAAGTTGGAAATCCATTTGCTTCACCAACTGCTGAGCAAGCAAATTATGTTTCAAATTTCCAAAAACCTCAACATAACCCATATTCGAACACCTACAATCCAGGTTGGAGGAATCATCCAAATTTGTCATGGGGAAATAACCAAGGGGGATTCAAATCGTCATCATCTTCCTACCAACCCCAAGAGAAGAAACAAACAAATTTGGAAGGAATTTTGGGAAAGTTCATTGATGAGACGAGAGCAAATTTCAGAAATCAAGAGGCAATCAACAGGGACATCCAAAACCAACTGGAGTAGCTTTCAAAGTAGATTGCAGAAAGGTCTCAAGGATCACTACCTAGTGACACAATAAATCCCACAGAACATGCAAAGGCTATCACATTGAGAAGTGGTAAAGAACTTGAAAGGCAGAGGAAATCGGAGAAAAAGATGGAAGAATCTAAAGAAAATCCATCAAGATCCCAAGATATTCAACCTTCCCCATATGCGAAATATGAGCCTCCTATCCCATATCCTCAAAGAGTGAATAAGAAAAAGCTTGATAATCAATTTGATAAATTTTTGGATATTTTTAAGAAATTGCATATTAACATTCCTTTTGCAGAGATGTTGGAACAAATGCCCAAGTATGCAAAATTCATGAAGGAAATTCTATCAAAGAAGAGGAAGCTGGGAGATTATGAAACTGTCATGCTAAATGAGGAGTGCAGTGCAGTTCTTCAAAGAAAACTGCCACAGAAATTGAAAGACCCAGGGAGTTTTACTATACCTTGCACTATAGGAAGTTGCAATTTTGATAAAGTCCTATGTAATTTAGGAGCAAGCATTAATTTGACGCCACTTTCTGTTTTCAGGAAACTAGGCCTGGGAGAAGTGAAGCCCACTTCAATCTCTCCACAATTAGCGGATCGATCGGTGAAATATCCTCGAGGGGTAATTGAGGATGTTTTAATTAAAGTTGACAAATTTATTTTCCCTGTAGATTTCGTGGTGCTTGACATGGAGGAAGATAGAGAGATACCGTTGATATTGGGGAGACCGTTCCTTGCAACTGGAAGAACATTGATTGATGTTCAGCAAGGAAAGCTCATTCTACGGGTGCAAGATGAACAAGTAACTTTTGATGTTTTTGAAGAAATAAAATTTCCAAGTGATGTACATTCTTGTTTTCAAATTAACACTCTTGACGGGTTAATCTCGGAAACTTTTGAGGAGAGAACTCCATTGCTACCACTAGAAGCTTGCCTTGTAAAATCTGCAACAATTGAGGAGGAAGATAAGGGGATGAGACAATGTTCCAAATTAATGGCAGCACCTAATGAATATTTGTGCAGTGATGAAAAATTTAAGGAGTTGGGAACAAATGAAACTCCAACCTTAGTGGTAAAGAATGGAGCCAACAAGATTGAGCTAAAGCCAATGCAATCCCATCTAAGAAAAAAACAATCTTACGTTCACTACCGGCAAGGGCAGTTTCACTGCCGACGGAAAGGAGATCTCTCTTTCCTTTCTTACATTGAGGACAATGTAAGGTTTTGGTTGGGGGTGCGGTAAACGGTAAATCTTTTCTCCCCTTCATTTTTAGTAGTTTTATTTGTGTGTTTAGTTGTGTTTAATTTTGATTTTCCATTTATTTTGATTTAAGTTTTTTTTTATTTCTTTATTGTCTTATTTTGATTTTGATTTTTTATTTTAATTTGCACATTGATGATAATAATGTGATTGTGATAACAAGTAGCTGTTAGAAGACATTAAATTTTGCTTTGGTTTAAAGAGAATTTCAAATGTTGATTTTACCTAGTTGGCGACTCTTTTGGTATGTGGTGTGATTTGGTTGATTAGTCTAAATGCTTAGAGAAGTCTTATGTGCGAATTTTGCATTGACATTTTTGTGATCTCAACAAACTCTAGAACTCATTTGAAAACCTCTTGAGGCGAAATAATTTGGAATTGCACTATTTAGGATATGATGTAGGCCATTTTTGGATCGATTGTGCCATTTTAAGCCTACCTTGTTATCCTTATATCACTAGTAACCTCTTTGAGCCTATTTAAATATATTGTTAGCCTTACTTTTCTTTCTTTTTGCCTTATATAACCTACCTTCTATTGAGCCAAAAATATATATATATAATTCCTACCTTATTTGTTAAGAGTACTTAATTTTGAACACAAACTTTTCAAGAGGAATTGGAGAAATCTTCCACATATATTGGAAGAAATTGGTTGGGGGTTATGTCTTTTCAAGAGCAATTGGAGTAAGGATGCAAAAAAAAAAAGAAATCCACATATATTGGAAGAAAGTGGTTGGCTTTTCAAGAGCAATTGAGAAAAAAAAAGAAGAAGAAGAAGAAAGCCTTCACATTTTAATAAATAAAAGAGTGTTAGTGATGGATGTACTAAGGAGAAAGATTGAGGAAGAATTTTGTTTATCTTTGGAAAAAAGGGTTATGATCGGAAGAAACAATTTGGTTTAATGGTGTTACTCTTTTACTTAATTGGTTGTGTTTAATCTAATAAGTGCCCTTATTTGTATTTTGACACTTCCAATTCTTTCTTAACCAAATACCTAAGCCTAACATTACAAGCCTCGTAAAGTCCTATTGATCCAAGGTGGTGTATTTTTCTTCATTAGTGGAGAAAGGTTTGAAAAGTGAGCCTATGGAGTTTGAGATTTCACCTTTTTGTTTGTGGATGTTGTGCATAATATTATCTGGGCATTATGGCTATTGGTTTGTGGTTTGATGGATGTTTAAGAGTCAATAAAAAAAGTGAAATTGGCATTTGAGGTTTCTTAAAATTTAGGTGACATTTAATTATTCTATAAGTTGGGTGTTATTTACAATTTTTGAGACATTTGTGCAAATTATTTGTTATGTGATTTTATTGTTTTAAGCTAGGATAGCCATAGGTAAGATGTTTGTGGGTATCATCACTGGAAGCCCTCACGAGACTACAACTCGTCCTACTAGGGCCACCTAGGGGTTTAAAGGCTTATTGCATACGCTTAATGTAATGTTGTAAATAGAATAAATTTCCTTTGAAATTTTCTTTTAATGTCTCCTTTGAAATTATTCATAGATCGCTTTTCTTGCTAGAGACTAGCAAGAAGCTGGTTGGGGGTTGTTGATAAGAGTCAAATTATTGCATTTTTGTTATGATTTAAAGGTTGATATTTGTGTGAAAATTGCATTTTATTTTATTATTTAATCCACAAATGTCATTTCACGGGTATTTCGTGTTTAAAGTGCAATTTCAGGTAAAATCATAATTTTGGAGAAGTTTGCGACAAATTTCAATGACCGGGATTTAGTGCAAATAAAAAGAAAACAAAATTTCAAAATTTGGAATTTCGCTGCCGGCGAGAATATTCTCGCCGCCGGCGAAAACCTTACGAAGAAAATGTTGAAAATCATGCAGGGAGCACGGATTTTGGCAAAGCAATCTCGCCGCCGGCCAAATCAATCTCGCCGCCGGCCAAATAAATATAGCCGCCGGCTAAGTGCATCTCGCCGCGGGCCACAATAATTGCGCCGCTGGCGAGATTTTGCGGAACCGAAATCGTAAGTTTTCCAGAAATCTCGCCGCGGCGAGAATAACTTCGCCGCCGGCGAGTTTCGTTCGAAAACACAATTTTATGTTGTTTTGTTCCAAAATTGCCCCCCCAAACCCTAGATCTATATATACATTATGATGGAGAAAGAGGGGACGGCAGAAAGGGGAATTCAAAGACATTTTTGGAGGAGAGAAAGAAATTTTGGAGAAACTTGAAGGATCTTCACCATTGATGCTACCAAGTCTTCATCTTCTAGAGTTTTTCATCTCTTCTCCTTAGCTTTTATATTCTGCAATTTATTCAGTTTTATTATTAATGGATTCAATTGAAATAATGGTTGTTCGTATTTCCGTTATGAACTAATTTATTTTTGCTAAGGCTATGATGTAGTTAAATCAAGGAAATATGATTTCTTTTGTTATGGTTATATGAATTCATTGTTTTCAAGTCGAGTATTTATTTCCATGCTTAATGCTTTTAAATTTCTGATCAAGATTTAGATGATTTGTTGCATTATATTGAGACCGAGAGGAGATGTGTAATGAATGCTTATTGTGATAAATACCGTATGTTGAATGCGAGTTTGACACCTAATGCATGATGTATGTGGTTATTCCAGAAATTCCATAAATCGTAATGTGCTTATTTGTGATTAAATCTTCATAGAAATATAGTTGGTTTTCATAGATAAGTAATTCTAATATAACTTGAGAAAGAGTATTAGATAAGTTTGGGTTTTTCAACCATCACTTTTAGCTTTGATTTTCATATAACATGACTTGAAATCGGATTGAATTGATTTAGCGAAATCAAATGCCTTAGCGTTTTTAATCATTTGTGAACAATATTAAATTTTGTTATTTGCGTTTAGTTTTATGTTAATTTGCTTTTAAAACAATTTCAACAATTCAGTTTTCAAATAAAATTAGGGTTAATCAATTTCGGTACTTAGTAAATGCCATTCCTTGTGGGTTCGATATCCGTAATTTTGTACACTTTATTACTTGAACGATTCGTACACTTGCGAAAATAAGCATCAGGCTCTATAGTTGGTTAAAATTTTGAGCATTGGTAAGTCACATGGTGATACACATGACCATGATTATAAGGATGAGATTTCTAAACCTTCAACACTAAAGACCACATTTGTAAGGCCTTTTAACTCTACTCCTACTGTTACTAATTGTATACAAACAACCGCTATACCTATGGTAGCAAAAATTATTAAGTTTGTACATATCTGTCATCATTGTGGTAAGAAAGGTCATATTAGGCCCAAGTATTTATTTTTGTTGACAATTGCCCATGTTAATAATTCTTTCCATGCTTCTAGTTATAAGATTCGGTATTATCATCCATATATGCATATTATGTCCAATAATTCCACTAGAAAGCATGAAGATGTAGGACCAAAAGGCAAGTGAAAATCAATATTTTTAATTCTAGGACTCATTATCATCATCCTATAATGCATGTTTCATATTCATTTAGGATGAATGTGAAAAGTAAAGCTAAGTCAAAGAACATGCCTAAGGTAGTTGAATCCTAATCTAAATACATAGAGAAACCAAATTCAAGAAAATTTGGGTTAGAAAAGAATGCATTTTCTCGATCACCTAACCGTCTTTTATTATTCACCTTAGTACTTTCATTTTAGTGCTTAAATGACCCTAGGTAAGATATTTTGTAGGGTTGCAATCCTTTTATTTTTTAGGATCTTTATTTGTTAAAATTTGCAAAAAATGGTGAGTAGAATCTTTTTTATCCAACAAGATAATAGACTTAAACAACAATTACACACATACAACCTTGTCTTTAGTGGTTCAATTCATTTTTATTTTTATTATATAATTGATTTTACAATTTTGACTTATGCACACACATGTAGTTTTACATGTGATGATCGATATGGCAATGAAATTTTTCACACACTTTGATGAGTGCTTAAAAAATACTAAAATTATCATGATTTAATATAATATAATTAATTAAATAAATTTACATTTTTATGATTTTATCATATTTTAAAATAAATTTGTCTTTTCGGAATCACATGTATTTTTATTGTTTTTTAGGTATTTTTGTTCAAAAATAACTTAAAGACACAAAGAAAAATACTTGAGTCAATACATCACACCAATTTCCATACGCACTAGCTCACGCACCAGTCCATCTGCATAGAGTTCCTTGCACACTAGTCCATCTACGCTGAGTCTTGTGCATAGCATCCCGCCCGTGCCGTGCCGTATTGATGACTATATGAAAATAGAGTCATTAGCGCACTTTTTTACTTAATATTTATAGTTTTATTTAATATAAAGTTTTAGTGAAAAGTGGTGAAAATATAATTTTTGGAAATTTTTATGGATTTTTTATGAATTTTTAACGCAGGATTAATCAAAAGATGGCACGTGGCATGCCAGGTAAGCAGAGGAGTTGATTAGGCAAGCCATGCAGACGACATGTAAGCATAGAGAGCGAATCATGTCATGTCGTGTGTGAGGAGGACAAAACACGCACCATGTGTCAGTATGGCGTTCAATCCGAGTTTGGAAATCAGTCAACACATCATGCTACGTGTCACCATGCCATTGCTCTGTGCATTTCACCCGTGTGCCATGCCATCCATTCCCATGAATCACGTTATGCCATATGTTACTGACTAGGCGAGTGTTGACTCTAACCAGTCTCCTCTACAATGCATCGCTCCCTGATTTGCCCAATGAATTTTTGATGCACGTGTCGTGCTGTGATTGGCTAAAACTATCAATTTTGCTTGTTTTGATCGTAGCTCTTGATATACATCTGATCGGGCGATCCAGATCGCACCTGAGCTTTATTTAAGCCCTTAATCACTCTATAAACCCTAATTCAAGAGAATACACAATTTTGGTGGAGATTCAAGAGGAAATTAATTCTACAATTTAAGAGATTGATTGTATTTCTTTTTCTACTCTTTTCTTTATCAATTTTATGCCTTTCTTTATGAAAAATATGAGCTTTATGAACGCAATTATGTGTAATTAATTTATTAATCTAGGGATCTTATGAATCCAATTTTCACCGTGTAATGATATAAAATTTTACCCCAATTAGAACTTTAATTTAATTATATTATTTAATCTGAGTTTTATGCTATTAATTGTTTGGCCAACAATTTATCTATAAAGACAATTAAATAGATTTGAGAGAATTATTTAATTGTTTGTCTTGATTAAATAACATGCATAGTTTCTAGGCAGAGATGTATGATTCTTATGTATGTGATCCATAATTGATGAACTTAATGAGTAGTATGCAATTTAATTGGCATGAGAGTGTGATCAAATTAATTACTATATGGTGTGTAGTTTACTTGAGAGTGGAATACATGCTAGGTTAGATTCAATTGATTATGTAATTAATTGATATTATATTGGGGGAATTTTAGTGATTCAAATGTTTAGAAAATTGGGGGATTAAGTATTCCTAGATATTTTTTCATATATCTTTTTAGTCACAAAATCTGATTTAATTAATTATTACTATTTACTTTTAGTTATTTTAATTTTGCTTTTTTAAAATATAAAAACACCAAAAAAAATTGATTTTTATTATTTTTAGTTTTAAAAATTTCTAATAAAATAATCTTCGTGGGAACGATCTTTACTTATTATTATATTACTTGTTACGATACGTATACTTACATATTTATTGCACACACAATTTGTGTGGCGATCACGCATGTGCGCTAGCATAGTCCTTGCCTAGTCTTGCGAGCGCTCGTGCGCGCCAACTGCCATCTGCCGCGCCAGCTGCCCGTCTATCAAGAATTTTTCACCCTATATGTGTGCAAACCTATCCAAATGGATCTAATTAAAATTTTGAAATATCCCTCCCCCCTTTTTGTCCTTTTCGTCAACTATAAAAGGACCTTTTTCCCATTGTAAAACACACAATTTTCTGAACTATTTCTCTCTCTAACTTTCTCTCTTTAGAAAGTTTTATTTTTTTTGGTTTTTATTTTTAAAGTTCTTCTCTTTTTAAGAGAAACTAGTTATGTTTTTATAAAGTTTTAGTTTTTGATTCAATAAACAGATATATAAATCCGTTTAAAGGTTTTCTAGTAACAAAATTAACATGAAACTGTTGTAAGGATTCTTTTAAGGTATTATTTTAATGGATTATTTACAGTTATTATTTTATGTTTTATTCTTATATGTTATATTTAATTTGTTTGTGATTAAATTTAACATGGTTGTTTGTTTGTAAATATGATATAATTATAACATTGTTATGCTTACGAAATATTTAATAGGTAAAAAATTTCCATAAAATAAATTGATTTTATTTTTATTCAAGATTTTATATTAAGAATGTTAGAGAGAAATACATTATTTTTCATTATAAACTCAAATCTAAAAATTAGATTTTAAGGTTTAATTATCCGGTCTGATTTAGAGTAGTACTCTTTTATTTGTTGGTACAATCACCCGATAGTTAGAGTGACACTCTATTTCAAAAGTTTTTTTATAAGAATTATTATTCGAAAATGTATTGACAACATATTTTTAGTAATGGTTTTAAAACTTGAAAGTTAGTAATTAGATAATTAAATTCTTAGGTTTAATTTGGACACCTTGAATAAAGTCTAATTATTTGACTTTGCTTAAAGCTGTGATTAGATAGTTTGCTATTTTATTTGAATAAAAGTTGAAATTTAATATTGATTTAATTAATAGGCCCTCCTCCCTATGGATATTAGTTAGTTAATATTAAAAAATAATAATTTGGGCCCTACCTAAGGACACTTTCATACAAAAAAGAGAAAATTAACAAATATCAATTTATATATTTAATAACCTAAATAATATGAGCAATCATAATTAACTTAATTATTATATTCTTAAATACTCCACTCTTATGAATGATAAAATTTGTATTATTATTTATTGAATCTATATCTATGTTTATGTTTATTTTTATGTTATTAGATTAAGAAACAAACAAACTAAAATATCGTGACAGGATGTTTAAGATTTAATTTTGTTTTTAAGATTTTGAGTAATAAATTAAAAACCACATATATTCATTCCTTAGATAAATCTTGGGAGTATACTTATCATTTTCTATAAAATGATTCGTGCACTTGCGATTTCGGTCATTTTGACATTTTTGACTGTTTTGACCCTTTTTTCCAAAAAAAATAAACTTTTTGACTTTTCCTCATTTCTTTTCTCAATATATTTGTGATGTATTGCCTCATGTATTTTTCTTCGTGTCTTTAAATTATTTTTGAATGCAAATACCTAAAAAACAATAAAAATACCCGTGATTCCGAAAAGAAAAATTTATATAAAAATATGATAAAATCATAAAATATAAATCTATTTAATCAATTAAAGTAAATTAAATCATGGTAATTTTTGTGCTTTTTAAGCACTCATCACACTCACGAACACATATGAATGTTATGCTTATAGTTTATGATTTCTCTTGGATGATTTTAGGACTTGAGCTAACCTTGACTACAAAATTGTGTTGAGTTCTATTTCTTACTTCTTTAAATTTTACTTAGGGAAGCACCTAGTATTGAGAGGGATAATAATATGTAAGTTTTAATTGCTTGTAAATGCATGGATCAATAGTGGATTAGTGATAAGATTACCCCTGAGGTTAGTAAATAAAAAAATTGGTAGGTGGTTTAAAACATCAAATTATTTTCTTATTTAACCAAATAAACAATTCTAAACGTTCTAATAATTGTCTATAAAAGAAAGATTGTAATTCTAAAATAATTAAATAACTAAAATAAAGCAGATAGATTATAACCAAATAAATATGGATTAAAGAATAAGAGAAATTAGCTATTTATTGATTCATGGAAAGAATGAATTAAATGATTTTCACAATATGACTTTAGAAGTTAGAATTGTTGATTTTTTTTAATTTTAAATATAAGAGAACCCCAATGATCACAGTGGGCACCCCACAATTCTCAATTAACCAATAACTTTCTAGATCTAACTTGAAATTAGTTAATTGAAAAATCTAAGAGAAATAAATAAATATTCTAATTTAACACAAATTAATGCAATTAAGTTAAACTCTTGTTCAAAAATGTACAACCAAACACAGATGATGTGTTTAATATTTAGTTTTAAAATTTTCTCTTTAATCATAAAGCAAGACTTGATCCATCATTAATTTATAATTAAAGATATCAAGAAACATAAACAAGAAATAAATAAACTCTTATTTAAATAAAATCATTAAATTGTACTTCCACTCATGAAAGCAAAACTAAAATCCCATACACAAAATTTAGCCTAAACTATTAAATTAATTAAAATCAATTCAATTATAAAAGACATTATCATATTATAAAGAGAAATAGGTTTAATAATAAAAATACCATGTTTTGATCTGCGATCTCCAAATGATTGAGTTGGTCGATCCCCTTCTTCAAAACATTGTAAATACATCACAAATGAGAGTTTTCTCTAAATTCTATGTTATGGAATGTTATTTCTAGCTATGACAGGTTCTCTTTAAGAGGGAATTTGAAGTGTATTAATAGATTAGTTTTTAGGGAAGAATGAGTAAAACACATTACATAAACATACTAGGGTTTTAGGCCAGTAAAAACACCAGGGTTGTGCCATGGAAAAGTTGCAGCCATGACACATATTAAAAATCAAATCCTCAATATGAATCCAAGTTACTTGTTCTGCAGCGTGCATATTTCTACACCTTGGTGCACGTTGAACTCCAACAAACACAAATAGATTTGAGACCTCATCATTGCAGTATAGATTTATATGGGCTCCAGTGCGTATATTGAACTTAAATGCCCATAAAATCATCCGAGATCACCTCATCATGACATGGAATATGTTGGGCCACGAAGTACACTGAATGTTCATGGTGCCTAAGTTATCTATCATTTTAACTTGTCCGAGTTGCCATTTCTTGCTCCGTTTTCACTCTTTTTTCTCGTTTTCATCCATTATTTTTCCAATAGCACATTAACTTACAAAACATGAAGATACCTTTCCAAATAACATAATTATAAAATAAAAAATAAAATTAATACTTAAAAGTATAGCAAATTATAGGTCAAAATAATGTTCATCAAATCCTCTAAACCTATATTTTACTAGTTCTTAAGAAAAACAAAAACTAAAAAAAAAAGAAACTATAAACTTAAATCAACAAAAAATTTCATGCTTTAATTTCTTTCAACTTATAATTAAAGCTTAAGTAAAAGTTTATCCAACATCTCAGCACATCAAGGTTCATCGTGCAAATCATTTATTCATTGAAAACCCATGCCTCATTACTCAAAACAACATTAATTCCCTTAAACCTAATGTTAAGAATACAAATTCACTTTGACTCTGATACTTTATCACAGTGATGTTATGGGTACAAGCACTCAACAAAGTATATGAGAACATAATTTATATATATATAAAAAAGTAAATAGGTTCGCATATATTTTTAAACAAGAAAAATGGCTCAAATTTGCACAAAGTAGATCTCATTTATAGAATCAAATGCTAGGATTATGAAGACATCATATTACTCATATCATACTCCAATCAAACTCATTAAGCAAGCAATATCAGGTATGTTCTTATAGATGAATGAAAATACATTAAACTTCAAGGGTTTATTTTATGCTATCTTACAATAGCCACATCACTACTTCCAATATTTCATGGTTATAGTATTTATTCATACCATTTTTTTATTTTTTATTTGTTTCTCTTTTCTTTTTCCTTTTTTTTAATCTTTTTTGTTAACAAAAAACCCATGTATATATATAGTATTTAGGGGAAGTGGTTATTTTAGCTTTTTTTCTCTCTAAGGGAATCCCATATATATCATTTTGCATTAGAAGTCAAGTATGAAAGGAAGATAGGCACACACTTTCAATTGCTACTGGAGTTATTCGATCAAAGTAGTGAATATAAGTAAACGAGGGTTCATTTGATTGTCTAAAATCCTAACATCCAATGAAAACCTATAGATATCATCTAATAATTTAGAATCATAAGAAAAGTGTTTAAAATAGTAGAATAAATATACTCCCTTAGAAAGAATGCTATAGGCTTAATAATCTCACAAGGTAGTTGCAAGTTTATTATTTACAGATCTAATTTGCTAGCGGAGGTGAATAGGTAATTAACAAAAATATGACAAATTAAAATTTTCATAGACAACCAGACATGCAGTCACTTGTAAATAAAATAATATAAAAAATTTAAAAACTCAAGAGTTTTTTTGGTAGAAACAACCTAGGTCACAACAAGGACTTAAGAGAAAAAGCACTAATCTACCGAACCACTTGACTATTCACTATAAAAACCATGTTCGATTACAATACCAAAACTTAAACTATCCACCAAGGTAATTGCCCTAAGTAATCTACTTATAAGCCTCCACTTTCTTTCAAAGTCTTCACAAGTGAGGCATTTGAATTTAGACCAACGTTATGATAAACTTAAGTCACACAAATTATCAAACCAATTTAGTTGGCACCAAAAATATTACCAATAACACAAGTATCATATGTGTCCTAAAGTGGATTAAAACAATGAACAATCCTAGCTTGATTATTTAATAGAATAATAGATAAAATAAAATCACTAGCAATCTTAGAACATATATTTAACCATAATAAAAAAATATTTTAGGCTTGTTAATCAACCAGACACAACCATAAAATGTTTGATAAGTTAACTAATGAAAAAAGCCTACATAATAGTTTTTGCAAAACAAATTTAGAGAGAAATCTCAGTATGTAAAAGTTGATTCAATTGTAGTTAAGAAAAATGTAAGCTTAGGTTTGTTTAAATAGAATATGTTGAATCCCTAGGTCAAAGGCCTATTATCATTCTATTCTTAAAAACATTTAAAATAGCTTTAAAAGGTAAGGACAATATAGTAATAACAAAAATTGGGTCAAGTAAAAATTAGGTTAAATTTTAAAACCTGGTTGTTCGGTTCATCTAGGTCAAGCTTGATCGATCAACCCAAAAAGGTCAATCAATCTATTCAATCCTTAAGCGATCTAGGGTGTTAGAAAATTGATTTGGAGATAGATAGATTGATATACCCATTTCTTAATCAATCTAGTACTCGATCGATCAAACATTAAACCTCGATTGATCTAGCTCAATTGAAAATTAAATTAGTGACTTTTTGATCAAGGTAGATCGATTCTTGATTGATCTATGACCTTGATCAATCTACATGTCCTCAATCAATTGAGTGATTTATGTGTCTAATATGAAATCTAACATGTATAAGAACAAATACACACCTAAGATGTATTTGTTAGAGCTTAAAAGTTTCTTTGGCTTGCAAAGTGTTCTTGAAAGACTCACCTAGAAACTAAAATTACATTTAGATGTTTTTTTTCACGAATATAATCATAGACCTTACAATCTCTCCCCTTAGCATATTCGTGTGACAAAACCTCTCTTTTACTACATCGTACTCATAGGAAAAATAAATTTCATAATGAAACTATATTATGATCTGGTTAAACTATCTTCACTTGAATTTTGATAGCTCATATGTGCACGGAAAGATGAAAAACATAAACAACCAAACAACTTGTCCTAAAAGACTTATTGTCCATTAGTTCATTGTATATAATAATAGAAAAGAGAAAAACATCGTTAAGAGTATGTAATCAACATATAGAAATTTTAAATATGGCTCCCCTTATATATATTTTCAATTAACGCTCAATAACTCTTTTCGCCATTTTATCATACAAATAAATAATATAATCATGAAGTAAGGACAAATAGGTTAAACAAGCAAGTAATGTATTTAACGATTGAAAAGATGAGCACACATTTTGAAAAGCTATGTAACAATCAAAACATAGAGCTAAACATAATATGTTTTTTCAAAAATGAATGAACTCTACCTAAGTTCTAAGGCTCTTTTAAATAAATTAAAATAAAAGAAAAAATAATAAGAATTGATATATATATATATATATATATATAATTTGTTTTGGAATTGAGGATAGTAAACTTAGCTAAACATGACTACAATAGTACACACAAAATTTGAAATTAATTTTGTTCAAAGTTTGACTTTCCATTGATAACATAAATATATGTAGACAAGACACACAAACATACTAACACATATGGTGACATATTGACAATCCCAAAAGTAAAATATGTGTTGGAACTGCAATATGATGTCAATTTGTTCATTTATGATTAGTTATGAAAGATTCAAAGAAAAGAGTATCACCAATCATGAGAAAATTTTAGTTGAACTCATACTTGTACATAATAATATTTGAGTTATCAAGAGAGAACTTATTTAACTTTTTTTGTATTCCCCTCTTTGTTATGAGGGATTGGTTATTTATTTTCTTATTGTATATCCATTTATGGCTCTTTCTTTTTGTGCATTCAAAAACTTTAATATTATTTTTTTAAGGAAATATACACATGCCAAAATACTTTGTATGATGAATTTCATACTAGTTCTGAGGTAGCTCTCTCTGCTCACTACAATAGCTTCACACATCAAAGTAGGTAGCTCCCTCAAAACAAGGTCTATTTATAGTAGCATTTTATACCTGAAAGATAGAGCTCAAACATAATTTAATAGCCAAGGTTATCTCAAGCCCTAAAATCTTACATAATAAATTATAAACTTCAATCGTGACATGCATATATGTCTAATGAGTGTGTGAGTAAGTTCATGTGAATATTGATCACCATATGTGAAAATATGTATATGTACAAGTCAAAATATCTATTTGAACAATATAAAGTCATGATAGTTTTTAAAAAGTACTAAAATTACCATGATTTAATGTAATTTAATTGATTATATTTATATTTGTATGATTTTATCATATTTTTATATAAACTTTTCTTTTCGGAATCACAGGTATTTTGATTGTTTTTCAAGTATTTTCGTTCAAAAAAAAAACTTAAAGACTTGAAGAAAAATATAGGAGGCAATACATAACAAATATGTTGATAAAAAATGAGGAAAAGTAAAAAAGATGAAAAAATTGATCAAAATGGGTCAAAATAGTCAAAAACGTCAAAAATGCCAAATTTTGCGCACAACTGCCCATTCACGCTGATGTCTTGTGCACGCCAGCACATACCTAAGCCGAGTCCCACACACACTAGTGCGTGGGCATACCCAGCACATGCTTGAACGCAGCCAACAAACCCCCAGTACATGCCTACATATAGTCAACACACGCCTAGCACACGCCCACCACACGCCGCGTCGATTTATGCACATGCCCGTGTCGTTTTCCATGTGTACCAAATTCTTGTCTATCATAAATCTTATGCCCCACATGCGTGCCAGCCTATCCAAACACATCCAAAATTAATTTTTGAAATATTTTCCCACCTTTTTTGGCCTTTTCCTTACCTATAAAAAGACCTTCTCCCCCATTGTAAAAACTAAACAATTTTCTCAACTCTTTCTCTACTAGAAAGCTTTCCATTTTTAGTTTTTTTAGTTTTAAAGTTCTCTTTTTGAGAAGAACTAGGAATGCTTTTATAGATTTCTAGTTTTTGATTCAATAAATGGAAATGTAAATCCGTTTGGAGGTTTTCCAACAATAGAACTAGCATCAAAGTTCTACAAGGATTATTTTAAGGTATAATTTTAAAATGAATTCTTTACAGTTATTTTTTTTGTTTTATTCTTATATGTTATATTTAATTTTTTCGTGATTAAATTTAACATGGCTGGTTATTTGTAAATATGATATAATAATAATGTTGTTTTGCTTGCGAAATATTAAGTAAGTACAACATTTCTGTAAAATAAATTAATTTTGTTTTTATTTAATATTTTATATTAAGGTTGTTAGAGAGAAATATATTATTTTTCATTACAAACTTAAATATAAAAATTATATTATAAGTTTTAATTATCTGGTCTGATTTAGAGTAGTGTTCTTTTATTTATTGGTACAAACGCTCGGTAGTTAGAATGAAGCTCTATTTCAAAAGTTTTTTATAAGAACTATTATTCGAAAATGTATTGGACATATGTATAGGTTAAATTCTAATTAACTAACTTTGCCTAAAACTATGATTATATGGTTTACTATTTTCTTAGAAATAAAGCTAAAATTTAATACTTAATTAATTAATAGGATCCATCTAAGGACTGAGTTATTTTTGAAGATGATGGCATGAAGTGCTCATCTACAATAGTTAAGGAATTTGTTTCCCTTTTAGCTCCAATAGTTAATCTATTCACAACTTCCTGTGATTGTCCCAGCTCATGCATAAGATTCTTGTTTTCCTTTTTGAGATCTATAAGGCTTGATTTCAAATAATTAATACATTCAGATAACTTAATTTTTTTTCTTTTCTGATATAGAGGGATTTACTTCATATGATTTGAGTTTATCATTCAATATGGTTACTTCTACTAGTAACATATCTTTTTCTTTCTTACAACCCAATAAATCTATAAATAGTTCCTTAATGTTATTAGCATTAAATTTAGTAAATAGAAATTTAGAATTATTTCCCTCACTATCTGAGCCAATGTCAGACTCATTGTAGTGTCTACCAATAGTTGGAGTAAACTCTTGAGAGTTGGTGCCATAATTTTCAAAGTCATTAGGATTGTCGTTATCACTTTTTGAGTTTATAAGGATAACATTGAAAACATTGTGATCCAATAGGTTTAGATTTCTTATCTTCAAAACTCTTATGTTTGAGTTCTCTTAGATTATGATCCTATGAATGGCTTGGTTGTCAATTACTTAATGAATTATTTCGGTTGAAGATTTGATTGAGCCTTTTGGCTAAGAGTATGAATTATTCATCTTTCTCATCATTTTCACTGTCATCATTATTAGTCATGGAGGTTTTGAAAACTACACCTTTGTTCTTTGGATGTGTTCGAATACTTATCTCAAAGGTTTGAAGTGAGTTAACGAGTTCCTTAATTTTGATGGTGTCTACATTCTTTCTTTCGTCAATGGCAGTGACCTTTTCATGGAGGCAATTTGGTATTGAGCAAAGGATCTTTCAAACTATCCTAAAATTATCAAATTTCTCTCCAAGATTAGCTGAGGTGTTAGTAATATCATAGAACTTAACATAGAATTTAGAAAAGGTCTCATCTTCTTTCATCTTAAGGTTTTTAAATTGAGTACAAAGAATATGAAGTTTATTTCATTTAACTTGTGTGGTGCTCTCATAGGAAATCTCTAAAATATTTTACGCATGCTTAGCAGTATCAACATTAGAAAGACGATAAAAGTCACCACTAGATACAATACTAAAAATAGCATTAATACTTTTTTGATTCAAGTTACTAGAAATTTTAT
Source organism: Hippophae gyantsensis (assembly GCA_030763125.1). Classification (NCBI taxonomy): domain Eukaryota; kingdom Viridiplantae; phylum Streptophyta; class Magnoliopsida; order Rosales; family Elaeagnaceae; genus Hippophae; species Hippophae gyantsensis. The sequence goes on along the minus strand of CM061038.1, from coordinate 16,702,349 downwards.
CTTGAGTGGTCCATCCATTCTTAGGTTTAAATGTGACAACTGTAGGTGGTTTCCAATATTGGTAATTAGACCCATCAAAGAAAAGACCACAGATTCTAGATGAACCCTTGCTTGATTGATCCATAACAAGGTCCTAGGCAACACTAAGTATATCTAGTGACCCTCTCTGATACCAATTGAAAGTTTGTTAGTTATGGATCTAGGGGTGAACAAATAGTTAGCATAAATATGACAAATTAAAATTTTTGCAAACAACCAAACATTCAATCACATGTAAATGATATAATGTGAAATATTAAAATAACACACAAGATTTTTAGGTGGAAACAACATATGCCATAAAAATAACCTAAGAGTAAAACCACCTATCCACCGGACCACCTAACTATCAATTATGAAAACAATGTTTGATTACAAGGTTAGGACTTAAACTATCCACTAAGGCAATGGCCTTAAGTAACCTACTTACAAGCCTCCACTTTCTTTCACAGTCTCCACAAGTGAGGTGTTTAGGTTTAGGTCAATGTTCCGATAAACTCGAGCCACACAAGTTTTTAAACCCGTTCATCTAGCACCTGAAATGTTCACACATAAATACAAGTGTAATGTGTGTCTTAGAATCAATTAAAATAATGAACAATCTTAATTAGATGATTTAACAAAATAATAGATAAAGTAAAATCAATAGCAAACCTTAAATAGTTTTTTATACACAATAAACAAATATTGTAGGCTTGCTAATCAATCAAACACAACTACAAAATGTTTGCTAAATTAACTAATGAAAATCCTATAGAATAGTTTTTGCAAATTAGATTTAGAAAGAAAGCTTATAATGCAAAAGTTGATTCAATTGTGGTTAAAAAAACTATAAGCTTAGGTTTGTTTAAAAAGAATAAGTTGAAGCCTTAGGTCAAAGCCTATTATCATTCTATCCTTCAAATATTTAAAAGATCTTTAAAAAGAAAGGACAATATAGTAATAATACAAACTAGCTCGAGTAAATTTTAAAATTTGACAGCTTGATTGATCTTGGTCGAGCTCAATCGATCAATCCAAAATTTTTGATCGATTAATCAATCCTTGATCAATCTAGGATATTAAAAATTTAATTCCACGATAGGTAGGTCAATTTACCCATTTTTTGATTGATCTAGTGCTCGATCGATTGTACATTAAACCATGATTAATCTACCTTAATTGAAAATTAAATCAGTGACTTTTTTATCATGGTAGATTGATTTTGGATCAATCTACTCACCTCGATCGATCGAGAGACCTATATGCAAAATGTTCCTATATGTCTAACATGAAATCTAATGTGCATATATACCTTAAATGTGTTTATTGGAGCTTGATTGTTTCTTTGGCTTGAAAAGTGTTCTTGAAAGATTCACCCGGAAACTAAAATTACATTTAAATATTTTATTCAGGAATATCACCAAAATCAATAAATATTACAATAGTCTCCTCTATTTTATTCCTAGACACCATATTTGAATTCATCTTAATTTCAACATTCCAACACATGAAGCATAGAATACAAATAGGAACTAACTTTTACAACAAAAATTAAACATATTTAAGAAATTAAACAAAAAATTCATAACGACTCAATTACTCATCTTAAATTGACAAAAAACACCATAACTTTGTATCAAAAAATTTATTATTATGTCTATTTGTACCCCCGAAACCTAAATTAAACATTTTCCCCAATATTTTCAATTACGTATATGTTCAGAAAAGCATTCAAAAGGGGCAAATAGAAAATTAACTAAACAAAGAGAAAATGAAAAATATTATAAAAAATAGTGGGATGCTTCCCACTAAGCGATTTGTTTAATGTCTTAGCAAGTTGTTGCTTGAGACTAAGGCTCGTGCACTTAAACGTGATACTCTTGGAAAGACACAAGTATATGTGATCAAATTGTACAAGTGATAAGTAAATTAAGAACAAAGCTTGGCAAACCCATGAGAATTGTGACAATGACTATCATTATTTATTACCTTGTTGGTAAATTAGCAAGTGGGTTTTAAATTTTTTTGAATAAAAATTAATATTAAAAAAATAAATAAAATAATGAGCACATGCATTAAGAGAAGCATGTGATTATGAGACTATCCTTGCCACTAGCCTATAATCTAACCAATTATGTCATGAATTAGTACTAAAACTATCATTGAATTGTTAACTTTAGCTTTAGAAATCTTGGTACACTTATGATTTTCTACCTTTTCTTATTGTTTATTGATTATTGATACCATCTATTTATAAATCTAATCCTAAGAAACCTAGAGGTACACTTACTAGACTTAATCCATTTGTTCCATTAAGTTTTAGAAAGAATATGACTAAATTACTCAAGATTACAACCATTGATAACCCTTAATGAAGGTTTTCAACCCTACTTGTCAAGTGCAATAATAAGATACACTTTGAATAAGAATATCAGTGATTACATACTAACATCTTAATCTAAAATTAAATATATTTTTGTAATAAACTAACTGATTACTCTAATTCATACATGTATAGTTATGGCATTTAAACATAAAATCAAACAAATCAAAAATCAAGGATTGAAACTAGAAATTCATCATGATATTATATTAATAAAATAGTAGTCTAGGGCTTGAATGTTTCCTATAATCACATAAACAAATTAGCTAATCAGAATTAGAAAAAAATCATAATTAAAATCATAGAAAACTAAAAGAGTCATGAACTCGGTACACAACTAGGGTAAGGAGATACTGACTCCTATAAGACTCACCCCAAAATTACTAGCAATAGAAAGTAAATGCATAAAAGTAAAAATATAGAAGCATTAAAAATTAATCATAGAGTAGGTAGGTTAATTTAAGCATAGATAATAATTACAAAGAAATAAGCATGCAACAAATAATAAAAGCTTTATAAATAGAGTTTAAATCATAATATATTGGTACATACACGATATAACTCAGTTTATACTAGCACAACAACAAAGCATACACAACAATGGATTTAATGAGGTCAACCTATATAGAACCCATGTCTGTATGGTAAAATCCTTGGGTTGCTTTTAGAAAGCACTTGGTAGCAAACAATCCACTAAACTACCTATTTCTGTCCTCACTTGTTGACTTAGCAACTACTCGATCCGACATATGGATCTGACTCTCCTCTAGAGCCAAAACCATACTTAGTAGTGTGATTGGTAACCATTGAATAATAACGTGGAAAAGAAACATGGGAAACTACTAAATAGTAGTAACAAACAAACACCATTTTGGGAAATCGAGTAATACTAACCTAACCCAAACACATATTTTTGTTCTCACGAGTATTATAAAATAGTCTCAAGCTCTCAACACTCAAAAATACTATTATATTCACACAAAATATGTAACACAACCATTGACATACAATCAAAGTGAATTTTGAAATGGAAGTAGTACTTATAGAAAATTCTGACATAATTTCTATTCGTTTTTCTTAATTGGGAAAGAAAGAAGGGGATGTATTTATAGAAAAATTCAACCAGTCTGGCCATCCTCATCTAGGCCTCACCAACCATCCTTACTAACCACTTCATTGGGTGACTGGTAATTGGTCCAACGAGGGATCTATTGAAGATCTCATCGAGGTATCAAAAAGGGTAATTTTTTGTTTTAAAATTCTTAGAGTAGTTTTCCATAATACATGTGCATGCTCATTGAGTGTATGATAATGGGTCCAACAAGGGCTCTATTGAAGACCTCATCGAGGTACCAAAAAATACAATTTTTGTATTAAAATTCTCAAAGTAATTTTCCATAATACCTATGCATGCAACAAAACAAAAATGCACCTCAAAACCTAGCATGCATACTAAGAAAACCAACCCCGTGGTATGTGTATAACATAGTTTCATACAATATGTGACTAACTATGTGTGTGTATGTATTATTAAACAATAGTAACCACCTTACATATAGGAAGATATAAACACTAAGTAAAATAAATAGACTCTGTGTTTTGCGTACAGGAATACCAATAAAGACACAAAGGACTACAAAGACTTACATTCTTTCCATTTGGCTTTCCATAGGAAAACCCTCGACAATTATGTATTGATGCATATCAAACATGAGATGGTCATTAACATAACCTAAAGATGTTTGTTCCTATGAACAAAATATTGTTGCACATCCAACACTGGAAAATGCGAATACTCTAAGTACATCCATCTTATGTGCTCTATCCAACTTCTATTATCAAATAATCCTCTGTCAGTCTAAAACATTAGGGTCATAACACATCTACATACTACAAGTTTGAAACTTGATGACCCCAATCTCCATATATAATCTACACACAATAAACAAAAACAAACCATATGCGTATCATGTAGAAAAAATGTGTAGTTTGATGAGGTCTAGATACTATTGTGTTACGCTATATAGGTCCACATCAATAGGCTAAACACATATAGACATGCAGTAGAAACAAATGCAATGTATAGAATTCCCCCTAGTGAATGCCAGTCAAGTAATAAAATGCATGTCAACAAACACATAGTTGTGCACACAAACTTCTTCCTTTTTTTTACACAAAGTCAAAGGAACACTCTTACATGAGGGAGAGAAGGCATACAGGAATGCAATAAGCATAAACTCATGCAACAAAATAGAGAAGATTAAAGAAAAAAACAAGAAGTAGCACATGCACAAATAGAAATCGAAGGAAAATAACAAATTCATTCCCATTAAAAAATAATTTATTACGTTTTTCATTTCAATAAATAAAAATAAAATACACTAAAATAACAAAAAAACAAGTTCAATACTCTTTTATTCTCTCTTTATCATCATCATCATCATTAAGGACATCACTACTTAAGGACTATCTGTGGTTGGTAGGTGGTGTAGTATACTGATGTTGGCAAATAGAAGCAACAAAGTAGTTAAGAGAAGGGCAAGTTCATCTTCACCAAAATTTATAAATATGGAGGCAAAAGAATCAAAGATACCAAAGTGAGTAGAACGGCCTCTAGAGCTAGCAGCTTGAGGTCTAATTGAGGCTAAAGAGAGAAGAGAGCCATGAGCGGGTGGTGGAGGAGTAGGGTGGTAAGAAGTAGCCTAAGCCTGAGCAAGTGCCTAAGCCCTCTACATATCTATGTAGTTTCAATTGAAAGTATGCAACTCCTCTAAGAGATTATTAATGGCAATAAGAACATCATCTTTTAGGGAAGCAAAATGAGACATATAAGGAGAAATGGGAATACAAGTACAATGGATGGATTGAGAAGAATTTAGAGAAGACGAAGACTAAAAGGCAGCTAAAGAATGCTATAAGCTTGTACTAGAAGGAAATACGAGAGTGAAAGAGAACCTCTATTATAAGAAGAAAAGGAAATATCACAAAAAATTGGAACCCCATCTAGGATTGATGAGGGATGGTAGAGTGAAGAAAGAGAAGGTGTAGTCGGAAAGAAAATGATGGTCTTATAAATCATGCGTGAAAGATCTATAATCTCACCATTAAGGATAGTGCAAAATAAGTGTCCTTTACATGTATTGATAGTATGATGATGATAATGAGGATGGATGATAGTGTTAATGACATTATTAAGATGATGACTAGGTGCATCTTTATTAACGATAAGGGCACCTCCACCATAACAATTGGTTTGCCATATTTGTGAAATCATGTTCATTCACCTAAGAATACTCAATAGGAAGATAAGAAGCAATGATATTCCCAAACTCAAATGTGATGATTGAAAAGGAAGGTTCCTCAATATTAGGAAGAGATATTAAATTTACAACATCATCTCATGAAAAGTGAATCTTTACTCTCTGAGGATGAGTTTGGTAGAAAAGTCAAAAGTGATTATATGAGATAGCGAAGTATAAAACTCCCTAACAAAATTTTCATCATACGAAAAAGAAAGGCTACAAATCAAAAGCCAAGAGAAGTAGACAAACCTTTCTTTTGATTACCAGAAAGTCATGGATAATGATTGGTTGCTCAATAAGATAAGCCAACAGGCTTGAACTCCTTTAATTTATTTGTACTTTGGGAACATTTTAGGGCTAGTTTTAGTAAGATAAAATGGGTAAGACGTACTAGTATAGCAAGAAGAGAAGGCCACAAGTTTTTGGTGGGAAGAAATGAAAAGTGGGGTAGTCAAATATATAGGACCATATGCAACTTGCCATTGCATCCTCAAAATTCTTATTGAGACCCTCGATGAGTGTCAAAAATACACATTGTAGTGAGTACATAGGTGAGGGGGTTGCGAGGCATGATGAAAACATGCAATATGTCCCGAGAAGAGAGAGGAATAGAGAAAGGGAATTTAAAACTACTAAACACATATTTTTTAATTTTTAAAGCAATAAAATATGAAAAATAAGACAAATAAATATTAGATAAAAAAAGTAAAGCATATAAACCATATACAGAAATTCTATGAGTGAATAGGAAGAAAAGAAATAAAATGCTTAACCCCAAACAAATCACAAAAAATAGTGATCAAACGACATTCCTTCATTTAAATAATTTATAAGGTGTACCAATGTCATGGTGTGATCTTTGTGTCATATAAGTATGTGATGTATGTGACACTCAAGTTACATTTTGTTTAGAAATTCTTGAAAATTGATCGAATGATCGCTATACAAGATGCATGTGGGCTCATAGAAGAAGATTTATTTCTTTTAGCATTGTTCCTAAGATGTATAATGAATTGAGCTTAAAGATACTAAAATGAGCTATAGTAACCACATCTTGATGGAGCGAATATGGGAGAGCAAGGTGGATAGCTCTATGAGGTACTCTACAAGAATTTAGAGTACTTCCAAGAAAAGTGGCTAACAATGCCATATAGATGGAAAAACCGTGGATAGGAGTGAGAGAATTTGGGTCTCTAACTTTGAAAAGTAACACATGATCGACACGAATTATGTGCAATGAATACGCAAGTATACGTATCATAACAAGTAATATAATGAGAAGAAAGGATTGCTCCCATGGAAATTATGTTATTAGAAGCTAATTTTAAAACTGAAAAGTAAAAAATCAATTTTTTTTGTGTTTTGATGTTTTAAGAAAGCAAAATTAACAGAACTAAAAATAAATAACAACAATTAATTAACTAAGAATTGACAGCTAAGAAGATATATGAGAAAATATCTAGAAATACTTAATCTTCCTATTTTTTTAAACATATGAATAACCAAAATTAACCAATATAATTACTAAATAATTACATGATCAATTGAATCTAACCTAACATGTATTCTTCTCTTTCAATGACAAAAAGTCATGGATAATGATAGGCCGCTAAGGTGGATAGGCTTTTAACTAGGGGGTCCAGTAGGCTCAGACTGCTTTAATTTCTTTTTACTTTGGGAACATTTTAAGGATAGTTTTAGTAAGAGAAAGTGGGCAAGACATACTAGTATAGCAAGAAGAGAAGACTACAAGTTTTTGGTGGGAAGAAATGAAAAGTGGGGTGGTCAAATTTATTGGACCGTACACAACTCACAATCACCTTCTCAAAGTTCTTGATGAAACCCTAGATAAGTGTCAAAAATACACATCTTAGTGAGCACTTAGGCGAGGGGTCATGAGGCACATTGAAAAACATGCAATGTGTCTCGAGAAGAGAAAGGAAAAGAGAAAGAGAGTGTCAAACTATCAAACACATATATTCTTAATTTTAAAGCAATAAACTATGGAAAATAAAGAAAATAAATATTTGATAAACAAAGTAAATCATATAAACCATATATAGAAAGTGTAAAAGTGAATAGGAAGAAAAGAAATAAATTGCTCAACCCCACACAAATAAAAAAATAGTGATCAAACTACATTCATTGGTTTAAAGAATTTATGGGATGCAACAATGTCAAGGTGTGATCTCTATGTCATATGAGCATGTGATGTATGTGACACTCTAGTTATATTTTGTTTATAAATTCTTGAAAATTTATTGAGTGATCCCTATACAAGATGAAGGTGTGCTCCTAGAAGAATATTTATTTCTTTTAGCACTATTCCTAAGATGCATAGTGAATTAAGTTTGAAGATAGTCAGATAAGCTATAGTAGCTACATCTTGATGGAACAAATATGGAAGACTAAGGTGGAGAACTCTGTAAGGTACTCTACAAGGATTTAGAATACTACGTAGCAAGGTGGCTAGAAATGCCATATAGATAGCAAAAACGTGGAGAGGAGTGAGAGAATTTGGGTCTTTGACTCCGACAAGTAACATGTGATTGACATGAATTGTATGCAATGAATATGCAAGTATACGTATCATAATAAGTAATATCATGATAAAAAAAGATCGCTCACATGGAGATTATGTTATTAGAAACTAATTTTAAAACTAAAATGTAAAAAAATAATTTTTTTATGTTTTTATGTTTTAAGAAAGAAAAATTAAAAGACCTAAAAATAAATAGCAATAATTAATTAACTAAGAATTGATAGCTAAGAAGATATATGAGAAAATATCTCAGAATACTTAATCTCCCTATTTTATAAACATGTGGATAACTAAAGTCCCCCAATATAATTAATAATCAATTGAATCTAACCTAACATGTATTTCTCTCTCAAGTAAACTACATACTATAGAGTAATTACCCCAATCATACTCTCATGTCAATTAAATTGCACACTACTCATTAAGTTCAAAAATTATGGATCATATACATAAGAATCATACATCTCTCCATAGAAACTATGCATGTTATTTAATCAAGACAGATAATTAAATAATTCTCTCAAATCTATTTAATTGCATTTATAGATCAATTATAGGCCATAAATTTAATAGCATAAAAATTAGGTTAAATAATATAATTGAATTGAAATCATAATTGGGTAAAAATATTTGATCATCAAATGTGAAAAATTGGGTTTATAAGACCCATAGACTAATAAATTTGGTAGATATAATTTTACTCATAAAGCTCATATTTTTTTTATAGAAAAAGACATAAAAATTGATAAAAAAAATGGAGAAGAAGAATAATACAATCAATCTCTTGAATTGTAGCACTTATCTTCTCTTGAATCTCCACCAAAATTGTATCTCCTTTTGAATTTTTATGTATTTCTTTCTCTCTTTAGCAGCAAAAACTAATAATAAAATGTTAATTTTGGCTCATTAGGTTTCTTGGAGCAATTAGTGAGTTAAATTAGGCTCAAATAGAATCTAGACCATCAGATCAAATGAAAAGTACAATGCATTGATGACTCTACTTTCATAAAGTCATCACATCCCTAAACTTAACTTTTTACTTGTCCTTAAGTGAACCTAAGTCTAACTAGATAAACTAACATGGGTAGTATATTCATAAATATATATATCTATTAATATATGCATATTAAGTGAAAACTATCCCTCTCAAAAGTCATACAATTCTATGACAAGTAGATTCACATATTTATCAATCAACATTGCATCAATAAAAGGATATGTAAGGTTTTTGATGAATTGATTCTTGTGTGTGTTGCATATGATATCATCCAATGCATTTATGAAATCAACCTATATGAGCATGCTAATCAATTCAATCTTAGAATAAGTCTCGTAACTCTATTTTTTACATCCATCTTCCCTAATATAGATATGCACTTAGCTAAATATCAATAAGGGATTTACATGCTTGTAATGTAAGTCTTAGGTGGGGTAGATAAGTGAAGACAATTAGGCTCTTTCTCCACCTTAGTTTTCTTTTTATTCATCATGTACTTTTTAACTATAATTGAACTTCTACTTGATATATTAGTGCACCCTATCTTATCATTCTTTTCATATTCTTTTATTTTACTTTCCTTTTTATTTTATTTTTGTAACTTCACACCCCTAAACTTATTTTCAATTTTATTTTTATTTTGCTTTAGAAGGAAAATTGTGTTGTGAGTTGTTTTATAGGGTGCATTACATTTCACTTTACTCTATAGCATGACACATGATTGCATTTTTTTATACAAGCTAAAAGTACAAGGTTCAAGATAATGCTTAATGGTTAGGCATAAAATGTGGCTTAAAGATATGAAAGGTTATTCATTAGATTGAAATGGGTGACTACAGATATTAACAATGATTAGCTTGAAAGGCTCAATTGATACAAGTAAGGCCTAAATAATTTGTTTTCCTAAATAGTATTTAGAATTTTGTGTTAAGGGATGATCAAATAGATTCTAAAAATGGTAGATCTCATTAACTCATCTAACTCACCATAAATTTTCTCTCAATAAGTTCACTAAAGTCAATTATGAGCATGTACATAAAAAATTGAATCAATCAATCAAAACTAGCAAACATATCACATAATTACTGTAAGTATCTTAATGAGTATGTTACATTCCCTATCTTAATCATGATAAAAAATATATTATTAGCATTTCATATCAACCTTGCATGTGGTTAGTTTCCATATATTTATCAATTTCTACCCAAATCATGATTAAAAACATCCTAAAAATAAAATAAACATTTCCTGAAAATTGAAAATGCGTACTAAATACTAAAGTAGAGAATGAAGTTCCCTCATCCAAACTTAAATCTCACATTGTCCCTAATGTGCACATATAATATGAGAAAGTAAAAGGAAAGAAAACTTTCTTAGTCTTGGGACACCACATATGTCGTTGAAACTGCTTAATCTTGTTGGGCTATTGGTCTTCACATTTTTTCACCTGTAAAAAAAAACAATAAAAATATAAGTAAAATAACATTGGGTTACCTCCCAATTAGTGTCATGTTTAACATCCTTCAGTATACGGTCATATCAGTTCCTAAGGTATATCCCTCTATGTCTATTTACTATTGAGCTTGCCCAAAAACAATTTAAGTCTTGATTTTTTCAATAATACTTTATGTTCCAATTTAAAAACATGGTGCTCCATTTTCTTATCATGCCATATTTTTATTTTCTTTTTGAACTTTTTTTCATTCTTATAAGCACTCTACCGTAGCTCATCTAAGTTATGTATTTATATCATCTTCCTCACCTCTCTTGCCCACTTGATTAGGGATGGTAGGGTAAAAGTGTGAGGTTTAATCTTGGTAGCCCTTCAATAGGTGGTTTGAGCTTAGATCCTATCTCAAAATTCTCCACAACTACATTAGGTATACACATGGGAGGTGTAGCCTTTAAATAGTTCACACAATCAACAATATTAGTTATAGATTCCATACTTTCAAGGTTAAAACAAACTGAGTTATTTCTTGGTAAGTTTACTTCATTATTTATAGCATTATGTGTAATAGTCTTAAGTGTGGGTGACTCAACAGATTTTTTTAAGTTATCAACATGATGTGTAACATCTTTCCTTAAGCATGCATTAACATTATCAATTTATGACGGTTTAGATCCTTCAAAAACTTTAAATGTTACTTGTTCATCTTGCACTCTTGTTGTAAGATCACCTTTTTACACATCTATGATTGTTATTTTTATTGCTAAGAATGGATGACCAAGTATGATAGGAATGTTACAGTCCTCTTCTATGTCTAGTATAATGAATTCCATTGGAAAGATGGAATTGTCTACTTTTATTGGCACATATTTTACCATACCCCAGGGTCACTGAATTGATCTAGCTACCATTTGTAATATTATTAAAATGGGTTTCACTTTACCTACCCCTAATCTCTTCAGAAATCTGGCATTTGTTCAAACGCATCTACGAATGGTATATTTATATGAAACTTCTTGAAGACATTGAAGAATTTTAAAAACTACATTTCTAACCTTTTCTTTTGCAATCTTTAAGGGAAAGGTTGCTCTTTTTTGGCAACTTATTTCCTTTCCATTGCTCTATTTATCCATTTGTTCCTCCTCATCCTTTTTATCTTCCTGTTTCTCCTCATCCATTTGATGCATTGCAATTCTTCTTACCTCTCTTCTTGTGTTTATAAGTGTGTCACTTGGAAGGTTACCTTGAGGCCTAATGGCCTAGGCAAATTGCCGTATTTAGATCTCAAAATTTTGAATTGAAACCTCTTGAGGGACACTTTTCTATTTATTGATTGGATGATGTCTTTCATCATCCCTATTAAAGCATTTGTATTGTCATTAGTAGATGAATTCTTCTCTTAGACTTGAGATTGTTATGGTTGTTGAAAACCAAGTGGTGGAAATTATTTACGGTTGAATTGATTACTACCTTGATTGTTGTTATTACTCCAAGAGATATTTGGATGTTGTCTCCATCCTAGGTTATATGTGTTCAAGTATGGATTATTGCTTCAATTTATATTATCCACGTAGCATGCTAATTCAATCTTGAACTTGGTCTATACTCACTGGTGAGTTTTGAGGCTTCAAAAGATTCACTAAAGAAGACATTTAAGTTGTAAGTGTCGTGATATTATTTATCTTATGCACTCCAACTATTCTTTTTCTGGCTACCATTTTGTTAGGTGGTTATTGATAGTTATTGCTAGCCATTTTCTCAAGTAAATCATAAGCTTGATTGTAAGATTTGGCTAGCAAAGCTCCATTAACATATGCATCAATAATGGTTCTTATTTGAGCATTGAGACCATTGTAGAAAGTATTCATTTGGATTCAATGAGGGATACCATGGTGAGGAAACTTCCTTAGCAATTCTATGAATCTTTCTCATGCCTCATATAAGGAATCCCCTTCATATTGTTGGTAGAAGGTAATGTCATTCCCAAGCTTGGCATTCATTATTGGTGGGAAATATCTCATCAAGAATTTCTCTGCCAAATCATTCTAAGTTGTAATAGAATTGACAAAGAGTTTAGCCAAGCTCAAGTACGGTCTCACAAATAGTAAGAGAACAATCTAAGCCTAAATGCCTCATCGATTACACTACTAAATTTGAATGAATCACCAACTACAATAAACAATCTGAGATATAAATGAGGATCCTCTATTGGTAATCTGCTAAATTTTCCAACAATTTGTAATATTTGAAATATTAATAGCTTTAATTAAAATTGATTAGCTTGAATGTTTGGCCTTGTAATACTTGAATTCAACCCTTCTAACTTAGGTAATGCATATTAATTCATAGCTTTATCCTTATCATTCATTAAAGGAATAATGCATTAGCTATTTCTTCTACTTGGGTGGCAACTTTTTGTTTTCACATTAATCTCAAAGTACGCTTGATTTCAGGATCTAAAGGCAAAATTCTATGCTTACAAACTCTACTTATGCAATAGAGCCAATTATGTTTCTAATAGACTAAAAGAGATGTTAAAATAAATAAATAACTAAATAAATTAAAATTATGAAAAATAAATAAAGAAAAAAATTAAAATAAAATAAAAATTAATTTCTAATGTTTATAATCTCCAACAATGACGCTAAATACTTGATTGATACAAATTGTGTGCAATGAATATAAAAGTATACGTATCACAACAAGTAATATAATGATAAGAAAAAATCGTTCCTATGAAAATCGTGTTATTAGAAACTAATTTTAAAACTAAAAAGTAATTTTGTGTTTTATGTTTTAAGAAAGCAAAACTTTAAAAGTAAATAGTAGTAATTAATTAACTTAGAATTTATAGCTAAGAAGATATATGAGAAAATATCTATACTATCATATTGAATCTCTTGAATAAATAGCTAAGAAGATATATGAGTAAAAATTGATAAAGAAAGGAGAAGATGAATAAATACAATCAATCTCTTGAATTGTAACACCAATCTCTTATTGAATCTCCACCAAAATTGTATATTATTTTGAATTTTTCTATATTTTTTCTCTTCTTGGAACCAAAATTGATAAAAATTATGTTAATTTTGGCTCATTAGGATTTTTGGAGCAATTAGGGGATTAATTTAGTCTAAGATAGAATCTATACTATCATATCAGCTTCAAATAAAGGGTTGATATGAAAGAAAGGAAAATTAACAGCATTGGCCAATAGAAATATGACATGTGGCAATGGAGAGAGAGAGAGACGAGACCAATAAGGGAGCGATGCATGGTAGGGTTAACTAGTCGTGGTCGACGCTCACTAAGTCAACTCCATGTGGCATGCTATGATTCAAGGATAAGGATTGCATGGCATAGCAATGGAAAGAGTGGATGAATCACGTGACATCCATATGGCAACGAATGGTTAGCTCATTTGCTTATGGAGTCCAAGTGTCATTTTTTGATTGGTCATACATTAAAAAATTCAAAAAGAAATCCAAAAAATTCCCAAAAAATATATTTTCACCCATCTTCACTAAAAAGTTCATAGTTTAATATTTTTAACCTTTAAAGTACTACTTATTGAATAAAACAAATAAATATTAAGTAGAAAAGTACATTGATGACTACTTTTATAGAGTCATCAACATATAGAGGAGAAGAATAGGAAGATGCACTCATAGTACCTCTCACACGAGGATGATAACTTAATTTCCAACAATTGGGTGTTAGATAGCCTTAGTTGAAGTGTTCACCTTGATAAAGGAAAGATGATGGGATGCAATAATTAACTTATCTTTGGGAGTGATAGGAATAGACTTCAAATCTGATTCTTATGTTGTAGACATGACAAACCCTAGCACAACATCAGTTAAAGAAGACACCCTATCTTCATATCCAATTCCTCTTTTATCACCAAAAGACTTGGTCATTCTAATTATCTCATTAAGCTTCTAAGAATTAATCATTAACTTGTTAACATTAGGAGATATTGAGCGTGTTACTTTTCACTCACAAAAGCTTATTCTTTAAAGCTCTAATCAAACCTTCCTTTTCTTTAAGAAAAGATTCTAGATTAGTAGTAGAATTATTGACAAGAGTATATGCTCGATACTCCTTACCACTTTCAAGGACAGTAATCTACTTCTTTAGGAGTGTAATTTCAAAAGACTAATCAAATGAGAGATCATGCTTAATAAATAGAGAAGTGGCAAATTGGAGTATCTTTTCTAATGTATCGAGTATATGCTCAATATACTCATTACAAAGGGAAAATTTCACTTTCAAGTATATGCTCAATACTCCTTACTATTGTAGTAGTTCCATGATTATTTTTATCTTATCATGATTTGCATTAAATCTTTCCTGCAAATTGGAGTATCATTCTGAATGACACTACTATAATAGCGATATTTGGTCTCAAAAATTTAGTCCCAGTCTTTTTAAAAATTAAATCATTAGAGTTTTAGTCACGGTTCAATAAAACCTATGACCATAACATATAAATATAACCTTGATTTTTATCAGCAATTGTGACGAAAAATTAGACTATAAAAATTACTTAAAAATAAATAAACTTATAATCACGATTCTTCAATAAATGTTATCTAATTAAAGTGATAGAGTCTGGTTCATTTTAAACTCTAGACCAAATAATATATTGTATGAATTATTTATTAAAAAAATTACAATACAATTTTTTCATTCCCATCTCACTATTTCTAATTTCCCTTATCCTCTATGTAGCTCAAAAATCCAATTCCCTCAAAAATATAGAAAATCTAGAGCTTTTCATAAACCCAATTCCCTTTCCATCCATGCACACCATTGTAGCCTCGTCAATCCACAATTAACCATGTCCAAAGTTCATCATTGGCCAGCCATATCTAGCATCTATTGCCATCCAGCCACTTTGAACTTCATTCTCGACTAACCTCTTCCAACTCTTTTCCCATCCAATTCTTATAGCTTTATGAGCGATAGCCAAAATACAACCGAAGAAGATAACCTTGTTGGGCAAAGTAGGTAAAAATAAAAAACAATTCAACAGAGTAAAATAATGACATTGGCAATTTAACGTGGTTCACCCTTTAATTTGGGCTAAGTCTATAGGAAAAACTCTAAAACATATTTCTTCCACTAATAAAATTAATGGGTACAAAGTGAAAGGCAATACAAAAAATTGAGATAAATCCAAAATAGTGTCACACAAGTGTTTCCCAAACTCACTATTTTGTCACTCCCTTTTTAGAAAAATATCTTAATATTTTTCTAAAATATTCTCTCCCATTTTCTTACACACACAACATTATTTTTCTTCAAAGGAAATTGTTCCTTTGGCTTTTCTTTGCTTCTCTTTGCTTCTCTTCTTTTTGGTGTGTTGATGTATCTCTAAGGCAAAGAAATTGCCTATTTATAGGCAAAATTGCCTATCAATATTAGATGCATTTGTCAAATGTGATTGCACCTAAAATTTGTGGTTGCACCTAACATTTATGTTTTCTTCCTCTTCCATGTGTGAGGGAACTACAAATCTCTCCCTCCCAACTACATAGAGGGCTCTACCAATCCAACAACTAAACAATAGTATTCAAAATTCTGTCGTGGAAGAATTTTCATCAACATGTCTAATCCATTTTCTTTTGTATGGATCTTCTCAAGCTGTAATAGCTTCTTCTCCATTACATCCCTAATCTAGTGATATCACATCAATATATTTGATCTTGAATGAAATGAGGCCTTCTTTCCAAGATCGATAACACTCTAACTATCACAAAATAACTAGTAACTGTCTTATTGCAACCCAAGTTCTTTCAAGAAATTTTTCTTCCATAGCAACTCTTTACATGCTTTCGTTACTGCTACAAACTCTGCTTCTGTAGGGTATAGTGAAACACATTTTTGTAACTTTGATTGCCATGACACAGCTCCCCCTAAAATGTAATTAGGTAACCTAAATTTGATTTTCTGGAATCCACATCGCCAACCATATCTGCATCTGTGTATCCAACTAACACAGGTTTGTAATTTCCAAAACATAGGCATATTTTGGAAGAACCTCGAAGATACATGAAAATCTATTTCATTGCAGCCCAATGTTCTTTTCCAGGATTTAAAAGGAATCTACTCACAGTTCCAACTACATGAGCGATATCTGGCCGTGTACAAACCATGGCATACATCAGACTTCCAACTGTTAAAGCATATGGAACCTTTTCAATTTCTTCCTTCTCTTTATTTGTAGAAGGGTTCTGATTCGAACTTAACTTAAAGTGATTAGCAAGAGGACAACTAATTGCTTTAGCCTTGTCCATATGAAATCTTTGAAGTACTTTCTCAATGTACTTCTTCTGTGACAACCATAATTTCTTGGCATCTCTGTCTTTAATAATACTTATGCCAAAAATCTGCTTTGCTGGCCCTAAGTCTTTCATGGCAACAAAAGACTTACTCAACTATTTTTTCAAGTTGTCAATTCTGGAAATATTCCAGCCAACAATCAACATATCAACCACATAGAGCAAAAGAGTAATGAAATCATCATCAGAGAATTTATGCATAAAAACACAATGGTTTAAAGTAGTCTTTTTGTAGCCTTACTCCTCCATAACATACTCAAACTTTTTATACCATTGTCTGGGTGTCTATTTTAAGCCGTAGAGGCTTTTATTCAATTTGCAAACATAATATTCTTTTTCCCTTTTACTTGAAACCCTTCGGCTGCTCCATGTATATCTCTTCTTCTAAATCCCCATATACGAAGGTAGTTTTGACATCCATTTTCTCAACCTTCAAGTCAAGACTTGATGTTAACCCAATTAGTACATATTGATTTCATTTTCACAACTGGAAAGAAAATCTCATCAAAGTCAACTCCTTTTTTTTGGCTGAATCCCTTAACAACCAATTTGGCTTTGTATCATGGACTAGAACTGTCTTTCATGCTTCACCCTAAACAACTATTTACTTTTCAAGGCCTTCTTCCCTTTGGACAACTTCATCAACTCAAAAGTTTTTTTTCTCATGCAAGGACTTCATCTCATCTTGCATGACTTCAATCCATTTTTGTTTGGATTCATCATCCATGGCTTCTTCATAACTTTTAGGTTCTTCCCCATCAGTGAAAGTTACATAATTATATGGAGGATATGAGGTAGAGGGTTGTCTCACTCTATCACTTCTTCTCTGTGGAATAGGAGAAGCCCTAGGTGTTGGTACTGGATAATGAACATCATCATTTCCCTCATCTTCAGAACCAACTTCTATGGAATCATCATCTTCATCAGGTGGATAAACCTAGTCTTCATCTCCAACTTGTCTTGGCATTAATGTTGGAAGAATTAATTCCAAATCTGATGAGTCAACATTGGAATTAAGAACATATTTCTTCATTTTGATAATATCTTCAATGGTCTCATCTTCAATAAATACAACATCATGGCTCCTGATAAGTATCTTTTGCAACCAGATCATAAAATCTATAGCCAAATTGATCTTGACCATAGCCAATAAAAATACACTATCTTGTTTTGGCATCAAGTTTGGATCTCTCATCCTTGGGGTTATGAACAAATGCTTTGTATCCAAACAATCGTAGATAATCATAGGAAACATCCTTTCTTGACCACACTTTATCTGGAACATCCAACTTGAGAGGAGTACATGGTGAAAGATTCAACACATGTGCAACTATGAGTATGGTTTCACCCTAGAAATTTTTAGGCAACTTTTCATGTGAGACTAGACATCTAACTCTCTCTATCAAAGTTTTGTTCATCCTCTCAACTAAGACATTCAACTGCGGTGTCTTTGGAAGTGTCATCTGATGTCAAATACCATGATTTTTGCAGTAAGCATGGAAAGCACTTGTGTATTCTCCACCATTGTTTGTCCAGATGCATTTTAGCTTTTTCCCATTTTTTCTCTCAACTGAGGCATGAAATTCTTTGAAGACATCTAGCACCCGATCCTTTGTCTTTAGAAGATATACCCATATCTTCCTTGAATGATCATCAATGAAAGTCACAAAGTATTGAGCACCACCAAGTGATTTTGGCATTGGTCCACACAAATCTGAATGAATCAGATCTAAAATATATTCATTCTAAAAGGAGGGGAACTCTTGAAAGCAACTCTATTTTTCTTTCCTGCTAGACAATGAACACATTTCTCCAAATGTACTTCATCCATTTCGGGTAGTATCTTCTTTTTGGCTAGACTTATCATACCTTTTTCACCCATGTGACTGAGTCACTTATGCCATAACTTAGCTGCACTATCTTTCTCTATGGCATTTACAGTGTTGGTGGAGAGCTTCGTTTGCATTATATGCAGAGTTGTATGCTTCTCACATCTAGCCACTACTAAGGATCCTTTTGTAAGTTTCCATTTTTCATAAATGAAGGAGCTGTAATATCCTTCATTTGCAACTTTGTACACAGAGATCAAATTCAGGTGCATATCTAGAATATGCTTGACATCCTTCAGAAATAGTGTGGTTTCATTCTCTATTTCCAAGAAAACATCTTCTCTGCAAACAACCTTTGATAGACCTTCATTTCCCATTCTAACAATACCAAAACTTCCAAGTATGTTTGATGAGAAAAATTCTCTATGCGATGTAGGGTGAACTGTACCACCACTATCAATCATCCAGTTGTTCTCATATGATGCAAGATTGAGAAAATCTTCATCATAAATGATATTGACCTTGTCTATGGTAGTTTTTTTCTCATCATCGTTGTTGTCGTCTTTCTTCACTGCTTTGCCTTTATTCATTTCATGTTCCTTCTTGAACACTCGGCAAAATTTCTTGATATGACCCTTCCTCTTACAGTTATGGCATTCAACATTGACAAATTTGTTTGATTTGCTTTTGTTCTTGCCTATGGGTTTCTATTTTCTATATTGTCTCCTTCCTCTGGACTCTATGATAAGAGCTTATGCTTCTGAATCTATTTCTTTGTTATGTTTCTCATATGACAACATGGCTTCTACAATAACTTCAAACTTCATCTTGTCTTTTGCATAAGTTAGAATTGTTATGAGATGATTATATGATGAGTGTAGTGATGCCAACAACATCATAATTTCTCTTCATCGTCGAAACTCACATTGAATCTTGCTAAGTGATAAAGCTTGCTGTTGAAATCACTAACGTGTTGCATCATGCTCACATTATCTTCCTTCCTCATCTTATATAGCTCCTTCCATAAATAAAATTTATTGGCAAGGTTCTTTGATATGTACACGTTTTCTAGAGTCTCTCACGTTTCTTTAATAGTCTTGCAATTTTTTGATTCAATATTTTGCAAGACACTATTTGAGAGATTTAGATGAATTGTACTAGCTGCAATCTCATCTATCTCCTCCCACTGTTACTCGATGATGGTTGCTACCTTCTTTTCTTTCCCCAACAATGCCTTATGGACCTTCTGTTGAATGAGAATGTCCTTCATCCTCCTTTGCCATAAAGAGAAATTATCATTGCCATTAAATTTCTCAAGATCTACCTTCTGGCTTGACATTTTTTTTCTCGCTATGTTTCTTTTTATGCAAATAAATACACCATGTACCTAATAGAATCTTTTCTGATGTGGCATATCAGTCTATGCTGTAACCAAATAACATACTAAAAATTACTAGACCGGCTTTGATACCAGTTGTTGGGCACAACAGGTAAAAATAAAATAAATTCAACAGAGTAAAATAATGATGCAGACAATTTAACATGATTCACCTTTTAATTTGGGCTAAGTCCACGGGATAAACTTCGAAAAATATTTCTTCCACTAATAAAATTAATGGGTACAAAGTGAGAGACAATACAACAAATTGAGATAAACTAAAAATAGTGTCACACAAGTATTTCCTAAACTCGCTATTTTGTCACTCCTCTCTTAGAAAAATATCTCAATATTTTTTTAAAATATTTTCTCCTACTTTCTTACACACACAACACTATTTTTCTTCAAAGGAAATTATTTTTTTGGCTTTGTTTTGTTTCTCTTCTTTTTTGATGTGTTGATGTATTTCTAAGGCAAAAACATTGTCTATTTATAAACAAAATTGTCTATCAATATTAGATACATATGTCAAATATCACTTGCCTTATCTATCCGATTCATCTAATTCCTCTATTTTGTTAGCTATCTATCGGTTTTTCCACTCCTTTCTGGCTATCAATAAGATCGAGCAAAGTTTATATTGTCCATCAAATGGCAAGTGAGTTCTTGAATTCTTTTCCTTGTCTTATATTTGATTTTTTTGTGTAGACTAACATTCGGTGTCGCGTTATTGATTTGCAGCCACCGATAAAGTTAATCCAAACTTTTTCCATATTAATAGCTGATATTGTATCGATTGAGCCTTATTTCAAACTCATGAAATAGTCATAGTTTTTTTTTCAAAAGGATTTAGTCAATACACTACTAGATTTATGATATTCATTTAATAGAAAAGGCATCAAATAGTTAAATGGTCATCTTATATTCAGTCCTAACATTTCCTTGGAATGAAGTTATTTCTAAGTTTCACTGATTATTTAGATTCATTTTTTATTTTTAGTTAATATATTATGCGATTCTCCTGGTTTTGGACCTATGGTGATGCTTATTGCTACGTACAGTAGCTTCTCGGGATCATTTTCTAAATTGCCCTTGAGGTTTGCTATATCTTCAGTTATGCCCCTGGGGTTTATAAAATGTCACAAATGCCCTTGTGTTTTAATGGTGTTAATTCTCCATCCATTACTATTTAAATTACTATTCCTTGGCTCTGATACCAATTTTCTGCTGATCGATACAATCTTAATCTGGAGTTAAAATTGACATAGTTGAAGGTCTTTGTGTATTTATTGATGGTAATAAATTATTTAAAAAACTTATTATTTTACTATATAAATCTAATTTTCTTCTGTATTAATTGTCTATTAAAATTAAAAATTACTCTTTCATTTGGTAAATCTAATAGTTCTAATTTATGTACTAGTGATTCGATATTCATAGAGTATTATTTTATTTCTAAAAACAAATTCTATTTTCCTATTTTAAAGATATTATACCTTGTTGTAAGCGAATATTTCAACATTCAAGATCCTTAATTAGCTTAAATCTATAATCATCATACCTGAATTTAATGGGTCCACCACGATCTTCCCTTCTGTTCGTCTTCTTTTGTTACACCTGTTATGCCTCAGCTTCGCTTACACCTCAACACCTTCCTGGTAATGGTGAGCTTTCTGCATCCGTACATGAATGGTGTCCAATAGTTGACTTACTAGAGAAGAGTAATAGAACTCCATTTTATTCAAAATATAATAATTATTACAACTTAAGGCCAACTAAGAACCTTGAAAGAACAACCGCTAAATTTCATAGTTACTGGGTATTTCATTATTGGATTCTGGATTTCTAGGTAGAAAGGCTTTTCTATACTTGAGAGTAGAGAGCTTATGGATTTCTATCCGTTCGTGTTCCTTGAAATGATAATAAGGGTTCCTTTTATAGAATAAGGAATCCCTGTTTACAAGACTAAATTTATTGTTTTACCCTTGCTTTAATAATTCATCTGTTTTTCCTTCTTTAATGGATAACCATTACTTTTTTCCTTGGCATATGCTGCCGACTAAGATGTGGGGTCTACATCTTTATTTCTTTTGTAGTCTTCTACCGACAGCTGCTTTTCTTATTTTTCTTTGTCATTTTCTGCCAAATATTCCTTTGATGATGTTGATGATGACACATCTTCATCTTCTCGATCTTCGATGCAGAGAATGCACCTATAGTCTTTGGTGGCTTTTCTGGCATAGAAGCAAAATACTTTCCTGGTTTCTTGGCCAATTTCTAAGTTATTGCAATTAAAATTGGTTTCATATTTGGTGATTTTTTCACCATCTTCTTCTGATAGAGTCATGCTGCTGTGAGAAATGATGATAACTTTACTGGTTGAATAATTTACTTTAATCTCAGTATAATTGTCAATTTTTCTGAGCTCATAGTAAATTTGGCTTAACATTTCTCCTCTTAATACACAGAGTTCTTCTGTATTGAATTCCTTTTCTGGAAGTGCCCTTGGTTTGGGAACCTCTCTGTTTGTGTTGGAAATCCCTATCTTGATGAAGTGGTAGGGACTAATACTTCCTTCCTCATTCCAGTCCATTAATGAACTAAAAAATCTAAGATAAACAGGTTTATCACCTGCTTTAATTTTTCTTCTAAAATTCTTAATTGCTCTTTTAAAATTTTCTGGAAAATAATTTAATTCACTTAAATTAATTCCTGGATATATATTTTCTATTAATCCTGCATGAAATGCTTTATACACAAAAATTGGATCAGCTCCTTCCAATATATTGAATTTACTACCTGCAGGAAATTCCTTGTCTGTAGTATAGAATTTCATATCTTCAATATGTTCTTGGGTAGATTTTCTGGCTAAATTATAGAGACTTAACCATTGTAGTTTGTTGAGGTTTCTGTATTGGTCTTTTTCATCTTCAATGACTGGAGTAGTTTTAGAAGATGTTTCCCTGAATAGTATTGAATGTTTTGTTATTTTTGATGTCTCTAGTGGAGATGTTTCTCTAAATAGCATTGGAGGCCTTGCTATTTTTCCAAGATTTTTCAATCTGCTTGGAGTTGTTGGTTGTTGTTGTAGTACTATAGAATAATTTCTTACTATCTCCTCTGGAGTTATTAGTTTTGGTGTTTTGTAGTTGGCATAACTACCTTCAGCTTCTATTCTGTTGGTGAAGGCTCTATGAGTTACTCCACTAAATCCTAGAATAGATTTGCTAGCTTCTTCCCAGTTGTTATAAATTCCTGGTTTTAGGCCATTATAGACCACATAAACTTTTTTCTGTTCTTCTTTTTCTGCTTCATCTGCCCAATTGGGTTTAGAAGTTTTTTGTGAACTGTTAGGTTCTTCCTTTTTTAACAGAGATTCCTCATTTGAGGTTCTACTCTCTAGAGGTTGTTTTGAACATTTAAGTTCTTCATGTTTTATTCCTGTCTCCGTAAGAGATTTCTCGAGGTATAGCAACTCGAGTTGTTCCTGTAGGATTTTTATCTCCTTTTCTTTTATCTTGATTTTAATATCAAGATGTTCCATTCCTGCAATCATAAAAATAGTTAGAGGTGCTAATTCTCTGGTAAGAGCATCAGTTAGGCTATTTTTATGTCCTGGAAGATGTTCAACATCAAAATTGTAATGGTTGAACCATTATTGCCATCTAATTAGTCTCCCTTGTTTATAATCTCCTGCAATATTAGTTCTTAAAAAATAACCAAAATTCTTGTTATCTGTTCTAATAATGAATCTAGAACTTATGACATATATTGCAAATTTCTTAATAGCTTTTTTAACAGCTAAGTATTCTTTTTCATTACTATGATAATTTAATTCTGGCCCTTGAAAAGACCCTGATGTGTATCTGCAAAGATATTCATCTTTGTCATCTACTCTTGCTTTAAGGACTGCTCCCCAATATTCTTGTGAAGCATCTGTTTCAATTATTATTTTATCATCTGGTCCTGGATGGTATAAAGTTGGTAAATTTTTTACTTTTGCTTTTACTCTATCCATATATAGAGTATCTTCTTATGTCCATTTCTAGACATGATCTTTTTTCAATTTTACTTGTAATGGTTTTCTCATTTTTGCAAGTTTCTTGATATAAGCTTCTGCATATGTTAGACATCCTAAAAATCTTTGTAATTGATTTTTATCTTTTAATTCACTAGGAAAATCTTGAATATTATTTAGTATATGAGGTTGTAGATTATGTTTTCCGTCTTCAATCTCCAATCCTAAGTATTTGAATTTTTGTTGAGCAAGTACTTCTTTCTTTTCAGAGAGTACAATGCCTTATTTTCTACATTATTGTAATATATTGATAATATCCAAATAATGTTTATTTAATTCATTACTGAAAACCAAAATATCATCTATGTAAACACAACAAATATCTTGTAATTTCTTAAAAATATTATCCATATATCTTTGAAAAATACCTGGAACTTGTTTTAATCCAAATGGTATTACCGTCCATTGGAATTGTCCTTGAGGGCAACTGAATGCTGTTAATTTTTGAGATTCTTCATCCAATCTTATTTGCCAGAATCCACTTTTGCAATCGAAACTTGAGAAGTATTTCTTTCCTTTTATTAATGATAGTAGTTCTTCCTTTTTTGGAATGAAGTATCCATCATCAATGGTTTCTTTATTTAATGCTTTGAAGTTTATTACCATTCTCTTTTTACCTCTTCTTTTCTCAGCTTCTTTTTCAACTAAAAATGCTGGACTAGAGTGAGGTGAATTACTTAGTATTATGACTTTTAATTCCAAAAGTTCTTTAATTTGTTTTCCAAATTCAATCTTGTCTTCTGGAGTATAAATCATTGGTTTTACTCTTACGACTTTGTTAGGATCTCTTAATTTTATATTGACTATTATTTTAGATTTATTTATTTTTGGATCCAAAGGATTTTCTGAATTGACTGTTTTTAATAGTCTTCTAATGCCTGTTAAGGCTTTATCTTCCTGTATTTCATTGAGAAAAGAGTTTTTTTTTCTTCTATATCTAATGAAATATTTTCTAGACAAGGTTTTTGTTTTTGTTGGTCTTTTATCTCACCACGTTTTCGCTTTTTATGTTGTTGCATAAAAGTAGGGTTTGAGACAGTTAGAGCTTTTCTTACTTTAGAGACATATATTGTATCTCCTTCTAAAGTTGTAAGACTTATTTTGTCAGAATGTTGTGTGAAAGGTTGATATAAATTTAAGAAATTATTTCCTATTAACAAGTCTACACCTGTTTTTGTTGATATATAGTAGGAATATGAAAGTTTTCTCCTCCTATTATTATATCAGTATCTTTTAATACTTGATTGAGTTTTATTGTGGTATTATTAGCAATTCTTACAATTAAATCTTTAGGTGCTTGTTTCCAGTGGTCTTCTGGAAATACATATCTACTGGCTACACACATACTAGCTCCTGTATCTATATATGCATGTAAATGATAAGTGTTATAACTTTTAAATTTTAGTCCTACTTTAATGTAAGTACTATTTGGATTTGTAATACTATACAAATCATTCATTTTCTGATGAAGAATATTCATGATCTGAATGTTCATATTCTGAGTCAGTTTTTTCTTCTTTAGTTTCTTCTAATAGATAAATACTATAGTATTATCTATATCAGATTCCTCAATTGGTTCTAATTCCATTTTGAAGGCTTCTTCTAAGATTTTTTCTTTCTGTGGAAATTCCTTTTTAAATTCTTTTTTATGTTGAAGTCTGCTTGGACATTCATTTGCATAATGTCCTTCCTCATTACAGATCCAACATCTGCATTTTTTCTTTCCTGAAAGGCAATAATTCCTTTTTTCAGAAGGTTTATAAACCTTTCTTCTAAAATATCTTTTCTTGTAGTTTTCTTTATTGAATCTCTTTTTATATTTTTGGAAATTTTGTTTTCTAAATTTATATTTTTTAAATCTTTTATATTTTTTATATTTTTGTTTATAAGATTTTATATTGCATCCATATTTTCCTGGCATTCTAAAATCTCTTGTATCATAACAAATTTTATCATTTCCTCTTATTTGTTTATATTCTTTTCTTTCTTGGCATTTTATAATGATCCAATCTCTAAGACTTCTTATTCTTCCTCCTAGAGTATCTGGTATAGTTTCTCTATTCCTTTGTTCCCAATTTTCTGTTAAAGTTTTATATAATGTTCCAGGTAATTTATGGTAATACATTTTATATTCACAAATAAAAGAATCTATATAACATATGTTACAAATTTCCATATTTGTTAGATGCCATTTAGCTT
Source organism: Hippophae gyantsensis (assembly GCA_030763125.1). NCBI lineage: Eukaryota > Viridiplantae > Streptophyta > Magnoliopsida > Rosales > Elaeagnaceae > Hippophae > Hippophae gyantsensis. Next base: position 16,675,823 of record CM061038.1, on the reverse strand, counting down.
CATTGATTTCATTTTCACTGGATTTAGTGATAGTCCTTCCTTTATCTTCCCCAATAAATTCTTTGTATATTTCATTTATTACTGTATCTAAGTATTCTCTTCCCGTGGAAACATTTCCTTGCATTAATAAATGTTGTTGATCTGTTAAGTTTGAAAACCAAACTTTTACATTTCCTGTCATTTTATGTGCTATAAGCACTCTGCAAATTGAAGGATTTGTTTGGGTAGTTGGAGAAGTTTGTATAAGGACGCTCGTCCCACTAGACCATTCATCTAAAGCTTTTTTCCTATCTCTTATACAATCTAAATTTAGAAGTTCATATTTATAATTATCATGGAGTTTGAACTCTGGTGGAATACTAGCTCTAATTCCCCAATGCAACCCTTCCTCCATTTTGGGTGGTTGTCTTCTTCTATATGTAGTATCAGGTTGTTCCGACCTTTGTCTACTTCTTTCCTCCCTATGTGGGTCATATGTTTCTTCTTGGTAAGGAATTGGTAATGAAATTGGTTTCATATGACCTTTTGGGGTCATGTTTTCTGGTTCTGAATCAGTTTCACTAATTATTATCATATCATCTTCTTCTTTGTTAGTACAAAGTTTTCCAATATAATGTTCTTCTATTTCTTCATTGGTTAATGTCAATAATTTGACCAATGTTTCTATATCTCTATTCTCAGGGTTCATAAATTCTTTTTCTAATTTTTTTCTATAATCCATTAATTTGGAATTATTTCTTTATTCTTAGATTGTTTCTCATTTTTTCTTTTCTCATATTTAGGAATCAAAGAATCTGATTTCCTTGGTGGTTCTTCTTTTAATCCTTCTAAGGGATCATATTTATAATCTATTTTTAGATTGTATACATCTTTCCTTAATTCTGAAAATTCTTTATGCATATTTTGTTGTAGTTTATTATAACCATACTCCTTTATTTCCTTTAATAGTTCTCTTTGTATATCTATTATTTCTTGTAAATATTTTGTGTTTGATTCCTGGACTAGATCCATTTCTTCTGTTAATAATTGTATAGTTTCAAATAGTATTGCTTGATTTTTTGCCACACCTACTAGGCTTCCATTTATTTCTAAATGCATATTTTTTATTTTATCTTTAAACATGATTTTTCCCTAATATGCAATCATGAACTAATGCTTTCATTATTTTAACTTCATTTTCTAGTTTTTTAACTTCTTGTTGGTTTGAAGTTTCTTCTTCATGATCTATGAAAGTAAATCTTGGTATGCTATTACTTTTTCTTCCTGTTATTAAGGGTTTTTCTTTAATATCTAATTTCCATTCTTCTGGTATTTCAAAGTCTGTTAGTATTTTTGGTTTTATTATTTGTCCTAATTCTTTAAAAGTTTTATCTATTTCTATAAATTCATTTTGTCCATATATTGAACTATTATGACTATTTGTTAAAGAATATGTCACTAGATAATGTATTGAAAATGGATGATTTCCTTCTTTCATTAAATCTCCTCTTTCAAATTCATAAGTTAGACTTAATACTTGGTTTAGATTTTTATCTTGTATATTTATAGCAAATCTAGGATATGCTGTAAATTTTAATTTTTGGTATCCTAAATTTCCATGGATCATTCCTAATAAGGCATCTTGTCTATTTATTATTCTATTGTCTAATAAAGCTATTTTTATTGGTGTATCTATTCCTTCTCTAAAACGAGCTTTTATTAATATTTGGATTCCTCCTAAATGGATGTATCCAATTTTTTCTTTATCCTTTCGAGGAATTTTTGATAATTTGTTTAATATGGTTTCTTTATCAATTAATGGTATATTATATCTTCCTTTTGCATCTGTAATTTTAATACTCATTTCCTTGTTACTTATACCGTAATAGATTATATTTTTTCTAGGAAATATTTTTCTTAATAAAAATGATGGGTCTTTAAATCCATCTCCTTCTTTAAGATTTAATTTTGCTTTTTGAATTTCTTCAAATTTCTTTTTACTTATTACCATTTCCTGTGAAAAACATTCTGAAATGTCTTCTGTTTCTATATCTAATATTTCTTGGTTTATTTTTTCCTCTTCCATACTCTTTTTTTTAATATATATAACCTTAGGGGTATTTTTGATGAGTGTTAACTTTAACTTCCGTTATGTTTTCAAGGGTATTTTTGAATTTTTTAAAACCTGAATGGTATTTCTGAAGATTCTTTAAACCTTAGGGGTACTTTTGATGTTTTCCTAGCTTCTCGTATGCCTTACTTGCCCATTTCCCATTTAAATACATTTGTTTGATCAAACTTTGAATACAAAAGGGTGTCTTCTCAAGTATTTGAGGCCATGATATTGGTACATTAAGATTTTTTAAAAAAGTTTATAAGATATGAACTTAATTAACTTAGAAGAATGAATAAATTATTTTTAATTTTTATCCATTTATAATTTAATAATTTAAACAAAACAGTTGATAAGAGTCAAATTATTGCATTTTTGTTATGATTTAAAGGTTGATATTTGTGTGAAAATTGCGTTTTATTTGATTATTTAATCCACAAATGTCATTTCACGGGTATTTCGTGTTTAAAGTGCAATTTCAGGTAAAATCATAATTTTGGAGAAGTTTGTGACAAATTTCAATGACCAGAATTTAGTGCAAATAAAAAGAAAACAAAATTTCAAAATTTGGAATTTCACCACCGGCGAAAACCTTACGGAGAAAATGTTGAAAATCATGCAGGGAGCACGGATTTTGGCAAAGCAATCTCGCCGCCGGCCAAATCAATCTCACCGCCGGCCAAGTACATCTTGCCGCCGGCCAAGTGCATCTCGCCGCCGGCGAGATTTAGCGGAACCAAAATCGTAAGTTTTCCAGAAATCTCGCCGCGGTGAGAATAACTTCGCCGCCGGCGAGTTTCGTTCGAAAACACAATTTTATGTTGTTTTGTTCCAAAATTGCCCCCCAAACCCTAGATCTATATATACATTATGATGGAGAAAGAGGGGACGACAGAGAGGGGAATTCAAAGACATTTTTGGAGGAGAGAAAGAAATTTTGGAGAAACTTGAAGGATCTTCACCATTGATGCTACCAAGTCTTCATCTTCTAGAGTTTTTCATCTCTTCTCCTTAGTTTTTATATTCTACAATTTATGCAGTTTTATTATTGATGGATTCAATTGAAATAATGGTTGTTCTTATTTCTGTTATGAACTAATTCATTTTTGCTAAGGCTATGATGTAGTTAAATCAAGGAAATCTGATTTCTTTTGTTATGGTTATATGAATTCATTGTTTTCAAGTCGAGTATTTATTTCCATGCTTAATGCTTTTAAATTTCTGATCAAGATTTAGATGATTTGTTGCATTATATTGAGACCGAGAGGAGATGTGTAATGAATGCTTCTTGTGATAAATACCGTATATTGAATGCGAGTTTGACACCTAATGCATGATGTATGTGGTTATTCCAGAAATTCCATAAATCGTAATGTGCTTATTTGTGATTAAATCTTCATAGAAATATAGTTGGTTTTCATAGATAAGTAATTCTAATATAACTCGAGAGAGAGTATTAGGTAAATTTGGGTTTTTCAACCATCACTTTTAGCTTTGATTCTCATATAACATGACTAGAAATTGGATTGAATTGATTTAGCGAAATCAAATGCCTTAGCGTTTTTAATCATTTGTGAACAACATTAAATTTTGTTATTTACGTTTATTTTTATGTTAATTTGCTTTTAAAACAATTTCAACAATTCAGTTTTTAAATAAAATTAGGGTTAGTCAATTTCGTTACTTAGTAACGCCATTCCTTGTGGGTTCGATATCCGTACTTTTGTACACTTTATTACTTGAATGATTCGTACACTTGCGAAAATAAGCATCAACAGTCATGCATGTAATCGTGTGTAAGAATAAAGTATAAAAATAAAATAATAACACACGATATTTTTAGATGGAAACAACTTGGGCTACAATCATGACCTAAGAGGAAAACCACTGCTCTACCGAACCACCTAATTTCAAGTACAAACTCGGTCTTATGCTACCATTTCTAATATACTGTCCCAATACACTTTACACTATTTTCATAGTTTTTGAAATTAGTATGAGCGAGTTTTAAATTAACGTTGCAATGAGTTTCCCACTAATCAGATACGTTTATGAATTAACTGCATAATAGTTAACACAAAAACATAAATGATCTCATGTGTTCTCATTACGAATTTAAAAATGAATAATTTTAATTAAATAATTCAAAATATATGTTATTTAAATTAAATCAACTAATAAACCTTAAAACAAACATATTAAACACAAGTTTTATAAAAATAATTATTTTAAATTTTAATAATTAAATTAAATAATCATGATCTGACGTAAAATTATTTAATCAAAATATGTAAAATTTAATCAAAAAGAAACTGGGTGACATAAAAATACGAAATAAAATTAACTAAAAGTATGAAAGTGTATAAAAACAAATCTGATTACAAATCAATCTACAAGCCGAATAACCATTTATGCATGAAGCAAGTTAATGGTTGGTGTGTATCAGATAATATGATTAATTTACCTTTGCCAAATTACACAAATGAATAACTTTATGAATCTCTTTCCTCCTTTTATCAAAGTTGTCGAAAACTCTAATGATCATCACTGGTCAATTATTCAACATTTGACTTGCTATATAAATATGAAAATCAAACTACCTTTCTTCAATTACCTTATTACAGCTGCTTCTGATATATTCTCTTAATAGTTTCCGGAAGCACTTCGGTGGATTGCAACAGTTTTCCCTCTCTTTTTTTTTCTTCTCGGTTTTTTCAACTTAGGGAGCGGCAGTTCGGCTGGCAGTCTTAACTTATATTTCCGACTATTTTAACCCTAATATATATATATATATATATATTTATATATATATATATAATACCTAATAATAATAATAATAATAAGATTAAATATATTTTGAAATTAATTTTTTCAAAACTCATTAAAAATCTTAATATTATACAAAATCATTTCTTAAAACACATTTAAAAATATTTAATTAATAACTTCAAAAATTAATTAAAATTTAAATAAATATTTTAACATAAAAAATAATTTCAGATTTATGAACATATAATATTAAATGTATGAATACAATAATATGTGTTATAGTTATAAAAAATATATCTAAAATACAAATATTTAAAACTTGAATATTTGTTCGACTTTTCTTAATAAATTTTATAATAAATTTAAAAGTAAATATTTTGTTTACGGAAATAATTTCTCACAGTGTTCTTAAGCACGCCACTCATATTGATACATAAGGTTGTCTTAGGCATCGGAGGCCAACAACTATAACCCATTTGATTTAAAGAATCACAACGGGGTCACTATTTCATTTGCAAGTTAGATTTAAAAGAGGCATATCCTTTACGATGGAAGTTTTCTACTATATAATAAACAAGAAATTTCAATGAATATATTATTTGATTGTATATCTTTGTGTACTGCCTCTAGAGCTCATTTTTGTATCTTAACAATTGAACTATTTTACCTCTATCTTTTCTCATGAATTATACGTCGTGATGAAGTAGAGTGTGAGCTCCTTGACTCCCTTCTGATCTCTCTTTCAAATGTAGAAACTGATGCTCTGGATAAGCTTCTGATTTCCATTGTTTATTTAAGTTGTTTAGTTTATATTTATAGGTACTTATCATGGATAAGCTTACCCAAGACACTGCATTTTAAACATGGAATCATTGGTTTTATGCTGTGAATTATGAATTTCCTTTTTCTACAGTGGTAGAAGATTTGTACAAGAGAAGACAGCCTCAAGCATTGATGGATGTTATATACTTCATTCAGCCAGCCAAGGAGAAGTACTTTTTACTTTTTACTTTTGTTGATAATTGAAGTTGGATTTTCTTGGTACCATTGACACTCGAAGTATTTCTTTCGACCATTATGCTGTTTTAACTACTTTTATTTTATCTCACCTGACTTTCAACATACATTAATATCTCACCTAACATTGTACCATATGAAAAGCCATTTACAGGTAATTTATTTTAGTTAAAGTATTTGTATTGGTAATTGGAATTTAATTTGTTTCTGTTATTACTTGCTTTGATTGCTTTGAAACACAAGTATTGAAATGATACAATGCCCTTGTGAAGTCCTTGTGAAGTCCTTGTGAAGTTGTAGTAGACTAGGACAACAGATCAAGAAACAAAACTCTGCAGAACCAAACATAGACTGCAATGGTAAGCATTATTCATCTTTAGTCTTTTGGTAATATGGAATTTTGTTGAATAAACTATATTATCTTTCAATTTTTCATATTATTATTTTCTATTAAAAATATTTGGCTTGAAAATTTTCATGTATAATATGAGTATTTGTTGAAACAATATTACCGAAAGTTTGAAATGAACTGTTTGGGTTAATTGCGGACTAGGTCGTTCTTTTTAAGACGTTTCGGGATTCTGCTCAAATTTGTACAAGCAAACACAACTCCATCGTCCCAAGATAACACAACCCTATTGTCCCCAGGATAAAACAACCCAGAATCTTTGTTTAACGAAAACTTGAAATGAACTACTTCGGTTGAGTTGCGGACTAGTTCATTTGAGTGGAAAAGTATTTTAATAAAAAAATAGAATGCCACCTCACCTCACACACTCGGACTCGGCTCGACTCGGTCAGTCGGATAGCGGCGGTGGTACGAGGTATCACATTTGTCTAGGTCCTCTCCCCTTCCACAAAAGTGGGTATCCCTTGGGGTCCAATCCCAATAGCCAACTCTTTACTATTTATACATCTTCTAATTAATGTAAAAAAACAATGTGGGACAAGGATAAAAATTGGCTTCACTAGTTTTTTATAAACATTCACTTAAAAAAGCAATATCGGACAAGGATAATAATTGGGATGTCATGGGTTTCATATGTACAATTCAATAATCAATCCTGATGTACTAGCACTACTTCATCTAGAGGAGAGAAAGAACAATGGTATATACACCAGACCCTAAAATCAATTACTCATTTTGTCATTTTGATTTTACATTTATTTTATAAAATTGCCATTTAGAGATATATAAGGTTATTAGCTTGTTGAAGCAATTCATTTTATCTTTGTCAGCTTAGATTATAAAGATTTGAGAGATCAAAAATACCATTTGCAGATAAAGTAATAGTTGTTCTGTTTGATTAACCAAAAATCTTTCTTTTTATGAAAGCAAGTGTTACGCTACTGTACTTATTAGGAATGTCCAAGAACCGAACCGAACCAAATTAAACCGAAAAACCAGATCAGATCAGACTGTTTGAATAGTTTTATAAATCAAACAGTCCGGTCCGATTTGTATTAACTAAAACCGTTTTTCAAATAGCTCGGTCCGGTTATGTTAATTTCTAAACCAATAGGACATGATCGGATCCGTTTTAATAGTATATTAAATTTTTCATACCACTTCTCACAAATCGTTGATCAAATTTCTCATATTTTAATTAAAGGTATATCATTAGATATATCATATTTATGTATTATTAAACTGACCAAACTATTCAGTTACAACATTCTTAATAACCAAACGGTCTAATCCAGTTAATTTTTTTATACTCAAAATCGGATCTAACCGGACCGTGGACACCCCCTACTTCTTATCATGAAAGTTTTGTAGCTTATTTTCTACATAATTTGTATCAATTTTCCATTCACTTTATTTCCACAAGTTAATACCATTCCCATGTTACTAATTAATGATTCAATGAAACAGTGAAATCCAACATCATAGGATTCCCCCGTTGAAATGGTAAATGCAAAAGAAAATGAACCCAACATCAATCCTGATGAATTTACTTTTAATTTTAGCAGTTATAAATTACTCACATGCTTTTTTCATGATTGTTATTTTTGTTATTAAATTGTTAACTTTCATAGGCGATGCTATGAAGAGTTGATAAAGAATCATTTGAATAATGTAATTAGATTCATTGACCCAAGTTAGTTGTATGTCATTAAGAAAAAGAAGATATGTACAAAAATTGCAAGACAAGTGATTGAAAGGATTGAAAATACTAAAGGGGGAGATAAGTGGATTGTTCCATATAATGGAAGGTAAGTGAATTATTGTAACTTTTATGAAAAATGATGTTATATGATCAAAGGAATTTACCAATATATATCTTATTATAAATTGATGTAGGTACCATTGGATTTTAATTATGTATGAGTCATTCAAAAATACCATATATTATTTGGATTCAATATGGGGTGAAGTGTTATCTGATATTGAAAACATCATGAATGAGTAAGTTATATTTTTTTTATTAACTTTATGCGTTTGGAAACATTAAGTTTTAATTTGTCTTCACAAGTAACTTATATTTATTTTTCTTTCATTAATATATAGGGTTCACATTATGTTAAATAGTCATCAAAATCGAAGTGCTTAAGGTTTGCCAATATGGTATAGAATGAGAATAAGCTATAAATACATGATTTATTAAACTTCATAATTTCAACATTTTTAGATTTCTCATATATATGCATATTGATTAGAAGTATTTACACTATTTATTGATCATTTCTATATAATATGTTTTAATTAGATTTAATTAAGCTTACAATTGATTTTTTGTTCCTATATGTAGCGTTCTAAGAAAAATGACTTGGTGATTTGTGGGTATTATGTCCTTATCTTTATAAGGACAATTATTGTCAATCCATTTGTTTCCATGATTGACTTGGTAATAATTTAAATTATTTTTTGTATTTTCTTTTTTGGTTTGAGTTTTGATTTCAATTTTTTCTTTATCAGAATATATGGCTAGCTAACAATAATTTAAAATGTGTACATTGTAGGATAATCATGAAAGGACTTATACTGAAGGTGAAACTAATGATATGTGGAATGAGTGGGTAGAGTTCACAAATTTGTTCTTACAATGATAGGTAACTAGTTAGACCATCTATGCACTCTTATTTAATTTTTTGTTAGATTGATTTAGATTGTAAACATTTTGGTTAGTATTGTTATTGGTAAATTTTTTGTATGTATTTCATATTTTGAAACACTTTAATTTGCTAGCTAGTAAGGGTTTATTATGTTTTGGTGCATAAACTTTCAAATGTAATTGCACTCTTAATTTTAATATAATATGACTTTTAATATTGTAATTGATAAATTTACTATAATTTATATTCAAAATAGGGTTAATTGAGATGTATATGATCACGGTTTAAGTATGACCGAGACAATAGACATACCATTTGGCCACAGTCTTATAAAAGATAGAGACCAAAAGGTATGCCTATGGCCTCGGTCTTCTTTAAGATCGTGACCAAATGGTATACCTATGGTTAAGGTCTTATAAAAGATTGAAACCAAATGGTATGTCTATGGCCTTGGTCTTTTATAAGACCGTGACTAAGTAGAATGTCTTTGATCTTGGTTAAAATCTGAGACCATAAATAAGATTCTATGGTATCTTTCACTTAGGTCTTGGTTTTTATAACTATGGCCATAGATTTATGATCAAGGTTAAAAATTGTGGCCATAAATCAATATTGTAGTAGTGCATGACCTCTCACTTGTTAGTGAGATCATTTTTTTCATAGTCGACTAAGGATTTAATCTCTTTAAATGTGATTTTTAATGCACTTATCTGATGTTCTTTTTCTTTTATGCTCTCCAAAGCCTTTTTCTTTTCTTTTTTAGACTTTATATACTCCAACTGGAGCTTAATAAATGTGTCAAGGCAACTCATCTTGCTCATCATTGTCATATTCAATAATTACCTCTCGAACCTCTAAGGTAGTAGTTAGAGGATCTTCAATGATTCTCCAAGCCATAAAGGCCAAGAAGTTGGTGTCATCCTCATCATCACTATTGGTACTTTTCAAAATAGTGAATTCAGCCTTCATCACAAGCTTGTTTGTGCATTTCTGATTTGAAAAACAAATTAGTAGCAATATGCGTGTCTTCTGACACTCAAAACATTTTATTTTATTAACATGGCTCTTACTATGTTTCCTGGTCTCATTCTCAAATTCCTTATTATTCTTTAAATATTTTGAGCCATTAGCACTCAAATTGTCTCTTCTGACTCCACCAGAAGAGGTCTTCTTATTATGAAAAAATCTAGTAAACTTCTTGATGAGTAGCACCATTTCTTCTTCATCTAGACTAGAATCATCATCACTGATGATTGTGGTGCTTGCATCCATACTAGTTTCACTACTTATGGTGATCTTGAGCATAATTCTCTTTCCTTTTCTAACACTATTTTAGTTATGCTTCAGAAGTAGATGATGAAGTTTCAAGACTTGTAAGTCACCTACCAACAAGTTCATGGTGGGTTCTCCCAGCTTATACATTGATTTAGTCCCAATAAATTTAGCATTAAAAAGGTGTGGGAGACTAGCAATGATTTTTTTTATCTACTTCTCTTTTTTGATTGGTCTTCCCAAGTTATAAGAACTATTGATGATGTTTGATAAGCAAGCATAAAACTTGTCAAAATTTTCATCTTCTTCCATTATATAGCATACAAAATCTTTATTCAACTTTAAAATCCTATATCTATTCATAGAAAATGTACCCTTATGTGTTTCCTCTTGGATGTCTTAAGCTTGTTTAAAGGTAGTGCAACTTTGAATTCTTCTATATTCATAAGGTGTAATAGCCCTGATGATTGCACACAGCACCTTATTGTTCCATTTTGACTCTTTACTTTCTTTATTGGTCCATTAAATCATCGATTTAGGAATTAAAGTGTTATCAAAAGAGTTTTGGTTGGATATACCCAGTGACCATAAGAAGGACCGCATCTAATGCTTCTTATAAGCGTAGTTTAGCCCATTCAAAAGTGAAGTCTATCTACATTACGTCCCTTTCTTGAATAAATAAGAGAAAATGTGTATGTGTAAATCTAGTTTAAAAGATAGAAAATGTGTATGTGTAAATCTAGTTTAAAAGATAAACACTTGATCAATCAAGCCCTAATAGGGTGAACCCACTCTAATACCATTTTAGATAATTAGAAACTTGGTACACAAATAGGGTAAAAAGATATTGACTCCTAAAGGACTCGCCTCATATTTACTAATAGTAGAAAGTAAACATGTAGTGGATAAAATATAGAAGCAATAAAAATTAGTCTCATAATAAGTTGATTAATTTAAAAATAAATAATAACTAGAAAGTAGTAATCATGCAACAAATAATAAAAACTTTCTAATCAGAGTTTAAATCACAATATGTTGGTACATACACGATATAAACTCAAATTACACTAGCACAGTAGTAGAGTATACATAACAATAGATGTAATGTGATAAAATCACATAGAACCCATGTTTATGTGGTAATATCTTTGGGTTTCTTATGGAAATTAAGCACAGGGTAGATAGCAATCCACTAAACAATAAATAGATATAACTTGATAAAAGTATAAATGTGAATACCTCTATCAGTCGAGACCAACTTTCCCTAATTGCCTATTACTACCCTTACTTACTACCTCTGCAACTACTCCATCCAACACATGGATCTGACTTTAGAGCCAATACCACACTTAGTAGTGTGATTGGTAACTAGTGACCATTAACTTGAATAAGAAACATTGGAAACCACTCAACCATAATAATGAACAAACACTATTTAGGGAACTCAAGTAATCCCAACCCAAATATTCTCATGAGTATTGTAAAATAGTCTCAAGCCATCAATCTTCAAGAAGGAAATTTTACTCACACAAAAAATATAACACACTAAAATACACGTAAAGTGAATTGTGAAATAGAAGCAGTAAATAGAGAAATTTTGATAGAATTTTGATTTGTTTTTCTTACTTGAGAGAAGAAAGAAGATGAGGTATTAATAGAAAAACCCAACCAGTCCAACCACCCTCATTAATAACCCATGTCGACCACCTCATCAGGGGTCCTACAATGTATTCGATGAAGGGTTTATTGAGGATCTCATTAAGGTGCCAAATAGTGCAATTTTTCATTTTAAAAGTTACTGTGTAATTTTCCACAAATACCCAAACACACATCAAAACAAACACTACAACTCATAACCTAGCATGCATACTAATAAAACTAAGCCTTGGTGTGTGTATAATATGTTTTCATACAAAATATGACTAATTATATGTGTGTGTACATTACTAAACAATAACAATCAACCTTAAACAGGGGAAGATAGAAACACTAAATAAAATAAACAGACTCTGTGTTTTGCATATGAGAACGCTAATAATGTCACAAGGACTACATGACTTACAAAAACAAAGAAGAGAAAGAAGAAGATAATGACTAATGTCTATTGCTGATCTCAGACTCTTTAATTGTCTTTTTGCTTCCTATCTTTCCGTTAGCATCCAAATTCTTTGTAGACCTATATATTTTTTATAAATTTTGTTTACTACATTTTGTATCTTTTTTTTGTTAACCTAGTTATATATTTATAATATAAGAATTGCATACAATTTAATTAGCATTAGGGTTATAGAGTTATACAACAATTAAAGTTCTAATCTATGAAATCTGGCACAATTGGGATTCAGATGTGCTAAAAATCTAGAGTTTAAGGGAAAATCCGAGAGCATAAGTTATGGCACGTGTAGACTCATACCATGACACGACCTTGTTTCTTGTTCTATGAAATTCCATCTAAAAGACATGTTCCATGTTACACATATACTCATGCCACAAATAACTCTTATTTTTCAAAGTTTGAAGTTTTGATCGCTTCTTCGTGTATTTTGTACAAATGTTTACATTTAGATTCTCTAATGTATGATAACTATGTCGTTGATTATGAGGATTTTTTCAACCCTTTTTCATTTGCATCTTTTAACATCGAAAAGTACCTAAAATATATTAAAACATACCTCATGATTCTAAAAAAATAATTTATAAATACTTAGGTAAAAATGCGATATTAAAACATAATTATCGTAATTAAATTCTAATAAATCATAAGATATGCATTCTTTTAGGCACATATAACAACCCTCAAGCAACTTTTGGCTAGTACCTAGTACATGATAACTGTATTTTATATAGTTATTTTCATCTATTTTATTAATTATAACTGCTATATTCTTGACATTTTTAGTTAATTTTAGTGGAATAAATTAATATTTACTGTTTATTTTTTAAGGAATATATTTTAAGAAAATTAAAGAATTTGAATCGAAAAAAGACTTAATTACAAATATATGTCCGAAAATATAATTTAAACTAAAAGAGTGTTTAGTTGCAATTAACGAAAGTGTAAAAGTTAATTTAAATTAGATAAAGGGTTTAATTGCAATTAACCAAAGTTTAAAAGTATATTTGAATTAAATTCAAGGGCTAAAATGCAATTAAGAAAAGTTTATTTTTCTGCGTTGGAAAGAAGTCAACACGCAGCTATTGTCACACGCCACATGCACCGTCAGATCAGATTATCAATGGTGATGATCAGTGCGTGTAATACAAACAGGACAAAAAGTGATTGGATGCAAGTTTTCTGGTTGCACGCTGCTCGGTGCACCGTGTGGGGCCCACCATTTGCACAAGCCGGCGTACAGGATGGGACCCACTTGTCTTGCGTGCGTTGATCCCCTGTGGCGCAACCACAAAAACGTGGCACATTTTTTATGAACACAAAAATGCAGAACCAGTGCACGTATATGAGAAAAAAACAATTTTGATATCCCATGCAACACATTCCACATGCGCCTGTTCTTGACACCGTATAATATGATGCCACATGTCCAAATATTTCTTGCAGTGAATCAGATGTTGACACGTGGCATGCAGATTTAATTAAAAATGAATCAGAAATCGTGCCCTCTCTAACAATTTTTATGTCTCCCACGTATATGAGAAAAAAACAATTTCGATATCCCATTTCCATACGCGTGTCTACGTAATTAAAGAAAAATGTCTTCGACACTTAATATTTTTTTGATGTATTTTGGAGCTATAAATAGGGCATTTAATGTTAGAAAATGGAGGTTGTTTTTGGGGTTCATTTTGAGGGTTGGAGAATTGGACTGTGGAACACGCAGAAGCCATTTTTGGCTTCTTTTGTGTTCTGCATGTGCCAAAAATTTAAAGAGCAGAAATGTTTTAATTTTCTTTGTGTTATATAACTGATATTCCTTAAATTCTGTAATTTTAATTTTTATTATGAACTAATTTAATTTTTCTAGGGTTGCATTTTATCTAAATTTATGAAGCTTGGATTTAATTATTTTTGAAAGATTTATAAGATTTATAAGTTGTTTATTCTATTTGTGCTTAATGCTTTTGATTATTTGAAAATTTATCAATTAATTTGTGGCACTTAAATAAACTTGGCAGAGGCATTTTTGTGTATATCTCCCATGGATAGAATAACATGTATATATGAAGGATAGGAATATACCTTTATTGTATGTGTGGCTATTTGAGAACTTCGAATGTAATGAATCTTGGTGAATTCAATTCTCATAGGAATATAGCGAATTAATTTAGCGAGATGTTTCTATATGGAGCTCAGAAGAGATGTATGGATAAAATTAAAAGTTCTTGGTTGACAAATTAAATTTACTAAAAAAATATAAATCAAGAGAAAATAATATGATTCGAGTGGATTAATTTAGTGAAAACTGCAATCCTATAATTTTCTTTTATTTTGTTATAAAACTCTTAGTTAACTTGTTTTCGATCGTTTGGATAAAATTAGACTGAAACAATTTTAGTACTTAATAAAAAATAGTAACAAATCTTCGTGGGAATGATACTTTACTTATCAAATTTTATTACTTGTGACCGTGTATACTTGCACGATTTTATGTTCTCCTAAAAGAGACAACAAGTTTTTGGTGCTATTACCGGGGGTTTGTTTACTATTTTGTTATTGATATTAATACCAATCAATCTCAATTTAATTAAAAAAAATAAAAAAATTTATGCTTCTCGGTACTTGCTTAATTTATTTTTCAATTTTCTCGTAAGGTGAGATTTTGTTTGACATACAAATCTTAACTCACAAACAGAAAAAAAATTGAGAAGTCATACTGACGACTATAAATCAAGCGCTTCTTGGGAGGCAACTCATGTGTTTTATTTTTTTATTTTCGCATGTATTAGTTTATATATTTCTTTATGTTGTTATTTTATTTTTATTTTTTTCGTAGGTGCAATTTGGAAGAAATGAAGCTATTTTGGATTTGAATCTTACAAACCAAACCAGGAAGTTTCTTTAAACTCATCTCATATGTTCTTTAATTTCGCATGCTAAGGACAATGTGCATATTAAGTTTGGGGTTGGTAGAGATATTGAACTTAATTGAAATATTTTTTGGGTATTGTTGCTTGTTGCTTTATTTGTTTGATTGAAGATATTTTGCTTTTGAAGGTGATTTATTTTTAATTCTTTGGTTTAAATGATGCATAGCTCCTTAAAAAATTTGAATATTGTCCAAGCTATGAATAATTTTTACGTATGTTTCATTTTTACAAGAATATATATTTATGAGCACTAGTCTTAATTTTTGAGTTGCTATGATAATTTAGAGAAGGTTTATGTGAGTATGCAATTCGATTGATATTTGTGGTGTAGTAGTTCTTAGAATTTTTTTGATTTTCTCTCGAGACGAAATTCTAGATAACACTTAACTAAGAAAATGATTTAGGCCATCTTTGGATCGTTTGAGCCTTTCTAATCTACCTTCACATGTTTTATCCATAGTATACCCTTTTTGAGCTTCAAAGTTTATATATATATATTTTTATCTCCTTTCAAAAGCCTAGAAATATATATATGTATAGATATATCGATTTTTCTTATCTCACTAACATGTGACAATTGTTAGTATATTTTTAAAGATATATCGAAAAAAAGAGGATATTGAAAAAAGAAAAGAAAAAAAAACAGAAAAAAGAGAAGGGATTCTAAAAGAAAAAAGAAAAAAAAAACGATTGTTGTATGTGAAGTTACTCCCCAAATTGGGAAATATTAGAAGGTATCTTGTTTCAATCCTAAAATAATGTGTTTAGGAAAAATTTGAGCCAAATATTATCTTTTATCCTACCTTTACCTAAGCCATACATTACAAGCTTAATAAAGTCCTATTGATTTTGTGTTTTGTGTTTGTCTACATTAGTAGAGAGAGAAATGAAAAATAAACTTATGAGATTTGTGATTTCATTAAAAATTAATTGCGTTTATATTTACATAAACTGATCCGGATTGCATGTGATGAAATATGAAAAGACTTTACACACACACTAAAATTCATTGTGAAAATGTAATATACTTCTAAATTGATTTCAATGCTTAGATAAAATTCTTTTATTTCTTTGAGTTATGTTATTTGAAATGACCGAAAAGAAATATTTTGAAAATCGCCATTTTAAATGCTTGTATCCTTGTTTTATTTCTTTCCTTTTGCTCAAGGATTAGCAAAATCTTAAATTTGGGGTGTGATAATTGTATTTTATATAGTTATTTTCATCTATTTTATTAATTATAATTGCTATGTTCTTGACATTTTTAGTTAATTTTAATCAAATAAATTAATATTTACTGTTTATTTTTTAAGGAATATATTTTAAAGAAAATTAAAGAATTTGAATCGAAAAATGACTTAATTGCAAATATATGTCTAAAAATATAATTTAAATTAAAAGAGTGTTTAGTTGCAATTAAAGAAAGTGTAAAAGTTAATTTAAATTAGATAAAGGGTTTAATTGCAATTAACCAAAGTTTAAAAGTTCATTTGAATTAAATTAGAGGGCTGAAATGTAATTAAGAAAAGTTTATTTTTTTTGCAGAGGAAAGAAGTCGACGCGCAGCTATTGTCGCACGCCACGTGCACCATTAGATCATACTATCAACGGTGATGATCAGCGCGTTTCATACAAACACGACAAAAAGCGATTGGACACAAGTTTTCTGGTTGCACGCTACTCGGTGCGCCATGTGTGGCCCACCAGCTGCGCAGGCCAGCGTGTAGGGTAGGACCCACGTGTCTCGCATGGTTTGATCTTGTGCGGCGCAACCACGTGCAAGCTCTCCCTCCAACCATTTAAAGTTTTCCACGTGTCCCACCATTTCTTACAGCCAATCATGTGTTGACACGTGGCATGTTTTTGATGAACACATAAATACAGAACCAGCGCACGCGTTTCCAGCAGCTATCTGTCCCCCACATCTCTCGGCGCCGTTTATCCCATGCAACACATTCCACATGCGCCCGTTCTTGACACCGTATAATATGCTGCCACATGTCCAACTATTTCTTGCAGCGAATTAGATGCTGACATATGGCATGCAGATTTAATTAAAAATGAATCAAAAACTGCACCCTCTCTAACTGTTTTTATGTCTCCCACGCATATGATAAAAAAAAAATTTCGATATCCCATTTCCATACGCGTGTTTGCATAATTAAAGAAAAATGTCTCCTACACTTAATATTTTTTTGATATATTTTTGGAGCTATAAATAGGGCATTTAATGTTAGAAAATGGAGGTTGTTTTTGGGGTTCATTTTGAGGGTTGGAGAATTGGACTGTGGAACACGCATAAGCCATTTTTGGCTTCTGTTGTGTTCTGTGTGTGCCAAAAATTTAGAGAGCAGAAATATTTTAATTTTCTTTGTGTTCTATAACTGATATTCCTTAAATTCTGTAATTTTAATTTTTATTATGAACTAATTTAATTTTTCTAGGGTTGTATTTTATCTAAATTTATGAAGCTTGGATTTAATTATTTTTGAAAGATTTATAAGATTTTTAAGTTGTTTATTCTATTTGTGCTTAATGCTTTTGATTATTGAAAAATTTATCAATTGATATGTGGCACTTAAATAACTTGGAAGAGGTATTTTTGTGTATATTGCTCATGAATAGAATAACATGTATATATGAAGGATATGAATATACCTTTATCATATGTGTGGTCATTTGAGAACTTAGAATGTAATGAATCTTGGTGATTTTAATTCTCATAGGAATATAGTGAATTAATTTAGCTAGATGTGTCTATACGGAGCTCGGAAGAGATGTATGGATAAAATTAGAAGTTATTGGTTGACAAATTAAATTTACTAAAAAAATATAAATCAAGAGAAAATAATATGATTCGAGTGGATTAATTTGGTGAAAACTTCAATCCTAGAATTTTCTTTTATTTTGTTATAAAACTCTTAGTTAACTTGTTTTCGATCGTTTGGATAAAATTAGAGTGAAAAAATTGTAGTACTTAACAAACTATAGTAACAAATCTCCGTGAGAACGATACTTTACTTATCAAATTTTATTACTTGTGACCGTGTATACTTGCACGATTTTATGTTCTCCTAAAAGAGACAACAGTAAGATAAGTGATCAAAGTTTCTTTCAAAAGGAGAGTAAATCAACCTATTCTAAATCATTTTCATAGATTGACAAAATTGAATTTAGCATATGAAACAAGCCTTTAAACCCCTAAGGTGCTATAGCAGATAAGTTATAGCGTCGTGAAAGATTTCAGTGATGATACCCACAAACATCACAACTAAACTAAATTAAAATGACTCTAAGAAATAAATTTTGAAAAATAAACAAAGACACTAACTATCGAATCAATTATACATTTGTTTCAAAAATTTCTCATAACATTCAATATGTAGATTATCTAAGTCTTACTCTTCATGAAAGACTAATTCAAATATTAATTTCACTTTCTTGATCAACTCTTAGTCATTCACCTAGCCATAAACCTATAGCCTTCAATAATCTTATAGATGGCATTCATAGAAAAAAAAATTCTTAGTTTCTTGATGATACAAATATGATGTGTATGCATAGTAATCACAAATGTCATCGACTTACCCTTCAATTCAATCTGCACTAATAAAGAATGGTCACACTACTTTGGATTAATATGTATTTATCAAGGTTATAACGTTAGGTCAAGATGTGGGGATATAAAGAAAAAATAGGAATGTAAGTCACAAATAAGAGAACTCAAATACAACTATTTTATTTTAAGTACACAATTAACTTCAAGTCTCACCCACACATTCAATCATAATTCAATTTTTTTTCCACAATTAATGTGCCACCCATTCTACTTTTTTTCATATATCACTCCATCACTTGACTTCAAATATTAATTTTTTTAAACAAAAATTTTAGAGTATACACATAGCATAAAATATCGCATTCCATAACCTCCCATCCTTTTGGAGTCCAACAAAAATATTTACAGCACCTAAACTATTGTTTTCTATATATTCTTGGGTTGAAGTTGTTTTCTCCTCTCATTACTACTCTTTCTTTTCCATGGAGGGTTTGTACTTAATGTGTTCTTGATAACCTATCTTAGGAATTAAAAGGGTAGGATAATATACTTTTTTGGCTCATATATAAAAGAGATGGGTTATAACAAACTAAAAAAATAAAGGCTACATGTTTACTTTATAGGCTTAAAAGGTTACTAATGACATATAAATAAGTTGTGGGCTTATAAAGGCTCAAACAATCTAAAAATGTCCTAAATCATCTCTCAAGTATTTTGTATCCTATGATTTCTCCTTGAGTGTTTATCAAAGTAATCTTGAGAGTTCATTGAGACCTCAAAGATGTCTATGAAACATTCATACACAAAACAATCCTCATTCCTATCGTCAACCGTAAGAGTTTCACACTAGGTTCAATTTACATTCAAATCGCTCCTTAATTGAAGTAAAACTTAGAGTTCTCTAGATATTAAAATTATTACAATCATATTCTTATAATTAACTCGAAACACACAAGCAAAATAAGTAAAAACTAACTTAAAATAAAATAAAAGTAAAAGTTTTGAAAAAATTTGTCCGAAATTTTGTTTGAACTCTCAACAAAAATACAAAAGAAACTTTCCTAATGCCCAACTTAAAATATATTTTGCCCTAATGTTCCAATGAATCAAAAGAAAAAAGACTAATAGAAAAGGTACCTTCTTATAGTGGCAAATTGTGGCTTTTTATGCATGAGATTCACCTTCTCAATTCATCATTTTTAGCATTTTCAAGCACGTATTGAGAACTAAAATGTACCTCACAAATAATGACATCACCAATAAAGTTATAAAGTTAATAGGTTAAACTAGATATCATAACAAAATCCCAAAATAAGTTTTTTAAAATTACTAATAAATATAAACAAAATTACTAAAAACAATTACTTATAAATATAGAAAAAATTACAAAACAAAACAAATATTTGATAGTAATGCATCATCCACCCCCAACCTAAGTTGAGTAATGTCCATATTACTAAAAATGACATTTGAACAAAAATAAATGAAGATAAAAAATAAAAAGGAAAGAAAATTCAATGGGTTGCATCCCATTTAGCACTTGGTTTAACATCGACAGTTGATGACTCTATGAAAGTAGAGTCATTAGTGTATTTTTTTACTTAATATTTACTCATTTTATTCAATAAGTAGTATTTTTCATGTTAAAAATATTAAAATATGAACTTGTTAGTTAAAAGGGGTGAAAATATATTTTTTGGGAATTTTCTTGAATTCTTTTGAATTTTTTATGAATTTTTTAATGCAAGATCAATTAGAAGATGCCACGTGGATGCTACACAAGTAAGAGAGCTAACTAGGTATGCTACATAGATGCCATACAAGTAGAGAGGGCCAATGGAACAACACTATGTGTACTCTATAATGCAACGCTATGCCACGTGTCCACATGACGTTCATTCTGAGTTTCTTAGCACGATCAATGGTTATGCCATGCGTCATCACCTAATTTGTTTGTTCTTTCAACTATGGTTCCATGCAAGCTATAACCACGAATGACATCATGGTCTGTGGCGCTGACTAAGCTATGTTGACTAGACTAGTCCATTAGGGCCACACGTCGTGAGTTGATTTTCCCAATAAATTCCCCATTTTTCATCTCAACCCTTAATCTGAAACTGATTTGATGGTCTAGATTTTATCTAAACCTAATTTAACCTGTTAATTTTCCCAAAAACCTTAATGAGCCAAAATTTACCAATTTTCTTTATCAATTTTTGTAGCCAAGAAGAGAGAAAAATATAAAAAAAAATCAAAAGGAGACACAATTTTGGTTGAGACTCAAGAAGAGATTCATGTTACAATTCAAGATATTAATTGTATTTATTTTTCTTCTCCTTTTTTTTATTAATTTTTATGTCTTTCTTTGTGAAACATATGAGCTTTATGAACAAAATTATGTCTATCTAATTTATTAATCTAGGGTTCTTATGAACCCAATTTTTTATATGCAATAATCTAATATTCTACGCCCAAATTATGATTTTAATTTAATTATATTATTTAATCTTATTTTTATGATATTAATTGTTTGGCCAACAATTGATCTATAGAGGCAATTAAATAGATTTGAGAAAATTATTTAATTGTTTTTCATAATTAAATAACATGCATAGTTTCTAGGTAGAGATGTATGATTATTTTGTATGTGATAGATAATTGATGAATTTAATAAGTAGTATGCAATTTAATTGACATGAGAGTGTATAGTTTATTTGAGAGAATAATATATTTAAGGTTAGATTTAATTAATCATGTGACTGATTGGTAATTATATTAGGGAGATTTTAGTGATTCATATGATTATAAAATTGGAAGGTTAAGTATTCTTAGATATTTTCTCATATATCTTCTATATTACCAATTCTCAGTTAATTAATTTCTATTATTTATTTTTAGTTATTTTAATTTTGCTTTCTTAAACATAAAAACAAAAAAATAATTGATTTTTACTTTTTAGTTTTAAAAATTAGTTTATAATAATATAATCTCTACGGGAACGATATTTTCTTATCATCATATTACTTGTTACGATTCGTATACTTGCATATTCATTACACACATTTCGTGTCTGATCAACAGCCTGACATAATGTGTTCCTAAAAGTGAAAAAAGAAGTTAGTAGACTAAAATAAAAAAATCTAAATAAATAAAAAGTCTAAAGCCAATCCCCTACAATAGTGCCAAAAACTTGATATGCTTGGAAACACGCAAGTATACATTATCAAAATGTACAAGTGATAAGTAAATTAAGAATTAAGGTTGTCAAATCCACAAGGGTTGTGACAATGACTTCCACTATTTATTAGTTTGTTAGTAAATTAGCAATGGGGTTTTGAAAATTGTTCTTAAATAAAAGTAAACTTAAAATAATAAATAAAATAATGAGCACACAAATTATGAGAAATATGTGATTATGAAACTATCCTCATCAATGGCCTATTATCTGAAAAATTATGTCATGAATCAATATTAGAACTATACTTGAATTTTTATTGATTAATGATATAATCTATTAATCAAAGATTACTTAAGACTTTCCACCTTTTCTTACTATTTATTGATTAATGATATAATCTATTAATTAATCTAAATCATGAACAACCTAGAGGTATACTTACTAAATTTAATCAATTTATTGCATTAAGTTTCAAAAATTGAAATGATAAAACTATGCAATATTACAACCAATGATATCATTTAACGAAGGTTTTCAATCCTACTTGTCACATGTGACAACAATATGCCACTTTGAATAAGAATATCAACGATTACATAGTAATATCTTAAACTATAATTAAACATATTCATGCAATAAATTAATTGAGCACTCTAATTCATATATATATATAGAGTCAAAGACAAAATCAAGGATTAAATCTAAAATTTTACCACGACGTTATATTAATTAAATCATAGTCTAGGACTTAGAATTAAACATATTAATGAAATAAACTAGTTGACCACTCTAATTCATACATGCATAGTTATGGCAATAAACATAGAGTCAAAGACATCAAAAATCAAGGATTGAATCTAAAATTTTCTTATAAAATTATATTAATTAAACCATAGTCTAGAGCATAAAAATCACCTACAATCACATAAATAAATTAACTAGGCATGGATTCTCAATGAATCATAATTAAAATCATAGAAAAAAGAAGAAGAATAAGCTAATGACTAATGTCTATAGCTGATCTCTTACTCTTTAATTACCTCTTTGATTTCTATATTGGCTCTAGCCTCTAAATTCTTTACAGACCCAAGTGTATTTTTTGTAAATGTTGCATCTAAATATGTGCCTTCTTTGTGGTTTACTCTAGTTTCACATTTATAATATAAGAGTTACACATAATGTAATTAGGATTATGTTTGTAGAGGTATAAAACAATTATAATTCTAATCTAGAAAATCTCGCACAATTGGGATAAGAATGTGTTGAAAATCTAGTGTTTAAGTGCAAATCCTAGAGCACGGTGAGCAATACTTGAAAAGTACTAGTATTTCGTGATTTTATTGTTCTTAAATGTGATAAATAGATTTTATTATAACATGTTTATGTGATAATTTATATAAATCTATATGTTTGGAATCACGTGTATATTTTATATATATATTTTAGGTATTTTTAGCTTCAAAATGAATAAATTTATCAACACATGAAGAAAAACACTCTAAGAATTCATTATGTATCTTTTATGTTTTAAATAATAAGGCATGTAAGCCTTATATGAAGAGATAACTAGTTTGTAAGGTGTATAAGGAAATTTTTAAGAAAAACTTGGCTATAACCCCCTTCATTTATTCAGCTCGAAGCCTTTCTAGACTAGCCTTGCTTATAAATACAACATTATATCTAGGTTTTCAATAGCTTTCATATTATAACATTAGAGAAACCATCTGTAGAATTTATGTTTAAATTAGTTTTTAGAGTACCCATTACACCACCATGTATAAATATAGAGAAAAAATCCTCCAATTGTAAAAAAAATCTCAGGATTTGAAAAAGGTAGTGATAGCTCATTTACCTATATAGAATCGTTTTTATCAAGAAGTGATAATTTTTTTTGTTATATCTTTTGTTTCTCTTTGAAATCTGATGTATTTCATAGTTGAATTGACTTTTGTTAATAACTATGATTAACTAAATATGTATATAGCCCAATGATTGGAAGAATAATTTTATGATTTAAATAAATAAAAGTTTTAGATTTATTTCTTATTCATAATCTTTAGATCTTTAAACATAAATTCATGATTGACAATGTCTTGATTTATGATTAAAAAAGCATTTTAGAATTAAGCATTAGACATATCATTTGTGCTTAGTTGTGTGATCGACACAAATTGTGTACAATGAATACGCAAGTATACATATCGTAATAAGTAATATAATGATAAGAAAGTATCGTTCCCACTGAGATTATGTTATTAGAAACTAATTTTTAAAACTAAAAAGTAAAAATCAATTATTTTATGTTTTAAGAAAGAAAAATTAAAAGAACTAAAATAAATAGCAGTAATTAATTAACTTAGGATTGATAACTAAGATATATGAGAAAATATCTATGAATAATTAACTCCCCAATTTTCTAAAAATGTGAATCAATAAAATTTTCCCTATATAATTACCAATCAATTATATGATCGATTAAATCTAACGAAGAATGTATTTTTCTCTCAAGTAAACTACACACCATAAAGTAATTAACCTAATCACACTTTCATGTCAATTAATACATACTACTCATTAAGTTCATCAATTATGGATTACATACATAAGAATCATACATCTCTATCTAGAAACTATGCATGTTATTTAATCAAGACAAACAATTAAATAATTCTCTAAAATATAGATCAATTGCTGGCCAAATAATTAATAACATAAAATTTAAATTAAATAATATAATTAAATTGAAATCATAATTAGGGTAAAATATTAGATCATCACATATAGAAAATTGGGTTCATAAGACCCTAGATTAATAAATTAGCTAGACATAATTTTGTTCATAAAGCTCATATTTTTTATAAAGAAAGACATAAAAATTGATATACAAAGGTAAAAAAGAATAAATACAATCAATATCTTGAATTGTAGTACCAAAATCCTATTGAGTGTCCATCTAAATTGTGTCTCCTTTTGAATTTTTCTATATTTTTCTCTTCTTGGCTCAAAAAATTAATAACAATTTGGTAATTTTTGGCTCATTGGAGTTTTTGGGAAAATTAAGAGGTTAAATCATATTCAGATGGAATCTAGACCGTCAAATTAGCTTTGGATCAAGGACTGAGATGAAATAAGGGAAAATTAATAGTGTTGGCCAATAGGATTATGACACGTTACATGGGATATTTGCTGGGTGAATCAATACGCGATGTGTTACCGTGGACTAGTCTTAGTCAATGTGTGTTGAGTTAGTGCCATAAGGCATTTGATGATTTACGAATATGGATTGCATGGTGCTCGGTGGAAGGAATGGACAAATCATGCGATGACGTGTGGCATGCCCATTGACCACATAGCAAACTTGGAATGAAAGTTGTGCTGACATGTGGCATGACCTACATCACCCCATACACTATTTAATTGACCATCTTTGCTTGCATGATATACACATGGTGCTTCTAGTTAGGTTCTCTACTTGTGTGGAATCCATGTGGCATCTTCTTATTGGTCATATAGTAAAAAATTCATTGAAAATCCAAAAGAATTCCAAAAAATTCCCAAAATATATATTTTCACCTATTTTCACTAAAAAGTTCATATTTTAATATTTTAACCTCAAAAGTACTACTTAGTGAATACAAAAACAAATATTAAGTAGATTTCATGTCTAAATAGATAAAATGACATGGAAAGTATAGTCATATATATATATATATATATATATATATATTAGTACATGCATATTTAGCAAAAACTATCATCTTCAATAGTCATACAATTTTATTACATAGAGGTTCACATATACATTACTCAATGTTCTATCATTAAAATAATATGCAAGGTTTTTGACGAAGTGATCTGTGTGTATGTTGCACATGATATCATCCAATGCACTTATATATGAAACCAACCTATATGAGCATGCTAATTAATTCAATATTATAACGAGTCTCATAAGTGTATTTTTCACATACATCTCCACTAATATAAATATGCACTTAGCTAAAGATCAATAAGGACTTTTCATGTTTGTAATGTAAGGCTTAGGTGGGGCTTTTCCATACCTTAGCTTTCATTTTTTTCATCATGCACTTTTTAAAAACAAATGAGCTTTTACTTTATATTTTAGTACATCATATCTTATCATTCTTTTCATATTTTTTTATTCCTTACCTTTTTTTTTTGTAACTTCACAACACCCCAAACTTATTTACAATTTTATTTTCATTTTCTTTAGATGGGTAATTGTGTTGTGAGTTTTTTTCGTAAGGTGCATTAAATTTCACTTACTCTATAGCATAATACATGATTGCATTTTTTTCTTTTCATACAAGCTAAAGGTGTAAGGGTAAAGGTAATGCTTATTGGTTAGGCACAAAATATGGCTTAAAGATATGAAAGGTTCTTTGTCAAGCTCAAATGGGTGAAAGACTCAATCGATCCAAATAAGGCCTAAATCATCTCTCTTTCTAACTACTATTTAGAATACCAAAACTAGAAAGCATATCACATAATTAATAAGAGTATCTTAACGAGCATGTTATATTCCTTACCCTAGTCATGACAACAAATATATCATTAGAATCAAACGTTTCCATATATTTATCAATTCATACCGAAATCATGATTTAAGACTAAAAAAATAAAAAAATTCCAAAAGTTGAAAATGTGTACAAAATACTAAAGTAGAGAATGAAGTTCCCTCATCCAAACTTAAATTGAACATTATCCTAATTAATGTGCACATATAAATATGAAAAACTAATAGGAAAGAAAACTCTCTTAGTCTTAGCACACTACATCTATCATTGAAATGATCAATCTTGTTGCTTCATTGCTCTCCACAATTATTCACCTACAAAATAAAAACAATAAAAATAACATTGAGTTGCCTTCTAACTAGCGTCATGTTTAACATCCTTGATTAGACAATCGTATCAAGTCCTGAGGTATATCCCCTATGTCCATTTACTGTTGATTTTTCCTAAAAATAGTTTGAGTCTTCAATTATTCAATAATACTTTATGTTTCAGTATTGAAACATGGTATTCAATTCCCCTATCATGCAATACTTTTGTTTTCTTTTTGTACTTTTTGGCATTCTCATAGGCACTCCACCGTAGCTCTTCTAATTTATATATTTGTAGCATCTTTTCCACATTTCTATTGAAATCTTTTGCTTGCTCATTTTGATTTGAGATGGTAGGTTAAAAGGTGTGAGGTCTAACCTTAGAGGCCCTTCAATAGGTGATTTAAGCTTAGATCCTATCTCAAAACTCTCCAAAAATACATTAGGTATACACTTGGGAGGTATAGCCTCCAAATAATTCACACAATCAACAATATCAATCATAGATTTCATACTTTCAAAATTAAAATAGATTGAGTTGTTTTTTGGTGAGTTTACTTCATTGTTCACAATATCATCTGTAACATTCTTAAGTGTTTGCAACTCAACATATTTTTCTAGTTATCATCATGATTAGTAATATCTATCCTAAAGCATTCATTAGCATTGTCAATATCAGGAAATTGAAATGTTTTAAAAACTTTAAATGTTACCTATTCATCTTGCACTCTCATTGTATACTCACCTTTTTATACATCAATGAGTGCTCTTCTGGTTGCTAAGAATGAACGAACAAGTATTATACAAATGTTACGATCCTCTTCCATGTTTAGTACAATGAAATCTACCAAAAAATGAACTTGTATACTTTTTTAGCACATCTTCTACCACACATCTAGGTCATTTAATTGATCTATCTTCCATTTGTAATGTTATTGAAGTGTGTTTGGCTTTACCAACCCCTAGTCTCTTGAAGACTTATAATGGCATAAGGTGAATGCTTAAACCTAAGTCAGATAGTTCTTTTTCAAAGTTCAAGTTCCTAATTGTGTAAGGAATGTCAAAGCTACCCAGGTCTTTCAATTTTTGGGGTATTTTTCTAGTAAGGATGACATTACAACCTTTATTCAAGGTTATTGTTTCATTATCTCCAAGCCTCCTTTCTTAGACAAGATGTCCTTTAAAAATTGGGCATAAAAAGGTGTTTGTTCAAGTGCACCTACAAATAGTATATTTATTTGTAGCTTCTTGAAGACATCTAGAAATTTTGAAAAATACGTGTCTAAATTTTTCCTTTGCAATCTTTGAGGAAAAGGAATAGTGAGTTCATAAAGATTACTTTTCTTTGGTTGAATTATTTCCTTTTCAATGCTTTCTTTATCCACTGGCTCAACCACATCCTTGTTAATTTTCAATTTCTCCTTTCCCTTTTTATTCTCACATTCCTCCTCTAAAGTTTTACTACCCCTCAAGGTTATGGTACTTCAATGCTCCTTACCTTATTTGCTTGGGTTTATAATTGTGTCACATAGAAGGTTACCTTGAGGCCTTTGACTTATGGCCTGGGTAAGTTTCCCCATTTGGGTTTTTCAACTCTGAATTGAAGCCTCTTGCATGGACACTTTTGTCTTTATTGGTTGGATGAACTCTTTCATCATCCGCATTAATTATGATTATTGAAAACTAGGTGGTGGAAATGATTGACGATTGAATTGATTACCACCATGATTGTTGTTATTACTCCAAGAGAAATTTGGATGTTGTCTCCATCCTAGGTTAACTTGTTCACGTATGGATTACTATTTCGGATCACATTCCCATATAGCAAGTTGATTCAGGATTATTTGGACATTTATCAAACAAATGACCTCGCCCAAAAAAGACACAAACACCTTTGAATCTTGGACCTAGTTGATATTTATTGGCAAGTTTTGAGCCTTCGAAAGATTCACCAAAGATGGCATTAGACTATAAGTGTCATGATATCATTTACCTTATGTACTCCAGTTACTCTTCTTATAGTTGCCAATCTGTCCATTAGCCATTGATACTTATTACTAGTCATTGATGACTCTATGAAAGTAGAGTCATTAGCACACTTTTTTACTTAATATTTACTTATTTTATTCAATAAATAGTATTTTTGGGGCAAAAAATTTAAAATATAAACTTTTTAGTGAAAAGGGGTGAAAATATAATTTTTGGGATTTTTTTGTAATTTTAATGGGTTTTTATGAATTTTTAACGCAAGACCAATCAGAAGTTGCCACATGGCCTTCCACATAAGTAGAGGAGCTGACTTGGCAAGCCACATAAGCAAGAACAACGAATCACATTGTTCCGCATGTGAGGAGCGACGAATCGTATACCACATGTCAGTACAACGTTCAATTCAAGTTTGAAGCTCGATCAAACCTTCATGCCACGTGTCATTATGCTATTACACCCTACAATCCACCCATGCACCATGCCATCCATTACTGCAAATCACATACCGCCACATGGCACTAACTCATATGCGTTTACTCAGATCAGTCTCCCCTTCCATACGTTGCACTCTGATTTGCCTAGTAAATTTTTATGTGCCACGTATCATGCTACGATTAGCTGGCACTATTTATTTTTCTTGTTTTGATCACAGCCTTTGATCTGAAGGTCCAGATTACACTTGAGTTATATTTAAGCCCTAATCACCACATAAACAATAATGAACCGCCATTAGAAAAATTTTGGTCAATTTTTGGAGCTTAAAAGAGAGAAAAATATAGAAAATTTCAAAAAGAGATAATATTGGTAGAGATTCAAGAGGATATTAGCACTATAATACAAAAGATTGATTATATTTCTTCTTCTACTCTTTTGTTTATCAATTTTTATGTCTTTTTTATGAAAAATATGAGCTTTATGAAAACAATTATGTGTAGTTAATTTATTAATCTAGGGATCTTATGAACCTAATTTTCACCATATGATGATCTAATATTTTACCCCAATTATAATTATAATTTAATTATATTATTTAATCTGATTTTTATGCTATTAATTGTTTGGCCAATAATTTATCTATAAAGGCAATTAAATAGATTTGAGATAATTATTTAATTGTATACCTTGATTATATAACATGCATAGTTTCTAGGAAAATATATATGATTCTTATGTATGTGATTCATAATTGATGAACTTAATGGATAGTATGCAATTTAATTGGCATAAAAGTGTGATTAAATTAATTACTATATGGTGTGTAGTTTTCTTAAGAGAGGAATGCATGTTAGGTTAAATTCAACTGATCATATAATTAATTGATAATTATAAAGGGGGATTTTAGTGATTAACATGTTTAGAAAATTTTGGGATTAAGTATTTCTGGATATTTTCTCATATATCTTTTTAGTTATCAAATCTGATTTAATTAATTATTGCTATTTAATTTTAGTTATTTTAATTTTGCTTAAAATATAAAAACAAAAAAAATTGATTTTTTTTATTTTTAAAAATTAGTTTCTAATAAAATAATCTCAGTAAGAACGATCTTTTTCTAACATTATATTACTTGTTGCGATATGTATACTTGTGTATTCATTGTACATACAATTTGTGTGGCGATCAACCATTTTCTCAAGTAACTCATAAGCTTGATTGTATGATTTAGCTAGTAAAGCTCTATTAGCAGAAGCAGCAATAATGATTCTTTTTTGAGCATTGAGACTATTGTAGAAAGTCTCTATTTGAATCCACTGATGGATGCCACGGTGAGGATACATTCTTAACAATTCTTTGAATCTTTTCCATGCTTCATATAAAGATTCCCCTCCTAGTGTTGGTAAGAGGTAAAATCAATCCTAAGCTTAGAATTTTTTGTTGGTGGGATATATTTCATCAAGAATTTCTCTGCCAAATCATTCCAAGTTGTAATAGAATCAAGTGAAAAAGAGTTTTTTCAAGCTCGAGAACAGTTTCACATAGAGTAAGAATAATCTAATTTTAAACGCTTCCTCAGTTACACCACTGAATTTGAATGAATCTCCAACTTTAATAAATAATTTGAGATGTAAATGAGGATCCTCTATTGCTAATTCTCCAAATTGTCCAACTGTTTCTAGAATTTGAAACATCATTAGCTTTAGTTCAAGCTAATTAGCTAGAATGTTTGGCCTTATAATACTTAGATTTAGCCCTTCCAACATAGGTAATGTATATTCATTCATAATACTTTTCCTACCATCCCTTAATAGAATTTGATTGTTCAAATTTAGCTCATTATTATTTATTTCTAATGGATTAGTCATTTCTTACACTTGTTGTTCTTAAAAGTATGCTTGATTTCAAGATCTAAAGGAAAAATTTCTCCCTTACGAACTCTACTTATGCAATAAAGCCATATATATCTATAATAGTACTAAGAAGATGTTGAAATTAAAAATAAATAAATTAATTAATTAATTAAAATTAAAATTATGAAAAATAAAAGAAAAAAATAATTAAAATAAAATAAAAATCAATTTCTAATGTTTATAATCCCCGAAAACTATGCCAAAAACTTGATCGATACGAATTGCGTGCAATGAATACACAAATATATGTATTGTAACAAGTAATATAATGATAATATGATATCATGTTCATGAAGATTATATTATTAGAAACTAATTTTTAAAAATTAAAAAGTAAAAATCAATCTTCTTTTGTTTTTATGTTTTGAGAAAGCAAAATTAAAAAAACTAAAAATATATAATAGTAATTAATAAACTAGAATTGGCAGCTAGGAAGATATTTGAGAAAATATCTAGGAATACTTAATCCCCCAATTTTCTAAACGTATGAATCACTAAAATCCCCACAATGTAACTACCAATTAATTACATGATCAATTAAATCTAACCCAAAATGTATTATTCTCTCAAGTAAAATACACATCATATAGTACTTAACCTAATCACACTCTCATGTCAATTAAATTACAAACTACTCATTAAGTTCATTGATTATGGATCACATGCATAAAAATCATACATCTCTACCTAAAAACTATGCATGTTATTTAATCAAGATAAATAATTAAATAATTCTCACAAATCTATTTAATTGTCTCTATAGATCAATTGTTGGCCAAACAATTATAAAAAAAACTAGATTAAATAATATAATTAAATTGAAATCATAATTAGGGTAAAATATTAGATCATCACATATAGAAAAATAGATTCATAAGGCTGCTCGATTAATAAATTAGCTAGACATAATTTTGTTCATAAAGCTCATATTTTTCATAAAGAAAGACATAAAAATTGATAAAAAAAAAGAGAAAAAGAATAATTACGATCAATCCCTTAAAGTGTAGCACGAATCTCCTCTTGAGTCTCCACAAAATTTATGTCTACTTTAGAACTTTTCTATATTTTTATCTCTTCTTAGCTCCAAAAATTAATAAAAATTGGTAATTTTTGCATAATTAGGATTTTTGGGAAAATAAAGGGGTTAAATTAGGTTCAAATAGAATTTGGACCATCAGATTAGTTTCAGATCAAGGATTGAGATGAAAAAGGAAAAATTAACATCACTGGCCAGTATGATTATGACACATGGCATGAGAGATTTACCAGTAGAATTAGTACACGACATGTGGCGGGGTGGGCTGGTCTTGGTCAATGTGTGCCAAGTCAACACCATGTGGTGTGTGATGATTCGAAGATATGGATAGCATAGCACCATGGTGGAAAGAATGGATAAATCAAGTGATGATGTGTGGCACACCCATTGAGCACGCGATGAATTATATGCAATGAATACCCAAGTATATGTATCATAACAAGTAATATAATGATAAGAAAATATCGTTCCCACAGAGATTATGTTATCAAAAAATAATTTTTAAAACTAAAAGAATAAAAATAATTTTTTTTGTGTTTTTATATCTTAAGAAAGCAAGATTAAAAGAACTAAAAATAAATAGCAATAATTAATTTACTTAGATTTGGCAGCTAAGAAAATAAATAAGAAACTATCTAAGATACTTAATCTCCCAATTTTCTAAACATATGAACTATTAAAATCCCCCCAATATAATTACTAATCAATTACATGACTAGTTGAATCTAGCCTAACATGTATTCCTTTCTCAAGTAAACTACACACCATTTAGTACTTAGCCTAATCACTCTCTTATGTTAACTAAATTGTGTACTACTCATTAAGTTCATCAATTATGGATCACATACATAAGAATCATATATCTCTGCCTAGAAACTATGCATGCTATTTAATCAAAACAAACAATTAAATAATTCTCTAAAATCTATTTAATTGCCTATATAGATCAATAGTTGGCCAAACAACTAATAGCATAAAAATTGGATTAAATAATATAATTAAATTAAAATCATAATTAAAGTAAGATATTAGATCATTACATTAGAAAATTGGGTTCATAAGACCCCTAGACTAATAAATTAGCTAGACATGATTTTGTTCATAAAACTCATATTTTTCATAAAGAAAGACATAATAATTGATGAAGAAAGGAGAAGAAGAAGAAATAGAATCAATCTTTTATGTTGTAGCACCAATCTCCTCTTGAATGTCCACCAAAGTTGTATATCTTTTTGAATTTTTCGGAAATTTTCTCTCTTCTTGGCTCCAAAAATTGGTAAATAATATGAAATTTTTGACTCATTAGAGTTTTAGGGTGATTAGAGAGTTAAAATAAACTTAGATAGAATCTGGATGGTCTGATCAGCTTCAAATCAAGGGTTGAGATGAACAGAAGGAAAAATTAAATATGTTGGCTAGTAGAAATGGAACATATGGCAAGGGAAAGCGACAAATCCCATCAACGAATGATGTATGGTATAGTCAATTGGTTGTGGTCATCGCACACTGAGTTAGCACTATGTCACACAATGTGATTCGTTGTTACAAATTATGTCACAGACCGATCAATGGAATGGGCGAATCGCATAATGATGCATGGTAAATTCGTTGCCCGTATTGTGATACTTAGAACGAACACCATGTTGTAACGTGTAGGGCCCTATGTCACCTGGTACACACCACGTTGTACTATTGGACATCTACACTTGCATGTCTTCCACGTGGCATGCCAAGTCAGATTCCCTACTTACGTGGTGTCCACGTGGCTTTTTCTAATTGGTCCTATATTAAAAAATCCATAAAATTTTCAAAAATTATATGCTCACCCCTTTTCACTAGAAAGTAATATTTTGAACCCCAAAAATACTATTTATTGAATAAAATGAGAAAATATTAAGAAAAAAGGTGCATTGATAACTCTACTTTCATAAAGTCATCACACCCTAAAACTTAACTATTTGCTTGTCCTCAAGTAAAGCAAAGTCTAACTTAATAAAATGACATGGGAAATATATTCATAAATATATATCTATTAATGCATACATATTTAGTGAAAATTCCTCCCTTAAAAGTCGTACAATTCTATTACATGGAGGTTTACATATTCATCAATCAATGTTCCATCAATACAAGGATATGCAAGGTTTTGGACCACTTGATTCATGTGTGTTGCACATGATATCATCCAATGCATCATGAAATCAACCTATGTGAGCATGCTAATCAATTCAATCTTAGAACAAGTTTCATAAGTCTATTTTCACATCCCTCTCCACTAATATAAATATGCACTTAGCTAAATATCAATAAGGGGTTTTCATGCTTGTAATGTAAGATTAGAAGGGGTTCGATAAATGAAAAAATTTAGACTTTTTCCACACCTTAGCTTTCTTTTTACTCATCGCGTATTTTTTAACTACATTTGAGCTTTTACTTGATATTTTAGTGCACCCTATCTTATCATTATTTTCATATTCTTTTATTTCACATATTTGTTTTAACTTCACAACACTCACAAACTTATTTTCAATTTTATTTTCTTTTTATTTAGAGAGATAATTATGTTCTGAGTTTTTCTTTTTCTTCTTTTTTTCATAGGGTACATTGCATTTCACCTTACTCTTTAGCATTATACATGATTGCATTTTTTAATTTTCATCCTAGATAACAATGGAAGTTGTAAAGGTAATGCTTATTGGTTAGGCACAAAATGTGGCTTAAAGATATACAAGGTTCTTTGTTAAGCTTAAATGGGTGGCTACAAATATTAATAATGGTTATATTGAGAGGTTGAATCGATTCAAATAAGGTGTAAATCATTATTTTGCTAAATATTATTTAGAATTTTTCCTCAAGAGATGATCAAATAGATTCTAAACACATGGTAGATCTCATCAACTCGTGTAACTCAACACAATTTTTCTCTCAATTAGAACACCAAAATCAATGATGAACATGTAAATAAAAATTTAAATCAATCAATTAAAATTAACAAGCATATCACATAATTAATGTAAGTATCTTAACAAGTATGTTACATTCTGTATCCTAGTCATGACAATAAATTTTTATCATTGGGTTCATACGTTTCATAACAAGCATTCATGCATTAAGTTTCCATATATTTATCAATTTCTATCCTAATCATTATTAAAAACATCCTAAAAATAAAAAAATTCCTTAAAATTGAAAATGTGTTCTAAATATTAAAATAGAGAATGAAGTTCCTTCCCTTTAACTTAAATTTCACATTGTCTCCCATGTGCACACATAAATATGAAAAAGGTAAAAGGAAAGAAAACTTCCATAGTCCTTGTACACCACATCATTTATTGAAATGCTAAATCTTATTGCGCCATTAGTCTCCATATTTATTCAACTACAAAACAAAAACACATTAAAAATATAAGTAAAATAACATTGGGTTTTCTCCCAACTAGCATCACATTTAATGTCCTTGACTAGACTATCATACCAAGTCCAAAGGTACATCCTTCTATGTCCATTTACTATTGATTTTTCCTATAATCAATTTGAGTCTTGATTTTTTAAATAATACTTTATGTTTTGATTTAAAACACAGTGCTCAATTCTCTTTTCATGTCATATTTTTGTTTTCTTTTTTCACTCTTTGGTATTCTTATAAGCACTCTATTGTAGCTCATCTAACTTATCTATTTGCAGTATCTTTTTCACCTCCTTATAAGTCTCTTTCTTTTTCCCACTTGATTAGGAATGGTAGGTTAAGTGTGTGAGGTCTAAACATGGTGGTCCTTCAATAGATGGTTTGAGCTTAAATCATGTCTTAAAGCTCTTCACAATAACATTAGGTATCCACAAGGGAGGTTTAGCCTCCAAATAGTTCGCATAATTAACAATATTAATCATAGACTCCATACTTTCAAAATTAAAATAGATTGAGTTGTTTGTTGGAGAGTTTACTTCATTGTTCATCGCATCATGTGTAACAATCTTAAGTGTGGGAAACTCAATAGATTTTTTTTTTCAAGTTATCATCTATCCTGAAGCATTCATTAGCATTATCAATATTAGGGGATTTTGATGCTTTAAAAACTTTAAATGCTACTTGTTCATCTTGCAATCTCATTATAAGCTCACCTTTTTCTACATCAATGGGTGCTCTTGTGGTTGCTAAGAACGGATGGGAAAGTATAATAGAAAATTTATAGTCCTCTTCCATGTCTAGTACAATGAAATCCATCATAAATATGAACTTATCTACTTTTACTAGCACATCTTCTACCACACCCCAGGGTAGTTTTATTGATCTATCTACAATCTGTAATGATATTGAACTAGGTTTGGCTTTACCAACCATAAATCACTTAAAGATCAGTAATATCATGAGGCTAATGCTGGAATCGAAGTCATGCAGTACCTTTCAAAGTGGATGCTCTTAATAGTGCAATGGATGTCAAAACTACCTAGATCTTTCAATTTTTGGGGTATTTTTTTAGCAAGGATAGCACTACATCCTTCAATTAAGGTTATTGTTTCAATATATCCATGCCTCCTTTTCTTAGACAAGAGATACTTAAAAAATTTGACATAAGAAGGCATTTGTTCAAGTGCATCTAAATATTGTGTATTTATGTGTAGCTTCTTAAAGACATCTAGAAATTTTAAAATCTACATATCTAACTTTTTCTTTTGTAGTCTTTAAGGTAAAGGAATAGTGTGTTTATAGAGGTTGCTCGTGTTCACTGAATTATTTCCTTTTCAGTGCTCTGTTCATCAACTTGTTTCTCCTAATCCTTTTTAGCTTCAAATTCCTTTTCATCCTTTTGTGTCTTATGTTCATCCTCATCCTTTTGAGTCTCATGCTCCTTCTCATCCGTTTGAGTCTTATGCTCCTCCTTTAGAGTTTTACCACTTCTTAAGGCTATGGCATTATGATGCTCCTTAACTTCTCTTCTTGGGTTTATAATTGCGTCATTTGGAAGATTACCTTGAGGCCTTTGACTTATGGCCTAGGCAAGTTGCCTTATTTGGATCTCTAAATTATGAATTGAAGCCTTTGGAGTGGACACTTTTGTATTTACTGACTGAATGAAGTCTTTCATGATCCCCATTAAAGCATTTGTATTGTCCTCAATAGATGGCTTCTTCTCTTATGCTTGTGATTGTTGTGATTGTTGAAAACTAGGTGGTGGAAATGATTGATAGTTGAATTGATTACCACCTTGATTGTTGTTATTATTGCAAAAGATATTTGGATATTTTCTAAATCCTAAGTTATATGTCTTCGAGTATGAATTATTGTTTCGATTCACATTACCCACATAGAATGCTGATTCAATAATTTTTGGACAATTATCAAACAAATGAGCTCTACCATAAAAGAAAAATGAGACACCCCTGAATTTTGAGCCTTTAAAAGATTCACCAAAGATGTCGCTTAAGTTGTAAGTTCCATGATATCATTTACCACATATACTCTAGCTACTCTTCTTATGGTTGCCATTCTATCCATTTGTCATTGATAATTATTATTTGCTATTTTCTCAAGTAAATCATAAGCTTGACTATAAGATTTGGTTAAACATATAACTATTAGTGGATGCATCAACAATGGTTCTTATTTGAGCATTAAGACCATTGTAGAAAGTGTCCTCCAGTTGGATCCAATGAAGGATACCATAGTAATGACACTTTCTTTGAATTCTTCTCCTGCTTCATATAAGGATTCCTTTTCATATTATTGGTAAGAGGTAATGTCATTCCTAAGCTTGGCATTTTTTGTTGGTGAGAATTATTTCATTAAGAATTATTTTGCCAAATCATTCCAAGTTGTAATAGAATTAGGTGGTAAAGAGTTTAGCCAAGCTCGAGTATGGTCTCGAAATGTGTAAGGGAATAATCTAAGCTTAAACGTCTCCTTGGTCACACCACTGAATTTGAATGAATCTTTAACTTCAATAAACAATCTGATCTGCAAATGAGGATCCTCTATTAGTAATCCACTAAAATTTTCAACTATTTATAGCATTTGAAATATCACTGGCTTTAGTTTAAACTAATCAACTTGAATGTTTGGCCTTATAATACTTGGATGTAGCCCTTCCAACATAGGTCTTGCATATTCATTCATAGCTTTGTCCCTATCATCCATTAAGGGTATCTGGTTATTAAAATTTAGCTCATTATTAATTATTTGTTTCGAATGGATTAGCCATTTTTTTCATAAGGATGACAACTTGTTATTTTTTTATTGATCTCAAAGTAAGCTCGAGTTTGGGATTTAAAGGAAAAATTAAAAGAGATGACAAAATTAAAAACAAAGAAAAATTAGAAATAAATAACTAAATAATTAAATTAAAATTATGAAAAATAAATAAAGAAAAATAAAATAAAAAATTAATTTCTAATGTTTATAATCCCTAGCTAGCAATGGCGCCAAAAACTTGGTAGACATGAATTGTGTGCAATAAATATATAAGTATATGTATCGTAACAAGTAATATAATGATAAAAAAAGATCGTTCTCATAAAGATTATATTATTATAAATTAATTTTTAAAACTAAAAGAAATAAAAATCAATTTTTTTTGTTTTTATATTTTAAGAAAGCAAAATTAAAAGAACTAAAAATAAATAGCAATTATTAATTAACATAGATTTGGCAGTCAAGAAGTTATATGAGAAAATATCTTGGAATACTTAATCCTTAATTTTTTAAACATGTGAATCACTAAAATCTTCCTAATATAATTACCAATCAATTAAATGATCAATTGAATCTAACCTAGCATGCATTTATTTCTTAAGTAAACTACACACCATATAACAATCAACCTAATCACTGTCTCATGTTACTTAAATTGTATACTACTCATTAAGTTTATCAATTATGGATCACATACATAAGAATTATACATCTCTGTCTTTAATCATGACAAACAATTATATAATTCTCTCAAATTTATTTAATTACATCTATGGACCAATTGTTGGCCAAGTAATTAATACTATAAAAATAAAATTAAATAATATAATATAATTAAAATGAAATCATAATTAAAGTAAAATATTAGACCATCACATGTAGAAAATAAAGCACCCCTAGATTAATAAGTTAGTTAGACATGATTTTATTCATAAACCTCATATTTTTCATAAAGAAATACATGAAAATTGATAAAAAAAAGAGAGAAGAAGATGAAATGAAATCAATCTCTTAATTGTAGCATCAATCTCCTCTTGAATCTCCACCAAAATTGTATCTCCTTTTGATTTTTCTTGTATTTTTTTCTCTTCTTCTATCCAAAAAATCATAAAAATATGTAATTATTAGCTCATTAGGGTTTGTGGGGAAATTAGGGGTTTAAATTAAGCAAGTGCAATTTGGACCATCAAATATTAGCTTTAGAGTAAAGGGTGAGATGAAAAAATAAAAATTAACCAAATTGGTGTATAGAAACGTGACATGTGGCAAGAGAGAGTGACAAATCCAATCAACGAAAGACGCATGGCATAGTTGACTTGTCGTGGTCTGCGTGTGCTGAGTCAGTTCTACGTAGTGCTAAATGATTCATAGTTACACATTTTGTGGCACATCGGTGGAAGAAAAGGACGCATCACTTGATGACGCCTAGCAAGACTGTTGGTCACATGGTTATACTTTGAACGAATGCCTTGTTGACATGTGATAAGGCCTTACATCACCTAGAATAGGTGGTGTTATGCGATTGGCCCTATTTGCTTATATGTCATCCACATGGCATGCCTGGTTAGCTTCCTTACTTACATGGCATCTTCTAATTGGTCATACATTAAAACATTCATAAAAATTCCCAAAAAATTTAGAAAATTCTCAAAAAACTATATTTTCACCCCTTTTCACTAGAAAGTTCATATTTTAATATTTTTAGCCTCAAAAGTACTACTTATTGAATAAAATCAATAAATATTAAACAAAAAATTACATGAATGACTCTACTTTCATAGACTTATCATTAATTAATTGAAGATTTTGGTGTGTGTGTGTGAATATATATATATATATATATTAGCTTATTAATTAATCAATTTCAACATCGGTTAAGAAAAATTGATTAACTGACTATCATTGGAAAGTTACCATGATTATAGGAAGTTTTATTTTAAAAAATTAAATCAATAAATCTAGCTTTTATTTAAATCATTTAATTCATTTTTTCCATGAAGTCTTATGGTCACTAAAATCTCATACATATATCCTATTTTCTATATAGTATAATATATCGCTTTAATTTTTGTTTTCATTTTTCTACTTTAATTTACTGGCTTTTATTTATTTTATTTCTTAAGATATAATTTAATATGGAATTTTATGGTTCTGTTATGCCAACTTACAATTTGTTAAAGTGTTTTGGACTTCTTTTTTTCTTGACTAATTTTGCAAATAATTTAACTTCTTAAAACCACCACAGTTTCTTGAGAGACGATCTTAGAAGTATACTTATTATTTAATATAAGTAATTCATGCACTTATCATCTTTTTATAATTTCAAAATTTGATTATCAAATTTTTATGTATCATGCGGGCCACAACACACGTAGACTTATGCTATGACACAACATTGTTTCTAGTTCTACAAAATTCCATCCGAGAGGCTTGAGAATTCCATACATAGGAACAATTGCATATAAGTCAATTGTCTTTTTGACCAAATAGGCAACCAGGACCTAGATGAGGGGTGGAGATACCACTACTACAAAATGTGATATTTAAGTCTATATGTAAAGTCATTTTTTGGAGAAAAGTGACTTATAATGAATTTCAAGTCGATTCGGTGAATAATCGACGTTACGTCCTACATGTATTTTTTTATTTTAAAAATGGAGTCTAAAATTGAAATTATATAGTATAATTGTTTTTATTTTTTTGTTCAATTATTATTTTATTTGAATTCTTTAAAATTGAATTTGGATATATATAGTATAATTTTTTCTTTTTTTTAGTCAATTGGTTTTTTAAATTATATAATTTTGTATATTTGTTTGGATACTTAATTTTATATATGTACATGAAATATTAGCACAATACAAAAAGTTTTTTTAAAAAAAATATACAAGGTTTATAGCTAAAATAAAATAAAATAATAATTGACCAAAAAAAAAATTGTACTATTTAATTTCAATTTTAAACTGCAATTTTAAAATAAAAAATACACTTAGGACGTAGCGTTGGTTGACGTGTATAACCGACATTACACACGTGGATAGTGTCGATTTTACATGTCAACCGACGCTACGTCCTACGTGTATTTTTTATTTTAAAATTGCAGTATAAAATTGAAATTAAATAGTACAATTTTTTTATTTTTTTGGTTAATTAATATTTTATTTGATTTTAACTATAAACCTTTTATATTTTTTTGAAAAATTTTCTGTATGGTGCAAATATTTTTCATGCTATCCAATTCAATAACTAGTATGAAAAATATGTATGTACATAAAATTAAGTATCCAGACAAATACACAAAATTATATAATTTTAAAAACCAATTGACTAAAAAAGAAGAAAACATTATACTATATATATATCCAAATTCACTTTTAAAGAGTTCAAATAAAATAATAATCGACCAAAAAAATAAGAAAAAATTATACTATATAATTTCAATTTTAAACTACATTTTTAAAATAAAAAAATACACGTAGGACGTAGCTTTAGTTGACGCGTAGAATTGACGCTACACACATCAATAACATCGGTTCTATGTGTCAATCGACGCTATCCACGTGTGTAGCATCAATTTAACATGTCAACCGACGCTATCCACATGTATTAATCCATTTCTCTTCTCTCTTCTTCATCAGAACGTCTTTTTCAATTTGTACAGCACCAAAAAACCTCAAAACCAAGCTCACCTCCTCCACTCTTTCTCATTTTCCGACCACCATTTCCAACGCCGTTTTATGGGTTATCTTCCTCTCCATATTATCTTTTAGATCCCCTATTCTTTTGATTAAAATACTCAAATTTTTTATACCCATTTTCTCACTTATTCTCACTTACAAAACACTCATTTTTCCTTCATTTTCTTCATTTAGTCACTTCATTTACTCTTGTAAGTATTTCTATTAATCCTACGCACTTATTATTCAATTTGTTTTACTTTTTGTATAATTTTTTTATTTATGTATGTTTTATATTATGCTTGTTATTATATGTTTGGCTGATTTTCTGTGAAAATAATATCTGGATGTTGTGGGTTTGAGGGACTATAATATATACCGTACGTGGATAAATTTATTTACATATAAATAATTATATTTTATTAAGTAAAAGTAATACAATTTAAAATGATAATTTTTTGTATTATGTATGTTTTGGTATATATTCTAATAATTAGGGAATTCATATATAATAATACTTGAAATATATTGATTGCATACATAATTAATATGCTTAATTAATGTCATTAATAGAAAATGGACAAATCTTGGATGTCAAAGTGTAGAATTGAGTAGGACTACATTTCTGGAGTTGGAAGTTTCATGGAATTTGCTTGTAGAAATAGTAATAATGAAATTAGTATGATTCGATGCTCGTGTGTTAAATGTAAAAATGAGAAATTTTATGAAGTTGATGAGGTTAAGTATCACCTTATCCGTAGCGGTATTCTTTTGAGCTATAAATATTGGTATTATCATGGAGAAAATATTGATAATACTCATGGGAAAGAGATAAATAAGAATGTGAGTGGATTACATACATCTTATCATAATGTATAGACAAAAAATATGTTTAATGGTATTGAAGATGAAATACGTGAGGATGATCCCGAAACCTTTAAAAAACTTCTAGAAGATGCCAAAAAACCGTTGTATCCAAAATGCAAGAAATACACTAAAATGTCGAGATTGATTCATTTGTACAATGTGAAAGCAAAATATGGTTTTTTTGACAAGAGATTCACAGAATTACTAAATCTGCTAGTCGATATGTTTCCTGAGGGTATTGAATTACCATCTTCAATGTATGAAGTGAAGAAATCTCTTAGTCAATTTGGCATAGAATATCATAAGATTCATGCTTGTCCAAATGATTGCATTCTTCATAGAAAATATTATGAGACATTAGATGATTTTTCGATGTGTAAAGAATCGAGATGGAAGCATGCTACAAATGAGACAACACCTAAGAAAGGCGTGCCCGCAAAGGTTCTTTGGTACTTTCCTCCGATTCCTCGCTTTCAAAGGTTGTTCAAAAGTAAAAAGACATCAAAGATGTTGACTTGGCATTCAGATAATCAATCTAATGATAGGGTGCTACATCATCCTTGTGATTCTCCAAATTGGAAAGTAGTAGATAATTTATCCCCTCAATTTGCATCTGATCCGTGCAATCTTCGTCTTGCCATTGCTGCTGATGGAATTAATCCATATAGTTCCCTTAGTAGTAGATATAGCTGTTGGCCAGTAATTATGGTAACATACAATCTTCCTCCCTAGTTATGTATGAAAAGAAAATTCATGGTGTTAACATTATTTATCTTAGGATCGAAACAACCCGGTATTGATATTGATGTATATTTGCAGCATATGATAGATGATTTAAAGACATTGTTGTATGATGGTGTAAATTTTTACGATGCACATAAAGAAGAACACTTTAACTTGAGGGTGGTCATTTTATGGACAATTAATGATTTTCCTACCTATGGAAACTTATTAGGACATGCAACATAAGATTACAAGGGATTCCCTATATGTAGTGATGGCCCTTCTACAACTTATCTTGTTCACGGACAAAAGATGTCTTATATAAGACATAGAAGATTTTTTCCATCTGGGCACAAAATTAGATACCAAAAGAAACCATTCGATGGTGAAGAAGATCATGATCATGCACCCCGACCTTTGCGAGGTGTTGAGATATTAAGGCAATTGAATGGTAGGACATTCAAACGATATGGAAAGATGAAAAAAAGAATACTAAGGTAGAGAAACAAAAGAGGTCAACTAATGAAAGGGGTGAAAATGAAAAAGGAGGAGAATTAGTAGACCATGGTTGTTGGAATTAAAAATCAATATTTTGGGAATTATCTTATTGGAAAGACCTACACATTAGTCACATCTTAGATGTCATTTACATTGAGAAAAATGTATGGGAGAGCTTGATTGGTACATTACTTAATATACTTGGAAAAACAAAGGATGGAATTAAAGCAAGACTTGATTTAAAGAAACTAAGCATACGACCTAAATTGGCACCAAGGGTGAAAAATGATAAGAATCGAACATACTTGCCTCCAACATCATATACAATGTCAACAAAAGAGAAGGATGTGTTTTGTAAATGTTTGGCGAGTGTGAAAGTTCTTGATGGTTACTCATCCAACTTAAGAAATTTTGTGTCTATCATTGATAAGAAACTTTATGGATTGAAATCACATGATTGGCATATCTTAATGCAACAGTTATTACCAGTTGTTATTAGATCAATTCTTCCAAATCATGTTCAATTATCAATAATTCATCTTTGTTCATTCTTCAATATAATATGAAATAAATCTATATCAATTGGCGAGTTAAACTCTTTACAGAAAGATGTTGTAGAGAATTTGTGTCTAATTGAAAAATATTTTCCTCCTTCTTTCTTCGATATAATGATTCACTTATGTATTCAT
The DNA here is from genome assembly GCA_030763125.1 of Hippophae gyantsensis. Lineage (NCBI taxonomy): Eukaryota > Viridiplantae > Streptophyta > Magnoliopsida > Rosales > Elaeagnaceae > Hippophae > Hippophae gyantsensis. The sequence continues at coordinate 16,630,973 of CM061038.1, read as the reverse complement.
TTAGTTCAAAAGGTTCAATTGTGCGGTCCTACTTACTTAAGGTTTATGTATCCTTTTGAGAGATATATGCAACTCCTTAAAGGATATGTAAATAATAGAAATCGACCTGAATGATGCATGGTGAAGAGGCCATTGAGTTTTGTTCTGAATACTTTAGTGGTTGCACTGAAATTGAGAATCCTACACACAAGTTGCTCTTAGAACGTCACATAATCCAAGTAGGTAACCCTATGCTTGGTGGAAGTAATAAATTTTTTATTGATCACACCGATTAATTTTGATAAATAATAATGAGGCACAATCGTACATAGAGTAAGTGATGTTTAACCTTTCCATTTAAACTTATTGAAGATCGATCCTCATTATAAAAAAGGGAGAAAAATGGTTGTATGATAAACATAAGCGAGAGCTTATTAATTGGTTTTGTAACCATGTAAGTGTCACATACAAGAATTCATTAGTACTTCTATGCAATGTTTTAAAACTTTTCTTTAATACCATTTTATGTTTTTATATACATAGATTCGAGATGAATCCGAGAAACCCAATCATAAAATAACAGAAAGTTTAGAATGGCTTGAACATGGTCCAAAATTTGATGTCAAATCATTTTATAGTTTCATAATAAATGGATTAAGGTTTACAACTCAAGCTAGGGACAAAGTCCGAGTAAATCAAAATAGTGGTGGGAAGATGGTTGCATAAACTATGCAATTTTCCAGTTCAAAAGATGGTAATTCTATACTTTTTAATAGAGCATATTATGGTACAATTCAAGAGATTTGGAAATTGGATTATGAGGTCTTCCATGAAACAGTTTTCTTGTATGATTGGGTCGAAGATGTTATCAATGTTGGATATAAAATAGATGATTTTGGATTTACCCTTATAAATTTATCCAAGATAAGTCACACTAATGATCCTTTTATGTTAGCACTTCATGCAAAAAAAGTATTTTACGTGAGCGATCAAATTGACACAAGATGGTCTGTTGTGTTAACGCCTCCACAAAAAGAGTTTTACCATTGTGATGCTTTAGAAGATGACGACCCTATGCTTGATACATTAACCAATGTTAGTACTTTCTCAAACAAATTACCTAATGTATATGATGATCTAATTGATGATGATGATTCTTCGTCATGGACTTGAAGTAATTGTGAAGAAATATATGTATAAGATCAACAACCTAATTAAACATAACGTATATTCTATATTGTTGTAATAACTCTTAGATGTTTATATATATGTATGTTCCTAAAATTGTCAATTAATTTATATTTCTTCATTGTTTGTAGATATTTCATGCATCCTCGGGTAGCAGAGCTTGTAGATCTAAATGATCCATTGGGGCATTTGAAAAGAAAGGGGTTAGGTGACTATTCTTGATGCTCCACTTAACCCAGATGATAGAGTGTTCGTTCTATTTGATGCTACTGGTAATCCAATAGGGGAAAATGGCCAACAATTGAAATCCTCTATTGTAGACTTATGAAGTCCAGTATACCAATCAATATAAATGATTGGACTCTGGTTGACAAAGATGAAAAGTTCAAAATATGGAAAATCATTTGTGTAAGTCTCTTATATTTTATAACTAATTACATATATTATATATTTTTTGTATTATATCTAATCTTTTGTAGTGTGTTTTTATAGAATCATTACAAAGTCGATGACACTTGGAAGAGCAAGTGTTATAAGATTGCAAATAAGGAGTGGAAAGAATACAAAACTTCCAAATTGGCAAGAAATTATGAGTTTCCATATTTGGAACCACTTGATGAAGTATAGCTCTACAAAATCCCTGAAGAACACCCCTGGATTACACCTCAAGTTTGGAAAGACTTCGTGGACTATAGACATACGGATGAATTTCAAATTATTAGGAAAGAATATCAGAATATACAAATGCATAACATTCTTCCTAACCATACTAGGAGGTCTTCAAATCCTGAAGCTAGATATAGAATGGTATTATTAATTTGTGTTAATTTATAAATATTTTTATATTTATTTAAGTCAAATTTAAGTTGATGTCATGGTTAATAAATATTTCATAATTTATGTAAGAAATTGAATTGGGTAGACCGATTACCCGATCTAAATTGTATATAGAAACAAAAACTCCCAAAACGAAGAATTCAAGATCGATGTCTAAGTGAGGAGAAGAATAACTAGATAATTTGGTTAGTAATTTCGATTGACACAAAGTCCATATGATTTTTAATAATTGATGTAATATTGTATGATATGTTTGTTTGCTATATTATTTGTAGAAAGTTGTTCAAGAACAAATATCCAGGGGTGAAATAATCAAAGAGTCTGAGAGAGATGTTATATATCATGCATTCGAATGCGAGCATCTTGGTCATTTTAGGAGAGGTAGCCAATATAATTGTTATATGGAATATTTTAACATTCTAAAACAAAAGCCTCAGACAGTTAGTAAGGAGAAGTACAGTAAAATTAAAGAAGAACTCAACTCCTTTAAGGCCTCAATGTTAAGTGAGATTTCCACTTTAAAAAATATCAAGCACAACACATGTTAGGGATGGCATCATTCTATAATCAGGGCATGTTATTATCAACTTCAACATAATCACTCATCACATTTAGCAATGTTCTATAATTCTTCATATGTCAATCAATATCAAGAAAAGGATGTTAGCATCAGAGCTAAACAATTATGTGATAAGGAATTAACGCTTAACAGAAATCAAAAGTTTATACCCCTTTGGCCACTGAGGTTTGAACAAGGCCAAGATCATTGGATGTTGGTAATCCTTGATCTATTCAATAATCATGCTTAGTATTGTGACTCAGCTTCCATAGAACTGAGTAAAGATACAAAAACAGTTGTTGAAATGTAAAAGTTATTATATCTAGCTACTTTTCTGGTATTGTTCTTTGTAATATTTAATAAAAAACTAATCGTTTTAAACTTTGATATGGCATAGAAGCTGTGGAACAAGTTTAAGGGAATTGCCCTTAAAAAATCTCATAAGCTTATATGGCATAAAGTTATGGTATGTACAAGTAAATATAAATAATTTTATTAATTTTACTATTGAATAATAAAGATGTTCGAATATGAAAAATCATGTACACTTGTTTTTTGTAGGTTCCACAACAAAATAATGGAGTCATGTTTGGTTATTATGTCATGAAGTTTATGAGCGAAATCATCACAAATATCAAAATTCCAATTGATGATGTGGTAATATCTTTTACCAATATACAGAAAAGTTTTTAACATATATGAATTATTTTTTGTGAATTCATGAAATTACATTCTTATTTTGATTTTAAATACATGTAGTTCTTTGGTTGGAATAAGACGGGCTATGACCAACAAAGTTTTGATGATTTAAGAAAAGAATGGGCAGAACACATGGTTCAAATTATATCATCACAAGAAGAATCAGGAGAAGATTATAATGATCTTGAATAGCATATGACAACATAACAGTAATTTTTATAATGATTTAATTTCTCTATTCATGTGTCTGAAGTCCCTTGTTTGATGGATGCTTTGTTTGATGGATATTTATGTTCTCATGTATTTAGGGGAATGCATTGTATTATGGACCTATTTTTTGCCCAAACTGCATCTCATCTTTCTTGCCTATTTTCGTTATGACAACATCATGGTAGTACTTTATTAATCATTTGTCTATAAATATGAAGCTATCTGGAATCAAGCTGGTATATTTAATGTTATAATGAGCTCTAAATATGAAGTCATGTGTAACTCCTCTTTTGTTACTTGGCTTGGTTGAGTTTTGGTGCCCATAAACGTATTACACAATTGTTCCATACATTTAAGGGCACCAAAAATCAACCAAGCCAAGTAACAATTAGAGCTCATTATAGCATTAAAAATACCAGCTTGATTTCAGATAGCTTCATATTTATAAACAAAAGATTAATAAAGTGCTAATATGAGTTCGAAGGGTAAGGTTATTATTATATCACTTGAATGTTGATGTGGTAATCTCTTTTATTAATATGTTAACATATATAAGTTATTTTATGTGAATTCGTGATATTACATTCTTATTTTGAATTTAATTAATTACGTATATTTCTTTGGTTGGAACAAGTAGTGTTATGATATGCATATTTTTGATGATTTACAAGAAGAATGGGCATAACACTTTGTTCAAATTATAACATCAGGAGAAGAATATAATCTTGAAAAACATAGGACAACACCATGGTAATATTTATAATGATTTAATTTCTCCATTCATATGTCTCTGAAGTTTAGACTGCTTGTTTGATGGATGTTTATGTGCTCATGTATGTAGGGGAATGAATTGTTATATGGACCAGCTGTTTTTTGCCTAGTTTCCTTGACACTATGTTGGTGATTCTAAGACAACCAAGCTTGCTTGCACAATCCATACACTTTGACGACATCATTTTATTTGTAATTTAAGTTAACTATATATATATATATATATTGCATATACATTTTTTTTGTAATAAATTTAATTATCAAGTAATTAATTATATTTAAATTTTCAATTATTGGTATTATTATTTACACTTTGTCAAATAGATTTTGGTTTTTTATGCTATATTGAATACAGGTTATTAGTAGAGTGAAAATGAGAACAAAAATTAAAAAAAAATCAATATTTTAAAGTCGATTCAACTCATGAACCGACTTTAAATTGGTTTAAAGTCAATTTTTAATCGACTTTAATAGTCTATTTTGTTGTAGTGTACCAACCCATGGAATCCTTTTGTGAGCTTCATTTCGACTCGTCCAAGCATGCCTCACAAACATGAATTAGGAAAGTAACACAGTGGAAGAACTAAACAACATATGCTTAATTCAACACACAATTAAAAAAACCATGCATCAAATAAGAAAGACAAATATGTAATAAATACATGAGTGACAATGTGCCTCACAGGATCCTGTTCAGACTAGCAACATGTATAAACATAGCAAACATCATACAACACGCAAATTAATCATACAAATCGAAAAAGCTATAAAATATTTTCAATCACTTTAAGACCTCATATGTGAGAACATATTTGATAAATGATGATTGTACTCTCATAGCATGCAATCATACATAACACAACATACTGAAAGAAAGAGTCAAGCACCCAATACATAACCAAGTTAATTGAATACTAACTCCTTAAAGATTCACTTGCAGGAATATTAAATTAAATCAGTAGAGGCAATAAATAGAAAGCTATTGGCATGCTACAAGGAAAGAAAGTATGCAACTATATGAAACAAATAAGATTTCTAATCAAAGTCTAAATCTAGTATGTTGTAACATACAAGATAGAAACTCATATTATACAAACTCAATAGCTAATCATGTATTAACATATAAAATGAGGGCAAAAAAACATTAAATAGATACAACTTGATAGAAATATATATGCAAATAACCTTTATCAATCAGGACATCTACCATAACTTCTTATTGCTGCCCTTATTTGTTGCCTCTGTTAAACTAGGTTTCACCAACGAAATCGACTTTCCTCCAAAGCCAACACCATACAAAGTAGTGTGACTAATCACCAAAGATTAGTAAAGTGAACTTGAATGTGAACTACCTATAGTGGGAAAACACTCAACCACAAACCACTAGTAACTAAACATGGCAAAAAATCTCAACCAAGTGTCATCAAATCCAAATGTGGGAAATACACTTAACCATATAACATAAACAACTAACTAGGGGAAATACACTCAATCATGAACAATCTCAATCATTATCTTAAGAATACTCAATAATCCCTAAAGCACAATATTGCTCACTCCAAACAAGTGAAATAGTTGTAGCGTCCCTCATAGTCCAAGAATGTCATTTTACTCTATTAAGAATGTAACACAAACACTAAAATACACTCAAGGTGGTTTATGAAACCAAATGAGATATTCACCTTACCTAAAACCCATTCACAATCAAGAGCACGATTTTGCTCACCTAATCACGAATAGCTTATACCAAATAACAGTTAGGTAATAGTGATCTAAAAATGGAAAAATAGATGTTAATTTGACCAAGCTTCACTATAATTTTTCTAGAAGAAAAAACACAAAGAAAAAGGGATCTTTATATCAAAACCCAAGCTTATGGCCACCCTCATCAAGGATCCTTGGTGACCACTTCACTAGGGGCCTGGAAAGGGCCCATAGAGGGCCTCATTAAGGTGCCAAAAAATTTAAATTTTTATTTCAAAAACTATCAAGTAATCTTCCATAAATACACATACACACAACAAAAAAAAAGAGGGATAATGTTAGCTCGGTCACAAGCTTGCTCGTCAAAAATCATAATGAAACAAAACCCTAACATTCTATCTAGCATGCATACTCTGAAAACCAATCCATGGTGTGTATAAACATGTTCGCATACAAAGTGTATCTAACTATGTGCGTGTGTGTATTACTAATTATCAATAACCAAACTTACATAAAGGAAGATAGATACAATAATAGTTTCTATATTTTCCACACATGAAGCCAACAAAATACGAGGACTTATATTCTCACCCTTTGGCTTTCCATATGATTCTAACCCTAATGAAGAAGAAATGGAATTACTCACTAAAAGATTCACTAGATTCTTCAAAAAAATAAACCATCTTCTGGTGGAGTTGGAAGAGAAAGTTCGAGTACTAAAGGCTTAAAATCAATATAGATTGATGAAGATTTAGAGAATAAAGCTAAGAAATCCAAAAAAATCCATCTCAACAAAAGCAAGTGCTTCGAGTATGGGAAGCATGGTCATACACAAAAAAGTGTGCTATGAAGATAGAGGTTACCATTTCGAATATGACAACTAGTGATAATGGGGATGTGATGCACATATTTTGTATATTTTAAAGTAGCTCATAAGTGCACAAATCACTTTGTAAGAAATGATAAGTATACTCCCAAGATCGCTCTAAAAAAGAATTACATGATTTTTAAATAATTCAAAAAATTCTTTAAAATAAAAATTACACCTAAACATTTTGTTACAAAGTTTGGGTTTTGAAATATCAAAAATTAATGACATAAAGTTAAAGATAGATTCAACAAACATTATGTAAATAAACATTTAAACTCAATGGAGAATTATGGGATATATTATTTATTAATCATGTTTATTCAATATTAATTAGGTTATTAAATATATAAATTAAGATTATGGATTCTCCATTTTTTATAAGAAAATATCCTAGGGATCAAATTCTTTATTACTTAAACTTTAACATAATATAAATTATAATTAAATTATGCTTTTTTTCTAAGAAATTAATAAAACCATTTAATTGTCATCTTCGCTCAAGCCAACAATTTAAACTCTCATCAATGGGTGAAAGTTAGATTATTGATTTCAGTATATGAAAATAAACTTTCAAATTTTAAATCTATTTTGAAAAATATGTCACAAATATATTTTTCAATAATAATTCTTATAAGATCTTGGAAATAGAGTGTTATAAAGATCCAAATAATTTAATCAAACATCAAAGAGTTGATTCTAAATTAAATCCAAATAATTAAATCCTAAATCTAACTCTTATGTTTAGTACAAAAAAATTTCATCAATATATTTTTCTTTAACAAAGTTTGTATAAATCTTAGTGAAGAAGTAGAACTTAATTTATTTTATAAAAACGTTTACCTAATTTAATATTTCATAAGTATAACAATATTACTAATATCGCATAGTATTTTCAACTATGTATGCTTAACTTAATAAATAATCAGTAAATTAAAAATAGCATTTAGAACAAAACATAAAATTAACTTGAAAATAGAAGAATACATTTATATTATACTTTAAGTGTAGGCTTTCAAGTATAGAATTTTAGTATTTTTTTTTTGTATCTAAAAAACCTCTAAGAAAATTTGGCAATATAATTTATTAAATTGAAAGAACTACTACTACCTAAACAAAACTTGTTCAACTCTCAAAACTGAGAAAAGAACTTTGAAAAAATTATAACTAAAAAAACAAGAAAATAGAGAAACTAAGAAGTTGAGGGATGATGATTGAATTAGGATTTATGGGTTTATATAAGGTTAGAAAATGCTATAAAAAGAGAAAATTATGGATCCTATAGTCGAGGGTCGTGGCATGCATTTCTTCTACGTCGCAGTAAGCCACTTATATTGCATTTGGGTGTCGATCTATAAGTCTTACATCCCATGTGTTTCTACAGTTCTAGGAAACCTTTTTTATTTCACCCCTTTACATTGGTTTGGAGCATATGTTAGGCTTACATATGTTATTTTTTTAAATACTTTATGGTTGCAATGAAGTGCTTCCAAGTATGATTCTTCAAGTTTTTATTAGTTAAATATTTTTGAAGCTATAAATATCTAAAAAACAACAAAACACACTCATGATTTTGAGAACATAGATATGTATAATATCATGTTATATTTAGTGCTTTCCAAGCACTCAATAGAATGACACCAACTTTTTAGCCTATTTGACTACAAGTAATGTCATAGATCCTCCAACTGCCACCTCAGATGCTCAATAGGTTTCTACTGAAGATGATGAAGATGAGCAAGATGAGTTTCTCAATTATTAAAATAGACTCTTATTGGAGCATATTAAATCAGAGAAAGTATAGAAAATGGATTTGGAGAGCCTGGATTAAAGTGACCAAGAGATAAGCACTTTAATGGAAGTTCTTGAGGAAAGGAAGTTCTCAATTGATGGTGAACAACATGATCTCAATAAAAAGTGTGAAGTCATTCAAAAGAGATAATATAATTTGCAAGAAATGTTTTAATGCAAATCATTAGAAGATGAAGAAACTTGAGGACTAGCTAAATTGTTCCACTTCTAGTAAAGTTATTCCTTTCTATGTCAATCCTAATCCCTCGTCTAAATAGAATGCTAAAATTGATCAATTGAAAGCAGAGAATTATCCTTGAAGGTGCCAAGGAGTATTTGGCTTATAATCTCACTCAGAAAAAAGCAAAAGTGGAATGATTGCATGAGAGAATTAGAATTCTCAATAATTCAGTGGCTTACTTGGAAAATGAAGATTCGATCAATGCTTTAGAGGATAAACTTTATGTGAGTGAGATGGAACTGGCTCAATCTTCCTCTACTATAAAAAAAATGATGATCAGTTCAAAAAAATTAAATGAAATCAACAATGGCACCTAGTCATTTGGTGATAAACATGTTATTTGTACGATGAAAGGGTTTCTCCTTCAACTACGACTACACCTAAGTTTGTTAAATAAACTACTAAAGAACCAAAGTTGAAATCAATTGTTTCCACCCTAAAAGGCAATTCAATTGTTACGTTCTAACCTATTTCCTCTAGCAAGGTGAACACCTCAATTAAAGTTGGCTATTCATGTCGCTCTAGTAATGGTCTGTTACCCCTACCTACTATTACTCCTATGTGTCACCACTGTGATGAACTCACTCATTTGAGATCCTGCTATAGGAAATTGACTTATCATCCTCATATGAATGTTAATGTGAATTCTATTTTTTTCTTTTCCTCCCCATACTACTCCACAGAGTCAAAGACCTATATTCTCTAACTCCTCTGTTCACCTTTGTTATCGTTGTGAAATTACTGGCCACCTAGCTTAGAAATCCTAGATACCTGGGGAACACATCTTAGAGTTCTCCACCTCACTCACCTTAATATCCTATGTCAAGATATAACTATTATGGTTCTTTTGATCATCAACAAACTGGATGCATTATGCATATCATGCACAGTGAGAAAGTAAAAAACCTTCATCAAAAGTCCACCTGGCCTGGTATATATGTATCACTTGATAGGATTTTATAGAACTTATAAATAAAAAAAAACCTTAAGTTCTATATACTCCACATGCTCACATGAAGTTCAAACTACCTCTTGACTTAGGCTCCCATCACCTAAGTGGCTAGTCAGACCAGTTTTACAAACTCATTGAGCACTCTGATGAGGAGGTCATAAGGATTAGGATGAGGTGTAATAGACCCTATATATAGACAGCCTAGTATCTACTTTATCACACCTTAGAATTGTATCTTTCTCTTTTATTATACCAATATCCATGACCTCTCTTTCTTACTAAAAATAGCTCCAAAGTGTATCATAAGTGAAAAGAAGTCAAAGCAGTCTAAGCCTACTGGCCTCTCAATTAGTGTGCCCATTCTTTATGAACATCCTATTAATATCCATGAATTTACAACTATAAAGGAAAGGTTTGCTTACTTTTCTTGGATTTCTCTCTGATTTCTTACTTATTCTTATAATGATAATTTTGTTTAGGAGTTATATACTGCCCTACCTTCTGTTGTCTCTATTGACTTCTCAACCATTATTATCCTCAAAGGGTGTAGATTCACTTTTTGATAATATTATTAGTTTTTATCTCTTCTTGATGTTGAGTTCCATTCTTTTCCCATCATCCCTTTTGAATTTGAAAATATAGCTTCGACTTATTTTCCGATTGAATTTGAACTTGTGAATAAATGTAACTTGATTGAGATGGAAAGTCAATCACACTTATAATGATGGCACTCTTATTATGAACAAAGATTCCCCTAGTCATCGTCTTAATGATGTTGTTAGTGCTATCATTTGGATGCTCGAGTTTTAAATTTATAAACTATCTCGCAAGTGCATGAATTAGTTTGTAAGAAATTATAAGTATACTTCCAAGGTCTATCTAAAAAGGAATCATATGATTTTTGAATACTACAACAAATTCTTAAAAACAAAAATTAAACCAAAATATTTTGTCAAAAAGTTTGGTTTTGAATACCTAAAATAGCAACATAAAAATAAAAATAGATTCAACAAACATTTAGGCAAATAAAACATTTACATTCAATGGAGAATTTATGGGATGAATTAGTTTATTAATAATTATTGTTTAATATTAATTAGGTTATGAAATATATGAATTAAGATGACTCATTTTCTATTTCTTTGTAAGAAAGTATTCTAAGACAAGGATAAGATTTCCTATTAATTAAACCTTAACGTATCACATTTAATGGGACTCACTTGTTAATTCTTAATTAAATTATGCATATTTTCTAAGAGATTAACAAAATATTTAATTGTCACACTTGGTGGGCTACAATTTAAACTCTCATCAAGTATCTAAGTTAGATTAATGATTTAAGTATTTGAAAACTAACTATTAGATTTTAAAACTACTACTAAAAATGTCATCAATATATATTTTAACAGTAATTCTTGTAAAAATATTTGAAATAGAGTTTTCACTCTAACTATACAATTAATATAAATTAAATATTTAAGAGCACTATTTTAAATTATATTCATATAATTAAATCCTAAATCTAGTTTTCTTGTTTGTTATGGAAAATACTTTGTCAATATTTTTCTTCTTTTACAAAATTCTTTTAAATCTTGATGAAAATAAAACTTAATTCATTTTATATAGATGTTTTACCTACTTTAATATTTCATAAGTATTATTTTCAACCAAATATGGTTAATTTAATAAATGATTACTAAATTAAACATATCATTCAAAACAACACATAAAGTTAATCTAAAAAGAATATATTTAAGTTATACCTCATATGTATCCATACAGTACTTCAATATCATTTATGTTTCTGAAAAACCTCTAAATAGAATTGTCAACATTGTTTATTGAATCAAAAGAAAAACTACTACATAAACTATGTTCAACTCTCAAATTGAGATAAGAACTTTAAAACTATGAAAAGAAAAGAAACCAAAGAAAAACTAAGAAATTCATCTAGAAATTGAGCTAAAGGATTATTGCAATTGGGGTTTAGGGGTCCATTTTATAGGTGATAAAAGTGAGAAAAAATTAAATCATATAGTTCTACACTACGGCACGAGATAGCCTCTATGTGTTATTTCGCATTCCACTAGTTCCACACTGTAGTACATAAATATACCATGTCGTAACTCGTGTTCCTCTAAATTTCTAGAAGCCTTAATTCTTTACATCCATTATATTAGTTTGAAATATATGTAAGGCCCAAGCTTATGCTATTTCTATGCATGTTTTCTCTCTTTTTTTGTCATTTTCTATTTTGTTCTCGTCTCGTCTTGTTTTTTTTACTTTCTTCTATCTTTCTTTCTATATAATCAAAAAATTTGAATTCTGTCTTTTTCACTATTCCTTTTTTAAAAAATATTTTCATCGGTTTGGCGGTATCAAAAGAAAAAAACCGTCTTTCTCTATTCTTCCAAACAAAAGGGGGAATTTACATTTGCTTCAAAAAGGTTCCAAATAATTGTTTTACATCTTTATGCGCCCAAGGATTCCTTGATTATATCTCGACTAAAATCTAATTGTTGGGAATAAAGTTTAAAAGCCAATTATTTTTTTATTAGTATTATTAGCATGGTTGATAGTCATATAAGCATTGTTTTTTCTAGGTTGTTGGTAAAAATAACTACATGTTTGAATTTTCTTAATCGAATATCATGATCCTTTACCACATTTTCCTCATTTTCTCTTTCCTTTTCTTCCAAGTCTTTTTTTAATTTATATGACCATCAAGGAACTTTTTTACTTATTTGTGTTATTCCAATATATTTTTTAGGATGAGTTATAACTCTATCAAATATAAATTTCAAATATTTTTTTTATTTTCTGAATCAATTCTTGTTCAGAAATTAATGAATGCTCTTTAAAAAGAAAACTTGATTTGTTAGTAAATTTGTTAATTAAGTTAAAAAAAATAAGTAATTTCTATGTCTAATGATTTTTTATTAAATGGACTCTTTTTTTGATCAATTTCCAAGTAATTAATAATAAGAAGAATCCCATGAATTTTATTTATCCAAAATCTTTCTATATAATTTTTAATAGAAATTTCATTTATGATTGAAGATGAAAACACTCTTTTTATTCAACCCTGGTAAGGTCCCTTCAATAAAGGATCATATATATTTTGTAAATATTTATTTTTGATAATATCATTACAAAATCAAGTCCTTTTTTCAAGTATACCTTGAAGAAAAGGGTCTTCTATTTTGGTCTAGTGCTTTATCTAGATTTTTGATTCTATTTATAAATTTTTTGGTCATGTTTTTTTCTTTTTTAATCATTGCCATAACTCTAATTATTATCTAATTCCTCAAAGGATGGTTTTTATGTTGTGAATATAGACATCTTTTTCAAGAATTTCAAAAGATGCTGACAAACTAGGGTTACGTAAAAGATATTTTTCTTTTCAATCACTTTAACATGTATAAAAAAATATTGTGACATTTTATTTCTTATAGCATTTTCAAATCAATTGTTTTTTTTATACAGTAATGGTTGATTCAGCCGTTTATAGTCAAAAGAATAGTCACAAGAGGTTTTTCAAACCAAAGGATATCTTTTTTTGCTTTAAATATTTCTAACTTCGAATTTTCTTGATTTCCATCCACATTAAGATAATAAGTTTCATAAGCGGGTTTCTTTTGATAGCATGTGTCTTTAAAGTGAAATTCATTCTTTGCTTTTTCCTTTCCATTCACTTGGATCTCTACAGTTTTATCAATTTTGTTCAGATCCTCCTTTTTTTCCGAAAAAAAGAAAGGAAAAGGATCTTCTTCGGTGGATCCCTCTTGTTCCTATTTAGTCTCCTTCATTTTTGAATTTATTTCTATTTCTACATTTGTTTCTTCCTTACTTTCCCCCCTTTCTTCCATTTTTGAGGTTTCTTTTAGTTTGTTAGTAATAATGGGGGATGGTATTCTACCTAAATAATAGACACATGTAATAAATAAGAGAATACTAAATATTCGAGCCATAGAATTTCTCAATTTTGACACAAGGTGCTTATTAGATCTAATAGAATGATTTTGATGTATCCAAACTAATACCAATCCAACCCATTTCATAAATAAAATGTGACCAATTCACCAACCAATAAAACTACTTGTTACATCTAACATCTTGTTATTGCATCAAAACATATAAATGTTGACTAATCTAACTAACATTGAACTTGGTAAAATGAAATAGTTGAATAATTGAAAAATGAAATTATTCAAGGATACACATTTAATGTTAAGATTTCACATTGAATTTATGTTAGTAGATTCACAATGAAATTTTTTTTTGTGATATTCCAAAAGAAATGAAACAAAAGATACGATAGAGCTAGGATAGTTATTGTATAAGGTCTGTCCAATGCTTTCAAGTACTATCCTTTGAGTGTTGATCAGTTGAATCATTTTGAAGCTAAAAATAAATGAAAAAAAGAAAACAAGCCCATGATTCTAAAAAAATAGATTTGCATAAAAGTGATAAAACTATACAAATACAAATCTATTTTATCATTTTAAAGTACACAAAATCATGTCATATTAAGTTCTTTTAAGCACTCATCACAACCTCCAAGAAAAGAAAGAAACTAAAAAATAATAATAAATTAAACTATCCAAAATCATTTCTATGATTAACACGCTTGCATTAAGTGTATGCAAGAAGCCTTCAAACCGCTAGATTGCCATAGTGAACAAGTTTAAGTTTTGTGATGGCTTTTCAGAGATGATATCTATAAACATCAAACTAAAATGCAAAAATAAAAAATAAATAAAAAAGAGAAACATATAACACAATCAAATAAAAAACTAAATTTTAAACAAAGTAAAAAGAGTAGCAAAACTTCTCAGTTTATAGAATCTGAATTCTCTTTGACTCTAACCTCACAAGTCACAATCTCAATAAAATATTGATCATATTGGTTCAAGCACTCATTCAAATTTGTATACAAATACAGTTTATGTAAATAAATGAAGTAATAGTTTCACATATATTTAATGTATAAATGGCTCAAAGTAGTGCATTAATATCGATCTCATAAAAAGAATCAATGAAATGATTTATAAAGAAATCAAATACTACTTGCATGCATCAATCAAAATCATCAAATAAAAATTTCAAGTTATATCTACCTTTATGAGATGACCAAAATGAAATGACTTATTGGGGATTTATTTCCTATCTTTCTTTTGTATTTAGTAATTTCTCACAAGGATATTTGGTACATAGTATTTAGTTTATATTATTTATTTTTCTCTCTTTTTCTTATTTTTCTTTTTCTTTTTTTAAGAGAAATTCTTTTTTTTAAGATAAATAACCTATGTATAGTTTATACATATTCTTGTCCATATGATAAAGGGCCAATTTTTGGTTTTTTCCTTTTTTATTGGCTTAAGTAGACCCCATATATGTCTCTTTTTTAGCAATTATGCATGAATGAAGGAGGACATATACTTTCAATTTCTACTTAATTCATTCAATTTAAGCAATAAAAATAAATATATGACATTTTATTAGTTATAAAAATCTTATCATTCAGTACAAAACCTATAGAGATTATCTATCAATTTTAAATTGATAAGAAGAGCATTTAAAAGAGTAGAAGAAAATATAATCACTTAGAATGAAAGATAATGAATCAAAATATTTTCATAAGGAAGTCTCAGCTATTTAATTTCTAAACACCACTTTTGGATTTATTACAATTTCAACATTTTATCATGAAATAGAAATTATGACAAAAATAACTAATTATCACATTATTCCATTATATGTTTCAGAAATTAATCTAACAGTGTGAAAACTTAATCCTTTAGTTAACATTAATTAAAAGACATGATAATTTTGTAAGAAAATTTTAAAATTTAACTCAAAATTCCAAAACCAATGAAATAAATAAGAGCACACAAAAAATAAGTGCAAATGTAAAAATGTGAACACATATTTAATAAAATTTAAATTTGACAAAAATTTATAAAGATGTAACTTTTCTCACCTTCAACTTAGAACTTATGTTACCCTGAATATAATAATTACAATTAAAGATAAAGAGTAAAGAATGGGAAATTTATCAATTTGTTGAATATACTCAAGTGTTGATATGGTATTACAGACGCATCCATCATTTCAAATATTTAAATTTATATAGATAGAATATTGTATACTTTTCACAAATTTCATTAATTAGTTACACAATAAATAGTTCTAAACAATGTTCACATAGGAGGAAATAAAATAAAATAAATAACTTAAAACAATAACAAACATAATATTCCAAAACAAAAACAATTAAACTAAAGTTACCAAAATAAAATATAAAAAATTAAAAATTCATAAAACTCCAGAACAAATTTGGAGCTTAACCTACGTATCATTTGGATCTTGTTATCTTTTAGGAGCTTTAAAAGTGAAATCATAATATTCATACTTAAGTTCTACTAAATGGTTTGTATCCATCTCGAGATGGTTAAGTTATAACTGATTCATTTCATATACCAAATGATACGGGCAGAACCGACATCGCTGATCCTGCCGTTCATTTGGTTTTATGTATTTATAAAACTCTCGCAAGTGCACGAATCATTTTGTAGAAAATGATAAGTATACTCCCAAGGTCGATCTAAGGAAAGAATGTATGTGGTTTTTAATTTATTATTCAAACTTTTAAAAACGAAATTAAATCCTAAACATCGTGTCACGATATTTTGGGGTTTTGTGTTTTTAATCTAATAACATAAAAATAAACATAGATTCAATAAACATTTATGCAAATTTTATCATTTATAATAGTGGAGTATTTATGGATATAATAACTAAGTTAATTATGCTTGCTCATATTATTTAGGTTATTAAAGATATGAATTGATATTTATTGATTCTCTCTTTTTTATAAGAATACCACCTTTGGTGGGATTAGATATTCTTTGTTAACTAAACAAATCAATTAACACCTATGGGTGAGGTTGATAACTAATTTGGTTAATTAAATTAATTCCTTTTTCTAAGAGATTGAAAATGAACCATTTAAATGCCACCTTTGGTGGGGTTTGATAGTTTAAATTTTATTCAAGGTGTCCAAATTAAACCTAAGAATTTAGTTATCCGAGTACTAACTTTCAAGTTTTAAAACCACTACTGAAAACATGTTGTCAATACATTTTCAGATAATAATTCTTATAAAAAATTTTGAAATAGAGCTTCACTCTAACTACCGGGCGATTGTACCACAAATAAAAGAGCACTACTCTAAATTAGACCGGATAACTAAACCTTAAAATCTAATTTTTAGATTTAAGTTTGTAATGAAAAATAATATATTTCTCTCTAACATTCTTAATATAAAATCTTGAATAAAAATAAAATCAATTCATTTTAGAGATTTTTACCTATTTAATATTTCGCAAGCATAACAACGTTATTATTATATCATGTTTACACAGAGCCAGCAAAGTTAAATTTAATCACAGACAAATTAAATATAACATGTAAGAATAAAGCATAAAAAATAACTGTAAAGAAAATAAAATCCTTACAAAACTTCGATGCTATTCCCGTTGCTAGAAAACCTCCAAGCGGAATTTACACTCCCATTTATTGAATCAAAAAGCTAATAAATTACAAAAACATAACTAGTTCTTCTCAAAAAGAGAAGAACCTAAAAACTAAGAAGAACTAAATAAAAAAACTAAAAACTAAGAAAAACTAAAAAAAAACTAAGAAATGAGAGAAAGAAAGAGAAGAGAAGATGTGTTTTGAGGTGTGGTATGAAGTGAAGAGAATTGGGGTATTTATAGGTGAGGAAAGGAATAAAAAGTGGGTGAAAAAATGATAAAAAATGGAAGAAACGCATAGTAGGTGAAAATGACGTCAGTTGACGTCAGCGGGTAGGTGGCGCGCACGAAATGGGGCACAGATGTGCAGTGGCACGCGCAGACAGTAGCAGTAGTGCGCGCGCGGAAAGGAAGTACAACGCGCGCGGGATGGGCGTGCTGTGCGGCGCGGCTGGGCAGCTAGGTGGCGCGGCAGCGCGATTTCCTCCTTTTTGACATTTTTTTACATTTTTGACCCATTTTGTCCAATTTTTCCATATTTGTTGACTTTTCCTCATTTATTTTTGAATATATTTGTGATGTATTGCCTCCAGTATTCCTCTTTGAGTCTTTAAGTTATGTTTTTAAGTAGAAATACTTGAAAAACAGTAAAAATACCCGTGATTCCGAAAAAGACAAATTTATATAAATATATGATAAAACATATAAATATATATATTTTTAATCAATTAATGTGCATAAAATCATGAAAATTTTAGTACTTTTTGAGCACTAATCACAACCCCCAACCAGCTTCTTGCTAGTCCCTTAGCAAGAGAAGCGATAAAAACTAAAAATTAAACTATCCTAAATCACTTCCGTGGATTGACACGGTTGCATTTAGCCTATGCAACAAGCCTTTAAACCCCTAGGTTGCCCTAGTGGACGAGTTTGAGTCTCGTGAGGGTTTTCAGTAATGATACCCACAAACATTGAACTAAATGTAAAAATTAAAAGAAATAATAAAAACAATTAACTTCAAAACTAAAAGTACAACAAAATCAAAAATTAACTTTTAAGAATAAAAGAAAACAACATAACACAAAAATGTCTCATACTTTTTAATCTCCTTTAAGATCATAATTAAAATCTCAAGCATAAGTTATTTTAATCTTCTTAAACAATCATGATTTATTATAATAATTAGTCGAAAATCATTTTCATATTTCATATCAAAAATGTATCAATTTAATTTCACCCAATTTCAGTGTCATGAATCCGAATTCGCTTCGACTCTATTCCTCACAAGTCAATACTCTCAAAACACTGAATCCTATGGGTTCAAACACTCATACTAATTTATATGCGAAAGAGTTGATATATAGAAATGAAGTAATATGTTCGCATATGTATAAAGAATAAAGGCTCAAAGTGTTATTTTGACGTTGATCTCATGGAAGGAATCAAATGTATAAATTATAAAGATATCATTATAAAAATTATTTTCATGCATAAATCAAACTCATTAAGAAAAAATTTCAAGATATATGCCTTTTACAAATGAAGAAAGTGCAATGACTTTTTAGGGAATTACTTTCTCATCTTTCTTTTGTAATTAGCCTTTACACACAACTTTGTAGGCATTGTGGGTCATAGTATGTAGATTATACTATATATTCTTTATCTCTCTATATTTTTCTGAAGATATTTTCAATATATATCATTTTTTAGAGAGTCAACCCATGTACAGATTGTACATTTTTTTTAGGATCTTGGGTAATGTGGGTCATAGTATGTACATTATACTATATATTCTTTATCTCTCTATATTTTTTTTTAATATACTTTTCAATATATATAATTTTTTTAGAGAGTCAACCCATGTACAGATTGTACATTTGTTTTTTGGATTTTGGTGAGTGGTTAATTTTGTGGCTTTTCTGTTTGATTTGGTTTAGGTAACCCTAGATATATCTTTTTTTTTTGTAGCAGTCATGCATGAATGAGATAAAAGCATATACTATCAATTTCTACTCAAATCATTTAATCTAAGCAAAAATAATAATAAAAAATATACGACACTCTATTAAGATGAGAAAAAATTCATACATTCAATGCTAATGCCTATAGAGATCATCTAAAAATTTGAAGAAATAAGAAATGTGTATGGAGTAGAAAAAATATATATTTCACTCTGAATAAGGGAAATTAGGCTCAAATTATATCTCACAAAGGTAGTCTCCACTAAAACAAATTCATAAACACTGATTTTGGGTTTAATATAATTTCTACAAAATATTTCTACAAAATATTTCATGATATGTTTTCAAAAATTAATCTAACAGTACAAAAGACTTAACTATTTACTTAAATTTGATTTAAAGAAATGATAAATTTTTGTGAGAATTTTTTTTTTATTCCAAAAATTACTAAATCACACAAAGAAAATAAAACCAAACACAATAAAAATGAAAATATGAACAATGTTTTTTTTAAATTGTTAAATCTTTTTTTTAATTAAGCATAGTAACTTTTCACCACCCCCAACCTAGAACTTACATTCTCCTCAATGTAACAACTGTAAATTAAAGATAAAGAGAAAAGAGAAGAAATATTACCTATTTCTTGAGAATGTGCAAGTAGTGATGGAGAAATGCAGGTGCATTCATCATGTTCATTTAAGTGCACACAGACAAATCGCTGCGAACTTCTAACATCTCAACAAAATTTTTTTAGTTTTAACAATTTTTAAAATTATTCAAATGTAATTAAACTAAAATAAACAATAAAACAAAGAAGAGGAAATTACCTAAAATGATGGGTTGCCTCCCATCCAGCGCTTAGTTCAACGTCTTAGCAAGACGTAACTTAGGGATTTCATTTTAAGTAAACTCAATGTCCCCTCATCATTGAGTCAATCAAACCTACAAGTAAGACAAGATTGTCTACCTATACTTTTTCAGTCATGTCCTATGGATTTTCAAATTTTTCTGTACTTAAAACTAGGGACATGCTTGTTAGTTTTAGATAATCCACGTCTAGGTACAAATCAAATAATTAAAGGCATCAAAACACAATTATACCTAGATCAAACAAAACAACTAACTCCTTAGATTGTAATTAAAACTTTAAAATTTTGGAGATAGTTTTAGACTCTCTTTTTTGGTTTTTTTTTTTGTTTTTAAGTATAATATCTAAGTTAAAATAACATAATCAGTATTAACCAAGAGTGCTCCCAGAAAAGAATGGTGGGGCAAAGGCTCCTTAAAAACCATCCTCCAAGACAGAGCAATGTTCCCAGGAAAGACTAGTGGCACAAAGGCTTCCAGGAACTAGTCTCCAAGACATAACTCCCTTAGATCTTTACTTTTCATGCTATTGAAATTAAGTTAATTAAGTTAAGTGAAATTAAAATTTAAGTAAATTAAGTTAAGTGAAATTAAAATTTAAGTTAATTAAGTTAATAAAAAGATAAGTTAATAAAGTTAGTAAATTAAATTAATATAAATAAGTAAATTAAGTTACTAAAAACCTAAGTTAATTAACTTAAACGAAAATTTAGAAAAAAAAATAGTAAAAAAAATAAAATTAAAAAAAAATTAAACCAAAAATAAAATAAATTGAAAAAGTAAAAGAAAAATAAAAAATAAAAAGAGAAAAAAAAATTAATTAAAAATTAAGGCAAAAATAAAATAAAAATAAAGTAAAATAGAATAAAAAATTTGAAAAAAAAATAATTGGAAAAGATAAAATAAAAAATAAAATAAAAAATAATTGAAAATAAAGTTTTTCATTTATTTTTTTTTTTTTTTGAAACAAAAATTTTATTTTTTTAAATAAAAAACTTATTTTTTAAATAGAATAAATATTTTTATTTTCTTATATTTTTTATATTTTTTTTTTTTTATTTTATTTGTTTTTAATTAATTTTTATTTATTTATTTATTTAATTTAAAATTTATTTACTTTTTTTTACTTCAAATTTCAAAATTCAAAATTATTTTATTATTCATGCTATAATTTTTTTATGAAATTTAAAATTTTAATTATTTTTATTTATTATGAAATTGAAATTTGAAATTTAAAATTTTAATTATTTTTATTTATTATTAAATTGAAATTTGAAATTTTTTAATTTTTTTAATTTTTTTAAATAAAAAAAATCACAATTATTTACAACACAAAAAGTTTTTAAAATTTTGATAAATAATTTAAAAACGTTATTCCTTCCCCGGCAACGGCGCCAAAAACTTGATACGGGCAGAACCGACATCGCCAATCTAGCCATTCATTTGGTTTTATGTATTTATAAAACTCTCGCAAGTGCACGAATCATTTCGTAGAAAATGATAAGTATACTCCCAAGGTCGATCTAAGGAAGGAATGTATGTGGTTTTTAATTTATTATTCAAACTTTTAAAAACGAAATTAAATCCTAAACATCCTGTCACGATATTTTGGGGTTTTGTGTTTTTAATCTAATAACATAAAAATAAACATAGATTCAATAAACATTTATGCAAATTTTATCATTTATAATAGTGGAGTATTTATGGATATAATAACTATGTTAATTATGCTTGCTCATATTATTTAGGTTATTAAAGATATGAATTGATATTTATTGGTTCTCTCTTTTTTATATGAATACCACCTTTGGTGGGGTTATATATTTTTTGTTAACTAAACAAATCAATTAACACCTATGGGTGGGGTTGATAACTAATTTGGTTAATTAAATTAATTCATTTTTTTAAGAGATTGAAAATGAACCATTTAAATGCCACATTTGGTGGGGTTAGACAGTTTAAACTTTATTCAAGGTGTCCAAATTAAACCTAAGAATTTAGTTATCCGAGTACTAACTTTCAAGTTTTAAAACCACTACTGAAAACATGTTGTCAATACATTTTCAGATAATAATTCTTATAAAAAATTTTGAAAGAGAGCTTCACTCTAACTACCGGGCGATGTACCAACAAATAAAAGAGCACTACTCTAAATTAGACCGGATAACTAAATCTTAAAATCTAATTTTCAGATTTAAGTTTGTAATGAAAAATAATATATTTCTCTCTAACATTCTTAATATAAAATCAATTCATTTTAGAGATTTTTACCTATTTAATATTTCGCAAGCATAACAACGTTATTATTATATCATGTTTACAAACAGCCAGCAAAGTTAAATTTAATCACAGACAAATTAAATATAACATGTAAGAATAAAGCATAAAAAATAACTGTAAAGAAAATAAAATCCTTACAGAACTTCGATGTTATTCCCGTTGCTAGAAAACCTCTAAGCGGAATTTGCACTCCCATTTATTGAATCAAAAAGCTAATAAATTACAAAAACATAACTAGTTCTTCTCAAAAAGAGAAGAACTTAAAAACTAAGAAGAACTAACTAAGAAAAACTAAAAACTAAGAAAAACTAAAAAAAAACTAAGAAATGAGAAAGAAAGAGAAGAGAAGATGTGTTTTGAGGTGTGGTATGAAGTGAAGAGAAATGGGCGCAGATCTTAACGGCTGCAACAGACAAGACCAGGGCACGCAGGGCGTCTTGAGAAAGGATGTCTGTGGCGTCGCGATACTTAAGCGGTAGCGCCATGGATGGGCGTCTTGTGTGGCGCGTGACACGATTTCCTCCTTTTTGACATTTTTGACCTTTTTGACCCATTTTGTCCAATTTTTCCATATTTTTTGACTTTTTCTCATTTATTTTTGAATATATTTGTGATGTATTGCCTCCAGTATTCCTCTTTGAGCCTTTAAGTTATGTTTTTAAGTAGAAATACCTGAAAAATAGTAAAAATACCCGTGATTCTGAAAAAGACAAATTTATATAAATATATGATAAAACATATAAATATATATTTTTTTAATCAATTAATGTGCATAAAATTATGGTAATTTTAGTGCTTTTTGAGCACTCATCACCAAATGATTATGATCCATCTTATTACGATGTTATTGATGACTCTATGAAAGTATAGTCATTAGCGTACTTTTTTACTTAATATTTATTTGTTTTATTTAATAAATAGAATTTTTATGGCCAAAAAAATTAAAATATAAACATTTTTAGTGAAAAGGGGTGAAAATATAATGTTTGGAATTTTTTGGGATTTTTATGGATTTTTTATGAATTTTTAACTCAGGACCAATTAGAAGATGCTATATGGCATGCCATGCAAGTAGAGGAGCAGACTAGGCAAGCCATGCAAGCACGAAAAGCAAATCACGTTACACCGCATGTGAGGAGGATGAAACGCGTGCCACGTGTAAGCATGGCGTTCAATCTGAATTTAGAAATTGGTCAATGCGTCCCATGTCGTTACGCCATTGCTTCGTGCATTCCACCTGTACTCCATGCCATCCATTTCTACGAATCACATCATGACATGTGTCACTGACTCAACAAGCGTTACCACACGTCGTTTCCTGATTCGCCCAATGAATTCCTCATGCCATATGTCGCGCTGTAATTAACTAAAACTGTCATTTTTGCTTGTTTTAATCGTAGCCCTTGATTTAAAGCTAATCTGATGGTCAAGATCACACCTGAGCTTTATTTAAGCCCCTAATCACTCCATAAACCCTAAGTGGCCTACATTAGCATAATTTTGGTGAATTTTTGGAGCTAAAAAGAGAGAAACATAAAAATTCAAGAGAAAACACAATTTTGGTGGAGATTCAAGAGGAGATTAATTCAACAATTCAAGAGATTGATTGTATTTCTTCTTATACTCTTTTCTTTATCAATTTTTATGTGTTTCTTTATAAAAAAATATAAGATTTATGAACACAATTATGTGTAATTAATTTATTAATCTAAGAATCTTATGAACCCAATTTTCACCATGTGATGATTTCATATTTTACCCCAATTATAATTTTAATTTAATTATATTATTTAATCTTATTTGTATGCTATTAATTATTTGGCCGACAATTTATCTATAGAGGCAATTAAATAGATTTAAGAGAATTATTTAATTGTTTGTCTTGGTTAAATAACATGCATTGTTTCTAGGTAGAGATGCATGATTCTTATGTATATGATCTATAATTGATGAACTTAATGAGTAGTATACAATTTAATTGGCATAAGAGTGTGATTAAATTAATTATTATATGGTGTGTAGTTTACTTGAGAAAGGAATACATGCTAGGTTAGATTCAATTGATCATATAATTAATTAATAATTATATTGGGGCGATTTTAGCAATTCGTATGTTTAGAAAATTGGGGGATTAAGTATTCCTAGATATTTTCTCATATATAATTTTAGTCACCAAATCTGATTCAATTAATTATTGCTATTTACTTTTAGTTATTTTAATTTTGCTTCCTTAAATTATAAAAACACCAAAAAAATTGATTTTTTATTTTTTTAAGTTTTAAAAATTAGTTTCTAACAAAATAATGTCTGTGTGAATGATCTTTTCTTATCATTATATTACTTGTTGTGATACGTATACTTGCGTATTCATTGCACACACTTCGTGTGTGGCGATCAGCTATTGATTAAAGAATGAAACTTGTTGAGTGGTATAGGTTTGCTAATACTCTTCCATGTAGCTCATTCCTTCGTCAAAATTAAGAATTTCATCTTTAATAGTCATCTTTGATGAATAAATGGCCCTTCGGTTCCTTTGGGAAATGTTAATACCAAAGGTGAGTTCGTTGAAATAAGTCATATTTATTAATTCACCAAATTGAATTATAACTTCACATTTTCAGTGAGGTACTCCCACTTTCTTACATAAAATAGTGATTAGTTGGGGAAAAATTAACTCAATTGGTAACTATTAGCAAATAGCTTGATCTTGTGGTGAAATATATTTTCTATATCCATAGACATTTTGGATTTAATAGCATATCGTAATATTACCCTCCCTCTATCCATTAAAATGTAATGTCTGGTGGGTATTAGTCTTGAACATATAAAATATTTCCACATACGGGTAACCTTATCTAAATACTAGGCTTCAAATCCCTTATGTTTCCCACTGGTATAATTCCACTCTATCCCTTCTAAAGTTAAGGTTTCAAGTACTGTAGCATAGTTAACATTACTTAAATATTTTTCATGCTCACCTTTCCCAATATTTACTAAAAATATTGAACACTAATATCATGTGGCCCAAATGAGACTAGTATATCCCATATTTTAACTACATTATCAATAAAGTCGAGAATAATAGCATAACATTCCCGAACAAGAGATATATTGCAGCATTTGGTTCCTTAATTAACATTTTCCATCTTAATGCTACTATAACATAAGCAATTCCTTCAAATTGAGCATTAGGCCTCAAATCAAAGTCCATTTCTCTTTCCACTGTGAAACCTTTATTCACTTTTATGGCTTTTCTAACCTTAAATTTTCCTCATAATTGGAAAATTTAGCCTTACCATAATTCTTAGAAGTTGACACTCATTTCCCTCTATCATTTCTACTTCTTTTCGTTGCCATTTCAAAAATTTCAACAATATTTAAATTCTAAAGGTTCTCAGATAATCCAGATAAAAACAACAAAAAATAATTTATTTCAAAATTTGTTCCTTATTCTTCTTAGTCTAAATTAGGGTTTGGAACTCTTAATAATCTAATAAAATTCATAAAAATTCAAAGAATTTAAAAAATTCTAAAAACTTCTTATTTACTAAATTGTGTTATTAAGGATGAAGAGAATGAAGAACACCCACCGAAGAAGATGAAGATTTGTTGAAGAATTAATGGTTTTTCCAAAACAATTTAATAAAATGGGTAGGAAAGTGATTTTTGTGAAAAGATTTGGAAGATAATAAAAGAAAGGTGTGATTTTTGAGGGATTTTAGGTGTTTGAGGGGAGAAAAAATGTAGTTTGGTGAAAAAGATGGGAAAATTTTGAAAGAAAAGTAGGTTTTTTGGTAGGGTTAGAAATTATACAAAAACTTTAACACACATCATAGCAATGTTTTTCTAGTGCCAAGGCATGAACCTTTTAACTTCCCTCAGTTTGTAATAGAAACACCTGTACCATGGCATGGTTATATGTGTGCCACAATAAGTGTTACTTTGCTTCACCTCCAATTTTATGAGTATTCCCCCTTATATATATACACACACCTAATTATATAGAAAAATGAAATAATTTTTTTAAATTTTATTATTTATTCTAATACTAATTATCTTAAATCTAAAAAACTAATAACTACATAATAACAATAACAACTAAAATAAATAACTACAAAATCCATACCTAAATAATTTAATAATAAAAATAAAACAACAAATAAAACAATTATAACTATAAGATTAATTTCAAGTAAAAATAAAAAGGTAATGAGTTACCTCTCATCTAGAACTATATTTATTGTCTTTAGTGAGATGCTATTTAAGGAATTTCATCATTTTTAGCAAACTCAATGTACCTACATCAATGAGTTCAGTTGTTCTTTTGACATGGTAACTAATCCTTGCTTTTCTTCTATAAGTGCTCAATTAACTATAGTCACTTGTACTTCCATATTTTTGATAGAAGCCTCCACATATTCCAATATTTGATTTATTTTAGATTTTTTGTCTCTGGTTACTTGAATGAAAGCATTCAAGTTATCCTCAAGAGTTGGCTTGTTAGGTGGATTTTGAGGCAATCCCTATTGATTTTAGCTTTGGGTGAATATAGTATTGTTTTGCCTCTAGGAGAAATTGGGATGGTTCTTCCACCTTAGGTTATAGGTATTTACATTGGGATCATACCTAGGTCTTAGTTGGTAACCCCCTAATACATTGACCTATTCAGGTCCAACATTTGCTTCTCCTAGATGAGGACTGATAAGTGCTCAAAAGCACTTAATATATTATAATTTTATGCATGTTTAGTGATTATATAGATTTATAGTTTCTTGTTTTACAATCATTTTATGAAAATCTATCTTTCTTTAATCATAGATATATTTTGTTATTTTTTAGGTATTTCTTGTATTAAAAATATTCAACTTGAAAGAATTATACTTGTAGCACCCATTACAACTTGAAAGATTAAAAGAAAACATTTGTAAAATATTAAATATGTTTAAAAATTGGAAAAAGAAGAAACATGGAAATTAGGGTTCAAAGTGATGAAGTTTGAGGCATCCTATGACATGAAATTATTATGAACCACGACTCGAGGCCAAAGGAAAGAATCATTATATCCCCGATATGATGTGGGCTGTGGCATGAAGGTATTTTGTGTTCTAGTAAGAAGAGAGTGGATTGGGCTTAAACCGTGTATAGGTTGTGTATGTTGTGGTGTAAAAAAATTATATGTCGTAGCGCCAGGCTGAAAAATCCATTTTTTCCTCCTTTTTCCCACCCTATAAATAGAACCCTATTTCTTTTGTAATAGATATCTCATCACTTCTCTTCCAGATAATTTCTTACATTTCTTATCTTTTCTTAGTTTTTCTTTTGATAGTTTAATGTTCTTTTCTTGTTTGAATGTTGAACAAATTTCATTTATGTAATAGTTTTTAGCCTCAGTTCAATAAACAACACAATAGTTCTGTCTGCGTGTTTTCCATAAGAAATTCTAATAATTCTGTTGAAGTATATTTAAATGTATTCTTTTTATAATATTTCTAATTATTGTTTTACATGATATATGTTTAATTTATGGATAATTTATTAAGATATACTTGTATGACTATAAATAGTATGGGTTATTAGTAATGTTATTACATTTGTAAAATATTAAAGTATATTAAACATTTTTATAAAGTGAATTAAGTTTTATTTCATCATCAAGATTTAAACTAAAGTTTGTAAATGAAAAAATACATTGATGAAGTGTTGTTTATAATAAATAGGAGAGTTAGATTTAATATTTAAATTATCTAAATCTAATTTAAGTCTCATTTAGAGTAGCACTCTTCAATCTTTGGGTCTATATCAACTATATAGTTAGAATGAGCTGTATTTCAAAGATTTTAAAAATAATTATTATTGAAGATATATTGATGACACATCCTTCATAATAATTTTAAAATCTAAAATTTAGCTCTAGATATTTAAATCATAAACCTAACTTAAATACCTTGATGAAGTTTAAATTTTCGATTAGACCGATGGTGGCAAGTTAAATTAATTAGTAATTTCTTAGAAAATAAACGTAATTTAATTAAGATTTAAATTGTCCGTCTGATTGAAGGTGACAAGTTAAAATTTAATTAACAAAGAAAACAATCCATGTATTGGGATATTTTCATACATATAAGGAAGAATAAATAATCTTAATTTATATCTATAATACCCTACTCAATATTAAACAAGCATGATTAACTATATAATATATCCCATAAATTCTCTATTGTATGATAAATGTATAATTTCTTAAATTTTTATTGAATCTATCTTTATTTTTATATTATTAGTTTAGAAACTCAATCAAAAACAATCACCACAGGATGTTTATATTATTTAATTTTGTTTAAAAAAAATTTGTTAAATGATTTAAAAACCATATGATTACTCTTCAAACCGACCTTGAAAGTATACTTGTCATTTTCTATAAGTGATTTATGCACTTACGAGCTATTTTATAAATTATACAATATTTGTATGCCTAATATTGGCATATCAATTTTTTGGTATAATTGTAAGGTAAACTGATAATAGCATTGAAAACTAATTAACCTTTGTAAGCATTAAGGATAGATATCGTTTGTACTTTAGTACCAGAGTCTATTTCATGGACTCTAGCTCTCTTTACTCGAAAGCTTTGCTGTTGGAAATTAGCACCTAACATTTCAAAGAGATTGTAAGTTTCTAAGATTGTCTTTTCTCTCATCGCTCCTTCAACAACATTGTCAATGATGAACTGACATTGTTATGTCAATCCATTATAGAAAAATTAGTTCTACAACTACAAAGGATAGTTGTGATGGGGGTACTGAATGAGAAAGAGTTTGAACTTATCCCATGCATTGTGGAAAGGTTCTCCTTCCATCTGACAAAGAGTAACAATATTTGTTCTCAGCTCTGATGTTTTATAGTAGGAATAGAATTTTTCATAAATTTATTATAAACATCCTCCTAGGTCATCTCAGAACATAAAAGAAGTGACATTTGACAAGTCTTGGTCTTATCTTTGAAGGTGTAGGGGAAAAACCACATTCTGAGTTGGTCCTCAATGAATACACTAAGAGAGAATGTTTGGAATGTAGAATAGAAGCCCTCAATGAAAGACAAAGAGTCTTTATTAAGCAATCCATTAAAAGAAGGTAACATGAAAAAATGAATAATTCTTAACTCATAATTTCGTGTAACTTCACCCAGTTGGATAGAGAAAATAGCAATGACAATGACTAGCCTTGCATACTTCTTCATAATAGTTTCCCTAATTTATCAATTTTCTCCCATGTTTATTGGTTCAAGTGTAGGGTCTAAGTCTCTTTAATATTTTATTCAATTAAAGGTTATGGATCTTAAAGTCTTACCTTTTTGACAATCTATTAGGTTTACTAATATTATTTTTGTAAGGTATAAGAGGGTATCTTAAGGACTTCTTACCTTGCATAAAATTTAAAAATTAAAATTAAAATTACCTATCAGGTTGAAATATAAAAGATAAAATAAATGTACAAGTATGTTACAATAATTTATACTATAAAGAGTTTATGATACAAATGATATAATTTATATAAATAATTACATCAAGTATATTAAATATTAATAAATAAAATAATTATACCATAATAAGTTACTACACAGAAATACTAAACACAAATTAATTAAAAAAATATAATGATGAAATAATAAAACAAAAGAAAGTAAATAAATAAATTAATTAATTGATTAAAATAAATTTAAAATATAAAATTAAAGAAAAATAATTCATAAAATAACTAAATAAATACAAGAAAAATAAATTAAATTAAGAATAAAAAAAATGAAAATAAAATTAAAGTAAAATTTTTTATTTTTTTTTATTTTTAAAAAACTTTAAAATTTAAAATATCTAAAATTAATTAATAGCATATATATTTTAAAATTTTAAATAAAATCACAATATTTACAACATAAATTATTTTTAAGATTTTGATAATAAAAATTTAAAAATGTTATTCCTCCCCGATAACAGCGCCAAAAACTTGATGATCGAGTTTTGTATTTATAAAATAGCTCCAAATGCACGAATCACTTTATAAAAAATGATAAGTATATTTTTAATATTTGTCCAAAGAGAAATGATGTGATTTTTAAATAATTCAACAAATTCTTAAAAATCAAAGTTAAACCTAAACATTCTGTCACAAAGTTTAAGTTTGAAGATCTAAACTAGCAATATAAAAGTAAAGATAGATACAACAAAAATTTAGGCAAATAAAACATTTAAATTCAATGAAGAATTTATGAAATAGAATAGTTAGTTAATTATGCTTGTTTAATATTAAGTAGTTATTAAATATATGAACTAATACTATTGATTCTCTCTTTTTAGTAAGAAAGTATCATAAGGTTGGGATACAATTTTTTATTAATTAAACCTTAACTTGCGACCTTTAGTAGGACTAACATGTTAATTCTTAACTAAATTATTCATCTCTCCTAGGAGATTAACAAAGAATTTAATTATCACCTTTAGTGGGGTAGACAATTTAAACTCTCATAGTGTTTAAGTTACGTTAATGATTTAAGTATCTGAAAACTAACTTTCATATTTTAAAACTACTAGTAAAAATATATCATCAATATATTTTTAAATAGTAATTCTTGTAAAAATCTTTGAAATAGAGTTTTCACTCTAACTTTACAATTGATATAAATTAAAGCACTACTTTAAATCATATTCATATAATTAAATCATAAATATAGTTTTGTCATTTATTATGAAAAATACTTCATCAATATATTTTTCTTTTACAAAATTCATTTAAATCTTAATAAATAAATAAAACTTAATTCATTTTATATAAATATTTTACCTACTTTAATATTTTACAAGCGTAATAACATTACTTATCACATCACATAGTATTTTCAGCTAAACATGGTTAGTTTAATAAATGATTCATAAATTAAACACATAAAGTTAATTTGGAAATAATACATTTAAATTATACCTTGTGTGTATCCTTATAATACTTAAGTATATCGTTTCTATTGCTGGAAATCCTTCAAATGGAATTATCAATACTATTTATTGAATTAAAAGAAAAACTACTATATAAACTATGGTCAACTCTCAAATTGAGAAAACTTTAAAACTATGAAAAGAAATGAAACTAGAGAGAAGCTAAGAAATTCAGCTAGAAATGGAGTTGTGGGATGATTACAATTGAGGTTTAGGAGTCCATTTTATAGGTGAGAAAAAGGAGAGAAAAAGGGATCATATAGTTGGGCACTGTGGCACACATATATTTTGCGTCACGATAAGAGGTAGTTTGTGTGCTTTATTGCTCGATCCACCAATCCTACATCATGGCACACAAATATTCCATGTCATGGCCCACGCTCCTCTAAACTTCTAAAAGCCCTATTTTCTTTACACCCTTTACATTGATTTGACGTTCCTACGTTAATATTTTATGCTTCAATGTTGTAAAAGAGTGCTTTCAGGTACTATTCTTTGATTATTGATCAGTTGAATCATTTTGAAGCTAAAAATGCCTAAAAAATAACAAAATATACTCGTAATTCTGAAAGGATAGATTTGCTAAAAAGATAATAAAACTATGCAAGTACAAATTTATTTTAACATTTAAAGTGCACAAAATTATATTATATTTATTGCTTTTAAGCACTCATCTCATTCATCCCCATTTTTATCAACATACTATCACTCCATGCAAAGGATACTTCCTTTGTACTATTCTAAACAGTGAAACTATATATCTCTCTAGCATGATTTATAGGACCATCATTTTTTGTCTGATTGGTTCTCCTCATATTTCGATCCACTATCCCTATTTGATTTCTAAGTAGGGTTCCATCATTTTTCATAATATCATTTTTCTTTGTCCTAGTAGAGTTTCTCTTTCACCCTTGATATATCCTTCTAGTTATGGCCCATATCCTTCATTAGCTACCCCTTCATATTCTTCTTTGAACGCTACTCAATCAACATGTTGTAGTTCCATTCATGTTTCTTAATAGAGATCGAGGTGTTAACCAAGTCAATGTTTACAAATATTCTCAAGATCTTCAAGATTCTCAAGATCCTACAAATATTCTCAAGATCCTAAAAATATTCTCATCCTATGCAAATGATAGATTTGGAAGATCAAGTTGAGTGCAAGGATTAATTTAGGAAGTAATTTTTGTTTTAGTTAATTATGGGCCTTTTATGTTTTGTTTATCATAAGTCTTTTTAGTCTTTTTTAGGATGGATTAGGCCCAATGCATAACTAAATAGGCCCATTAGGCCTATTTCTTCTAGGATTTCTTTAGGGTTTGGATTTCGTTTAATGTTCTTTTCTTTATGGTTTGTTGTTATAAAAACACAGTAGTTATGTAATCTTGGGAAAACCATATATCATTAATAAAAACTTTATTTTAGAAAGATTTTTTCTTTTCCTTCTTATGTTCTTGATTGAATTCTTGAATTCGATTTATCAAAAGGAAGTGATAATCATTTATGGTGTCTCAAGATTAGGGTTTTAAGAACTTTGTTTCCTTAGGGTTCTAATCCAATCATCCTCAACACGTACCTAGCAAATCGATTATTCCTATTCCTTTGAGTTTGTGGGTTCCTAAAGTTGTTTTCCTAGAGAGTTTTCATTATTTCTTCTACTCCATCTACATTTGGTCCTCTCATTATAATGAATAATCTTCTTCAATAGATGTGTATTTTTAACCTGAATATTATGGACATGCAAAGATTTCAAGCATTTTCTCAAACTATGGCGACTTCTTATCACCATGTTCTACCACCACCTATTCTCCCCTATCTTCTGCTTCACTCAAACCTCTATCTTTAAGATCCAATGGCCTTTCTTCTTAGTCTAATGCTTCTTACCTTGGCTCTTTGGCCTCCATGTTTATAAATTTTGGTAGAGATGAACCCGACCTTTCTTTTGACCAGTTTGCTACTGATGAGTGCTCAAAAAGCACTAAAATAACCATGATTTTATGCACATTAATTGATTAATATATATATATATATATATTTATATGTTTTATCATATATTTATATATATTTGTCTTTTTCGGAATCATGGGTATTTTTATTATTTTTCAGGTATTTTGGCTTAAAAACGTAACTTAAAGACTCAAAGAGGAATACTAGAAGCAATACATCACAAATATATTAATAAATAAATGGGGAAAGGTCAATAAATATGGAAAAGTTGGATAAAATGGGTAAAAAAGGTCAAAAATGTCAAAAAAGAGAAAATCGCGCCGCCGCGCTGATGAGTGCTCAAAAAGCACTAAAATAACCATGATTTTATGCACATTAATTGATTAATATATATATATATATATATATATATTTATATGTTTTATCATACATTTATATATATTTGTCTTTTTCAGAATCACGGGTATTTTTATTGTTTTTCAGGTATTTTGGCTTAAAAACGTAACTTAAAGACTCACAGAGGAATACTGGAAGCAATACATCACAAATATATTGATAAATAAATGGGGAAAGGTCAACAAATATGGAAAAATTAGACAAAAAGGTCAAAAATGTCAAAAAGGAGAAAATCGCGCCGCCACGCCGCCCAGCCGTCGCGCCCCAGCGCCCAGACCGCGTGCGCCAGCTCTCCAATTCGCGCGCGCCGCGCGCGCCTCTGCGCACCACTCCTTCCTCACGCGCGCGCCCCTGCGCGCCCAGCTGCCCTCTGCGCGCGCCGACGCCCATTTCGCCCCATTTTTCACGTGCAGCCGCCCCATGACGTCATGCTGACGTCATCAATGACCTCAGCATTTGCACTACGCGTTTTCACATTTTTTTAACATTTTTTCACTCATTTTTTCTCTGCATCCTCACCTATAAATACCCCCCTTCCCTTCACTTCTAAACACACCTTCAAAACACACTTCTCTCTTCTTTCTTTCTCTCTTTTCTTAGATTTTTAGGTTTTTTTAGTTTTTCTTAGTTTTTAGGTAATTTCTCTTAGTTTAGAGTTCTTCCCTTTTTGGGAAGAACTAATTATGTTTTTGTAATTTATTAGCTTTTTGATTCAATAAATGAGAGTGCAAATTCCGCTTGGAGGTTTTTCAGCAACGGGAATAGCATCGAAGTTCTGTAAGGATTTTATTTTCTTTACAGTTATTTTTTATGCTTTATTCTTACATGTTATATTTAATTTGTCTGTGATTAAATTTAACTCTGCTGTCTGTTTATAAACATGATGTAATAATAACGTTGTTATGCTTGCGAAATATTAAATAGGTAAAAATCTCTAAAATGAATTGATTTTATTTTTATTCAAGATTTTATATTAAGAATGTTAGAGAGAAATATATTATTTTTCATTACAAACTTAAATCTGAAAATTAGATTTTAAGGTTTAGTTATCCTATTCGATTTAGAGTAGTGCTCTTTTATTTGTTGGTACAATCGCCCGGTAGTTAGAGTGAAGCTCTATTTCAAAAGTTTTTATAAGAATTATTATCTGAAAATGTATTGACAACATGTTTTCAGTAGTGGTTTTAAAACTTGAAAGTTAGTACTCGGATAACTAAATTCTTAGGTTTAATTTGGACACCTTGAATAAAGTTTAAATCAGTCTAACCCACCAAAGGTGGCATTTAAATGGTTCATTTTCAATCTCTTAGAAAAAGGAATTAATTTAATTAACCAAATTAGTTATCAACCCCACCCATAGGTGTTAATTGATTTGTTTAGTTAAGAAAGAATATCTAACCCCACCAAAGGTGGTATTCATACAAAAAAGAGAGAATCAATAAATATCAATTCATATCTTTAATAACCTAAATAATATGAGCAAGCATAATTAACTTAATTATTATATCCATAAATACTCCACTGTTTTAACAGATAAAATTTGCATAAATGTTTATTGAATCTATGTTTATTTTTATGTAATTAGATTAAAAACACAAAACCCAAAATATCGTGACAGGATGTTTAGGATTTAATTTCGTTTTTAAAAGTTTGAATAATAAATTAAAAACCACATACATTCCTTCCTTAGATCGACCTTGGGAGTATACTTATCATTTTCTACGAAATGATTCGTGCACTTGCGAGAGTTTTATAAATAGATAAAACCAAATGAACGGGCAGGATCGGCGATGTCGGTTCTACCTCAATCACGCGCCGCCCAGCCGCGCCGAGCCCCGCGCGCGCCAGCGCCCAGCCGCGTGCAGCACGCCCCACGTCCGCGCGCATCAGCGCGCGCCCAGTCCCAGTTCCGCGCGTGCCCGCGCGCATCTCACCTGCTCCTGCGCGCGCCGACGCCCATTTCGCCCCATTTTTCACGTGCAGCCGCCCCATGACATCATGCTGACGTCATCAATGACCTCAGCATTTGCACTACGCGTTTTCACATTTTTTTAACATTTTTTCACTCATTTTTTTCTCTCCATCCTCACCTACAAATACCCCCCTTCCCTTCACTTCTAAACACAACCTAAAAACACATTCTCTTGTCTCTTTCTTTCTCTCTTTTCTTAGATTTTTTAGTTTTTTTAGTTTTTCTTAGTTTTTAGTTAATTTCTCTTTGTTTTAGAGTTCTTCCCTTTTTGGGAAGAACTAGTTATATTTTTGTAATTTATTAGCTTTTTGATTCAATAAATGGGAGTGCAAATTCGGCTTGGAGGTTTTCCAGCAACGGGAATAGCATCGAAGTTCTGTAAGGATTTTATTTTCTTTACAGTTATTTTTTATGCTTTATTCGTACATGTTATATTTAATTTGTCTGTGATTAAATTTAACTCTGCTGGCTGTTTATAAACATGATGTAATAATAACATTGTTATGCTTGCGAAATATTAAATAGGTAAAAATCTCTAAAATGAATTGATTTTATTTTTATTCAAGATTTTATATTAAGAATGTTAGAGAGAAATATATTATTTTTCATTACAAAGCTAACTCAGGAAATTAGATTTTAAGGTTTAGTTATCCGGTCTAATTTAGAGTAGTGCTCTTTTATTTGTTGGTACAATCGCCCGGTAGTTAGAGTGAAGCTCTATTTCAAAAGTTTTTATAAGAATTATTATTTGAAAATGTATTGACAACATGTTTTCAATAGTGGTTTTAAAACTTGAAAGTTAGTACTCGGATAACTAAATTCTTAGGTTTAATTTGGACACCTTGAATAAAGTTTAAAATGTCTAACCCCACCAAAGGTGGCATTTAAATGGTTCATTTTCAATCTCTTAGAAAAAGGAATTAATTTAATTAATCAAATTAGTTATCAACCCCACCCATAGGTGTTAATTGATTTGTTTAGTTAATAAAGAATATCTAACCCCACCAAAGGTGGTATTCATACAAAAAAGAGACAATCAATAAATATCAATTCATATCTTTAATAACCTAAATAATATGAGCAAGAATAATTAACTTAATTATTATATCCATAAATACTCCACCATTATAAATGATAAAATTTGCATAAATGTTTATTGAATCTATGTTTATTTTTATGTCAGTAGATTAAAAACACAAAACCCAAAATATCGTGACAGGATGTTTATGATTTAATTTCGTTTTTAAAAGTTTGAATAATAAATTAAAAACCACATACATTCCTTCCTTAGATCGACCTTGGGAGTATACTTATCATTTTCTACGAAATGATTCGTGCACTTGCGAGAGTTTTATAAATACATAAAACCAAAGTAACGGGCAGGATCGGCGATGTCGGTTCTGCCCCTATCAAGTTTTTGGCGCCGTTGCCGGGGAAGGAATAGTATTTTTAAATTATTTATCAAAATTTTAAAAACTTTTTCTGTTGTAAATAATTGTGATTTTTTTTATTTTGATTAAAAAAAACAAAAATAAATTAATTTTTTTTTGTTGTTGTTTGTGAATAGTAAAATAAAAACAAAAATTTAATAAAAATTAAAATAATTTTTTTTTCTCTCATAAAAAAACAAAAAAAAATAATAAATATATAATAATAAAATTGTTGTTCGTAAATAGTAAAAACAATAAATAAATAAAAATTAAAATAATTTAAAAAAAAAACAAAAAAAAAATTTCAAATTTCAAATTTCATAATAATAAAAAAAACAAGGAAAATTAAAAAAAAATAAAATAATAAAATAAAACTTACCGTTCAAGAATAGTAAAAAAAGTAAAAATAAATAAAAAAATTAAAATTAAATAAATTAAAAAATTAAAAAATTAAAAAATTAAAAAAAAAATTAAATAAATTTTAAATAAAAAATAAAATAAAATTATAAAATAAATAAAAATAAAATAAAAAAATAAAAATAAAATAAAAATAAAATAAAAATAAAAAATATAAAAAATAAAAAAAAACTTTTTCATTTAATTTTAAGTTTTTTAAATCTTAATTTTATTTTTTTAAATAAAAAATAAAAAAAATTCAATTTTTATTCTTTTTTACCTTTTTTAATTTTATTTTAATTTATTTTATTTTATTTTCCCTTTTTTTTAATTTTATTTTATTCTATTTTATTTTTATTTTATTTTATTTTATTTTATTTTATTATTATTATTTTTTTTTTACTATGTTTTTTTTTTCTCTTAATTTTCATTTAACTTAATTAACTTAAGTTTTTACTAACTTAATTAACTTAATTTTTTAATTAACTTAGATTTTCTTTAACTTAATTAACTTAAATTTTTATTTAAATTAACCTAATTAACTTAGCTTTTTAATTAACTTACATTTTCATTAACTTAATTAACTTAGATTTTTACTTAACTTAACTTAATTAACTTAGAGTTTCATTAACTTAATTAACTTAAATTTTTACTTAACTTAACTTAATTAACTTAATTTTAATAGCATGAAAAGTAAAGATCTAAGGGAGTTCTGTCTAGGAGACTAGTTCTTGGAAGCCTTTGTGCCACTAGTCTTTCCTGGGAACGTTGTTCTATCTAGGAGGATGGTTTTTAAGGAGCCTTTGCACCACCATTCTTTCCTGGGAGCACTCTTGGTGTATACTGATTATGTTATTTTAACTTAGATATTATACTTAAAAAAACAAAAAAAAATCTGAAACTATCTCCAAAATTTTAAAAGTTTTAATTACAATCTAAGGAGTTAGTTGTTTTGATTGATCTAGGTACAATTGTGTTTTGATGCCTTTAATTATTTGATTTGTACCCAGATGTGGATGATCTGAAACTCACAAGCATGTCCCTAGTTTTAAGTACAGAAAAATTTAAAAATCCATAGGACATGACTGAAAAAGTATAGGTAGACAATCTTGTCTTACTTGTAGGTTTGATTGACTCAATGATGAGGGGACATTGAATTTACTTAAAAGGCAATCCCCAAGTGACGTCTTGCTAAGACGTTAAACTAAGCGCTGGATGGGAGGCAACCCATCATTTTAGGTAATTTTTTGTTATTTGTTTTATATACTTAATTTTATTGTTTATTTTAGTTTAATTATATGTGAATAATTTTTAAATTGTTAAAACTAAAAATATTTGTTGAGTTATTAGAAGTTCACAGCAATCTGTCTGTATACACTTTAATGATAAATATGATGAATGCACCTGCATTTCTCCATTACTACTTACACATTCTCAAGAAATAGGTAATCTTTCTTCTCTTTTCTCTTTATCTTTAATTTACAGTTGTTACATTGAGGACAATGCAAGTTCTAGGTTGGGGGTGGTGAAAAGTTACCATGCTTAATTAGAAAAGAAAAAAAAAAGATTTAACAATTTAAAAAAAAACAATTATTAATTTTTTTCTTTTTTATGTTCACATCTTCATTTTTTGTGTTTGGTTTTATTTTCCTTGTGTGATTTAGTAATTTTTGGAATTAAAAAAAAAATTTCTCACAAAATTTTATCATTTCTTTAAATCAAATTTAAGTAAATAGTTAAGTCTTTTGTACTGTTAGATTAATTTTTGAAAACATATCATGAAATATTATGTAATTATTTTTGATAATTAGTTAATTTTTGTCATAACTAGTATTTCTTGATAAGATGTAGAAATTATATTAAACCCAAAATCGGTGTTTATGAATTTGTTTTAGTGGAGACTACCTTTGTGAGATATAATTTGAGCCTAATTTCTCTTATTCAGAGTGAAATATATATTTTTTCTACTCCAAACACATTTCTTATTTCTTCAAATTCTTAGATGATCTCTATAGGCATTAATATTGAATGTATGAATTTTTTCTCATCTTAATAGAGTGTCGTATATTTTTTATTATTATTTTTGCTTAGATTAAATGATTTGAGTAGAAATTGATAGTATATGCTTTTATCTCATTCGTGCATGACTGTTAAAAAAAGAAGAAGACATATCTGGGGTTACCTAAACCAAGATCAAACAGAAAAGCCACAAAATTAACCACTCACCAAAATCCTTAAAAAAAATGTACAATCTGTACATGGGTTGACTCTCTAAAAAAATGATATATATTGAAAAGTATCTTCAGAAAAAAATAGAGAGAATATATAGTATAATCTACATACTATGACCCGCATTACCCAAGATCCTAAGAAAAAAATGTGTACAATCTGTACATGGGTTGACTCTCTAAAAAATGATATATATTGAAAAATATCTTCAGAAAAATATAGAGAGAGAATATATAGTATAATCTACATACTATGACCCACATTGCCTACAAAGTTGTGAGTAAAGGCTAATTACAAAAGAAAGATATAGGAAGTAATTCCCTAAAAAGTCATTGCACTTTCTTCATTTGTAAAAGGCATATATCTTGAAATTTTTTCTTAATGAGTTTGATTTATGCATGAAAATAATTTTTATATATGATATCTTTATAATTTATACATTTGATTCCTTCCATGAGATCAACGTCAAAATAACACTTTGAGCCTTTCTTCTTTATACATATGCGAACATATTAGTTCATTTCTATACATCAACTCTTTCGCATATAAATTAGTATGAGTGTTTGAACCCATAGGATTCAAGAGTTTTGAGAGTATTGACTTGTGAGGAATAGAGTTGAGCGAATTCGGATTCATGACACGAAATTGGGTGAAATTAAATTGATACATTTTTGATATGAAATATGAAAATGATTTTCAACTAATTATTATAATAAATCATGATTGTTTAAGAAGATTAAAATAACTTATGCTTGAGATTTTAATTATGATCTTAAAAGAGATTAAAAAGTATGAGATATTTTTGTGTTATGTTGTTTTCTTTTATTCTTAAAAGTTAATTTTTGATGTTGTTATAATTTTAGTTTTTAAGTTGATTATTTTTATTTCTTTTGATTTTTACATTTAGTTCAATGTTTGTGGGTATCATTACTGAAAACCCTCACGAGA
Source organism: Hippophae gyantsensis (assembly GCA_030763125.1). Lineage (NCBI taxonomy): Eukaryota > Viridiplantae > Streptophyta > Magnoliopsida > Rosales > Elaeagnaceae > Hippophae > Hippophae gyantsensis. The sequence goes on along the minus strand of CM061038.1, from coordinate 16,590,227 downwards.
CTCAAACTCGTCCACTAGGGCAACCTAGGGGTTTAAAGGCTTGTTGCATAGGCTTGTTGCATAGGCTAAATGCAATCGTTTCAATCTACGGAAGTGATTTAGGATAGTTTAATTTTTAGTTTTTATCGCTTCTCTTGCTAAGGGACTAGCAAGAAGCTGGTTGGGGGTTGTGATGAGTGCTCAAAAAGCACTAAAATAACCATGATTTTATGCACATTAATTGATTAATATATATATATATATATATATATATTTATATGTTTTATCATATATTTATATATATTTGTCTTTTTCGGAATCACGGGTATTTTTATTGTTTTTCAGGTATTTTGGCTTAAAAACGTAACTTTTAGACTCAAAGAGGAATACTAGAAGCAATACAGCACAAATATATTAATAAATAAATGAGGAAAGGTCAATAAATATGGAAAAGTTGGATAAAATGGGTCAAAAAGGTCAAAAATGTCAAAAAGGAGAAAATCGCCTTGTGCCATACACGCTGAGCCATGTACAGCCATGCGCTTGGGCCAGAAGACGACGCCCTACAGATCGCGCCTGGGCCCCTGCTCACAGATCTCACTCGCTTCAAGCGCCGACGCCCATTTCGCCCCATTTTTCACGTGCAGCCTCCCCATGACGTCATGCTGACGTCATCAATGACCTCAGCATTTGCACTACACGTTTTCACATTTTTTTAACATTTTTTCACTCATTTTTTTCTCTCCATCCTCACCTATAAATACCCCCTTCCCTTCACTTCTAAACACATACTCAAAACACATTCTCTTCTCTCTTTCTTTCTCTATTTTCTTAGATTTTTTAGTTTTTTTAGTTTTTCTTAGTTTTTAGTTAATTTCTCTTAGTTTTAGAGTTCTTCCCTTTTTGGGAAGAACTAGTTATATTTTTGTAATTTATTAGCTTTTTGATTCAATAAATGGGAGTGCAAATTCGGCTTGGAGGTTTTCCAGCAACGGGAATAGCATCGAAGTTCTGTAAGGATTTTATTTTCTTTACAGTTATTTTTTATGCTTTATTCGTACATGTTATATTTAATTTGTCTGTGATTAAATTTAACTCATTGATCGTTTATAAACATGATGTAATAATAACGTTGTTATGCTTACGAAATATTAAATAGGTAAAAATCTCTAAAATGAATTGATTTTATTTTTATTCAAGATTTTATATTAAGAATGTTAGAGAGAAATATATTATTTTTCATTACAAACTTAAATCTAAAAATTAGATTTTAAGGTTTAGTTATCCGGTCTAATTTAGAGTAGTGCTCTTTTATTTGTTGGTACAATCGCTCGGTAGTTAGAATAAAGCTCTATTTCAAAAGTTTTTATAAGAATTATTATTTGAAAATGTATTGACAACATGTTTTCAATAGTGGTTTTAAAACTTGAAAGTTAGTACTCGGATAACTAAATTCTTAGGTTTAATTTGGACACCTTGAATAAAGTTTAAGCTGTCTAACCCCACCAAAGGTGGCATTTAAATGGTTCATTTTCAATCTCTTAGAAAAAGGAATTAATTTAATTAATCAAATTAATTATCAACCCCACCCATAGGTGTTAATTGATTTGTTTAGTTAATAAAAAATATCTAACCCCACCAAAGGTGGTATTCATACAAAAAAGAGAGAATCAATAAATATCAATTCATATCTTTAATAACCTAAATAATATGAGCAAGCATAATTAACTTAATTATTATATCCATAAATACTCCACCATTATAAATGATAAAATTTGCATAAATGTTTATTGAATCTATGTTTATTTTTATGTCAGTAGATTAAAAACACAAAACCCAAAATATCGTGACAGGATGTTTAGGATTTAATTTCGTTTTTAAAAGTTTGAATAATAAATTAAAAACCACATACATTCCTTCCTTAGATCGACCTTGGGAGTATACTTATCATTTTCTATGAAATGATTCGTGCACTTGCGAGAGTTTTATAAATACATAAAACCAAAGTAACGGGCAGGATCGGCGATGTCGGTTCTGCCCCTATCAGCTACCTCTATTCTCCATCCATAATCCACTACCTCACCTTCTACCCTTACTAATTTGGGCCAATCATCACTCAGTGATGTCCGTAAGGATGATGTTACAGGATAGGGCAATAGAGAGTGTTGAACTCTTTTTCTTATTGTTTTAGTTTATTTCCTTTCCTTTTTATTTATTGCAATAAATTTTGTAAAATAATTTTTCTTTAGTGAGAATGAGTGTGGTGTGTTTCCTTGATCTCTATTTCTATATATGTGTAGCTTGCTTGTTTACTTTAATCTTCTTTTCCATGTTCCATAAGTTTAGGATTATTGCATATTTGTATGCATTCTCTCCCTTATATAGAGATATTTCATTGACTTTATATGTCAAAAAGTGGGGAGAAGTTTGTGTGCATAACTATGTGATTATTGTCATGCTATATGTTGCATAGATGGTAAGTGTAAGATTACACTACATCTTGTTTCCTGACTTGCATACACTAAAAGAGAGTGTTGCATAAAGTCAAGAGGAGTTATGTATTTTACATATGTTTTTGCATATGTTTCTACATGTTTGTAGATGTTTTTTCCTATCGGTGTGTACTTATGTATGAGTGGCACGATAGTATTTGGATAGATTACACACTTCTTTTACATGATACATTTATGAGGTTTGCTTTTGCTTTGAGTGTGCAGGTTATAGGTGTAAAATGAAGCCTTTAAGCTTCAGGCATGGTATGTGTAGTTGCATTGAGACCCTCACGTTTTCATCTTACTAGAGTATAGATGAGTTGATTTGTAGGTGTGTTTTTTGGGTTTTGGTGTGTGTCGACGTTTTGTTCATAGGGACAAACATCTTTAGGTCATCTTCACGATCATCTCATGTTTGATGTGTGTCTGTACTTAGTCGTTCAGTGTTTTGACACAGAAAGACGAAGGGGATAATATAAGTCCTGTTGTACTTTGTATTTGTGTGTTGGCCTCTCGTGTGCAAAACAAAAAGGTCAATTTATTTTACTCATTGTTTCTGTCTACTTCTATGTAAAGTTGGTTATTACAGATCAATAATACACACACACACACATAGTTAGATACATGATGATTGAAAGCATATTTTACACACACAATTGGGTTGGTTTCTTAGTATACATGGAAGATTATGAATGTGGGTTTGTGGTTCGGTTCGGGTGTGGGTATTTATGAAAAGTTTTGAATCAAAAAATTATATTTTTTGGCACCTCAACAAGGTCCTCATCGGACCCCTTACTGAACCCTTGATAAGGTGGCCAGTGAGGACCCTCGTTGAGGCCTAAACAAGGGTAGTCGTTGGTGGCTAATTTTTTCTATAAATACCCTATCTTTTGGGTCTTTTCACCCATCTTTTTCTCACCCATCTTTTATGCATCAAAATCTACGAAATTTTTCTCTAAAAATTTCATTTGTATTAAAAAATATTTGAGAGTGTATAAGTATTTGTGCTACATTATTGTGGGTAAAATAATGTACTTGAGAGTTGAGAGCTCTTGACTATTTTACAATCTGTGTGAGACCAACTTTGTGAGATTGGGTAGTTTTAGTTATGCACGATACGTGGTTGAATGTGTTTCCCACGTTGATGGCTTTTCGTACACGATTGAATGTGTTTCCCGCGATGGTTGTTAATGGTTCATGGTTGAGGGTCATCCTCATGTTTTGATAGTTTAATATTCAATTCACTTTACTGATCTTCGGTAATGATCACACTACATTGAGTAGTGCTAGCTTTGGAGGAAAGTCGTGTTCGTGTGTCGGGTCAAGTAGTTATAGAGGCAACAAGCGAGGGTAATAATAGGTAGTTCAGATAGAAGTCCTAGTTGATAGATGAACCGATGGTTTTATTTCTGTTAGAGTTGTATCTATTTTATTGCTTAGTAGATTTGTATCGAGTCTCAAACACTTTTATTTATTTTGTTTTATTTTTAATTTTTAGTTTTTGTTCTTAAAAATTGATTTTTATTATTTCAAATTTTTACTTTTTTTGTCTTATTTTTAAATTATGAATTCATTTTTGAAAAAAAATTATTTAAAATTGATTGAAATTTTTAAAGAATCATAAAAACTTAGATATACATTCATTGTAAAATTTTATGTATATACTTTAAAAGTTAAAGAAGTAAAGTATATTTTTCTGTGGATCAAGGAACTTTGTTCAGACAAAAAAAAGTGATATGCCCAAATGGTTGTTTTATTTAGGCTAGATGTGTTTTTTATTTCTTTTGTTTAGAAAACACGTTTTTAAGTTATCTTGTTGGTGAAGAATATGTCATTTAAATATTTTTGTTTATAAAAATATGTTAAGTATAAAATTTATTTTTTATCATATTTTTTCGATAATATATATATTATACACATAAAAAATAATATTTAATTAAAAAATTATTAAAATTTTTTATGAAAAAATTTTCTTTTAAAATTAAAAAAAATTCAATAAATATTAAACAAATTTTTTATTGTTTAATATTTAAAATCATACATTAAACAATTAAAATTTAATTTAAGTTTGATAAAAAGATTTATTAAAAAATTAATAAAAATTATTTTATTAAATATATATTTAATTAAAAATATAAAAATACATATTACACTTGTTATTTTGTTATATTCAACTAAAATTTAGATCAAAAATTAGCTTTATTAGTATATTTTTTTATAAATAAAAGAACTTAAAATTATACCCTTGGAATATCTAGATTAAATAATATTTTTAAAAAAACAACTCCACGTTTCTTTTTAATAAATAAATAAAAACATTTTAATTTTTTTTTTTGGCTAAAAATAAAAACCTTTCAATGCTTTAAAGTGGTAGGATAAAATTTCAATAGGACAATGAAAAGCGAAGGAGCGTAAGATGGGTGGAGATGCTTTAATATGCTCTTCGAGATTTGACATCTGTACTCGACACACACTTACTCTCGCTCTTTCTCTTGATATTTATTTAATTAATTTTTATAATTTTGTAATTTTGTTTTTTAATGTTTCTGTGTATTATTCGTTCTTTCTTTTTCAATTCCCTTTCTTGGTCTTCCAAGTCTCAACGCCATACACACAACGAAAATAATGATAAAAAAGTCTTCGCACTTGAGCTTTTGTATTTAAATGCTAATTGTAAACAAGCATCCATGGTAACTGGTGTATTGATTCATTGATCAATTTCATGGATTTCAGATGTTAGAAAAACTTAAAGGTGACTTTGGAGGATAATGGATGTAAGAGGAGAGACTATAGTTGAAGATTTAGGTAGTGTCTCTTCTTTTCCTATTAATTTTATTTATTCTTCCTTCTAATTATTTCATGGATTAATACTTGTGATAATTATTTGACATTGTGTGTGTGTGAGAGAGAGAGAGAGATTCGCACTAACACGGGTTACCTTAGGTCCAGGGAACTCAAATTTATACGTGTGGAAAGAAAGAAAATAGTTGCTATCTTTTTACGGGGTTTTTTCTTGTGATTTTTTGGGACTCTGCTTTTCTGGTTCTTTCACATGACACCCTTTTTCTCTTTCTTGTGTTTAGAGATAAGGGGCTGGTTATAAAGATTTAATTCATATATATATATATATATTATATCTTTTTTCTGCCTAATATCTTCTTTTGTCCATTAAAAGTTGTTATCTTGTTCTCTCTTACTTTAGTTGATGAAGGTAGATAGAAGAATTCAGATAAGTAGAATCTTACAGGTCCTAAGCGTGTCCATTGATTTTTTCTATTTATGGTTAAAATTTCCACTTATAGAAGTTCTGGTTCATTGTTGTTGACCAGATCTGAACTGCCCAATTCATTTCACCAAAGTTTAGCTCATCCAAATATATTCTTAGAGACAGAATTTGTTTAAATCTTTTTGTCATTAATTTAAGCTAATTAGGAATGAAAAATGAGCTGTTAAAACCAACCAATCACTTTACATAAGTATTCTTAATGAGAGAAAGTTATAAATTAGTTGAAAAATGACAGCTCCTGTGATTTTAGAGAAATTGGAGCTTTTTGTACTGCCAAGATAAGGATTTTGATGGAGGAGATGTCTCCGGCGGCTGTGGTGCCATTTATTGTAGGTAATTCAGTCTGTGATGACTCAACTGTAGCTTCCCACATGGATATCACAAGGCTTAAGCTAAGGACAGACTCGGCCGACTTGTTACCTGATTCTTTGCCTAAAGCTTCAAGTGACACAATAGTTACTGGTGGTGATGTGGATTGTAATTGTAGTAGTTTGAAAAGTCAAGTAAGTGTTTTAGATCTTCCAGTGCCAAAAGTGGATAAGGGAGAACAAGCTTCTTTGTTGGATATGATATCTCAAAACAAAGGCAATTGGGTTGCAGGTGATGATTCAATAGCACGGGAAAGTGAGGAAGATGATTCTTTATCACTGGAGGGTGATCCAATTCTTGATAGTTCTTGTTCTCTCTCTGTGACAAGTGAGACTAGTAGCTTATGTGGAGAGGATTTGTTGTTCTTTGAGGCTGCTTCTGAAGTCGGAACACCAGGGTCTACTGACATTGGTAAAAGCATATGTAGTGTTGATATTGTAGCTAAGGCCATCAATGTTGGAGGGAGGAATGTTGAAGCTGGGATTATACGTGATTCCTCTGTTGTTCCAGTCAGCGTTGAGGAAGAAACTGGGAACGGGTCTGAAGCAAGATCATCTACTGTTGTTCTTCAGCTGCCTGTGGAAAAAGAGGCTGGTGGGACAGTTCCCCGCAGTGTTTTTGAGGTTGATTGTGTGCCCCTTTGGGGATTTACTTCTATGTGCGGAAGAAGACCTGAAATGGAAGATGCAGTTGCCACTGTACCTCAGTTATTGAAAGTTCCCATTCAAATGCTAATTGGTGATCGGGTTCTTGATGGCATGAGCAAGTGTATACCTAATCCAACCATTCATTTCTATGGAGTATACGATGGTCATGGTGGCTCACAGGTACCAATTACAAGTAATTACTTATAGGTTCTTCTTGCTTTTCTTTTTCCCTACTTTTCAATATCAGAACTATATCTTATTGCTGGTAGTTTCTTTAATTGGCATATATTTAATTCAGGTTGCCAACTATTGCCGTGATCGCATCCATTTGGCTTTGGCTGAGGAGATAGATTTGGTTAAGCAAGGCCTGGTTGATGGTAGGATTAAGGACGCTTGCCAAGAACAGTGGAAAAAGACATTCAACAACTGTTTTCGTAAGGTTGATGCTGAAGTTGGAGGGAAAGCTAGTCTTGACCCTGTTGCTCCAGAAACTGTTGGTTCTACTGCAGTTGTTGCCCTTATTTGTTCATCTCATATCATAGTGGCAAACTGTGGAGATTCAAGAGCAGTTCTTTGTCGTGGGAAAGAACCCATGGCATTGTCAGTGGATCATAAAGTAAGAGATCTCTGATAAGTTTCTTTTGCATGTTGGTAGCATTTCAATGCTGATTATGTAAAATTGACCTGCATTTTCATATATTATTTTAACGACTAATTGTAGATGTGTGATTTCAGCCAAATCGTGATGATGAATATGCAAGAATTGAAGCAGCTGGAGGCAAGGTCATACAGTGGAATGGACACCGTGTCTTTGGTGTTTTAGCTATGTCAAGGTCTATAGGTATGTACTTCACCATTTTTTTTCCCAACGTGTGCCTGAGGGGTATTAGCTTCCATTCTCATCCTCATTTTCTTCACCATTATTACCCTATAAGGAAACTGTTACTTTTTAGGGAAGAACGCCTGACTGAGAACATTTAATGCTAAAGTTCGGTGTTTCCTCTTTGGACATGAATTTGCAAATCATAAGTTATCTGTTATCTACGTTCAGCCTCTGCTCTCCCATTGCTTATATCTGGATTTTCTGTTCAATCAAAGCTTTTGCTCACTGATGTTCCATTGGTATAGGATATGGCATGGATATTGAATACAATTTATCCATGCAAAAATTCGTTAGACTTTGTGGGGTTCAATGATCAGTCGAAACTGAAAAATGGAAAACTAATTTGTTGTCTACCATCAAATTGAAAAAGGGTAATTGTATTTAATATGTTGAAGTACCCATCACATTATTAACCTGAAGTTTTAGGTGAGTAGTCTAGAATCTGTTGGTGATTGCAAAATTTGTCCATTTGTGTGTGATAGCAGTCTTTTTTAGAGTAGTTAATCTCATGTTAGATTTTGATTGACAAGTTGCATAAACATTAAGGTATCTAGTTTTGTCATATCAATTGATATCTCATGCATTAATTACTTCTTTAATAGTGTTACATACATCTTTTATGATATCAGAGCTAGCAAACATCCAATTAAATTCCAATAGTATTTATAAAAAAAAAAAATTGTGGCCTGCAGGTGATAGATACTTAAAGCCATGGATTATTCCAGACCCAGAAGTGGTGTTTCTTCCTCGAACCAAAGATGATGAATGTCTCATCCTTGCGAGTGATGGTCTATGGGACGTGATGACAAATGAAGAAGTATGCGAACTTGCTCGTAAAAGAATACTTCTCTGGCACAAGAAGAATGGGGCTACACTTCCATCAGTGAGGGGAAAAGAAATTGATCCTGCAGCTCAAGCAGCAGCAGAATATCTCTCAAACCGTGCTCATCAGAAGGGAAGCAAGGACAACATCACTGTGATCGTGGTGGACTTGAAAGCTCAAAGGAAGTTCAAGAGCAAAGCATGATCGTTACTATGTGATCAAAAGGCTTTACGGTATTATTATTATTATTATTATTATTATTATTATTATTATTATTATTATAGCTATGCCCATGGGCTGCCTTTTTATTGGAGTCTGAGCCTTAAATAGCAATGTACATGTTGTACATAATCAAATTGGTTCTGAAATAGGATATTAGTTATATATAGCGTGTATATATTTTATATGTACCGTACATAATATACATTCATTTATGTACAGAATGTATATTAGATATGTATATTTTATACACGCTTTGTACAACTAACATGTTAATTTAAGAGCAATTTGATTATGTACAACTAGACATGCTATTATGGGGTTGAAGACCCATTTATTGCCTAATGAGAAGAGCAGTCTGTATGTACTATAGAACATCTGCCATTATATAATCTTCATTGTTGTGGCTTCTTTGTATACCATGCCAGGTTGTTGCTATGTATGTAAATCTTAGACAATTAATGTTAGGAAAAATAGGGTGACAAATGACAATTCTATGATTCTGACATGGTGGACGATATTGTATTCATTATTATTATTATATGCCTCCGAGTTAAAAATGGCTCTGAGAGGTATTTAATTTATTATTTTCTTTATGTTGTGTTTTTGAAAGTTAGCTAATTTTGAAATTATTCTGATGTTCCTTGCATTGTATAGCCATTGATGAGGAAATGTGCTCAACTTTCAAACTTCTTGGTATCACGAATATGATGATTGCGTGTTCGGCTCTCAAGGCTGTGCTAGTTAAAGCATGTAGATCTCACAGACAAAACAATAAATATGTAATAGCATCGAGTAGTGATACAGAGCATGACTTTACGGTAATAATCCTAGCATTACTCCTAGTAAATATCAATTTATTTTTTTAAAAAATAGTTAATATTGAATTTAATTGGGAACTTGATAGAGAGAGCTAAAGAGTGATGAAAGCACAAAGTAGTATTTGAGAATTGGAATTCCATTCCCCAATCTTACCATTTAAAGTATCGGAAATATGAAATAGTTTAGTGCCAACTGATTAATGGAATGTTATTATTTCTACCGTCACAGGTTAAAATATTCATACATCCTTAATAACATGGAATTCACGGGAAATTCTGTCAACTGGAATTTGGATTATTATTATTATTAATAATAATACTAGTCAATTGCACTTGCCTTGTACGTGAAAACTTGTGCAATTAAAAAATGGAAACAATTTTCAACATATTTATTATGTTTTATTGTTGAAAAATAAAACAAACCAATAATTTTTTTTGTGATAGTTTAAATGCTTATATATCTCAAGTACAATTTAATATTATTTGATTTAATTAAATTATATTATGATAATGCATTATCAATATATAATTTATTACTAATTGTAATACAAATTATGTAAAATAATCTTCTGCAAATTAGGGACTGCATGTTTTATAAAACTTTATCTAAAAAATGAGTCAAATGAATACTCTGGTAGAATGCATGATGGAAGTTCCATTAAATTAGAAACTTAATGTGTAAGTTGTTCAATCCATATTTGACTTATACAATAGCATAAACTAAACAATAATCAACTCTTAAAAATCGAGGTAATAACTACCTTTTGTAGCCGTGGTAGGTTAATTTTAATAGGATTGAAAACGAATGAACAATAAGTATTATTGCATAATTTTGATAAGAATGAAAACTATTTGGATTACATGATACGATGATATCATTAATTAAAAATCAATTATGATTGTCTCCCACGTGACTTCTTAAACAAAGTTATAAAAATGTATTTAATTTTGATTGAATAATTGTGATTTAATTTTGATTAAATATTTATTTAATTTGATTAGTTAGAATTGAACGTCTATCCAACTAATCAGAGTTTGATAGATCAGTGATTCTACTTATCAAAATCGAATTAAATATATGTCAAATTGAATTGGACAGTTGTCTAACTATCCAGAGTTTGATCGATCTGTATACTTATTTTTTGGAGTCGAGTTGGATACATGTATAATTGAATTAGACAGTTTCCAACTGACGGAGTTTGATTGGCCTATAATCTTACTCATCGAAACCAAGTTGGACACATGTCCAACTCAAAATAAAGTCACTGATTTTGAGTTTTAGTTGGACATATATCCAATTAAATGTGTCAAATTAAAAAAACTAAAGTATTATTATGTTACGGAGGAAAGAGATGAATATTGAGAAAAGTAAATTCCAATTGATCCTCTTAGTGGTTAGCGTCAAAATTATAAAGTCTTTCTACTCTACTCAAGATACGATCATATACAGTTGATTGGCTTCTTCATTGATCTTTGAATGCTTTGTTTAAGCTTTGATTTGATAGAAAATGCCAATTGATCATGCAAATTGTCGATAATCGGACACACAATTGATGTTGGATCATAGCCTCCCTTGTCCAAAACAAAAATGGTGGTGATAGTGGTGGAAATAAAGCTTTTGTTGTGGTAGTTTCAAAGGCAAAGAAGAAGACGACGGTTGGAATTGTGAGACTTTGGATGAAGTTCAATCTTTTTGGAAAATTTGAGATTATGATGCAATCTGAGAAGCAATGCTAGTGTTAAACATAGAGAAATAGGAGTAAATGCGGCTAAATATTAGACAGAAAAGGTAATGTAAACCTTATATAATAGCAAGGGTATAATTGGAATGTTTTAGAAAAATTGCAGGTGGTGATTAGGTCTGAATAGAATTAGTGTGAGAGATCCATCTCGGTCAATTTCCTAAAAATAACTTTTATATTTCAAATATTTTTGAAACATTATGAAGTATTGTATTATTAGATATAAAATTAGAATACAAGAATTAACTTAACCAAATAACCGGAAACTCAAATGCGATCAAGTGTATGTATTTCTTTTTAATTTGTGCACTCATGAGTGAATTAAATGAAAATAGGGTGAAACTCTTTCCAGTCCAACTACAAATATCTTCTAGATACTATTTTTTTTGTTTCAAAGAGGGGGAAAAACACTATTGGTCACAAAAGTATTTATACTTCCTTATAATTGTTCATGGATGAACAAGCCAATGATAATGAATGCGATTCTCTACTAGCGACAAAAACCCTAGGCCACAACGAAGACAGAAACTTAGCTATCTTCTTCTTTTCTAGGCCTCGATGGTGCTACAAGCCAATGAATAATGAATGTGAATCTCTACTAGCAACAAAAAACCTAGGCCACAATGGAGATAGAAACTTAGATATCTTCTTATTCTCTAGGCCACGACGGTGCTAGACTCTCTTAGCTAGGCTTTCTAATTGTAGTTATCTCTGATTGGTTCTGATTTGGTGATTTGGAAAATTTTCCCAATGGATGATATATGTGATCGTATAAAGTGCATTTAGATGGCTAATTTGGATTCTAACGATGAATGATGAGTTGGTTTTTAGTAGGCTAGTTGCACCACGAAAGCTATCGGTTAGTAGTGTAGAAGAGGCAATGCAACCCCCTTGGAAGAATGTATTTCCAATCAAGTTATAGGGTTTTTCAAAGAACCACTTCCTATTTTATTTTAATGATCAACATAAGACTGAATCGGTGATTGAGAAGCAATCATGGATGATCAACGACCATTGTTTCGTGGGGTGAGTGTGAAGGACATGATTTTTGAATCAATACCAATTTGGTTGAGATTGTTTGATGTGTCGTTTAATTGGATGGTAGAGAAAAAAAATTAAATCAATTGTAGGGCTGGCTGTCGATGTTCTATGCATCCCATTGAGTAATAATAATGCTTAATATTCTAGAGCTAAGGTGGCTCTAAAGCCAAAAAATCCTCTATTACTTGGTTGGTGGTTCCAAAGGGCAAAACTAGCACCGATGTTGATTGATTTTTTATATGAGAAATTATCTTCTTCTATTTTTGCTTCTAGTGTGGGTGCATTGGCCATGATTATAGGTAATGTATGCAATAAAGGAAGACATTAAAAGGATCTATTGATATGAAGGATTTATATGGTACATGGTTGTTGAGAAATTATGCAAATTTTTGATAAGCCATATTTTTGAGAAAGCAAAAATAAACAAAATAACACACAAATTTGATAACAGAGTTCGACCAATTTTGCCTACATCTCCGAATCTGCTACAGATCTTTTTACTAAAAAGGATAAATTATACGAAGTGTTTACAACACTCACAACTCACAACCCAATTACACCCAAGAAAATTGCTTTCAATTTTCTCTCACTAAAGCCTTTTTTTCTCTAAGCTTTTATCTCAATTGGATAATTTAAAGTACCCATTAAGGTGCTCTATTTATAGATGCAGAAGCCCCCCTTCTACATGTTTTGCCAACAATTCTTAATTGGCTTTCCTTCTTTTTCAACAAAAGGATATACCGTCCATTCAATTTTCTTAGGTTGTTGTCTTGATAACCACTCTTTTGTTTTATTGTCATTTATTGCACCGTTTGGTGCATGTAAATTTGACCAATAATATCCCACTTGAAGACTGATTTCAATCTATCTTCACATCTCGATCAATGTAGCAGCTTTTCTAGTTTTATAATTCTAGCAGACCAACTAAAGTTGAACACAACTTCAATTTGTCAATAGTCACCATCTTTGTCAACATATTCGCTGAATTTTTACTTCCTTTAATCTTCTCTAGTATTAACACATCATCTTCCAATAGAGATCTGATAAAGTAATAATGAAGCCCAATATGCTTAGTTCTAGAATGAAATACTAAATTCTTCGCCAAGTGTATCGCACTTTGACTATCACTGTGTAGAACATTCTTCTCTTATTTGAATCCCAACTCAATTAACAAACCTTGAAGCCATATAATCTCTTTACTAACTTCAGTCACTATTACATACTCAGCCTTCTTATTAGATAGAATGGCAATCTTCTGTATCTGTGGCATCCAACTAACAGCTGTAGTTCCAACAGTAAATATATAACCGATGGTGCTTCTTCGGTGATCAACATCACCTCCAAAGTCTACGTCTACATAGCCTTGTACTTTTAACTCTCCCTTACTAAAGTACAAACACTTCTCTATGGTGCCTCTTAGATACCATAAACCTGCTAACAACTCCTACTACATGACCAATGTCTGGTCTTGTACAGACCATCGCGTATATCAAACTTCCAATGGATGATGCATAAGGAACCTTAGTCATGAATTCTATCTCTTTCTTCATCTGAGGGGAATGATCATTGGATAGGTGAAAGTGATTAGCCAAGGGTGTGCTAGCTGGCTTGGCATCGCCCATGTTGAATATCTACAAAACATGATTGATGTACTCTACCTAAGATAATTGCAAGAATCCTCTTCTTATCTCTTGTGATTTGCATTCCAAGAATCTTCTTTGCTATACTCAAGTCTTTCATGTGAAACTCCTTTGACAATTACCATTTCAACCTTCTGATATCATCCATATTTGAACCTACTACTAACATGTCATCAATATAAAGTAGTAAAATTATATAACTAGACTTATATCTCTTGAAGTAGAAACATTGGTCGGCATTGCACTTTTGGAAACCTTCCTTGTGCATGAAGCTTTCAAAATTTCTATACCACTGTTTCAGGCCATACAAACTCTTCTTAAGTCTGCACACCATGTTCTTCTTCCCTTTTTCTGTGAAACCTTCTGGATGGTACATGTATTTCTTCTCATCTAAGTATCCATGAAAGAATACAGTCTTCATATCCAAATATTCAAGATGAAGATCTTCAATGGCTATAATGCTCAATATTGATTTGATAGTATCAAGCTTCACAACGAGAGCAAAAATGCCAGTGTAGTAAACTCCTTCCTTCTGCTGAAATCCTTTGACAACTAGTTGAGCTTTGTACTCTTAGAACCATTATGCTTCATTTTCACCCAGTACACCCATTTGTTATGAAATGACTTTTTCCCCATGGTTAACTCAGCTAATTCCCATGTCTGGTTGGAGATGAGAGATTTCATTTCTTCTTTCATGGCAAGCTCCTGCTTGCTAACATCTTGAGTCTGACAAGCTTCATCATAGCATTTAGGCTCCCCTCTATTAGTCAACAACATATAGTTCATATATTTCCTATTAGGCACATACGGTTGAGAAGACCTTCTTAAAATAGGAGGTGGAGTAGGAGGATGTGGTGTGTCAGACTACTATTCACTACTCTGTTTAACAAATTCCTCTGGCTGAGGACTTGTTATAATTGGTTCCATCACGGGACTATCTGGGACATAATTTTCATCTGCAAATACTGACTCATTTTGCTCTGAGTCTTTGGCATCTGTTTTATACATGTCCTTATACATCATTTTTTTGTTGAAAATCACATTTCTGCTACAGATCACTTTCTTGTTTTTATCATCCCAAATACGGTAGCCAAACTCATTCTCACTATAGCCAAGGAAGGTGCATTTCTTGGATTTGGGATTAAGCTTATTCTTGCCTTAATAACTGATAACAGAAACTACATGAACTAGCTTCCACGAGTGTAGTGTTAGGGGTTATGCACACATCCTCAAGTATATCAAAAGGCCTTATCAGAGTAACGTGAAGCAATAGATGATCTTACAGCTTTTGATGTATGTTCACTATCCCTATATCTAATATTTCAATTTCAAATTTAAAAAGTTATGGTTTATATTAAGACACTAATGCTAATTTATAATTTTTAGGTCATTTGGGATCCTTATGGCATTGAATTTCAAGAGATAACATTTTTTCATAGAGGCATTCGTTTTCCAAAAGTGATAGAGCTATATCATAGTCATTGAGTTTTGTGCCAATTTTGACATATCCAAACTATTCCACGTAGTATGGCAAAGCCATCTAAAGTTACTAAAGGGTCTAATCCCAAAATTTACAAGTTAGAACTCCATTTTGTGGATCAATATTAGAATATTTGGGAATATCATGTGATATCTCAACAAGCAAGAGGTTCAATTTTATTGTATCCATATGAGTTCTCTTCGGATTATATGGATTGATATCACATTATTACTCATGTGAGAATACAAAACCCCCATCATAGGTTGATCAAGCTAGGATTCGAGATCCACATATTGCACCCCAATATCGATGACAAAATGATCCAATTTTCGGTATGAAATCATAATCATTTTAGTATGTTGTAGCTTAATTATTATTTTTCAACAAAACTTAATGAAATATTTAATCTGACAGCCTTGATGAAGATTCAACCTTTAAAGAACAACCATGATTTCTTTGTTTCACAAGTGGCTCATCCTAATAAGTTGTACTTAGATCTACCAAGATACTTAATGTCCTGTACATCTCAATTTTCACATGTCTATCACTATTGTGAATGCATTTCATAAACTTCATAACCAAATGGGTGCAATCCAATTCTAGATCATTATCTTGTAATGTGGGTACAAAACTGAGTTTCCTCCCATGCGCATGAAATGAATACAACTCAATAGGATAACTCAATCATTTGTATTGATCAATGGCATACACATATGGTAGTCTACAAGTTCAAATCTTTACACGTCCACAATTGGTAAAGTCAAATGATATTTGATCTACGCTCTTAGATTTTTTTCAAAATAAGCTCTATTGAACTTCGTGAAAAAAATCCTCTCAACTCTTTAAATAAAAACACTAGCTTAAAGTGAAGTTGGATTCTAATCAAGTTCATATCAAATGAAGTTTTAATCTGTGTATATTGGAGCTCCAAGAATTTTATCCCAATTTGACATAAGTTACCTTATGATGTCTTCAATTCTCGTTTCAATGCTGCATGTAAATCTGTCTAAACTTAAACATACTTTTCTTTGCTTCTTGACATTCAAAGAAATTGTTGTCAAGATAATCTATGTTCAAATTATATTCATTAGTGAACTTGAAAAATACAACATTATGCCACACACTATTAAAAGCTTCCTATCTTTCCTTAACTATGAATAATTTTTTCGTATTTATTAGTACATTTTTAGAAATATGCCATCTACAAAGGTGGTAAGTAAATGTGAAAAATACTTCTATAATTACATTCATAAGAGTTTTATATCTATTGGTTATAATGACAATGGACATAACATTTTCATTCATCAGAGATTTTAATTTCTCCAACACCCAATAATAGTTATCCTTCTTTTCAAATTATAGATATGCACATGCGATGAAAAATGTCATGTTTGTAGATGTAACCTCAACAATCTCAAGAAGCATTAATTTGTACTTGTTAGTCATACAGGTCCATGATAATTGCACGAGGAAAAGCTCTTACCAAATCATCGGATACTAGATGAGTAAAAAATAGATTTGTAATAACCTCATCAATATCATTACTCCTATCTGATCTATATAATTGTGAAAAACCAACAAATGCATTAATTGTTGGAAAATTAACATTCCATTTTGTTTTTTGAGTCTATTATTTTGATGAGCAATGTAAGTCATGTAACTTTGATATTTTGCAAAGGTCAATGTTATTTGTAATTATAAGATATTTGCAACGTATAAGAGGAGACACTTGTAATTACAAGATATTTTGCAAAATCGGTGCTATTTGCAACGTATAAGAAGAGACGCTTGTAATTACAAAAAATTTCAATAAATTAACCGTTCATGTAACTTTATTTAGTGTTAAAGATAATTTTGACATTTTGCAAAGGTTGGTGCTATTTGTAAAGAAATATGAAACCTCAAGTATTAAGTAAAAAGTTCTTGTTAATCTTGATATTACCTATATATAAATAAGTAATTTAATTACGTAATTTTGAGAATTTATTCTTATAAAATAATAAATATTTAATTTTAATATTTTTGATAAATCGTGTGTTTATTTTAATAATTATCCTTAGTATTTTTAACCCATAAATTAGAAATAAATAAAACTTACCTGAGGTACCTTCCATCCATTTTAAACTGAAATGCACCAAGAAAAAAGAGCTCCACTAACTTCTTTACTTTACAATGTATTAACATTTATTAGTAGTGATTTACTGTTACCAAAACATTAATTACTATTAAACAACTTTTTTTTTCTTTCTAATTTCGTCTTACACAAAAGAAACCAATAGGTCTTTTCTCCTTCCAAAAACTTCTTTTCATATTCTTTTCTAGCTAAAAATGGAAATAATCCCTTCCTAATGCTTCATCATTTTCGCCTTTCTCTTCTCAACCTAAGCATACTTACTAAGCTTGAAATATTCTAAGCCACATTGTTCTACGATATGTGTTATTTTCTTCAATTTCCTATCTTCATGTTTCGTATATTTGATAGTTTTATTTTTGGACGGTTTCTAAAACAATATTGGGTGATGGTGAAAAATAATTTTATCCGCTCCGAAATTATTTTATTATAAATAGATTTTTCTTATTTGACTCTTTGAGTTTTCCTAACATGTAACACGTATGATTCTTTTTATTATATATAATACAATATGTCTTTAATTCAATTTAACTATTAATAACTTGAGATCTCAAGTTTTGAATTAGCATAAATAACTAAACAAAAATAAAATAAAATCTAGGTTTAAATTCAAAAACAAAACAAACCAAAACATTAATAAAAAATTGCCTAAAATCATCCTAAAATTCATAGATGAAAGAAAAAATCATAAAGGATTAAATGTGTAATGCAAAGATAATTTGTATTAATTAAGCAAATTAAATGAAAAACTGATAGGAAGAGAGTTATAAGAGACTCATCCGGTAAGTAGCAAAATAGAGACGGTCATTTTTTTTTCTTTTCAAAAATTGAAATTATTACGATCTAAAAATTATGATTTTTATTGTTCTAGTGTGAGAAAAATAACATAAGAAGAGGAATTTTTCTATCATATTTCTTCTTATTTTACACATAATGGTATAAATGAATTTATATAATTTCAACTAATGCACAACGGTAATATGCTTAAAAAATTTCATTATTATATCAAAACATCATTATGTCATACAAATGATTATGTCTATCATTATGCAACATAATAATTCGCGTGGTCTCCATATAATATTTTTTCATCCCCTCCTCAAGTTGAAGTTTGATAGATATCATACAAACCCAACTTGAACATCAACATGCTAAATTGAGGAACTGATAAGGATTTAGTAAACATGTTTGCTACTTGTTTTTGTGAGGGCACATGTAGCAGTTTAATGAAACATTCTTTGAAATTATTTCTAACCTAGTGATTGTCAATATCCAGGTGCTTCGTTCTTTCATAGAACACTAGATTTTCTGTGATGTGAATGGCAACTTTGTTGTCGCACCAGAGTGGGATATGAGTATTGAAATAAATCTTGAAGTCTTTCAAAATATATGAAATCCATTGTACCTCACAGACTGTTGCAACTAGGCTACGATATTCTACTTCAGTAGAAGATCGAGAAATAATAGTCTACTTCTTAGTTTTCCAGGAGATAAGAGCTGGACCTAAGAAGATGCAAAAACTTGTTAAAGATTTTCTAGTGTTAAAAGAGGATGCCCAATCAGCATCACTGTAAGCTTGCAAATGAAGACCATTGTGACTAGGATAAAATAACCCTTTAGATGAGCACCCTTTTAGGTATCTCAGTAAATGCATGGATGCATCCTAAAGAGGCTTGCAAGAAGTATTAAAAAACTGACTCAATTGTTGTACATGATAGCTTATATCTAGTCGATTGATTTTCAAATACAATAGTCTTCCAATTAAATGCCTATATTTCTCTGGCTCAAGAAGAGGAGAGCCCTTTTCAGTAACCAATTTCTGACCTTTGGGAAAGGGTATCTTTATTGGTTTAGCTCCAAAAAGACCCGAATAATAAAGAATATCTAGCTAATATTTTCTTTTGTTTATAACAGTTCCAGAAGGCCCTCTTGCAATTTCTAATCCAAGAAAATATTTTGCATAACCAAGATTTTTAATAGTAAATTGATTATCCAAATGTTTCTTAACCAATTTGATCTCTTTCTCTGAAGTTCTTGTTAGAAGAACATCATCTAAATAAATGAGCAAAGATGTAAAAGAAGATTCAGTTTCTTTGATAAACAAATAGTTGCATGAGTTGATTGTGTGAATCCAAAACAAGTAATTTTCTCATAGAATTTGACATTTCATTATCTTGAGGCTTGATTGAGTCCATACAATGATCTTTTCAATTTGTAAACTTGATTAATTTTAGCCTTGAGGTGGTAACATAAAGACATCTTCATTCAAGAATCCATGTAGGAAAGCATTGTGTATATCTAATTGATGAATTGGCCACCATTTAGAAGTTGCAATAGCAAGTAGAATTCAAACCGTAACAATTTTGGCTACAAGAGAAAAACTTTCAAAATAATATACTCCTTCAATTTAATTAAACCCTTTTTCAACCAATCTTTCCTTGTGCCTATCCACATTTTCATCATTTTAGCTTCATTTTATAAACCCATTTTGATCCTATTTCTTTCTTACCTTCTGGCAAGTATGTTAACTCCCATGTATTGTTCTTTTCAAGATCATTCAGCTCTTAATTCATGGCTTCTATCCATTCTGCACTAGTACTAGCTTGTTTGTAAGAATTTGGTTCTTGAACATTAGACATATTTGCCAAAAAGGATATGTAAGCATCATAAAATATAGGAGATTTTGTAAAAAGGAAGGTTTGTGGAATATATGTTCTGAGATCGTGTGACTGACAAGAGATTATATTTGAAGACTTGATAACTAAATTAAGAACATAATCTGTTATCCAAACTGGCTTACTTCTAATTCTAGTATTGTGTTTTTGAACTTCATTGGTTATTTGGGTTTTATCTAAATATTCTTCTATGAAATTAGGCAAATCATGATCATAATTAGGAACATATGAATGATCTTAAATATTTTGATCAGTTATGGGTATAGAAGGCGATTGATTTGTGCTTAAGATGATTGGTTTAGTCATTTTCACTTATAGGAAGAGGTAAGACATCTTGTTATATGTTTTTGATACTGCCATTTTCAATTTTATAAGGAAAATTTTGTTCACAAAGGTTGTGAGGCTCTAGTATGACTAATGGGAAAAGGTAATCTTTGTTATTTGGACATGTGACAAACTTCGCATTGATCAAAAAAATTTAAACCTTGTTCCTTAAAAAACATTGTGTTTTAAAACATCTATAGGATAGTGTTCTAATCTGTTATGCTACAATTGAGTTTTAACAAATCTTTTTTTTTTCATTGATATAAACTTCATCACTACAATTCAATCCATGAAGATTTGACTTTAGAAACTCAACATCTTTTCCTACTGCCAGAATCTCTTTAGTCTATAGGTTCTGCATAATACAAGTAGTTAGTGTAAAATAAAATTCCATTTGGGCAAGGTGAATAAGTTTTTGAACAGATATAAGATTAAATTTAAAACTTGATATGTATAAGACATTTTTTAGGAAAAACAATTTAGGAAGATTAATGTCTCCTATGCTATGAACATATTTCACAAATTCATCTAGTAAATAATTTGGTGAAGGTCTTTTAGGCTTTCTTATATTGCTAAATATATTTCTAATGCCTGACATGTGATTGGTGGCCCCTGAGTCCACTATCCAAGTACCATTTTCAACAACTCAATAGTACTAGTAGCAGAACTTAAAGTACATTGAAGAGAGAAAATGTTACCTGTAGAATTTTTGAAACTAGCAAAGTTTGTATAGTTACCATCCATAGTCATCTTGTCGTTCATCAACTCTAGCTGAACCAAATTAGCTAAATCATCTTGTTTCTCTCTTATGGCTTCATTCATATCTTTATTTTGTTGACCTTTTAATTCCTTGTACCGGTATGGAACTCTATGAATTTTAAAACAAGTATCTTTTCCATGCCCTTTCATTCTACAATATTCACAAACATTATTCTCCTTTTCTTTCTTCTTAGCAGTAGATCCTTTCATAGAAGTTTCTTTCTTAAATTGATTCATTCTCACTTGAGTTTTGGCTAGTAATCCAGTAACTTCAATTCTTTCATTAAAATTAACATGAACCTATTTCTGTTTTTCAACACTAAGAAGCATTGAATAAGCACAATTCATAGTTGGCAATAGATCTATGACCAAAATCTAATTTCTAGTAGGGTCGTAACATTCATTTAATTCCATAAGGAATTGCATCAATATATTCATAGAGTATAAATCGTAAATTACCTTTGTAGCTCCACATGTGTAGGGAGGTAAAGACATAAGGTAAGCAAATTCATCCCACAAACGCTTCAATTTGTCATAATATTTTGCAATAGAATCATTACCTTGAGATATTGAAATAATATCTCTTTGAATCTGATAAAGCAAGGGCTCATTACTCTTATTATATCTTTTAGCTATCTTATCCCACAACTCTTTGGATGAAATTGTATAAAGAAAACTATCAATAAGGGCCTTGGATATGGAATTAAGTATTCAAGAAGTTACCATGTAGTTAGCTTTTGTCCAGAGTTCTTACTCTGTATTTTCTTCATTAGGTATAAGAAGCCTACCATCAACGATACCCAACTTCAGCTTGGCTCCAAGAGCAATCTTCATAAATCTGCTCCAAGTGAGGTAATTACCTACAGTCAGATGTGTCGTTACAAGTACCATTCCAGGATGATCTGAACTTTGTAGAAAATAGGGATCCTCATTAAGATTATAAAATTCTTTACTTGATCCAACAACTCTACTTCTTTCTTCAATTTGAGTTGTAGTATCCCCCATTCTTAGTAACAATAATCAACTCTAAGTTTTTTTTTAAATTCATTTTTCCCTTTAGATCTGAAAACTAATATTAGAAAAAAGCATGAACTCACAAAGGAAAAGGGCACAAAGGAAAGACCCATGATTCGAGCATTTGAGGTGAACCCATTTAATTGGTCTTCTGATCTGGCATAGGGAATAATCCAGCTAAAGCACCTCTTGGTAGCGAGAACCCTAAGACCTTTTGCATATTGGTTTGAATACTGATAGAGCATAGAAAGTACAGGAAAGCCATTGAACAATTAGTGGGATCATTACCTTGAAGCCCATGATGGCTTATCTTCATCAATAGAAATTCATTCGAGATGCAGAGGAGCACCACCAGAGAATCTAAGAGGCTTATATGGCCGTATCTATCTCTCTAGATTCTACCATCGATGAATCCAAACGATATTCTAACGATGACGAAGACGATAACGATGCGGAAGTTTCAGTGGTTCAGAATGAGGGTGGTGGTAAGTAGAGCATATTTCAATTCCTACTCTGATAACATGAGCAAAATAATATAAGAAGATAATTTTCTATGATATTTCTTCTTATTTTACACATAATGGTACAAATGAATTTATATAATTCCAACTAATGCACAACGATAATATGCTTAAAATTTGATATCATTATATCACGTAAATGATTATATTTATCACTTTGTAACATAATAATTCACCTGGTATTCCTATAATAATTCTTCCTTGCTAACAAGTTCTTTGTTGATTCTTTTTCTTTTTCTTTTTTTTTCAAAATTTTTTATTTGTTTCTTTGCTTTTATCTTTATTGTTTTTCATTTGAATTTATTACTCAACCTGAATTTCAAAATCTGGTAAGAAATGATTCTTATTTTTATTTATTATTTTTTGAAAAATAATTCTCAATGATTTAAAATAAAAATATATTAATAACATTTATTTTAAAAATAAAAAATACACCATATTATCAAAATTATGATAATAACAATAATAATATATTCCTAGTCTTTCTTTAACTTTTTCTAATCACCATCTAAACTTAACTATTCTTATTAAAATATGATAAATGTTTAATAAAATTTGATCTTTGGTCGTTTAAGTTCTCAAATATTTAGATTTAGATCTAAATAAAAACGTGATAAAATATAACAAATATATCTAATCTTATCATAAATAAGGATTAAGTTAAGAAATTATACATTAGATTTAAAATTTTGTGGATAAAAAAATTATAGAGTAGTTATTGTTATATTTATTGAAAACAAAAAATAAATAACAATTCATCTATGAAAAGATAAAATTTCGTACGTTAAAGTAACTTTATTTCCCATAGAAACAAGAAGTAACAAAAGAAGAATGAAAACGTCAAGGGTTTCGCAAGGCATAAAATAATGAGAGAAGATGAGTCAGGAATGATTCTTATTAATTTCCAAAAGAGTTGCTAGAGTTGGCATTAGCTAATAAATATAATTTTGACTATTTATTAGTCCATATGACATAAAATGATTTAGCCCATATATATATATATATATATATATTTAAAAATACAAAATATTTATTATATTCATTGATCAATTTTTTAAAATTTTAGGTAAAAATCCTCCAACCCATTACTTAAAATTGTTATAGATTAAGTTGTCCTTACTGAGTGGCCTAAATTCCTATTTTGTTTGTTTTTAAGTTTTATCTTATTACTCATCGTTATTAATGGAAAAATAAAACCCCCAAAACCAACAGACTCTCAATAATGGAGTCACACAAAGAGTTATTTTTGTTTTTTAACATTGACTTAATTAAGCAAAATCTTTTAGGATACCTCAAAAATCCAAGATAGAGACGCATAATTTAATAATTTAGTATATACATTTGATTGACAACATTTTCATTCATTCTTTACCAATTTTCGTACCTAAGGGAGAAACTAGAATAAATCATTTAGTAATTAATGATACAAATTTCATTTGTCCTTTGGATTTGCACATTAAATCATTTTGTAAGGAGTCCAATGATTTGAAAAAGGAATAAACAGCCTTACCATCAGGAACAGTGATACTTTTATTTGTTTAGTTTCTTTGTTGAATCATTATTGGATTGTGAATTACAGTTGCAATTATTTTCAAAAATTATATTAATTTTTTTTATAGTAAGAAATAAATTGTACGTGCATCTATTATTAGGAGGGTATTATTGTGTATTTTCCAATATATATAAATTTAAAAAAAAATTATATAACATAGAGCAATATTTGACTCACAAAAGGAGTAAATTTGATATGAGAGTCGCAAACTCTCCGAACAAGGTCACAAACAACATGGATAAGAAATCAAAGTCGGTCAAAAACTAGATTTAAATCTCAGAACTAAAACACCGTAAAATCAGTGAAGGGTGACAGATCTGAGAGGACAAGGGAAGCAGATGCATTGATGATTAATGGCAGTGGAAGCAGACGAGGCAAACAGCGGAAGAGAACTGTGGAGAAGTGTTGGCGTTATTGACTAGTCTGATTGGAAGAATTTAAGCTAAATTTCTATCAAAAAAGAAACAAACTCCTTTTCCACAATTCCACATATACCTACGCTATAATAGAGAGTAGGATTGATTTATTAATGAACAATAAGCAGAAACACGCCAGTACCCTGTTACTAAAGAGAACATAATTAGACGTTTGTTTTACTGAAATATTAATCTCTTAGTATAGTGGGCAACTATATATATATATATATATATATATATATATATATATATATATATATATATATATAGTGGGCCCATCTGTGTTTCAGTATTTTTTTTTTCTCAGAGATGTTTTGCAGTAGTAGCCACCAAAAAGGAGAGAAACCTAGTATTTCCTATATGCCAACTCCTTTATAGCCTCAACAAGATGCTTCTCGCTCTGAATATTCTGAACCCACTTCACGTTAATGTGAACCCGCTCTATGCTTTGCCTCAAGGTTCTAGCTATTGAGGGCTTCGTGCGGCTGGCAAAGAACTCTTCTATTTCCTTAGCCTTCTCAAATGAAGCAAACTGCACCGTAAAAGAATGAACAAAACAAAAGAAGTCGCAAGTTACTTGAATGAATTCTAGAGCTACATAAGAAAATAATTTATACAAATCATAAATTATGTAAAGATGAGAAGGAATCAGCACAAAAGAGAGAGGAACTTACAGGTGAGACAACCGAGCTGACAAACCGAGTTATTAGAAACCCAGAACCCCAGGTTTTCGAGATGAACTCCCAATTGTCCTACAATCAATTCACAAAGAAAGGTGAGGAAAAAAAATCAAATGAAATACTAGTAGAAACAAAAGTAAGATCATTCAAACGGTTGAGATAAAACATAAGCACATAAGACTCATCCACTGGGCAGTGAATGCATTTACATAATGGTGTATCCTTTTATATATTTAACGTATAAAAATTTATACCAAACAGTTTATAATCGGAACCAAAATGGATAATTCTGGTTTAACAGGTTCGATTTACTTAGAAAAACAGTATGGTCCAATATATTAAATATTTAAACAAAAAACCAGATTGGACCGGACTGTCCACCCTTATGTATTTTGATTGCTGAGTTGCAAATAGATGTTCAAAACAAACTTGAGAGAGAAGTTAAAAATGACGGTTCCCAAAGGTGTCATCTCTCCTTTTATTTTCCCCTTTTCTCTTAATTTTGCTAAAGACAGAATATCTTCCATCTTTTGTAAGGCTGTGGTGGTTGAGCATTACCTTAAGCCAAGTCCAAGCTGTCTCACGTCCTTCCACACCAACAGCAAGTCCAAAAACAGCATCTTGATTACGAACCTAGACAATAGACAACATTCAAGCAAACGTAATTTCCATATATAAGATAGTAAGATATCATAGTTTACCTGCATAATGGAAACATTGAATTTCAAAAGATAAGCAAGCTAACACTATAATACCTCGGCAGACAATAAGAAGTTGAGAACTTCCAATATTATATTGGGGTCTGGACAGGATGCCAATGAACCTACAATACAGATAAATACATCATTGCCAGAAAACCAGAGAGATCAATATATTCCAAATCAATTGATGTGTGAATGGTAGTTACTTAAAATGCGTGTTTTCTCTTGGCTTAGATCACTCTCCCTATAAATTCTCAGAAGCAATTCGTAATCCGATTTGTTTGATGGACTGACTCTTTGCATTACAGCCACATATACTGCCTGCAGATAGCATCCAACAAAATTATAAACATAGTTTTTATATGGAAAAGACAGGTATCAATTAATGTGCTTTGCATTAACAACCTTTCTAATGTCAGGAGGAAGGAGTGGTGTGTTTCTATCATCTAAGAACACCTGAAAACGTCTGCTTGCTTCATCAAGAGTAGGCTCATGTCCAAACATAGCAAGGGCAGCCAAAATCTCTCCTCTGAGCATTGCATCCAAGTGGCTCTCTCCTGTCTTAGGCTGCCAACCAAGATTCCTGAAACAAATTTGAAAATAACATTATGATGGAAAACAAAAGAAGCTAATTGTGCCAGTATTTGAAGTCAGCGGTCCCAAAGATGATTCAGTTAAATAAGCCACAGATCATACATAAAAATATGAAGACACAATGACTTCCATGTGAACATTTATAGAGTATCAAGAACATAGAAATCTGGTAAACATTCATTTGCAGAATTTATGGCTTTGATTCATGAAATCGTCACAGTAAATTTGATTCTTTTGTTTGCTTCTGAGCATTCTTCTATTCCACTATGTAATACAAGGTTTGTATCAATTTCACCATTTTATTTTCAAAAGTTCTAATTCATCTGCAGGGAAAAAATGATGATTGTAGTTCTTTAATAATCCATTGTTCTCTCTGATGCATTTCATCAATCTCACTTTGACCACGTTAAAGTTTAGGGTCTAATTACTGGTTAGTTATGATTTAAAAATAAATTTTCAAAAATAAGGATATAATCTGAAAATTGTGAAATGTATTTAAAATTTCTTTTAAATTTGTCTTTGTGTTAGTTATTAAATTCAAAAACTATCATTCAAATTTTACCTGGTTTTTAGAAAAATGGAAAACAACATTTAGCCATTTTTAAAAACAGAGGTATTTTCAAGATATTATCCAAAACAAATATTCAAAAACACTTAAACCAAACACATATTCCTTCTGTTCTCTACTTTTTAAATTTTTGAATATGAAAAATTGATTGCAAATCCTATACCAAATGGGCCTTGAACGTTTGAAGGCTTGCTTGCACTTTGATATGATGCAACTAACCTAAGATCATCCATCTTAGGAAGATAACAACTTAAGTTGCTGTAATTCCTTTTGAGAAAAACCTAATGCTCACAGGAGATAAACATTATGCCCATGCAGGGAGAAAAAAATTACTCAGCACAATTTTGGAAAAGGCTTATGAAGAACTGCTTGATTAAATCCAGGATCTCAGGCACCGCATCGGCGGCTATTCTTGCCACTTTATGACTTATCTGAAATATAAGACAAGAATCAAGATATATTAAAATTGGAATAAGAAAAAGAAATAAGTAAAAATTTATAGTAAAAGAAGATTATGGAGAAAAACATTACAACAATCATGTTAGACAGCACGGTATATTCCAATTCCTCCCTGTAAGCACCCATCAAGGTAAGCAAAGATGTCAGTGACTGCTGACGTGCCATACAAAGGGCAAACGAATCATCCAGAATACCTGTTCAAGCGATAGCATAAAGTAAACAGCTAAACTTCACCAAGAATTGTCCAAGTAGATCTGGATAAAAAATTTAAAATACCAAATCTGTCTATTGCAGACAAGTATTTTCTCTCTATTGCATATCTGAGTTTAGCTGCAAGGCCCTCATCATATTTCACCCTATAGAAACCAGCTTGATCCACATTAACCTTTATCCAGCTACACGTAGCACTTCTCGTCTCTGCAGGACCGTCTTTAACAATTGAGCAGCCAAAGGATTCCATTATGTCAAGAGTTTCAGACTTTGCTTGTAATAAGAAACTCTTGCGGGTATTATAAGAGCCACAACATAATGTAACAGGGATGACCCATTGCCCATCTCCAGAGGAACCACTTGACAGAAATTGGGACTGCCAATCATATAGAATTTATCCATATAGTCTTAAAACAAAAGTTAACAAGCTGATTCAACTGCTCCAAATGACAAACTGGGGATCAAAATGTCAAACATAATAAAAATTGAAACCTGCTCAAACTCCAATTTCTGGTCTTTGGCTTGAACAGTTACAACTGGATAGCCTTGCTGCTTTGTCCATGAATTCATTAACTTGTTTACTGGTTCACTGGACCCTTCCTCAAGGGCAGCCCATAAATCTTCTGTCTTTGCATTTGAGTAAGCATGGTTTTTTATGTATGAAGCCAGTGACCGCTGGTGATATAAACAAGACACATAAATTTGCAACCCCGTGGTATTTTGAGAGAGGTTAAAAAAACATATATCTTTCAAATTAAGAAACAAAGACTATGAAACAGGTTTCTTAGAGAGGATGGGTTTTGGATTGCTATGACTTTTTAAAGAATTAGTTGCAATTTGTAGGAAAAATATGGTGCGTGTTTTGTAAACTTTGAAGTAAAATTGTTGTGATTTATGTTAGCTGTCTGGTAAAGTTCTTGTAGATGTGTATAGTTACTAAAATAGGCATGAATATATCTCAAGATATTCTTAGTTCTTTTGTATATAATATATATTATATTTTCTATTTGTTAGAAGTTACGGGTCACCAATCCTCCCAAAAACTTAAGCTATTGGGAGAAAGGTCAACATTATTTTTGTACATCCCCCACTCCCCATTCCCCCACAAGTGTTGGTTTTATGCATTATGCAAACTAAATACTCGAAATTCAATAATGGAGTCTAAACACAAGACTTTCAACTCAACTCTGATATCAGTTATAGGGAAATCAACTCTTAACATATGGGAAGATTGATGACTAACAATTTATAGCATGATATCAGAGCTATAGGTATTGTATTCAAACCCAATAACCTCAATTGTTGCTAACACTATTTTTCCTTTTCAGTTATTAAAATCTAACTTATGTAAAAAAATATAGAAATTATAATCTATATGTTGAGGTTTCTGTGTCCCTAGGTGTGTGGGTTTCTGTGTTGTTTTCTTTTTATTTCTTTTTCTTCAAAAAAGGCATAAGCTTCCCAAAAGGAAACAAATAGAGAAAAACATGAGTTACAAGGAATTGAATTTTCTGTATGGGGGAGAGAGAGACTATCATTGTCCGGGCGATTGCAAATAGATATTTATTGTCAATGAACAGCTTAGCTGTCCATAACAGCTTTGCTGTGTTCCATTGACAGCTTAACTGTCCATAACAGTTTTGTTGTAATTTGTTGTCCTAATTCATTTAGTTGTACACAGCTGTTGTCCATAGTCTATTTAATTGTAAATAATTGTCCATGAACAGCTGTCCATAGCTGTCCATAGACAACAATCCATGGCTGCCCACAAACTGTCCATAAACAAATTTGTCCACAATCACTACTGTCCATAGACAGCTTTGATGTATTTTGTAGGTTAGTTGTATTTTGTAAAGTCTATAAATAGAAAGAAATCATAAGACCAAATCATTCGGTCATTTTCATACAACATTCTTGACTTATTTTTGACATGGTATCAGAACTTCTTTGAGAAAAAAATTCAGTTTTCTATTTCTGAGAAAATCTTCATTGATATTTTTTTAGCGTTTGTTGCTAAACAAGTGTTCTTCGACAATCTCTGTTTAAGATCCTTATCTTGTTTTTTTAAGTTGTTTGAATATTTCTCGGGTTTTATTTACTTGCAATGGACACTGCACTAGTGTGTGTTAAGTTTATGGGAAAAAATTACTCTACCTGGGTTTTCCAGTTTGAACTTTTCCTCAAGAGAAAAGACCTTTGGAGCCATATTGATGGCACAGATGTTACACCAACATCTGATACTGTCAACTCTAAGGAAGTCGTGTCTTCTCCTTCTTGGGCTGTGCTTGATGCTCGAATCATGTCTCGACTTCTTAGTTCGGTGAAACCACATATCGTCACCAACTTAATGGCTCATCGCTCTGCTCACTTCATGTGGAATTATTTGAAGAAAGTTTATCATCAAGACAATGATGCTCGTCGCTTTCAATTGGAACATGCGATTGCCATGTTCCAACATGGTAGTCTTTCCATCCAGGATTATTACTCGACATTTTTGACTCTTTGGCATGAATATGCTGATTTAGTTACAACAAATGTTTCTATTGCTGCTATATCAATTATTCAAAATCTTCATAGGACTAGTCAGCATGATCAATTTCTCATGAAATTATGCCCAGAATATGAATCAATTCGCTCTTCTCTATTGAACAGATCTCATGTTCCTTCTCTAGATATTTGCTTTGGTGAGTTACTTCGCGAAGAACAACGTCTAAGTACTCAAGCTATTCTGGAACAATCTTATGGCAATTCCACGACGACAACTATGGCTTATGCAGTCCAAGGGCATAGATCATCTATGCTTTCTAAAAATATGCAATGTTTCTGCTGCAAAGAATATGGGCATATTACTGCCAATTGTCCTAAAAAATGTTGTTCTTATTGCAAGAAAAAGGGTCATATTATCAAAGAATGTCGTATTCGTCCCTAGAATCGTCAGGCCCAAGCATTTCAGACTTCTGTTGTTGTTCCTCCAGTAGCACCTATTGTAGCACATGTGTCTTCCTCAGGTGCTTCTCCTAATCTTCCACCTCCTGCAGCAACTTACTGCACTCCTGAAATGGTGCAACAAATGCTAATTTCGGTATTATCTGCAATGAGATTTCAAGGTAAAAATTCTACTACACTTTGGTATGTAGACTCAGGGGCTTCTAATCATATGACAAATACTCCCACAACTTTGTCTCATGTTCAGCCTTATGTTAACCAATCTACTATTCAGACGACCAATGGCAGTTCTTTGCCAATCAAAGCTGTTGGAAATGCTTCTTCTACATTTACTGATGTGTTTCTTGCTCCTCAACTTTCTACAA
This sequence comes from Hippophae gyantsensis, assembly GCA_030763125.1. Lineage (NCBI taxonomy): Eukaryota > Viridiplantae > Streptophyta > Magnoliopsida > Rosales > Elaeagnaceae > Hippophae > Hippophae gyantsensis. The sequence continues at coordinate 16,558,890 of CM061038.1, read as the reverse complement.
ATCTCATTTCTGTTGGTCAATTAGTTGATAACAATTGTGCTGTTAACTTTTCTGGTGATGGTTGTGTTGTGCAGGACCAGGTAACAGGGGAGCCGATCGCGAAGGGACCTAAAGTGGGACGTTTGTTTCCATTACTTTTACCTATTCTAGCAATTTATCCAATTCCATCTATTGAGTCTTTTGCTTGTAATAATATTCCTAATCTAAGTATAGTGTGGCATCGTCGTTTAGGCCATCCTAATACTCAAGTTTTATCGCATATAATGAACTCAGGCTTTCTTGGTAATAAAGAACGTTCTTCTTTACCTTTTGAATGTGACTCTTGTAAACTTGGTAAAAGCAAAACTCTTCCATTTCCTTTGCATGCTAGTAGAGCTTCTCATTGCTTTGATCTTATTCACAGTGATGTTTGGGGACCTTCCCCGATTACTTCACATGACAAATTTAAATACTATGTAACTTTCATTGATGATTATAACAGATTCACTTGGGTTTATTTTCTTCGCTCTAAATCTGAGGTTTTTCGTACTTTCACCGAGTTTTTAACATATGTTGAAAATCAATTTTCTGCAAATATTAAAACATTTCGCACAGATTTTGGTGGTGAATATTTGTCTATTGAGTTTCAGGTATTTTTGGCTTCTAAAGGTATCATCCATCAACATTCATGTCCTGCTACTCCTCAACAAAATGGAGTAGCTGAACGCAAAAATCGTCATCTTCTTGATATGGTACGTACTCTCTTGTTAGAATCTTCTGTTCCATCCATGTTCTGGGTTGAGGCTCTAAAGACTGCTACTCACTTGATTAATCGTTTACCTTCCCAAGTTTTGCACATGGAATCTCCCTATTTTCGTTTGTTTACTAAGCAACCTAATTATGATAATCTTCGTATCTTTGGTTGTGTATGTTTTGTTCATTTACCACCTCATGAGTGAAATAAATTATCTGCTCAATCTGTTAGATGTGCATTTTTAGGATATAATGTGTGTCAAAAGGGATTTGTTTGCTATGATCCTACATTACATCATACATGTATTTCTAGGAATGTTATTTTCTTTAAAAATCAACATTTTTTCCCTGTGACTTCTGTGCCCTCTTCTTCTACTGTAGTCCTTCCATCCTTTGAGCACCAGTTCTTAGCTCTTCCTCAAAACAGTTCTCGCTTCAAACCAGGAATGGTATATACAAGACAATCCCGCCCATAGTCTCTTTCGATGGTTCACCCGATATCTGATCCTAACATACACCAAAGTCAGTCAGTTGCAACACCTCCAGAGCCTCTGGTATGTCGCTCTTCTCGAGTGTTTGTACCCCCTTATAGGTATGGTTTTTCTTCTGGCAATTTTATTTCAGCTCTTACTACTGCATTGTCCAATTTTGATATTCCCACATGCTACTCACATGCTGTCAAGCATGATTGTTGGTGTCAAGCTATGCAGGAAGAAATTGTTGCTCTTGAGGCCAATCACACCTGGGACATTGAGTCTTGTCCTTCCACTATAGTTCCTCTGGGTTGCAAATGGGTTTACTCAGTCAAGATTCGCTCTGATGGAAGTTTGGATCGTTATAAAGCTCGGCTTATTGTCCTTGGGAACAAACAAGAATATGGTGTTAATTATGAGAAAACCTTTGTTCCTGTGGCTAAAATGACTACTGTTCGAACGATAATAGCTCTTACTGCTTCCAATGATTGGTCACTACATTAGATGGATGTTAAGAATGCTTTCCTTCATGGAGATCCTAAAGAATGTATTTATATGAAGCCACTTCCAGGGTTGTTTTTCTCTCCGACATCCAATGTGTGTAAACTTCATCGTTCTCTTTATGGTCTTAAACAAGCTCCACGGGTATGGTTTGAAAAATTTCGAACCACGTTATTACAATTTTATTTCATGCAGAGCAAATATGACACTTCATTGTTTCTTCGAAAATCAAACATGGGTATTGTTATCCTTTTGGTTTATGTTGATGATATTGTGATCACTGGTTCTGATTCTACTTTACTTGTCCAGCTCAAGACCCATCTCTCACAATCTTTTCATATAAAGGATCTTGGGTTTCTTACATTGCATCATAGCCCCTTTGGTATTTCCCTCAATCAACACAAATATGCTAGTGATTTGGTGACTACAGCTAAACTACAGGAAGCTACCTCTGTTGATACTCCTATGGAATTAAATGCCAAGCTTCACAAAGAGGAAGGTGACTTACTTGATCCCAACTTATATCGGAAATTGGTAGGTAGCCTTGTCTATCTCACCATCACTAGACCAGATATTTCTTTTACTGTACAACAAGTCAACCAATTTCTTCAGGCTCCTCGTCATCTTCATATGGTTGTTGTCCGTCGAATCATACGCTATGTTCATGGCACTTCTGCCCGTGGCTTATTCTTTCCTTCATGCAATTCTCTTCGTCTTGTTGCTTATAGCGATGCTGATTGGACTAGCTGTGTTGATACCCGTCGCTCCATCACTGGTTGGTGCATGTTCTTAGGTGATGCATTGATCTCCTGGAAGAGTAAGAAACAAGACAGAGTTTCTAAGTCATCTACAGAATCTGAGTATCGAGCAATGTCTCTTGCTTGTTCCGAAATTATTTGGCTTCGAGATTTGCTAGTTGAGTTAGACTTGTCTAAGACCGATCCTAGACCTTTACATGCCGATAATACAAGTGCTTTCAGATTACGGCCAATCCAATCTATCATGAGCGCACAAAGCATATTGAAGTCGATTGTCACTCTATCCGTGAAGCCTTTGAAGCTCGTGTTATCACTCTTCCACATATTTCTACTGAACTACAAATTGCTGATATCTTCACCAAGTCTCTCACTCGTCATCGACATTGCTTCCTAAGTCGCAAATTGATGCTTATTGATCAACCTGCATTAATTTGAGGGGGGCTGTCCATAACAGCTTTGCTGTGTTCCATTGACAGCTTAGCTGTCCATAACAGTTTTGCTGTAATTTGTTATCCTAATTCATTTAGTTATACACAGCTGCTGTACATAGTCTATTTAGCTGTAAATAATTGTCCATAAACAGCTGTCCATAGCTGTTCATAGACAACAATCCATAGCTACCCACAAACTGTCTATAAACAACTATCCACAGCTGTCCACAACTGTACACAGCTGTCCATAGACAGCTTTAATGTATTTTGTAAGTTAGTTGTATTTTATAAAGTCTATAAATAGAAAGAAATCATAAGACCAAATCATTCGGTCATTTTCATACAACCACAACAAACAGCCAAACTTTCTCTTATGATGCTAAACCATTCTCAAAAAAAATATTTAAATACAGACATCAAGATTCCTTGTATCACTTTAGACCTTCCCATATCAGGAAAAACCTACCTTCATTCAAGTGCATTTCCAAATACATATAAGAGAATTAATAAATGTAGGAAAGTAAAGCAAGATCATTGACTTTGCAACTAAGACACATATAGTTAAATAATAATACCCATTATCTTTCTAAGTCACATAATGGAATAAACTTAACTGCACCAAAGATCAAATTCTCACCATTTCAAGTTCATAATGTCACAAGATCAAAAACCATTCAAGTAAAACCTACTGAACAATAAGTTTTACTATGAAATGTTTTGTCAAGCCACACAAAGCAACTAAAAAATCATGATTTCATCTTAAAAATGCTGACTGGGACTGACATTAAAAATTAAAACAGAAGAATCAACCAAAAAAGTCATATTAAATTGTTAATCCCTTATGCAGTTTACTGTACCACATATGTAAAGAAATTTAAAGTCCCAACAAGACTATTAGATAAAATTTAGCAATTTAAAGTCCCAACAAGACTATTAGATAAAATTTAGCAATTTAAAGTCCCAACAAGACTATTAGATAAAATTTAGCAATTTAAAGTCCCAACAAGACTATTTAGATAAAATTTAGCAATTTAAAGTCCCAACAAGACTATTAAATTTGGCAACCGAAGAAAAAGCTGGTGATCTTACAAAGGCTTGACAAAGTAACAAATCAAGTAGACAATATTCTCTATACATAAGTGCATAACTACATTGTTTCACTACTAAATAAATGAACATGTAACTCATTAATACTAAATAAATGAACATGCAACTCATCCCATTAAACGTATCAATATAACTCTATTCAGAGAAACCTTGAGTTTGGAATGGGGGGAAACTAATCATAAATCATTGTAATGTTGAAAAATAAAATAATTATCTTGTGAAAACTTGTTGTTGAACTTTGTAAATTTAATAAAAGCTTCAAGACACGATATAATATCGCTCTTCTTAAGACGTTATTTGCCCCCACCCATTCGGTGATGTATTAAGGTTTAGCAAATACACCTCCTGATGTGGATCTTCTAAGCAAAAAACCCTAAGAACCCACAAACTCAAAGGAATAAGAACAATCGATTTGCTAGGAACGTGTTGAAGATGATTGGATTAAAACCCTAAGAAAACATGAGAAAGATATAAAGATATGATTCAGCATTAACCTCAGCATGAATTGCCAGATTGGTTGCAAGTTCAAATGTTCTATAATGAGTTCAATGGACAAACTCGAACCATAGTTGATGTTTTTTCTGGTGGAACTTTGATATCAAAGACAACTGAAGGTGTTACTTCTCTTTTGGAGAAAATGGCCTCAAACAACTATCAATAGCCAACTGAAAGATCTATGGCTAAGAAAGTTTCCAGGATTCATGAATTGGAGTCGTTTGCTGCCCTTTCAGTTCAAGTAACTTCTCTATCTCATCAGATTTCAGCCTTGACAATCCAAAGAATACCACAAAGTGCATAATATGTTGCAGACCCGAGTATAAAAATTCCGATGAATGAAGAAAATCAGGAACAAGTTCAATACATCAACAATTGGAACTACAATTATCGTGGTAAACCTATGCCAAATTACTACAATCCAGGGCTTCAAAATCAGGAGAATTTTTCTTATGAAAACACAAAGAATCTGTTACAACCTCCTCCAAGGTTTGATAGTCAACCAAGCGAGAAGATGTCACTTGGATGCCATGGTTTCCTTTGTTAAGGAGACCAAAGCAAGGTTTAAAAAAAGTGATTCACATATGCATAGCGTTGAGACTCATTTTAACAATATGGGAGCCACTATGAAAAATTTTGAAATGCAAATTGAGCAACTAGGCACAACCATCAATGCCCAACAAAGAGAAACCTTTCCTAGCAGTACAAAAGTGAATCCAAAGGAACAATGCAAGGCCATTGAGATAAAAGAAGAGGAGATTGTTAATTATACACTAAGAGAGACTGACATGCCTCCATTAATTTCATTTTATAACAATCCTCATATTCTCTCTACTCCACTTCCTTATCCTCAATGCTTTCAAAAACAAAAATTAGATAAATAATTTTCTAAGTTTTTAGATATTTTAAAGAAAATTCACATAAATATTTTTTTTGTAGATGTCTTGCAACAGATGCCAAATTATGCCAAGACAATCCTACTATTCTCTATACTCCACTTCCTTATTCTCAACGCTTTCAAAAAATAAAATTAGATAAGCAATTTTCTAAGTTTTTAGATATTTTTAAGAAAATTCACATAAAAATTCACATAAAAATTCCTTTTGTAGATGACTTGAAACAGACACCAAATTATGTCAAATTCCTAGAAGACATCATTTCCAAGAAGAGAAGGTTAGAGGAGTTCAAAACAGTGAAGTTTTCTAAAGAATGTAGTGTCATTCTTCAAAAGAAATTACCTCAAAAATTAAAAGAACCATGGAGTTTCACTTTGCCTTACACTATTGGAAATTCATTTTTTGATAAAGTTTTATGTGATATTGGTGCTAGCATTAATCTTATGCCACTATCTATTTATAGGAAATTGGGACTTGTAGAGATGAAACAAACAACAATTTCTTTGCAACTAGCAAACAGAACCATCAAGTATCCACGTGGAATCATAGAAGATGTATTGGTAAAGGTGGATAAATTTATTTTTCCTATTGATTTTATGGTGTTAGATATGGATGAAGACTAAAATGTCTAACTAATTCTTGACCGACCATTCTTGGTTACGGGAAGGACTTTAATGGATGTTCAAAAGGATAAGTTAACATTGAGAGTGAACAAGGAAGAGGTTACGTTCAACATCTACGAAGCCATGAGATTTCCAGAAGATCCAAACACTTGCTTTCGAGTAGATATCATTGAACAATGTGAAGTAGAAGCCTTTCAAGAAGATATGTCGACCAATCACCTAAAACTATGTATCACCACTTCATCTCATGCTTATGATTTTAATAACTCTGTTGTTTGTGAACCTGATTTACCTTTTGTTAGTGAAGAATTTCTCCACTGTGTATTTTCCTTGGAAGCATTGTAACATGTTACATCATGTAGCACAGAAGTGGAGAGGTTGGAGCCAATGGTAGCAAAGACTGATTATGTAATCTCTACAGAAAAAGTGCAGCAAACTACAAATCCAGATTTAAAGCAATTGCCTGAACATCTTCACTATGCATTCTTGGGTGATAGTTACACCTTTCCAGTGATTATTGCAGCATCACTTACACCCAAAGAAGAAGAAAAGTTACTACGTGTGTTAAGGGAGCGGAGAAAAAGCCTTGGAATGGAACATAAAAGGTATAAGTCCATCCATTTACATGCACAAGATCCTAATGGAGGAATCTTACAAACCATCAATTGAGTCCAAAAGAAGATTATATCCAGCAATGAAGAGAGTTGTGAGAGTTGAAATTTTGAAGCTTTTCAATGTTGGAATTATTTATGCTATTTCAGACAGCTCATAGGTAAGTCCAATGCATGTTGCACCAAAAAAGGGTGGAATGATGGTGATGAAAAATGACAACAATGATCTTATTCCTATAAGAACAGTCACGGGTTGGCATGTATGTATGGATTACCGCAAGTTGAACAAAGCAACAAGGAAGGATCATTTTTCACTTCCATTCATTGATCAAATGTTAGATCGATTGGCTAAATATCCCTATTATTGCATCTTAGATGGTTATTCAGGGTATAACTAGATTGCCATAACCCCAAAAGATCAAGAGAAAACTATATTCATATGCCCCTACAGAATATTTTCGTTTAGAAGGATGTCCTTTGAATTGTGCAATGCCCCAGCAATATTTCAACGTTGCATGATGGCTATTTTTTTTTATATAGTGGAAGATATAATATAAATTTTCATGGATGACTTTTCGGTTGGAAAAATATGTCATCTCTTTGTTGAGTTAGAGCATAAAGCTTTTGGGCTATAAAGAAGTTTAATTTTGATTTGAAGGCAGCAGGAGAAAAGCGACTTCTTCAATTGATAGATGAGTTCTGAAATGGTGCGTATGAAAATGAAAAGATCTACAAAGACCACACAAAGAAGTGGCATGACAAACAGATTCTTAGACGTGGGTTTGCTCCAGGACAACAGGTTTTGCTCTTCAATTCGTGACTAAAACTCTTCTCAGATAAGTTAAGATCAAGATAAACAGGTCCTCATAAAATTGACAAAGTTTCTACTTTTGGAGCAATAGACTTAAGGGACAAGGCAGGGCATATATTCAGAGTTAACGGTCAGAGATTGAAGCACTATTATGGAGAACAAGTGGAGAGGAATTGTGCATTTATTCCTCTTCGAAATCTTAATTGATGAAGATTGAAAAGTCTGACTATAGACTATAAAACAAGCGCTTATGAGAGACAACTCATAAAACTTTCCTTTTTATTTTATTTTATTTTACTATTTTTTTTATTTGAATAATTTGGATTTTTATGCTTGTTTATTTTGTAGGAATATAAAGATGAAAATTACAAACTAATACGGATCTACCATAAAACCAAGAAAATTTCTTTCATTTCTTCAATTTGTCTCACTTTTAAATTACAATGAGAACATTGTTTAGTTTAAGTTTGAGGGTGTCAACTTTTATAGTCTTGAGTTGTTGAATTCTCTTATCAAGCATGTATTTGAGTATAATTAAATTCGTTATGATTCTAACATTTATGATTGAGGATAGTTTTGAGGAATTTTTTTCAAAATCTGCTATTATGTTAGTCAAAGTTTTGTAGGTAAGGGATTTAAATCTTTGTTCTTGAAAATAATTAAACACATAGTAAATTTTTCTCTACTCTATTTTGCCTATGAACAGGAGTTGAATTAACTGTGTTAGGAAAAGTTTAATCTTTCTTTGCTCTAGAATCTGTTGATGGATCCTTAAGGCGAAATCCTAATTGATACCAAATATTAGAGAAATGATCTAAACAATTTTTTTGTCACAACCAAAAAGCTTTCTAAGCCGTCCTAATTATCACACCATCATTGCATGGTATATTCCCATAGTCAACCCCTTGAGTCTTATTTTACATAAACTTTTATTTGTTCTTTTAACCACATAAACCATTTCTATTATAAGCCTAAAAAACCATGAATTTACCTTAAATTTTGAGAAAATACTTTGGTAAAAATTTGCAATTAAAAATAAAGTTCAAATTAAATAATCCTACATTATGTTTTCTCTATTTGATTTAAGTGTAAAAAAAATAAAATGAAAGGCAAGAATCGAAAAAGGAAAAAAAACACTATTTATTGAGTATGACAACAATATTGTCATCAATATGAACATATTGTCAAGAAAGAGCTATGGTGTAAATCCTGTAGATATTCTTTTTGTTGTTTTTCTACCAAGTATTCTCCCAGTTTTCTTTGATTTTTCATATCCATTTCTTTCTTAGCCCTCACCTTCTGGCCTGTCATTACAACCCTAATTAAAAACCTTTTGATCTCTGATTTTGGTATTTGATTACATTAGTAGAGAGGATTTTTAAAAATTGGACTTATGGAGTTAAGTTTTGAAATAATTCTTTTGATTTCATTTATTCTACTTTTATCTGAATTTGCTGATGGTTTGGAGCTAAATTGACTATTTCACACACATACACTCAAGAACTTAGCTTTAGGTTGAAGTAAATGCTTAACTCTTGCTTGACAAATTGCTGAATTTTAATTGATTTTCTTGCTATCTTCGATGTAAAAAGAATAAGTTATTAGTGATGAAATCTAAATTCAGATCATGGCTTGGTGAGTGATAGAAGTTCTCTATGGGATCTTGTTAACACTGTCTACAGTTGTCTTTTCTTTCATTTTCTTTTTGTTTGAGGACAAAGTTTTAAGTTCCCAGTATTTGATGACTTCCATAATTTGACATAATTTATCACTTCTCAACTTTAACTTTAGTCTGATTTTATTTATTTTTTATTGAACTTAGATTTCATTATTATTATTTAAATTTTATTGCAGATTTGAAGATAATGAAGATCCAAAATTTTTAGAAACATATCATCTAAGAACTCTCAAATTTAAATGAAGATTTATTTAAATATAATTTAAAATAAGATGTATATATATATATATATATAAAAGGAAGTAAGAGAATTTGAGATATATATATATATATATAAGAAACAAAATATATATATAAGCAAAGGAACGGAGGAGAACAACGGCGAGAAAAAAAAAAGCGAAGAAACAAAAACTGAGAGAAAAAGGAAGCACTGTAAGAAATTAAAAGAGAAAAGAACAGCGACGCAGATAGGAGAAAAATAGATTGGCGCACAACAGAAAAACGTGAAAGAATATTCTTTTTGCGAGTCAATTTCCTTTCAATTCCTCTCAAAAAATTATGGTGAATTCGTTTATGTTAAATTTAATTTTTAACATGAACTGAATTTTATTTATTTTAGAAAAAAGATGTAATTTAATTTCAAATTATGCTTGATTTTTTATGTTAATTGGAATTATTTTTCATGTTTGTCTGATTTATTCTGAATTTAATGCTTCTAATTAACTAGTCATTAATTAGATGATTTTAATCTTATGATTTACTATCAAAAGAAGGAATTATAAGATAGATCTGGAATATTTTGGCATAGATAAATGTAGAGATCGAAAGACTTATATGAACTTGTGTAGTATTAAAATCATTAATCTTAATGTTTTCTTACTTTATTAAATTGCACTCTTATGTAAATTGATGAACAAGAATGTTTCCAATTGATTATCGAAAGAGACTTTTGGATATTTTTTAGAGATTGCTAACAAACAGAGAAAATTAAATTCAATTAGCTAGATGAATAAAGTATAGTGAGGGATTAGGTGAAATCGATTTCCTAAAAGTTTTCTTCCCATTAATTTGATCTTTGAACAATATCTTTATTTTCTTTTGCATAATTTCTTTAAATTGATTTTATTTTAAATCTCAAGTACAACAACTTTTAGTGATTTTTCTAAATAAAATTGAGATTAGTATAATTTTGATATTTGTCAAAAGTAATTTACCAATCCTGAGGACAATACTCTTCTTATCACTTTATTATAAAACTACGATATTGTACACTTGTAGTTTTACACCGATAAATATGATAAGCAAGCCAATAAGGGGCGATTGAAGGTTGTTTTTCAACCTAGAGATTGGGTTTGGGAGCACATGCGTAAGGAGAGGTTTCCTACATAATGCAAATCAAAATTGCAACCTCAAGGAGATGGACCTTTTCAAGTCTTGGAATGGATCAATGATAACGCCTACAAGCTAGATTTGCCAAGTGACAGTGACTGGTAATGTTAGTACCACTTTTAATGTTACTGATTTATCTTTGTTTGATGTAGGTGATTCGAGGACAAATATTTTCGAAGAGGAGGAAATAATGGAGATCAAGGTGTCAACCAAAATGATGTTCCCAAATATTCTCAAGATCATTTGCAAGGAATTAGCAGTCCAATATGACTAGGGTAAAGACAAAGAGGATGAATGAAGCTTTGCAAGGCTTGATCATGGAAGTGCAATACAAAAAGGCTATGCTGGAAGATTCTAAAACTAAATTCGATGATTCCAAAGTTTCACCAAGAATGATCTATTACCTTTTTATGCAAGGGATAGATTTGAAAGATCAAATTGGGACAAGGATTGATCTAAGAAGTAATTTTTGTTTTAGTTAATTATGGAACTTTTTATATTTTATTTATCATAAGTCCTTTTTTGTCTTTTATTTTCAATTATGGGCCTTTTATCTCTTGAATTTGCGCCTAGGGTTTTTCTTTAGGCTTGAATTTGCACCTAGGGTTTTCATGAGAGTTTGTTGTTATAAAAACGCAACAGCTATGTAATTCCATATATCATTAATAAAAGTTTATTTCAGAAAACTTTTTGCTTTGTTTTCTTGTGTTCTTGATTGAATGCTTGAATTCGACTTATCAAAGGAAGTGATCATCCTTTATGGCGTCTCAAGATTAAGGTTTTAAGAACTTTGTTTCCTTAGGTTTCTAATCCGATCATACCAAAGGTTAGGGTTTTAAGGACTTTGTTTATTTAAGGTTCTAATCCAATCATCTTTAACACGTTCCTAGCAAATCGTTTGTTCCTATTCCTTTGAGTTCATGAGTTCTTAGAGTTCTTCACCTAGAGAGTCCACATCACCTCCAGTACACAATGAAGTTTTTGTTGTCTGCGTTATACAAACGAAGACAACCTAAAACACCTTAAACTTGAAGAACACTCGATAGGTGTATATATATATATATAGATATATAATATTCTAATACTACAGTTACTAGAATATTAATTTGTATATTTAAAACTTATAAATACTTTATTACAAAATAATATTTTGGATAGAAAATTAATACGAAGAGAATTGCTTTGGTATTTATAGAATAATTAAGCACCCACATTGTATTGCTTCATTTCTAGCCTTAGATCTTGATCCAATGTTTAGATTTTAAATAATACAATTTTATTTCATCAAGAGTCATGTTTTATTATCAATCAAAGGTCCAGATCACACCCTAAAGATTGTATGGCTTAAATTGCACCTCCTTTCATTGGTCAACCCTTGGTCAACATGAGTCAATCTTTGGTCAACGTGAATCAACCCTCAGTCAACACAAGTCAATCATTGATTAATGGTTATGATTAACCATCATAATAATTCATCAAATTTAAAGATCATAAATTAACCATCATGACCTTTCATGGATCCAATGATCATGATCAACCATCGTAATGGTTCATCAAATCAAAGGTTATGAATCAATTATCATGAACCTTAATGCATCCAAAGGCCATTAATTCATCAAATTTAAAGGTCATAAATTAACCATCATGACCTTTCATGGATCCAATGATCATGATCAACCATCGTAATGGTTCATCAAATCAAAGGTTATGAATCAACCATCATGAACTTTCATGGATCCAAAGGCCATACAAATGAATGTAAATGGTTTATACATTTTGAAAATCTCTTCAACATGTAACTCCAATCCTTGGAAGTAACCAACCTGAAAGCATTCAGCACCAAGATAGCTTTGTAGCATTCGAATAACAGAAGCCCCTTTTCTGTAACTTATTGCATCAAATATCTCATCAATTTCACCTGCATGATTTATCTCAACCTGGAAGGAAAGAATAATCAATACAATGCATAACTAAATGAGTACAGATTAAAAACCTATTAAAACTAAATTTAGTAAAACCTAAGTCTCAACAAGAGTACCTCGATTGGGTGGGATTCTTCAAGCCCATCAAGTCTGAGACCCTCGGTAGACTCTTCAAGAAATTGTGTCCATATTTTCCACTCTGGGAACAAGCTATCAGTAGCTAAATAGCTCACCTAAACACAAAAAGGATTACGTCGATAGAAATGTGGCAAAGGTCTAGCGTATTTTAAAACTAATAACACAGATATACCCAAGTCGCAAATCCCTCATTCAGCCACAAGTGTGTCCACCACTCCATGGTTACAAGATTGCCAAACCACTGGTGTGCAAGTTCATGGGCTACAACAGTGGCAACCTAGTAAATCAGTGAACAAAATGATTAATTTAGCAAGTGTGATTGTAGAAGGGCACAAAACTAAATATGCAAAAGCTATGTTCTTGCAGACGACAACAATCAAAAAGATCAATTTACCCTTTGCTTGTTGGCAGCTGCAGAGTGCTGCTCGTCATACAGTAAAGCTGTTTCACGGTATGTAACTAAACCATAATTCTCCATGGCTCCAGCAGCAAAATCAGGGATAGCAATCATATCCATTTTGGGCAAAGGATATGGCACAGCAAAATATCTGAAGAACTAAGTTGTCAATACAAAATCCAGATGGAAGGAAAGAGGGAAAAAAAAAAGAACAACTAAACAAGAAGTGCTTAAATCATAAATCCTAAAAAGTAATTATTAGGTATAGCTCACAAAGTACAAGAAATTCAACTTTTGGATTAAGAATTGATAACTAAAAGATTCCCTGCAAATTCAGCATATAACTTACTCTTTGAACAGTTCTAGGGTCCTGACAGCAACATGCAGGGCAAACTTTCCGTGGTTTGCCTTACCTACTTGACAGTATACTCTAACTTTGACCCCTGCTAGAAGAAGTATTATTGAATTAGCCAGAAGAAGAGTTATTTTCCATAAAAGATCATGGGAATTCCATGAAGTTTTACCATCAGATGTATGATCTTCAACATAATCAAACAAACCAACAACCATTGCAACCAAATATGTAGACATAATTGGTGACTCTTGATACGAAACTGTCTTGACACGTCCATTCACTTTCTCTTCAAGCATTGGCATGTTGGAAAGCGCTACTAGTTCGGATGGCACATCCAATGTAATCTTAAATGTAGCCTGTAAATCCGAAAGCATGTTAGAGAAGAGGGAGTCAAGTCCTCAGCTCCAAAGCACAATTATTTCAACCAAAATTTTCCGAATTGATTCCCATTCTGAATTTGTTTAGCTAGAATAATCACAGACTAGCTTCATGAACAGGAAGACAGATCCTTTATGTTGCTTTTTCTCAAGATTTACTGAAAAATGGCTTCACTTATTTTCAAGAACTGCCAAAATTCATGCAGAGCAGATTTAATATCAACAGATAAAGAAGAGAAGAAAAAGAGACCTTGCAAGCAGGTTCATCCCAACATGGAAAGCATCTTCTAGCATCAGCAGGTTCAAACTGTGTGACTGCCATATTCTTCTTCTCACCATCATGATCATAAGTACTGCAAGTAAAGACAAAAAGTAAAATTCTGTGTATCCAACATAATCAATGTAAAATTCTTGTGCTCTGGTTACCTTCTGTAGAAACCTTTCATTTTGTCGTTCAAAATCCCTTCAAAACCAATGGCTAAAACTCCTAATCCAGTAGGAAGCGTCTCTGCAAACTCCAAGACCAAAATCTCATCATCTTCAAAAGCTTCTACTTTTTGGGGATGGAATACCTACAGGAGTATTCATTTATTTGAGACAAGAGTTCATTCAAAACTTGGGTAGATGGAGTCAAGTGAATGAAAAAGAAGAAACATGTAAAATATTGGCCTCCAAATTGGTCTTAGTGATCATCCAGATGAGGCTTCCTTTTCTTTCGAGTCATAAAGCAAAATTAAACTAATATAATGGTCATTGTTTTACTTGAAATACTCTCCAGTTTTCTAGAATAAATCAGGGCCATTACGAATTGATTGAAGCCCCAAACAAGACTTCTCTCATTCATTTGGTACTCAGTAGCTGATCGCAGAGTCATGTAATTTGAAGCAGTTGTGATCATTTTGTAACTGTCCCATAAATTTTTCAGCTCAAGTTCTTAACAAAAACACAAAGCACTAGTCCTACAACACCTCTTTATATTAAGCCATCGATCTAAATCGACCAAATGAAGAAAAACTAGCCAAAGAACAAACTTTAAAGACCTAGAAAACTCAGCTAATTAAATTCGAGAATCGAAAATTTTCAAATATTAGTTTCTCTTCTGCTCGGGTGATCTCTCCGATACATACAGTAAAAAAAAGACTACTCATTGACAGCTTCAAAATATACCAATAAAAACGAAACAAAAGCGATCAGAAAAGTCATATACATAAACAATTACCTTGGAAGAGTTTCCATTGGTACAAGATACAGAACTAGTATTGATTGTAAGCTCGGCGGTATTGAGAACAATGAAGCGAGTATCGGAGACGATATCGAGGTCAATGGAAACAGAACCAGCAAATTTACAAGAAGTGAGGTCCGGTTTAAGCCGGACATCGTATCGTTTCGGTAAGGCAAATTTCGGCAACCGAGGCTGGCCTTTGAATTGTTCCATTTCTGTTTTCCAAGCTAAGTGGATCGCTCTCTTGCGTTGATTAAACGAGAGAAAAGAGAATACGTGTGAAGTAATATAAACACTATGTAATGTACAGAGATGAACTCTGAAAAGTGAAAGCCTATATATATATAGTGAGAAAGTATTTTTAAAACGACGTCGTCTTAGTTCAGAAAGACCAAGTTCCAACCCGATTTAAAAGAGGTAAGTTTAAAAAATAATGATATAAATTAATATTAAAATTATACAAAATTATATTATTAATATCTTATTTTATAAAAAATATATGAAATAAAATATACTAATAAATTAACAATTACAAAGAAGAAAATTTACTATTTAAAAAATCTTATTTTTTAATATTTTACAGGGATTAAATTTACATTTTAAGTTATTTTGAATTAAATTATATTTAAATTAAAAATCATAATAAATTAAAAATCTTATGATTTTTAATTTATTCATAAAAAAATATAATATTTTATATATCTGTCTTAAAATTGTGTTCCACTCGATACTCACTCCGTTTAAAAAGGTGATCGTATCAAACAAAGAATTTAGATCAAATTGTTTCATTTCTGTTTTCCAAGCTAAGTGGATCTCTTGCGTTGATACTAAAGAGAAGTGAGTATAAATGTAAAATAATATAAACACTGTAATGTACAAGTTACAAGTATGAATTCTGAAAAGTTAAAGCTTATATAGAGAGAGAAAGTATGTTTAAAACGATGCCGTCTTGGTTCTAAAAACCCAAGTTCTAACCCGATTTAAAAGATGTAAAATTTCATAATGATATTAGACTTATATAACTATAATTTTTAATATTAAAATTTATAGTGTATCTTACTTTATAAAAAATATATCATTAACTTTTTTCAAAAAATATAAAATAAATTATACGTAAAAATTAAAAATTATAAAATAATAAATTTTGTTTAAAAAACTTATTTATTAATATTATATATTAATTAAATTTATTATTTTATAATATATTTGATTAAATCATACTTAATTGAAAATAACATAATTTAGATTTACTCTTGAAAAATATAATATTTTTACTCATATCAAACAAAGAATATAGACAGGTGGCGTTTTAGGCTTGCCGTCCCCGAGATGGGTATCCTAAAGAAACAGAAGAAAAGCTCGTCGTCTGCTTCGTCAACATCTCCGTGCGCCGAACTTAGAGAAGCTTATAATAGATGCTTCAATAGGTTAGCTTTACTGCTTTCTCGTAAATTGGGTTTTCTACTTCTCTATCCGATTCATAAAAAGTTACATGCAGGTGGTACTCTGAGAAGTTTGTGAAGGGAGAGTGGGCTAAAGATGTTTGTGTTTCTGAGTGGCAGAAGTACAAAACTTGCCTTTCTGTATGTTTCTTGTTTCCTTTTACACCTTGTGTTCCTTTCTTCTTGGTTCATGGTTCAATATTCTAGTCTCGTAGGAGCAGAGGAATCACACCTATCCATCCCTAAGAATTTGTTTGGTTGTGCTCTTGACCCAACAGTTATTAGTAGTTTCTTCAATCAAAAGTGATTTGATTTCAGTAAGAAGAAACAACGATTATATGTTTCCTTATGGCTCGTTTTGTAATATGTTCCGTTTTCTGTTTTCTATATTCAAACTCAAGTTTTTTAGTGTTTGTTTGAAAGCTAATTCTGTTTTCAGTTTTCATTTTAATTGGAAACAAATTCCACTTAGTCTAATTTTGTTAGTTGGAAAAAGAAGTTTTTGAACGCAAGAAAATAGAACTCGTTACAAAACGAGTCCTATGAGGCATAAAATCTATCTAGAAATTTTTTTGCTGCATAAACAAACGTATCGTAACCTTAAATGTGATGTCCCCTTAAGGATCATCTCATACAATTACTAGATGTATTTCCTTTTTGTTAGTTAAATTTATCAACTTTTTCATCTGGGCAGGAACATTTGGAAGATAAACATCTGAGACGAATATTGGAAGCTGATGAAGGGCTTGCAGGTTCTAAAATTCAAGTTGATCCTGCTGATGCAACTGATGGTAATAAATAGTGACAGTGGTGTCTTTCACTGGTATTTGCTGAATCAATAGCAACTAAATTAATTACCGAGAGAATTGAACTTGTTCCTTGAATTGTGCCTCTCATTTCTGATGGTGTCAATTTAATTTATTTGTACTCCATTTTACTGACATGGTGAATTTGCTTTGCTGATTTCTTAATGGAATTTGACATTTTGTGATCAATTTTTTTGTCAATTAAATGGGCTGAATCATGTCATATATTCATCTGCTAGAACATCGTAAGTGTGTGCTTCCTATTAGCCCTAAGTTTTGAGAAGTTTCACTATGAATTTAAGGGTTTATTGGTTTGTGCTTCCATTAAAGTTGGTTTCAGACAAAAGCAAATTTAGGAAGCACATATAATGTACATTTATCAGCAAGCACGAAATGTGCTTTCTAAGCCCCAAAAGCACTTCTTATAATTTTTTTCTGTTTGGTTTTGAAGTGCTTTTTTTTTCTTTTTTTGGTGCTGTCATAAGTGCTTTTATAGGGTTTGCAGAAACACTCACTCTAAGTTGGTGTGTGTAGGATAGTAATATGGAAATCGTGTCTATGGGAGTTTCTCACCTGGGTTTTGTTCAGAAAATAACCTCCCCTACCATGCATTACAGTAATTGAGAAACAATTTTTTTATTATTATTTAGATTAGACAAACAAGTCCATGACAGAAACTGAGTAGAGTGTGCAGAAGCAGAACAAGACAAGACATATAACTCCTCATTGTCTTTTAATAAGCTTGCATTCAAATTGAAATAGAGCTCTGGTCATTTCATTTCTTTTTGAACACGAAATGAGCAACCATCCACTCTTCCCCATTGTTATATCCAAAGAGTTCTGCTACAGCAATGAAGAAGGTTCTCCAATAAACTGTCCATTTCACAGCTGAGTCCTTCCCATAAGTTGATTCCATGACTGGTTTAATGGTAGCCAAATTTTTGTCCATTCTTTTGAGCCATTCTTCACTGCAATTGAAACGGTTCACAGATTCATTTGAGAATCTTAAGAATTCTGAACATTTAGATGCGTGACAGAGCATTAAGTTTTTTGTATTTTATCACAAATATAAAATGTTACGATGGAATGTATGATAATGCTAACTTGCATGAGCAAATAAATATTATGGTGTCATTTTGTAACAAATTATGTTTTCAAGTTTTGTATTGAAATTAGCTTTATATTTTCTATTTCATTTAACAAAAGAGGGAGAGGGTTACAGAAGTTCTCAGATTATAAAGTTAGTTTTGTTTAATTCATCCTATTTTAAAATATATTTTTTTAGTTTTTTAGCTTAAAAAAAACGGTGAATTAAAGATAAATAATATTTTTTTAATAACTTCTCTATTAAAACGTGATAAAAGATAAGTTATTAAGAAAAATAAAATTAAAATTTAGTATGAAATTATTTAAGAAACAATGATAATATTTTAATATAAAATTATTAAATATATTTTTATTTTAAAAAATATTTAATGAAATATTAAAATAAATATAATGATAATAATCAAATATTAAAAGGATTTTTTTATGAATTTTATTATATTAATGTCATTTGTAGTTACTAAAGGATCAAGTTTTAATTAATTGATAAAAAAATAATATTTCAATAAAAAATTATTAAAATAATATTATTTATTCGATATCTTTTTTTCAAAGTTAAAGGACTAGAAAACATAATTTTGAATTTGAGGGATTAAAAAATATTTTTAAATTTGACGACTAAACGTACATTAAGTCTTAACCTAAGTGATTTCGTAGATTTGTATTTTTTAAGAAATTAGAAATTTGTTTTGATTTTATAGATTTTTTTTTTTAAGAAATTTGAAATTTGTTTAATTACAAATTCTATTTTTTTTGTTTTCTAAAATATGAATACATAACATAGAACACTTCTTTGAACATAGTATCAAACTATGTTGCTTGTTTTGTTTTGATTTTTCTAACCAGAACTCTTTTTTTTTTTCATATTCTAAATATCAACTGTCTTATTGAGTACAAAAATAAAAATAAAAAGGTGTGGTTGTGCTCTTCATAAAAAATAGATTTTAGATTAAGATTTGAAATTAAATAACATGATATTTTTTTCACTTTATTTTTACAAATTAAACGTATTAGTCATCTTTATTAAAATTGATGTATTTTAATTTTTGGACATTTTAATTATTTATTGTCAATTTTAGTTATCATTTTATTTTAAAAACTTAAATTTGATCTAATTAAATCTTATTCACAGGATGTTGGCATATATTTGTAAATAAAAATATCTTTAAAAGTTGAAAAAAAATAGAGTAATTAAAATTATCAAAAGTTATCTAAACTGATTAAAGTATCCATAAATATAATACTAAGGTGATTAAGGTGATTAACTGTATTAATTTAAAATAAAGTAATCAATATATTCAATTTATAAAAATAAAGGATTAAGATGGTTTTTTTTTAATTTAATCATGAAGTTTTACACTATGAAAATAGAAAACAAGTTTTAAAAGCTTTTCTTTCAACTTTCAAAGTTAGACCAAAAATAGAAATCATTTTCAATTAGAATTAACACCGCAAGCAGAAATAGTTATCAAACAATACTAAATTTAAAAACTTGAGTTTGAATTTAGAAAATAGAAAACAAATCACTTTACGAGGGACTGTGTTACCCTTACCTTGTTTGTGCATAATGCTTCCCGTTGACAAGCCAATGATTGACAACGGAAACATTATCCTGAGCCAAGATTATTACGGGGATGTTAGAAACAATCATTACTAAATGTTGTAGTCATTTCATATGCAATGGAACGCAAATGATAAAACGAATAAAAATACGATAAATTTGAGAGAGATGAGTACATAGATGACCTGGAAATAAAGTAGCAGATTTGCAGAAGGCATTGTGCCACCTGTAAAGAAGTACCTTGTGATCCAATCGTCTTCATTTATGTCCTAAAAATAAGCAAAAGGTCAAGAAGTCAAGAATTATATGATAAATCTCAATGAAAATAACAATGTCAATGAAGCTGCATGGACCAAAAGGGCATACCTCAAAGTGGTAAGCAAATGTTTTATGGCAAAAGTGATGAACAAATAGAAGACTATCATGTTTCATCCATCCTGATATCTTCTTTAGAAGTTCTTTATAGTTCTTCATGTGCTGTTAAATAGCAAAACCAATTCAACTAACTCAAACAATTTGAATAGTATCTATATCACTCCACTAGAAAAAATAATGAATAACAACATTAAAAATGACAATTTCTTTCTGGTGCGTAACTTTTTCATAACTTGTGCACTAAATTACTCACAAAAATAATTCATGAATTTAAGCTCTCCAACTGCGATAGCTAGTAGAAAATAATAATATGAAAAAGCTTACCTCAAACATTTCAATAGAAAATATTCGGTCATATGAAGCCTCCATTTCAAACGTAGTGATATCTGCAACAATGATCTCCACATTGTTTATCTGAAGTTCCCTACAATTAAATTTTTTTACAAGGTATTGTTGCTACTTGTTAGGTTCATTCCTTCAAATAACTAACTGAGAACAAAATCCACCTAGTATACAATTAACCACATAAGATTAAGTTAAATAAACCATTCAAATATTTATTGATTACTCGGTGTTTTATTAAGTTTTAATTACCATAATTTTATATGTAACTATAAAATGTATATGGAATTATGTTCACTTACTTTAAATTGAGTATTTGTTTTCCTTTTTTTCTACTTGGATTGAAAATAATATACATATTCATATGATTGAGTCATTGGTTTCCAAAATAGTGTAAAAGAAAATTTTTCAAATCATTGCTATTTGAGTCGGATTTGTTCTGAAAAGGTTGAGACATATGAAATTGTTTGTTGATACGACCAAAGTCAAGAATGTTTATTATTGTTAATGTTGTGATTCTTTAAAAAATTAACATAAAATAATCACAATATATAAATCGTAAAATTTTATCCACCAATTAGTTAAGATATGGTATTTGGTGGGCTTAAATGATAATCTTTTTAATTCTTTATGATTCAAGTATGATTTTGAGAATCTTAAGAGAGTAAAACATGATTACTGGAAGTTTACACATTTGCATTGGGCCTCCTCGTGTGGGTCGCAAAACATTAGGCGTTTTGCTAAGTACATCGGGCCTTTTTACTAAATATAACCTGAGAATATGAGGTCTATAAATATCTCATATTCTCTATGGTTTCCTCATTCCAACATCGTCATTCGATCTTATGTTTTCTCTAGTTTCTCACCCAAGTTTTCTCTTAGTCTCTTGGTTCTTTCGAGGGTTTTAAATGTTAATCAATAAGTTTGTGATAGTGTTCTTGAAGTCTCGATCATAGAGACTTGTCGACTTGCTTTTAATCTAGTTTTGCTCTATTTTTAGAGTGGAGCATTCGTTTTTCTTATCGTTGTAATCTTATACTCGAATTATTTTTTTCATAGTGATGATTCCTTGATCCTTCATGTAGATGTAGGAAATGAACCGTATAAAAATCTTGTGTTCTTATGGTTTTCTTTTCAGTTTGTACTTTTCTTTAAATTGAAACTGTGAACATTTTTTCTTCAATGTTCAAAATTCTTTCTAGGCATTATATTATGTGTCCAGTAATATCGAGCTCTCGCTAGGCCTCTGTCCCAACGTGAAATAATCCCCCGACATGAAGAAACTCTCGAGATAAATTTTATAAGTGTAAAGTAATCTTTTTTATTTGGTGGGAAAGCTCTATGATCTGATTCTTATTAACCTTCCTCTTTTTATACATTTTTTGATAATTGAAACAAACGTCTACTTTATAAGAAAATGCGAAATTGAAGCTAAAAAAATGGGAAACATGACCTGTGAATAAGGCCACCACTGAAAACACAAACGTGGCCTCAAAATATAACCATAATAGCAATAGATATGATCCAAGACTAACTGAATTTGAAAGAATCAACTGAACAAAATAAATGTACTGAATATCCTTAGGAGATGGCACGTAACAATCCACCCCTTGAAAATGGCCTTGTCCACAAATCTGTTAGGGAGCAACGACGGTTTCGTCCAATTCTTCTAGCATAGTCTCTGCCACTTTTGAGTGATTTTTTAGTTGCTTCTTGATTAGCGAGATATGCACCACATGATGAACTTTACTTCATGTAAGAGCAGTATGTATGCCACAAGTCCGATACGTTCAATAATTTGGTAGAATCCATAGTATTTAGCAGATAGCTTATGCTTTCGATCACCTATCAATAAGTGTTATTGATAAGGTTGTAGTTTAAGGTAGACCCAATCGCCTACTTCACATTGCCAATCCTTCCTTCCTTTGTCATATGTCGTCTTCATCCTTTCTTTGGTTTTGCAGAGTTTTTGTTGTAGTTAACAAAGAACCTGATCCCTTAGTCGCAGCTCTTGGTCCACTTCGACCTTGCGGGCATGTTAGGACCGATAGTCGGCGTCCATATACCACTTCAAATTATGTGAATCCGGTGGAAGAGTGTCAGCTAGTATTGTAGCAAAACTCTACCCACGGCAACCAACGGGTCCATTGTTTTGGGTGTCCTCTTGTAAAACACGTAAATACATTTCTAGAGTGCGGTTAGTTACCTCCGTTTGCCCATCTGTTTGCGAATGGTAGGATGAAGAAAAACAAAACTCGGTCCCTTGTAGTCGAAATAGCTCCTTCCAAAATAAACTAGTGAAAAAAGGGTCTTTATCGCTCCCTATGAACTGTGGTACTCCATATAATTTAAGGACATTCTTATAGTAAGCTTAGGCGACGTTAGATGCAGTGATTAGTGACGTCATTGCAATGAAGTGTGCCATTTTGGACAACCGATCCACCACCACCATAATGGTCGTCTTACCTCTGGAATTTGGAAGGCCGATAATGAAATCCATAAAGACCTCAATCCATACAGTAGTGGGCATGGATAGGGGTTAAAGGAACCCAAATAGCGCACCTTATTCTCTTTAATTTCTCTAACAAATGTCACAAGCTTTGATGGTTTCTAATACCTACCGCTTCATCACCTACCAGTAGAATTGTGACTATATTCGTTGGAGAGTTTTGTGGAGCCCTTCATGGGTAGCAGAATGAAAACCTTGAAAGACTTCTGTCGTCAGTGAGGAAGAGGGAAGCAAATAAATTCTATTTTTGTAGAAGAGTAACCCTTTTTTGCATGTCTATGGCCCTAGTAATTCTCCTTCTTAATACAACTTATACAGCTTTTGCATCTCCACGTGGCTTTTGTTTTCATCCTGAATGATCACCAACTAGGTTGAAACTAACTCTAATATTGCCATCACTTGCACCGGTTCATCTCACCTAAATAGAGCATCTGTTGTTGAATTATCTTTCACTTGCTTGTACTCTATGGAGAAGTCCTATCCTATTAGCTTGCTAAGCCATCTTTGTTGAACTAGGGTAGTGATTTTCTGACTCCGCAAATATTCAAGGCTTTTGTGGTCAGTGCAAACCACAAATGTCCTTCCCAACAAGTAGGGCCACCATTTTTGAACTGCTAACACCAAAGCCAACATCTCTTTGTCATAGGTGGATAAGGTTACATTCCTCCATTTGAGAGCTTGACTAAAGAAAGTTATGGGTCTCCATCCTTGAGTGAGTACTGCACCAACACCAGAATAAGAGGCATCACATCCAATAATGAAATTTTTTGTGAAGGCAGGTAATTCTATTAGACATATTAGGTGTCTATCACTAGTTGAATATATTAGTTGTGTATTAGGTGTCTATCACCTAATAGTGTCCCTAGCTTTGTATATAAATATGTAGTATCTTTGAATGGAAAATAAGAACAGTGAATTCTGAGTTTACATGGTATCAGAGCCTTTGGGTTACAAAATTGAAAATTTTTCCGTTCAAGTTAGGGTCTGATTTTCGATAAACACAAATTAGGGCTTCGTGCATTTTTAGGTTCCAACTTGGAACACCTTTTTGGAGTGGAAAATTATTCTCACCGCCGGCACAGGGAAGAAGCCTAGCCGCCGATCGGCCAAACACCAAAGTCCGGTCACCACGTGCCACCGTGACTTTCTACCATCTTCTCACGTGACAGCGCGTCCCTGTAACAGTCTTCTCCGGTCATCCTTGTGTTGTTCTCCAACGTTCCCCTGCATCATCTGTAGTGGTTTGGCACTCATCGCTTTGTGATTGTTCAGGTTTAGGTTCTTCCAATTTTGTGTTCTTGTTCGCTACCCTTGTTGGATTTTGTTTGTTCATTTGTTCGCTGCCTTATAGTTTGTAGGAATTATGACTGAAAAGAAATCTAATATTGTGACGGATATGGTGCCTGTGATGTCTAAAATCACGAACCATAAGCTCAATGACTCAAATTATTTGGCTTGGAGCAAGACCATTCGAATTTATTTGAGAAGTATCGACAAAGATACTCATTTGACTAATGATTATCCTAAAGATGATTCAAAGCAGACATGGCTTAGAGAAGATGCACACTTATTTCTGCAGATTTAGAATTCTATTGAGAGCAATGTAATTGACTTGATCAATCATTGTGAATTCGTTAAGGAATTGATAGATTATTTGAATTTCTTATATTCTAGTAAAGGAAATCTTTTTCGCATGTATGAGGTATGCAAAGCATTTTACCATACAGACAAACAAGATCAATTCCTCACAAATTATTTTATGGAATTTAAAAGGACTTATGAAGAGCTCAATAATTTGATGCCTTTTAGCCCTGATGTGAAGGTTCAGCAAAGCCAACGGGAACAAATGGTAGTCATAAGTTTTCTTATCGCTCTTCCCTTTGCTTCTGAGATTGCTAAGTGTTAGGTTCTTTCTGGTTTTGAGATCTCCTCTTTACAAGAGGTATTTAGTTGAGTACTTTGTACAGAAGGCACTCCACCTCCACCTGTTTAATTAAATGGTGCTTTGATCAGTCGAAATAATAATTATGAGCCTGAATGGTCAACTTATATAAGTAGAAACAAAGGAGGCAGCTCGCAAGGGTTTGAAACTCAACCACAGGACCCAGGAGGTATTGTGTGTCACTATTGTCACAAACTAAGACATACGAAACATGACTATAGAAAGCTTCAGTACAAGCATCAAAGAGGTCACTCGGCCCATATTGCATCCACTTATGATACTTCTGAAAAACCGGTTATTATCTCTGCAGATGAATTTACCAAGTTCTCACAGTATCAAGAATCACTAAAGTTTTCATCACCTTCTATCACTACTATTACTGATTTAGGTAAACCAAATGCTTGTATTCTTTCCTCATCTTCTAAATGGGTTATTGATTATGGTGCCACAGATCATATGATAGGTAATTCTAGTCTCTTTTCTACTCTTCAGTCGCGCACTTCCACCTCTATTGTTACCTTAGCTGATGGGTCACCATCTCGTGTTCTTAGGTCTGGTACAATTACTCCCACTCTTTTGCTTTCTTTGTCATCTATCTTATATTTACTTAGCTTATCCTTTAATTTGATCTCTGTAAGTCAGCTTGCTCACAATCTTAACTGTTGCATCTCATATTTTCCTGATCGTTGCTTATTTTAGGATCTTATGATGAAGAAAACTATTGGTAAAGGACATGAGTCTAGAGGCCTCTATATTCTTGACACATCAATATCAAAATTTGTTGCTTGCTCTGGTGTAACCTCTCCCTACGAGGCACATTGCAAAACTGGGTCATCCATCTCTTCTTTTACTTCAAAAATTTTGTCCTCAGTTTAGTAAGGTGTCTTCATTAGATTGTGAGTCTTGTCAATTTGTAAAACATCATCGTCTTAGTTCAAATCCAAGAGTTAATAAACGTGCTAGTGTTCCTTTTGAATTAGTTCATTCTGATGTTTAGGGTCCTTGTCCTATTTTTTCTAAACCTGGATTTAGGTATTTTGTTACTTTTGTGGATGATTATTCTCGTGTAACTTGGTTATATTTAATAAAGAGTCGTTCTGAATTATTTTCTATTTTTTGCATATTTTGTGTTGAGATTAAAACTCAATTTAATGTTTACATTCGTATTTTGAGAAGTGATAATACCAAAGAATATACATCAACTTTCTTTCAATCTTATATGGTTCAAAATGGCATGTTTCATGAAACTTCGTGTGTTGATACTCCATATCAAAATAGAGTGACAGAACGTAAGAACAGACATCTCCTCGAAACTACACGTGCCTTATTATTTCAAATGAATATTTCTAAACCTTTTTGGGCCGATGTAGTTTCAACAGCATGTTTTCTTATTAATCGCATGCCCTCATCTGTTCTTCATGGTGAGATTCCTTACAAAATCTTGTTTCCTAATAAATCACTATTTTCGATTGACCCTAAGATATTTGGTAGCACTAGTTTTGTTCGGGACGTTCGTCCTCATGTTACTAAATTATATCTCAAGTCTTTGAAGTGTATCTTTCTTGGTTATTCTTGTCTCTAGAAAGGTTATAGATGTTATTGTCCTAGTCTTAACAAATATCTTGTCTCAATTGATGTTACCTTCATGGAAGACACACCCTATTTTTCGTCTTCTCCTCCTCCTGCACGTCAAAGGAAGGATATTGATTTGTTAGTCTATTCTATCACATCATTTGAACCTATCTCTGATCCAGTTCCTATCATGCCTCCTATTACTCAAGTCTACTCCAGACATAGACCTTCTGATTCATGTCCTGCACCTGCTCCTTCGTCATCAGATCCAGTCCTGAACGATGATCTTTCTATTACATTACACAAAGGTAAACGTCAATGTACTTATCCTATTTCTTCTTTTATTTCTTATAACTGCTTGTCTTCCTCTTGCTCTTTTATTGTCTCTCTTGATTCTATTTTTATCCCTAAAACTGTTTACGAAGTCATATCTCATCCTGGTTGGCATCATGCAATGATAGAGGAAATGAATGCTTTGGATGACAATGGTACTTGAGATTTGGTTGATTTACCTTCAGGGAAATGGGCTATCATATGCAAATGGGTGTTCACAGTTAAGGTTAATCCGGATGGATCAGTTGCTCAATTAAAGGCCCGTCTTGTTGTTAAGGGATATGCTCAAACCTATGGGGTGGACTATTCTGACACTTTCTCTCCTATTGCTAAATTGACCTCTATTCGATTGTTTATTTCTATGGTAGCTACTCACCATTGGCCTTTGCATCAACTAGATATCAAGAATGTTTTTCTTTATGGTGATCTTCAAGAGGAAGTGTTTATGGAGCAACCTCCTGGTTTTGTTGCTCAGTTGGAGTCTAGGTAAGTTTGTCATCTCCGCAAATCTTTGTATGGTTTGAAATAGAGTCCTCGTACTTGGTTTGAAAAATTTAGTCAAGCTATAGAAACGTTTGGTATGATGAAAAGCAAGTATGACCATTCTGTGTTCTACAAGCAATCAGAAGATGGTATCATTCTTTTAGTTGTGTATGTAAATGACATTGTTATTACTAGAAGTAATACTACGGGAATTTCATCTCTTAAGTTTTTCTTACATACTCAGTTTCACACGAAGGATTTGGGGATGCTAAAGTATTTTTTGGGTGTTGAAGTCACAAGGAATAAAAAAGGTATCTTTCTATCTCAGAGAAAATATGTCCTGAACTTATTAACTGAGACAGAAAATTAGGAGCAAAGCCTTGTAGTGCTCCAATGACTCTGAACATCCACCTTACAGGAGATGGGGAACTCTTTAAAGATCCTGAGAGATATCGAAGGATGGTTGGAAAGTTGAATTACCTTACCGTGACTCGTCCAGATATTGCATATTCGGTTAGTGTTGTTAGCCAATTTATGTCATCCCCAACAGTTCATCATTGGGCAACGTTAGAGCAAATTTTGTATTACTTGAAAGGAGCACCTAGATGTGGTATCTTGTATGCAGATTGGACACACTCATATTAAATGTTTTTCAAATGTAGATTGGATAGGTTCCAAAGTGGATAGAAGATCCACATCAGGCTATTGTATTTTCATTGGAGGAAATTTGGTCTCATGGAAAAGCAAGAAGCAGAATGTTGTGTTACGATCGAGTGCAGAGTCAGAATATAGGGCTATGACACAATCTGCGTCTGAGATAATGTGGATATATCAGCTCTTGGATGAAGTAGGTCTTAAAACTTCAGTACCAACGAAATTGTGGTGTGATAACCAAACTGCTCTTCATATTGCTTCTAATCCTGTGTTTCATAAGCGAACTAAACACATTGAAATTGATTGTCATTTTTTCGCGAGAAAATTCAACAAGGTTTGATTTCTACAGAATATGTGAAGACTGGAGAACAATTAGGAGATATCTTCATGAAAGCTTTAAGTGGGGTTCGGGTTGATTATCTTTATAACAAGTTGGGCATGATTAATATCTATACTCCAACTTGAGGGGGAGTGTTAGATATATTAATTGTGTACTAGGTGTCTATCACTAGTTGAATATATTAGTTGTGTATTAGGTGTCTATCACCTAATAGTGTCCCTAGTTTTGTATATAAATATATAGTATCTTTGAATGGAAAATAAGAAGAATGAATTTTGAGTTTACAAATTCCAATACCGATCCTTGCACCATCACCTATTTGAGCTCCTGAAATGCACCTTCGGCCTTGGGAGTCCACTTGAAGTTGTTCTTTTTCAGCATTTCCATCAACAGACCAACTATCTTGCCATAGTCCTTGATAAGTTTTCGATAGTAACCAATCAACTCCAAGAAGCCACGTAGAAAAGTTACCAACTTTGGCTTGGGCCAATCTTCTATGGCGGCAATTTTACTGGGTTCTATCCTTACTTCTCCTTTCCTGATAATGTGTCCCAAATATTGAATTTTTGTAACTCCAAAACAACATTTCTCCTTTTTGACATAGAGTTGGTGGTTAGATAATATTGAGAAAACTATTTGCAACATTTGCAAATAGCAAGATGAATTTTCACAAATATGGCTAGAAAATGTCATTCATTAATACTTGAAATTTAGAGGATGCATTAGTGAGTCCAAAAGGCATTACCAAAAATTCATAGTGCACATCGTGTGTGTAAAAAGCCATTTTTCCACATCTACCAGATGCATCGGTATTTGGTGATATCCAGCTCGTAAATCCAGTTTTGAAAAATATTTGGCTCCATGCAACTCATCTAGCAACTCATCTAACATTGGTATGGGATACTTGTCCTTGATAGTGGCCATATTAAGAGCTTGGTAGTCCACACAAAATCGCCAAGACCCATCTTTTTTCTTAACAAGTAACAATGGGGACAAATATGGGCTGGTATTGGGCCGAATTACTCCACTTTCCAACATTGCACTCCTCCTTCTATCTGGTAGGCTGCTAACGAAACCTTCTCAATTGCAGGGGGTTTGATGGAATGCAAAGAACTGTTCTACCGGTAAATCCAAGTGATAGGATCATCAGTGCCATCATAGCGTGGAAAATCCAAACGAACCACTCGAGGTACAATTGTCCCATGTGTTTGTTGAGAATTTGGTTGTTGTTGTGATGTCCCGATTCTTGTTCTTCTCGCACTCAGCTTGTCCATTTGAGTTTGTAGTTGAATGAGCATCTCATGCATCTCTCGTTGTATTTGAAGCATTTGTTGTTGGGTTGCTTGAAGGGACTCCTTCATTGGTTACTTTGTTGGGTTATGATGGTTGGCCCCATTATTGGATACCATATTGTTACGTGCCCAATAATGTCGAGCTCTCGCTTGGTTTCTGTCTCGATGTGGAATGATCACCCGACGTGAAGAAGCTCTCAAGGAGATAAATTCTACAAGTGCAAAATAATCTCTCTTTTTTGTGAGAAAGTTCTATGATCTAATTCTCATTAACCTTCCTCTTTTTATACATCTTTTTGATAACTGAAACAAACGTTTACTTATTAAGAAAATGCAAAATTGAAGCTGAAAAATGGGAAACATGACTTGTCAATAAGGCCACCACTAAAAACACAAACGTGGTCTCAAAATATGGCCACAACAGCAAAAGATAAAAGACATGATCTATAAATAATTGAATTTGAAAGAATCAATTGAACAAAATAAATGTGTTGAATTTTCTTATGAGATGGCACGGAACATATTAGTACAGATTTTTGGGTTATTGTTAAGTATTTTTCCCGACATAAATAAACAACGCAATCAAAATAATTCATAGCAGTTTTCTTTTCCTGTATAATTGATTATCAAAGATTTTTACGATGATTTTTTATTTTATTTTTTTACTTTTTTTTGTTAATCAATTTATTATTGGAGTGTAGGAGATTCTAACAAGAGGTTTTAAGAGGTACCAAGGTTTTTGCCATGATTCATAAAAATAATAATTAGTGACTCATACATATTATATACGGACATGATCAATACACATAATCTATTCCATAATTATATCTCAACCTTTGAGATTTATAAAGAATATGAGAGAGAATTATTTTTTAATTTAAAAGGTTGATATATAAAGATAAAATAAATTTATGGCCATTGATACTATCCCTTATATCAAATATTTTCAATACTAAAAGTAAAAAATATGAAAGGTTATGGCTTAATTGTGAAATGCATTTAGACAAAATTAATAGCAATTGTATGTTAAGCAATATTACCGGCATTGGTGGTCAATGTAAGCTTTCTGTGTTGTTGAATTGCAAATCCCAGTAACCCTGCAGTGGCTATACTTGTTTCCAATGTACAAAGCAAGTGATCCCCATCCACATCCAATATCCAAAACTGTATGGCCATCTTTTATTTCCGATCTTTCACAGTACAATTCCAACATTGCTCTCTCACCATCCTCTAATGTGCTCCATTTATCAGAAAAATAACAACAACTGCATTAATATATCACAGTATTATTTATGCTTATTTACACTACTTCACAACCAAGACATATTAAACACAACTATGTAATTTTACTTAGTAAATTTTGTAATTTTATGAAAATTTGTTATATTTAACATGTATGTCTCTCTCAACTTTATTTTTAAACTTATATTTTAAGTATAAATTGTTTCAATTTCAAATTTTAGGGATAAATTCAATTTTTTTAATTAAAATTCCCTAAAATTATTAAAAAAATTATTTCAAATTAAATTATGAATATTGAATATTAATATAACTCTATCATAATCTCTTTATTTTTTTTCCTGTGTATAACAAAAAGAGGGGAAATGGAAAAGTAGTATTAATTACCTGTATTTGAGATTTTCACCAAGGACAAGCTTGAAGAAAGATGTGGGTAGTTCATAATGTTGAACTTTTGGCTGATCTGTCTTTATAGCCATAGGCATTTCCTCGAGAGCTGTTCAATGTACAGTGATATTTAAAAAATAAACTAGTATTTGTCATAATTTATTAAAGAGAAAGATTAAAATAGAATGAAGAGGTTTAATTAGTTACAATGTACGAATTGGAGTAGATGAGAAAGTTGGAGCTGAGAAGAAGGTAGGTAGCCGGAACGAAGCCTACTGGCTAAGAGCAAACGAGTGAGCCTCCTTATAACAATATCAGGTATCAAATTTCTCTCTAGTGAACCCAAAACTATCTTCACGGTAGCATCGTAAGGTGCCTGCAGTATCCCTTTCTTATCCATCATTCAAATTTTGCTCTCAGTTCCTCTCTCGACGGCCACGTTACTTATCAGTATCACACAGGGGCGGAACGTTGTGATCCACAACTTTGTAGACATTTATTTCTCCTATAATATTATTGTAAAATTACTATTAATTTCCTAGTAAATAATTCATTGTATATTTTATAGTAGGTAAAGATTTAATATTATTTCCATAATGTTCTTCGTTAGAATTTCCACCCCCATTATATATTAAGAAACAGAGTTAATTGTATCTTTTTTACTTTATTAAAAAGCGTATATTTGTAATTTTATATTAATTTTGCCGCACGTGCAAGGCATATATTGCCTTTATCTACGCACTTGAATGCATAATGAAAAATGATTTAATACAATTAACAATAAAATAAAAAAGTGTTTTTAATATCTATAAGGTAGCGCTTATAACATAAAAGAGATTATTTTATAAATGAATACGCCTTAGTTTTATAAAAAGCTATTTTGTAAACCACTCGTATTAAAAGTATTTACATATATATCTTTTTTACTACATTAATATGTCTAGTAGGTTTAGAGAAAAAAAATATTGTTAATTTGTATGCAGGTTAGAGTTGGACAATTATGTCAATAAGAGATTTTTTTTATTAATAACCATTGATGTTGATTCGTATAAACATAGACAAGATTAGTTGAGAGATCACCATGTTCTTATCGTTGAATATGCTTTCAGATTCTTAATCGGATTCTTAGTTAAGGAGTTATATCGAAATCAATGTTGTCATTTACGAAGTCAACCATTCCAATTTTGTATAAAAAAAAATTAAAATTCAAGAAACCATGCATGTCGCAATGGTGAATAATGTAGGTCATGATGCCCGTCAATTTCTCGGTCATGATCTCCTTTCTCTTCTTTCCTTTCACTATGTATTCCAACCTATAAATACCTCAAATCTCCTTTGTGTAAAAAATGATCCCTTGATTTTCTCTTCTCTCTTTCTCTTAGTTTTAGTTTTTAGTTTCAAAGTTTTTCTCTCAATTTTGAGAGTGAATTTTTTTTTAATTTATGTGGTAGAAATTTTTGATTCAATAAACAGTTTAGATAAATCTGTTAGAAGGTTTTTATTTTTTCAAGTACAGATCAATATTGAAATTTTGTATATTGAATATACAATTGAGATATTAATTTTAATTGTGTTCTTTTATTTTTAGAATTAAGTTTATGTACTCTTTTAATGTTATCTTTTAATGTTATGTTTAATTTGTTGATCATTTATTAAATTAAATATGTTTAGTTAAAAATACTATAGGATATTAGTAATGTTGTTATGCTTGTAAAATATTAAAATAGGTAAATATTTTTATAAAATGAATTAAGTTTTGTTCCCTCATTCAAGATTTATACAAAGTTTGTTACAGAAATATGTATTGACAAAATATTTTTGGTAATAAACTTAAAATATAAAAGTTAGATTTAAGATTTGATTATCTACATCTGATTTACGGTCAATATTTTAAGATTTTATATTTGATTATTTGGATATGAGATATACTCTATTTTAAAGATGTAAGGACTATGAGTGTTGGCTATTTTCGTGGACAAAATATTTATCTGTAAATTTGTTTTTAGGCCTGCTATCAAGTCTATCAAGAAAAGCCAAACAAATGCTCAAGTTTCAGATAATTGTACTTCAGGTATATTTTTGATAACTTGACACATAGGATTATATTTATGCATTTAATAGCACATGTTTATAAATCTAAAATTATTTTTAATGCTAAAATATGGAATAAGATATGCTAAAAGATATTAAATAATATATACTCTAAAATAAGATATGATATTAGATAAGATATATATATTCTAAAATAAGATATGCTAAAAGATATTAGATAAGATATATTTTAAATTATAATTGAAATCTTTTTTATAAAAGATAACATAAAATCTAAAGAAATCTATTTTAAATAAGAGTTATCTTAATTAATGAGAATTACTAATCCTATTTGTAATAGAAAAGATATTTATCAATTACATAGGATTAAGGGTTTTAATTTTTCCTATAAATAAAACTTATTGTTCATTGTTTCAAGAAACCATACAAGAGCATTCTTCTAATCTTTTTAACTTCTCTCTCTTGTTTTACAAATATAAGATTATAATTCTTTAGGCTTCTTTATTTAGTTAATCTATCAAATATTGGTGGTTATATTTGATTGATTAATAAGCCTAATTATTTTTATGATATTTTGATATTATATTCTTATGGCTTCTTCTTTATTTTTGTTCTTAAATTGTTAGATCAAATAATTGTTTTTGTCGTATCATAATTATTTGATTTGATTATTAATCTTTAAAGAAGCTATTTTTATTTAACTTATATTTGATCTTTTTGGTCTAGGATTTGTTAGTTGATTTAGTTTAAATGACATATGTTTTGAATCATCTAGTTAGGATTATTCATTATTAAATCTGTTCTAGAACACACACGGACACTTGTATTTTTGTGCTAACTATTTTGCAGTTACTTTGGGAACGTATCTGATTGGCGGGAAGCTTATTGGAACGTTGGTCTGGAAACCGCTCACGCTAATATTGGAAACTGTGAAAACAGAGCAGGGGCTCGTAAGTAAAGTACATTGGGGCAGTATCCTAGGGAGGGTAGCATAAGACCGAGTTTATATTTGAACATTTGATTTTCATAGTGGAAAGTTAGGTGGTCCAGTGGACCGGTGGTTTTCCTCTTAGGTCATGGTTGTGGCCTAAGTTGTTTCCACCTAAAAATATTGTGTGTTATTATTTTATTTCCGCACTTATTTTTACACACGATTACATATCTGGCTACTTTGTTTAGGTTATTAAATTATAAATTAGTAAGAATTAAAAATAACCTATTCACCCCCTCTAGGTTAATTAGGTCCATAATTTATAAATTTTCAAAAGATTTTTAAAAAAATTACTATTTAAAAATATATATATTGACGACATATTTTTTATAATAGATTTTAAAATCTGAAAGTTAATTTTCAAATACATTAATCTTAAATTCAATTTTGATATCTTGAATGAGAGTTTAAATTGATAGTTGTGCCAAAAGCATCAATTAAATGGTTTGTTAATTTTTTAAAAATAAAGCATACTTTAATCATTATCAATTAATGATATCCGTCAAAAGACTTTCATTGATATTGATTAACAATAAAATTGATCCTAATAAAAAGACTTTTTCATATAAAAAAGAAAGAATCAATAATCTAATTCTTATTCAATAACCTAGTTAATATTAAGCAATCATAATTAACAAACTAATATATCACATAAATTCTCCATTAAATGACTAAATGTTTATCTACCTAATACTTGTTGAATCAAATTTATCTTTTAATTTTATGTCATTAGAATAGATTCGTCAAAGCCCAAACAACCATGACATGATATTTAGGCTTATTTTTTATTTTTAAAATTTTTGTTAAATTATTTAAAAATCACATAATTCTCTTTTAGACTCACCTTGAAAGTATACTTATTACTTTTTATAAAGTGCTTCGTGCACTTATGAGTTATTTATTAAATATAAAATTTATGCATTAAATTTTTCAAGTCGTTGTTGGGATGGTATTAGCAATAAAAACTCGATAATTTTGATTATTAAGTTTTGATGCCACTATCCAGTAGGAATAGCGTTTTAATTTTTTATTATCAAAAATCTTTAAAAAAATTGTGTTGTAAGTATTTTTTATTTTTCAAAAAAATTCAAAAATTTTTAAAAATAAAAAATCTAAAAATTAATGTCTCATTTATTAGTTGATTTTTTTAAAAAAATGACAAAACATAAATTTTAAAATGTTTTTAAAAAAACATTAATTATGAAAAAAATCTAAAGAAATCATATATATATATATATATATATATATATATATATATATATATATATTATTAATTGACTTTAGATATTTAAATAAAAATATAGGTTATTAATTAACTAAAATATTTTCAATAAAAAAATATATATTAGTTTTTATTTTTTATTTTAATAATTTCTTTAATTTTAATTTAAATTTTTTTTTCTTTTATTTATTTATTTTTATTTATATGCTAACTTTAATTTATTATTTTTCTTGTATCTTTATTGTAATTTATTTTTATTCTTGTTAACCATTTTTTAAGTATTTCTTTGTTCTAGCTTGAATAATACACTTTACTAACTTTTTGTATTATTATTTGTATCATACCTTGTATATTGTTATTATTTATTTAACTTTTATCATTGTATAATGAATTATTTGTACACTATTTACATTAACTTATTGTAATGGTTTATTTTTTTTTATATTATTATATATTAAATTATTTGTATCATATATATATTGCATTCATATATTGTGTTTATTTTTTTTCTTTTCTTTTTTTTATTATTTGAATTCTTTCCTTTTATTATTTATTTTTATTTACTTATTTTATTTTATTTTTGTTGTTTCTTTTCATTATTTATTTATTTTATTATTCTTGTTTAGTATTTTTGTTTAATTAAAAAACATTGGACTACAATATGATTTTTGTGCTAGCCGTAATATGGGGCTATCGAGATAAAAATGGATTGAAGAAAACTTTTCGCATCATGGCATAAAAGTTTTATGTGCCATGGTAAACGATTCCATGTTTAAAAATGTCGAGTTCTATTTTTGTTGTAATAAATTTTTAAACTAAAAATCCCAAAATATACATTTTAAATCAAACCCATACAAATTTTCTCTTCTTCTTCCTTAACCTCAATCTTCTCTCGCCTCACCAAATACAATCAGATAGCATGGAAAACTAAGCTCCAACTTTATTCCAAAGTTATTATGCACTTTTATTTTATTTTATTTTATGTAATTTTTTTTACTTTTTTATTTTTTATATTTTTATTTTTTGTTTATGTGGACTTTATCTATTTCACTTAGAATTGTTAAAATTATAATTATTTGTTGAGATGTGATGTATAAGAAGTGTACAATAAATTGTTTGTATGGTTAAAATGTTGAGATGATAGATACATCTAGCTTATCACATCACTACTTCATCACATTAAGTAAAAATAAAGTGATAGTTTTTCTCTTTCTTAATTTATATTTGTTACATTGAGGGCAATGTAGATTTTGGATTGAGTGTAGAAAAGTTACAATAAATTTAGGAAATTTTAAATTGTTTTATTAAACATGTATTTACATTTATTTAAATTTATTTGCTTCTTTAGTTTATTTATTGATTTAGGGATGTTTACGTTCTTTTTATAAAAATTCTTGTAAAATTATCATGTTTTTAGTTAATTTTAAGCAAATAATAGTCTTTATACTGTTAGATTAATTTTTTTAACACATCATAGAATAATATGATAATTAATTAGTTTTTATCATAATTTATATTTCATGATAAAATATTAAAAATATAATAAACTCAAAATTAGTGTTTAGGAATCAAATCTTATGAGTACATTTTGAGTCTTTATCATTCCATTCTGAAAAGATACCTTTAAATACTCATCTTAATTATTCAAATTGTTAAATGATCTCTATAGGTTTTGCATTAAATACTAGGATTTTTATATTTGATAAAATGCTATATACTTATTTTTTATTGCTTAAATTGAATGATTTAAGTAAAAATTAAAAATATATACCTATTTCATTCATGCATGACTTCCAAAAAAGAGATTTATATAGGGTTTCTAAGCCAATACAAAAAAACTAAATTAGTCACTCACCAAGTCATACAAAATATGTAGAAACTGTACATGGGTCCACTCTCTAAAAAAGAGAGAAAAATCAATATTATACACTAACTACTATGACCCAAACAAATCCCTTATATTGTGAGAAATGGCTAATACAAAATAAATATAGGAAATAATCACCTTTGAAGTCATTGCATTTTCTTCATCTAAAGGCATATACTTGATATTTTTATTTAATGATTTTCATTGATGCAATAAAATAGTATTTAATTTCTTTATAAATCCTATCATTTGATTCCTTTTGTGAGATCAAGTATTATGCATTATTTCGAGTCTTTTCTTATTTAAACATATATGAACTTATTAGTTGATTTCTTTGCATAAACTATATTCACATATAAATTTATGTAAGTCTTGTTATACCATGTACAAAACACGATGTCTATTTATTTTTATTCAATGTTTTGTCTTCCTCAATGTAAGGTTTGTTATTACAAATCAACAATGCACACATACATATAGTTATATACATTTTATATGCGAGCATGTCTACACACACTACGTGGTTGGTTTTCATAGTTTTTATGCAAGGTTAAGTGCTATGGATTTCGACATGCGAGCTTGCTAGGTCGATGCTCGCTTGCGAATGTTGTCGCTCATGTTTTTATAAAGAATATGGCATTTGATTCTTTTAATGAGACCAAATATTACATATTACTTTGAGTCTTTTCTTCTTTAAACATATGAAACCTATTAGTTCATTTTTTT
The DNA here is from genome assembly GCA_030763125.1 of Hippophae gyantsensis. Taxonomy (NCBI): domain Eukaryota; kingdom Viridiplantae; phylum Streptophyta; class Magnoliopsida; order Rosales; family Elaeagnaceae; genus Hippophae; species Hippophae gyantsensis. The sequence goes on along the minus strand of CM061038.1, from coordinate 16,520,735 downwards.
ACATAAATTATATTCACATATAAATTTATGTAAGTCATATTGTACTAAGTATCTGTGTGTTGACTTTCCATGTACAAAACATAGTGTCTATTTATTTTTTCTCAGTATTCTATCTTCTTTTGTGTAAGGTTGGTTATTATTGATCAGTAATGCGTACATGCAAATATTTAGGTATACTTTGTACACAAGCATGTTTACACACACTACGAAGTTGGTTTTCATTGTATGTTTGCCAATATTAATGTCACTCTTGTTTTTGTTTCGTTTCGAGTGTGGGTATTTATAATAATTACTCGATAATATGTGAGATGAAAAATGTGATTTTTTAGCGCATTGCCACCATATTTGCCAACGTTGTTGCTCGTGTTTTTGTTTCGTTTCGAATGCATGTATTTATGAAAATTACTCGATAATTTTTTTAAAAAATGTGATTTTTAGCACCTTTCCACCCTTGGAAAGGTGGCTAGCGAGATGGCCAATGAAATTCTATAGATACCCTATTTTCTATTGTTTTATTATCCAGAAAATAGGTAGTGACACTCTATCAAATTGACATCTCAATTTTCTATTTTTGAATCACTAATACCTTATGTGTTGTTCAGTATTAGTAATTTGTGATTGTGTGAGTCGCGTGTTGATGGGTAGTTTCCATCATGCAACTTCTCTTCGTATATGAAATCCTCATCATGAGAGTGAACTGAGTTAAATTCTTTGAGTTCTCGCATTATGGACTATATGTCCCGTGGTGTGTTATGGTAGACTGTGTGTTTGTTGGTTGTTAGAGATTGAGAATGGTCCTCAAGATTGTACTTCGTTACACTAAACATTACTGGTCTTTGGTTTATGATCACAAGCCATTAGGTGTTGTCAGTTTTGGATAAGAGTAGGGTCCATGTGTCGAATCGGATTGTTATAGAAGTAACAAGTAAGAGCAACAATAGGTATTTCGGATAGAGGTTTCGAATTATAAAGGTAATAGTGATTATATTTCTTTTAGAGTTGTAACTGATTTATTATTTAGTGGATTATTTGCTACTGGATGGTTGCCTTAAGTAACCCGATGATGTTACCACATAGGCAAGGGTTCTATATGAACTTATTATTTATGCATAATCTAATATTTGGTTAGTACAATCAATGTTCAAGTTTTGTATGGTTCTACATCCTGAAGTTTAGACTCTGAAAAAGCTTTATTATTCCCCACTGTTTGATAACTATATAACTTATCTACTTCATATTTCTAGTTGTCTATGTTTAACGTATTAATTGCTTTCTGTTATGTGATGAGTCCTTAAGAAGTCAATATCCTCTTAACTTAGATGTGTATCAGGTCTTGGACTCCTTCCTTATTGTCATGCATGATCAATTTTTGTGTTAGTACAATCTACCTTTTATTTGCACACAAGTTTGGTATGAGTCTTTAAGGAGTCTGTATCTCCTTACCCTAAAAGTATACCAGGTGTCAAACTTTTTATTATGGTTCTCTATGTATGTTTGTTTGCATGCTGTGAGAGTATAATCATCATTGAGCAAATATGTTCCCATATATAAGGTCTTGAAGTGATTGAAAATCCTTTTAGCTTTTTGATATATATGTCGGTACTACATGTTGTGTGTTGATTACCACGTATTCATGTTGTTAGTCAGAACATAAGCCTGTGAGGCACAACATCACTAGTGTGTTTAATGCGGATTGTTGTTTAAGAAACTACTAAGTGTTTTAATTGTATATTGAATTGAACATGTTGTTTTGTACTTCCATTGTATAATTTTCTTAATTTTTCTTTATGAGACTAACTTAACTGAATTGATATAGAGCTTGCAAAAAGATTACATCGGTTGGTGTATCCACCCCTCATCTAGGTTCTTGTTACCTATTTGAGTAGGATGAACAATTAAGCTTAGTGTAATTATTCCTACATATAGAAATCTTCAATTTGATTGAGTGCTTAAACCCATAAGATCAATGAAATATTGAGAGTATGACTTGTGAGGTTTAGAGTTGAAACAAATTCGAATTCCAAAAACTAAAATTAGGTAGATTAATGTTGATACGTTTTTTTATGTGGACTATGAATTTATGTTTTTTAACTCATTTTTATAATAAAGTATGAATGTTTGAGTCGTTATTTTAACTTATGCTTTGTATTTTAATTATAAACTTAATAGATATTATAAGTATGATAAATTAAGTTTTGTATTCTTATTCTTACTTTTTATTTTGTTATTCCATTTTGAGTTTTTTACTTAGTAAATTTTTGTTTTTGTTTTTTGTTCAATTTTTTATTTCTTTTACTTTTTGCATTTAGTTTTATTTTTGTTTTTTTAGGGGGAGCGGTGAGGGGGGTATCACCAGTGAAAGCCCCATAAGAGTTAAATTCGTCTACTGGAGTAATTTAGGGGTTTATAGACTTATTGTATATGCTAAATTCAACAGTATCAATCTACATAAATGAGTTAGAACAATTTAATCTTTTTTAATTTTTTTTTGGTCTTTCACTTTTCTCGCTAAGATACTAGCAAAAAGCTAGTTATGGACACTAAATGTTAAATTGATTTATATGAACTTTAATGTCAAAATATATTTGTATTTGCATAATTCTATTATTATTTGAACAAATCTATGTTTTTGGAATCATAAATATGTTTAGTTTTTTAGATATATTTTTTAAAATTATTCAATTCATAAATGCTTAAATTTTTTTACCCAAAAGGCACTTAATTGCAACCAAAGAAAAATAAAGACTAAACTTATGTAAGTCTTATATATGTTCCAACCAAGCTTGTAAATGGTGAAATAAAAAGAAATTGAAAACTAATGAGTGCTTAAAAGTACTTAATATATCATGATTTTATATATTTTAAATGATAAAATATATTCATATTTACATAGTTTTATTATCTTTTAAAACAAATCTCTCTTTTCTGAATCACGTGTATATTTTGTTATTTTTTGGATATTTTAGCTTCAAAATGATTTAATTAATCAATATTCGAATAATGGTACTTGAAAGCATTCCATTACAACATTAAAGATTAAAATATTAATGTATGTAAAGCATACATATGTTCCAAACTATTGAAAAAAGTGTACAAGAAAATATGAGTTCCAATTGTTCAGAAGGACGTCGGTTATGCATGGAAATAATGTGTGTTACGACGCATGTGTAGTGGATTGAGTTCCAAACCATGTACAACTTATCTCATGCTGCAGCGTGGAAATGTTGCAACACCCGACTATCTGATCCACTTTTTCTCTCTTTTGCAGCATGAGATAGGTTGAATTCTAGAGTTATATAAATGACCTATTCCTTCATTGTAAAAATCATTACTTTCATCCCTTAGCTCACTTCTAGTTGAATTCAAAGTCCCTTCTATTTTTTTTCTTTTGATAGTTTTAAAAATCTTCTCTCAATTTGAGAGTTGAACATAATGTATGTAGTAGTTTTACTTTCAGTTCAATAAATAGTATTAGCAATTCTTTTTTAATTTTTTTTTCAGAAAACATAAACAATATTGAAGTTAATTTTTGTAAAAGATACAATTGATGTATAATTTAGATATATTCTTTTCAAATTATCTTTATGTGTTTTACGTGTTATGTTTAATTTATTGATCATTTATTAAACTAAACATTCCTAGTTGAAAATACTATGAGATATTAATAATATTGTTATGATTGTGAAATATTAAAGTAGGTAAACAATTTTTATAAAATGAATTAAGTTTTTTTATTATCAAGAGTTAAACAAAGTTTGTAAAAAAATATATTGATGGAGTATTTTTCATAACAAACAAGACACTTGGATTTAAGATTTAATTATCTAAATCTAAGCTAGAGTCAACTCTTCGATTTTGGATTTGATTATTTTGATCTTTAGAGAACTTAATTTCAAAGAATTTTATAATAACTTTATTTGGATCTTTAAAGGCAACAATTGAATGGTTTATTAATCTTATAGAAAATAAGTATAATTTAATTAAAATTAACTAATAGATCTGACTCAAGGAGTCGAGTGATGTTAATTAATAACAAAATGATAGATTTAATTAAGCTCTTATTTGTATTTGTAAGAGAGAACCAATAATTTTAATTCATATCTTTAATAACTTAATTAATATTAAACAAGCATGATTACCTAATTAATCAATTTCATAAATTCTCCACTGAATATAAATATTTATTTGTCAATTGTTTTATTGAATCTATCTTTATTTTTTAGATCATTAGATTAGACTTCTCAGACCTAAACTTTATGATAAAATGTTTAGGTTCAATTTTCATTTTTAAGAATTTGTTAAATTATTTAAAAACCATGTGATTTTTCTTTAGATCGACCTTAAAAGTATACTTATCATTTTCTATAAGTGATTTGTGCACTTACAAACTATTTAATAATATAAAAAATTTGTATACCACGTCTTTGCACATCAAGTTGTTTGTATTGTTATTGGGGATGAATAACATTTTTAAATTTTTATTATCAAATTCTTAAAAACTTTTTGTGTTCAAAATATTATGATTTTTATTTGAAATCTTATAATGTCTAGATTATCAATTAATTTCAGATATTATAAATTTTTAATTTAAATAAATATTTTATTTAATAATAATAATATTTTAAAATCTTAAAACATTTGAAAATTGAAGATTTTATTTATTTTAAAAAATTAATTTTCTTCTATTTAAACAATTATTTTTCTTCTATTTAAACAATTATTTTTCTTTTATTTTACTTCTTTTTTCTTTATTTACTAATTTGTTTGTTTTTTTTATTTTACTTTATGTTTGTTAATTTTGTGTACCAAATTATTTCTTATATAATTTATTTTCTTTTACTAACATATGTATCCCTTTATTATTTATTCTTTTAATTTCTTCGCATTTAGTATTTCTGTGTATAAACCCATTTATTATGTTATATACTTGTATATTTATTTTATCTTTTTTATTTTTTATTTGATAGGTGATTTTAATTTTTGATTTAAAATTTTTATGCGAGGTAGGAGGCCCTGAGGGTACCCTCTCACACCATATAAAAATAATAAAATTTGATTCTTAAGAATTTTGAGGTCTTACAACCTTTAGTTGAAAAAATTTAAGAACCAAACCTTGACTTTCTACCTGAACCATCAAATAAAAGGAAGAATCCACCACTAAGGGAAAAAATAATGGAGGAGTATATAAGGCCAATGATTGGCACTACTACTACCTCAATTCATCTAGATGAGGTTATTAGGAACTATAAATTGAGAAACATTTATTTTTTTATATTATCTCCATTTAATGGATTACCTAATAAAGACTCACTATATTTCATTAGAGAATTTAACTCAATAATCTGAAAATTTTCTATCGTTGTACTCATAGAGGATCAACCCAAAATGAGGTATTTTCCTTACATCCTAAAAGAAAGAGCTAATGCTTGACTAATGTTGCTTTCTTAAGGTTCTATGATGACCTGGGAGGATGTTTACAATAAGTTTATGAAAAAATTCTATTCCACTAAAAAACATCAAAGTTAAGAGTGAAGATTGCTACTTTCACTCAAATGGAGGGAAAACTTTTCCGCAAAGCATGGGATATGTTCAAACTCTTTCTCACTCAATGCACATATCACAGCTATCATATGCGGCTGTAGAACTAATTTTTTTAATGATGGATTGGCACAACAGTGTTAGTTCATCGTTGACATCATTATTGGAGGAGTGATGGGAGAAAATACTACCTTAAAGAGTTACAATCTCTTTAAGATATTGGGTGCTAATTCGTAGTAGAAGAACTTGTAAAAAAGAAGAGTCGGAGTCCATAAAACAGACTTTAATACTAAAGTTCAAATGCAACTTTCTCACCTAACCAAGCAAGTTGCACTTCTCACAACACATGCCATAACAAATAAAGAACAATGTGCCTTGTGCAATACTTTAGGACATGGGGCTAAATCTTATCCCTATCAAGGAGAAAAAAGTGCTAGACTTGAACACGTTAATGTATTGGGGGGTTTCCAAGCAATACCTAGGTATGATCCCAATGCAAATACCTATAATCCAGGGTAGAGGAATCATGCCAATTTCCCTTAAAGGAAAAAACAACCTTCCATTTTCCTAGAGCTTAAACTAACAAGGCCAATAATTCTACCAATAAATGCCCAAGAACCCTCCCAACAAGCCAACTCTAGAAAATAACTTGAATGCATTCATTCAAGTAAAAAAAGATACAACCAATCATGAAATAATCATAGGTTGGAATCTATGGAGGCTTCCATCAAAAAAGTGAAAGTATAGGTGGAACAACTAACTGAACACTTGAAGAAGCAAGACAACGAATAGTTACTAGGTCAAAAAAAAAAAAAAACAAATGAAACTCAATAACATAGGAATATTGAGTTTTAGAAAAAAAATGAATCCCTCAAGCAACGTCTCACTAAAGACGATAAATATAATTTTGGATAGGAGGTAACCCATTATTTCATTTTTTATTACTTTAAATTAATTTTCATTTCACAATAAAAGTTTTTATTTGTTATTTTATTATTTTAATTTAAGTATAGATTTTTATATGATTATTTTATAGTCATAATAATATAATAATATGGTAATATAATAGAAAAAAGAGGTGGAGTAACGTAAAACTAGTTGTGAAGAACTTTTGGTTTCGCACCACGACATGCTTTTTATTGAGTAGTGACCCGTATACAATTTTTGGATATAAAAACCTCCCCTACGCAAAAACACACTCATTTTCTCTCATTTCCAGTCAAACACTTCACAAATCCTAAACTTTATCTCCTATAAAACACCTAAATATCCTCAAAATCCCACATTTCTTCAATAATTTTTCAAAACCTTTCACAAAAATTACTTTCCTAATCATTTCATACCCATTTCATAAGTAAATTTTCAAAAACCATCAACAATATCAATAAATCTTTATCTTCAAAAAGAGGTGTTCTTCATTTTTTTCAATCCACATCGACACAAGTATTCATAAATTTTTAAAATTTAAGTCTTCAAATTAAATTTTCAAGAATTTTAAACCCTAATTAGGACAAAAAAGGTAAGAAATTTTTTGGAATAATTTTGTTTTGTTATCTGGATTACCCGTGAACCTCTAAATTTTAGATATTGTTAAATTTTGGAAATGATACCAAAAAGAGGTAGGCATAGTAAAGAAAAAGAGATTTCAACTTTTGAAGAGTACGATAGGGCTAAATTTTTGAGTTATGACGCCAAAATAAGCTTTAAAAAGCTACATAAGTGAATAGAGATTTTATACTTGAGAGAGTGGTGGAATTTAATGCTAGACCTAAGGAAATTATGGATGTCATATGAGTTCTATGATGGAGAAGGTTCATAAAAGAACCTGATGGTGCTATTGAATCCATTGTTTGAAAATGCTATATGAATGTTCCCAACATTGTTGATAATGTAGTAAGGTACAGGATGTACTAGTCCTGTTTGAGCATATACCATATATGGGCAAGGTGAGTATGAAAATTATTTAAATAATGCTGATTATACTATAGAAATTGAGACCTTAACTATGCAAAGTGCTGAATGGATATATGGTAGTGGTAAACATAAAAGATTTGAAGCAAGTACTTGGATAAGATTTCTCGTATTTGGCATTACTTTGTGTGTTCAAGATTAATGCCCATCATACATTATAGTTCTGTTGATAGAGATACAACAAGTTTACTATATGCTATCGCATCTAAGATGTCTATGGATGTAAGTAATATAATTTACCATAGGATAAAGTTATCTAAAAATAGTCATTATTTGAGTTTATTTTCCCCCTAATTAATCACTTCTTTATGTAATAAAGTGGGGTATCTCACTCAAAAGGTGAAGTTATTTTATAACCTTGTGAATTATTGAACCTGACATAATATGATGAACTCAATTCTAGTATGAACATTGTTCAGAGAGAAAGAAGGGTCATTCCTTCATCAAAAATGTCTATGAAAGAGAAATTTCATAATTTTGGTGAAAGATTGAGCAATATAGAAGAATACCAGTAAGTCTATAGTGCCCCAAAAGCTATATTCTTGAATCAAAAACATCATGATCAGATGGATCATAATCGGGTGATGTATGAAATGAATTGGTTGCAACTAAGTCATCTCAAGATGGATACAAGTCATTTAGTTTTCACACTTGGTGAGAGTGATATATTGAAGAGCTTGTAAAAAGAAGGTTGTTCAAACAATGGTTCATCTAAAGGAGCACAAAGAGTAGGAGAAGAAAGAATTAGTAAGTGACTGGGTTTGCATTGTTCCATCTGAACTTTAGCTAGGACATCCTATGTATATTTGGTCTGAGACATAGCCAAGTCACCATTAGGCAACTCCATCACTTCAACATCCAAAAAATAATGCAACAATCCCATATACTTAAAAACAAACTATTTGTTCAATAGAGAAATAAACTCTTACACCTCATAATCATTACTGGTAATATTACTAGTATTTGTCTACGCAGATGACATAATTATTATTAGTAATAATACCAGTAATGATTATGTCATCTACATAGACAAATAAAAAGATGATATTGGTAGATGTAAATCATAGAAATAAAGAAGTATCATCTCTAGAATTAATAAAGCCCAAATGTACAAAATCATGAATAAATGTATCAAACTAAGCTTGTGGAGCTTGTTTAAGCCTATAAGTAGCTTTTCACAGTTTACAAACATACCTTGGAAGCCTTGAATCTTTAGATCCTAGAGGTTGCATGTCACGCCTTGAACAATGGGTACTTGAAATAGAAAAAATAGGTATTTTTAATCATACTTTTAAGAAAGATTTAGTTACTTTTAAATAAAATTTCTAATAAATTCAGGATATCTCTTTCAAATACAAATTTATCAAACAAATAGTTAAATTTTAGAAAAATATCGATACAAGAAAAATATTGAAAGATAAATTATTTTTACATCATGTCACAACAATGTCTCCAAAATATAGGATACAAAATGAAATAAACAAGGAAAAAGTAAAACTTGTATTCTACTTCTTTTTTAACGTCAAAATACGATGCACCTTATCGAAACCTAATTTGAAGGGAAAGGAAAATGGGGTGAGCTATAAGTAGCTCAGTAGGAGTCTACTCCAAAATAATATTATAACAAATATTCATGACATAAGCCACCCAAATAAAATTCATGAATAGAAATAATCATCATCATTATACAATGTGGGAGAATTTTATTTACAAAACATGGTACCTATATTTTCTCCCTTCTAAAACCAAGGAATGTACATTTCAAGTATCCTAATGCATTCCCATATGAGATAATATGCATGGTATGTAGCCTCCATATGTATTGGTCAACACCAAAATACATGGGCACATATATGGTCAACCTTTGCAACCCATAGACAACCCGAGACACAGTAGGGATCTAACTTTGAAGGCTATATGTGGTCAATATCCAAGACTGATATATGAACAAACTTTGAGATTACTTGTAAATTCTATGCATGCCTGTAGTACATAAAAAATAGTCTATTGTAACTAGTAATCCATGGGTACCACACTCTGTAAGGCATACATACATGTATACTCCCTATAAAAAATATTTTCATGATGCATGTATAAAATCTCAGATGCCATGCATAATATTTTTAATACTCATTTCATATCAAAATTAGTACTCATTTTACAAAAAAATTCATGTATACATATATAAAAATGTGCATAATGAGCATTTAATCATCCATTTTTGTTTTATTCATAATATATGATGCATGGTATATTTATGAAAACAATACATGAATGAAAAGTTAGAGTAGAAATCCCTACTTGAAAAATTATCCCGACATTATTTTTTCAAACCCAAACTCCTGGATATTTTATCCTGCAAATGCACTATGAAATGTACCAAAAACCTTAACAATTTTAGAGAGATGAGGAAAATTTTTGAGTGAGAAAAATGAAAAATCTCACGCCTGTTTATAGACCAAATTGGCCCTTACTGACCACCTCAGTCATTTGCTTATCGAGCTGCCCTAATTAGACCATGGTAACGCTTAACAAATGTGTGAAATCCTTGTTGACCCCTCATTGGAAATTCGTTGGCTAGTGAGGCCCCGACGAGTTGTAGTGAAATGTTTTCAATTTTCATGATTGATTCAATTTTTCACATGAAATTTCCTAATATATCGCTACACCTTAAAAAATTATTTAAAATTATCTTTAAGGTATCTTAATATTTTATATCAAATTTTTGGGGCTATAGAATCCTACCCCTTAAAGAAAATTTTATCCTTGAAATTTGCAACTCCTTAAATAAGTAAAGATTGGTGCAGTTGTGTACTTTCAACTCTTGAAATGCATCTTCACAAGCTCTGTGCCATATGAATTTGACTCTTTTTCATTTAAGTTGTTTCAAAGGTGCATCAATCTTCAAGAAGTCTTGCATGAAATTTTAGTAATATTCGACCAATCTAGGAAAACTTTGTATTTTGATTACATTTCTTGGTTGTTTCCAATTTAATATTACTTCAATTTTGGAGGAGTCTATAGAAATGCCTCTTCCAATTATGACATGTCAGAGGAATTCGACTTCAGTAAGCTAGAAATCACACTTCTCAAACTTTACATACAATTGATGCTCTATCAGAGTTTGCAAAGCAATCTTAATATGCTCTTTATGCTCTTCACTATTTTTTGAATAAATTAATGTATCATCGATAAACACAACAATTAATTTGTCTAAAAATGCTTCAAATACCCAATTCTTTAAGCCCATCAATACAACATGAGCATTGGTTAAATCAAATGACATAAGACAAAATTCAAAATGTCCATATCGCATACCTTAAATCAGTTTTTTAGAAGAAACTTACATATCTAATTTTATTGAATAACTCACTGATCCAAGGCAATAGATACTTATTCTTTACCGTTAATTTGTTCATTTGACGATAGTCAATGCATAGCCTGAAACTTCCATCCTTCTTTTTCAAAAATAGTATAGGAGCTTTCCAAGGTGACGAACTAGGCCGAATGAATTCTTTTACCAATAGCTCTTCTAAGTATCTCATTAACTCTTATTTCTCCATAGGTACCATTAAATCAAGAGCGATAGATATTAGCATAGTTCTAGGATACAACTCGATCATAAAATCGATCCCTTAAGTAGGAGGAAGTCTAGGTAACTCTTCCAAAACATCTCAGTATTCATTCACCATTGGTATCTTTGCTAAGCTTTTTTGACTATTTGTATCCGCTTCCAGATAATTTATGAAGGCTATGGTCGCTTGGTTTTATCTTCCATCTAAACAGCACTTAAGAAAAGAAATGGAAAGGTTTACTCCTTTTTTACTATAAAATTAAACTTTTACGCCTTTGAAGGTTTGAAAGGTAACTTTCTTCTCAAAGCAATTTACAATTGCTTGATATTTGGTTACCTAGTTCATTCCTAGTCCAAATAACTCATATAAAGTATAACAAGATCAACTAGGAATTGATGACTGTTAAATCCAATTGAATTTTTTTTATAAATATACAGGACATTAGAAGAGACTCCAAGATGAGTGTTTAAAGTAAGGAGGTTTTCTATGGTTTCATATGCAAGTTTTAACATTTGGGCATAGATTAAAGAAATGAAGGTAGCACCAGTTTCAAAGAGAATTTGTACCCAGTAATGATATAATAGAATCATACCTTCGACAACATCAATGATCTCGAGGTCCCCTTGCCTACTAGATATCATAAAAGCTTGACCTTGGGATCCTTGTTCTTGAGTGGCAACAACTTTGCCTTTGTCTTATCTATGGGTAGAAGGTTAATGTTGAAATTTCTGTATTGTATTCGAAGGTTGTTAAAATGACTGCTTGGGATGCTAGTAAGAATTGGAGGATTATTCTTGAAAGGATCATCTTAGTTGTTGGAAATTTAGTTAAGGCTACCAACTAGATTGCTAACTTTATCCATGAAATTTTCTTTGAGTTTTAAATTCCTATAATTGAAACTAGATTATAACCCTCATCCATACTGACTAATTGTTAGCTAAGGACAGTTGTGCTTGAGATGTCTGAGTTGGTTGCACTTGTAGCAAATGTAAGGGTTATACCAAGGACTCTCGAATGAATTACTTTAAGTTGATTTGCTACATTGGTCACCACATCTTATCTTCTAGAATTTCTTCATCTTTTTTCCTTTATCCTTAGTCTTTTGTGACAACTTAGCCACCTTTTTCAGCTATGCATTGAATTATTTGACCCTCTAAGCTGTTATAATCATTACAGTGTAGGTTTGAACACCTTAATACATTAGTTATATGTGTATATAGTTTCATAAGCCCATTAAAAATTTTACAACCTCGTTAGATTCTCGAACCACCATGTTTTTTGATAACCTGAACAATTGATTAAAGTGGGTCTCATATAAAGCGACGGTTATATCCCCTTATTTTTGGTTCATAAACTTGACCACATTGTTAGCTTTTGTAGTCTAATTGATTGCATCTATGTTTCTTCCCACATAATTGCACTTATGTTTCCTTTTGCATGTAAAATTATTTTAGAAGAACCATTGTTGTGCTTAATCCTTGTGCCTAGCCTAGCCATCTTTTTTTCTTCCTTTTGAACAATTAGCTGCCAATGTTCTTAATCCTTATTCTACTTCACCACCTTCTACCCCTACATTGTTGGATAGTATACTTGCTATGGTGATCTTGGGATTGTTGTTGTAGAAGAAGGAGACAAAGAGTGTTAAACTTCTTCTTTTTTCTTGTTACTTTAGTTTGTTTCAACTTTTTCCTTTAATAGTTTGTAAAAATTTTGTTTACTTAATGAGACTAAGTTTGTTACGTTTCTTACTCTCTGTTTGTCTGTCCTCACATGATTTGTGCAGTTCATTTGCTTCCCTCTTTTTGTATTGCTTGTTTTCTATTGTGCTTAGGTACTTCTATCTTGGGGAACTTTTGAAAGTGTAGAATGCATAACATGTTTATTGCCTCACATGCATACTTTTAAGGAAGGATATGTGTAAAATGCATGTTGCAAAGGAAGTGTTATGAATTTTCTACATTCTTGTTGTTTTTCCTATTTATGAATTTATGTTATGTTGTTATATTATGATGTCTCCTTCTTCTTGACATCACTTTGTATGAACCTTGTATAAATAGGACTATTAGTATGATGTGTTGCATGCACATTTTTCATTTTTCTATTTTACATGTCTTTTCATGTGTCTACATGCTTCCTTATTATAGTAAGTTATTCTATGTTTATCACTTGTAGTTGATAGCTTGGTATATTTCATTCGAATGCATGATATATGTTTTCTTTGGTAGACTAGGATATCTTTTCGTATGCATGTGCATAGTATGAGGTAAGGTTGTATGATTGAATATACCCAAGTGTTGTTGGGGTAAGATAATTGAATCATTAGGAGTGTGTCAACTTGAAAGATAGTTGGAATCCTAGTAAACTCCTTCTTAGATATTCGCTAACACATTTAAGCAGCATTAATGTTTGGGGGAAGATTGTTGAGTTGCTAGGAGTGAACCAACTTTGAAGATAGTTGGACTCCTAGTCAACATCTTCTTTTAGATTTGTTGACACATTTATATGCCATTGGTGTCTGTCCATCTGTCCTATCGATGTGTTGTTTCATATTACGAAGCCCTTTATGCCTTCCAATAACACGTATAGATGTGGGGCTCTATGCTATGTATTGCATTAAGGAAATGTTTTTTGTTTGCACTATTCTTGGTTTGTTTGTGCATTAAGGTTGTGGTTTGTTACATGCTTTTACTATATATTATCTCTGTGTTATTCTTTGTCTTTTTTGCTTAACTGCATGTGTTGCTTCTTTTTATGTTTACTCTAATCTTTTCTGCTATGTTGCATAAGTATTAGAATTATTGAATTTTTGTTTGACTTCTCTCCTTCATATAGAGGAGTGGTATGTTGCATACTTGTGTGTGGTTGCTTTAACTTTTCATGTCAAAAAGGGGGAGAAATGTGCACAACTTATGTTTGTTTATGCATTGTGTTTGATTGCTAACATGCTATTTGTTGCATGGGGTGGTGACTATAGCAAGTATTGTATTATTGCATTATGCTTATATAATATGCATACACTTAGGGGGAGTATTGCATATGTTCGTAGGGATTTTGCATATTTGTGTTACATAGAGATTTTGTAGTTTGCATCTTTGTATTGCATGTAGATTGTGTTTATTTGTACTATATGTTAACTATACTTAGACTATCATGTGTACTTGTGTAAAGGTAACATGATAGTATTTGGATAGACTATCAGTGTATACCTATATAGGGGTAATACGATAGTATTTGGATAAACTACATGTTGTGTCTGTATGATACTTCGTGTGGTACATGTTTGTTTCGTGTATGCAGGCTATAGGTGTATAGTGAAGTCTTTGTACTTCAAGTGTGTTTTTTGTAGTAGTGTTGAGTTCCTTGTGATAGAGGTTTGGATGAGTTAATTCATGAAGCTAGATGGAGCACTCAAGATGGATACACTTGGAATACATGTGTCTTTGAGGTTTTTGTGTGTGTTGTTGTGTTGTTCATTAGAACAACCAACTTTAGGATATCTTTATGATCATCTCATGTTTGATGAACTTTTGTATTTAGTTATGTAGTGTTTTGAGAAGAAAAAAAAGGAAAATCTAACTCCCATTATTCTTGTGTCTGTTTATTGGCTTCCTGTGTGCAAAACACGATATCTATGTTATTCATACTTGGTGTATTTGTCCTCCTCTATGTAAGGTTGGTTACTACAAATCAATAATATGCACACGTATATAGTTAGGAACACTATGTATGCAAGCATGTTTACACACACCATGGGGATGGTTTTTATAGTATGCATGCTAAGTGGGCTTGCTTGACATTGTCACTTGTGTTTTTGGTTCATTTCGAGTGTGCATATTTATGAAAAGTACTCTACAACTTTTACCACAAGAATAGAAAAATGTGAATTTTTACCATGTCGCTACCAAGCTCGCCAGGGACCTCGCCACAGGTGGTGGCGAGGTGGAAATTTTGAGCTCTATAAATAGTCCCCTAATTTCTTCTTATTTTTTTATCCAGAAGTTGTAGCAGAGCTCTTCAAATTAACATTTCATTTTTTTTTTGTTTTTAGATCCCTAATACCTCGAGTGTTGTTTGGTATTAGTGATTCGTGATTGTGTGAGCAAAATCGTACTTGTAAGTATTGAGTACTCGAGATAGTGTTTGGATATGGGTTGTATATGAGCCGTGTGTTGATGGGAGTTACTCGGATGCAAATGTTTATTTGTGAGAACCTCATTATGAGAGTGAGCTAAGTTAAATGCTTTACCTTCTCATATCTCTTGTTGTGTGCAATAAGAGATAGGTTGTTTGAGTTTGAGGGTAGTCTTCAAGATTGGGAGTAGTTACACTTATGGTTACTGATCTATAGTCACTAATAACACCATATTGGGTGATGTGGGCTTTGGAGGAGAGCCTGGTTCGTATGTCAAACCAAGTCATTGCAAAAACAGCAAGCAAGAGCAATAATAGGTAGTTAGGACAAAGGTCCCGACTAATAGAGATAATGGTGGTTTAATTTCTCTAAGGTGTAACTGTTTTATTGTTTAGTAGATTGTTTGCTGCTGAGTGGTTGCCTTAAGCAACCCAAGGATGTTACCACATAAATAAGGTTTCTATGTGGATTTACCTTGTTATATTTATTGTTATGCATGATCTGCTTTTGTGTTAGTATAATCTGAGTTTCCATTGTGTATGTTCTATCATACTATATTTAGACTATGATTAGAAAGCTTATTTATTTTACGTAGTTGCATATGTTCTTTCCTTTTCTGGTAGCATGCCTATAGCTTTTTGATTATTAGTTTTGCTTTTGATCTTGCATTTTTAGTGATAGTCACTAAGGAGTTTGTATCTCCTTACCCTAGTAATGTACCAAGTATTAGACTCTTTATGATGGTTTGTTATGTAATGTATGATTGCATGCTATGAAAGTACAATCATCATTTACTGAATATGTTTTCACATATGAGGTCTTGAAGAGATTGGAAATCCCTTATAGATTTTTAGTATGTATGACTGTCTTGCATACTGTGTGATGCTTACTATGTTTATGCATTCTGCTAGCATGGACAAGAGCCTACGAGACACATCATCGCTAATGTGTTTATTATAGTTTGTTCTCTCTTAATGCATGTTGTTTTTTGTGTGTATTGAATTGAAAAAGGTTTTTTTGTACTTCCGTTTGTGTTAATTGCTCAATTCCGTTATGAGACATGTTTGGTCAAATTAATATAGAGCTCGCAAAAAGATTCTATGGGTTTGCATTTCCACCTCTCAAATAGGTTCTGGTTACCTACTTGAGTCGGAAAAACAATTAACCTTCGTGTAATTGTTCTTACGTATAGGAATCTTCACCTATTCAAACTCAAATTTATCCAAAAAAAAAATTTCAAAAAAAAATTGATAGAAGAAAAATATTGAAAGAAAATGTTTTTTACATCATGTCTCAACAATGTCTCCAAAATACAGAATGTATAATTAAATAAACAAGGTAAAATTCAGTAGAAGTCTACTAAAATATTATTATAACAAATATTAATGAAACATGCCACATAAAATAAAATTCATGAATAGAAATAATCATCATCAGTATACAATATGAGAAAATTTTTATTTATAAAACCCAATATACCTATACTTTCTCGTTTTTGAAAACCAAGGGAATGTACATTCTAAGTATCCCAATGCATACTCATACGAGATAAAATATTTT
This sequence comes from Hippophae gyantsensis, assembly GCA_030763125.1. NCBI lineage: Eukaryota > Viridiplantae > Streptophyta > Magnoliopsida > Rosales > Elaeagnaceae > Hippophae > Hippophae gyantsensis. The sequence continues at coordinate 16,503,959 of CM061038.1, read as the reverse complement.
ATGTAAATATAAAATACATATTAATGATATAAAACTTCCATATGTATTGGTCAACACCAAAATACCTGGGCACATGTGTGGTCAACCTTTAAGACACATGTGGGTCCACCTCCAACCCCATGTAGGTCATATAGGACATGTATTGGTCAACGTCCTTGTCGTAGGGGGTCCAACTTCGAGGCCCATATGTGTTCAAACTCTAAGATCCATAAACAGATTGAGACATAATAGGGGATCCAATTATGAGGCCCATGTGTAGTTAATATCCAAGATCTATAGGTGCATAAACTCTGAGAATACATGTGAATGTAATGCGTACTTATAGTCCATCAAAATAGCTTGTTACAACAATTAGCCCATGGGTACCAATATATATATATACAAGTATACTCTTTATAAAAAATTATTTTCACGATGCATGTATAAAATCACAGATGTCATGTGTAATTTTTTTAACCCTCATTTCATATAAAAAAATTATTACTTGTTTTTTAAAAATTTTGGTGTATGCATATATAAAAATGTTCATAATGAGTATTTCATTCTAACAACATTTATAACATTTCTTATAAAAACCATGGCATTTGTTTTCCTTTTATTCTTAATGTATGATGTATGCTATTTTTTATGAAAACAATGCATGAATAAAAGTTAGAGTAGAAACCCTATTTGGAAACTTATTCTGATACTATTTTTCCAAACCCGAACTCTTGAATATTTTATCCCCGAAATGCACATTGAAATGTACTAAAAATCCAAACAATTTTAGAGGAAGAAAGAAAGGAGGGCAATTTTTGAGTGAGAAAAATGAAAAATCTTGTGCCTATTTATAAACCAAATTGGTTCCTATGACCATTCTCGTCAGTGGCTTGTTGGGCTGCTGTGATGAGACCATAACAAGGCTCAATGAATATGTTAAATCCTTTTCGACCCCTCATTGGGCATTCAACGACCTACAAGCTACCATGAAAATTTTCCAACTTTTCATGATCAATTCAATTTTTCATACAAAGTTTCCCGATATATTGCTACACCTTAAAATTTTATTAAAAATTCTTTTTAAGGTACTTTAATAGTTTACAACAAATTTTTGAGGTTTTACATTATATCATATAAAGTTCTTCCTACAAATGACCATTCAACAATGCATTATTAATGTCCAATTGATGAAGTTTCTTTTTCTTGGAAAGAACCACTGTAATGACAACTTGAATGGTTACTAGTTTTACCACATGACTAATTGTCTCCTGAAAATCAAACACATGCAATTGATCAAATCCTTAAGCAACAACTCTAGATTCAAGCTTGTCCAGGTTATGATCTTTTAGTTTCTTAACCCTTTGAATCCATTTAAAACCAATGATTTTCCTATTCAAAGGTTTAGGAACCAATGTCCAAGTGTCATTTCAAACCAAAATATCATATTCATCTTGCATAAACTTATACAAATCAAAATTCAACAATTCTTCTTTGACATTCTTAGGCTTAGTGACATGTAGTGATTTAGTGAAATTTTTTTTATTGATAAACACCAACCTTAGCCCTGGTAATCATAGGATGAGAATTATCATAAGAAATAAGTTACGCATTATGAGAAATATGTTCAAGATTACTATCATAGGGATAGTTGAATTAGAGAGTTGCACAGGCTGAGACATGGTTTTAGGAGTAGTAGATGGGGAAGACAGATCAAAAGAAGAGAGGATAGGTACACAAGTAGGAATGGAAGGCTGAGAAGACTCAGTTGTTAGAAAATTGGGTGCTTTGTGCACAATAGGTAAAATTGTTTGAACTAATTTGTGTTGAATTGGTATGGAAGTTGACACATGAGAAGAAAAGGAAAAGTGTGTTTCATCAAAATTAACATGATGTGAAATATAGTGCTTGCCATTAATGTCCAAACACTTGTAACCTTTGTGTTGAGGACTAAAACCAATAAATGTGCAAGGTGATGACCTAAACTGAAGTTTATGATCATTAAATGGATGAATGTAAGGATAGCAAGCACCAAAAAACTTTTGAGAAAGTGTAATTTAGGTTTCATACCAACGGAGATTGAAAATTAATCGGAGGATTAAGAACTCGATTTATAACAAAAACTGTTGAATAAAAGGCTTCATTCCAAAATCCCAAAGGCATTGAAGCATGAGCAAGTAAAGATATACTATGATCAACAACTTGTCTATGTTTTCTTTCAGCTAAGTCATTTCACTCATGAATAGCTGGATAGGAAATTCTAAGAACAATGCCTAAAGTAGCAAAATATCAACTCAAACTCAAATTCTTCTCCCCAATATGATTGAAAGACTTTGATCTTTACATTAGCTATAAATTGTATAAATGTATTTTGTACACCACTTTTTTATTTTTCAAAAAATAAATCCAAGTAAATCTGGACCATCCATTAGTAAAATGAATATAATATTTGAAACCATTTTGAGACACTATTGAAGACAACCATACACTAGAATGTATGACTTTTAATGGTCTAGTAGAGCAATTTTCAGAAGATGTGAATGGAAATTTAAGAAATTTGTCTAATTGGCAACTACTTTATTGTCATGTAAAGAAATATTACACAAAAATAAGGCTTTCTTTACTATAGGTAAAGAAGCATGTGTTAGGCGTTGATGCCATGAAGCTAAACTATTTGTGAAAATTGTAAACAACATTGGAGCAAACATATTATTTCCAAAAGATGTACAAGGAAAAGAAACAAATGAAAGAAGCTTGCCAAGAAGTTCTTGTTCAAAAATATAGTCCTTATATAGCTTGCCTTGAAGTAGTTCCTTGTGAGTCTCCTTGTGCTTCACATAACAAAAAAGAGCATAAAACTCAAAATAAACATTGTTATCTTTGCAAAATTATGTAACATTTAACTGATTTTTTGCTATGGAAGAAACATGAAAAATATTTTGAAGAAATAAAGGATGTTTAGAATGATCATGTGAATAATAAGAAGAATTGCCAAAGTGAGAAATAGGTACACCCTTACCATTGCCTACAAATAACTTATTAGGACTTGTATAAGGTTGAGCAAATGTAATATTAGCTGGATCAATAGTTATGTGATGAAAAACACCTGAATCAGGATACTAGAAAGGCTCTGTTAGTGCTTTAGGTACACCAAGCATTACAGGTAACATCTTTTGTGCCTTAGGATTGTATGGAAACCAAAGTGTTTCATCGATTGATTTGAAGACAAAAAGGCATTCATAGGAAATTGTGGTGCTGGAAACTGTGATGTTGAATTTTGTTGTGGTGAAAGACCTAAATTAGAATGATTATTGGAATTAGATGGAGATGGAACTAATTAATTAATAAATGTAGGTCTTGGCTAATTTTGAGAGTATAAGTGGTTAGGATTTGATGTATTTTGACGTTGAGAAGAGTTATTACTTGGAGTAAATGAATTCAACTAATTATTTAACGGTTGATAATTGCAATCAAATCTATACTAACATTGTGAGACAAGATGGCCTACCTTTTCACATAATTAACAAAGATGTCTATTGCTTGTAGGTGCTTATCCTCTAATTCCACTATTTTGATCACGTCCCCCATTAGGTCTAAAGAAATTGTTAAAAGGAAACATGAAGTGATAACCAAATGGTTTGGAATAACCTCTAACATTCATCATTTGTGTATTTGGCTATAAGTTAGATCCAAAATCAAACATCTTAGATTATTAAGCTCAAAGTTTACATTTTGTTTTTTAGCCCGTTGAGCAACATTTGCAGTTGGTAACACTACATAGGTGTACTCATTTCTAGATTCAAGCTAACTCATATATCCTAACAACAGAGCTGCAACATCATGTATTGATATTGATTGTATTTGTTGTCGTCCAAAAATTATTGAAATAGGTCCTTCATAGTCTCGATTTAGTCCAAGAATCAGGTATAACACCTTATCTTCTTCAATGAGTGCTTGGTGACTCAAGTTGATATGCTAATTCTCTTAGCTTTAGAACATAATTGTTCACACTTAAACTGCCTTTCTTCAACTTAATAAGCTCCTACCTCAATTGAATTATTCTAAACTTAGAATTTGAAAGGAAGAAACAATCTAAATCAATCCAAGCTTGTTTGACAACATCAAAACCTGAAATGTGTTTCAGCACCTCTTGATTGATGTAATTCATGAGCCATCCTCCTATCACTTGATCTTGTTTGAACCAAAGCTTGTAATATGGATGAACTCGATCTAGATCAAGTAGCTTAGGTGAGGGATCTTTGGTAAGATAGTCTTCCAAATCAAAACTATACAAAATCCTCACTTCCATACTATGAAATTTGAACTATCAAGCTTCATCATGATAAGCTGATTTTAAAAATTGGTCAAATTACAATTTACATGATTTGTAGACTGAACTTTTTCTTGTTCTACCGTTAACTCACTATTGATGTTCATGATTTCAAAAGTTATATAACTTCTATGCTCTGATACCATAAAAAGAAATAATATAACAATGAAGAAACTTGAACAATTGTTCAAGAACACAAAGAACAAATGAAGAAAGAAAGAATTAACTGAGGAGGAATGAGAGGGAAGAAAGATAGCAATACTGATTGTGAAATCATTGTTAAAGTTTTACAAACTAGTGTGTGCTATTTAAACTAGTTGCAAAACAAACTAGCAGATGCTAGGCTTAACGCCATTAACAAAATCATTAACAACTTGACAAATTGCATGACCACGGCACTCAACTACAAACGCTAAGCTGGTCTATCAAACTTTTAAGCTATAATTCTCTACAAACAATTCCATTGAATCCTGATTTATTGTTTTGACATGTCACTCAAAACCTTTTCTTCATACTAAATCTTCACTGTAAACTTTACTAGCATCCTGCACGTGATTGCTACCAATAGCACCATAAACTGATTCTGTAGAACCTTCATTAGAAACAACAAGGCAGTTGCAAAAAAATTCTCATGGGACACCACCAAGCTGTACTCTTATTTCTTGATTTATTGCAACATTACGACAGTTTCAAATTTTTTTTAAAACAAGGTATGCACAAGTAACAAAAAAATTGCTTACTTATCAATTCCAATATCATATATCTGATTGATGCCAACAATATAAACATTCCCACATAGACCAAAAAGACCAGATAATGCCTTAAACATCAGAGACCACTTTATCAGGTCAGAGTTCTCAATCAATGCTCTAGCCACCAAAGCACTGCAGAAGAAACAAAGGATACAAATGATTCTAATTAATATCACTTGTATAGATTTGGATGAAAGATCTGATCTCAAGTAGTATGGAGTTTTCCAATAACAATTACTTACATTGACCCTAAAGTGGTACCTCATATAGTATAGGGCCCTCAAGAACCTCCAACAAGCATCTTTGAAATCTGAAACTTTGTTTACGATTGGATCAGATCCAACACTTCCAATTCGAGTGCATGCCTGGCAGGCATTTACTTCAATGCCATAAGGAGACCCCAAAATTTAAAGATGTTTATGCAAACCAAGTTTTGAAGCATGTCTAGGAAGAAAATTGATATTAGCAAAGATTCATACAGGGAGGGAACATGTAAACAAACAGCCATTAGATATTTCCCCCTTTTCATTCATTAACTAAACACTCAACATCACCTTCTAGCTTGTAGCTAGGTTGGTTGCCATATACCCTCTCAAGTCTCAATGTAGGGATGGTAGGATTAAATCCCACCAATGTGCTCCGCTTTCAAAGCTTAAGAATGTTCAAAATTTGCAAAAGAAGTTCGATTAATTTCACCAAAACAATAACCAACTACAAGCCTTTTAAACATAGAGACCATAGCCATTGTCCATTTGGATAGTAAATTTCAAGACTGAGCAACTCGAATTGAATCCACTGAAACAAGGATAATCATACCTTCATCACAACAATTCAGCAAAAAAAAAAAAAAAATTAAACATACCAGACAGATTTTTTACTCCTCTTTCTCTCTAACAAATTCTTATTATACATCCAGGGACCGTGCAGCTCAATTGGAGGTAAGCCATTGATAAAGCATTTGGATAGAAAGTGAGAGCATTTGATTGTGGGCTTAATTGGAAGGCCTGTCTGGTCAAAGAAGGCCTTGCGAAATCTGATGGTTGCTGGTGAACTGGTGAGCTGGTGGTCCTGGCCGCCGTTAGTGGTTGTGCGAACTGGTGAACTAGTGCCCGGCCGCTGTTGGTGGTAGCGCAAAATTTGGTGTGTGCATCGTTGATGCTTTGCTAGGATCTGTATAAGGGACTGGAATATAACGTATAAAGCGCTGGAAAAAAGAGAGTCAGTGGAAAAAATTACATGCAATTTTAATAAAAAGAACAGTATTCATATTGGGCCGATTTTTAAAAACTGATGAAATTTTCTACAAAGAAAGGGCCATTTTTTCGAAAAATCGATGAAATATTTCGGGTAAGTTTTCATAAATAAAAAAATTTTAAGTTTTTTTTACTAGTTTTTAACAAACTGATTAAATTTAATGGTGAAGCATAACAATATTGTAATAGTGCATGGCCTTATTTTTTGTTTAGTGTTGTGTTTGAGTAAAAAATTTCAAAGTTAGGGTGATTTTTTTTTGCCCAAGTACTACTTGGCTAAGCTCCTGGTTTATGCTTTGAGTGCTTGAATTTATTCATGTGTTTCAAGTATGAAATGTTTCTCAAATTAGAAAAAATATTTTCCATTTAAGTTGATGAACTTTCCCGTCTTGTAGAGGTGTTTATTCAATCTGTGTCTTCCAACAATGTTTAATCACCACTGTGTCGGAGACTTATGATCTCATTGACAAAATTCCACAAACTTGACTTTGCACTTTTGGCATGGTGCAAGAACTTGAAACGATTCATGAACCTAAAGCGGGGTGGCGATGATAAGTGTTTAAAAATTACTAAAATTATCATGATTTAATGTATTTTAATTAATTAAATATATTTATATTTGTATGATTTTATCATATTTTTATATAAATTTATATTTTTAGAATCACGTGTATCTTTATTATTTTTTAGGTATTTTCGTTCAAAAATAACTTAAAGAATCGAAGTAAAATATTAGGAGCAAAACATCACAAAAATGTTGAAAAAAATGAGAAAAAGTAAAAAAAATTAAAAAATTGGACAAAATGGATCAAAACGTTCAAAAAATGTCGAGCCCTATGTGGGCCCCGTATTCAGCCAGCACATACCCATCATACGCTCGAGACTAATTTTGTGCGCGACAATGCTTGGCTGTCTCGCCCCACCCACACAAGTGTCAGCCTGTCCAAATGCATCCAAAATCAATTTTTGAGATATTTTTTTTACTTTTTTTTGTCTTTTCCTCATCTATAAAGGAACAATTTCCCTCGTTATAAAAATCAACTCTCAAATCAAAAACCTCTTATATTTCTCTCTCTAGTTCTTAGTTTTTTTAGTTTTAAAGTTCTTCTCTTTTTAAGAAAAATTAGTTATACTTTTATAGATTTCTAGTTTTTGATTCAATAAACAGAAATATAAATCCATTTGGAGGTTTTCCAATAACAGAGTTAACATCAAAGTTCTATAAGGATTCTTTTGAGGTATAATTTTAAAGTAAATTCTTTATAGTTATTTTTTATGATTTTATTCTTATATGTTATGTTTAATTTTTCTGTGATTAAATTTAACATTGCTGAATGTTTGTAAATATGATATAATAAGAACATTGTTATGATTGCGAAATATTAAATAGGTAAAACATCTCTATAAAATAAATTGATTTTGTTTTTATTCAAGATTTTATATTTAGGATGTTAGAGGAAAATATATTATTTTTCATTTTAAACTTAAATCTAAAAACTAGATTTTAAGGTTTAATTATCCGGTCTAATTTAGAATAGTGTTCTTTTATTTGTTGACACAATTGTGCGGTAATTAGAGTGAAGCTCTATTTCATAAGTTTTTATAAGAATTATTATTCGAAAATGTATTGATAACATATTGTCAGTAATGGTTTTAAAATTTAAGAGTTAGTACTCGGATAATTAAATTATTAGGTTTAATTTAGACACCTTGAATAAAGTTTAAAATATCTAACACTATCAAATGTGGCATTTAAATGGTTCATTTTCAATCTCTTAGAAAAAAGAATTAATTTAATTAACCAAATTAATTATCACCCTACCCATATGTGTTAATTGATTTGTTTAATTAACAAAGAATATATCTAACCTCGCCAAATATGGTATTCATATAAAAAAGCGAGAATCAATAAATATCAATTTATATCTTTAATAACCAAAATAATATGAGCAAACATAATTAACTTAATTATTATATTCATAAATACTGCACTATTATAAATTATCAAAATTTGTATAATTGTTTATTGAATCATATCTATGTTTATTTTTTTGTTATTAGATTAGGAAACACAAAAATAAAAATATTGTGACAAGATGTTTAGGATTTAATTTCGTTTGTAAAAGTTTGAATAATAAATTAAAAATCACATATATTATTTCCTTATACTGACCTTGGGAGTATACTTGTCATTTTCTATAAAATGATTCGTGCACTTGCGAGAGTTTTACAAATATAAAACCAAAGTATTTATAAGATTGGTATTACTAACCCAATGTCGGTTTTATCTCATTAAGTGTTTGGCGCTGTAGTTAGGGAAGTAATAATGTTTTTAAATTATTTATCAAAATTTTGAAAACTTTTTGTGTTAGAAATAATTGTTATATTTTTTATTTATTTTGTGTTTGAGAAAAAGAAATTAATTTATGTATTTTAATTAAAAAATATAAATAAAAAAGAATATAAATAAATAAATAAAAATTTACTTTTTTTTAATTTTTTTTTAATTTTTTAATTTTTCTCTAATAAAAAAAGAAAAGAATTTAATTTTAATTTTAATGTAAAAAAAAACTTAACTTAATAATTTAATTAACTTAGATTTTCACTTAACTTAATTTATTAACTTAATTAACTTAAATATTCAATTAACTTAATTTTTTATCTTTATTAACTTAGATTTTAATAACATGAAAAATAAAAATCTAAGGGAGTTCTATGTAAGAGACTAGTTCTTGGAAGCCTTTGTGCCACTAGTCTTTCTTGGAAATATTACTCTCTTTAGAAGGATGATTTTTAAGGAGATTTTGCACAACCATTTTTTTCCTGGAAGTACTCTTAGTTAATACTTATTATGTTATTTAACTTAGAGATTATAATAAAAAAAAATAAAATAAAATTTATGAAGATATCTCCAAAATTATAAAGTTTTTAATTACAATTTGTGATAAAATGAGGTAGTTGCTTTGTTAGATCTAGGTACAAATGTGTTTTGATGCCTTAGTTATTTGACTTGTACCTAGAAGTCGATTATCTAAAACCCATAATAATGTCCCTAATTTTAAGTAAATAAAATTTCAAAAATCCATAGGGGATGACTTAAAAAATATAGGTAAACAAACTTGTCCTACCTATATGTTTGATTGATTTAATGAGGTAATGACATTGAGTTTACTTAAAATCAAATCCCCCTCATTTATGTCTTGCTAAGACGTTAAATTAAGCGCTAGATGTGAGGCTACCCATCATTTTAGGTATTTTTTATTTTTTTATTTATTTAATTTCTTTCATTTATTTTAGTTTAATTGTATGTGAATAATTTTAGAATTGTTAAAACTAAAATTATTTGTTGAGATATTATAAGTTCACAACGATTTGTCTGTGTGAACTTTAATGATGAACATGATGGATGTACCTGTATTTTTCCATCACTACTTGCACATTCTCAAGAAATAGGTAACTTTTGTTCTCTTTATCTTTAATTTATATTTGTTACATTGATGACAATGTAACAAATAGGTTGGGGGTGATGAAAAGTTACCATGCTTCATTTCAAAAAATTTTATGTTCACATTTTTATTTTTATTGTGTTTGATTTTATTTATGTGGTTTAGTAATTTTTAGAATTTTAGGATTAATTTTAAAAAATTTCTCACAAATATTTATCATTTATTTAAATCAAATTTAAGTAAATAGTTAAATCTTTTATACTGTTAGATTAATTTTTGAAAACATATCATGGAGTATATGATTATTAGTTAATTTTTGTCATAACTAGTATTTCTTGATAAAGTGTGAAAATTATATTAAACCCAATTAAACCCAAAATTAGTGTTTAAGAATGAAATAGTAGAGACTACCATTGTGAAAAATATTTTGAGCCTATTATCCTTTATTCTGAGTGATAAATATTATTTTTTCTACTCTAAACACTTTTTCTTATTTTTTTCAATATTATAAGATGATCTTTATAGGACTTAGCATTGAATGTCTAGATTTTTACATCTTAATAAAGTGTTATATATTTATTTTTCATTTTCTTATATTAAATGATTTCAGTAGAAATTGATAGTATATTTCTTTCTTCATTAATGCATGACTTCTAATAAAAAAAAGATATATCTAAGGTTATCTATACAAATACAAACAGAAAAACCAAATATTAACCACTCATCTTACCATATAAAAAATGTACAATCTCTACATGGGTCAATTCTCTAAAAAAATGGATTCTCTTATAAAAAAAGAATATAAGAGAGAAAAAAATAGAAAGAAAGAGAAAAAAATGAATAGTATAATCTATATATTATGACCCAAAAAACCTAAATAGTTGTGAGAAATTATTTAATGCAAAAGAAAATATAGGAAGTAATTCCTTACGAAGTAATTGCATTTTCCTACATTTTCTAAAAGACATATTACATGATATTTTTATTTGAAGAATTTGATTGATGCATAAAAGTAATGTATAATATTTTATAAATCCTTACATTTGATTCCTTTAATGAGATCAACGTTAAAATAACACTTTGAACCTTTCTTCTTTATACATATGCGAACAGTTAATTTCTATACATAAACTCTTTCGCATAAAAATTAGTATGAGTGTTTAAACCCATAAGATTAAGTATTTTTAAGAGTATTGATTTGTGAGGAATAGAGTTGAAGTAAATTCGAATTTCTAACACTAAGTTTGGATGAAATTAAATTGATACATTTTTTATATGAAATATGAAAATGATTTTCAACCAATTATTATAATAAATCATGAATGTTTAGGAATTTGAAATAATATATGCTTAAGATTTTAATTATGAAATTCAAAAGAGATTATAAAAATGAGATATTTTTGTATTTCATTTCTTTATTTTATTTTAATCTTTTTACTATATTTTAAATTTTAGTTAACTTCTTATTTTATATGTTTTATTTTGTTTTTATGTTTTGTTAACGTTTGTGGGTATCATTACTGAAAACCCTCACCAGACTTAAACTCGTCCACTACGCCAACCTAAGGGTATAACAACTTATTGCATATGCTAAATGCAACCATTTCAATCCATGGAAGTGCTTTAGGATAGTTTAATTTTTAGTTTTTAGTTTAGTTTTTACAGCTTCTCTTGCCAAGGGACTAGCAAAAAGTTGGTCGGTGGTTGTGATGAGTTCTTAAAAAGCACTAAATTTATCATGATTTAATGTACTTTAATTAATTAAATATATTTATATTTGTATGATTTTATCATATTTTATATAAATTTGTCTTTTCGAAATCATAGATATTTTTATTATTTTTTAGGTATTTTTGTTAAAAAATAACTTAAAGACTCGAAAAAAATACTGAAGGCAATACATCACAAATATGTTGAGCAAAACAAATGAGAAAAAGTAAAAAAAATGAAAAAAATGGACAAAATGAGTCGAAACGGTCAAAAATGTCAAAAAATACGGAGTCCCGCATGCCATACGCCCCAATGTGCGTGTAGCCAGTACATGCTCACACGTAACCAGTACATTCCCAACACACGCCCGCGCACAGTCAGCATAGGCTCGAGCCAAGTCGTGCGTGTGCCAGAACATGCCAACACCTGCTTCGCGTGCGCCAACGCTCGTCTTCCACAAATCTCACCCCCCACACGAGTGCCAGCCTATCCAAATGCGTCCAAAATAATTTTTTGAGATATTTTCCCACTTTTTTTGGCCTTTTTCCTCATCTATAAAGGGATCTTCTCCTTCATTGTAAAAATCATCCCTCGAATCAAAAATCTCTTCTCTTTCTCTCTCTAGTTCTTAGTTTTTTTTTAGTTTTTCTAGTTTTGAAGTTCTTCTATTTTTGAGAATAACTAGTTATGCTTTTATAGATTTCTAGTTTTTGATTCAATAAATGAAAATACAAATCCATTTGGAGGTTTTTCAGCAACATAATTAACATCAAAGTTCTGTAAGGATTCTTTTGAGATATAATTTTAAAATGAATTCTTTATAGTTATTCTTTATGTTTTATTCTTATTTGTTATGTTTAATTTTTCTATGATTAAATTTAACATTGTTGACTATTTGTAAATATGATATGATAAGAATGTTGTTATGCTTGCGAAATATTAAATAAGTAAAGCATCTCTATAAAATAAATTGATTTTGTTTTTATTCAAGATTTTATATTAAGGATGTTAGGGGGAAATATATTATTTTTCATTTTAAATTTAAATATGAAAATTAGATTTTAAGGTTTAATTATCCGATCTGATTTAGAGTAGCGTTCTTTTATTTGTTGGTACAATCGTGCGGTAGTTAGAGTGAAACTCTATTTCAAATTTTTTTTATAAGAACTATTATTCAAAAATGTATTGACAACATATTGTCAGTAATGACATTAAAACTTGAAAGTTAGTACTTGGATAATTAAATTCTTAGGTTTAATTTATATACCTTGAATAAAGTTTAAGTATTATACCCTGTCAAAGGTGGTATTTAAATAGTTCATTTTTAATCTCTTAGAAAAACGAATTAATTTAACTAACCAAATTAATTATCGATTCCACCCATAGATGTTAATTGCTTTGTTTAATTAACAAAGAATATCTAAACTCACCAAATGTGATATTTATATAAAAAAAGAGATAATCAATAATTATCAATTTTTATCCTTAATAACCTAAATAATATGAACAAATATAATTAACTTAATTATTATATCCATAAATACTCAATTGTTATGAATGATGAAAAAATTGCATAATTGTTTATTGAATCATATCTATGTTTATTTATTTTTTATTAAATTAGGAAACACAAAAATCAAAATATTGTGACATGATATATAGGATTTAATTTTGTTTTTAAAAGTTTGTATAATAAATTAAAAACCACATATATTCCTTCCTTAGATCGACCTTGAGAGTATACTTATCATTTTCTATAAAATGATTCATACACTTGCGAGATTTTTACAAATATAAAACCAAAGTATATGCAAGATCAGTATTACTAGCCCAATGTCGATTTTGTCTCATCAAGCATCCGAGTCATAGCCCTTTTTCATGGTCCATGCCCAATTAAGGAGGGATAGGAACTTAGTTAAGCTATTATCGGTATTAGTTGTAGTTTCAAATGCAAAGCTTATGGTTATAGTGTGTTATATCTCTAACTTAACATGCCCAACTTCTTCTGTGGACTATATTGTGACCTAGGTCCTAAAAGAACATAACTTACTTATCAATATGCTTCTTATTTACTATTCTAGTAGGTGTGCATGCCCTGACAAGACATTAAGGATTTATTATGCTAAAAATCCGTAGATAACATGACATTTAAGCCGAGCCCCCTTTTAGGATCTATAGTTAATTAAGGAGCAATAGAAACCCAACTAAGATGTTCTTATGTTAGTTCTAGCATGGAGCATAAAGGCTATAATTAGGTGTGTCCTATTTGTAACTTAACACACCCAATTTTTGTGGACTATTCAGTGACCTGGGCCTTGAAGCACAGAACTCACCTATTAGGATGTCTCTTATTCACTACTTTAGTAAGAGTTCATACCCTATCGAGACACTAAAGGTCTCATATTGCTCAATTTATAGTGGTATCAAACTTAGGGCCTTGGACTTCTACAACCAGGGCATCTTAGACCCTTTTGTTGATTTAATGTTAGAATTTTTGTCCTATCAAATCTTCCAAATGTAGACTTATAGTTATAAATAACATGTATTTAAGTGCTACTTTTATTAATAATGAATTCAAATTATAAAATAATTGAAAATAATTAGGATGGAACTTAAGATATAACCAGTTAAGATTCTTTATTTTATTAAGTGTTATGGCAGTAGAAATTATGAAAAACTTATAAGGTTATCATTTGTCTAATCTTGGAAATATTTCAAAAACCTCAAAAACCTTCGAGATTTTCTAGGCGATAATACAGTGAGAAGATAACTAAAGCAACTCAAAAGCTTGAATTTACAAATGTTAATGTTTTTAAATATTATACCAAGTGTTATATGTTATATATCTTTATCCAATCAAAATAAAAAGCCAAAATTATGTAAATTAACTTATAACAAGACTAAATAACATAGCTTAATATTTATACAGATTGATAAAAAATGAAAGAAATTAAACAACATAAATGATAATAAACGTGTAAAAAATTTCAAATATGTGAAAGAAAAATAGATAAAATCATTATTATATAATATAAATAAAAATGAATACTTACATAATATATAGTGTAACACGAAAAATAATGGTTAAATTTTATGCGAGACAAAATTCATTAGTTTTTTAAAAAATGTTAGGAAAACTAAACTAGTGATATTTAAGAAAAACAACAAAAAATATATCTTAAAACTTATAACCACAAAGAACACCTGTTATGTCCAGTTCATACATTCTTACTATTATAAAAAGTTTAACCCATCATTTCACAATGAAAGTCATCCAATTGAACACTGTTCAAGTTAAACTACGGTCATTTAAACTCATTCAAGGTTAAATTTTGTTCAATTAAACCTGTTCAATATTATTAAGTTGTTATTTTTGTTATCGTGTATAAGTTTTATGTGTTATTTGATGTAATTTTTTTAAAACTTATGAGACTATTATTACTCTAACAGAGTTCAATTAGTTAAAATTGTATAATAATCGAGTTAAAGTGAAAAATATATGAAGAATGTAAATAAATATTTAGTATAACAAAAGAAAAAAACAATATTCAAATAATAATAATAATAATATTTAAACAATAAATTTGAGAGGAATATTATTATGTATTTTTATAAAATAAAGAGATACATTTAAAAATATAATAAAGAAAAAATCGTTATCAAAAGTTGGAGAATATATGCCCCCTTTTCACCTACTTGTGGCTTCATCCACGAAAGTGTATAACATCATAAACAGATTAATATTTTAGTTATTTTATTTTTGTAAATAGTGTATTTTAATATTTTTTTTAAAATGATATAATTTGGTTTTTTATTTATACAAAATTTTTAATTTTTTTCAATTTTAATTTTTAAATATTTATTTATTAAAAAAAATTCGGTTGAATTGAATCAAAACTTACTAAGAAGATGATAGATTTTTAAAGAAAAATTATTCTAAAAAGTTAAAAAAATATAAAATATAAAGTGATTAAAGTAATTAGAATCGATAAAAATAAATAAATATATATAGTAAAATTATTATTATACTAATTTATAGTTTAAATTAAGGTATAGGGTAGAGTTATTGTCATCTTATTAATTTTAAATTTTTAAATTTTTGTAATAAATTTTAATTAATAAAGGATAAATATATTAAAAATAACATGATATTTTTATAATTTTTAAATTTAATAATAAATAGGTTATGAAAACTATAAAATAAAATGTGGTGAACACCATAAAGTATAATGCGTCCAATTTATCAAATTAAATAAATCACTTCCTCCGTGAGTGCTGTTTTGTCTGCCGTGTCGTTTAGGTCACCTACTCTCCGTCCAATCTGAAATGAGACAAAATATTAATTTCCTCTAAAATCGTTTCTCAAAATATTTTCCGGGAAAAAAACTTCATTCGAAAACGCTGACGGTCCAAAAGGAATCGTTTTCTCAGGCGATACTTAAGCTATTTGTGCTCTTATTCTTGGAGACTTTATCGTAGACTCTACAATGGAAGAGATTTTTACTGCAGGTCAGTTGTAATGACATCGCTGACTTCGTAATTTATGTTTCAAGCTCATCAAAACCATTTTTGTCCTTAGACTCCATTTTGATTCTTTTTCTTTTTGCCTTTTTATATTTATTTATTGATTTTTACTTCTTTGTGAATCTTTTCATTTTGGGCTTCGACCTTTGCACTTATTACTGATTTTCTTCTGTTTTTTATTTTTATTTTTTGTATCATAGTTTGTTGATCCAAAGGAGTCGTTGAAGATATTGAGAGTCACATGTTGAATTGGGTTTATTATGTTAGACTGTTCATGACTGAAAGATGATGTTGCATAAGATAGACTCTGAAAATGGAAATAGTGATTGTGATTCAAATAACGACCAGTTATTGCGAGACATTGAGGAGATAAGTCGAGCTCTTTACTTGCACAGAACTCCTTCAAACCCTTTGTTATTTGCACCTGATTTTCGATCTAATTCTACTGGAAGAACCCGTTTGTCAGAGTCGCATTCCAGTTCCAATTTAAGATTACCCAGAGAAGACTTGTTGCATAAGCACAAGAAATTGTCATCCATATGGAACTGGAAGAAACCCCTAAAAGCTTTATCTCATATTGGGAATCACAAATTCAACTGTTGTTTTTACCTTCATGTTGATTCAGTAGAAGGGTTGCCTGCAAATTTTAATGATCTTGGCCTTTGTGTTTATTGGAGGAGGAAGAATGATGTACTTCATACTAGATTATCCAGGGTTGTTCAGGGCATTGCTGAATTTGATGAAATTTTGATGCATCAATGTTCTGTTTATGGTAGTAGAAGTGGTCCAAATCATTTTGTGAAGTATGGTTCGAAACATTTCTTGATCTATGCTTCTGTAGTTGAGGCTCCTGGGCTTGATATTGGAAAGCAATGGGTTGACCTGACAAGGCTGTTACCCCTTACGATGGAGGAATTGGAAGGGGAAAAGAGTCATGGTAAATGGACCACCAGTTTTACTTTATCTGGAAAGGCTAAAGGTGCTAATCTAAATGTTAGTTTTGGATTTTCGGTGGCCCACTATAAGTCAGAAAAATTGAGTGGTAATACAAATGTTTATGAACTTACAAACATGAATAGGCCAGCAAGCTCAGAAAGTGATGGAGGTTCATGTCCAAGTAATTCTAATTTGATGCTTGAACGTGTTGGGTGCATTCCTGCTAGTGCAAATTTTGGATCTCAGTACTCAGCTAAGTCTCTTGATATTAAAATTTGTCATGAAGTATTGATGAGAACAAGGTTGGAGCTCTCAAAATCAATAAATTTCCTTTATCAAAAACTTGATGATGGGAACTTATGCAGTTCTACAGAGGATGATTCTCAACCTCTGGAGAAACTCAAACCCAAGGTCCATGTTGATTTTTTGATTGATGAAGAAATTGATGGATATGAAAGCTGTGCTACTGAGTTTACTATTACTGAAATGGGGTTGGAATTTCCTAAGAAGGAACAGTTGGCAATGAATCAAAGCATCCTTCATGCTTACGGCGAATCACCAATAGAGACAATTAATATTGACGAAATCATTAAAGATTGGGACAAAGATCTTGATGAGGGGGCAATCGTGGCTTTAGAGGATAATATCTCCAGTAGTTGTATTAAAGTGGCTGCAATGAATGGTGGCCGACATGAAACAAATTGCATTTCTAGCAAGGAATTGACTGTAGAACAGGTGGACCCAGCCTTCTACAAGCAGTTGGTTTCAGAATATATTGAGTTCGGTCATGCACCAACTTCAAAAGAGGATCATGAGCAAATAAACCTTGTGGAATCAAACTATAAAATAAATAAATCATTAAGAAGATCATTTAGCTTGGATGATATTACTGAATCTGTGGCAACTGATTTCTTGAACATGCTAGCAACAGAACATGATTCATCTGTCATGAGTTATGATGGGGAGACAGAATCCCCTAGGGAGCGTCTTTGGAGGGAGTTTGAAAAGGAGGCTCTAACATCAGAAAATTTCATTTTTGGCATTGATTCAGAAGAAGAGCAATCAGAATTTGGCCATGCTGAAGCACACGGATTAGGCTATTGTGCGGATTACGCAGGGAATTCTGAATTGTCTTTGATTATTCATGCTGCTGAAGAGGAGCTCAAGAGGGAGAGTGAGTTACTAAAGAGGAGGAAGGCTAAAATTCTTGAAGATATAGAAACTGAAGCTTTGATGCAAGAATGGGGCTTAAATGAGAAAGACTTTCAAAATTCTCCAAGCACTTTCTCTGGTGGATTTGGTAGTCCAATTGAGCTTCCTCCTGAAGAGCCACTTCCATTACCTCCACTCAAGGAAGGTTTTGGTCCTTATGTTAAGACCAAGAGTGGTGGCTTTTTGCGGTCAATGAATCCTTCACATTTCAAGAATGCTAAAAATGGTGGGAGTTTAATTATTCAGTTTTCTGGGCCAGTCGTTTTGCCTGCGAAAATGGGTTATGATGTCATGGAGATACTGCAGTATTTAGCACTAATTGGAGCTGAGAAACTGTGTATGCAGATCAATAAATTAATGCCATTGGAGGATATTACTGGGAAGATAATAATGCAAGTGGCATTAGATGCAGCTTCAAGTATGATGGTACATCAAAGGTTTGCAGATGATTGTTGACTTCTCTTGCTTCCCCATATATGTCTTTCGGTTCTCAATTTGATGTATTATTAATTGCCTGGTTTTCCATTTCTGTCACAGGCATGCTCTTTTGCAGTACAATTCATATGGTGGAAGAGAAGAAGTTGAGGGATTTCCATTTGACATGAATGACAGTAAGCTGAGGTCCTGTATAACAGACGGGATACCTTCAGAGTTTGTTTCTCTTGATGATCTTCTCCCCTTGGCCATGGATGAGATTGAAGCCCTTTTATTGGAAGGGTTAAGGATACAATCTGGAATGTCAGGTGAGGAGGCTCCTTCTAGTATATATTCGCAGTATATCAGGAATGTCTCAGGCCTGGGAAGCAAGAGCGTGAACCCAATTATGGAAGGTGTTGGAGGTTCAGCACTTGGAGATAACAGGGAAAGTAGTGATAACATGGATGGCTTATTAGACCTGTCTATTACATTAGATGAGTGGTTGAGGCTAGATGCTGGAAGCATCAGTGATGAAGATTATAAATATGAGTGTATCTTAAAAATCCTTGCTGCCCATCAAGTCAGGTGCACAGATTTAGGCAGTGGAAGTTTGAAACAAGATATCAACAGGCTCAAAATATCCAGCCAAAAATGTGGATTCTTGGGCAACAACCTCAAAATATCCAGCCAAAAATGTGGATTCTTGGGCAACAACCTCACAGTTGCTGTCATGGTTCAACTTAGAGATCCCTTTAGAAACTATGAGCCTGTTGGCATTCCAATGCTTGCCTTAATTCAAGTACAAAGGGTCTTCATCAGCTCAATCCAAAGAGCACATAGTGTGGTGCTGAGATATAATGAAGATAGGGAACATGATGAAGTGGTATTAGAACAATCTACTGAGGAAGCAAAAGACACCACACATAATTCTGATGAACAAGTTCCTCAGTATCAGATTAATGAGATCCACCTTGCAGGTGTAAAAGCTGCTCCTCACAACAAGCAGCTTTGGGGTGTCGCAACCCAACAGCAATCTGGGTGCCAATGGTTGCTTGCTAATGGTATGGCTAGAAACAGTAATCAAACATTTTCAAAGTCTAAAGCACTTGTAATACCACCTGCTCAAGTGACACCAAAGGTTCAGGCAGGGGATATCTTATGGAGTATCTCCTCCTCTCATATTGATGGACTAAGAGATACTTGCAAAAATTTGGTAACTCATCATACTCGTAACTCTGATATCATTTTTAGTGCAGAAACTAGTAGGGCTTACACAAGTCAGAATTTTTAGATAATTCAAATGGTGCTGTTCTTTGGTAAATAGAATTCTGCATGTAGATTGACATAATTAACCCAATCTTACTGGTTAATCAAGTATCCCAAGATCACTCATTCCTTGTCACCAATTGTTAACAAGTATAGCGGGTTTAGGTCTTTTTAAATCCTGTATGTTACTTGAGAGTTTTTTACTAGAATTTTTCACTACCAAGTTGATTTATTAATACCCGTCATGTAATAAAGAGCAGGAATATTTGTTCTCATCTCTTGTAACATACTAATCTTACCATCTTTCCCAATTATATTTTTTCGATTATAGTTACTCCTACTCTAGCCTAGGGAGAATGTAGAGTTGAATTATAAAGTCAGCACTTAAAGCACCTCATTTTGAGAAGTGGGACAAATTAATTTATGCCTCACATGAGGCTCAAACCCACAACCTCTTTCGTGTGGATTACTCTCATTACCATCCACTCATTATCAACTCGATTGTGAGGTTGGGGCTACCATCTTTCCCATTTGTCTTGGCGCATTTCTTTGTTTTAATTTGCGGTTGCAATTCAACAATGCTCTTGTCGCTCAGATGCAATATTGGAGAAGAAATGGACAAGTTCTCTCTCTCTCTTCATTTAAGCTTCCATATGATAGTGAGGCAAGAATTAAGGTACTTTTGGAATTCAAAATGTGTTTATTCTTGACCGATCGACTGAATTTTCAAAGTACATGCTTTTTATTCATTTAGTTTACTAAATTTTGAAAAAGGTGTATAAAAGCGAAATATATATTTATCCTTTAAATAAAACTCTACTATTATGTCCTATAGCTGTTCAGCCTTTCATTCCTTCTCTTTGAAAGCTAATGTTTGATTAACTTTCTTGTCATTTGGTTATTTAAGCATCAATTAGTTTAAGAACTTGTACCTAGATTCTTATAATTGTAACTATTATATTACTAACATGAATAATTTTGTGGTAGAGGTTGTCTCATAATTTAAGATTGTGAGTTCAAGTATCACTTGATCAATCTTTGTAATTTACCCTACTAGTAATGGACTTGTTGCAATTATGCTACTCATTATAAAAATGGGAAATGTATGGCTTAGTCCATTTTTTAGTTAATCTACAACTACAAGTAGAAGGCCTTTTTAGTTTAAATTTTTTTTTTAATATTCGTGTTTCGATATTAAAAAAAAAGTATATAAAGTTTGTGCCTTGTAGTAGTAGAAAACTATATGTAGATACCATGGTCACATGAATTGTGCGCATGTATGTAACTGTTCATTGAAGAGAAAAAAAGAGAAAGAGACTTTGGGTTCGTTTGTTTATGTTCATACTAAAAGTGATTTTAGATGGAAGCAGTTTCAGAAAGGAAAAAACTAAAAAGGTTCAGGAAGAAGTAGTTACATGTGCTAGTATTTTTTTTTTTTGGGCTCTAACTATTTGCTAGTAATTATCAGTCTTAATTTCGACGTCGTAATCGAAATTTGTAGCAGTGTAACATCTAGAGAATAAGATTACATATTAAAAATATTCATTAACCCTAAATTTATGTATAGTTGGCTCTCTGAAATTCTTAATTATGTTCGAGTACATGATCAAGGCCTCCATGACTATTGTTCTCAACTAGTCTACTGTCTGATCTTTCAACTATTGTTCAATTTGATATTTAAGTAATCTAACTGTAATGGCTAACGCACTGCTACGATATTAATAATCGAACAAAAGTGAAAGTGCAACATTAACAATAAATCTACATACGAGACCTCATTAGGAACTTAGATGGCTATGGACACCCTCGTAGGTTGTAATCACAAAACTTGGATCCTCATTATCTCTTTCTACTCTCTTCTTTACTGGACAGCCTTCAACAGAACACTTGTAATAATTCCTGCAATTACATAATTAAGAATATTTATCATTTTTAATCGAACAATTATTTTACTAATTTATTAATTAGCAGCTAACATAACATTCAATTTTGCCAATGATATATAGCTGTTTTTCAATGAATTTATATACGATATATGTTTGGATGAGTATCCGTATTATAGGGTACATCCAACGGTGGAATTGAAATAACATTAAAAATACCCAAGCTCTCAGATATATTGACAAATACACTCAAGATTTTAAAAAATTAAAAAAATATGGAAATTAAATCTAATAAAAATGAATAATAATATTTCATAAATAAAAATAAAAGGAGAAATAATAGAGAATAATAAAATAATGAGAAATTAAGAAATATTAGAATTAAAAATAGAAGATATCTCAGGATGTTTTTCATAAAAAGTGATAATCAGTAAATTTTTTTTGAAGAAATTCAAAAAGTAAAATTAAATCTTAAAAAAAGAGATGAATTTAAATATACATCATTTTGATCATTAAGAAAATTATTAAAAAACATAATTTATTATGAAATAAACTATGTTTTTAAATGAGCATTAATATTATAGATGTAAGAAACTATAATGAATAAGCTATCAAAAGGATAAAGAAAAAATTGAATACATTCATTTAGGAGGAATCTAAATATTAATAAAAGCTTATTTTAGAGAAGAAATTGATACACCAATAAAACTAGTGTTATTAGATAATAGAATAATAAATAAGAAAAATGTTTTATTAGGAATGATTCATGGTAAATTAGGATATCATAAACTAAAATTTATAGCATACTGTATGTTTGTTATTAATATTCATAATAGAGACTTAAACCAAGTGTTAAGTTTAACTTATAAATTTGAAAAAAAAAGATTTAATGAAAGAAGAAAATCATCAATTTCTAATACACTACATAATAGGATAATCATTGACAAACAGTCATAATAATTTAATATATGGATAAAATAAATTTATAGAAATAGATAATATCTTTCAAGAACTTGGACAAATAATAAAACCATAAATACTAATGGATTTTGAAATACTTAGATACTAAGGAAAACCTTTGATAATAGGGAGAAAAATTAATGTAATTAAAAACAACAACATACCAAGATTTATTTTTATAGAGCATAAATGAGAAAATTTTAATAAAAAAGAAGTTCTAAAACTAAAAGAAGAAGTTCAAGTACTGAAAGTATTAGTACATGATGTATTACTAGAGAGAAAGAAGTTATAGAACTAAAAGAAGAAGTTTAAGTAATGAAAACATTAGTTTATGATGTATATTGGGAAGAAAGTAATGTTTAAAGAAAAATTAAAAAATATACAACTAGAAATAGATGGGAGCCTAGTAGGCGTAGAAAAATATCAAATAACATTACTAAAAGTTTTAAGACTTTCAACAAAAGAAATGGACATAGTCTAAGAATCAAACATGAACTATCCCCAAGGTTTAATTAAAACACAAAAAGAATTATTAAAAGAAATAGAAGAATATGGTTATAATAAATTATAACAACATATACATATGAAACTTATAGAACTAAGAAAATATGTATTTAACATACATAGAAACAATGATATTACATGCCATAAATATGATCCCTAAGAAGGATTAAAAATAGAACCACTTAGAAGATCAGACACCCTGATACCTTGAAATGAGAGAAGAAAGTAAAGAAAGAGATATTATTCAAATTTAATGAAAATATAGAAAAGAATTAGAAGAACAATTCATGAATCATGAATATAAGGATATAGAAAAATTAATTAGTTTATTAACACTAACTAATGAAGAGCTAGAAAAAATTACAATGAAAATCTTTGTACAAATAAAGAGGAGGATGACATGATAATAATCAATGAGATTGATTTTGAACCAAAAATCATGACCCTAAAAGGTCATATAAAACCAACTTCATTACCAGTTCTTTACCAAGAAGAAACATTTAACGCACATAAGAAAAAAAGAAATAGGGAAAGGTCATGAGAGCCTGATACTTCCAATAGAAGAAGACAACAATCAAAAATGAAAGAAGGATTACGTTGAAAAACTAGAGGTAGTATCCCACTAGAATTCAAGCTCCATGAAAATTATAAATCTGATCTCTTAGATTTAGATTGTATAAGAGATAGGAAAAAAGCCTTAGATGAATGGGCTAATGGTATGAATGTACTCATACAAACATCTTAAATTATACAAATAAACCCTTCAATCTATAGGGTATTAGTAGCTAATAAAATGATAAAAAATGTTAAAGTTTGGTTTTCAAATTTAACAGACAATAATATTTATTAATGTAGAGGAATGCTTCCATAGGAAGAGAATATATAGATATTGTAGTAAATGAAATATACAAAGAATTTATTGGAGAAGATAAAGGAAGAACTATTACTAAATCCAGTGAAAATGAAATCAATGAAGCCAAATGACATTTAACAAATATGAAAATTTGTAACATGTGTTACATAAATTTTTTTTATTTGTGAATCTGAAATGTATTATCATAAACTATCACCTTTATGCAAACAACTTATAAGGAAATGTTTTTCCAAATATTACCTGAAACGTTACATAAGATCTCAACAGAAGGCGGAGACTAGAGAAATATGGAAACCATACTAGACAGCTTAGGAGAAAGAATAAGAATCCTTAAAAGTTGAATAATCATTAACACTAAGAAAGAAAATAATTTAAACAAATAAGAGAAAATGATAAAATCTATTGTGGTACATGAGATTTTAAAATACCAAAAAATTATGGATGTAATATAAAACTCTACAAATAGAAATATAAAATTTTAAAAATACAAGACATTTAAAAGATATAAATTCAAAAAATAAGATTTTCAAAAATATAAAAGAAGGTTTAATAGGAAAACCTATAGAAAAATATATTTTAGAAGAAAAAGGTCTAAACCTATTAAAAACAAGAATTATTGCCCTTCAAGGAAAGTAAAAATCTTAAAAGAAGCTTTTAAGATGGAATTAAAACCAATGGATGAATCATATATAAATGATACTTACAAAATAATCTATTAAAGGAAACTGGGAGGAAATAAATGACTTAGAATATAGGTACTCTTCATCAGAAGATGAATAATTTGTATTGTATTACAAATCCAAACAGTACCACTGAAATTTAAAGGCTATGCTATCTAATTTATATGCATATATAGATATATGAGTTAGTATGTATGTTGCAAGTAAATATGTATTCCCAAAAAAACACTGGAAACAAGCACAAAAAAATTTAATTGTAAGAATTGCTAATAATACTACAATAAATCTTAATAAGGTTTTAAAAGATACAAATATAATGATAAGAGTAGAAAAAATTACATATTCCTACCATATATTAACAAGAAACAAGAGTTAATTTATTAATAAGAAATAATTTTTCAAACTTATATCAACCTTTTACACAATATTTAGATATAATAAGTCTAACAATACTAGATGATGAAACCATTTATATGTCAAAAGTAAGAAAATCTTTGACTGTATCAAACTCAACCTTAATGCAACAACATAAAAAATGAAAACGTGGTGAGATAAATACAAAGCATAAAAAAATCTTATTTAGAAAATATTTCATTAGACATAAAAGAGAAGCAAAACACTTTCTTAATTATTAAAAATAATAAGCTCAGAAATCATTTAGATCTAAAAATTAATAAATCTAAAACTATTGTCAATATAAAATTAAGAGATCCTAACAAGGTTATGAGAGTAAAACATTCCAAAAGACAAGATTGAAAAAAACTCTTGGAACTAAAATTCATAATGCCAAGTAATTCACCTCACTGTAGGTCATCATTCGTAGTAAAAAAGAAGTTGAAAAAAGAAGAGGAAAAAAAGAGAATGATAATAAAATTAAAATCATTGAATAAAGAAATCATTGATGATGGAAACTTTATTCCAAAGAAAGAAGAACTATTATCATTAATAAAAGAAAATATATACTTCTCAAGTTTTGATTGTAAAAGTGGATTTGGGAATAAGACTAGATGAAGAACCTCAAAAATAAACGACATTAAGTTGCTCCCAAGGATAATTCTAATGGATTGTTGTTCCATTTGGATTAAAACAACCTTCAGGTATCTTTCAAAGATGTATGGATAACATATTTAAAAAATTACAAAATATTTGTTGTGTTTACATAAATGATATTTTAGTTTTCAGCAATGATTTAAATAAAT
The DNA here is from genome assembly GCA_030763125.1 of Hippophae gyantsensis. Classification (NCBI taxonomy): domain Eukaryota; kingdom Viridiplantae; phylum Streptophyta; class Magnoliopsida; order Rosales; family Elaeagnaceae; genus Hippophae; species Hippophae gyantsensis. The sequence continues at coordinate 16,478,037 of CM061038.1, read as the reverse complement.
ATTATTTTTATATTATTAATATTTTACAAGAATGTAAGAAGAAAGATATTATAATTTTCAAAGAAGAAAGCAATAATTGCTCAATAAAAGATTAAGTATTTAGGGTTAGAAATCGAAGATGGAAAACATAATCTACAAACTCATATGTTAAATAATATTCAAGGACAAAAACTAATTACAAAGATTTTTAGGATGTTTGACACACAATGAAGCGTATATAAAGAAACTTGTAGATTACAAAAACCCTTACTAGCAAAATTTAAAAATGTTCATATTTGGAAATGGACAAAACAAGATACACTATATATGGATAAAGTAAAAGAATAGGTAAAAACTTTATCAACTTTATACCATTTAGGTTCAGATGATAAAATAATAATTGAAACAGATACTTCACAAGAATATTGAGGAGTAGTTTTGAAAGTAAAAGTAGATGACAATGATGAATATCTTTATAGAAATACATGAGGATATCTCTATGATCTAGAATTAAACTATCACAGTAATAAAAAAAAGAATATTTAGATGCTATAAAGGCTATTATGAAATTTGTAATATATGTCATAAGTTCTAGATTCATTGCTAGAATTGATAAATTTTTTTTATTTCTTAGGAACTAATATTGTAAGTGATTATAAATAAAGAAGATTATTCATATGAAAACAGTGGTTCAACTATTACAATTTTGATGTCGAACATCTCCTAGGAAATAAGAATAGTTTAACAGATGTTCTTACTAGAAAATTAGCACCACTAACTATTTTTATGCTTGTAAGAATGAAACATCTTGATATCAAGATCAAGATAAAGGAAAAAGAGATAAAAATCCTATACAAACAACTCAAGCTTTTATACCTTAATAAGTCTCTTATGAAGACATGAAATAAATAGGAAGAACTTGATTGTTCAAAACAACTCTTAGAGTCCAAAAACTCTAAAGATGAATCCTCATCAAAAATTCAATCTAAAGAAAGAATTCAAGATGAAAAGTGAGAACCTAACAGTTCAAAAGAGAGTACCATCTCTGAAATAATAAATCTCAATTGAGTTGATGAAGTAGAAAAATAAGAATAGAAAAAGACTTATGTAGTCTATAATGGCCCAAAACTAGGAATCTACAACAACTGAATAGAAGCAAGTAAGTCTATTCTTAGGTTATACGAGTAACTTATAGAGCCTTCTCTAATAGAATAAAGGTTGAAGACAATTATGCTAATTACAAAGCACCAAAACTAATAACTCTAGAGGAGAAAATAAGGAATTACTCTATAGCACTACAACAATAACCAGTAGCACACAACAAGTTGAAAACTCTAGGAAAAATGTTATGTCCTCTAGTACTATTTAGAGAGGCATATCTCTTATAAATATTAAAGATAGTAAGACATCCAGTGTTATTCAAGGAAACACCCCCCAAAAATTCGTTAGTCATTAAAGATGAAAAAGACCAAGAGATAAATCATAGAAAAATACAATGGTTGAGTCTCTACAACTTGGCTAGAAAATCTACCCAATAACACATAGAAGAACTTCAGGAAGAAGATAAGAATATGTGATAGGCCTATTTATCTAAGATTTTTTAGTTCACTAATGGATTAGAATGATGAAGGATGTATTAGTCCCTACCACCTCATTAAGCTAGAGATTTCCAACAAAAATAAAAAAGTTTCCAAACTAAGGGCGCTTCCAGAAAAGGAATTCAACACAGATGAATTTTGTGTATTAAGAAGTCCAATTTAGCCCAAATTTACTATGAATTAAAAAAAATTGATAATTATATTGAGATCAAAGTAAATTGTTCAACCAATAAGGTCATATCACTTCCCATAATAATATTGCTCTTACCAAAGAGAATGGTGAAAAAATCACCAAATTTGAGACAAATTTTAAGAGAAACAACCAGAAAATTAGTCAAGAAACAAGGAAGGTATTATACTTCTATATCAAAAAATCTACCAAAGATCACAAATGTATTTACTGCATCAAGGATCGAGAAGATAGAGATACGTCATCATCATCGTAATCCAAATGACTATCGATAGAAAATGATAAGGAAGAAATGAAGCAAATTTTTTTTTGGTAGAAGACGACAAATAAAAATAAAAATGTGGTACTCACATCTTTAGTCGTCAACATGCACCAAGAAAAAAAAAGGCTAAAATTGATAAGCGAAAAAGTAGTAATCAGGATGAATTATTAAAGGATAAAATGGTAATTCCTATCTTGTAAACAATGATTCTTTTTGCTATAAAAGGAACCCTTGTTTTCATTTGAGAATACATAGAAAAAATAGAGCACACATTTTAGAAAATACATAGTTTCTAGCATAACAACCCTTTCTATCTAGAAATCCCAACTAGTAATTATCTATCCAATAATTATGAGTAGCTAAGAATCTCTTCAAGGTTCTTAATTGACCTTAGAATTATAATAATTAGTATATTATGAATAAAATAGTGTGCATTCACTCTTTTCTAGTAAGTTTAAATTGGACACATCTATATATGGATGTAGAATGCTCACAATTACCAAAATAGTATTAAAGTTTGAGTAAAGCTGAGGTATAACCGATGTAACAAGAGAAGATGAATAGAAGGGAAGATCATAATGGATCCATTAAATTCAAGTATAATAACTATAACTCTTAAGTCAATTAAGGATATTGAATGTTTAAATATTTACTTATATTAATTTATAATATTGATAAATAGAATATGAAGATAAAAATAGCACAATGTTATAATAAGAAAATGAAAGAATTATCTCTAATAAATGGTATACATGAATTAACAACTAACGTTAAATAACCAGGTCCAATTTGATATCCGAGCCATAGACTTAAGGATATCAACATAATGTTGATGGAAAAGTTAATAGATTTAGGGTTATCAATGGTATTAACCATAACTTTTAGAGGTATTATAACATTTTTGCAAACCTTAAGGACATAAATAAAGATATGATAAACACTAGGACAATTTGAGATAAATTTTCGATGGAATTAGCTCTCAAATTCAAAGACATCGCACTAGTCAATAATCAACAATGCAAAGGTCCCACAAAAAAACTTAAAAATTAAAAATTAGAGCTATAAATTTGACAATGAAAATTACTAAACAAAAATTATCAAAATATGGGGCTTGTTATAATTATATTGGATTTTAATTAAAAATTAAACAAGTTTACACGTAAAATTTTTGCTTAAAAAGATTTTTTTTTTTGAAAAACAACAGCAATACACTCTTAAAACTTATAATCATAAAATAACACCTCTTATATCTACATCATACACTTTCAGTATTAAAAAAAAGTCTGACACATCATTTTACTTTAAACACCGTCCAATTGAAAGCCGTTCAAATTGAATTTAAGTCATTTAGACTCATTTAATATTAAATGTCATCCAATTAGAACCCATTCAATATTACTGTAGTGTTATTTTCATTATTATAAGTTTTAGGGATGTTATATTGTACACTTTTTCAAAATTTTACTCTTAAAATATGAGCTTAAAATTTAAGTTAAAAGGGAGCATTACATAGTACATAGGGATAAATGCTTTATGGGTCTTTTTTTTTTGAGTAAAAGTATTGTTTTATCCTTTTATTTATAAAAAATGCTCATTAATCCTTTTATTTATAAAAGGTACTCATTTGTCCTTTTACTTATAAAAAATAAGCCACACAAGGATTTTTAGTATTATTAATAAATATTTTATTGATAAATCTTTTGATTATAAATAGTTAGGTAATTATGCATAGTAAAAAGTGAAATGATGGGGACACTTTAGATAATTTTTTTATAAAATAATTTTAAAATTATTAAATATTTTTTTTGCATCTTTTTTTAAAATAAAAATGACTAAATGACAGGTACTCTAACTTAGGGGATTAAATAACATTTGTTAAGATTTGATCCCAAATATATGCAATTAGAATTTCATAAAGAACAACAAGAAAATACAATGCACACATTCAAGAATAATAAGTAAGCAAAAAGAGCAAGAATGTCACATGATTTTAACATGGTTCAGTCTCTACAATGTGTAGAGCTTACATCCACAAGAACCTTCAATCCAATCCCAATCCACTATTGAATCAATGGTTTTCTGTTACAAAATAGATCACTCAAATAACCTCTATACCAACCTTAAAATAGGAAACCTTCATGATACTCTTAATTACAAGCATTCAAAGCTTTCCAAGAAAGCCATCTTCTAACTGTTTTTTTAACCCTCTCTTGAGTTGTTCTCATGTATATTGTGTGTAGAATTGATGCAACCAAATTATATATATATAGGTCTCAAAATTTACTTCACATGCTCCCTACCACACACAAACAAGATTGCACTTTTTGCCTTCATTTAATATCGTGCAATTGATATGTTCACCTATTGCTCATATGCGTTGTAACACTCTACTCCAATTGTATCATATCTTATCTCATATCTCCAATTCTCCAACTTAAGAGTAGATATCACATCAACATTGAATTATTTTAAATGTAAATTCCTTTCCTTAGTTCTACTGAGCTTCATCTACCTCAACCAAGCCAAGATAATGCTTTAACTTACTTGATATCACTATCTAGGTGAGTATGCTTGATGGGTTTTCATTTGTGTATATCTTTTCCACATATACATGTCTTTCACTTATGACATTTTTTATGAAGTGAAACTTTATGTTAATGTGTTTTGTACGTTCATGAAACATAGGATTTTTAGTCAAGAAAATTGAATTTTGATTGTCACACATGATAGTCATTGGTTTATCACAAGTCCTTATTTTTTATACCAACCCTTTCATCCATAAAGCTTCCTTTATAGCTTTCCCAAAAGTAATATATTATGATTCAATGGTACATAAAGCCATTATAGACCGTAAATTTCTCTCCTAGCTAAAAAAAATACCAAACAGTGTAAAAACATATCTAGTAATAGACCTTTTTCTATCAATGTCTCCTGCAAAATCTATATCTAAATACCATAGTATACCTTCTAATTGTTCCTTCTTTCTTTTGCACATAAGACCTAATTTTGATGTCCCTTTAAGGTAATGAAGCATCCATATCAGCTCATCCCAATGGTACTTTCCTGGATTTCTTATAAATTTGTGCCAAATCTGACCTGGTTCCATTCATAGCATACATTAGGATTTCCATAGTATTTGAGTAACTTATGCTTGGCATCTCTTCCTTTTCTTTATCTAACTTAGGAGCTTACTGTATTGAGAATTTAAAATGTACAAGCAGAGGTGTTGAGACTTATTTTGATTCATACGTGCCAAATGTTTGCAATATTTTCTCTATATAACTTGATTGAGATATATAAATTTTACCTTGTAATATACCTATTCTCAATTCCATCCCTAGGATTCTCTTTTCCCTTCCTAAATCCTTCATCTCAATTATGCCTTGTAGATTCTTAAAGTTTATAATGTCTTGCATTTCCTTACTTTCCAACAACATATCATTTATATAAAGCATAAATAAATCATGCTTTTGCTCCCTTCTTTTCTTATATAAACACATGTATCAAACTCATACCTCTCAAACTTGATATTTGTCATGAATGTATCAAACCTTTTGTTCTATTTTCTAGGGGCTTATTTTAGGCCATAAAGTGACTTTTTGAGAAGGCACACATAGTCCTCCTTACCCTTTAGATTCAAAACCTCAGATTGTCTCATATAGATAGTCTCTTCTAACTCTGTATGCAAAAATGTAGTTTTTACATCCATTTGTTCCAAGTAGTGATAAAACTATTTGACAATGGTTATATGTATTCTAATGGAAGTGTATTTGGCAACTAGTGATAGTACATCACTATAATCAATACCTTCCCTCTGCAGGTACTTCTGTGCCACCACTATGGCCTTGAACCTACCTGATTCAACCCCAACTATCCTTTCCTTCTATTTGGATATCCACTTGTTTACCATAACTCTAGCACTTTAAGGTCTCTTGACTAATACCCATGTATTGTTCTTCATCAAAGAGTGCATTTCTTCCATCATTGCAATTTTTCATTTATTTGCATTTGGCTCTTATAGTGCTTTAGTATATGTCTTGGGTTCACTGCTACTTATTTCTTCACTTACACTCAGTGCATAAGCAATAAGGTTAGCATGACCATATCTTAGCACTAGTTTAGACATTGTATTTGCTTTATCTTTAACCATAGACTAATTTTGTAGGTCATGATATTTAGTTTTGATTGCATTTCTTTTTGTTTCCTCTTATGAATCTGAATCACTCACTATGTGATCTAGTTCTCTAGTGACTGTATGATCAACTCGATCAGTTTAGTCTAGCAAATGATCATCATTTTTAAGTGTTTGCTCCACCACAATAGTTACTACCTTTCTATTCATGAATTTTTCTTGTTTACTAATGTTGCTCAAGGTAGCGTCTTCAACAAAGGTAACATTTCTATTGTTAAAACATCTTATTTTAGAATCCCAGAATCTAAATCCCTTTACACCCTCTGGGTACCCCAAGAAAGCGTATTTCTTAGCTCTTGAACTTAGTTTATTTTCATTTACATGAGAGAAATCCACACACCTAAACAATTTCAAGTTATTGAAATCTATAGGATTTTCTGACCACATTTCTTCAGGTGTTTTAAACTCAATTGCATATGAGGAGTTTTAATTATCAAATAAGTAGCTATTTGCATAGTTTCCACCCAAATTTTCTTTGGCAATTTGGAATTAGATAGCATACATCTCACCTTATCAAAAAATTTCCTATTCGTACTTTCTACCAACCCATTTTGTTGGGGTGTTCCAGGAATGATTTTATACCTTTTAATACCAATTTCTTCACATATTGAGTCAAACTCAAAGTTACAAAACTCCAAGACATTAGCTGCTCTTAGAACCTTAATTTTACAACCTGTTTGGTTTTCAATTAAAGTTCTACATGCTTTAAACTTTGAAAAAATTTCATCTTTGGTTTTCAAAGTAAAATTCCATACATTTTTTAAGTAGTCATCCACTATGCTCAAGCAGTATCTTCTACCACCAACTGAGGGTGTTGAAGGTGGCTACCATAACTCAGCATGTATGTAATCCAAAGTTCTTCTTGTTGTATGTCTTCTAGTGCCAAACTTAACTTTTGTTTTCTTCATATATATGCAATGTTCACATAACCTCATTGATATAACATTAACTCCTTTTACTACACCTTTTGTTCAATTTTGTTAGACCCTTACCACTAATATGGTTCAATCTCTTGTGCCATAATTCTATGTTAACTTTAGTTGATATAGCCAATGCATCACCTATAATACCAACAGTAACACCCATTGTCTTTCAGTGCAATATGTATAACCCATTTTCTCTAAAGCCCTTTAGCACCACCATAGATCCTTTTATCACTTTCATAATTCCCTAATCCAACTTAACTATACAACTAAGTAAGTTAAATGCCCTATGAGAAATCAAATTCCTTCTTAGCTCAATCACATACCTCATTTCTATCAGCATCTTTGTTGTTCCATCTGGTAGATTAAGTTTCACATTACCAATTCCCTTAACCCTACATTCATGATTATTCCCCATTAACACTTTACCACCATCTATCTCACTGATATTAATAAACTAGTTCTTTCTTGGACACATATGGAATGAACAACTTGAGTCTAACACCCATTCTCCATCTAATTTTTTGATACTCATAGCTAGCATATCTGAGCTATCATGTTCCTCAGAAGCATGACTTTTGTTTGTTATGCTATCATCATTATCTGAATTTTTTTCCTTCCTCAATGGATAGTCCCTCTTAAAGTGACATTCTTTGTGACAAATGAAGCACTTTAAAGGTTTTTTATTGTTTGGCTTAGATCTTGATGATTTTCTACACTTATAATTCCCATTGTTCCTTTTTTCTATCCTAATCTAACAAATAAACCTTCACTAGAGTCTCTACCTTTCTTCCATTTCTTATGTTCCATTTCCTATGATTTAAGAGAAGAGATAACAAAATCCAACTTCAAGTCTTCTTTGCATATTTAATAGTAATCTTGAGTTTATTGTATGATTCTGTCAATGCATTTACAGGATAATAACTTGATCTTCCTCATCCACCTTCTTATCCAAATTTGCTAATTGCGCAGTGCTCATTTTGAATTCATCAATGTTGTAATCCAGTGATTTGTTTTGGTCCATTTTGAACCCAAATAGCCTCTCTTTCAAGAAGATTTTATTAGATATAATCTTGTGATTATAAAGCTTGCTCAATCTTCCCCAGATCTCCTTTATTGTTCCATGATCTTGTATTTGCCATAGGACATTATTTGTAAGATAAAGCTCAATGCAATTACTAGCCTTTTTCAACTTTGTTTTCTTCACTTTTTTTTCATGTCTGCTTGGAAATCTTCATCAAGAGCCATGTATACTCCTTGTTGTATAAGGATGTTTTTCATTTTTCTTTTCCTTAGTGAATGATCACCAAAACCATCATACTTTTCAATTTTGTATTTCATTGCTAACATTCTTCTTTCACTTCTAATAACCACCAACTAGTATGTAATCTTCTTCCAATATCTGTTCTTCAAGAACCAAGAGTTTTACCCTCAAGAATAAAGAAAATGAGGGCTCTGATACCATTTTGTTAATATTTGATCCCAATTACGTGCAATCAGAATTTCATAAAGAACACCAAGAACATGCAGTGCACATTTTCAAGAACAATAAGCAAGCAAAAAGAACAAGAATGGCACAAAATTTTTAACGTTGTTTAGTCTCTATAGTGCGTAGAATGTACCTCCACAAAAACCTTCAATCTAATCCCAATCCACTATTGAATCAATGGTTTTTTGTTACAAAAGAGATCATTCGAATAACCTCTGTACCAAACTTATAATAAGCAACCCTCTCTTGGTACAAAGGTTCTCACAAAACTATCTTAGAGCTTCCTCACGATACCTTCAATTATAGGCACTCAAAGCTTTCCAAGAAAGCAATCTTCTAACTATTTTTTTCCAATCCTCTTTTGAGTGTTTCTCGTGTATATTATGTATATAATTGATGCAACAAAACTCTATATATATAGGTCTCAAATCTAACTTTACATATACCCTACCATACGTAAAGAAGATTGCACTTCTTGCCTTCATTTAATACCTTGTAGTTGATGTGTTAAACTTGTTGCTCATGTGCATTATAACACTCTATTCCTATTGTACCATATCTAATCTCATATCTTAAATACTTTTTGACTAAATAAAAGGATTAAATTGATTTTCTACTATATTAAATATGATATTAACTTTTGATAAAAATTATAAAATTTTACACGTAAAATTACATTTTGAATAAGGGAGGACGTACATCCAGCCACGTAGAAATGATGGGATATAACCTATTAAGAGACACAATGCATGTATATCTGGCTCCTTAGAGGTACATATGTCATGGTTGCATACAACATGTGTATGCCTCCTATCATTTGCTACTTAGCCTAATTCTATCATTACATACAACATGTTATATATTCTTTTTAATATCCATTGTTGGTTTTATCCTCACATTTTACACTTTTTAATTTTTATAAAAATAAAGGGTTAATATAGCTCTATTTTATCATATATTTGTGCTTTCAATGTAGGTAAGATTGAGCTTGACTCTTGATTTGAACAAGCTTATCAGCTTGGCATGTGTCTAAGTTTTATTTAAGCAGGCTACATTCATCCCACTAAAGGTAGACGTGCTGTGAGATCAGCCCACCAACCTGGGTAACGTCCAAATTAATAATATTTGTTAATCATTAATACTACAACTTAGCAATTTTTTTTTAATGTAGTGTTTATATTTATTAAAAAGAAAAATTACTTTGTTAGAGCACTCATTATTTTATATATAGATTAATAGATAGCACCACAAGGTACGTACTTATATTTCTACCGACTTAAAAGTTTTTATGTTAATTGCCATATACAAATTATACCTTTTTCTTCACCATTTGTATCATGTTATCCCACCCGACGAACAATTAGTAGCTGAATTAAATTTCAATTACGTGGGTATATAAGTAACTGTCTGTTGAAGCCTGAATTAATTCGATTTCAAATCAAATGTTCCAATCATATTAAGTATTGTTTTATATATCTATAAAAAAAATTTCTATTAAAGCGGCCATATATATAAAAACATGATATTGCAAGGAGATCATTACTAATATATGCTAATATTATATATTATACCTGGGATGTGGGCTGTTTTTCACCGTCTTTTTCCCATACTTTCTCCACTTGAAGCCATCATCAAGTATTTCAACCTCTGATTGTGTTTTAAATGCAACTCTTTCTTTACCTCCGTTCTTGATAATCTCCTTTCTTCCTTCACTCTCTCCTATTTAATTATATAAATCAGAAAAGAAAAGAGATATAGGAGAGGGTTTCTGAGAAAAATGTAATTAATCAATTAATCTAATAAATCATATCAATCATAAAATAATTCAAATCAATACTATCACAATTTGATGATATTTGTTAATTACCTATAAAATATGAAGGAAAAAAAAAAGTAACTCATAATCATATATTCAACCATTAGATGAGATTAGTATAACAATCATAGATCATTGGTTAGATTTATTGATTATAATCATTTGCCTCCATCCTAACCCATATATGTATATATATTATATAAACTTACTGTTAAGGGTATTATGGTTGTATTCAAATTGAGTGCTGCTTCCACCACCATCTTCATGATAAAGAGGATTTGAGAAAGACCCAGAAACCATTACTGAAGGATCTTCAATATCAAGCCATGAGTTGGCTTTCTGATCATCATCAAACATCAAAAAGTCTGAAAAGTAGTCCGAATTGGAGTGCTTATTAGAGAACTCATTTGATGAAGACTCCATTGATCCAAAATTGTTAAAATTAGACATGATTCAGCAGCTGGCCGAGAGGTACTGAAAACGTACGTACAAACTTCAATATAAGCCTAGTATGTAAATAATAGCGCTAATCAAGGCGGTTTCAATTAACGTAAGCTTCGTATGTAAATAAGAGGAAGCTTCAAAGCTGATGCTGAGTGACACATAACCTGAAATTGACAAACAGAAAGGTGTACAGTTTAGACGATGTGGACATAACTTAATATGAATTAGACAGAGTGACTTAGATAAAAACATTTCTGCTGGGTCTCGTGGTTTGACTACTAAACGACTTTTAGACCAATTAACCCCTGTACAACGGGGTAAGGAATAAGTCAATCATCAAAGATACCCTCAGGTTTACATTTTCTTTTCAAATTAAAAAATATATATAACTATAGTAATATTGAGTTTAGAGATATTATTAATTAATAACGGTGTTAACTTTTTTATTTCTGTTATTTTTTAAATTCTTCTAAATTATTAAAATATCTTTTAAATTTTATAAAATAAAAAATATTTATTTATCTGTTATTTATTATGGTTAAAAATAATTTTCTATAATAAGTTAAAAATATATAATAAATTAAATTTTATTTAAATTAAAATTAGGCGTAACAATAATCTTATATGAGTGTTTTCTTTACTAAATTAATAAATCACATTGTTTCCTATCTATGTTAATTTTTAAAATAATATTTATTATTTTAATATATTATATACATTTTTTTCTCTTATAGTTGACATTTATTGATTAAAAATTAATTAATTAATTAATTAAGTTGAGAAAAAAATTAAATGTTTTTTGAAAATGACTAATGACTACTGAAAATTGAAAATTTATTTTTTTATTTACTTAAATAACTAAAAATTAATTAATATTCATATAATTAAAAAATTACTTCTTATTCAAAAAATAAACTGTGTTTATGATAATTTAATAATTATTTTATAAATTGAGATAATTATAATATATTCAATAATTCATAAACATTAATTTTTTACAATTTATTTTCAACATTTTAAAATTTTATAAATTAGTTTAATTTTAAATTTTATTATTAATTAAAATTGGCCTTTAACCTTTTTAGAAATAAAAAATTAAAGGGAAATTAAATAAAGTAATATTTATAATACTTAAAACAACAAAAATAACACCCCAATAATATTGATTGTGATCCAACGAATATTATTTAACATTGAACAAATTTAAATGACTGTAATATTATTTTAACGAAGTTCAATTAGACGATTTTTGATGTAAAATGATAGGATAAATTCTTTTAATAATAAAAATATATAAATCAAGATGCTATTTTTTTAGATATAAGCTTTATAAAGTGTTATTTTTGTTTTTTTCTAAACTAAAAGTTAACAACTTTATTACATATGGTCATTTGGAATAAATAATAAAAACAATTTGTGTATTGTATGTATATGAATTTTTTTGTTCCTAATTTATAAACTCATGTATGTTATGTGTGTAGATAATTTGTGTGCATTTATTTATCTATTTATTTTAATTTTTAGATCTTTATTTCATTAGAAAAATAAAAATGGTCTTTTTTATTTATTAGTTTATTATATTGATTATTTAATGTTAAAAATAAAAGAAATTGAAATCTTATCTTTGATACCCTTCAACTTTAAATATATTGTAAAAATATCATTAAATAAACATTATATTTGAAAATTAATTGAAGTTGAAAGGCATATATGATATTATTGAAAACTTGGAGATATTTATGAAGAAAATACAAATCTTAAGGGTATTATTAATATTTTCTTCAAACTATATGCTTCCAAAATCACACATAATACCTTACGTACACTAAGATACACGAGTATGGGCCTTAAATGTTATATATGGATGGTACATAATCGAATTAATCCTAAAATATTATGTCAGTTGTATATAATATGGTACATTCATTTATGTAAAGATTGTATATAAACTAGACAAGTATATGTATACATGCTATGTATATGTTAACATGTTGTTTTAGACCAATTTGATTATGTAAAATACTTGAGTGCAATTTTAGGGCTTTAAATCTGATGGATGTAATGGTCTTGCATAAATTACATGTGTTTGGTACTATCCTCGTATCAACCTTTGCGATGTGAATGGCTTGTGATGCTATATTGTTCCTATTAGATATGCCAACTATTATGACATGGACCTTACCTTAGCAACCTTGTGAACATGACTTAGACGTATGGGTGACAATTCATGCGGGTTATGGTGTTCTTGTTGTCTTTTTTCGTATTGTTCATGTTTGTACTTCCAATTCAAATTCACACATTTTTTAATATTATGAAAACTAAATAAATTATTTTTGGATAATTTATTTATATATAATGACAAGAAGATCCAATAGTTTACAAATACAAAAAAATTACTAGTTAATCCTAACTAAAAAATAATTCAGTAATGTCAATTTGGGTTTGTGTTCTAGATTGTTGTTTGAATTTCCAACTATACATGGATACATGATATCCACTTGAGGTAGGCAACTTCTTATATACCACCTGGATGTATGATATCCACTTGATACATGCAACTTATTGAACATGACCTAGACGTATGATATCCACCCAAGGAATGCAACTTCTAATAGATGACTTGGTAAGTATAACCTAAATAAGGAAACTTGTTAAAGCGACATTCGATATTTTTTATTTCATTTAGTGTCATATTTTTACACTACATTCTCTGACATAAGACAAGCTCTGCTACACCTCGAGTAGAGTGTCCTCCAATGGACCAGTGACACATGTAAGATTTCATGTATACATATACTCAATCTCTCCCATTCGAAATGGATCTAAATATTTATCACTTACACTTTATAGCTCAAGTTATTCTTAATCCACTGTGGGACCTCGAGTTTTTTAGTCCAATTGTATGAATTTGAGACCTTTATCTTTATCTAATCAAGAGAATCACCTCATGGTTTATGGAAGCTATTCCAATCCTATACACACATCATGACTAGTCACTACCTTGAGGGATCAAACTTTATTTGATCTTCCTAACCCTATTCAAGAATCTATAACCCTAATACTGATCACTTTATACCTCACCTTGGCTTAGGGTATGACTCCATAAGTCCATATGTTCAATAACTAAAAGAAAATGGAATTCTTGAAGCTTCAAGGAGCATACCATCTCATGCACTCTACTAGCCAAACTTTGGAACACGTAGTCCCCAAAAAGAAGGTCAAGATAAATCTCCTCCAAAGATAATTGGCCAAGTTACATAAAGGTTTCTTAAGGTCACAAAAGGATAATAAGGAATTGATAGCTCATTTGATTCATAATAATAACCCTAATGAAAGGCATGATCCCCACTTACAAGGTGAAGAGGGATTGGCTAGTTTCTCAAAAAAGGTCAAGATCTCATTCAAGACTAGAAGTTCCCTACCTAAACCTCCCCATTAGAAGAGATCACACCAAGTACCTCATGAACCTTGAAGGCATTATGAGCAATATCAACTAAGATAACCACTTGAACCCTAAAGGCTCATAAATTAACCATACCAACCTTATGGGTCACAACAACACCACAAATCATATCAACCATATTAGCAAAACCTATCTCAAGAAACACGACAACCTGGTGAACCAAAACAAATTTAGCAAGAGGTAAAACAAATGGAAACTAAATAGGTAGTTGATGCTTAAGAGGATAGGATGAAAAATATGGAGGAACAACTAAAAACTAAAAGGGGCCAGGCGCACCTCATATGGCGTAGAAAGTCTACAACTAATTAGTTATATCTCCATTCTCTGATGATATAAAACACATGGTACCACTACAAAAAATTTCAACATCGAGATGCCCAAAATATAGGGGAATTAAGGATCCCATGGCATACATCATGCACTTTAAAATGAAAATGGCACATGTATGTATGCTTGTAGAAGATAAAGAGCGCATGCTTTGTAAAATGTTTGCCTCCACTTTATAAGATTCCACCCTCTGTCCAAAAAAATGGTACAATGACTTACCCCTTCAGAGCATAAAGTTTTTTAGAAACCTCATCAAAATTTTCATAACCAATTAAACCTGCTACAAGCCTATTTGTAAGGAGTCAAACCATCTTTTCTCCTTAGTTTAATAGAATCACTCATGATATGACCTAAATCTTGTAAAAAGGATGCCATAAACACGAATTTCATTGAAATGGTTAGTGCTAGGACACTTGAACTTCTCTTCCTACCTAGGGTGAGACAAGTCTATTTATCATAACTAACTTATAATTCAACATGCTCTTTAGGGTATGGGACATGAGTTGATCTAGATTGAGTAACCACCGGAAAATATTTACTATGGCTGGATTAAAGAGGTTGTGGTTGGGTCATTAGTGGAACTAAATCTTTATCTTTACCGTTAACCATTATTACCCATGTTAAGAATCCTGACCAAAAACGAAAAGAAACATAGGGAATTTCATAATGATGAAATATTAGAATTTAAAGATAAGTAAATGTACCTTAAAATGGGTTGAAAAGAGTGAGCAAACTGCATTTATTTTTTTTAAAAATTACCACCCAAATAATGAATGGGCTAAAAGAAGCTAAAAGTCAAAACTCAAGGATTAATTCTCTATAATAATGATTTGAATGAGCTTCTTTTCTCTGAGTAAATTATGAAGAAAAAATTAAGAATTTGATGTAAATGAGGAGTAGGACCCTTTTTTTTAACTTAGAATCCAAGGCTCAAGACTACGGTTGTTAGAGGAGATGAAAGATTTCATGTAGGTTACATGTAGGTTTCCTTGAAAGGAGGTGAAGGGTTACCGTTAAACTATTCTCCAATTTTAAAATTTTTCTAACTTAAAATGGGAATGAAAGATTTTAAAAAATTACAAGTACGAACAAGAAAACTTTACTACATTTTCTTGCCTTTCCTCAGGCTGAAAGAATAGGGTAGTTAATGTTTGATACTATTCTCATATCATCATTCACGATGTGAAATACCTGCGAGTGCACTACTTTTCCAATGAGGTATATCAACTATTATGACATGGACCATATGTTAGTGACTTGGTGAAAACAACCTAGACGTATGAACACGACTTAGAGATAGGTAACACCTTGCATACGATCTGGTGAGCATGACCTAGATGCATGATATCCTTTCGAGGTAGGTGACCTCTTATATGTGGCTTGATGAACATGACTTGGACGTATGATATCCACTCAAGGCATGCAATCTCTTATATGTTACTTGGTGAACACAACCTGGACATAATATCTACTCGAGGCATGCAACCTCTAGTATACAACTAGTGAGTATGACCCGAATAAGGCAACTTATTAAAGTGACCTCCGATATTCGTTATGTCAATTAGTGTTATGTATATACATTGACTTGATTTGACATAAGGCAAGCTCTGCTACACCTCAAGAAAAATGTCTTCCAATTAATTAATGACATTTATAAGATTTTATGTCTATTTATACTCAAACCCTCTTGTTAGATTTGGTTCTTAACATTCATCACTTTCACACTATAGCACTAGTTATTCTCTAAACAACATGTATTAATTTTACAATGAACTATTGATCACTATAAGAATTAATTGAAGATACTACTACTGACTAATTATATTGATAGTAATTAAATTTTATAGATATATTACACTAAATTGAAGAAATTATTTGCACTAAATAAGTATGTGATTTGTGTGAAGTCTACTATTACCCATACATTAATGAAATTTTTTCTAATTTTTACGTGCAGAAATGTTTTTATGTTGTGCATAGTTTTTTTTCGTTAAAAAGAACTGATTTATATCAAGCACAAAATGATTACAAAATTTTTGGTGGTTTTGATAAATAAGAGTACAAATAGAAGGGAGAATTTGATGTTCTAGAAAAGATTCATATGTGTCCGTACTTCATGACTATTTTGCAACTTCATGGCTATTAAGCTATGGTCTATACTAACCTAATTAAAGCAAACTTCTTTGAAATATCTCTAGGCTAATTACCTTCTCTCTTCCCATACCATGTTTGTATCAACTGTTATGGAAATATTTATTTTGCAATGCTCAGATAATTCTAAAATTCCATTCTTTAAAAAAATTGCACATTGATGAATTAAAATTTTGACTAAAATAAGAAATCGGGACTTTAAGAGGTGAATACATGAACTCATGGAATCTTTTTGTGAGATTTATTTTAAGTTGGCCAAGGATGGCCTCAAATCATCAATTATGCGTATGACACAACGAAATAAACAATAACAGTAACATGCTTAATTAATTCTCATATAAATTAACAAAAAGCATATAAGAAAGAATAAACTACGGTAAAAACAACAGTGATGGTGTGTCCCATATTCTCATATCCAAGCTAATAATATGCAATAGATAAGTAGTAAGCATACAACATATGAATCATTATATAGTGAAAGATATAAATGATTTTTAATCATTTCAAGACCTTTTATGTTTAAACATATTTGGTAAATGATGATTGTACTCTCACAAAATTAGAGCATACATAATACAATGTGTAATATAGTAAATTATATAGGATCCAACACCTATGTGTAAACATCCATGGGTTGCACAATAACCACCAACATCGAGCAATTTACTAAAAATTGATAGTTCATAACCTAAGAAAATATAAATGAAAATACCTATATCAATTATAGATCTATGTTCAATTATGCCTAAGCTACCAAATGCTTTCAAAATAACACATGATCCAAGTAGATCCTAGCTCATCCTTGGCGCTCCATCATCACATGAAGTGATGAACTACTAATGGCTCATAATCACCTAGCATACTTTCTGGATTCTAACAATATCACCATATAGGCTCCTCACCAATGGGAATCATTTCTATCTTGTAACAAAAGATGACACATGATGAACCAATATTTAGAATTGTCACCATATAGGCTCCTTACATATGGAAACATTTTTTAGTAAAATATAAGGACAAATATGAAATGTTAATATAATTTTGAATAAAAAAAATATAAATTACAAAATTAGGAAAGGTAAGAAAATGTAAATTACAAAGAACATGAATATAAAATTAATTTGAAGTTGAGAAATGAATATCGAATCCCATATTTCATATGGTTTTCTTAAGACAAATTCATTCTCTCATCATGGGTGTTAAAGAATCATGGACATTTATCTCTCAGTATAAAATGGTATACTGAGAAGCACAACATCAAGTCTCCGACAACGAAGCAAAAAAATTGATGAGCACAAGATTGGCATTACAAATATCGATCTTGCGGAATCTTTTGGTTTTATAATTTGTAAAACTCTCGCAAGTGCACGAATCATTTTATAGCAAATGATAAGTATACTCACAAGGTTGATCTAAGGAAGGAATATATGTGGTTTTTAATTTATTATTCAAAATCTTAAAAATAAAATTAAATCCTAAACATCCTGTCACGATATTTTGGTTTGTTTGTTTCCTAATCTAATAACAAAAAAAACATAGATATGGATTCAATAAATAATCATGCAAATTTTTATCATTCATAACAGTGGAGTATTTAAGGATATAATAATTAAGTTAATTATGCTTACTCATATTATTTACGTTATTAAATATATAAATTGATATTTATTGATTCTTTCTTTTTTATATGAATACCACCTTTGGTGGGGTTAGATATTATTTGTTAATTAAACAAATCAATTAACACCTATGGGTATGGTTGATAATTAATTTGGTTAATTAAATTAATTTGGTTAATTAAATTAATTCTTTTTTTTCTAAAAGATTGAAAATAAACCATTTAAATGCCACCTTTGGTAGGATTAGACATTTTAAAATTTATTCAAGGTGTCCAAGTTAACCCTAAGAATTTAATTATCTGAATACTAACTTTCAAGTTTTAAAAACATGACTGAAAATATGTTATCAATACATTTTTGAATAATAGTTCTTATAAAATTTTTTGAAATAGAACTTTACTCTGACTACGAGACGATTGTACCAACAAATAAAAGAGCACTACTCTAAATCAGACCGGATAATTAAACCTTAAAATCTAACTTTTAAATTTAAGTTTGTAATGAAAAATAATATATTCTTCTAATATTCTTAATATAAAATCTTGAATAAAAACAAAATCAATTTATTTTATAGAGATGTTTTACCTATTTCATATTTTGTAAGCATAACAACGATTTTATTATATCATATTTACAAATAGCCAGCCATGTTAAATTCATTACAAAAAAATTAAATATAACATAAAAAGATAATTGTAAAGAATCCGTTAAAATTATACCTTAAAAGAATCCTTACAATAGTTTGATGCTAATTATGTTGCTGGAAAACCTCCAAACGGATTTGCATCTCCGCTTATTGAATCAAAAACTAAAAATCTATAAAAACATAGCTAGTTCTTCTCAAAAAGAGAAGAACTTTAAAACTAAAAAATAAAATAAAAGAAAATTTTCTAAAGAAAGAAATAGCTCATAAAATTGTGTGTTTTACAATGGGAGAAGAGAGTCCTTTTATAGGTTAGGAAAATGCCAAAAAAGGGGGGAACATATTTCAAAATTTGAATTTGGATGTGTTTGGACAGATTGTCACAAAACTTTTGGCAAACGGTTCTTTAACGCAGCAGATGGGAATTGGGAACGCACGAGACATGGCACAAGAGGGTGCTGGCATATGCGACATGGCACAGGCGTGCACTGGTGCATGCAGAAATCAGTGTGGCATATGTCGAACGTGTGCTGACCATATGCTAGGCATGTGCTGGCTATGTGCTCTGGCTGGGTCTGTGTCGGCTGTGTGTGGGCATGTGCCTACTGGGTGTGAGCGTGTACTAGGCGTGCATGTGAGACTCAACGCGAATGGGCTACTACGTGAGGGATTCGACATGGATAGGTTACTACGCATGAGATTTCAGCCTTTTGACATTTTTGACCCATTTTGTCCAATTTTTTCCCATCTTTTTGTCTTTTCCTCATTTCTTTTCTCAATATAGTTGTGATGTATTGCCTCGAGTATTTTTCTTCGTGTCTTTAAGTTATTTTTGAATGGAAATACCTAAAAAATAATAAAAATACCTATGATTCTGAAAAGACAAATTTATATAAAAATATGATAAAACCATACAAATATAAATTTATTTAATCAATTAAAGTATATTAAATCATGGTAATTTTAGTGCTTTTTAAGCACTAATCATAACTCCCAACCAGGTTCTTGCTAGTCCATTAGTAAGAGAAGTGATAAAAATTAAGATAAAAACTAAAAATTAAACTATCCTAAATCCCTTTCGTGAATTGACATGGTTGCATTTATCGTATGCAACAAGCCTTTAAACCCCTAGGTTTCCTTAGTGGATGAGTTTAAGTCTCGTAAGGGTTTTCAGTAATGATACCCACAAACATTAACAAAAAATGAAAACAAAATAAAACAAATAAAATAAGAAGTTAACTAAATTTTAAAATAAAGTAAAAAGAATAAAATAAAATAAAGAAATGAAATACAAAAATATATCATGCTTATAATCTCTTTTAAATTTCATAATTAAAATCTTAAGCATAGATTATTTCAACTTCCTAAACATTCTTGATTTATTATAATAATTAGTTGAAATTCATTTTTATATTTCATATAAAAAATGTATCAATTTAATTTCACCCAAACTTTATGTAAGGAATTTGAATATAAGTCAATACTCTCCAAAACACTGGATCTTATGGGTTCAAACATTCATACTAATTTATATGCAAAAGAGTTGATATATAGTAATGAACTAATATGTTCGCATGTGTATAAAGAAGAAAGGCTCAAAGTGTTATTTTAACATTGATCTCATGAAAGGAATCAAATGTAAGGATATATAAAATATTATACATTACTTTAATGCATCAATCAAATTCATCAAATAAAGATATCAAGTAATATGCCTTTTAGAAAATGTAGGAAAATGAAATGACTTCTTAGGGAATTACTTCCTATATTTTCTTTTGCATTAAAATATATCTCACAACTGTTTAGGCTTTTTGGGTCAATTATACTATTCATTTTTCTTTTCTCTCTTTCTTTCTCTTATATTCTTCTTTTTTATAAGAGAATACATTTTTTAGAGAGTTAACCTATGTATAGATTGTACATTTTTTATATGGTAAGATGAATGATTAATATTTGGCTTTTTTGTTTGTATTTGTATAGGTAATCCTAGATATATCTTTTTTTAATAGAAGTCATGCATGAATGAAGAAAGACATATACTATCAATTTCTACTTAAATCATTTAATCTAAGAAAATGAAAAATAAATATATAAGACTTCATTAAGAAGTAAAAATCCAGATATTCAATGCTAAGTTCTATAGAGATCATCTAATAATTTAAAGAAATAAGAAATGTGTTTGGAGAAGAAAAATATATTTTACTCAGAATAAGAAAAATTAGGCTAAAATTATATCTCATAAGGATAATCTCCGCTATTTGATTCATAAACACTAATTTTGAGTTTAATATAATTTTCACATTTTATCAAGAAATACTAGTCATGACAAAAACTAACTAATTATCACAATATTTCATCATATGTTTTTGGAAATTAATTTAATAGTGAAAAGACTTAATTATCGTTTAAATTTAATTCTAAGACATGATCAATTTTTGTGAAAAATTCTAAAAACTAATCCTAAAATTATAAAAATTACTAAATCACACAAAAAAAATCAAACACAATAAAAATGAAAATGTGAACATAAAATTAAAAAACAAAAACTGTTAAATTTTTTGAAATTAAGCATGGTAGCTTTTCACCACCCTCAACCTAGAACTCACATTATCCTCAATGTAACAATTGTAAATCAAAGGAAAAGAAAAGTTACCTATTTCTTGAGAATATGAAAGTAGTGCTGGAGAAATGTACACTAAAATATAAATAATAATACACATAATTAAAATT
The DNA here is from genome assembly GCA_030763125.1 of Hippophae gyantsensis. Lineage (NCBI taxonomy): Eukaryota > Viridiplantae > Streptophyta > Magnoliopsida > Rosales > Elaeagnaceae > Hippophae > Hippophae gyantsensis. The sequence continues at coordinate 16,456,211 of CM061038.1, read as the reverse complement.
TTAAATATAATTAATTACTTGATAATTAAATTTATTATAAAAATAATAATGTATATACAGTACATATAATTAACTTAAATTACAAATAAAATAATATCGTCAAAGTGTAATTGGATGTGAGTAATCTTGGTTGGCTTAGAATCACTAGCATTATGACAAGAAAACTAGACAAAAAACAGCTGATCCATATAACAATTCATATTTCCCTACATACATGAGCATGTAAACATCCATCAAACAAGCAGTCTAAACTTCAGAGAGATACGAATGAAGAAATTAAATCATTATAAATATTACCATAAAAAAGAGATTACCACAGCAATATCCGAGTGATATAACCCTTCGACGAACTCATATTAGCACTTTATTAATCATTTGTCTATAAATATGAAGTTATCTGGAATCTCTGCTAGTATTTTTAATGTTATAATGAACTCTAAATATGAAATCAAGTATAACTTCGATTTCTTACTTGGCTTGTGTGAGTTTTGGTGCCCTTAAACGTATGGAACACGTTCATGGGCACCAAAACACATACAAACCAAGAAACAAATCAGAGTTACACATGATTTCATATTTAGAGCTTATTATAGTATTAAAAATACTAGCAAAGATTCCAGATAACTTCATATTTATAGACAAATGATTAATAAAGTGCTAATTGTTGTCATAAGGAAAGTAGGCAAGAGAGATGAGATGTAGTTTGGTCCAAAAATAGGTCCATAAAATAATAAATTCTCCTAAATACATGAGCATATAATCATCCATCAAACAAGGGACTTCAGACATAGGAATAGAGAAATTAAATCATTAAAAAAATTATCGTTATGTTGTCATATACTATTCAAGATCATCAAAATCTTCTCCTAATTCTTCTTGTGATGATATAATTTGAACCATATGTTCTGCCTATTCCTCTCGTAAATTGTTGCGTGTTTTTCAACACACGAACTCGTGCAAGTATACACGGTCACAAGTAATATGATTTGTAAGTAAAGATCGATCCCACGAGGATTTGTTACTATAGTTTGTCGAGTACTAAAATTGTATCTCTCTGATTTTATCCAAAACAATCGTTGATTAATAAAAAAGTAAAATAAGAAAATAAAAGAAATCTAGGATTGCAATTTTTCACCAAACTAATCCACTCAAATCATATTATTTTCTTTTGATTTATATTTTTTTGTACATTTAATTTGTCAACCGAAAACTTCTTTTTTTATTATTCATACATCTCTTTCGAGCTCCATATAAACACACCTCGTTAAGTTAATTTACTATATCTCTATGAAAATTAAATTTACCGAGATTCATTACGTTCTAAGTTTTCAAATGGCCACACATACAATTAGGGTATACTTCTTATCCTTCATCATACATGTCATTCTATTTACGAGCAATACACACACAAATGCCTTTCTCAAGTTTATTCATGTGCACCAATGGATCGCTTTGATAAGATTCGTAAATAATCAAAAAGCATTAAGAACAAAATAGAACGAACAAATTGAACGTCTTATAAATCTATCAAAAATAATTAAAATCAAAGCTTCATAAATTTAGATCAAATGCAACCCTAGAAAAATCAAATTACTTCATAAAATTAAAATAAAAATTACAACAACTACGTAAAATTAAGAAGAAGCGAGAAATAAAATTAAAACATCACTTAAAACAAATATTTAAGGCACACGCAAAACACAACAAAAGCCAAAATGGCTTCAAGGTGTTTGCGGTCCCAACACACAAACACAATAAAAATTACAAAACCGAAAAAAACTAAAACACTCTAAAAACTTTTGAAATTAAAACTAAAACTCCACTCCAACAAATTTTTTACAACTAAAAACTATCTCCTATTTATAGAAAAATACATCAATAAAATATTAAATTTAAATCTACGCTGGGACAAAAATGTGTGGCAAAAATAATAAATTAAACGCGTGGGGACAAAAATTGTATCGAAAAATGGGATGAGGGACGCCGCGTTGCGTTTTAATTCTCTTCCATGCGCCACGTGTCGCGTTCGAAGCGGACACAATTACCGGGACACGTGGCATCTCATTCGCTGAGGGAAACGGCGCACGATGAATGGTCGCACGGAGCCAACGGGCCACAACACGGCTTGATCCAGCGCGTCCGCACTCATTGTAACATGCCACGTGTCGAGTATGATTTGTCGAAATATTAAGTGGAACACGTGGCGCATTCTCGTTCGCGTAATAACCGGCTCACGTGGATCGGGCCGCACCGGAAAAGGGCGCGCGAAAGTGGGGAGCCAGTGTCCGCGCGGCGTCGGACGGGTGGGTCCCACGCTTGGCCCACGCCGGCCGCGCGCAAGTGGGCCCCACTCGGGCTGCCGAGCCGCGTGGAAGGAATCTTCGCACACGCCATTTGGCCTGAGTGATCCGAACGCGCGCATCGTAGCCCGTTTCTTCTGACGGACGGCCCACCTTTGGCGCTGGTTGTCATGCCAAGTGGTTCTTCTAATCGCAAAAATTCAATTTTCTTAATTGTATTTTGACCCACAAATATATTTCAAATTACATTTTCAACTTTGTTTAATTACAGTTAGGCCCTTTGCTAATTTTAAATTAAATTTTTAAACTTTTAATAATTAAAATGAAGCCCAAATTTAATTTAAATTATATTTTCGATTTTTATAAATTGTAATTAAAAAAATATATTATTTGAAACTATATTTGTGGACATAAATTTAACATTAAGTATATTTTCGATACAAATTATTTACTTTTATTAAAATATATAAAAAATAGTAAATACTAATTTATTAATCGAAAATTAACTAAAAACATCAAGAACATAGCAATTATAATTAATAAAATAGATGAAAATAACTATATAAAATACAGTTATCAACACCCCCAAACTTAAGTTTTTGCTAGTCCTCGAGTAAAAAGAAAGAAATAAAACAAAGATAACTGCATTTAAAATAGTGATTTTCAAAATATTTCTTTTCTCTTTTCAAATTACATAACTCAAAGAAATAAAAGAATTTTATCTAAGCATCAAAATTAATTTAAAAGTACATCACATTTTCACAATGAATTTTAGTGTGTGTGTAAAGTCTTTTCATATTTCATCACATGCAATCCGGATCAGTTTATACAAATATAAAATCAAACAAATTGTCATGAAATCACAAATCTCATAAGTTTATTTTTCATTTCTCTCTCCACTAATGTAGACAAACACAAAACACAAAATCAATAGGACTTTATAAAGCTTGTAATGTATGGCTTAGTGTAAAGGTAGGATAAAGGATAATATTTAGCTTAACTTTTCCCGAGCATAACATTTTAGGATTGAAAGGATAGTTCTATCATCTCAATAATTATTTCCCAATTTGGGATTTCTCATCACATACAATAACTATATTTTTTTTTCAGATTCTATATTTTTTTCTTCCTTTTTTTTCAGAATCTATATTTTTTTTCTTTTTCTTGTTCTTTTTTTTTTTCTTTTTTTTTTCTTTTTTTTTTCAATAACCCTTTTTTTCGATATATCCTTCAACATTTACTAACAATTGTCACATGTTAGTGAGATAAGAACAATAGGTATATCTACACATATATATATTTTTAGATAGGCTTTTGAAATGAGAAAAATATATATATAAACTTTGAAGCTCAAAAGGGGTATACTATGGATAATGTATGTCAAGGTAGATAGAAAGGCTCAAACGATCCAAAGATGGCCTAAATCATTTTCTTAGTTAAATGTTATCTATAATTTCGCCTCGAGAGAAAATCAAACAAATTCTAAAAAATGTGACACCACAAAAATCAATCGAATTTCATACTCATATAAACCTTCTCTAAATTATCATAGCAACTCAAAAATCAAGACAGGTGCTCATGAATATTTATTCTTGTAAAAACGAAACATACGTAAAAATTATTCATCACTTAGACAATATTCAAAATTTTCAAAGAATTATGCATCATTTAAATCGAAGAAATAAAAATAACTCACTATTCAAAGCAAAATATCTTCAATCAACCAAACAAAAAAAAAAATTTCACAAGCAATAACATCCAGAAAGTATTTAAATTCGGCTCTATACATCCACCACCCCCAAACTTAATATACACATTGTCCTCAATGTGTGAAAGTTAAAGAACATATGAGATGGGTTTAAAGAAACTTCCTGGTTTGTTTGATTGGTTAAGCCAAAATTGCTTCATTACCTCCAATTTGCACCTACGAAAAAAAAAGTACATAACATAATATAAAAAGTAATACATGCGAAAAAATAAAAAAAAATAAAACACATGGGTTGCCTCCCAAGAAGCGCTTGATTTATAGTCTTCAGCTTGACTTCTCAATTTGTTTTTCTTATTGTAAGTTAAGATTTGTGTGTAACAAAATCTCAACTTACGAGAAAATTGAAAAATAAATTAAGCAAGAAACAAGAACCATAAAATTTTTTTTTTCTTTTCTTTTTGTGAGTTAAGATTTGTGTGTCAAACAAAATCTCAACCCACGATAAAAATAAAATAAAATAAAATAAAATAAACTAACAATAAGCAAATAATTTTTTTTCTTTTTGTGAGTTAAGATTTGTGTGTCAAACAAAATCTCAACTCAAGAGAAAATTGCAAAATAAAATAAACAACGAACAATAAAAAAAAAATATTTTTCTTTTTGTGAGGTAAGATTTGTGTGTCAAACAAAATCTCAACCCACTAGAAAATTGAAAAATAAAATAAAACAACAATAAGTAAATATTTTTTTTTTCTTTTTGTGAGTTAAGATTTGTGTGTCAAACAAAATCTCAACTTACGAGAAAATTTTTAAAATAAAATAAACAAGAACAATAAGCATAAATTTTTTTTATTTTTAAATTTTTTTTTTGAATTAAAATCAAATTGACTGGAATTAATATCAATAATGAAAATAGTAAAACAAATCCCCAGCAACGGCGCCAAAAACTTGTTGCGTGTTTTTCAACACACGAACTCGTGCAAGTATACACGGTCACAAGTAATATGATTTGTAAGTAAAGATCGATCCCACGAGGATTTGTTACTATAGTTTGTCGAGTACTAAAATTATATCTCTCTGATTTTATCCAAAACAATCGTTGATTAATAAAAAAGTAAAATAAGAAAATAAAAGAAATCTAGGATTGCAATTTTTCACCAAACTAATCCACTCAAATCATATTATTTTCTTTTGATTTATATTTTTTTGTACATTTAATTTGTCAACCGAAAACTTCTTTTTTTATTATTCATACATCTCTTTCGAGCTCCGTATAAACATACCTCATTAAGTTAATTTACTATATCTCTATGAAAATTAAATTTACCGAGATTCATTACGTTCTAAGTTTTCAAATGGCCACACATACAATTAGGGTATATTTCTATCCTTCATCATACATGTCATTCTATTTACGAGCAATACACACACAAATGCCTTTCTCAAGTTTATTCATGTGCCACGGATCGTTTTGATAAGATTCGTAAATAATCAAAAAGCATTAAGAACAAAGTAGAACGAACAAATCGAACGTCTTATAAATCTATCAAAAATAATTAAAATCAAAGCTTCATAAATTTAGATCAAATGCAACCCTAGAAAAATTAAATTACTTCATAAAATTAAAATAAAAATTACAACAACTACAGAAAATTAAGAAGAAGCAGAAATAAAATTAAAACATCACTTAAAACAAATATTTGGCACACGCAAAACACAACAAAAGCCAAAAATGGCTTCTGCGTGTTTTGCGGTCCAACACACAAACACAATAAAAATTACAAACTGAAAAAACTAAAACACTCTAAAAACTTTCGAAATTAAAACTAAAACTCCACTCCAACAAATTTTTTTACAACTAAAAACTATCTCCTATTTATAGCAAAAAAATACATCAATAAAATATTAAATTTAAATCTACGCGGGGGACAAAAATGTGTGGCAAAAATAATAAATTAAACGCGTGGGGGACAAAAATTGTATCGAAAATGGGATCGAGACGGCCGCGCGTTCTTAATTCTCTTCCACGCCGCCACGTGTCGCGTTCTCGGATTTAAGGACACAATTACCGGGACACGTGGCAGATCTCATTCGTTGAGGGGAAACGGGCGCACGATGAATGGTCGCACGGGAGCCAATCTGGCTACAACACGCTGATCCAACGCGGTCGCGCTCTGTAACATGCCACGTGTCGGAGTATGATTTCGTCGAAATATTGCGGAACACGTGGCGGTCCCCGGTTCGCGCACAACCGGCTCACGTGGATCGGCCGCACCGGTGCGGCGCGCGAAAGTGGGGGACAGTGCCTGCGCGGCGTCGACGGCGGTGGGTCCCACGCTGCCCACACGCGCGGCAGAAGCGGCCCCACCGGCGCCGAGCCGCGTGAAGGAATCTTCGCACACGCCATTTGGTCAGAGCGAGTCCGAACGCGCGCATCGTAGCCGTTCTTCGATCGGACGGTCCACCTTTGGCGCTTGTTGTTGCCGGGTCGTTGTTCTAATCTGCGGAAAAAATTCAATTTTCTTAATTGTATTTTGACCCACAAATATATTTCAAATTACATTTTTAACTTTGTTTAATTACAGTTAGGCCCTTTGCTAATTTTAAATTAAATTTTTAAACTTTTAATAATTAAAATGAAGCCCAAATTTAATTTAAATTATATTTTCGATTTTTATAAATTGTAATTAAAAAAATATATTATTTGAAACTATATTTGTGGACATAAATTTAACATTAAGTACATTTTCGATACAAATTATTTACTTTTATTAAAATATATAAAAAACAGTAAATACTAATTTATTAATCGAAAATTAACTAAAAACATCAAGAACATAGCAATTATAATTAATAAAATAGATGAAAATAACTATATAAAATACAGTTATCATAAATCATCAAAAATTTGTTGATCGTAGCCCATCTTGTTTCAACCAAAGAACTACATGTATTTAAAATCAAAATAAGAATGTAATTCTATTTATTTATAAAAAATAACTCAAATATGTTAAAAAAAATTTATGTATATGGGTAAAAGATATTACCACATCATCAATTGGAATTTTGATATTTGTGATGATTTTGCTCATAAACTTCATGACATAATAACCACACATGATTCCATTATTTTGTTGTAGAACCTACAAAAAACAAGTGTACATGATTTTTCATATTCAAACATCTTTATTATTCAATTGTAAAATTAATAAAATTATTAATATTGGCTTGTACATACCATAACTTTTGTCCATATAAGCTTATGATATTTTTTAGAGGCAATTCCCTTAAACTTGTTCCACAACTTCCAAGGTTTAAAACGGTTAGTTTTTATTAAATATTACAAAAAATAATAAAAGAAACTAATGTGTAGCTATAACTCTTACATTTCAACAACTGCTTTTGTATCTTTACTCAGTTCTATGGAAGTTGAGTCACAGTACTAAGCATGATTATTGAACAGATCAATGGTTACCAACATCCAATGATCTTGGCCTTGTTCAAACCTTAATGGCCAAGGGATTATCAACTTTTGATTTCTGTTAAGCGTTAATGCCCTATCACATAATTGTTTAGCTCTGATGCTAACATCCTTCTCTTGATATTGATTGACATGTGAAGAATCATAGAACATTGTTAAATGTGATGAGTGATTGTGTTGAAGTCGATAATAGCACGCCTTATATAAAAGATATATATATATATATATATATATATATATATATATATATATATATATATATATAATTAGATAATATAGTTCTACATAAATGAAAGAAAAATAAATAGATTGAGGACTCACCTTGTCCACACTTGAATTATACTTAAATCGATCATTTGATATTCAAATAGTTGCAATATGCACTCGATCGATATATAAATTTGGCCGAGGTCTACACCAGAAATTTCTATAGAAAGTGGCACAATCCATCCATTATTTATGTTAGATGCCTTCCCAACAATAGTCATCAAAGTGCCAAGATTTCTGCTAAAGTTTAAAGCATAATCATAACTATACTTTTTCCAAGGCTTCTTCTTGAATGACTTGGTGTGCGATGATTGGCCATTAGACATAGATTTAGCAAGAGATACTTGCTTCATACCTCTTAAATGTGTCATATTTAAGAGTTCTGGTATCATAGACTAAAAAAAGTATTATATATGTATTTTAGTAACAATATAAGATATAATAAAATAATAGTAGTAAACAAGTGTTATCTTTTAAGTTAAAAAATAGTACCACATCAAAATTTAGAGCAACTTGAATCGATGGCCAAGCCACATACTGTCCAACCGCCTCTTGGATTGTGGTAGCATCAGATGGCACATGTAGTGGACAATCATGAAACAATGATTGATCAATTACTATTCACCAATGATTAGGCAAATATTGATTATGAATCATCTGATCATCGCTCAATTGTTGTACCATTCCAATAGCAACAAAGTCTGTTGACGAAGGATGTTTCAACAAACATTTCATATTCTGTAAAAAATTTAAGTGTTATATATAAAAAATAAAACATATAATAAGAATTTAAAAATAATAGATTATATACAACAGAAATTAAAATCTTACCACATATGATTCATCAAATAAAAGAGGACTCCCATGTGGGGTAGCTATTAGATGTACATTCTCACCAAAATGTTCATCGTGGTTTGATTGATGGTAAGAATGTGCAGATTGCATTAGAGAAAATGAACCATTACTTGATTGCATATGCATTCTTGGCATATAGTGAGGACCAATAGGATGGCTATATCCCATATTGGATATAGTTTGAGCGCAATGAGATTGCGTAGGTGGCATGCCTGGCATGGATGGTGGCCTTCCTGACATGGATGGTGGCATGCCTGGCATGGATTGTGGCATGCCTGGCATGGATTGTGGCATGCCTGGCATGGATGGTGACATGCCTGGCATGGATGGTTGCATGCTTGGCCAATATGACATGCCCTTGTTGTAGAATGATGCCATGGCTGGCATTTGTTGTGATTGATGTTTTTTTAGAGTGGAAATCTCACTTAACACTGAAGCCTTAAAGGAGTTGAATTCTTCTTCAATTTTAGTGTACTTCTCCTTACTTACCGTCTGAGGCTTTTGTTTTGGAATGTTAAAATACTCCATATAAACATCATATTGGCTACCTCCCCTAACACGATCAGGATGCTCACGTCTGAATGCATGATATAAAGCATCTATCCCAGGCTCTTCGATTATTTCACCCCTGGATATTTTTTCTTGAACAACTCTTTACAAACAATAAAACACACAAACATATCATTCATTATTACATCAATTATTAAAAATCATTAAGACTTTTTATCAACCGAAATTACTAACCAACTTATTTAGTTGTTCTTCTCCTCGCTTAGTCATCGGTCTTGAATTCTTCATTTTAGGAGTCTTTGTTTCTATGTACAATTCAGTTTGGGTAACAGGTCTACCCAATTCAACTTCCTACATAAATTATGAAAAAAATATTAACAATGACATGAAATTAAATTGAGGAAAATAAATATAAAAATATTTATAAATTAAGACAAATTAATAGTACCATTCTATATCTAACTTCAGGATTTGAAGACCTCTGAGTACGGTTAGGAAGAATGTTATGCATTTGTATATTCTGATGTTCTTCCCTAATAATTTGAAATTCATCTGAACGTCTATAATCCATAAAGTCTTTCCAAACTTGAGGTGTAATCCAACGGTGTCCTTTAGGGATTTTGTAAAGCTTTACCTCATCAAGTGGTTCCAAATATGGAAACACATAATTTCTTGCCAATCTGGAAGTCTTGTATTCCTTCCATGCCTTATTTTCAATCTTATAACACTTAAGTTTCCAACTGTCATTGAATTTGTAACGATTCTGTAAAAACACAATAAAAAAGATTAGATATAATACAAAAAAGATATAATATATATATTGATTATAAAATATAAGAGACTTACACAAATGGTTATCCATATTTTGAACTTTTCTGCATCGTCAACGTAAGACCAATCATTTATATTGATTGGTATACTGGACTTCGCATGTCGACCAATAGAGGATTTCAATTGTTGACCATTTTCCCCTATTTGATTACCATTAGCATCAAATAGAACATATATTCTATCATTTGGGTTAAGTGGAGCATCAGGTATATTCGCCCAACCCCTCATTTTCAAATACCGCAATGGATTATTTGGATCTACAAGCTCTGTTATCCGAAGATCCATGAAATATATATCTACAAACAATGAAGAAATATATAAATTAATTGACAATTTTAGGAACATACATATAATAAGAGTTATTAAAACAATATAGAACATACGTTATGTTTAATTAGGTTGTTGATCATATACATATATTCCTTCACAATCACTTCGAGCCCATGGCGAAGAATCATCAGCATCAATTAGATCATCACATACATTAGGAAATTTATTTGAGAAATTACTAATATTTGTTAATGTATCAAGCATAGAGTCATCATCTTCTACAACATCACAATGGTAAAACTCTTTTTGTGGAGGCGTTAACACAATAGACCATCTTGGATCAATTTGATCACTCACGTAAAATACTTGTTTTGCATGAAGTGCTAATGTGAAAGGACCATCAGTGTGACTTATCTTGGATACATTTACAAGGGTAAATCCAAAATCATCTATTTTATATCCAATATTGATAACATCTTCGACCCAATCACACAATAAAACTATTTCATGGAAGACCTCATAATCTAATTCCCAAATCTCTTGTATTATACCATAATATGTTCTATCAGAAAGTACAAGATTAGCATCTTTTGAACTAGAAAATTGCATAGTTTAGTTTGTGCAACCATCTTCACAAAACTATTTTGATTTACTCGGACTTTGTCCTTAGCTTGAGTCGTAAACCTCGATCCATTTATTGTGAAACTATAAAATGATTTGACATCGAATTTTGGCCCATGTGCTAGCCATTGTAAACTTTCTGATATTTTATGATGGGTTTCTTGAGTTCATATCGAATCTATGTATACAAAAACACAAAATGTGTTTAGAACAAAGTTTTAAAACATTGAATAGATCTAGGAAGATACATGCATGAATTTTTGTTTGTGACACTTACATGGTTGCGAAACTAATTAATAAGCTTTCGCTTATGTTCATCATACAACCATTTTTCTCCTCATTTTTTTATAACAAGGATCGATTTTAAAAAGTTTAAATGCATCCTGTAATGTTATTAAATATATATATGAAGTTATATATCATCATTAATAGTTAAATAAAAGATGATTTTTGCTATCATGAAACAATGAACATCACTTACTCTATGTACAGTTGTGCATCATGATTATTTACCAAAATAATTCGGTGTGCTATTTCCCATCGAGTACGATCAATAAATAATTTCTTACTTCCACCAAGCATAGGGTTACCTACTTGGATCATGTGACATTCTAAGAACAACTTATACATAGGATTCTCAATTTCAGTGCAACCACTAAAGTATTAAGAACAAAACTCAATGGCCTCTTCAGCAATGTAGCCTTCCACCATGCATCCTTCAAGTTGATTTCTATTATTTACATATCCTTTAAGGACTTGCATATATCTCTCAAAAGGATACATCCACCTTAAGTAAGTAGGACCACACAATTGAACCTCTCGAACTAAATGAACACACAAGTGAATCATTATATCGAAGAAAGAAGGAGGAAAATATTTTTCAATTAGACATAAAGTCTCTACAACATCTTTCTGTAAAGAATTTAACTCGCCAATTGATATAGATTTCTTGCATATTGTATTGAAGAATGAACAAAGCCAAATTATTGATAATCGAACATGTTTTGGAAGAATTGATCTAATAGCAACTGGTAATAACTGTTGCATTAAGATATGACAGTCATATGATTTCAATCCATATAGTTTCTTATCGGTGATAGACACAAAATTTCTTAAGTTGGATGAGTAACCATCAGGAACTTTCAAACCCTCCAAACATTTACAAAACACATCCTTCTCTTTTGTTGACATTGTATATAATGTTGGTGGTAAGTATGTTTGATTCTTATCATTTTCCACCCTTGGTTCCAATTCAGGCCGTATGCCTAGTTTCTTTAAATCCAAAAATATTGATTTTTTTCCAACAACCATGGTAAGTCGGTTCAAACTCTTTTTCATTTTCACCCATTTCATTAGTTGACCTATTTCGTTTCCCTACCTTAGTGAGTTTTTTTTTCATCTTTCCATATCATTTGAATGTTATACCATTCAATTGCCTTAATATCTCAACACCTCGCAAAGGTCGAGTTGCATGATCATGATCTTCTTCATCATCGAACAATTTCTTTTGGTATCTAAACTTGTGTCCAAATGGCAAAAATCTTCTATGTCTTCTATAAGACATCTTTCGTTCGTGAACAAGATAAGTTGCAGAAGTTCCATCACTATATATAGGGCATCCCTTGTAACCTTTTGTTGCATGTCCTGATAAGTTTCCATAGGTAGGAAAATCATTAATTGTCCATAAAAGGACCCCCTTCAAGTTAAAGTGTTCTTCTTTGGTGCATCGTAAACATTTACACCATTATTCCACAACGTCTTTAAATCATCTATCAAAGGTTGTAAATATACATCAACATCAACACCAGGTTGTTTCGATCCTGAGATTAATAATGTTAACATCATGAATTTTCTTTTCATACATAACCAGGGAGGAAGGTTGTATGTTACCATAATTACTGGCCAACAACTATATCTACTACTGAGGGAACTATATGGATTAATTCCATCAGTAGTAATGGAAAGACGAAGATTGCACGGATTAGATGAAAATTGAGGAGATAAATTATCTACTACTTTCCAATTTGGAAAATCATAAGGATGACGTAGCACCCCATCATCAGATCGATTATCTGAATGCCAACTCAACATATTTGATGTATATTTACCATTGAACAACCTTTGAAAGCGAGGAATCAAAGGAAAGTACCAAAGAACCTTTTATAGGCACGCCTTTCTTGTGTGTTGTCTCATTTGTACCATGCTTCCATCTTGATTCTTTACACATAGGACAATCATCTAATGTCTCATATTATTTTCTATAAAGAATGCAATCATTTGGACAAGCGTGAATCTTATGATATTCCATGCCAAATCGACTAAGAGATTTCTTCATTTCATTGATGATGGCAATTCAATACCCTCAGGAAACATATCGACTAGTAGATTTAGTAATTCTGTGAATCCCTTGTCAGAAAAACCATGTTTTGCCTTCACATTGTACAAATGAACCAATCCCGACATTTTAGTGTATTTTTGCATTTTGGATACAATGGTTTTTCGGCATCTTCTATAAGTTTTTAAAGGTTTCAGGATCATTCTCGCGTAATTCATCTTCAACACCATGAAACATATTTTTTGTCTGTACATTATGATAAGATGTATGTAATCCACTCACATTCTTATTTATCTTTTCCCCATAAGTATTATCAATATTTTCTCCATGATAATACCAACATTTAACACATGGGCATCGAATCATACTAGTTCTAGTATTACTATTTCTACAAGCAAATTCCATGAAACTTTCAACTCGAGAAATATAGTCTTGCTCAATTCTGCACTTTGACATCCAAGATTTGTCCATTTTCTATTAATAACATTAATTAAACATATTAATTAATTATGTATCCAATGAATATATTTCAAGTATTATTATATATAAATAACTTTGGGAAAGATAATAGGGTTAGAGTTGGGAATCAATCTATACCTAAAAGAGGAATGAAAATATAAAGTTACAAACAACCTCATTTCTATACAAATTAAAAAATAAGCAGCATGTCAGTATGAATATATAAAAACCAATCACTTTGATTGATTCTAATTTCTAAATATGTTACTATATCATAATTAAAAAGTAATATTAATTACACGTATATAACATTCTATAGAAGTAGGAGCTATTATAGTAACATATTTAACATTTTAACTCATAAGTAGCATATATAAATAAAAATAATAATACTACTTAATTTTTAGTTATTATTTGTATTTTATTAATATATATATATATATATTATTTAAATTATTAAGTTTATAAATATATATTTATGATTGTTTTAAGAGTCAAGAGATATATAGCACGTATAACTCTAATACCAATATAATTTCTTAAAAATTTTAAAAAACATATTACTTTTCCTCTATTCACTAATTGCCTAAAATATAATTATTTATATATATATATAAATTTATCCACGCACGGTAAATATATATAATCCCTCAAACCCACAACATTTTAGATATTATTTTCACAGGAAATAAGTCAAACATATAATAACAAGAAAAATAAAATACATACCTAAATCAAAATTTTATACAAAAAGTAAAATAAACTGAATAATAAGCTGCAAAATTAATAGAAATACTTACAAGAATGTTATGAAGTGACTAAATGGAGGAAATGAAGAAGAAAATGTTGTTTTGTAAGTGAGAATAAGTGAAAAAATGGGTATCAAAAATTTGAGTATTTCGCTAAAAAAATAGTAGATCTGAAAGATATTAGAAGAGGAATATAACCCATAAAACGGTGTTGCAAATGGTGGTCGGAGGTGGTCGGAAATTGAGAAAGAGGGTGGGTGTGAGCTCGGTTTTGGGAGAAAATGGAGAAGAGAAATGAAATTTTTGGGTTTAAATAATAATAATAATTTAAAACAGATACACAAAATTAAATAAAAATATATTGTACGTATATATATAAATTTAAATATCCAAAAAAATAAACAAAATTATATAATTTTTAAAACTAATTGTCTAAAAAAAAGAAAAATTATACTATTTATATGTATTTATATTCAACTTAAATTATAAAGAGTTAAATAAAATAATAATCAATGACCCAAAAAAAATTCAATTTTATTTACTTCATCCATTTTTTAATTTAAAAAATAGGACGTAGCGTCGGTTAATGTGGCGAACCGACGCTAGCCACGTGGGTAGCGTCGGTTGATGGGGCAAACGAACGCTAGCCATGTGGGTAGCGTCGGTTCTCCAAGTCAACCGACGTTACGTCCAACATGGATAGTATTTTTTCTACACTGAACTGACTTTAAATTCATTATAAGTCGGGTTTTTTCAAAAATAGACTTTACACAACGACTTAAATACCTTTTTTTGTAGTAGTGGTAGGTGCATCCCTCATGTTTATCATTAATGTTCACACAGATATATCACTGTGAACTTCTAATATCTCAACAAATATTTTTAGTTCAACAATTCTAAAATTATCCGCATATAATTAAACTACAATAAACAAAATAAATTAAGCAAATAAAAGAAAATTACCTAAAATGATGGGTTGTATCTCATCCAAAGCTTAGTTTAATGTCTTAGCAAGACGTAACTTGGGGAATTTAATTTTAAGTAAACTTAATATACCCACATAATTGAGTCAATCAAACCAACAGGTAGAACAAGGTTGTTTACCTATACTTTTTTCAGTCATACCCTATGGATTTTCAAAATTTTACTTAAAACTAGGGACATGATTGTGGGTTTTAGATAACCTACTTACAGGTGCAAGTGAAATAACCAAGGCATCAAAACATATTTGTACCTAGATTTAATAAAGCATCTACCTCCTTTTATCATAGATTGTAATTAAAAACTTTAAAATTTTAGAGATAGCTTTAGCAATTTTTTATTTTATTTTATTATAATCTCTAAGTTAAAAAACATAATCAATATTAACCAAGAGTGCTCCCAGGAAAGAATGGTAGGGAAAAAAACTCCTTAAAAACCATCCTAGTAGACATAGCAACGTCCTCATGAAAGACTTGTGGCACAAAGGCTTCCAAGAACTAGTCTCCTAGACAAAACTCCCCTAGATCTTTACTTTTCATGCTATCAAAACCTAAGTTAAGAAATTCATTAAGTGAATATCTAAGCTAATTAAGTTAATAAATTATGTTAAGTGAAAATTTAAGTTAATTAAGTTAATAAATTAAGTTAAGTGAAAATCTAAGTTAATTTAGTTATTAAATTAAGTTAAGTAAAAATCTAAGTTAAATGGTTTTTTTTATAATTTATTTATTTTTTAGAGCTCATTATTTAAATAAAAAAAATTATTTTTTTAATTTTTTTTTGAACTCAATATAAATAAAAAAAATGACAATTATTTACAGCACAAATTTTTTTCCAAATTTTGATAAATAATTTAAAAACGTTATTCCTTCCCCGACAACGGCGCTAAAAACATGATAAGCATAACATCCAATCCCCTCCAACAGTGCCAAAAACTTGATGAGCACACGACCGACATTACAAATATCAATCTTATAGAATCTTTTGGTTTTATAATTTGTAAAACTCTCGTAAGTGCACGAATTATTTTATAACAGATGATAAGTATACTCCCAAGGTCGATCTAAGGAAGGAATATATGTGATTTTTAATTTATTATTAAAAATATTTAAAATGAAATTAAATCCTAAACATTCTATCACGATATTTTGGTTTGTTTGTTTCCTAATCTAATAACAAAAAATATATATAGATATGGATTCAATAAACAATCATGCAAATTTTTATCATTCATAACATTGGAGTATTTAAGGATATAATAATTAAGTTAATTATGGTTGCTTATATTATTTAGGTTATTAAATATATAAATTAATATTTATTGATTCTCTTTTTTTTATATGAATACCACATTTGATGTAATTAGATATTCTTTGTTAATTAAACAAATAAATTAACATCTATGGGTGGGGTCGATAACTAATTTAGTTAATTAAATTAATTCTTTTTTTTTAAGAGATTGAAAAAAAAAACATCTAAATGCCACATTTGGTGGGATTAGACATTTTAAACTTTATTCAAGGTGTCCAAGTTAAACCTAAGAACTTAATTATCCGAGTACTAACTTTTAAATTTTACAACTATGACTGAAAATATGTTATCAATACATTTTTGAATAATAGTTCTTATAAATTATTTTTTTTAAATAGAGCTTCACTCTAATTACCGGATGATTGTACCAACAAATAAAAAAACATTACTCTAAATCAGGTCAGATAATTAAACCTTAAAATCTAACTTTCAGATTTAAGTTTGTAATGAAAAATAATATATTCTCTCTAATTTTCTTAATATAAAATATCGAATAAAAACAAAATCAGTTTATTTTGTAGAGATTTTTATACCTATTTAATATTTCGAAAGTATAACAACGTTATTATTATATCATGTTTACAAACAACCAACCATGTTAAATTTAATCATAGACAAATTAAATATAACATATAAAAATAAAAATATAACTATAAAGAATCTATTAAAATTATGCCTTAAAAGAATCCTTACAACAGTTTAATGCTAATTTTGTTGCTCAAAAACCTCCAAACGGATTTACATCTCTACTTATTAAATTAAAAACTAAAAATCTATAAAGAAATAGCTAGTTATTCTAAAAAAAGCACTTTAAAACTAAAAACTAAAAAAAGAAAACTTTCTAGAGAGAGAAATATAGAGAGAGAAAGTACTTAGAAAATTATGTGTTTTACAATGGGAGAAGAGGGTTCTTTTATAGGTGAGGAAAATTCCAAAAAGGGGGGAAAATGTTTCAAAATTTGAATTTAGATATTTGGATAGGTTGGTAAGCGTATGGGTGGAAAAAGTTTCGGCAGAAGGGCATTGGGAACGTGTGGGACACGGCATATAAGTGTGCTAATGCATGCGATAAGACGTAGGTGTGCCCTGGCCCGGGTGGAAATTGGCACAACATGTGTCAAACATGTGCTAGGAATATGTTGGGCATGTGTTGGCTATGTACAGGCATGTGCCGACCAAGTATTGGCGTGTGTTGGGTGTGCACGCATGCTGGTGTGCATGGGACTCGGCCTTTTTGACATTTTTGACCACTTTGACCCATTTTGTCCAATTTTTCCCATCTTTTTTATTTTTCCTCATTTATTTTCTTAATATATTTGTGATGTATTGACTCTAATATTTTTCTTCGTGTCTTTAATTTATTTTTGAACGAAAATACCTAAAAAATAATAAAAATATCTTTGATTCCGAAAAGACAAATTTATATAAAAATATGATAAAATCATATAAATATAAATATATTTAATCAATTAAAGTACATTAAATCATGGTAAATCTAGTGCTTTTTAAGCATTCATCATAAACAAACTACAATGATCTACCATACTGAACCTAGCTCTAGAAGAAATATAAGAAAAATATCTAACAAAGAATTTGTTTTTGATAGCTCTCATTTTCTAAAATCTAAGTTCTAATATTTTCTATAAGTTTTAGAAATCACTATGCTAAAAATGAATTTATAGACGGTTCGGTGAACTGACTTTAAATGCAATGACTTAAAAATTTAAAGTCTATTCAATGCGTGAACAACCTTTAAATGTAAAGTTAGTCCACGCGTTGAACCAACTTTAAATTTTTAATTTTTTAATTTTTACAAAATTTACTCATTTTCTATTATACTCAAATTAAAACCTATATTCAATCACTTCATAATAGCCGGAAAAAACCAAAATTTGTAACGTTCCACCATGCATCTTTCAGGTCAATTTCTATTATTTACATATCTTTTAAGGACTTGCATGTATCTCTCAAAAGGATACATCCATCTTAAGTAAGTAGGACCACACAATTGAACTCTCTAACCAAATGAATCATTATATCGAAGAAAGAAGGAGGAATATATTTTTCAATTAGACAAATTCTCTACAACATCTTTCTATAAAGAGTTTAACTCGTCAATTGATATAGATTTCTTGCATATTGTAATTAAGAATGAACAAAGATGAATTATTGATAATCAAACATGTTTTGGAAGAATTGATCTAATAGCAACTGGTAATAATTGTTGCATTAAGATATGACATTCATGTGATTTCAATCCATAAAGTTTCGTAGCAGTGATAGACACAAAATTTCTTAAGTTGGATGAGTAACCATCAGGAACTTTCACACCCGCCAAACATTTACAAAAAACATCCTTCTCTTTTGTTGACATTGTATATGATGCTGGTGGCAAGTATGTTTGATTCTTATAATTTTCCGTCCTTGGTGCCAATTCAGGTCGTATGCCTAGTTTCTTTAAATCCAGTCTTGCTTTAATTCTTTCCTTTGTTTTTCTAGGTATATTAAGTAATGTACCAATCAAGCTATCACATACATTGTTCTCAATATGCATGACATCTAAGATGTGATGAATGTGTAGGTCTTTCCAATAAGGTAATTCCTAAAATATTTATATTTTATTCCAACAACCATGATCTACTGATTTAGTAGCATTTTCATTTTCACCTCTTTTATTAGTTGACCTCTTTCTTTTCCCTCCATTAGTGAGTATTCTTTTTTTTGAACTTTTCATATTGTTTAAATATCATACCATTCAATTGCCTTAATATCTCAACACTTCACCAAGGTTGGGGTGCAGGATTATGATCTTCTTCACCATCGAATGGTTTCTTTTGGTATCTAAACTTGTGTCCAGATGGCAAAAATATTCTATGTCTTCTATAAGACATATTTCGTCCGTGAACAAGATAAGTTGCAGAAGTGCCATCACTATAGATAGGGCATCCCATATAACCTTTAGTTACATGTTCTGATAAGTTCCCATAGGTAGGAAAATCATTAATTGTCCATAAAAGGAGCCCCCTTAAATTAAAGTGTTATTCTTTATATGCATCGAAAACATTTACACCATCATTCCACAACGTCTTTAAATAATCTATCAGAGACTGCAAATATACATCAATATCAACACCGAGTTGTTTTGGTCCTAAGCTCAATAATATTAACATCATGAATTTTCTTTTCATACACAACCAGGGAGGAAGGTTGTATGTTACCATAATTATTAACCAACAGCTATATCTACTACTAAGGGAATTGTGCAGATTAATTCTATCAGTAGTAATGGCAAGACGAAGATTGTGCGGATCAAATGCAAATTAAGGGGTTAAATTATCTAATACTTTCCAATTTGGAGAATCACAAGGATGACGTAGCACCCCATCATCAGATCAATTATCTGAATGCCAAGTCAACATCTTTGATGTCTCTTTACTTTTGAACAACCTTTGAAAGTGAGGAATCAGAGGAAAGTACCAAAGAATCTTTGTGGGCACACCTTTCTTAGGTGTTGTCTCATTTATAGCATACTTCCATCTCAATTCTTTACACATCAGACAGTCATCTAATATCTCATATTCTTTTCTATAAAGAATGCAATTATTTGGACAAGTAAGAATCTTATGATATTTCATGCCAAATCGATTAAGAGATTTCTTCACTTCATACATTAAAGATAAAAATTCAATACCCTCAGGAAATATATCTATTAGTACATTTAGTAATTCTGTGAATCCTTTATCAGAAAACCATTTTTTTCCTTCACATTGTACAAAGGAACCAATCCTGACATTTTAGTGTATTTCTTGCATTCTGGATACAATGGTTTTTCAGCATCTTCTAGAAGTTTTTTAAAGGTTTTGGGATCATCCTTATATAATTCATCTTTAACACCATGAAACATATTTTTTGTCTATACATTATGATAATATGTATATAATTCACTCACATTCTTATTTATCTCTTTTCTATGAGTATTATCAATATTTTCTCCATGATAATACCAACATTTATAACTCAAAAGAATAACACTACGGATAAGGTGATACTTAATCTCATCAACATCATGAAATCGCTCATTTTTACATTTAACACATAGGGATCGAATCATACTAATTTCATTATTACTACTTTTACAAGCAAATT
Source organism: Hippophae gyantsensis (assembly GCA_030763125.1). NCBI lineage: Eukaryota > Viridiplantae > Streptophyta > Magnoliopsida > Rosales > Elaeagnaceae > Hippophae > Hippophae gyantsensis. The sequence continues at coordinate 16,435,387 of CM061038.1, read as the reverse complement.
CCAAGAAACTTTCAACTCTAGAAATGTAGTCTTGCTTAATTCTACACTTTGACATCCAAGATTTGTCCATTTTCTATTAATGATGATAAACATATTAAGTATGTATCCAACCAATATATTTAAGATATTATTATATATGAATTCTCTAATTATTAGAATATCTAACAAAACATCATATAAAAATAAATACATAAAAACAAACATAACAAATATATACACATAAATATAATTATATGAGATTGATTGTAATTACTAATAATAATATGCCACATCATTTGAGTTGATTTCAAATTTAAAATATATAAAACTAAATTTATATAACAATTTTGCGATGATTAATATTTTTTTAAAATAACTACACTACTTAAAACTTAAATTTTTAATGAGCATCATATTTTTGAATCATTCTCTTTCCCATTTCATATTAACAAAAATAAATAAATTAAAAACTAACTTTAAATCACAGTCATAAATATATAAATTTATTTCATTACGAAAATTTATACAAACCCTACATAATAAAAATAATAACATACATATAATACAAAACCTATATATATAATACAAAAACTTATACACATAAATAATAACACATAATATACAAAATAAATAAATAAATATGAATAATAAGTGCGTAGTATTAATAGAAATACTTACAAGAGTAAATGAAGTGTCAAAATGAGGGAAATGAAGAAAAAATAGTGTTTTGTAAGTGAGAAAATAGATAAAATATTTTGAATATTTTGCTCAAAAAAATAAGGGATCTAGAAGATAAGTTTGAGAGGAAGAAAACCTAGTAAACAACATTAGAATTGGTGGTCATAGGTGGTTGGAAAATGATAAAGAGTGGAGGACGTTTTGAGTTTTTGAGAGTTATGCAGTGCTTGGAATAATATTGCTTTTGTCTAGGGAAGAAAGAAGAGAAAAGGAAAATATCCATGTGCCAACCAACGCTACACACATGGATAGCATCAGTTGACATGTAGGACCGAGGCTACATCCTACGTGTAACATCGATTCTATGTGTCAACTGATGCTACACGTGGATAGTGTCAGTTCACATGTAGAATTGATGCTACATCTTATGTGTAGCGTCGGTTCTACGTGTCAATTGATGCTATAATCTATGTGTTTTAAGTCTCAACTTAAATAACCATTTTTGTAGTAGTGAATACCCAGAAGCCAATTTATAATCATTCATGCTTCGAATTTTCATTTTCCATAATCGTTTCTGCCATAATGCATACACTATACCCATTTTTGTAATAATATAGACATAAATAAAATAATTGTTTTGTCATAATACAGACATAAATAGCTATAATTATTTTTGTCATAATATAGACATAAATACTATAACTATTTTTTCATGTAGATATAAAAGGGAAAATAACCATAATTGTTACAAGAGTAACCAAAGGTCTATGTGTTGAGTGGAGCATTAAACATGTAGCTATTCTTTCACCTCAATAAGTAATCTTTGAAACTCAATTTCTCATTCACTCCAATATCATTTTGAGCATTTAAAATATTTTATCAAGTGTATCCTATACATATTAATACCCTAAAATGACACATTGTCATGGGTGTATATATCTATTATATACCCTTTTTTTAAGCAATCCCCCTCATGAATGAAAATTGACAAAGTTTTGTCAAAGAAAAATGACTCAAATCAATTTGATATGGTTATAGAGTTTAAAAGTCTAAAACCTGCGAGGATAAGTAGGTGTTATCCTTTGAACATTCCCTTATGAAAGTGTATGTACCTTACTTGCTGATTAGTAGATGTGATGTACTTGAATTGTTCTACAGTGCATATAGGTGATAACATACCTCACACATGAATCTTTCCTATCATAGTTCAATTCTAACTATTATGTTTGTTTTAGCAATGAACATAAGCTTGATTCTATGAGAGTTTCTAAAGAATTGGACTCATTACAATTTCTTTTTAAAGCGTCACCAGTTTTTATCTCACATAGGTGATCTCTTATCTAAAAGATCAATCCATAACGAGAAATCTACAATACTCTACTTGGTATTCTCTTCATAAGAATCATTAAATTTTTTACCTTAAACTTTGTCATATAGGTATCACTGTTTTCATGATATGAATGTAGTCAAGGGTAAACCCCCATAATGATCTCACTAAATCTTTGTAACTGATTTGTCCCTTTGAACCAAGATCTTAGGGTCTCTGGTTAATTATGTTGGGTTTTCTTTACAAAACCTTATTCATTCATGGGCTTTAATCTCATTCCCTTTGATGATGACTCGACTAACTTTCTACTTAGCCCTTTGGACGTTAACATATCTGTTATGTTATCCTTTGACTTCACATCGTCAATAAATATAACTACATTTAAGAGTACTAGCTATTTAATGGTATTATGTCTACGACGTATATATCATGACTTAACATTATATATATTGATATGTTCCATGTCAATTTCCAATTGACTCTAACAATGGATGCAAATCACAAGCACATTCTTCACCCACTTTAGAATGTCTTCTATGAAATTGCATAACCATTCAACCTTAATGCACAAAAACTTGATAGTCATATTTTGTAAAATTTATAACATATTGTAAGTACATGAATCATTTTGTAAAAAAAACAACAAGTATACTTTCAAAGTAGATCTAAAGAGAAATTATAAGGTTTTTAAATAGTTCAATAAAATTCTTAAAAATGAATATTAAACTTAAATATCCTATCATAATTGTTTGGGTTTTGAAAACTCTTTTTTAATGACACAAATAATAAAATATAAAAGATATATTAGTTCATACAAAGTAGAGGTAGATATGCATTATAAACAATGGAGAATTAATGAGATATTTAACTAATTTATTATGTTTGGTAGAATTAATTAGGTTAATAAAATATAAATCTCATTATTGATTTTTTCTTGTATGTATAAATAACACCTTCGATAAGATTGTTATTCTTTATTAATTAAATCACTTAACACCTTTGATCGGATCACTAGTTAATTTAATTAGATTATGCTTATTTTCTAAGAAATTAAAAAATCATTTATCTTACCATATTCAGTTGGGCCGACAATTTGGACTCCTACTCAAGCTTGTCGAAATTAGTTTTTAAATTAATATATCTAAAACCTAACTTTCATGATTTATATTGATTACTAAAATATGTTCTCAAGATATTTTTTAATAATAAATCTTGTAAAAAATTTTAAAATAAAATATAATTTTAAATTAGATATAGATTTATTTATATAAAATCTTATTTTCATACTTTAAACTTATTATGAAAAATATATCGTTAATAAATTTTTCAATAATAAAATTTACAAAAACAAAATCTTGAATAGAAAATAATATGCATTTAATTATTATTAAAAATATTCTCCTAGATAATTACAAAAACATATCAACATAACTAAATTTTCATTATAACACTCAATTAGATACATAAAAAATAATGAATGATCAATAAATTATTTATAATAAATTAAAATACTACATTGTTTACTAAAAACAAATAAGAATATAGATTAGATTTATACCCAAAAGATATATAGATGGATGTGTCATACTCCACAGAAGAGGTATCAACCTCTACGCTATCTAGTAGATTCTAATAACGATTTTGTTTTGCCTAATCTAAAAAAATCCATATTGTTGTCTCTTATTTGTGAACGTGATTTAAACTGTTTAAAAATTAAACATAAAATAATTTTTTTTCCACTCCCAAAATTGAGAGAATAACTTATAGAAAAACTATGAAAGACTAAGAACTAGCTGCTAATGATCTACTAAAGAGAGGAGATTATGGATAAATAATAAGAACGAGGAATAAAGGTATTTATAGGTGATAAAACACTACAAAAGGAGAGGAAAGTGAATTGTATAGTTGTGTATTGTGGAACGCATTTTCCACTGACGCATCACATGTTAAAATGTGTTTCTTCAACTTTTTTTTACTCCCTTACAAGTTTGGTTGGTACATATATAAGGCTTACATATGTTATCCTTGTATTCTTCTTGTTTGCAATTGAGTAATTTTAGGTATGATTATTCATGTGTTGATCTTTTTAATTAATTTGAAGTTATAAATACCTAAAAAATAACAAAATATACTTGTGATTTTAAAAACATAGATTTGTTAAAATAAAGATAAAATTATGCAAATATAAATATATTTTTAACATTAAAGTTTAAATAAGTTGCATAATATTGAGTGCTTTTAAGCACTTATCAAGCCTCTTCATCACTTTTATCCAAAGCAATGAATTCTAATTCCATTATCGATTTAGCAATGCAAGTCTGTTTGGAGAACTTCCCAATACAATTGCACCACCCAATATAAATACATGTGTATTGGTAGACTTTAAGTCTTTCATATTAGATATCTAATTTACATCATTGTATCCTTCTAATACATTTGAATATCTTATGCAGTTCAAAGCTACATGTGTATCATAAGTATCTAAGTAATCTTTTAATACCTATCAAGTGATCGTACTCTAGATTGCTAATATATCTACTTAATTTACTTAAAATATAAGTTTATATTTAGTCTTGTACAACTCATTAAGTACATAAGACTTCCTATCATCTTTGAAAGTTCCAATTGAGATACACTTTAACCTTTATTCTTGGATAGTGTAGATCAACATCTATATGTATTTTGATAATTCCAAAATAACCATCGTTGAATTTCTCAAGTATTTTATCAACATTATGACATATGTTTCCCAATATTACATTAATTGATCTCATATCTTTGATATTTTGAATTCCACATTTCCTCATTAGAATTGATTATTGTTACCCACAATCTAAATGTCAATAATGTAGAAACACAAAATGAGCAAGATTCAAGGTAGTCTAAAAGAACATCATCTTTTGATACCAACTCTTGAAAATCAACCCTCAGATTTCTTATTATGATTTCTACATGAATCATAACTTAATATGCTAGTATAACAAAGTTTGTCCATATATCTCGATTTTACGGTCACAATTAGATCAAAGTTTGTCCATATACCTCGAATTTGACGGTCACAATTAGATCTTCATTCTAAACTATACATGTACCCAATGTCATCTAGTAAACAAATCATAAGTTTGTTAGATGCAATAGTTTCATAAAAGAATCAAAATTAATTTAAAATTAGGAAATAAATTTAAAATTCTAAAAATTGATAATACAATATTGATTTTTTTTTTCTAAAACTAAGTTTCAATGTTTAATTCATATTCAACATATACAAAATTCTAATAATCCATAGATTACGAAATTAAGTCATTTGAATTAAGTGAATTTAAAATTCTATGTTTTTTAATTACAAAATTTACATTTATGTGAAAACAAATTTCACCACTTTGTAAATACAAAATTAACTAATTTTGCAACTTTAAAAATCAATTATTTTTAAAAATACAAAATCTACTTATTTTGTAGATTACAAAACTAAAAAATAAAAAAAAATCTATTTCATAAATACAAATACTCTAGTGAATACAAAAATTTATTAATTTTATAAATATAAAATTTACTTATTTTGAAACTCGAAATCAAGCAGTTTTGTAATATATGTATTCACTTTTTCCGTAAAACGAAGTTAAGTAATAAAAAAACAACTTCATACAATTCATCAGTTACAAATTCATACAATTTGTCGATTGTGAAAATTAACCATATCTGATATCATTGCCTTTTTTAATTAACATTTGTTGTCCCTCTGATATTCCTTTTTGTTTTCAGCTTTGTTCGTCGACAGCACCAGTTTCGGCAATTCAAGTTCTATTCGACCACCCTAACTTTTCAATCCTAATATATATATATATATATAATAATCATAACCATTGAATATATTTTGTGGGATTAATTTTTTAAATTCCATTAAAAATCTTAATATTATAAAAAAATTATTTTTAAAACACATATAAAAAATATTTAATTAATAATTTCATAAATTAATTCAAGTTTAAATAAATATTTTAATACCAAAAATAATTTTAGATTTATAAACAAGTGTTATTAAATGCATGAATATAAGCTTATGTATCGTAGTTATAAAAAATATACATGAAGTATTGTTTGAATTTTCTTGATAGACTTGATAGCATGTCTAAAAACAAGTTTACAAGTAAATATTTTGTCAATGAAAATAGTCAATACTCATAATCCTTACACGATCTATTAGATTTGTATCGAATTGGATTAAAAGATTTTATAATCAAACCAGATTAAGATTTGAAAATATACAATCTCTTCGTATTTGGTTTGAATTAGGATTGACATATTGTATAATTTATTGTAATCTAATCTGGACCAAATTATTACTAAAATTATAAATAACTGATTTAATTCTATAATGTGTTAATATTTAAATATTATACATATCATAATTACATTAAATTATTATTTTAATTAAAAAAATAAAATAAATCAAAATCTCTATAATAATTTAATAAGTCTCCAAGCATAATTCATATGCTTATGGTTATATTGGTTATGATTATAAATAATAATTTTTGGTAGAGATTCATATAAATTTAAAAAGTTGTATATATATTATATTTTATATATGAAAATAATTCATAAATAAGTTCAAATCTCAATTCGATTTTATCCATTTTGAAAAATCGAATTTACTTAGATACAAATTGATTATTTTATTAAATCAATTTTAAATTAAAATTTTTTAAATATAAATTAAATTAAATTAGATTCAAATTTATAAAAAATGCTAGTTTCGATCCATTACTCAACTCTATCTTATTTAACACTATAAAAAAAAGAATTTGAACACCTATTAATTGAAACTTTTGTACCATTTTAAATTAATTCCTCTAGTTTTAACTAAAATTTTTTTGTTACAGCATTGATGTAGGTTTCAGATTAAAAACCCTTAAATTCATTTGAATTCAGATGGACAAAAATGATGTGGTTTCGATATACTGTTTAGCCCTTCTATGGATACTAAACTCATCCAAGTTGGTCTTTTTCACCACAATCCTTCCCAATTTATTGATTTTTCTCACAATTATAACATTAAATGATCCGATTTGTTATTTTTCTAATCACGATTTTACTTTTGATATCATTAAAATATCACCTTAAAATTTATATAAAAAATAATATTAAAAATAAAATCATAGTATTACTACATTAGTAGATTTTAAAATGATGTGCGATAGGCTTCTAGAATGGAAAAAAACTACCAATTGAATGGATGCTATCTGATAACTCTATAAAAGTAGAGTCATTAGTACACGTTTTTACTTAATATTTGATTGTTTTTATTCAATAAATACTATTTTTGAGGCTAAAAATATTAAAATATAATTTTTTTTAGTAAAAAGGGGTGAAAAAATAGTTTTTGAAATTTTTTAGGATTATTTTGGATTATTTTATGAATTTTTAACGTAGAACCAATCAGGAGCTAGCACGTGGCCTACCACACAAGAAAATGACCTGATTGGGCAAGCCATGCGGATGCCATGCAAACAGGGACAATGAATCATGTTATACCGCATGTGAAGAGGACGAACCACATGTCACCTGTCAGCACGACGTTCAATCCGAGTTTAGAGATTGGTTAAACCGCCCTACTACGTGTCTTCATACCATTGCTCCCCATGTTTAACCCGTGCTTCATGCCATCCGTTACAATGAATCACATTGCACCACGCCGTGATGGCTCAACATGTATTAACTCTGACCGGTCTCCCTTTCCACACGTCGCACTCTTATTCGCCCAGTGATTTCTATGTGCTATGTGTCGTGCTATGATTGGGTGGCATTATCAATTTTGATTGTTTTGATCTCAACCCTTGATCTAAAACTGTTCTGATGGTCCAGATTGTTCGTGAGTTATATTTAAGCCCCTAAGCACCCCATTAACCCAAAAAGGGGTAGTCATTAGCATAATTTTGGTTAATTTTTGGAGCTAAAAGGAGAGAAAATATAGAAAAATTTAAGGGGGGACACAATTTAGATGGAGATTTAAGAGGAGATTAGCATTACAGTTCAAGAGATTGATTGTATTTCTTCTTCTATTTTTTTTTCTTTATCAATTGTTATGTCTTTTTTTATGAAAAATATGAGTTTTATGAACATAATTATGTGAGTTAATTTATTAATCTAGGGATCTTATGAACCCATTTTTTTACCATGTGATGATCTAATATTTTACCCTAATTATAAATTTAATTTAATTATATTAATTAATCTAATTTTTATACTATTAATTGTTTGGCCAACAATTTCAATTAAATAGATTTGAGAGAATTATTTAATTGTTTGTCCTCATTAAATAACATGTATAATTTCTAGGCAGAGATATAGGATTCTTATATATCTGATCCATAATTGATGAACTTTGAGTAGTATGCAATTTAATTATTATGAGAGTGTGATTAAATTAATTACTATATGGTGTGTAGTTTATTTGATAGATGCTAGGTTAGATTCAATTGATCATGTAATTAATTAATAATTATATTGGGAGGATTTTAAAAATTCGCATGTTTAAAAAATTAGGAGATTAAGTATTCCTAGATATTTTCTCATATATTTTTTTAGTTACCAAATATGATTTAATTAATTATTGCTATTTAATTTTAGTTATTTTAATTTCGCTTTCTTAAAATATAAAAACATGAAAAAATTGATTTTTAATTTTTTTAGTTTTAAAAATTAGTTTCTAATAAAATAATCTTTGTGAGAACGATCTTTTTTTATCATTATATTATTTGTTGCGATATCTATACTTGCGTATTTATTGCACACATAATTTGTGTGGCGATCAAGTTTTTGGCGCTGTTGTTGGGATTATAAATATTATAAATTAATTTTTAATATTTTTTATTTTAGTTATTTTTCTTAATTTATTTTTAATTTCAATTTATATTTTCTTTTATTGACTTATTTGTTTATTTATTTTAGTTAATTTATTTTATTTATTTATTTAGTTGTTTATTTTTTAATTTAGACATATCTTTTAGTGCTATTAGAAGCATAAAGTAGAAAATGACTAACAATAATTATTAATGTTCAATGGACAGAATGATAGCCATAAGAAGAGTAGGTGGAATGTATGAGCTAAATGATATCATGGCACTTACAACTCAAGTATCATCTTTGGTTAATCTTTTGATTGTTCAAAACTCGCCAACGAGTATAAACTAGGTCCAAGATTCAAAGGTGTCTTGTGTGTTTTGTGATGGAGCCTATTTGTTTGATAATTTTTCACATAATCTTGAATCGGTCTTCTATGTGGATAATGTGAACTAAAACAATAATCCATACTCAAACACATATAACCCAGGATGGAAACAAAATCCAAATTTTTCTTGGAATAACAATAATTAGGGTGGTAATCAATTCAACCGTCAATCATTTCCACCACCAAGTTTCCAAAAACCATAACAATTACAAGCCCAAGAAAAGAAGCCACCTACTGAGGACAATACAAATGCCTTACTGGGGATGATGAAAGACTTCATCCAATCATTTAATACAAAAGTGTCAACTCAAGAGGCTTTAATTCAAAATTTGGAGAACCAAATGAGGCAACTTACTCAAGCTATAAGTCAAAGGCCTCAAGGTAACCTTCTAAGTGACACAATTTTAAACCCAAGAAGAGAATGTAAGGATCATTGCAACGTCATAGATGTGAGAAGTGGTAAAACTTTAGAGGAGAAACATGGGACCTAAAAGGATAAGGAGAAACTAGAAATTAAAAAGGATGATGAGGAATTAGAGGATAAAGTGATTAATGGTAAGGAAATAATTCAGCCAAAAAAGAGCAACCTCTTCAAACCCACTATTCCTTTCCTTCAAAGACTGCAAAAGAAAAAGTTAGATACAATTTTAAAAATTCTGAGAAGTCTTCAAGAAGTTGCACATAAACATATTATTTGTAGATGCACTTGAATAGATTCCTTCTTATGCCAAATTTCTAAAGGACATCTTGTCTAAGAAAATGAGGCTTGGAGATGATGAAATAATAACCTTAAATGAAGGTTGTAGTGCCATCCTTGCTACAAAAACTACCCTAAAATTTGAAAGATACAGGTAGTTTTGACATTCCTTGTACAATTGGGAACATTCATTTTGAGAAAGCATTATGTGACTTGGGTTCTAGCGGTAACCTTATGCCATTATCAGTCTTCAATAGATTGGGGTTGGTAAAGCCAAACCCACTTCAGTAATATTACAAATAATAGATAGATCAGTTGAGAGACCTTGAGGTGTGATAGAATATTTTCTAGTAAAAGTAGACAAATTCATCTTTCTAGCAAACTTCATTGTCCTAGACATGGAAGAGGACTGTTATATTCCTATCATACTTGGTCGTCCATTCTTAGCAACCGAAAGAGAACTCATTAATGTACAAAAAGGTGAACTGACAATAAGAGTACAATATGAACAAGTAATGTTTAAAGTTTTTAAAGCATCTGAACCCTCTGACATTGATAGTGTGAATAAATGCTTAAGGATAAATGTTACTGAATATGGGGACTATTTAAAAGAATCTGTTGAGTCACTCACACTTAAGTTTGTTACACATGATGCTATGAACAAGGACATAAACTCACCAGAAAGCATCTAAACCTATTTTAACTTTGAAAGTATGGAATCAAAGGTTGATATTGTAAACTATGTGAACGTTTTGGAGTATGTGCCTCTCATGTGTGTATCAAAAGCGATTATGGAAAATTTTGAGATAGGATCTAAGCTCAAACTATCAATTGAAGCGCCAACAAGTTTAGACCTCACACTTTTACCCTTCCATCCCCAATCAAGTATGAAAGAGAAAGAGTCCAATAAAGAGGCTAAAAAGATGTTGGAAATATATAAATTGGATGAGTTACAGTGGAGTTCTTATAATAATGCTAAAATTTTCAAAAAGAAAACAAAAATATGGTATGAGAAGAGAATTGAGCACCGTGTTTCCTAGCCAGAAGATAAAGTATTATTGAACAAATCAAAACTCAAGCTATTTCTAAGAAAACTCAAAATTAAATGGACACAAAGTGAAGTACCTTAGGACGTGATATGACCGTCTAGTTAAGGACCTTAAACGTGATGCTAATTGGGAGGAAACCCAACTTTATTTTACTTATATCTTCATTTTTTTTATTTTGTAGGTGAATAAATGTAGAGAGCAATGGCACAACAAAAATGAGCATTCTAGCGATAGATGTGGTGTGCCATGATAAAAGGAGTTTTATTTTCTTTTACCTTTTCATATTTATATGTGCACATCGAGGACAATGTGTAATTTAAGTTTGGGGGAGAGAACTTCATTCTCTACATTAGTATTTAGTATGCATTTTAATTTTTTAGGGATTGTTTTTTTAATTTTTAAGATATTTTTAATCATGATGTGGGTAAAAATGAACAAATATATGGAAACTAAATGCATGCATGTTTGATATGAAACATATGAACTCAATGATAAAAATTGGTTGTTATAACTAGGATAAGTAATATAACATATTTGTTAAGATGCTTACATTAATAATGTGATGTTCTTACTAGTTTTGATTGGGTTGATTCAAATTTGTATGTGCATATTCATGATTGATTTTGGTGTTCTTATTGATAGAAAATTTGTAGCAAGTTATGCAAGTCGATGAGGTATACCAAGTTTTAGAATTTACTTGATCATCCTTTGAGCCGAAATCCTAAATAGTATTTAGTAAGAGAAATGATTTAGGGCTTATTTGGATCGATTGAGCCTTTCAAGCTAACCATTGTTAATATCTGTAGTCACCCATTTGAGTCTAACAAAGAACCTTTCATATCTTTAAGCCACATTTTATGCCTAACCAATAAGCATTACCTTTATTCTTGCACCTTTAGCTTGTATGAAAAGAAAAAAATAATAATGCAATCATGTGTTATGCTATAGAGTAAGGTGAAATATAATGCACCCTTTAAAAAGAAGAAGCAAAACTCACTACATAATTATCCCTTTAAAGAAAAAGAAAATAAAATTGAAAATAAGTTTGAAGGTGTTGTGAAGTTACAAAAAAATAAGAAAAAGGAAAGAAAGAAAAGAGATGTGGAATACATGAATATGAAAAGAATGACAAAAGAAGGTGCACTGAAATATCAATTTAAAGCTCAATTGAAGTTAAAAAGTGCATGATGAACAAAAAGAAAGCTAAGGTGTGGAAAGAGCCTAAACGTTTTCATTTATCGACCCCCACCTAAGCCTTACATTACAACCATGTAAAGTCCTTATTGATCTTTAGCTAAGTCCATAGTTATATTGGTGGAGAGGGATGTGAAAAATAGACTTATGAGACTTGTTCTAAGATTGAATTGATTAGCATACTCATATAGCTTGATTTCATGAGTGCATTGGATGATATCATGTGTAGCGCACACATACAAATGAATTTTTCAAAAACTTTGCATATCCTTGTATTGATGGAACGTTGATTGATGAATATGTGAACCTCTTTACCATAAGATTGTACGAATTTTGAGAGAGATAGTTTTCGTGAAATATATATGTACCAATAGAAGTATATTTATGAATATACTACCTATGTTATTTTATTTAGTTATATTTGGCTTTACTTGAGGACAAGAAAAAGTTAAGTTTGGGGGTTTGAATAGAGTCATTAGTGCATGTTTCTACTTAATATTTACTTGTTTTATTCAATAAATAGTATTTTTGGGGCCAAAAATATTAAAATATAAACTTTTTATTGAAAAGGAGTGAAAATATAATATTTGGAAAATTTTGGGATTATTTTGGATTTTTTATGAATTTTTAACACAAGACCAATCAGGAACTATCACATGGCCAACCACGCAAGCAAAAGAGCTGATTGGGTAAACCACATGCATGCCACTTAAGTAGAGATAGTTAATCATGTTAGGCCACGTGTGAGGAGGATGAACCACGTGCCACGTGTTAGTACGGTGTTCAATCCGAGTTTAGAGATCGGTTAAATAGCTCTATCATGTGTCTCCACGCCATTGTTGTCGGTGTTCCACCCGTGCTTTAGGCTATCCGTTACCACGAATCACATTACACCGTATGGCGATGACTCAAAATACGTTGACTTTGATTGGTATCCCTACCACGCATCACCCTCTGATTCACCCAGTGAATTCTATGTGCCATATGTCACGTTGTGATTGGTTGGTGTTGTTAGTTTTGCTTGTTTTGATCTTAACCATTGATCTGACAGCCTAGATTACTCTTGAGCTATATTTAATCCCCTAATCACCCCATAAACCCCAAAGGGGCCATCATTAGCATAATTTTGGTTAGTTTTTGGAGCTAAAAGAAGAGAAAAATATAAAAAAATATAGAAAATTTCAAGAAGGGACATAATTTTTGTGGAGATTCAAGAAGAGATTAGTACTACAATTCAAGAGATTGATTGTATTTTTTCTTCTACTATTTTCTTTATCAATTTTTATGTCTTTCTTTATGAAAAATATGAGCTTTATGAAAAATATGAGCTTTATGAACACAATTATTTGCAGTTAATTTATTAATCTAGGGATCTTATAAACCCAATTGTTTACCATATGATGATATAATATTTTACCCCAATTATAAATTTAATTTAATTATATTATTTAATCTAATTTTTATGATATTAATTGTTTGGCCAACAATTTATCTGTAGAGGCAATCAAATAGATTTGAGGGAATTATTTAATTGTTTGCCTTGATTAAATAATATATATAGTTTCTAGGCAGAGATGTATGATTCTTATGTATGTGATCCACAATTGATAAACTTAATGAGTAATATGCAATTTAATTGGTATGAGAGTATGATTAAATTAATTATTACATGGTGTGTAGTTTACTTGATAGAGGAATACATGCTAAGTTAGATTCAATTGATCATGTAATTAATTGATAATTATGTTAACGAGATTTTAACAATTCGCATGTTTAGAAAATTATGAGATTAAATATTCTTAGATATTTTTTCATATATCTTTCTAGTTACCAAATCTGATTTGATTAATTATTGTTATTTACTTTTAGTTATTTTAATTTTACTTCCTTAAAATATAAAAATATAAAAATAATTTAATTTTTATTTTTTTAGTTTTAAAAATTAGTTTATAATAAAGTAAACTCTATGGGAACGATATTTTCTTATTATTATATTACTTGTTATGATACGTATATTTACGTACTTATTACACACACAATTTGTGTTGTATTCACTATCAATACAAACGGTGCCCTTGACCTAGAATAAATTGTGCCCAATTCTCTCGTGACAAATCCAATTATCGTGACATATTCACGTTAATATAATGATTTAAATATTTATATGTATCTTGCATCTTCTGCATGTTAGAAGGCCCCTAAACCCATTTATTCCTAGTCTTTTAATATTTAAGTGGATTGTTGGTATTAAATTTTTTTATTGTACCAATTTATTCCCGTATATAGTCACAATATTTCTAAGATTTTTGAATGATAGGTTTGAACACGTGTGCCATTCAAGTATTTCGTCTTTGATAGTAATTTATATTTCTACATAATTATAATTATTTATTAAGTTAAATTATTAGGTATTATTTTTGGAAAACTCTATATGTTCCATTATTGTTTCTTTCTCGTTGTATCTTTGTTTAAAAATAAATTAAATATTGTAATTTATATAGTAATCTAATAATAAGACTTATTTCTCTTTTGTTTTAAGTAGAGGTAGAAAATTGTTCATTCGTATCGATCCATTTGATAAATAGATCATATCGAATCAATCTATTAATAAAAAATGTTTTAATCGTGTTGGGTCATTTTAAGTTTGGATCGTCTGAGGTTGAGTTATTGTATCGTCAACTCAAAACAAATTCAATAAAAAATATTATTTTAAAAAAACATGACTTATTTAATTCATTCTGAGTGAACTAGATCGCGTTGTATACGTGTCAAGTTTAATGGATAAAATAATATTAAAATATTAATTTAACTTGTTAATTTTAGATTATCATATCATGTCGCGTTTGACCTATTTAACAAATAGGGTGTGTCATTTCGTGTCAGAGTACTTCTTATTTGGGTTGACCTCGTGTTGTGTTATTTTATCTTATCAAATATTATCATCCAATTTTTAAGTTAAAAATTCAAACCATACCAACAACGTTTAATATAAAAAAAACTAAAAGTTATATTAATTAATTGTTATACGTCTCACATGATTTGATAGTGTGATCCGTATAATAGCAAATGAAAATGAAAACATTGGTGGAGATGTAAGCCCAATGCATATAAAGAAAATTACATGCTACATTTAATGTATTCTCGAATATATTATTAATATGCGATAAATACATTAAAAATTGGTTAAAAATATGATCAAAATTACATAAAGTGTGCATTTTGTTCACATGTCTTCTAACTATAGCACATACATTTCGACAGCAAAAATGGTATATCTAGGATATTTAAATTTCTTTTAGTTAAGATAAAAATACATATTTAACATAAATATAAAATTTGAAGGACACTATGGTACAAAATTTATGTTTTATATGGATTTTATTTCTATATATAAAATATGTACATATATATACGTGTATAATCAATGGATAAAAATAAAAACAACATAACATCGATATAAAGAAAAAAAACATTAATGTAAGTTGGGGGATTTGTGTTAAATACGCATGGTGAAGTATCATTGATTCACATTAAAATTTGACTGATCAATGGTCAATATAAGCATATAGTTATCACTCAATCAGTGTATAGTTAACATATAATTAAATCAAATCAAAAAACCATCTTTTAGAAATATTTTTCTCATAATGGCAATTATCTCTAAATTAAATATATTAATGATTTGATGTCGATAGTTATGAAAAGTCATTAATGTATAAATTAATATTTAGAAAAAATTATCACAAGATTACTTAAATTAAATTATCTATGTTATTTGGTCTCTTAAATTATATGTGGTGCCATTTAATCCATTAGTTTTAGAAAAAATGACTAATTAAGGACAAAATACATTATTTTAATATTTTTTATTAAAATATTATTTATTAAGGTGCTAACTAGATTATTTTAATGTTTTTATATCAAAATATTACTTTAAATATTGGAGAACTAGAATCTTCATGTTTTCACATATAAATGACATTTTAAGATATAAAATCTCTAATTAATCTTCAACAACTCTTATTTCATTTTCTTTGATCTTGATCTCTATATCAAGATTATCCATATTTCTTACAATTGTAAAAGTTGTTAGTGGGTTAATTATCTAGTTAAAGCATAAGGTAAACTATTCTTTTTTATTGGTATATGATTAATATCAAATTTGTAATGATTGAATTACTATTGTGATTAATCTTCCTTATTTGTAATCTTCTTCTACAATAGTTTTCAAAAAATGTCAAAAAAAAAATTTGTTTGTTCTAACAATAATTCTTAAAGATATTACATATATAGTAAACTTCTTTATTGTTTTTTTATAGTTAAATATTTTTTTTCATTACTATGGCAGTCTAATCTAACTCCATGAAAAGCTCTTGAAATAAACCTTCATAAATATTCATCATTATCATCTACTCTTAATTTTAATAGAGCTTACTAATATTTATATAAAACATCTATTTCTATTATCATTTGTTATCTATTCCTAGATGGTAAAGTGTTAGTAAATTTTTTACTTGTACTTTTACATTTTTCATGTATTGAGTATATTGATCAATCCATTTTTAGAAATAATCTTT
The DNA here is from genome assembly GCA_030763125.1 of Hippophae gyantsensis. Classification (NCBI taxonomy): domain Eukaryota; kingdom Viridiplantae; phylum Streptophyta; class Magnoliopsida; order Rosales; family Elaeagnaceae; genus Hippophae; species Hippophae gyantsensis. The sequence continues at coordinate 16,418,655 of CM061038.1, read as the reverse complement.
CTTAAGCTTTGCTTGTAAAGATTTTCTCATTTGTGTTAATTTCTTAATATATGTTTCCGCATATATCAAACATCTTAAAAACTTTTATTATTGGTGTTTGTCAATAATGACAATGAGAAATTTTTGTATATTATTTAACACATGAACCTAAAGGTGGTGTTTCTCATTTTCTATTTTAAATCCTAAATACTTGATCTTTTGTTGGGCTAATATTGCTTTTTTCTCGGACAATATTATTTCTTCTTTCTTAGATTTTATTAAAAAAATTAATATGTCAAGATAATGTTGGTTCATATTATCATTAAAAACTAATATATCATCAATATAAACACAATAAATGGGTGATATTCTTTATAAATATTTTTCATATATTGTTGAAATATTTTTGGTATCTATTTTAATCCCAATATTCTATTGAAATTGTCCTTGTAGACAGCTAAAGGTTGTTAATAGTTAATATTTTTTTTATCTAATATGATTTACAAGAATTCACTATTACAATTAAAACTAAAAAAATATTTTTTTTTCTTTGATTAAGGCCAATAACTATTTTTTTTATGTAAACATCATCTATTGTTTCTTTATTCAATGATTTAAAATTTATCACCATTATTTTTTTCTTAGTTTCTTTTTATACTAAAAATATTGGAATTAAGTATGGACTCATGCTTTGTTCAACTACTTCCATTTTTAAAAGTTATTGAATTTGTTTACTAAATTTATATTTCTTAAACCTTTTATATTTTTTATATTTTTGTTTGTAAGACTTTATACTACATCTATATTTTCCTAGCATATGAAAATTCTTGTTCTCACAACATATTTTAGAATTTCTTTTAACATAATTATATTCACTTCTTTTTTGACATTGTAGAATTATCCAAACATTTAATTCTTTCATTCTTCCACATAAAGTATCGATATTGTTATAGTATTTCAATTTCTCCAATTTTTTTCAAGAATTTTATGTGGGGTTTTTGGTAACTTTTGATAAAACATTTCCTTAAATTGTTATTGTATTTTAGGTATCTTATTGTAATAAATTTTATATTCACATGTAAAAGAACTTTTGTAACATATATCACATATTTTCATATTTATTAAATGTCATTTAGTCTCATTTATTTCTAGTCCACTATTTAGTAATATGATTTCCTTTATCTTCTCCTATTAACTTTTTATATATTTTATGTACTATTTTATCTAAATTTTGTAAGGATCAAAAGTTTTTCCTTGAAATATAAGAGATATTAATGTGTATTTCTTTCCATAATAATTTTAAAATTTTCTGGTTCATAATATATTTTACTTATTACTATTATATTATCTTCTTCTTCATTAGAGCTTATTCTTTCTTTAAAATGTTTTATTAATAATATGTTATATATTTATTTTATTTTTGTAATATTAAAATTAATTTATTTATTACTTATTTCATAATAAATAATATTTTTTTTAAATACTTTCTTTATTTTAAAGAATAATGAATATTTGATTATATTTATTTTTGATAATAATGAATCTTTGAATCTATCTAATTTTTTAATATTTTATTTTATTTATTTTATTTCTTTAAATATTTTTACTAACTATTATTTTTTATGAGAAATATCTGACATGTTTTGTATTTTTTTATTTTTATATATAAAAATTATTATTAATTTTTATTAAATTAAAAATATTTATGATATTTTTAAAATCACACAAATATTCGTGATATTCTGTCAAAACTTAATGTCTGGTGGAATAATTAGGTAACGACTCCAGTCTTAGTCCCATCTACGACTCGTAAATGTATGAACTCAAGTGCTCGGCTTACGCAAGAAGACAAGTCATTTGCAGAGTCAAAAAAGAATTTGTTAATGTATCGATTTACAGGAGAAAGATCCTTGAAAGTTCCCCATGAAGCCTACCAACCAATAATTGTTAGGTTGAGAGAAATCATAAATACAAATAATCTATATATGCTCAAATTAATAGATATATTTCATATAATCTTAAAAATTTACAACTTCTTAATTATAAGATGATATTACACATGTCATATTATTATTTGTTTAAATTTAAATTAAATATAAAATTTTGTGTTTAGCACATTTAAGATGATATGAAATAAAAACTCAGTATTTTTATAAGATATATTAAGTATAATTGCATAATATTTGGTTAGTTTTAAAAAGATGGTATAAAACATATTATTTTAAAAGATTTTTTAATTAAAATATTTTTTAAAAATATTTTAATATAAAATAATATAATATATAATTTAAAAATTCAAATAACACAAATCACCGAAGAAATAAAATAGCGTCCCCCGTTATCGATATCGTACAAATACAAAGGCCACCTCTTCTTACGGAATCAATTAGGAAGTTTGTGGGTAACTTCCAAAGCCATTATCAAGGCTACACAGTACAACCACCTTAATTATTAAGAGTAATTAAATTTATACCAATTTTATATATAAATACTTCAACTATTTTTCTATAAAAAGTTACCATTCTTTTACTTTGATTATATGTAATTATTTAATTAGGATTAAGATTTTTAAGTAAACATATTATTACTAATTATCCCATGTGATGTTCAATTTTCATTATACACGTGTATAGCAGACTTAGGTGATTAGGATGAAAATATCGACGACATCATCAATATTATTGTGATAATATTTCGACATCAAAACATAATATTTATATTTTTTGATTAAATTGTCACAAAATTATCGAGAATGTCATTAAAATATCACTTAAATATTGTTTAAATATCTTTTTAGTTAAAATATCTTAAATATTGTGATTATTATCGCTAAAGTATCGTTAGAATGTCACTAATTATCTAACAAAATATCAAAAATATGAATTCTTGATTTATTTTCTCTTTTTTCTCTTCTTTTTGAGAAATTATTTCAATTCAAATTTTTTCCTCACTTTTGAAGAAGATAATATATTCTTTTTTTGTAGCATTTTTGCTATACATATTATGAACAAGTACAAAAATAAAGATAAAATTATATCATATAGTACTCTCTTTAGTGAGTAATCGAGTGAAACATTAGCATCTAATTCAATTTTTAAGTACAAAGTCAATATGCATGTTTTATTTTCTACTATTTTACATTAATGTTATAACATGTAGATTGGAATGAAAGATAAGATTAATTATATCCCCTAACTATGAGTTTTTTAAAAACAAATAATTAATGAAATTTATTTTAATACTATCAATATTTACCTATTTATATTAGTTAATACAATTATAGAATCTATTTAATTATTTTAAACCTTTTGACTACTAGTTCTACGATATTGTAAAAGAGAATATATATTTTATTATATAATATTTTAATTAATTTATCAACTTATTGGGTAATTATAAATATCCTTCTTAACATATACTTTGTGGTTGTATATTAGTTAATACAATTAGATAATCTATTTAATTATTTTAAACTTTTTGACTACTAGTTCTACAATATTATAAAAGAAAAAATATATTTTATTATAAAATATTTTAATTAATTTATCAACTTATTGGATAATTATAAACATCGTTCTTAACTTATACTTTGTGGTTGTCTATGTGAACCACTTGCATTTTTCTATCTTTATCTTTCTCTTTACAATCTCATTCTCTAGGCATTTTGTTAGTACTCCCATTTGTAATGCTACTTTCCTCCTATTTAAAACATTTTTGAATCATTTCCCTCACTTCCCCTAACATGTAAATGATAGAAGTGTCTCTTGCATGTCTTAAGACAACATGAATATGTTTTGTATTGTTTGATATTATGAAATCATATGTTTCCTTGGAGCTGGGCTCACACATACCCATACTAAATAGTCTTATTTCTTTAGATATTTCATAGCTCCTTTACTCACATCTTGGATCATATTTATATTCTTATTGAACTCATATTCTATGTATGCACAAGCTGCTTGTTTGAAGTAGTTATTTTCTATCATGCTGTGAAAATAGGTTATAAGGTTTTGTTTTATGTGGTAGTAATAATAGCAATGGTATGCGTTGCTTTTAAAACTGTGGCCACCATAGGTTTAATGGTTAGACCCTTGTCTCATACTATTACTAGTTCCTTTTTTTCTTCTCTAGTGAGATTATTCAATCTTTTGAAGAACCACTTCCATGTTTTTGTAGTTTTCCCATCTACTACTCCAAAAGCAATATGATATATATACATTTTGTAAAATAATAAATGAATCATTTAAATATATCAGTTTGATATGTCTTAATCAGTTGTAAAACCTAGGTATAAGTATATACACTGATGTCATTAAATGGTAATATTAATTTAAACATATGCAATTAGTATTAGGGATATCATTATTTTATCTGATTGTTTCCATCTTTGGTGACTTCAATCAATAATACATCACCTTGTCTTTCATTAATAAATGTTCCATCAACTACTATAATTGGTCTCATGTACTTTATGAAACCATTGATGCAAGCTCTTATTGTGATAAACACATATATGAAGTTTGAATCTTCATATGTTTTAATCTAAGTGCAAGTATTGGGGTTTTCTTTTTTCCAACGTGTAGAAGAATCTTGGTTGTTTTCTATACGAACCTTTTGAATTGCCTCCTACATTTTTGATTGTTTCTTACATTTTTGATTGTTTCTTACATTTTTGATTGCTTCTTTTTTTGACATGATTACCCTTTTGTAGGATATTTTCACCAATGTTTTTGAATGGATGTCACTACTTATGTCTTTAAGCCTATGTTTTCAACTTGTATCTTTCAAAACATTCTTGATGTTATCTACTACATATTTATAAGTAGCATGCTTGCCTCGTTGATCCTAGAATGTTTTTCACATGGATGTTCATGATCATACATTGTTTCCTAGAAAGCGCTTGATTATCCAATTCTATTAGCTCCACATTTCCATTTGCATTTTTCATCGTTGCACTTCATTCATATGGTTTTCTTATTGAAGTTGGAAATTTTTGTAATTGTATCTACGAGTAAGTGCTAGTTTTGAATTATGTAGTTTGAGGTCCTTCTTTGTTTTGTATACTTTCCTTTGTATACATTTGTAAGAATTATAAGTGTTGGCTATTTTTGTAAACAAAATATTTACATGTAAACTTATTTTTAAGCTCGCTATCAAGTTTATCAAACAAAGTTGAAGAAACGTTAGAATTCTAGATAGTTGTACTTCAGGTATATCTGTTATAACTATAACACATAGGATTTCACTCACGCATTTAATAGCACATATTTATAAATCTGGAATTATTTTGTTGCTAAAATATAGAATAAGATATATGATAAAATATTAGATAAAATATACTCCAAATTATAGCTTACATCTTTAGCCTAAAAGATAGCATAAAATATACTTTAAAATAACTCTTTTTTAAATAGAAATCTTCATGATTAATGAATCTATATTAAAAAAACTCTTCTTTAAATAAGAGTCTTCTTAATTAGTGAGTATTACTAATTCTATTTGTAATAGAAAAGATATTTATCAATAATATAGGAGTCTTCTTAATTAATGAGTATTACTAATCCTATTTTTAATAGAAAAGATATTTATCAATTACATAGGATTAAAGGTTTTAATTTTTCCTATAAATAAAATCCATTGGTCATTATTTCAATCAATCATACAAGAGCATTATTCTATTCTTCTTAATTTCTCTCTCTTGTTTTACAAATATAATATCATAATTCTTTAGCCTTCTTTATTTAGTTAATCTATCAAATATTGGTAGTTATGTTTGATTGATTAATAAACCTAATTAGTTTATGATATTTTGATAATATGTTCTTATGACTTCTTCTTTATTTTTGTTCTTAAATTGTTAGATCAAATAATTGTTTTTGTCATATCATAGTTATTTGATTTGATTATTAATCTTTAAAGAAGCTATTTTCATTGAACTTATGCTTGATTTTTTTACTCTAGGATTTACTAGTTGATTTGACTTAAGTGACATATGTTTTGAATCATCTAGTTAGGATTATTCATTATTAAATCATTTCTAGAACACACACGTGCACTTGTGTTTTTGTGCTAACCATTTTACAACTAATTCGAGAACGTATCTGATTAGCAGAAAGCTTATTGAAACGTTGATCTAGAAACCGCTCATGCTAATATTAAAAACTATGAAAACAGAGCAGTGGATTGTAAGTAAGGTACATTGGGGAAGTATCCTAGGGAGGGTAGCATAAGACCCGAGTTTGTACTTGAACATTTGTTTTTCATAGTGGAAATTATGTGGTCCAGTGGACCGGTGGTTTTCTTCTCAGATCATGGTTGTGGCCTAGGTTATTTCCACCTAAAAATATTGTGTGTTATTCTTTTATTTCTACACTTTATTTTTACACAAGATTGTATGTCTGTCGCTTTGTTTAGGTTATTAAATTATAAATTGGTAAAATTAAAAATAACCTATTCACCCCTCTCTAAGTTAATTAGGTTCATATCTTATAAACTTTCAACATCTTCATTCTTTTCTTTTTCTTACTCTGAATCAGTTGTATAGTCAGTTCCAATATCAAAATCTACACTTGCATATTCTCAATATAATACCATGTTGATCACCTCTTGATATGGTTGCTATATTTCATTTACTATATACATCTTTTTATACTAATTATTTTGTTTCCCAACATTGGTGTTGATGAAGAATTTCACATCTATATTATCCTCAATTGTTATAGCAATATGAACACCCATAGTCTTCATCTTGATGCTTATATTTTCATTTAAATGCATTGGTACGCAAATTTATTTTTTAACTGTAATATAGTGCAATCTATTCTAAAACATATTTCCTTTGGAATCCCATTTACTTATGTAGTGCTTCCATTTTCAAAAATTTCATCTTCCATTGAACATAAGAACTGTTCTAAACTTCGAATGACCTGTTATCGTATTCAAAATGAAAATTATTGAACTTATTATTTTGTTTTGTAATATTTAAAATACCATTATTTAGGAGATCAATGGATCATATGAAATTCATGTCATAAATCATTAATGAAGGAGTAAATTTAGGTTAATAATTTGTGTTGATGACTTGTAAATAATTACTTTTTATATAACAGATGTAGCATTTGATTTTTTTATGATGTTGTATGTTACATATGTAATTAGTTATGTTATAGATTTTGTTTTAAAATCTACATTATAGTCTAATTTTAGTAATTTGTGATGAATAAAGTATGTTTGATAACAATTTTTTATTTTATTTTTAATTGTAATATGTTATGTAAAATGTTACATTCTTCTTCTTTAAAACATGTAATTGATTATATTTATATTGTCATTACATTTTTTTTCATTTGTGTATAATGAGGAAACATTTACTTAAAGCTTTAGAATGTAATTCATTTTTAAAATATTACATTATAGAGCGTGATGATTATAAGAATGAGGATTTTGGTTTGAGCCTTGATTCGGTACTATCTAAGCCCTTATGCTCATTTTCTTGTAAATCATGTTTTGAATGCACACATATCATCCTCCTCACACATGGCGTAAAGTGATTCATTCTCCGTGCTTGTGTGGCATCAGTGTGGCTTGCCTAGTCAGCTCCTTTACTTACGTGGCATAACACGTGGTAGCTCCTGATTGGTCTTGCGTTAAAAATTCAGAAAAATTCCAAAAAAATCCCAAAAATTATATTTTCACCCCTTTTCACTAAAAAGTTTATATTTTAATATTTTTGGCCATAAAAATATTATTTATTAAATAAAAAAAGTAAATATTAAGTAAAAAAGTGAGCTAATGACTCTACTTTCATAGAGTCATCACACCCCTAAACTTAACTATTTGCTTGTCCTCAAGTAAAGCCAAATATAACTAAATAAAATAACTTGGGTAGTATATTCATAAATATAATTCTATTAGTACATGCATATTTCACAAAACTATCCCTCTCAAAAGTCATATAATCCTATTATAAAGAGGTTCATACATTCATTAATCACCGTTCCATCAATATAAAGATATGCAAGGTTTTTGATAAATTGATTCGTGTGTGTGTGCTGCACATGATATCATCTAATGCACTCATGAAATCAACCTATATGAGTATGCTAATCAATTCACTCTTATAATAAGTCTCATATGTCTATTTTTCACATCCTCTCCACTAATATAAATATGCACTTAGCTCAAGATCAATAAGGACTTTACATGGTTGTATTGTAAGGCTTAGGTAGGGGTCGATAAATGAAGAAATTTAGGCTCTTTCCACACCTTAGCTTTATTTTTGTTTATCATGCACTTTTTAGCTGCAATTGAGCTTTACTTGATATTTCAGTGCACTCTTTTTTGTCATTCTTTTCATATTCCTTTTTTTCCACATTTTTTTATTTTCAATTCTATTTTATTTTCTTTAGAGCGGTAATTGTGTTATGAGTTTTGCATCTTTTTTTTATAGGATGCATTACATTTCACCTTATTTTATAGCATGACACAAGATTGCATTTTTTTCACACAAGCTAAAGGTGCAAGGGTAAAGCTAATGCTTATTGGTTAGCCATTAAATGTGGCTTAAAGATATGAAATGTTCTTTGTTAGGCTCAAATGAGCCCCAAAAGATATTAACAATGGTTAGCTTGAAAGGCTCAATCGATCCAAATAAGACTTAAATCATTTCTCTTGATAAATACTATTTAGAATTTTGCCTTAAGGGATGATCAAATAGATTCTAAAACTTGGTAGATCTCATTGATTCGTATAACTCATTACAAATTTTCTCTCAATAAGAACACCAAAATCAATCATGAACATGTGCATAAAAATTTGAATCAATCCAATCAAAACTAGCAAGCATATCACATGATTAATGCAAGTATCTTAACAAATATGTTACATTCTTTATCCTAGTCATGACAACCAAATTTTATCATTGAGTTCATATGTTTCATATCAAACATGCATGCATTTATTTTCCATATATTTATTAATTTCTACCCAAATTATGATTAAAAACATCCTAAAAATAAAATAAAAATTCCCTAAAAATTTAAAATGCATACTAAATACTAATGTAGAGAATAAAGTTCCCTCTCCCAAACTTAAATTACACATTGTTCCCAATGTGCACATATAAATATAAAAAGTAAAAGGAAAGAAAACTCCATTAATCATGGCACACCACATCTATCACTAAAATGCTTATTCTTGTTGCACCATTGTTGTCCACATTTATTCACCTAAAAAACAAAATTAATGAAAATATAAATAAAATAACGTTGGGTTACCTCCCAACCAACGTCACGTTTAATGTCCTTGACTAGACGGTCCTATCAAGTCATAAGGCATATCCCTTTGTATCCATTTACTTTTGAGTTTGCATGGAAACAACTTGAGTCTTAATTTGTTTAATAATACTTTATGTTTTGGCTCACAAACACGATGCTCAATTCTCTTTTCATGCCATATTTTTGTTTTCCTTTTGAACTTCTTGGAATTCTTATAAGCATTCCACCGTAACTCATCCAATTTATGTATTTCTAATAGCTTTTTCACCTCTTCATTGGACTCTTTCACTTTCACACTTGAGTGGGGATATGAGGGTAAAAGTGTGGAGTCTAAACTTGGTGGCTCTTCAATTGATGGTTTGAGTTTAGATCCTATCTCAATATTTCCATAATCGCCTTTGATATATATATATATATATATATGAGAGGCGCATCCTCCAGAAATTCATATAGTCTACAATGTTAACCTTCGATGCCATACTTTCAAAGTTAAAAAATGTTAAGTTATTTTCTGGTGAGTTTATGTCCTTATTCATAGCATCATGTAGCAGTCTTAAGTGTGGGTGACTCAATAGATTCTTTTAAGTTGTCCTCATATTCAGTAACATTTATCCTTAAACATTTATTACATTATCAATATCAAGGGGTTTAGATTCTTTAAAAACATTAAATATTACTTGTTCATCTTGCACTCTCATTGTAAGTTCACCTTTTGTATATCAATGAGTGTTCTTCTAGTTGCTAAGAATGGACGACCAAGTATGATAGGAATGTCACGGTTCTCTTTCATGTCTAGCACAATGAAGTTTGCCAGAAAGATGAATTTGTCTACTTTTACTAGCAAATCTTCTACCAAACCCTCAGGTCTCTAAATTGATCTATCTACCATTTGTAATATTACTGAAGTGGGTTTGGCTTTACCAATCCCCAATCTCTTGGAGACCGATAATGGCATGAGGTTAATACTAGAACCCAAGTCACATAGTGCCTTGCCAAAACAGATATTCCTAATAGTGCAAGGGATGTCAAAACTACCAGGATCTTTCAATTTTTATGGTAGTTTTCTATTAAGGATGGCACTACAAACTTCAGTCAAGGTTATTGTTTCATGATCTCCAAGCTTCCTTTTCTTTGATAGTATATCCTTCATGAATTTGGCATAAGATGACATTTATTCAAGTGCCTCTACAAATGGTATGTTTATGTGCAGCTTCTTGAAGACTTCCAAAAATTTTGAAAACTGCGTATCTAACTTTTGATTTTGTAGTCTTTGAGGGAAAGGAATAATGGGTTTATAGAGGTTTCTCTTTTTGGATGAATTATTTCTTTTTCAGTGCTTTCTTTATCCACTAGTTTCTCCTCATCCTTGTTAATTTCCTGTTTCTCCTCATCCTTATTAATTTCATGTTTCTCCTCATCCTTTTCTGTCTTATATTCCTGTTCTAAAGTTTTGCCATTCCTCAAGGCTATGGCATTGCACTGGTCCTTACCTTCTCTTCTTAGGTTTATAATTGTGTCACTTGGAAGGTTACCTTGAGGCCTTTGACTTATATCCTGAGCGAGTTGTCCCATTTGGTTCTCCAAATTTTGAATTAAAGCCTCTTGGGTTGACACTTTTGTATTTACTGATTGGATAAAGTCTTTCATCATTCCCATTAAAGCATTGTATTTTCCTCGGTATATGGTTTCTTCTCTTGGGCTTGTGATTGCTGTGGTTGTTGAAAACCATGTGGTGAAAATGATTGATGGTTGAATTGATTACCACCTTGACTGTTGTTATTACTCCAAGAGAAATTTGGATATTGTCTCTATCCTGGGTTATATGTGTTTGAGTATGAATTATTTTTTTGGTTGACATTACCCACATAGCATATGGATTTAGGATTATTTGGAAAATTATCAAAAAAATGAGATCTTCCATAAAACACACATGACACTACTGAATATTGGACCCGGTTTATGCTCGGTGGTGCGTTTTGAACCTTCAAAAGATTAACCAAAGATGAAACTTGAGCTATAAGTGCTGTGATATCATTTACCTCATGCATTCTGGTTCCTCTTCTTGTGGCTGTCATTCTATCCATTGGCCATTGATAACTATTTCTAGCCATTTTCTTAAGTAAATCATAAGCTTGTTTATAAGATTTGGCTAGCAAAGCTCCATTAGCATATGCATCAACAATAATTATTGTTTGAGCACTGAGACCATTGTAAAAAGTCTCCATTTGAATCCAAGAAGGAATACCATGATGAGGACACTTCCTTAACAATTCCTTGAATCTTTCTCATGCTTCATATAAAGATTTTCCTTCATGTTGTTGGTAGGAAGTGATGTCATTCCTAAGCTTAGCATTCTTTATTGGTGGGAAGTATTTCATTAAGAATTTCTCCACCAAACCATTCCAAGTTGTAATGGAATTAGGTGGCAAAGAGTTTAGCCAAGCTCGAGCATGGTCTCGTAAAGAGTAAGGGAACAATCTAAGCCTAAATGCCTCATCGGTCACACCATTGAACTTAAATGAATCTAAAACTTCAATAAACAATCTAAGATGAAGATGAGGATCCTCTATTTGTAATCCGTTGAATTTTCCAACTATTTGTAGCATTTGAAATATTATTGGCTTTAATTCAAACTGATTAGCTTGAATGTTTGGCCTTGTAATACTTGGATTCAGCCCAACGTAGGGGTTGCATATTCATTCATAGCTTTATCTTTATCATCCATCAAAAGCATTTGATTGTTCAAGTTTAGCTCATTATTGTTTATGTCTAATGGATTAGCCATGTTTTCCTCTTGGGTGGCAACAATTGTTTCCTAATTGATCTCAAAGTACACTTAATTTCAAGATCTAAAGGTAAAATTTCTCCCTCACGAACTCTACTCATGCAATAGACTCAACTATGTTTTTAAAATACTAAAACAAATGTCTAAATAAAAACTAAAACAAATAAATAAATAAATTAAAGTAAAATAAATTAACTAAAATAAATAATTAAATAAACCATTAAAAGAAAATAAGTAAATTAAAATTGAAATTAAATTAAGAAAACTAAATTAAGAAAATAACTAAAATAAAAAAGTAATAAAAAAATTATTAATTTCTAATATTTACAGTCCCCGGTAACAACGTCAAAAACTTGATCACCACACACGAAGTATGTGCAATGAATACACAATTATACGTATCGCAACAAATAATGTAATGATAAGAAAAGATTATTCCCATGAAGATTATTTTATTAGAAACTAATTTTTAAAACTAAAAAAATAAAAATCAATTTTTTGTGTTTTTATATTTTAAGGAGGCAAAATTAAAATAACTAAAAGTAAATAGCAATAATTGATTAAATCAGATCCGATAACTAAAAATATATATGAGAAAATATATGGGAATACTTAATCCCTTAATTTTCTAAACATGTGAATCGCTAAAATCCCCCTAATATAATTATCAATTAAATTACATGATCAATTGAATCTAACCTAGCATGTATTCCTCTCTTAAGTAAACTACACACCATATAGTAATTAATTTAATCACACTCTCATGCCAATTAAATTTCATACTACTCATTAAGTTCATCAATTATGGATCACATACATAATAATCATACATCTCTACCTAGAAACTATGCATATTATTTAATCAAGACAAACAATTAAATAATTCTCTCAAATCTATTTAATTGCCTCTATAGATAAATTGTTGGTCAAACAATTAATAGCATAAAAATTAGATTAAATAATATAATTAAATTAAAATTATAATTGGGGTAAAATATTAAATCATCACATGGTAAAAATTGGGTTCATAAGATCCCTAGATTAATAAATTAACTACATATAATTGTGTTTATAAAATTCATATTTTTCATAAAAATTGATAAAAAAAAGAGTATAAGAAGAAATACAATCAATCTCTTGAATTGTATAATCAATCTCCTCTTGAATCTCCACCAAAATTGTATCATCTCTTGAATTTTTATGTATTTTTCTCTCTTTTTAGCTCCAAAAATTGACCAAAATTATGCTAATGGAAGCCACTTAGAGTTTATGGAGTGATTAAGGGCTTAAATAAAGCTTAGGTATGATCTGGATTGTCATATCAGCTTCAGATCAAGGGCTACGATCAAAAGAAGCAAAATTGACAATTTTAGCCAATCACAACACGACACATGGCATCAGAAATTCATTAGGCGAATCAGGGAGCAACACGTGGAAGTGGAGACTAGTCAGAGTCAATGCTCATTGAGTTAGCGACACATAACGTGATGTGATTCTTGAAGACGAATGGCGTGGCACACGGGTGGAACGCGGGAAGTAATGGCGACGACACGTGGCATGATGCATTAACCAATTTCTAAACTTGAATTGAACAAGGTGCTGACACATGGCATCCATTTCATCCTTATCACATGTAGTGTAACATGATTCACTCTTCGTGCTTATGTGCTGTCCACGTGGCTTGCCCAGTAAGCTCCTCTGCTTGCATGGCATGCCACGTGATAGCTCCCGATTGGTCCTACGTTAAAAATTTATAAAAAAAAATCCATAAAAATCCCAAGAAATTCTAAAAATTATATTTTCACTCCTTTTCACTAAAAATTTTATATTTTAATATTTTTGGCTATAAAAATACTATTTATTAAATAAAACAAGTAAATATTAAGTAAAAAAGTGCCCTAATGACTCTACTTTCATATAGTCATCAATTAATTAATCTCTTAAACAAAAGTACCTAGGTGAACATTAAATAGCAATCAGGTGATTGAAAAGAGTTAATCTTTCCTAATGCAAACTTTTTTGAATTTGGTTTCTGTATATCTTCAGTTAGAAATCAACTACCTTAGTTACCACATCATGTTTTTGGATTTATCTTTAGATTTTCCATTCATCTTAAATAAAGATGCAACATGCATGGTCAGATGATAATAATTAGTCATAGAATTAAATGTGTTGAAATTCACTTGCCCCTTTGAACCAACAACTTTATAATTTTTAATATATTTATTAGACATAATATTCATAGATGGATAATTATGAGTCCTGTAATTAGAAGCACAAAAAGAATTATTAAATTTATAATCATTTATCAAAAATCTACACTTAGGCCTAATATGAAATTTCCTACCACAGTGATGACAGACACATATAAACTTAATATTTTTTTCAATTATAGGTGCAACAGTTCTTTATGCATAAATACTAATTGTAGAAATAGAGTTAATATCACTTATGCCTTATAGATGTGTTTTTTGATGTTGAAGTAGTAGAGCTTTCATCCTTCTAGCCAATGCCATGTGTATCATATGAAGAAGGTTTAGAACATTTTACCGTAAGTCCTATTGTACTCATTTTCTATGTGTTGGCTTTTGTATACAAAACGTGATGCCTATTTATTTTTTACTCAAAGTTGTGTCTTCCTCTATGTAAGATTGGTTACTATAGGTCAATAATGCACACACATATAGTTAAAAACATGTTTTCACACACTATAGGGTTGGTAGTTTCAACATGCATGTTAGGTCAAGACTGATGGATTTTGGTTCATTTTGAGTATGGGTATTTATGAAATTTACTAAGTATTTTTGGAAATGAAAAAAATATATTTTTTAACATCTTGCCACCACCCTCACCACATATTTTGGCGAGGTGGCTGGAAAGGTGGCTAGACGAGTTCTATAGATACTCTTTCTTTCTCTTGTTTCACTATTTAAAAAATATGTAATGGAATTTTTTCAAATTGACATCTCATTTTTTTTGTTTCTAGATCACTAATACCTTGATTGTTATTTTGTATTAGTAACTCATGATTGTGTGAGCAAAACCATACTTGTGATTTATGAGTACTGAAGGTAGTCTTTACGAGTGAGTTTTATGTGTTGAGTCGTTTATTGGCTGGTAGTTACCCTCAAGTAACTTTTGCTTATGTGATGAGCTTGTTTAGTTGTGAGTCATGTATCAGTTGATGGTTTCCTTTGTGCAACATTTTCTTAATCACTTTACACATTACTAGTCTTCGATTACTCATCATACCACTTTGGGTAGTGTTGGTTTTGGAGAAGAGCTAGGTTTGTATGTCAAACTAGGTTGTTATAGAGGCATCAAGCGAAGGCAGCAATATGTAGTTTGGATAGAGGTCCTGACTAATAGAGGTGATAGGATTTGAATCAGGATTATAACTATTTTATTACATAAGGATTTATTTGTTACCGAGTGATTTCCATAAGAGATCCGAGAATTTTACCACATAGGATGGGATTCTATGAGGATTTATCTTGTTATATCCAGTGCATCCTCGAATGTATGGGTGGTACAATCAAAGTTTAAATGGTGTATGTCTCTACATATTGAAGTTTAAACTCTAATTAGATAGCTTTTCATATTTATCACCTGCTTTTTGCTTATTGAATTCTATATATGCTACCTTATTATATTGCATGTCTGTGTTTATTTATACTATAGATGTGATTATTTTCTAGGTGTTTATATCTCCATTGTTTATGTATTTGGGTTAAGTCCTTAAAGAGTTAGCAATCCTTAACCTGATTTTACATCAGGCCTTAAACTCCTTCTTTGTAGTTATGCATGATCAAATTGTGTGTTAGTATAATTGACCTTTTATCTGCTTATAAATTTGGTGTGAGTATATAAGGAATCTATATTTTTTTACCCTGGAAGTGTACCAAGTGTTAGACTTTTTATTATGGTTTATTATATATATTTATTTGTATGTTGTGAGAGTACAATCATCAAATATGTTTCCATATATGAGGTCTGAAAGTGATTGAAAATCCTCTTAACTTTTCGATATGTATGTGATGAGTGCTCAAAAAGCACTAAAATTACCATGATTTTATGCACATTAATTGATTAAAAATATATATATTTATATGTTTTATCATATATTTATATAAATTTGTCTTTTTCGGAATCACGGGTGTTTTTATTGTTTTTCAGGTATTTTCACTTAAAAACGCAACTTAAAGACTCAAAGAGGAATACTGGAAGCAATACATCACAAATATATTAATAAATAAATGGGGAAAGGTTAACAAATAAGGAAAAATTGGACAAAATGGGTCAAAAATATCAAAAAGGAGAAAATCGTGTCAGCCGCCGCTACGCTTCTACCACTCACTTCTACTCATGAACTGTTCATCCGCGGATCTGTTCATCCGCTGATACTGTTCATCCGCTGCAGTCTGACGCCAGGACGTGTGTTGACGTCATTAATGACATCAGCAATTCCAATACGCGTTTTTACATTTTTAAATATTTTTTTAACATTTTTTTACTCATTTTTTCTCTCCATCCTCACCTATAAATACCCCCCTTCCCTTCACTTCAAAACACACTTCTCTCTTCTTTCTTTCTCTCTTTTCTTAGATTTTTAGTTTTTTTTAGTTTTTCTTAGTTTTTAGTTAATTTCTCTTAGTTTTAGAGTTCTTCTCTTTTTGGGAAGAACTAGTTATGTTTTTGTAATATATTAGCTTTTGATTCAATAAATGGGAGTGCAAATTCCGCTTGGAGGTTTTCCAGCAACGGGAATAGCATCGAAGTTCTGTAAGGATTTTATTTTCTTTACAGTTATTTTTTATGCTTTATTCTTACATGTTATATTTAATTTGTCTGTGATTAAATTTAACTGTGTTGGCTATTTGTAAACATGATATAATAATAACGTTGTTATGCTTATAAATATTAAATAGGTAAAAATCTCTAAAATGAATTGATTTTATTTTTATTCAAGATTTTATATTAAGAATGTTAGAGAGAAATATATTATTTTTCATTACAAACTTAAATCTGAAAATTAGATTTTAAGGTTTAGTTATCCTATTCGATTTAGAGTAGTGCTCTTTTATTTCTTGGCACACTCGCCCGGTAGGTAGAGTGCAGCTCTATTTCAAAAGTTTTTATAAGAACTATTATCTGAAAATGTATTGACAACATGTTTTCAGTGGTTTTAAAACTTGAAAGTGAGTACTGAGATGACTAAATTCTTAGGTTTAATTTGGACACCTTGAATAAAGTTTAAATCGTCTAACCCCACCAAAGGTGGCATTTAAATGGTTCATTTTCAATCTCTTAGAAAAAATAATTAATGTAATTAGTCAAATTAGTTGCCAGCCCGACGCATGGGTGTTAAGTGAGTTGGTTAGTTAACAAAGAGTATCTAACGGCACCAAAGGTGGTGTTCATGTAAAAAAGAGAACCAATAAATATCAATTCATATCTTTAATAACCTAAATAATATGAGCAAGCATAATTAACTTAATTATTATATCCATAAATACTCCACCATTATAAATGATAAAATTTGCATAAATATTTATTGAATCTATGTTTATTTTTATGTAAGTAGATTAAAAACACAAAACCCCAAAATATCGTGACAGGATGTTTAGGATTTAATTTCGTTTTTAAAAGTTTGAATAATAGATTAAAAACCACATACATTCCTTCCTTAGATCGACCTTGGGAGTATACTTATCATTTTCTACGAAATGATTCGTGCACTTGCGAGAGTTTTATAAATATTAAAACCAATTGTACGGGCAGGATCGGCGACGTCGGTTCTGCCCCTATCAGTATGCTTATATCAGATACTATGTGTTAATTTCCATGTATGTATGTTGTTAGTTTGGACAAGAGTGTGCAAGGCATACCATCACTAATGTATTTTTTATAGATTGTTGTTTTTGTATCTACTGAGTGTTTTAGTTGTGTTAAATTGAGCATGTTATTTTGTACTTATTCTATGTAATTTTCTTAATTCACATTTGTAAGGCTGATTTGGCCGAATTGATATAGAGCTCATGAAAAAATTCTATGGGTTGACGTCTCTATCCCTCATCTTGGTCCCGTTACCTATTTAAGTCAAAAGAATAATTGACATTGGTGTAATTATTCCTACATATAGGAATCTTCAATTGATATCAGAGTGAATCACCATTGTTTAGGCTTAACTACCTAGGTGTTTGATCCTATAGCTCTATTTACACATACACACCTTGTATATTTATGCCCTTTATCTCCAATGGAGTGAGCTGTTGTGGTTCTGTGAGGTTATTTATCTTTGTGAACTTTTGTTGTTTGCATGTTTCCTATTTTCTTGTTCATGTATATCTCTTAATGGTTTTTTGTCTTGCACAGTATGTTAATTTTCATATTTTTCAATATGCCTAATTATTTGACCCTTTTACTAGCTTTCTCCCCTACAAGTTGCTTTAACATTCTTTTTATGTATTTTTCCTTACTCATTACTTGCTTCTTTAGTTGTGGCTATTTGCATAAGCATTATGTCACTTGCTTTCATCATATTGTATCAATCATATGATCTTTCTTCTTGCAGTATTTTTCTTATGCCATGTCATGTAGATTGCATTTCTTTTGTACTACTAGAATGTTCTTTCTAGTACCTAGTGTGTTATGTGTTGGTTCACTATTTGACTCTTATTGATTGTTGCTCTTCCTTTGCCATCTCTTCTTTATCTTGTGCTTTAGGTGTCATTTTGTAGAAAATTATGGTAGGTTACAAGCTTGTGTACATGATTGCTTCTTCTCTTTTCTCTATATTGTGTTTGTTTGGATTTGCCTTATGCATTTGTATGTCATAGTGATTATTTACTTGTCTTTAGGACTCTTGACTTACATGCATTGTTATGTCTAGACTTGTGTGTTTAGCTGGCATTCCTAGTGTTTGGGGTGTTATTCCTATCTCTTGTTTCTATGCTAGAACCTGAGCCTTTCTCACATGCTTAGATGTTTTAGTAGCATCCCTTCTTTCTTCTCTCTCTTAAGGGTGTTACTTGTATTGCTCACTAGTTAGTCAATTTATTTCCTTCTCTTGACTAGTGATGATGTAAGTGTTATTGATGATATATTTTGAGAAAATTGTGTCCAGTTTGTCGCCATTTCTCTCCTTTTCTCTTTCTCTCTCTTTCCTAGACAATTCTGCGCATTTTTTTGTACAACTTACTTACTACATGTTAAATGAATTTAATAGAGACCAATGATGTTATTTGGTTGGCATGCATTTGACTTGGATTGAAATGTAAGTGTTATGACATGTTTTTTCATTAAGTGTATGTATGGTTCAATTTTTTATTTACATTACTCTATTATGTTTACTCGTGTCATAACTTTATGAATTTGAATTGATTTTTTGAGAAGTTTATGTAGATTTCATGCATTGTTTTTCGAAGGACTTTAACAAGCTCTAGAATCCACTTTAGTGCCTCTTGAGGTGAAATCATAGATTCTACTTAGATTAAAAGAGGATTTAGGTTTTCTTTGGACTAGTTGAACTATTCAAGCCATCATTCATTACTTGCCCTTATTTACCCCTTTTGAGCCATTATGTTATCTCTTTGTTTCTTTATAGCTATATACTAACTTGCCTTAAATGATTATCCTACTTACCTTGTACACTCTTTTTTGAACTTGTATGTTGTGGGAATATTTACTTTATCTTCTTGGGTTATAATATTTAAAAAAAAAGATGGAGAAAAGAAAAAGAAAATAAAGTGTTAAGAAATTTATTTTTTTAAATAAAAAGAAGAAAAAAGGGAAACAAAAGAAAAATGAAAATGAAATGATGATAATTATAAAAAAGAAGAGGTGCATCATTGTTTGTGAATGAATTTTAAGAAGTAAAGAGAAAGGAACCCATGTTTGAGGGTATATTTTTATGGACCTAAACCCATAGGTTTGTGTTTGGTTTCTATTTTTTGTGGACCTAAACCCATAGGTATATGTTTGGTTTGTCAAAGACGTGTTTGAGCCTAAAGAAATATCATTTCTCCCATACCCTTACCTAAGCCTATCATTACAAGCTTTGAAAGACCTATTGATTCCATCCAGGTTGGCACCTATATAAGTGGAGAGAAAGACTAAATGTGGACTTATAAAGTTTGGTGCTTTTTAAGACTATATGTCTAATTGCATGATTTACACGAGCTTTTCTTAATGGCATATATAATAAACAAGTTTGGTATAGCACACTAAGAGCATGCCATCAAAAAATTTAGTCAGACCCTTACATAAATGCATCTTGGATTGATGGCTATGTGGATATTTATGTTGAGTGTATTTTTTAATATAAGAACCCTATAGTTCTTTAAATATGCTTAGTTTGCTTCCCTCCTTTTGTATTACATGTTTTCTACTATGTGTAGATGCTTTTGCTTTTGGGAAGTTTTGAGAATATGATGCATAACATATTTATTTCCTCACATGCATACATTTAGAGGGAGATGTGTGTGTCATTTGCTTGGTGTCAGGGGGAATCTATGTTTGTTTGGCATCCTTGTTGTTTGTTTTGTTTATAAGTTTATATTATATTGTTGTGTTCTTATGATGCTTCCTTCTTCTTGACATCACTTTGTATGAATCATGTATAAATAGGATTGTTAGTATGACTTGTTGCATGCATTGTTTACAATCTCTTGTGTCATATGTCTTTCTCTTTGTTTATCTTCTTCTATGTAGTAGTAAGTAATTACATGTTTCTCGTATATAATTTATAGCTTGGTATTTGTTGTTGGAATGCATGATATATATTTTCTTTGGTAGATTTGGATGTCTTTCTATATGTGTGTGCATAGTATAGGGTGAGGTTACATGATTGAAGACATCTAAGTGTTGTTGAGGGAAGATAGTTGAATCACTAGGAGTTTATCAACTTGGAAAATAGTAAGACTCCTAGTCAACTTTTTCTTAAAGATTTGTTGACACATTTATATGGCATTGGTTTTTGGGGGAAGATAGTTCAGCCACTAGGAGTGTATCAATTTGGAAGATAGTTGGACTTTTAGTCAATATCTTCTTACAGATTTGCTAATACATTTATATGCCATTGATGTTTGACTACATGTTTTGTCGATGTGTTTTATGCACATTATGAAGCCTTTTATGCCTTCCTACAACACATATAGATATGGGTCTCCATGATATGTATTGAATTTGGGATATGTTTTTTGTCTGCACTTTTCTTGGTTTGTCTATGCATTCAGTCTATTGTTTATTGCATGCTTTTACCTTGCTATTGTGTCAGTGTTATTCTTTGTCTTTTCGTATCACTGCATATCTTTTTCGCATGACACGGTTTATCTTTGTGTTTGTTCTAATCTTCTATGCTATAGTGTATAAGTGTTACGATTATTGCATTTCTGTTGACTTCTCTCCTTTATATAGAGATGTGATATGTTGCATATTGTGTGTGTGTTTGCTTTGACTTTCCATGTATATACTAGTTGATGCATGAGATGTAAGTGTAGTTTGCACTACATCGTGATTTTTTTATATGCATACACTTAGGAGGAGTGTTGCATATGTTCAAAAGGAGTCTACATACTTATGTTGCATGTAGATTGTGTTTGTTTGTGCTACATATTGACATTATGCTTAGCTTATCGATGTGTACTTATATAGGGGAAACACGATAGTATCTAACATACTACACGCTATTCCTGCATGATACATTCATGGGGGGGTTGTTTCATATGTATAGGTTACATGTATAGATTGAATTCTTCAAGCTTTATGTGTGCTGTGTGCAGTGGTGTTGAAACTTTCATGTTTCATAGTGATAGAGTGAATGAGATGATATATGAAGTTGGATGGAGCGCACATAATGGATACACTTGGTATAGGTGTGTCTTTCGGATTTGGGTGTGCGTCGATGTTGTGTTCATGGGAATAAACATCCTCATGTCATCTTCATGATCATCTCATGAAAGATGGGAGTATATAAGTCCTATTGTACTTAGTTTCTATGTGTTAGCTTCCCGTATACGAAACATAGTGTCTATTTATTTTTTACTCAATGTTATGTCTTGTACTATGTAAAGCTAGTTATTATGGATCAACAATGCGCACATATACACACATAGTTAGGAACATTATGTTTGAAAGCATGTTTTCACACTTCACGGGGTTAGTTGTTTTAGTATGTATACTAGGTCAAGACTGGTGGATTTTGGTTCATTTCGAGTATAAGTATTTGTGGAATTTACTTAACACTTTGGAAACAAAGAAAATATCTTTCTTTAGCACCTCACCACCAACTTTGGTGAGGTGAATGACGAGTTCTATAAATACCTCATTTTTCTCTTGCTTTGTTATCCAAAAAATATATAGTGGAGCTTTATCGAATTGACATCTTGTTTTTCTATTTTCAGATCACTAATACCTCAAGTGTTGTTTGGATTTGTAACTGTGCAAGAAAAACCATGCTTATGAGTGGTAAGTACTCAAGGCTATGTTTACAAGTGGGTTTTATGTGTTAAGTCGTGTGTCAATTGGTAGTTGCCCTCGTGTAACTTTTTCTTGTGTGAGGAGCCTGTGTGGCTGAGTTGTGTGTCAGGTAGTGGTTTCCTTCATGCAACATTTTCTTATTCACTTTACATATTAATGGTCGTCAGTTATTGATCACACCACTTTGGGTGGTGTTAACTTTAGAGAATAGCCAAATTTGTGTGTTAAACTAGGTTATTGCGGAGGCAGCAAGCAAGAGTAGTAATAGGTAGTTCAAATAGAGTTCCCAATTGATAGAGGTAATGGGGTTTTATTTCTATCAGGGTTGTAATTGTTTTATTGCATAGTGGATTTGTTTGCTACCGAGTGGTTGCCGTAAGCAACCTGAGGATGTTAATACATAGGTAGGGATTCTATGTGGATTTACCTCATTATATTTGTGGTAAGCATGGTTGAATGTGTGGTTGGTATGATTAGAGTTTAAATGGTGAGTATTTCTATATATTGAAGTTTAAACTCTGATTTGAAAATTTCTAATATTTATCACCTAGTTTCTATTTACTGAATGCTATATCTACCATTTTATTATACTACCTGTTTGTGTTTATTTATGATGAAATTGTGGTTATCTATCAAGTGTTTATATCTTCATTGTTTACAAGTTTTGGTTGAGTCCTTATGGAGTTAGTATCTTCTTAACTTGATTATATATAAGGTCTTGGACTCATTCTTTGTAGTCATGCATGATCAAATTGTATATTAGTATAATCTATAGCTTATCTTCTTACAAGTTTGGTGTAAGTCTTTGAGGAGTCTGTATCTCCTTACCTTGGAAGTGTACCAAGTGTTAGATTCTTTATTATGGTTTGGTATATATATTTTTTTGTATTCTGTGAGAGTACAATCATTATTTACCTAATATGTTCCCATATATGAGGTCTCATCTTCTTTCATCCTAAGGTTTTCAAGTTGAGTACCAAGCATGCGAAGTGGAAACCTCTAAACTATCCCAAGCATGCTTGGCAGTATCAATATTAGATATACGATGAAATTCATTAGCAAATAGTAATAAAGATATGATTTATACCCTTTTGAATCCAATTAGTACTAGTTTTATCTTCAGTGGTCTATTTGTTCCTAAATTTAAAAGTGACAACATTATCTTTAGTAACCGTAGGTGGTTTTCAACCATAAATGATAGAGTTTTAGACAAACTCTTCTATAAAATGTAAAAATGCTCTCATACGAGCTTTCCAGTATGGGTAGTTACATCCATCAAAGAAGAGAGCATGGGTTGTAGATGAAATCTCTCTCAAATGATCCATAATAAGGTCCTAGGCAAGAACTAAGTATATCTAATGACCCACTTTGATACCAATTGAAAGTTTTTTTAGTTATGGATCTAGTTAACTAGAAAGGGTGAGTAATAGTTAATTAATCAAATTATGCCAAATTAAATTTCACAAAAAGCCAAACATACAATTATGTGTAAATAAAATAATACAAAAATAAATAAAGATTTGACACACGATATATTTATGTGGAAAAAACCTAGGTCACAATAATGACCTAAGAGGAAAACGATCGGTTCAGTTACAAGGCCAGGACTTAAACTACCCTCCAAGATAATGCTCATAAATCTATTTACAAGCTACTACTTTCCTTCACAATCTCCACAAGAAAGGTATTCGAATCTAGACCAATGTTTTGATAAAATCGAGTCACATGAGCAACTAAACTTGTTCAACCAGTATCTAAAATGTTAGCACAATGACCCAAGTGCAAAGTGTGTCGTAGAGTATATTCAATAATGAATACCTAACTAGAAGATTCAAGAATATATGAGTTAATTTTAAATCATCTAACAATCCTAGAACAAGTAGATTAAGCACAGGTTGAACAAAGATAGCTTTTTAAAGTTAAATAATTAGATCAAACCATTATGAAATTACACACACAATTATTTGATCCAAGCATTCAAGAACATATAATTAAAATATCATAAATTAAATAGGTTTATTAATCAATCAAATACAACAACTTATGTTTGATAGATTAATTAAATAAAGAAGCCTAAACAAATATGATATTACTTTTGCAAAACATTTTAAGAAAGTGCACAAAAACAATTAGAGAATTATAATGAATGTGGTTGATTAAAATATGGAACATTAGATTCTTTATAGAAAAAAGATTGAAGCCCTAATGTTAGGTTAAAATCTAATTACAATTATGTCCACTAAATAATTCATAGAGTAATAAATAATAGGAAAAATACGATAAGTGAAATGTTTGACTATAGTAAACAATTAGGTTAAAGTTGAAGCCCTCGTCGCTCGATCAGTCCAAACCAAGCTCAATCGATTGAATCCTTTTTTGATCAATTTAGGCAGCAATTAATAAAAAACCCAAGACCAGTTAAATCGATCCAATCCCTTGATTGATTGAACCCAATTTCAAAATTAAACTGAGAGGACTTACATCGTAGTAGATCAATACTCGATCGATATACCTCCTTGATTGATCAATATATTACTCGATCGATCGAGTAACCTATATACTAAATGTTCCTATGTGTCTAATATGAAAATTTATGTGCATGAGAATGAAAGTATACCTAAAATATATTCATTTGAAGCTTAACAATTTTTTTAGCTTGAATAGTGATCTTGACACGTGCCTAGAAACTAAATTACATTAAAACTATTTTTTCATGAATATCGCATACTCATAAACATTACATATAAAATGGTAGGGATTAACACAACATTCTTAATTCCAGTCCATAAGAAAACTAAAAAATTTGAGATAGACATTCTTATCACATGTTTTGATATTCTTTTTGAAGTTCTTGATAGCTTTCTTCCAATTTTTAGAAAAATAATTTAATTCATTTAAATTAATTTCTATTTATAGATTCTTAATTAAACCTACATGGAAAGCTTTATAAACAAAAATTGGATCAGCTTCTTTAAGAATATTAAATTTACTATTTGTAGGGAATTTTTTTATGTGGTTTAAAATTTCATATCTTCTATATGTTCTTGAGTAGATTTTTTGTCTAAGTTATAGAGACTCAACCATTGTGGTTTACTTAAATTTTCGTATTGGTCTTTTTCATTTTCTATGTCCAATGTATTCTGGGAGTATGTTTCCCTAAATAGTATTGGTAGTCGTACTATCTTTATTGTCTATATGAGAGGTGTGTCTCTTAATACTATTGGTGCT
Source organism: Hippophae gyantsensis (assembly GCA_030763125.1). NCBI lineage: Eukaryota > Viridiplantae > Streptophyta > Magnoliopsida > Rosales > Elaeagnaceae > Hippophae > Hippophae gyantsensis. The sequence goes on along the minus strand of CM061038.1, from coordinate 16,392,909 downwards.
CGTACTATCTTTTCTAAAAAAAGTATACACTAATAATAAAGTCTTATTCATTTATAGATGGGTTGTTGTAATGTTGTAAAGTAATTTGTAACTCTGTCTTTTGGAGATAATAGTTTTGGTATTCTATAATTGACATAATTTCTTTCAGTTTTTATTTTATTAGTAAAAGATCTCTAATTTATGACATTAAATTTGATAATAGATTTTCTTGCTTCATGATAGTTGCAAATTCCTCGTTTTAGATCATTATAGACCATATAAGTCTTTTTTTATCTTCTTTTTTCCATTTTTCAGCCTAATTGAGCTTTTTTTTTCAAAGATGTTACTTTATTTTGAACTGTTAAGTTATTCATTCTCATTTTGAATTATTTTTAAGAAGTTTTACTTTTCTTATAATGAATCTCTGAAATGAATCACTATTTAGAGTTTTTGGACTCTAATGTTGGTTTTGAACTATTAAGTAGATCTTATTATTTATTTCCTGTCTCCAAAAGAGACTTCTTTAGGTATAAAACCTCGAGTTATTCCTGAAAGATTCTTATCTATTTTTCCATTATCTTGATTTTGATATCAAGATGTTCCATTTCGGTAAGAACAAAAATAATTAAAGGTATTATTTTTTTAAGAGCATATACTAAACAATTATTGTTTCTTATAAGATTTTTGACATTAAAATTGTAGTGATTAAACCACTCTTACCATTTGACTAATATTTCCTATTTATAATTACTTGCAATATTAGTCCTTTAAAAAAGCCAAAATTCTTGTTATCTGTCAGATAATGAATTGAAAACTTATTATATATATTGTAAATTTCTCAATAGTTTTTTTAACAACTAAGTATTCTTTTTCATTACTATGATAATTTAATTATGGACCATGGAAGATCCTAATGTATATATTCATCTTTGTTATCTAATTTTTTTTTTAAATTGTTTTCCAATATTCATGTAAAACATTTGTTTCAATTATCATTTTATCATCTGAATCTTGATGGTATAAAGTTGGTAAATTTTTCACATTTGCTTTTACCTCATCTAAATAATGTCTTATTTCCTACTTTCTTGTAGAATATTAATAATATCTAAATAATATATGTTTAATTCATTACTGAAAACTAAAATATCATCTATGTAAACATAACAAATATTTTTTAATTTCTTAAAGATTTTGTCCATATATCTTTGAAAGGTACCTAGAGTTTGTTTTAATCTGAATGATACAACAGTCCATTAGAATTATCTTTGGGGGGCAACTAAATGTCATTAGTTTTTGAATTCTTCATGCAGTCTTATTTGCCAAAATCTATTTTTACAATTAAAACTTAATAAGTATTTTTTCCTTTTATTAATGATAATAATTCTCCTTTATTTGAGATAAAGTATCAATCATCAATAATTTCTTTATTCAATACTTTATACTTTGAATTTTATTACCTTTCTCTTTTGCCCTCTCTTTTTTTCAACTTATTTTTTGATTAAGAATGTTGGACTAGTGTGAGATGAATTACGTAGTATTATGACTTTTAGTTTCAAAAGTTCTTGAATTTTTTTTCAAACTCAATCTTGTCTTCTAGGGTATAAATCATAGATTTTACTCTAATGACTTTGTTAGGGCCCCTAAGTTTTATGTTAGCAATCATTTTAGATTTATTTACTTTTGGATCTAAAGGATTTTTTAAGCTTTCTATTTCTAATAATATTTTTTATAACTGATAAGGCTTTATCTTCTTGGATCATTAAGAAAAGAGTTTTGTTTCTCTTCTATGTCTAATAAAATATTTTCTAAATAAGATTTTTGTTACTGTTTTGTATTTATCTCACCACGTTTTTTGCTTTTTATGTTATTGTATAAAAGTTAAGTTTGATACAGTCAAAGATTTTCTTACTTTTAATATATAAATGGTTTCACTCTCTAGTATTGTTAGACTTATTTTGTCTAAATATCGTGTAAAATGTTAATATAAGTTCAAAAAAATATTTTCTATTAATAAATCAACTCATGTTTTTTATTGATATATGGTAAGGATATTGAAATTTTTTTCTCTTATCATTATATCTGTATATTTTAAGACTTTATTGAGATTTATTATAATATTGTTAATAATTGTTACAATTAAACCTTTTTGTGCTTGTTTTTAGAGTTCTTCTAAGAATATATATTTACTAGTTACACACATATTAGCTCATATATCTACATATGGTTATAAATGATAACTTGTGTAACCTTTAAATTTTAATCCTACTTTAATATAAGTATTGTTTAGATTTATAATACTATATAAATCATTCATCTTCTGATGAAGAATATTCATATTCAAAGTCATTTATTTTTTTTCTCATTTTATTCTAATAGATAAATACTACATGTATAATCTATATTTGATTTCTCTATTAATTCTAATTCCATCTTAAAAACTTTTTTCAAGATTTTTGTTTTTTGTTGAAATTCCTTTTTAATTTTTTTTATATTGAAGCTTGTTAGGATATTCATTAGCGTCATATTCATCATTACACATCCAACATTTATATTTCTTTTTCCCTAATGAACAATAATTTTTATTTTCTGGTGGCTTATATATTTTTCTTATAAAATATCTTTTTATATGAGGTTTTTTATTATACTTTCTTTTATATTTTTGAAAGTCTTGCTTTCTAAATTTATATATTTTGAATGCTTTGTATTTTTTATATTTTTATACTTTTGCTTGTAAGATTTTGTGTTACATTCATATTTTCCTAACATTCTAAATCTCTTGTATCACAACGTATTTTATCTTTTCTTCTTATTTATTTATATTCTTCTTATTCTTGATGTCTAATGATTATCTAATTCTTACGAATTCTTATTCTTCCTCCTAAGGTGTCTAGTATAGTTTTTCTATTTCTTTTATTCCATCATTCTATTATAATTTTATATAATGATTAAGGTAATTTTTGGAAAGACATATTTTTATAAGTTTCTTGCGTAGAGAGTAATAACTTGTGAGAATACATTTCATATTTAGAAATAAAGAAATTTATATAACACATGTCATATATTGTCATATTCGTTAAATGTTATTTGACTTCTTCAATTTCATTTTCACAGAATTCAATGATATGTCTACCTTTATTTTTTTAATAAATTTTTTGTATATTTCATTTATTACAATATCTACGTACTCCCTACCTGTGAGAGTATTCCTATGCTTTTCTAAATGTTATTATTTTGTTAAATTTATAAACTAAATTTTAACATTTTCTATCATTTTGTGAGCTACTAATACTCTACAAGTTAAAGGGTTTGAATGTGTGATAAGAGAAGTTTGTATGATTATACTCATACTACTAGACTATTCATCTGAGATTTTTTTCCTATCTCTTATACAATCTAAATCTAAAAGATCAGATCTATAATTTTCATAAAGTTTGAATTTTAGAGGGATATTACATCTAGTTTTTCAATGTAATCCTTCTTTTATTTTGAGTGGTTGTTTTCTTCTTTTATTTTGAGTAGTTTGAATTCAGGTGGCGTTTGGTTTACATAATGGAATTAGAATGGGAATGAGAATAAAAATGGAAAGGAAACAATGTTGTTTGGTTTGACCATTGGAATCAAAGAAGAAATCAGTATTACATTGTTTGATTTGCCACTGGAATGGAATGAAAAAAATTATAAATTATCTTAATACCCCTATATTAAGTAAAGTTTAAATAATAATATTTAATTATTATTTTTTCATCAGACAAAATACATTATTAAAATTATTATTTTTCTAAATAATTATTACTTAAAAAGAAAATATATTATTAAAATTATTATTTTTCTAAATACGGTTTAGGGTTTTGAGATTTGGGATTTGGGATTTGGGATTTAGGGATTTAGGGTCTAGGGTTTAAGGTTTTGGGATTTAGGTTTTAGGGTTTAGGGTTTAATGTTTTAGGGTTTATGGTTTAGGGTTTAGTGTTTTGGGCTTTGGGGTTTAGGGTTTTGAGATTTAAGTTTTAGGGTTTAGGGATTTGGGGTTTAGGGTTTTGAGATTTTGGATTTAGAGTTTAGTGTTTTGGGCTTTGGGGTTTAGGGTTTTGAGATTTAGGTTTTAGGGTTTTAGGATTTTGGGTTTAGGGCTTAGGGGTTTAGGATTTGGGATTTGGGATTTAGAGTTTAGGGTTTTGAGATTTGAGTTTAGAGTTATATTTGGGGTGGAGATAAAATTAGAAAAAAAATTTGAGATGAGAATGAAATCATGATTCCTAAAGAGGGAGAAGGAATTGTGATTCCTTCTCCTTTAGGTATCAATTCCATTCCTGACTCCTTTTTCAGCCCAACCAAACACATAAATGGAAGGAATCAATTTTGATTCCTTTCCATTCCCTCCAACCAAACACAACATCAGTTTCTTCTAACCTATTTCTTTCTTTCCTATATGAATCATATGTTATTTCTTAATAAGAAACTGGTAATGAAATTGGTTTCATATGATTTTTTAGGATCATATTTTCTGGTTTAGAATAAGTTTCGTTATAATGTCTTCTTAGTTCTTTGGCTATTAGGATTAACAAACTAACTAATTTTTTATGTCTCTATTCTCGAGGACTATAAATTATTCTTTTTATTTTTTTCTATATTCTATTAAATTAAGATTATAGCTTTTTCTTTATATTTATGTTTTTCTTCATTCTTTCTCTTCTCATTCTTAGATATCAAAGTATTTGGTCTCCTAAGTGATTTTTAATCCTACAAATAGATCAAACTTATAACTTATAATTTCATTGTTTTTAGGCATGTTATTTTTATCCTTTTTTAATTATGTAGATTCCTTAATGTCTTGTTATAATTTCTTATTATAAGCATATTCTTTTATTTATTTTAGGAATTTTTTTTGTACATTTATTCTGTTAAAATAATAAAAACTTTCATTATTGTTATTTGTTGTTTTGATATGTTTGTTAGGTATCCATTAAAATCTAGTTCTATACTTTGTAGTTTATTTTTGAATATTATTGGAATAATAATTGTATCATTTTCTTCATAGTATTACATCATGAACTAATACTTTTATTATTTCAACTTTTTGTTTTAGATTTCTCATGTCTCTTTCTTTATTAGAGGTTGATAATCTCATTTTAAAATTCAATTTTTTTCCTTCTAAATTTATAACCTATTACTAATGTTAAGGTGGATTTATTTGTAAGACAGGTGGGACATATGTCTTAATTTAATTTTTATAAAATAAATTTTTAAATATAATATTAATAAAATTATAGATAAATTATATGAATAAAATAAAATTAAGTTTTATTTTTAATTTTTAATTTTTAAGATTTAATATCTCAAAAAATTCAATAATTTAGATATATTTTTATTAAAATAAGATATATATGTATATATATATAAATATATATTTTTAATTAAAAATAAATAAAAAATAAAAAATAATCAATATTATTTTTATTGTGTAAAAATAAGAAAATACAATAATAAGTTAAAAGAATTTGGAACAAGTATGTGTCATAAATGTTTTTAAAAAAATTGTTTTAAGATCACAAACATCCTACATATTTAGGGGTGTGCAAAAAATCCGATCATTCGATCAATCCGATCTGATCCGTTGATTTTTCATCTGATCCAATCCGATGGTTGGATCAGATAGAAATTTTTTATATCCGTTAAGTGCGGATCGAATGACAGATTTCACTACGATTCATCCGATTTGATCGAAATTAATTATATATATATTTATTTGATTTTTTAATGTTTCTTTTAAGTCAAATAATTTTATGTTATGATTTATGTTAAAATTTAAATTTTTTATTTAAAAATATAAAAAATAGAATTAATTAAGTTTATTGGTCGGATTGATCGGATGTCATCCGAATAGTTTACGGATTGGATTGATCGGATGTGAAAGGTGATCGAATCGATTGCGGATTAGGATGTTTCAATCTGAGCGGATGGTCGGATCGTATCGAATAAGTATAAAATTAGCTATATTCATCCGCTGAACCGTCACAAAACAGAGTAAGGTAACTCTTGCTGGCGGAGTGGAGGCTGGGTTACTTAAAAATTTGAAGTATCAGGCTCCTACATACAGTTTAGGTGCTGCCGCTATTGCCAACGCGAGCCATATATGGCGCGCAACAAGAAATCGGTGACTGTAAAACAGTCCACAGATGCCGAGAAAACGGAAAACAGGCGACGAATCAACGCTGAGAGGTCGGCTTACTTTTCTCGTAGAGAGGCTTCTAAGGTTTTACGAGTCGTTCTCCAAGGAGACGCTAAGCGCCGAGCAGTTGCCTCTATCAAGTCTCTCGTCTACAGCCCTTCGGTGAGGAACAAGAAAGGAACCTTCGCTCTCGTTTGTCAGACACTCAAGTGTAAGTCTATCTCCAGCTATTTGAACTTCTTAGGTTTTGAAAATTGGAGGTTTTAGTTTTTTTTTCTTTTTCCTGATTTCAGATCTTTCCATTATTAAGGAGGTTTTAAAGGTCGCAAATGTACTCAGTAGTAAATGGAAGGTATGCATGCGATCCTTCATAAATTTTACATATATATGCTAACAATTTATAGTACAGTAAAATGTTCACAAACACAATCTGTAAATTTTGCCTTTTTTGCAGAAGCAAGAGGAATTAATTTATGTAATCACATACGACATTCTTTTTGGCCAGGTAATTATTTTTAACAACCTCGGGAACCTTTTGTATTGAAATTTTTTTATTTTTGGGGTGAGAATTTTCATATGATAGGCCATAATATCAACTGGGGATGCGGAAAAGTTTCTATCCCGTGAAAGAGATGCTCTGCAGTCAGCTTTAGGGTCTCTTTTGAAGAGGAGACGAATGAAGGATGTTCAGGAGTTGATTGCTCTTTATGAAACACCTGGTATGCGTGTAACTACTTGTGCTTTTGTTGTTTGTCATGCATTGTGTTGGTTGAAACAATGCCTTGTAGAATTTTGCTAGGTATTAGAGAATATAAGCTTTTTCCTTGAATTGAAATGAAAACAGATTGGCTATAAAGAGCCTTACAAAAAACTGAAAACAACTGCCAATACATCATGCAGCTACCCACTAAATTGCTATCCCTAAAGATGTGGTAACATCTTATTGACATGATCAAATGCTAACTTCCCTAGACAATAGGACTTCTAACTGATCCTAATTTGCAGCCACTGCTGTGACCACTAACACCACTAACATCCTCCCATAAACTGTATTTCAGTAGCAATCAGTTTACACATAAAACTAAGCATACACCCATCATTTCTCGCATCCTGCAGAAAATATCAAGCTTCAATGGCTTGGTCAATACATCTACAACCTGATCTTGTGTAGGGCAGTGAACCATTTCCACAACTCTGTTTTTTGTGAGCTCATGAAGAAAATGAAATCGCGCATCAATGTGCTTACTGTGACCGTGTAACACAAGATTCTTAGACAACTTAATTGCTAAATTGTTGTCACAATTCACTTTAGTAGGAGCATGTTGTGCATGGCCAAGTACTTGCAACATCCTTCTCAGCCTAACATGCACATGAAGCTCTTGCGATGAATTCAGCTTCAGTGGTAGAGAGAGTGACCACATGCTACTTCTTTGAGGACCAGAACATAACACCTGAGCTCAACATGAACAAGTAACCTGAAGTGTTTTTTCTATCTTCAAGGTCTCCAGCATATTCACTATCCGTGTAGGCAATTAGCTTCTCATTTCCTCCCTTATTATAAAATATTCCAAATGATAAAGTTCCCTTCACATACCTCAACACCCTCTTAGCAGCTACGAGGTGCAATTCAGTAGGAGGTTCCATAAATATGTTAATTAGATTTATAACGAACATGATGTCAGGACGTGTGACAGTCAAGTATATGAGGCTTCCCACGATCTTCTTGTATAAGATGCTATCTACCTTTACTCCTTGCTCATCCTTTATGAGCTTGAATTCAGAAATGATGGGGTTGTGAATAGAATTGCATTCTACCAAATTGAATCTTTTTAGTACCTCCTGTATATATTTTCTTTGTCCAATAAAAATCCCCTTCGATTCCTATATCACTTCAATGCCAAGAAAGTACCTCATCTTTCCAAGATCAGTCATATCAAATTCTTCCATCATAGATTGTTTGAATTTAATAAACAATTCTCTATCATTTCCAGTAACTCAGATCATCGACATAAAGACAAATGATTAGAATTTTACCTTTAGTGGACACTTTGGTAAGCAAAGTATACTCATAGGGACACTTTTGAAAGCCTTCATTTTGAAAGTAGGACTCTATACGGCTAACCAAGCACGAAGAGCCTATTTGAGCCCATATAGGGCCTTTCTCAGTTTGTATACCTTTTGCTCTTTACCTTGTTTTATATATTCCTATGGTTGTTCGACTTACACATCTTCACTCAGTTCCCCATTTAGAAAAGTTGATTTCAAGTCCAATTGATAAACTATCCATTCCTTTTTTTGTAGCAAGTGATATCACCAGACGAATTGCATCTAATCTTGCTACAGGGGCAAACACCTCTTCATAGTCTATTCTATGCTGTTGAGCATATCTTTTTGCTACAAGCTTGGCTTTGTACTTGTCCACCTCCCCACACTCATTAAGTTTAGTTTTATAAACCCATTTTACTCCAATCTTCTTCCCCCCTTTTGGTAAATCTGTTAATTCCCACGTGTTGTTTCTTTCTATAGCTTCTATTTCTATGTCCATTGCCTTCCTCCACTTTTGACTTTTTACTGTATCAACATAAGAAATAGGATCACTTGATATAAACATGGTGTGATGGGTCATGTCTTCCTCTGAAGAGAAGCCTTTTCCTATTTCATAATCCCTCATCCAGATTAGTGGTCTTCTGTTTCGTCCTACACTAGAACTATTGGAGTTTTCTTTTGTGGTGTCATATGGAAAATCTTGCTCAGTTCCTTCTTCTGAGGTGCCACTAGGGTCATAAATATTTTCTACAATGTCATCATCTGATTCATTATGTGTAGCTTTTGAGGCATTATCTCCCCAATCTAGTTTTGCAAGGGTCTCCTCTATGATTCTCATCCCAATTCCAACCTTTATCTTCATCAAATACTACATCCTGGCTCATTATTATCTTCTGAGAAATTGGATCAAACAACTTGTATGCTTTTGATTCTTAACTAATTCTAAGCAAAACACACGTTATGCTGAGCTTTGTTCTTTTGTCATCTGGTATATGAGCATAAGCAACATATCCAAATATTATGAAACGATCCACGGTTGGTTTGGATCCTCCCCATGCTTTTTTTGGAGTCATGTTTTTCACAATGAGAGTTGGACTGCGATTCAAAACATGAATGGCCCAATTCACTGCTTCATACTAGAATGTTTTTGGAAGTTTCTTTGTTGACATCATGCTTCGAACCAAGTTCATGATTGTTCGATTCTTCCTCTCTACCACACCATTTTGTTGTAGTGTGTATGCAACTTTAATAGTCTGTGTATTCCATTTTCTTTGCAAAAATTTGTGAATTCATGTGATGTGAACTCTCCACCTCTATCTGTACAAAAACATTTTAAGCATGCACTAATTTTCTTTTCAACACAACTTTTGAAGTGTTTGAAAGTGCTAAAGGCTTATGATTTTTCTACCAGTAAATACGCCCAAGTCTTGCGATTGAAATCATCAATAAAATTGATTAAATACATTTTCTTGCTGTTGGATGTAGGAGTAATTGGTCCACATATGTCAGCATGCACTAATTGGAGAATTTTTGAAGCCCTTCATGTGCTTTTTGGTGGAAAAGGATCTCTATGTTGTCTTCCCATTACACAATGCTCACACACATTTGTAGGGATCTTAAAGGTTGGTAGTCCACTTACCATGCCCTTTTGTTGTAAAAGTTTCAATCCATTGAACCCTAGATGTCCGTATCTGCAACATCCTATTTTTGGACATGACAGTGTCCATAATTAAACCTCTCTTGGGATGAAACAGTTTACATCTTCCTTGTTGTATGACATTGTCAATTCCCTTTTCCTGCAGCTGACCAAGCTGACCAATACTCAGCAGATTGTTCCTTAGGTCTGCAGCATAAAACACTCCAGTAATTGTTTGAACAAGACCATTTATTTGTAGACGCACATTGCCTTTTCCCATCACATACATCATTAAATCTTTTCCCATCTTCACAGATTCTCTAAAGTTTTCATCAAATTCAGAAAACAACACCCTTTTTCCACACATATGTTTGCTGTATTCTGAATCAAGGAACCACTCCTCTTCATTGTTGAGCTTTAGCGTGTCCACATAGGCCATCAATAGGATTTCCCTATTTTCTTATGCATAATTAATTCTTGTGTGTCTCTCCTTCGTTGGGCATTCAGATTGAAAGTGACCATATTCATGACAATGGTAACACTCAATTGATGACTTATCAAAGGCTTGTCTACCTTTACCTCGTCCTTGATAACTTTCACGAGCTCTTCCCTGATAGCTTTCACGGCTTCTTTGATAACTTTCACGGCTTCTCTGATAACTTTCACAGCCTCTTCCTTGTCTTCACAGTTTATCACCATGAGTGGTCTTCAATGCATGTTCTTCCATGACATAGCTGGTCATTCGTTGTTCATGTATCAGGAGGCTACTTTGAAGTTTATCAATAGACAAGCTGTCTAGATCATGAGATTCTTCAATAGAACATACCACATAATTGAACTTGGGACTCATGGATCGCAGAATTTTCTCAACAATTGCAATATCCTCTATTTTTTCTCCATGAGTTATCATTTTATTTACTGTGGTGAGGGTTCGGGTAAAATACTCATTTACTGATTCACCTGTTTGCATGTGAAGAGTTTCGAAGTCCCTACGAAGAGCTTGAAGTTGAGCTCGTTTTACTCGAGCATTTCCTTGATACTTTTGCTTCATGGAGTCCCAGATGTCTTTTGTTGTGTCTTTTGTTGTGTCTTTTTTGAGAATTGTTTTTAGGACAGATCAACCAATTGCTTGGTACAAATAATTTTTTTTCTTCAAATCTTTGAGTCTTAGATCATCAGTGGCTTTGTGGCTTTGTGCTATTCATCAATGAGTCACATATCTTATTGACGGAACACCATTCTCTATGAGTCCCCAATACTCCTTGAAATGCAGAAAATTTTCCATGAGCATATACTAGTGATCATAGTGGCCGTTGAACCTTGGAATTTCCGGCTGAACATAACTGCTTTCTGTTGCCATTTTGTGTTTTCACAGAAAAGAGAACTGGACTCAGCCCTTATGCAGTGGCTCTGATACCAAACGTAGAATTTTGCTAGTTATTAGAGAATAGAAGCTTTTTTCTTGAATTGAAATGAAAACAGATTGGCTATAAATAGCCTTACAAAAAACTGAAAAACAACTGCCAATACATCATACAGCTGCCCACTAAACTGCTATCCCTAAAGATGTGGTAACATCTTATTGACATGATCAAATGCTAACTTCCCTAGACAATAGGACTTCTAACTGATCCTAATTTGCAGCCACTGCTGCGACCACTAGCACCACTAACATGCCTGTCATAGACAGAGATTATTAGCTGTATGTGCTACATAGAGACCAGGGATGGATACTGGTTGGGTTGGGTTGAAAATTCCCAACCCCTTAGGGTTGGTGAAAATCCCAGGTTGAACGGAACCCAACCCATTGAACACAAGTTAAAGGCTTTTGTTCGCAGGGTTAAAATTATAATGGGTCTTAAAATCAATAAATCAATTAAGGAATACACTGCCTGATTTCTTTGCATTTTAAAACATTCATGACTAATTTACATATAGCTCAATATCATCCTATAAAAAAAATCTCCACCATAAACAAAGGACTTCTTCATACATGATGCCTAGTTACACACTAGTCCATAATATTCACAATACTATTAATAAGACAATTTATTGGGTATGGTGCGAACTTGGCCCAAAGACAATTTAGTCTATTTGGAATGAGGCAGGCCTCTAGAGGTCCATTAAGTTTATAAAAGGAGAGGAGTCCATGTATGAAAAATGACATGGATGCTCTTTATCTACAGAAAAAGCTACCTTCTTGGAAAACGTGTTTATTAAAGGGTAACCATCACATGTTAGGTGTACTGCATTTATTATGAATTTGACTGTTAAAGATAAATAGAAAATTAGAAATAACTTATTATTATCCTTTTCTCCTATTAGACAGATGTTATATATGTGGGGTTATTGTCTGCAAAGTCTCAATTTTTAACTTGTGTAGAAAATGAGAAAATTTAGTCAAAAGGGTGGTTTGTATCGTATGTGACCATTGGATGGGATTCTACTTTCTTGATGGTACAATCTACCATTAAATTTCAAGAAAGCTTTTAAAAATTGGTCGATGGTGATGGGAAAAATGTGTGTTGCATAATAGTGTGGATAGGCTGCCGCTTTATTGTGCTTGGGACAAAGCTAAGGTTTCAAGGTTTTTATAAACTTCTATGACATTACCCTAAAATTCACTTCATCTTTGCAAATCAAAAGTAATTTGAATTTAATGTGAGAGACTTAGGAAAATGAATTGTTGAAATGTATGGAAACTAGTATGATAAGTTTTGGGGAAAAATTGCAATTTTTTGCTCTGATTCTCAATCCTCTCACTAAGGTGAAATTCTTGTTTGGAAAATTTTATGCTGGTATCTTGTTCTTTTGATAGAAGAGGTGAAAAAACCATTGCAAGACTTTTATGACTGTTATGTAAAACTTTTAAACATAGAACAATCTATGAGTGAAGTGAATGATAGTAAACAAGTAGCCAAAGCCATTATGGATTTTGGTGATGGTAATTGTGATACCACGATGGATAAGGATTACTTTAGTTATCGAGAACAAATTGAACCATGGAGGGGGAAACCAAACTAGGAAAAATACTTGTGAGAATGCAAAGAATAAAATTTTTAATGTGCTAAGTTAAGCTTAACAAAACCAAGTATCCCATCCTTTCTATGTTTGTCGTGGATGTCTAAGTGGTCCAAGTTTCTAGTAGCATCTAAATATGCCTTTAAAATTATTGGCTTGTATTCTTTATCCATTGAGTCCAAAGATGGTAGAGGTTTAAAACTATTGGCGTGCATTCTTGATCCATTGAGTCCAAAGATGATAGAGGCTTTGATATGCATTCAGAATTGATTATATTCTTCTCATATTTTCTCTCAATGGTTGAAGATGTGGAGGATTTAGCAATGTGTAAAGATGTTGAATAAGGTTATATTTAATTTCTTTCTTAGATTTCATTGTTTTAGGATGGTGATTTTTTGTTGACTTTGATCATATTTTGTGTTAATTTCCACATAAGAGATTGTTATGTCCCATCCTTTCCTTTTTTAAAAAAAATTTCTAAAATTATGTCAAATCTTGGGGGAAAAAAATAAAATTAAAAACCCCATTGGCACATTAGAGGCCCAACACATGTTCAATGGGTTGGCTGAATACTTTCATGGCTGTTTTTGGCATGGGAGTTTCACCAACATGAACCCAACTGGTTGGGACATTTTCAATCCGACTTGACAATGTGTACCATATAATAAACCTAAGTGCTTTTTGTGGATTTTGTTATGATATATTGTTTGGGTTTATGCTTGTGACTAGGTTGAGGGACGTGTATACAATTTGTAATGCAAATCAATCAAAATGAAAATGATCACATTGGCAAGAAATGTTGGTCTAAAATTGGCTTTACTAAAAAATTATGATGAATGAGGTTTAAGATATTAATTTACTGAAATGTCCTTCGTAAGTATAAAATAAAATAAAATATTAAAAGTAGGAATAATTTTAAGATGAATTAAGTGCATAGTATAATCTCTTTCATAGATAGAGTTTTATTTTAACACTTCTCAAATGTTAAGTATATGTTTATTTTTTTATAACGTGATGGACATGTTCAACACATCTTCATAAAGGTGTTAAACATTGTTTATTTTCTATAACATTTTGAACATATATTTGGATATTCTCAACATTTACTTTATAATATGAACATTTTTAATCTTTATATTTATGAAAATATATTTATATCAAAAATTTAAATTGAAATATGTGTTGAACATATGTTTAAAATGTATGAAAATAGTGAACATATGTTTTTTAGGGGGTTGTGAGTTATAAATGAAATGGAGCCCTATTATTGTGATTGGGTTTTAAAATACTTCCCATTGAATTAGTGTTTATTGTTGATGCAGATGTCTCAAAGCCTCGTTATGTTCGGGTAAATACTTTAAAGTTGGACGTTGAATCTGCCATACATGAATTAGAGAAACATTATAAGGTTACCTGCTACCTTTGCTAATTTTAATCTTTCATTGTCATTTAGTGGATTAAATCTTCTGCACAACTAAGTAAGATGAACTTTCTATTATTCTATGTGTTTATTTCATGCATGTGCGTGCACTTTTATTTATTTAATAATATCATGGAGTTTAGAGCATGCAGTAGGCCATCAGTCTTATGATGGATTGTAGATTCAACATTACTTTGGTGAGTTGATATTTTCTTGTCCAACTTTTTTATACATTGGCTTGTTATTTTGTACCAAATGTGCTATTATTTACAGATGCTTTTTGCTTGCATGAACAATGCTCTACTTTTCTGCATCCTTAACTTTAGTTGATTAGGCGTCGTCTATGAACAACAAGTCAATTGTCAATAGCTTTATAGCGCAATGACATTTGCTCCAAGTGGGCAGTAGAAGGACGTGGATTTGAGTCCCATCCAATGTCAAAAGGGCGTGTGAGTTTGTGTAATGTCTGTTCAATTATAATAATAATAACATAAGCCAATTGTTTAGTTTGTATCTCAACATTGTATGCTTTTGTGTTCCGTCCACTTGTAGTTTCTATTTTCTATCCTTACATTCTTTTTTTTTAATATTTGTTACCTAGGTTCAGAAAGATGAAATGGTTCCTGACTTGTTGGTGCTTCCTTCTGGTAGTGACCTACATGGCCATCCTCTAATTACGAATGGAAGTATATTTATGCAAGTAAGCAATCTCAAATGTTTTGTATATGAATTTGAAACCCTTTGTTGCCTTTTGTTGTCCATCTAATGGAAATTATTTAGGTTTTGGCCATTGTTCCAGAAAAATCTTAGTTTTACATTTTTGTATCATTTCCTTTATGTAGGGAAGGGCAAGTTCAATGGTAGCAGTGGCTCTTGCTCCTGAACCAGGATGGGAGGTAAGTACTATTGCTCATTTTTCTTTTTTAAGATTGAGGAGTGCAAGTTCTAAATTGTGGTTCTAAATAATCTAGATAGGTGAAAAGGTTATGACTCAAAATATTACCAATTAAAAATTTAACTATTACAAAACGGTTAGGCATGCAAAAACGTATAAAAATAAATGTGAAAAATAAAAGATTGACGTGATATTTAGGTGAAAACGAATTTAGCCAACATGATTTAAAAGGAAAATTATTGATCTTCAAACCACATAACTTATCCACTATAAAATCAACATTCAATACAAAGGAGGTCTTAAACTATCCTTGTAGTGTTTATGCTCCAATGTATTGTACTCTACTAGCGAACTGACGCCCTTTTTCATAGTCTCTTAAGGTATCGTGTCTGATCCAGACTAATTCTTCGATTAACCCAAGTCCACAAATCATCGAACACGTCAACCCTAGCACTTGACAAGTTAGCATAAATATACTCATATAGTGCCTACCACTTAAAACTTAATTGGTGTATGTGTAATGTTTTAAAACTGTCTAGATACGTGCTAATTGGTTTAGAAATGAAACAAATCAAATGGAGAGAATTTTGGAGGTTTTGACAAAAGAAAAATAAAAAAACTGAAAGTCAATTTTGCACTAGTGCTTATTGGCCACCAGGTGCCTGTGGTGGCCGGTGAAAACTGAGTGTTCAAAAAAATTTGATTTTTTGATCTCCTTTTTGATTGAAGACCTTTTTTGATCAATTGATCTCCAAAAAAGCCTTTTTTTAGGTATTTTGAAATGACGAAACAAGCATAATAATATATTGAAGTAATGGGCACGTGTATGGCATAATTTTTACTTAAAAATGGCAGGTTTTTGGATTCTTTCAACTTTGTGCAACTCAATCAATACATTATTATGAAAATCGAAGTCCATGAAGTCTTAAAAATTAATCCATTACATAACACATTTGTCTCGAAATTGCCAACTATTCATGTACCTCTCATTCTTCCTCGTTGGCATTCTCTTATGACAAAACCACTTTCACTACAAATAGCTCAAAAGATGATAAATACATTAAATTCTTTGGATATATAGTGGAACTATATCTAATGCTTAAGTCGCTTTATTTTGGATACATTTCAAGATCTGAATTGAATTTGTTTAATAAAGAAACCCAAAAAAGATAAATTCTGCCAAGCTTATTGGTAAACATGTTAGAAAAAAAGAAAAAGAAAAGAAGATTGAAATAAAATAAAGATGAAAGCGACATAAGGCGAATACATAGACCCCTTAGATTAAGATTTGTTGTGAGCTTACATGTTTTCATTGTAGATTGTATTGTCTCCACTTTTTGTCTTATGAAAAATCCAAAGAAATATTAAAGGGTAACAATATAATAAATAATAACAAAGCATCTAGCTAATAAAATAATATCACATAAGCAATAAAGGCCAGCTAGAATCGCCATAAGCTTTTGTGTACAACCAAATCGAAAAAGCACAATGAAAATAAACACTTCAACTGGAAAATAAAAAACATGCACACTTTTGGAATATAACATCAATATCAACCATGAGGATGTGTTTTGTAATGAATTAGATTTTAGGACTTGATGGACTTTGGTTTTCATATTAACATATCGATCGAGTTGTGTCAAGTTGATGGAATCCAAAAGCTCGCCATTTTAAAGAAAATTATACTCACCACATACACATTATTTCGATATATTTTTATGCTAGTTTTGTCATTTAAAAGATATCTAAAAACATGTTTTTTAGAGTGGTCGATCGATCAAAAAAGGTCCTTGATCAATTGATAGATCGAATTTGAGTGAACGATCTCGTGTTGCACCAACCCTGTTGATGCCCCCACCTAGCGATTGGGTTGGTAGCAAGCGCCAATACGAAATTGGTTTTTCATAATTTTTTCGTTTTTGTTCGATCCATCGAGCTTTCCTTGGATTCTCATTTGATTTATTTCTTTTCAAACCAATTGGGGCATTTTTAAACAATTTTAAAACATGACACACATCCTAATTAGGTTTCTCAGTGTTAAACACTACCTAAGGACATCATATATCATTGTGCTTCTTCACCACACAACTCACAAGCACACAAAAACTGCATGCTCACACTTTGCATGAATTTATCAGTTTTTATTAAGTGAATTTATATAACTTCTTCATCTGTAATTCCCATGCTCGATTTATCTTTCTTGTGTGGTCATGAATCATGATTAGATAGTTTTGATTTCAAGTTAGAACAAGCTTTTTAATAATGATTTTGTGCTTAAATTTTTATTCTAAGATTGCTAGCTGATTTGGGCTATTATATGTTTTGAATATGCTAGTTGAGAATTATTTTTTATTACATCTGTTTTAGGATGCATGTTGCAGTTGTGGTCTTTATACTTACTTTTTAGGTGCTAATGTTGTCGTGTTCTATGGCTTATAGACTCGGGTTTATCAAAGCTTTTATCCGAATCAAACACATTACCTTGGAAGACTCTTAAAAAGATCGACAACTTGTTAGTTGAGTACATTGAGGCATTACTACTTTAAGAGTAGTTTAAAATATGCTTTGTATTGATACCATGTTAGAAAATTGTTTGTAATTAATCTTCTTTAAAACTTAAGCTGTTAAGAGGTGGGCTAAATATTCTACCAAGAACTTCCTATAAGATACTAGTCTAACCTATAATTTATTTTTTTTTGGTGATGTGCGGTTAGTAGGCTGAGGTTTGAGTTATTTTGGGGCAAACAGCGAAGTTGATGCTGTCCTACTAATTTATTTTCCTTTCAAGGTTCTTGATGCATGTTCAGCCCCTGGCAACAAAACAGTCCACCTTGCTGCTCTCATGAGGGGAAAGGGAAATGTCATAGCTTGTGAACTCAACGAAGGAAGAATTAAACGTCTAAAGGAAACTATTAGACTATCTGGTGCTTCTAGTATCCTTCAGACAAACACACTTGCTAGTGGAAGTTTTCCATGATTAATTGTTAGTATAATACATTGTTTTCCCTAAATTATCTCTTTTTTTATTTAACTACAATTAACCTTAAGCAGTATTATAGATATCAAAGTATTGCCTGGAGATTTCTTAAGTTTAAGACCGAATGATCCTCCATATTCAAAGGTAAGATAAAGATGTCATCTTGGTAAAGCTTATATATGTATGTATGTGTATATAAAAGCACATGTCACATCTGTTGATACCTTGCTGATAAACAACTCATTGGACTAATTAGAATGCTAAATCGTCCAAACAGCACTTGCAAAACAATAATATTACTTTTTCTTTCCATTTGAAATTTAGGATCTGATCTTCAGTCCTCACAGTAACTAATGGATGGTATGTAATGTGAACCTCTGTCAGAATGGATTTCTTCACTATACTATGGATTCTAGGGAGTCTAAAACTTAATTTGATCAGATGATAGTGATGACAAAAATCTGCGAAGGTTCATTAAAGGATTATAGAGTCCTATGCAATCATTTGTTGTACAGCTCACTATATGGATATTGTTCTTATTAGGCAGAAAAAGATTTACAGAATTAAATTTAACCTCTTTATTGGTGACATCTGCCTGACTTCGGAAAATCATTAAAATGATAATCTTTGATTGCAGGTTCGGGCTATTCTCTTGGATCCTTCATGCTCTGGATCTGGGACGGCTTCTATGAGATTGGATCATTTGCTACCTTCTTATGCTGCAGGTAGTTGCCAATCTTGTAATTGTTCTATGTTGCTAATGAACTAAATTTTTAAACTATATCATATCTTGCAGGTCTTGCTTCTGACTCTGAAAATGAAAGATTGAATAAGCTTGCTATCTTTCAAAGAAAGGCTCTAGAACATGCACTATCTTGTAAGTAATTTGCTAACCTAACTTGGCTTCATCTCGGACTAGAAGGACACACACATACTGTTAAACTCTTCATCATAATCATAATTGTCTTTCTGCTAAATCTTGGATTCAGTTTTTGTACAACTTTGTTTGAAGTTTTATTTCATTTACTATTGATGTTTGAAAGCATCTTACCGTACCATATAATATCTGTTAATCTTATTGGCAGTTCCAAGAGTTGAGAGGATTGTCTATAGCACATGTTCAATTCATCAAACTGAAAATGAAGATATAGTCAACTCTGTTCTTCCTCTGGCTGCCTCTTATGGATTTCATCTGGATGCCCCCTTTCCCCTGTGGCCACGCCGCGGCCTTCCTGTTTTTGATGACTGTGAGTGTTTATTATAACATTTACTTGTACTTTGCAATAATCTGTGCTGTGTAGAACAGTGGTGCACAAAGAGTCAGTTCCTGTGAATTATGTGGATATTTATCATTTGTTGTTTTATTTTTTATTTTTTTATTAAAGTAAATCTTTGGTTTTGCAGGTGAAAAGCTGCTTCGAACTGATCCCATCAAGGACAATGAAGGTTTCTTTATTGCTCTATTTGTCCGCAGAATAACCAGCAACCAATACGATGAACCAAGAGTGACACGCATGGGAGTATGTTCCAGTAGAGACCAAATGAACAAGAAACAGCATTTGGTTCGGCTCGCACTTATTAGTAGTAAGTTGTCTACGTTTTTGCTGCATTCTCATTTACAGAAGCGAAAGAGACAACGTTTAAAATATCGGAAATTAAGAGAAGTGCTGATGCAAGATTCTGTTTCTCTCAAACCGCCTGATCATCTTTCGCTTTGACAACTATCATATAGCCTACCTGAACATCAAAAAACCACTTTCATTTGTGTATGAGGTAAGAATTTGGAAGGAAAGTTCACAATTTTGGTAGTTCCAGGACATTTGGATTCGTTGTAACACTCAAGGCTGATAATTCTTCCAATGAATGAAAAGATTTTTTAAGTCACTTTGTGGAAGCAGATCTAGAGTAGGTACTTTTATAAAGATATTTGGTGACCTAAGAGAAGATAATTGATGCGACAAAACTAGTCTTAACATTGCTTAACGAGCCATTTTTCTTATAAAGACTGACATCACAAACTGAGACACATACAGCTGGTTTTATGATGTACTTGTGATATAGTACTCTTATTTTTTTATTTTTTTATGGTGGGGAGGCTCAGCCTGTAATCTTCCATTCTAAATCTTTGACAGTAATTTTACGTCTAGGACTTGATAATTGACTTGGGGATGCATAATTTTCTGTATGTAGTCACCTTGCAAATCCTATTGCGTCGCTACAAAAGTGATTTGGATTTTAAGATTAACGGGAATTTCTTAAGCCATCAACGTGGTCATCTTGGGAATAAAAGATTCAATATAAAGAGTACTTATATGTAATAATAATAAAAAAGATAAAATAACATATTTAATAATAAAAAATAATTATATATATAACCTTAAATTTAATTTTCACTTACAATATCATCAAACCTTTAACCATTAATAAATGTTAAATTAATATTTTTTATATTTAAAACCTACTTTTTATCTATTAACTCAATTTTTATTTATTTTGATCTTGATCGTAATTAAATTGTGATTTTGCTCGTTACAAAAGCAATTTATTCTTCAATTTATGTAAATTGATTCTTCTAACTTATAAGGGAGTATGCCTTTTAACCCATATATATATATTCTAACTTTTTCTTCAAAATTTACAAATTTATAATATTTTAATCAAAATTTATAACTGATTGATAGAATAATAGGAATAATATTTATAATATTTTAATCAAGATTTGACGTAATATTATAAATATCTTTAAAATTTTAAAAATATTACAAGTATTTTTCAATTTTAATGAAAGTTAATAATACTTTTTTATAAATATAAAAAAAGATCGATAAAAATAATAAAGAATCAAGATATAATGGAAATAAAAATATAAGATATTTTGGGATGTTTAAAGTAGGAGTGTTAATTCGTGCAAGTTGGACCAGTTTGAGTTGGTCCAAATTAGTCGAACTCAAATTGATCAAATTTTAACCCAAATCAAATTTAATTTGTGTCATAAATTATTAACCCTAATCCAAACAAAAAAAATTCGACCTGGTCTAAACGGTCTAAACTAATCCGAATTAGATCAAATTTTTATTAATATGTATTAATTAATCTTTTTAATCTTGATGTTAATTTAAAATATTATAATTTTTAATATAATTAAAATAATAAAACCTTTAAATCAAATTTAATGTAATCTAACAACGTTAGACATACAAATAAAAAATTTGTTATAAGTTTTTACAAAACTATACAGTAAAAAATTTCAAAACCATAAGTATATTACAAAATAACTTAAGAAACTACTACCTAAAATTAAAATAAATGAATATTTTGGATGTGAACTTTATGTAAATATGATTAGTGATAATATAATATATTTACAAAAGTAACTAAGAATAGTAAATTTATAGGCCAATTTACATACTCACGAAAAAATTAATAAACTTTTCATAAGTATTTTATATCAAATAATTTATAAATTCAATAGAAAATATAATATATCTTATTTTTAAACGAAATTTAGAAATGCTCACTAGTCATATTCATTATTGATTAGATATGTATAATGCTTATTAATAAGTGAATAATTAATATATAAAGATGAAAAAAGTTACAATAAAATAGTAAGAGAAATACAACAAATTTTCATGACGTGAATTAGCAAACTTAATATATAGAAAAAAATAATATTAATAATATATAACAATAATTATAATTATTTTTTATTTTCATGTTATTGAGCTAGCCCTAACACAATTTTTTTCATGTTATTTGGGATGGTCCAAATTCGATCTAAATTTAATTCGATTCGTGTTCAATTCGGACAATTGAGTTGTAGTACAAATTGTCACCCTAGTTTAAAAAAATTCAAAAATGAAAAGTAATTCTTAAAGAAGGAGAAAGATTCAAAAAAATCATTTTTCTTAAGGATAAGAGAAATATTTTCAAAAAAAGATATAATTTATTATGGAATAAGTATAATGAAATGAATATTACAATAATGAATACAAACGGAATGTATAAGATAAGGATACCATTATGGAAAAATTATCCAAAATTTTCTAGAAAGATAAAAAAAAAGATTAGATATATTCATTTAGGAGAAGTTCAAATATTACTAAAAGTACCTTTTAGGGAAGGAATTTATACTCATAAAATTAGCATTATTTGACAAAAGAATAATAAATCAAAAAGATGTCTTATTATGGCTGATTCATGAAAATTTAGGATATCAAAAATTAAAATTTACAACATATCTTAGATTTACTATAAACATTAATGATAAAAACGTAAATCAAGTACTAAGCTTAACATATGAACTTAAAAGAGGAAATTTAATGAAAGATGAAAATCATCCATATTTAGTATATTACATAGTAGAATATTCATTAATAAATAGTCATAATAGTTTAATATATGGACAAAATAAATTCATAAAAATTGATAAGACATTTCAAGAATAGGACATATGATAAAACCAAAAATACTAATAGATTTTGGGATAACTAAAAAGTGTAACCTAGACATCAAAGAAAAGCCTCTTATACAAACAAGAAAGAGTATTGTATCACGAATCAAATTTACAAATTATCAAGCAAATTAGTAAATAAGAAAAATAAATAAAAGAATCAAAACAAGAAATTAAAGAACTCAAAAGAATAAGAAGACATTGATAAACTATTGAGTAAAAATCTCAAAAGATAAATTATAAGAAATAGAATTAGAAAATAATAGTACTCTAACAAGCATATAGATAACTAGAAAGCTATAATAAAAGCCTTAATTCTTTTAGCAAAAAAAATAGAATATTTATAAAACATAAATGAAACCCAAGAACAATCTTTAAATAAATATCAGAAAATAGCTGTGATAAAATATTACAACTAGACATTCTAAAAAGAGATATATTTGAAGGATTGAAAGAAGAACAACCAAGAGAGATATGATGGAATGATCCCTCATAATGAATAAAGAACAAAATGCAGAAAAATCTTTAGTTTCAACTTAATAGAATATAAAAAATAATTAGAAGAACAGTTTATAAATCTTGAAAATAAGGATATAGAAATATTAGTAAGTCGTAAACATTAATGAATGAGGAATTAAGAAAAAATTATAAAGATAAAATATGCTCTAATTGAAAAAAAAAATGATATAATAGTAATCAGTGAAACAAATTTTGAACAAAAAACTCTAAAATTACTTGGAAAGAAACATAGTAATGTATCCAATAATCCATATAGAAACTTTTATCCTCAAAGAAATAAAAGGAATATGCAAAGACCAAATGAACATAATCCTCTAGATAGGAGAAGGCAACAATAAAAAATGGAAGAAGAATTATACAAGGGTATTAAAAGATCTGTACCACTAGAATTCAAACTTCTTGAAAATAATAATAAAACTGGCTTTCTAGACCAAGATTATATTAGAGATATAAAAAAGAAATTATACTAGTGGAATAGTGTAATATTCTTACTAATCTAGACATTTAGAACTATTAGTACAAATCCATCAATTTATAGAGTATTATTAAACCATAAAATGATTGAAAATATTAAAGTATAGTTTAGTAATCTTCTAGATGAAATACATCTTAGGATGCAAATAATGTACAAATTTTAATTGCTGGTAAAAGCATGAATCACTAAGAGACTTATGATAAGTTACATTGAGGTCGGTCTCTAAAGAAATTGGTCAATTATTTTAAAAAGTTAAATTATTTTCTATACTAGTTAAGAAAAACAATCCTATGTATTTTATTAGTTGTAGGTTGGTAAAAAAAGACTATAAGTTTTAAATTACTTTATAACTAAATATTGCAAGTAAACTAAATTATAGCTTAATTAAGAATGATGAATGAATATGAAAATTAGTTTGTTTGTCCCTTCATGAATAAAACGAATTAAATAATTTAAATATATCCTTAATTAATTAATAACTTCTTTGGTTAGGATTGAAACTAATTAATTGGTAAACCTAAGGTAAATATATTATTTAATTATAAATTAAGATTTGATCCATCAATAATTTATAATTAAAGATATTTTTAACCATTTAATTTAATTTCAATGAATCAACAACTTTCTTGGTTGAGATTAAAATTGATCAATGAAATTAAATTAACCTTGTAAGGTTTATGAGTGTCGGCGATATTCATGAACAAAATATTTAAATGTAATTTAGTCTCTAGGCTCGTCATTCAATATCACTTTTCAAGGTGAAGAAACTACCAAGCATCAAATGAACATATCTTAGGTACATTTATGATTTTATGCATATTAGATTTCATATTAGATACATAGAAACAATTTAGTATATAAGTTACTTAACCGATCGAGTAATGTCTGGATCAATCAAGCATCGATCTATTATGATTTAATCCTCTTGAAATTAATTTTAATATGTGATAGATCAATCGAATTTTTGGGTTTGATAGTTGATCGTTTCTTGGATTGATTAAAATCCTTTTCAATAAATCGACCTTATTAGGTCGATCGGTCGAGATTAATATAGATCAATCGAGCAACAAGGTTTCAAGTTTGAAATAATTGTTTTACTCAAGCCAAAACTTTTAATTACTATATTGTACTATTTTTAATGCTCTTTCAAGTGATTTTATGGATAGATTGGTAATTAACTTTTGACTTAGGGCTTCAATAATTCTATTTGAACAAGCCTAACGCATTCTAGTTTCTTAGCCACAATTTCATAAATCTTGATCAAAGATTTGGTCTAGGTCTTGTTCTTCCATAATCTTATTGGATTTTATTTTATTAGAGGATTCTAACTTTGGTAATCTCTCAAGAAATTCTTTTAAGAACTCTGGATTTTGGCCTTCTTTTTTCAACTTCTGATAAATCAATAAGTATCTTAAAGAGTTAATGCTAATTTCAACAAATCTATCTTTATATTCATTTATCTATTCAAGTTCTGTATTTTGAGAAGCCAAAGATTGTTGATCTGGATTTAAAGACCAAGACTCTAGAAGGGTAATTTTGTCCTATGGTACCATGTTTGGTATTGCTAATCTAGAATTAACTAGATTAGTTTGAAACAATGTTATTTCTCCTCTTTTGTCTTTTACAAAATATTTTAGGTCAATATTTGGCTAAATGGTATTCATTAACTTAAAATATACTCTTTAAATAAGAGTAATATTGTTGGTTCCTTCTTCCATATCAAAAATATGAGTTTTGATGTCAACCTTTAAGGTTCTTAAGACATTATAAATAAAAAAATTTGAAAACAACTAAAATAAATTGGTCCAACATTTAAAGATGTTTCTACACATCCTAATATGGAATCTGAAAATCTTTTATGTTTCTTGTCTCTTACACATAAGATAATTGAATTATTTAATCCCTCTCTTGTAAGAGATTTTTTTTTCTATACATGTAAATAGTTAAATTTTTCTTTATATGAACCTATAAGATTTTGTGAAAGTAAACTTATGTTGAGTGATTTGCCTGTAAGAGGAAGGGTCTGCTCTATAAGTTTTGTTATACAATCAGACTTAAGAGAAAAACTACCTTTATAATATACTTGAGATGCTCAATATTTTGGAACATTTCAATTTTGCAAATGTTTTTCAATATTTTAAATTTTTATAATTTTTTTTTTGGGTATGGATTTTGAACTTGAACTACTTGAAGATGAAGGTCTAGTACGTCTAGATAAAGATCTTACTTATCTTGCCATGGTGAAAGATAAAAGAATGCTTACTGATATGATAAAGGTTTGCCAAAGTACCAAGCTATATTACTTGATCCACTGGGTCTTACTTATAATGGCTTGATGAAGACTTAAAGCATCTCGAAGTCTTTCTTAATATTTGGAGAACTAAGAGAAATCTCTTCTATATTTCAATTATTTAACCTTTTCTTAGTTGTCTATACTACAAATTGTAAAGATAAGAAAATTGAAAGAACTAAAGGATAATTTTATTGAAACTGAAGGATATATTACAAAAGCCTTATTTACATTCAAGAGAAAACACTTAAAAGAAAATCAATAATGATAAAATTAGCAATATTTACCTTATATAGGCAAAGCAAGCTCAATACATGACAAATTAAATAATTTACTACTACTTTTTTAAAGATGATTTAATAAAGTAATGATGATTCTAGCATGTGACATGTGACCTACTTTCTTGGAGATTTGTCTTGAATAAGATTTCTTTGGGGAAGGCAGTGTTGAATAGTCCAAGATGGGAAATTTTAAGTAAGGTTGGTGTATTTTTCAACTTTTAAGTTGGACTAGTTGGATTTTGTTATTTAGAGGTTGTTTTAAGAAAGATCTAGATCTAATTTGTAATTAGAGTTAGCTCCTTAAAACAAAGGCAAAAAGTTTTTCTAGCTTTTTGGAAATCTATTATTCTCCTTTACCTTTTCTTTTTTATTGTTCAATTAATGAATCCAATTTAGCTTTACCTTTTTTGTCTTTAACAAGTATTTTTTTAATGATTGAAATAATTCAATAATTTTAAAGTCCTCAAATACATCTAGTGGTGCCTTTTCCCACCACCTAGCAAATGAACACTCGGTAAGACAGGGAAATGTTTAAGTAAATATGACCATATAACCTCATTTGAATATCCATGAGAACTTATGTAGTGATACAAAGAACATTAATTCATCTTCTCCATCTACTATATTATCTTTGTTAAATTCTTCAATTTGATCATATGCCTTTATGACAATTTTTGGAAAAATATTCCAATTAGCTCCAAAGAATGAAAACTAGTTTTGAAACCAGTTTGTAAAATCATGAAAAGTATAATAATTATCTCTTTTAAATTGAACATACCAAGTATGGGTTTTTTAGGGTATAAGAGTAAAAGGATGGGCAAGCAAAATGACACATTGAATCTGAAATAGTTTTGCACATCCCAATAAATGCTTCAAAGATCCTTCAGCTTATTAGTTGATTAAAGGTATTGAGCCAAATTCTCTCCAAAAAGGCTTTATCGCTTCACTTCGTGCTTTATCATTTTCTTGCTCGAGCAATAAGATTATTAGTTCGACACTTTAAATTTTTGCTTAGATTTTAAAGTTATATTTTCATGCTTAACCAAATTTCATTTCTTTTCATGATAGCTCTTAATCTCACTTTTCAACATCTTAATTTTTAGTCATAAACTTTTGGTAAATCCATGTATTCTCGTATCTTATTTTATTTGTTTTATTTTGTTCTTTTATAGCAAACATGCATAAAGAAGTAGCGACTAGGGAAATGAGAAAAGTAACCTTCACCCACTTTATGTTCTTCTTGGGAAATTCCCCAATACCCAACTTATTCAAATCAAGAAGAAAGTGTGAGCTCAAGCTCACCCGTAAAGAAGAGCTTCCTTTTGAGGATGAAGATATGCCTAAGACTCCTACTATATCTACATCTCGATCATAAATCACTCAAACCATTAGAATGAGTATCCCTCACTCTTAAATATCAGTTACAAGAGAATGAAGAAAGAAATCTTGACAAAGAGGAACCGAGGAGCCAACTTGTCGAACCAAGGGTTAAAATGCCAAAGTGGTCACCAATGGTTTGACTCCAAAGGATGAAGAGGCTTAAAAAATATTACATACCTCAATTTGTTAACATAATGATCCCTAATTTGGATACATCGGATAGCAAAACCTCACTTGAAGGATGGATAACTATTCATGAAAATACATTTTAGCTCAAGCTCATGTTTCCCTTGTATACTTTTATTAGGAAATATTTGACGAGGATACAGCTTATGCTAGGCTAGTTAATTCAAAATGGATGGATAACCATTCATGAAGCGTATATGTTGAAATAAAACCCGTGATATGAGAAGGGTTTATATGTCAGCCACACAAGATCGAGGTTTCAACATTGTGCTTTCAAACAATGAGAAGAACTGGAAGTAAGATTTCTTTGTTTCTAGTATATGGAAGATAGATGATAGTAATGAGAGGCTTATAAGGAGTTCTTGAGATGATTTGAAGCTCGTAATTAGGAACATGACCTCCTACATAACCATATCAAGCTTTGAGGCCAAAGAAGAGCTTACTAGTATACAGAATTATCTGCCCGAGCCTAGACCTTGGAAAGAACTTGTAGCCATACTACACTTTATTTTCATGTGGGTTGATCGCCACACATGAAGTGTGCACAATGAATACGCAAATATACGTATCGCAACAAGTAATACAATGATAAGAAAAGATCGTTACCACATAGATTATTTTATTAGAAATTAATTTTTACAACTAAAAAAATAAAAATCAATTTTTTTGTTTTTTTAGATTTTAAGGAAGCAAAATTAAAATAACTAAAAATAAATACTAATAATTAATTAAATCAGAATTGATATCTAAAAAGATATATGAGAAAATATCTAGGAATACTTAATCCCCCAATTTTCTAAACTTGTGAATCGCTAAAATCCCCTCAATATAATAACAATTAATTAAATAATCAATTGATACTACTACAAAATGTGGCATTTAAGTCGATATGTAAAGTCAATTTTTGGAGAAAATTGACTTATAATCAATTTAAAGTCAGTTTGTTGAAAAATTGACATTATATGTAGCGTCGATTCTACGTGTCAACCGACGCTTCGTAAAATTACTCGTTAATTTTTTTATTTTAACAGTTTTTAAAATTGAAACAATTTTTTTTTATTTTTTTATCAATTATTATTTTATTTGAACTATTTAAAATTGAATTTAGATATATAGTATAATTTTTTTTATTTTTTTTAGTCAATTGGTTTTTAAAATTATATAATTTATATAATTTAGTGTATTTTTTTGGATACTTTTATGTACATGTTTTTCATACGTAGTTATCGAAATTGGATAGGATGAAAAACACAATACAGAAAATTTCTCAAAAAAATATAAAAGGTCTATAGTTAAATCTTAAAAAATAATTGACCAAAAAAATTAAAAAAAAATTATATTATTTAATTTCAATTTTAAAAATAGTTAAAATAAAAAAATTAACGAGTAATTTTACGTAGCGTCGATTGACACGTAGAACTGACGCTACGTCCTCGTGTAATGTCAGTTCAACACATCAACCGATGCTATCCACGTGTATTTTTCTATTTCTCTTCTTTCTTCTCAATCAGAAACATCATTTTTAATGTGCAGCACCTAAAAAACTAAAAATCGAGCTTCACCTCTTCCACCATTTCGCATTTTTTGGCCACCTACGACTACCATTTCCAACTCCGTTTAATGGGCTTTCTTTCTCTTCAAATTATCTTCCAAATCTCCTATTTTTTTAGCGAAATACTCAAATTTTTTATAATCATTTTCTCACTTACAAAACATATTTTTTTCTTCATTTCCTTCATTTTGTCACTTCATTTACTCTTGTAAGTATTTATAATAATCCTACACACTTATTATTCACTTTGCGTTATTTTTTGTATAATTTTTTGATTTATGTATGTTTTGTATTATGCATGTTATTATTTGTTTGACTGATTTTCTATGAAAATAGTATCTAGATGTTTAGGTTTGAGGGACTAGAATATTTACCGTATGTGGATAAATTTATTTACATATAAATAATTATATTTTATTTAATAAAAGTAATACAATTTTAAAATGATTAAAACGATAATTTTTTGTATTATATATATTTTGGTAAATATTCTAATAATTACGGGATTCATATATAATAATACTTGAAATATATTGATTGGATACATATTTAATATGCTTAATGTCATTAATAGAAAATGAACAAATCTTCGATGTCAAAGTGTAGAATTGAGCATGACCACATTTCTAGAGTTGAAAGTTTCATGGAATTTGCTTGTAGAAATAGTAATAATGAATAATAAAGATATGGCATATACAAGCGAATATTAATAATTTTATTAATTTTACTATTGAATAATAAAGATGTTTAAATATGGAAAATCATATACACTTGTGTTTTTGTAGGTTCCACAACAAAATGATGAAGTCATGTGTGGTTATTATGTCATGAAGTTTATGAGTGAAATCATCACAAATATCAAAATTCTAATTGAAGATGTGGTAATATCTTTTACCAATATAGATTTTTAACATATATGAGTTATTTTTTATGAATTCATGAAATTACATTCTTATTTTGAATTTAAATACATGTAGTCTTTGGTTGAAACATGACGGGCTATGACCTACAAATTTTTGATGCTTTATGAGAGGAATGAGCAGAACACATGGTTCAAATTATATCATCACAAGAAGAATCATGAGAAGATTATGATGATCTTGAATAACATATGACAAGATAATGGTAATTTTTATAATGCTTTAATTTCTTTATTCCTGTGTCTGAATTCCCTTGTTTGATGGATGTTTATGTGTTCATGTATTTAAGGGAATGCATTGTTTTATGAACCTATTTTTTGCCCAAAATTCATCTCATCTCTCTTGCGTAGTTCCCTTATGACAACATCATGGTAGTCACTGGCCAGCCAAGTACAGGAAAACCACCAAGAATCATCATTCCAGTGTAATATCATGAATTCATAAAAAATAACTTATATATGTTAAAAGATTATTAGAAGAGATTACCACATCGACACTCTAGTGATATAATAATAACTTTATCCCTTCGAAATCATATTAGTACTGTATTAATCTTTTGTCTATAAATATGAAGCTATCTAGAATCAAATTGGTATTTTTAATGTTATAATGAGCTCTAAATATGAAGTCAAGTGTAACTTCAATTTTTTACTTGGGTGGGTTGAGTTTTGGTGCCCATAAACTTATGGAATAACTGTTTTTTGTCCAACCAACCCAAGTAACAAATTAGACACTACTACAAAAATAGGCATTAAAGTCGGTTCGCTGAACCGACTTTAAATTTAGTGACTTAAAATGTAAAGTCGGTTCATCGTGTGAGCCAGAGCTTTAGGAAATAAGAAATCGGTTCATCCTGGCGAACCGACTTTACATACATATTTTTTCTTATTTTTCGTATTATTCAATATATATAGCATAAAAAAACTAAAATTTAAATAATACAAATAATTAAAAATTTAAATATATTTAATTACTTGATAATTAAATTTATTACAAAAACAAATAATGTATATATAATACATATAGTTAACTTAAATTACAAAATAAAATAATGTCGTCAAAGTGTAATTATGCGATCGAGTAGCTTGGTTGGCTTAGAATCTTGATTGGCCTTCTGAAGCATTATGACAAAAAAGCAGGCGATCCATATAACAATTTATATTCCCTACATGCATAAGCACGTAAAACATCCATCAAACAAGCAGTCTAAACTTCAGACATACGAATAAAGAAATTAAATCATTATAAATATTACCATAAAAAAGAGATTACCACATATAGCGACATTCGACGAACTCATATTAGCACTTTATTAATCATTTGTCTATATATATATATGAAGTTATCTGGAATCTCTGCTAGTATTTTTAAATGATATATATAATGAACTCTAAATATGAAATCAAGTGTAGCTCAGGTTCTTACTTGGCTTGTGTGAGTTTTAGGGCCCCCTTAAGCGGAGTTGCGTTCATGGGCACTAATACTCATACAAACCAAGTAAAAATCAGTTACTTGATTTCATATTTAGAGTTCATTATATATCATTAAAAATACTAGCGGAAATTCGGATAAATTCATATTTATAAACAAATGATTAATAAAAGTGCTAATATAATTAAATGAAAATAGGAAAGAGATATGAGATGTAGTTTGGGCCAAAAATGAGGTCCATAAAACAATGCATCCTCCTAAATACATGAGCATATAATCATCAATCAAACAAGTGATTTTTCTGAGGAATAGATAGAGAAATTAAATCATTAAAAGTTTCTTGTCGTAGTCATATGCTATTCAAGATCATCGAATCTTCTCCTGATTCTTCTTGTGATGATATAATTTGAAGCATATATACGCCCATTCTCTCGTAAATCATCAAAAATTTCAGATCATGCTTGTCTTGTTCCAACCAAAGAACTACATGTATTTAAAATCAAAATAAGAATATAATTTCATTTATTTACAAAAACAAACTCAAATATGTTAAAAAAATTATGTATATGGATAAAGATATTACCACATCATCAATTGGAATTTTGATATTTGTGATGATTTCACTCATAAACTTCATGACATAATAACCACACATGACTCCATTATTTTGTTGTGGAACCTACAAAATTTAAGTGTACATGATTTTTCATATCTTTATTATTCAATTGTAAAATTAATAAAATTATTAATATTGACTTATACATACCATAACTTTTGTCCATTTAAGCTTATGAGATTTTTTGAGGGCAATGCCTCGAAACTTGTTCCACAACTTCCATGCCCTATCAAGGTTTAAAACGGTTAGTTTTTATTAAATATTACAAAAAATTATAGAAGAAACTAATATGTAACTATAACTCATACATTTCAACAATTGTTGTTGTATCTTTACTCAGTTCTATAGAAGCTGAGTCACAATACCAAGCATGATTATTAAACATATCAATGATGACCAACATCCAATGATCTTGGCCTTGTTCAAACCTTAATAGCCAAGGGATTATCAACTTTTGATTTACATTAGCGTTAATGCTCTATCACATGGTGTTTAGCTCGATGCTAACATCCTTCTCTTGATATTGATTGACATATGAAGAATGATAGAACATTGCTAAATGTGATGAATGATTATGTTGAAGTCGATAATAACACGCCCTATATAAATGATATATATATAATTAGATAATATAAATATAATTATATATGTTCTACATAAATAAAAGAAAAATAAATAGATTGAGGACTCACCTTGTCCACACTTGAATTATACTTAAATCGATCATTTGATATTCAAATAGTTGCAATAAGCACTCGATCGATATATACGTTTTGGCGAGGTCTACACAGAAATTTCTATAGGAAGTGACCTGATCCATCCATCATTTATGCTAGATGCCCTCCCAATAGTCATCAAGTGCCAAGATTTCTCTCTTGAATTTTTAACGCAGCATAAATATGACTATACTTTTCCAAAGGCTTCTTGAATGACTTGGTGCGGGATGATTGGCCACTAGACATAGATTTAGCATGAGATACTTGCTTTGTATCTCTTAATGTGCCGCATTTAAGAGATGCGGTATAATAGACTAAAAAAAAGTATTATATATGGATTTTATTAGTAACAATATAAGATATAATAAAATAATAGTAAACAAGTGTTATATTTTAAGTTAAAAAATAGTACCACGTCAAAATTTAGAACAACTTGAATCGGCCAAAAGCCACATCTTGTCCAGCACCATTGATTTGTGGTAGCATCGAAGCGGAGGTAGTGGACAATCATGAAACAATGATTGGTCGATTACTATTTGCCAATGATTAGGCAAATATTGATTATGAATCATCCGATCATCGCTCAATTGTTGTACCGTTCCAATAGCAACATAGTCCGTTGACGAAGGATGTTTCAACAAATATTTCATATTACGTAAAAAATTTAAGTGTTAAAAAAATACAACATATAATAAGAATTTAAAAATAATAGATTATATACAACGAAATTAAAATCTTACCACATATGATTCATCAAATAAAAGAGGACTCTACGTGTGGGGTAGCTATTGGATGTACATTCTCACCAAGATGTTCATCTTGGTTTGATTTATAGTAAGAATGTGCAGATTGCATCGGAGAAAATGAACCACTACTTGATTGCATATGCATTCTGGCATATAGTGAGGTCCAAATGGGATGGCTATATCCCCTACTTGGATGTAGTTTGAGCACAATGAGATTGCATGGGTGGCGTGTCATGTATGGTGGCAAGCCTGTCATGGTGGTGGCGTAAGCTTGGCATGAATGTGGCATGAGCCCGTGGAAGGTGGTATGCACGGCATGGATATGGGCTGCACTTGGCCAATATGGCATGCCACTGGTTGTAGCATGATGCCATGGTTGACATTTGTTGTGATTGATGTTCTTTTAGAGTGGCAATCTCACTCATGTGAAGCCTTAAAAGGAGTTGAATTCTTCTTCAATTTTAGTATACTTCTCTTACTTGCAGGCTTTTGTTTTGGAATGTTAAAATACTCCATAGAACCATCATATTGGCTACCTCCCCTAACACGACCGGGATGTTCACGCCGTAGAATGCATGATATAAAGCATCTCTTCCACGCTCTTCGATTATTTCACCCCTGGATATTTTTTCTTGAGCTCTCTACAAATAATAAGTCATCAAACATATCATTCATTATTATATCAATTATTAAATATCATTAAGACTTTTATCAACCAAAATTACTAACCAACTTATTTAATTGTTCTTCTCCTCGTTGAGTCATCGGTCTTGAATTCTTCGTTTTGGGGGTCTTTTTTCTATGTATAATTCGATTCGGTGTAGTCTGCAATTCAGCTTCCTACATAAATTATGAAAATTTTATTAACAATAACATGAAATTAAATTGAGGAAAATAAATATAAAAATATTTATAAATTAAGATAAATTAATAATACCATTCTATATCTAACTTCAGGATTTGAAGACCTCCCAGTACGGTTAGGAAGAATGTTATGCATTTGTACATTCTGATGATCTTCTCTAATAATTTGAAATTCATCTTTACGTCTATAATCCACAAATTCTTTCCAAACTTGAGGTGTAATCCAGGGGTGTCCTTCAGGAATTTTGTAGATTTCATTCTCATCAAGTGTTTCCAAATATGGAAACACATAATTTCTTGCCAATCGGAAGTCTTGTATTCCTTCCACGCCTTTATTTGCAATTTTATAACACTTGCCCTTCCAAATCATCGACTTTATAACGATTATTAAAAACACGGTACAAAAGATTAGATATACACCTAATATAATATATATATATTGATTATAAAATATAAGAGACTTCACGAATGGTTATCCATATTTTGAACTTTTACGCTTCGTCAACCTCGGACCAATCATTTATATTGATTGGTATCTTGAACTTGCAAGTCGACCAATAGAGGATTTCAATTGTTGACCATTTTCCTCTATTGGATTACCGGTAGCATCAAATAGAATAGGTATTCTATCATCTGGGTTAAGTGGAGCATCGGGTATAATTGTGACCTCTTCTTTTCAAATACTGATGGATCATTTGGATCTCTGATCTCTGTTGTTCGAATATCCATGAAATATCTCAAAACAAGGAAGAAATATAAATTAATTGATAATTTTAGGAACATACATATATATAAGAGTTATTACAACAATATAGAACATACGTTATGTTTAAGTAGGTTGTTGATCATATACATATATTCCTTCCATGATCATTTCGAGCCCGTGACGAAGAATCATCATCATCATCAATTAGATCATCACATACATTAGGCAATTTATTTGAGAAATTACTAATATTGGTTAATGTATCAAGCATAGAGGCATGATCTTCTACAACATCACAATGGTAAAACTCTTTTATGGAGCGTTAACCACAACGGACCATCTTGAATCAATGCGATCAGCTCATAAAATACTTGTTTTGCATGAAGTGCTAACGTGAAAGGATCATCGGTGTGACTTATCACTGGATAAATTTACAAGGGTAAATCCAAACTCATCTATTTTATAGCCCATTGATAACATCTTCGACCCCAATCACACAAAAGCTGTTTCATGGAAGACCTCAAATCCAATTCCCAAATCTCTTATATTATACCATAATATGTTCTATCAGAAAGAAATCTGGATTAGCATCTTTTGAGCGGCAGAATTGCATAGTTTTGTGCAACCATCTTCACCCCACTATTTTGATTTACTCGGACTTTGTCCCTAGCTTGAGTCGTAAACCTCGATCCATTTATTGTGAAACTATAAAATGATTTGACATCAAATTTTTTGGCCCGTATGCAAGCCATTGTAAACTTTCGATATTTTATGA
Source organism: Hippophae gyantsensis (assembly GCA_030763125.1). Taxonomy (NCBI): domain Eukaryota; kingdom Viridiplantae; phylum Streptophyta; class Magnoliopsida; order Rosales; family Elaeagnaceae; genus Hippophae; species Hippophae gyantsensis. The sequence goes on along the minus strand of CM061038.1, from coordinate 16,356,856 downwards.
TTGGGTTTCTTGAGTTCATCTCGAATCTATGTATACAAAAACACAAAATGTGTTTAGAGCAAAGTTTTAAAACATTGAATAGATATAGGAAGATACATGCATGAATTTTTGTTTGTGATACTTACGTGGTTCGAAACCAATTAATAAGCTCTCGCTTATGTTCATCATACAACCATTTTTCTCCACCTTTTTTTATACCGAGGATCGATCTTCAATAAGTTTAAATGCATCCTGTAATGTTATTAAATATATATTAAATTATATATCATCATTAATAGTTAAATAAAAAATGATTTTTGCAATCATGAAACAATGAACATCACTTACTCTACATGTACGGTTGTGCCTCATTATTATTTACCAAAATGATTCGGTGTGCTTTTTCCCATCGAGTGCGATCAATAAATAATTTCTTACTTCCACCAAGCATAGGGTTACCTACTTGGATCATGTGACGTTCTAAGAACAACTTGTGCGTAAGATTCCCAATTTCAGTGCAACCACTAAAGTATTCGAACAAAACTCAATGGCCTCTTCGAATGTAGCGTTCCACCATACATCCTTGGTCGATTTTTATTTTTTACATATCCTTTAAGGACTTGCATATATCTCTCAAAAGGATACATCCACCTTAAGTAAGTAGGACCACACAATTGAAGCTCTCGAACTAAATGAACACATAAGTGAATCATTATATCGAAGAAAGAAGGAGGAAAATATTTTTCAATTAGACACAAAGTCTCTACAATTTCTTTCTCAGTAAAGAATTTAACTTCGCCAATTGATATAGATTTCTTGCATATTGTATTGAAGAATGAACAAAGCCGAATTATTGATAATCGAACATGTTTTGGAAGAATTGATCTAATAGCAACCGGTAATAAGCTGTTGCATTAAGATATGGCGATCATGTGATTTCAATCCATCTGATCTCTTATCGGTGATAGACACAAAATTTCTTAAGTTGGATGAGTAACCATCGGGAACTTTCACACCCTCCAAACATTTACAAAACACATCCTTCTCTTTTGTTGACATTGTATATGATCTTTGGTGGTAAGTATGTTTGATTCTTATCATTTTCCACTCTTGGTTCCAATTCAAGTCGTATGCCTAGTTTCTTTAAATCTAATCTTGCCCTAATTCCATCCTTTGTTTTTCCAGGTATATTAAGTAAAGTACTAATCAAGCTCTCACATAAAGTTTTCTCAATGTGCATGACATCTAAGATGTGACGAATGTGTAGGTCTTTCCAATAAGGTAATTCCCAAAATATTGATTTTTTTCCAACAACCATGGTAAGTCGGTTCAAACTCTTTTTCATTTTCACCCATTTCATTAGTTGACCTCTTTCGTTTCCCTACCTTAGTGAGTTTTTTTTTCATCTTTCTATATCGTTTGAATGTCATCCCATTCAATTGCCTTAATATCTCAATACCTCGCAAAGGTCGAGTTGCTTGATCATGATCTTCTTCACCATCGAACGGTTTCTTTTGGTATCTAAACTTGTGTCCAGATGGCAAAAATCTTCTATGTCTTCTATAAGACATCTTTTGTCCGTGAACAAGATAAGTTGCAGAAGTTCCATCACTACATATAGGACATCCCTTGTAACCTTTTGTTGCATGTCCTGATAAGTTTCCATAGGCAGGAAAATCATTAATTGTCCATAAAAGGACCCCCTTCAAGTTAAAGTATTCTTCTTTATATACATCGTAAACATTTACACCATCATTCCACAACGTCTTTAAATCATCTATCAGAGGCTGCAAATATACATCAATATCAACACCGGGTTGTTTCGGTCCTGAGATCAATAATGTTAACATCATGAATTTTCTTTTCATACACAACCAGGAGGAAGGTTGTATGTTACCATAATTCTTGACTATATCTACTACTAAGGGAACTATGTGGATTAATTCCATCAGCAGCAATAGCAAGACGAAGATTGCACGGATCAGATGAAAATTGAGGAGATAAATTATCTACTACTTTCCAATTTGGAGAATCACAAGGATGACGTAGCACCCCATCATCATATCGATTATCTGAATGCCAAGTCAACATCTTTGATGTATATTTACTATTGAACAACCTTTGAAAGCGAGGAATTGGAGGAAAGTACCAAAGAACCTTTGCAGGCACACCTTTCTTATGTGTTGTACTCTCATTTGTACCATGTTTCCATCTCGATTCTTTACACATAGGACAATCATGTAATGTCTCATATTCTTTTCTATAAAGAATGCAATCATTAGAAAAAGCGTGAATCTTATGATATTCCATGCCAAATCGACTAAGAGATTTCTTCACTTCATACATTGAAGATGGCAATTCAATACCCTCAGGAAACATATCGACTAGTAGATTTAGTAATTCTGTGAATCCCTTATCAGAAAAACCATGTTTTGCCTTCACATTGTACAAATGAACCAATCCCGACATTTTAGTGTATTTTTTGCATTTTGGATACAACGGTTTTTCGGCATCTTCTATAAGTTTATTAAAGGTTTCGGGATCATCCTCTCGTAATTCATCTTCAACATCATGAAACATATTTTTAAATGTACATTATGATAAGATGTATGTAATCCACTCACATTCTTATTTATCTTTTTTACATGAATATTATCAATATTTTCTCCATGATAATACCAACATTTATAGCTTAATAGAATACCATTACGGATAAGGTGATACTTAACCTCATCAAATTCATGAAATCGCTCATTTTTACATTTAACGACATGGGCGAATCATACTAGTTCCAGATATTACTATTTCTACAAGCAAATTCCATGAAACTTTCAAGTCGAGAAATATAGTCTTGCTCAATTCTACACTTTGACATCCAAGATTTGTCCATTTTCTATTAATGACATCAGATAAACATATTACTTAATTATGTATACAATGAATATATTTGAAGTATTATTATATATAAATTTCCTAATTATTAGAATATATATCAAAACATACATAATGCAAAACAATTATCATTTTAATCATTTTACAAAATCATTTATATACAAGCAAAATAAAACAAACTGAATATTAATATGTCAAAAATTCTACTTGATAATTATTTATTATCCACTACATTAAATATATATAATCCATCAAAACCACAACATTTCGATATTATTTCCACATAAAATAAGTCAAACAAAATAAAAAACATATCTACATCAAAAATTTATACGAGAAAAACTACAAAATTCTACTTGATAATTATTTATTATCCATACGATAAATATATATAATCCATCAACACCACAACATTTCGGATATTATTTCCACATAAAATAAATCAAACAAAATAAAAAACATATCTACATCAAAAATTTATACAAAAACTACAAAATTCTACTTGATAATTATTTATTATCCATACGATAAATATATATAATCCATCAACACCACAACATTTCAGATATTATTTCCACATAAAATAAATCAAACAAAATAAAAAACATACCTAAATCAAAAATTTATACAGAAAAAATTGTAAAATTCTACTATAATTATTTATTATCTATGCAAAATAATTATATATAATCCATCAAAACCACAACATTTTAGATATTATTTCCACATAAAATAAGTCAAACAAAATAAAAAACATATCTACATCAAAAATTTATACAGAAAATGGGTATAAAAAAATTGTAATATTTCGCTCAAAAAAATAGTAGATCTGAAAGATAATGAGAAGAGAAATATAACTTACAAAATGACGTTACGAATGGTGGTCGGAAGTGGCCGGAAATTTAGAAAGAAGGTGGCGTGCGGTGTAGGAAAATGGAGGAGAGAGAGGAAGAAATTGGAGGAGAGAGAAAGGAAAATAGTTTCTGCGTAAAATTTGCCCGAAATCTGATTATATTACGTGGGTAGCGTCGGTTCTCCATGTCAACCGACGCTAGCCACGTGGGTAGCGTCGGTTGACGCGACCAACCGACACTATCCACGTCGGACGTAGCATCGGTTCTCCACGTCAACCGACGCTACGTCCGACGTGGATATCGTCGGTTTTACACCGAACCGACTTTAAATTCATTATAAGTCGGTTTTACACCGAACCGACTTTAAATTCATTATAAGTCGGTTTTTTCCAAAAACCGACTTTACACAGCGACTTAAATACCTCTTTTTGTAGTAGTGAGAGTTACACTTGACTTCATATTTAGAGCTCATTATAGCATTAAAAATACTAGCTTGATTCCAGATAGCTTCATATTTATAGACAAAAGATTAATACAATGCTAATATGATTTCGAAGGGATAATGTTATTATTATATCACTTGGGTGTCGATGTGGTAATCTCTTTTACTAATCTTTTAACATATATAAGTCATTTTTTGTGAATTCATGATATTACATTCTTATTTTTAAATTAATTACATATATTTCTTTGGTTGGAACAAGTGGGGCTATGATATGTATATTTTTGATGATTTACAAGAAGAATGGACATAACACTTTGTTCAAATTATAACATCAGGAGAAGAATACGATGATCTTGAATAACATAGGACAACATCATGGTAATATTTATAATGCTTTAATTTCTCCATTCATATGCCTCTAAAGTTTAGAGTACTTGCTTGATGAATGTTTATGTGCTCATGTATGTAGGGGAATGAATTGTTATATGGACCAGCTGTTTTTTGCCCAGTTTCCTTGTCACTATGTTGGTGATTCTAAGCCAACCAAGCTTGCTCTCCTTGAAATAAAGTGAGAATATCACAGAATCTATGATACTTTGACGACATCATTTTATTTGTAATTTAAGTTAAATATATATATGTGTATTGTATATAAACTATTTTTTTGTAATAAATTTAATTATCAAGTAATTAATTATATTTAATTTTTCAATTATTTGTATTATTATTTAAACATTGTTAAACTGATTTTGGTTTTTTTCTACTATATGTGATCGAATACAGGTTATTAGTATAGTAGAAAGTGCGTAAAATATGTATGTATATATATATTAAATTTGATTCACGTGTTAAATCAACTTTAAACGTAAAGTCGGTTCAATGCGTGAACCGACTTTAATGCCCGATTTTGTAGTAGTGTGAATCTAACCTAGCATGTATTCTTCTCTCAAGTAAACTACACACTATATAGTAATTAATTTAATCACACTCTTATGCCAATTAAATTTTATACTATTCATTAAGTTCATCAATCATGGATCACATACATAAGAATTTATACATCTCTTCCTAGAAACTATACATGTTATTTAATCAAGACAAACAATTAAATAATTCTCTCAAATCTATTTAATTGCCTCTATAGATAAATTGTTGGCCAAACAATTAATAGCATACAAATCAGATTAAATAATATAATTAAATTAAAATTATAAATGAGGAAAAATATAAGATCATCATATAGTAAAAATTGGGTTCATAAGATCCTTAGATTAATAAATTAGCTGCTTATAATTGTGTTCTTAAAGCTTATATTTTTCATAAAGGAAGACATAAAAATTGATAAAGAAAAGAGTAGAAGAAGAAATACAATCAATCTTTTGAATTATAGAATTAATCTCCTCTTGAATCTCCACTAAAATTGTGTCCCCTCTTAAATTTTTTGGTATTTTTCTCTCTTTTTAGCTCCAAAAATTGACCAAAATTATGCTAATGATGGCCACTTCGGGTTTATGGAGTGATTAGGGACTTAAATATTGCTCAGGTGTGATATGGATTTTCAAATCAACTTCAAATTAAGGGCTACCATCAAAACAAGCAAAACTGACAACACCAGTCAATCACAGCGCAACACGTGGCACAAGGAATTCATTGGGCCAATCAGGACGCAATGCATGGAAGTGGAGATCGGTCAGAGTTAGCGCTGGCAGAGTCAACAACACACGGTGCAACGTGATTCACAAAAACGGATAGCATGGCACACTGGTGGAACACACGAAGCAATGGTATAGCGACAAGTGGAAACAAAGTTTGACTGAGCCCAAACTTGGATTGAACGTCGTGCTGAAACGTGCACGTGTTTCATCCTCCTCACATGTAGCGTAGTGTGATTCGATGTCCCTACTTGAGTGGCATCTACGTGGCTTGCCCAGTCAGTTTCTTTGCTTGCATGGCATGTCACGTGGTAACTCTTTGATTGGTCCTGAGTTAAAAATTCATAAAATAATCCAGAAAAATTCTAGAGAAATCCCAAAAATTAAATTTTCACCCTTTTTCTCTAAAAATTTTATATTTTAATATTTTTAGCCCTAAAAATACTATTTATTTAATAAAATAAGTAAATATTAAGTAAAAACATGCGCTAATGACTTTACTTTCATAGAGTCATCATAGGTTCATGAGACCGAGCTCTATTCTCATCCAAATAGAATAATTCATAAGCCTCGAACACTAGCTCGATGTAAGACTCTACGTGGTGACTTTTCAGGGTGGATTTGAAACAGTGCCAGATAAGATGGTATTTATCAGCTAATCTCTTTTGCAACTCATGCTTTAAGTAAATTTTTTCTTTTTTGATGTTCTAACTCTTTTCTTTTTGGATTTTTTAGTAATAGAGTTTGATCCCAAAGTCTTCTTAGCCCAATTTTCCAATCAAAAATGTATAGATACACAAAAAGGCATGGTCTCTTCAAAAAATGTAGGCTCTACAAAGGGAAAAAAGAGGAGCAAGAGCTCGAGCAAAGACAAACTTGATGCTTCATCTTAAGCCAAAAGGAAAAAAAGACAATAAGCATTATTATTGAAGGGCCCATTCTTCCTCCCTTAGGTTTGAAGGTTATGGCTAAACACCACTACAATAAACACCTATTCTAGTCTCCTCGAGTTAATAGACACCATTTTCAGGTGCTTGATATTTAGGAAAAAGAGTCATTGAAAAGTTAGCCTAAGGTGAGATTCAGGGTATGGCTCCACATCATGTAGACCATTTTGTTCACTACCTCTCACACATGGCTATTGAGAAAGAACTCATCATTATGAGTGAGGACATTAATCCTACTCTTGTAACGAGTAGGCTTCTTTTTAAGGTAAGTTCTTCCTTGTACTTTTATGTTGCTCGAGTCTCTTACACATAGATCTCATTCTCACTTTACCTTTTTTTAAGGCTTAGCTGATGCATGAGCTTAGTAGTGTGAGAGGTGTTGAAAAAAATCAAGGTTGGGCTCGAGAAGGAGCAACAAAGCCATGCTTCTACTCAAGTCAATATAATCAGGCTACTTGCCACGACCAATAACTAGAAGGTGAGGCCATTGACAAAGAGGAGAATTTGACTTTTGTTTCCAATGAGCTCAATGAATATGTAAGGCAACTCAAGGTAGTTAAAAAAGAAGAGAAAAAAGTCATAGTAGAGAATGAAGCTTACAAGCATGTGTTGGAGGCTGCTAGGTACAAGCTAAAGGATACCATGCATGGGTTTAAAAAAAACAAAGCATGATCTGGGTGCTATTATTGAGTTGGTTGTGATGATCCAGTCTTGTGATGATGCAAGAACCTCAAGCATGAGTGTTGTAGTCACAATGTTTCCTCCAGGTGATCTTTCTTAAGCCTTTCTTGCTGCTACTACAACAACATCACAATTCCTCTCTTATAAGGAATCTTATGATTTAAAATTGAAAGGATTGATTTGTGTTCCATAACTTGAAAAGAATGTAACCTCAGTCAAGCAATTATGCATAGATACTTATATGCCTATATAATTCTTTCCTAACATATTTACCGTGAAGGATTTGAGAACCAGTAGAGGCGAGGATGCAGATAGAGCAAAAGAGATTCACTTACCTATTTTGTCCATGGATGACATGACTAGAGGTGAGGACGACTGGTTGGTGTTGGAGGCAACGCGAGGATGGTTGAGTGTGCTTAAGGGGACGACAAGGATGCATATAGGATATTAGGGTTCGAAGAGTGAAATCGGTTCGTGAGCGAGAGGAACGGCTAGTTTTGTTACATATATAATGTGTCGATTAAATTAAGTTTTTAATATATTATTAAAACTGGTCTGCTCTGGTCCGACAGATTTAAAAATTAGTATAATCGGACCAGACTATTTGAAAAAGCAATTTTAGTTAATACAAATCGAGTCTGACTATTTGATTTATAAAATTGTTCGAACCGATCCAATATGATATGATTTTTCAGTTTAATTCGATTTGATCCGATTTTTAGACACCTCTACTTGACACAGTTGACCATCACTAAGAGTGTCGACCAACACCAACTATCAAACATTCAACAAACAAAAATGTAAAAAAGATAAGGATAAAAAATAAATTTAAAACTAAACTATGTAGTTTTTACCAAAATATTATTTAATACCAAAATGTATCAAAATTTTAAAAATCAAAGGACTCAACCTCTAATGATTGTAGGTAATAAAAGAAAAACAAAAAAAAGGAATGAAATAATATATTTGCATCAAATTGTTATAAAATAATAATTAATATTTTAGTTTATTATAGGTCGAAAATTTATCGTAATAAATGAATCGATAGAAGTGCTGATATAGGAGAGTCTACAAGTCTGTGTCCTAATCTTACCCACAGTTTATAAGCTGCAATGAAATCAACGGGTAATCCCAAGACAGAATACAGTAGTTAGTCAGCAGTTTCTCAATTGCAAGTGGGCAACCTTAAAACTGGATAACATCTCGATATGATAACCGACACGTGTCCACTTCCTTTGATCCGCGAAAACCTCGCAAAAATCCATTACTCTTGTCCTCTATTTTCATATTTTCCTTTAAAGGTCTCTCTTTTTTTGTCACTGGGAATGGACTTCGCTTTATGTATTTACCCTTCTCTCTCTCTCTCTTAGTTTGGCACTTTTTTTTTTCTTTCCCATTTTCCCTCTCTAGGTTATTGCTGTTTCTATTCCTTCTATTTTCTCCGCCGTCAGTTTTTATAGAGATGGATTTACTTCTAAGACGAAGATGATGATGATTATGATTGTGAGCCTCTATGGATCATTCATCTCTTCTGGTAAGAACTATTGCTGCTTCTACTGATTCATCAGATTTTTCCACCAAGAAATGTTCGACCCTTTTATGGTGATCCACGTTCGTTCCCTAATTTGGTTGCGCAAAAGAAAAAAAGAAACCCATAACTTACTTTAATCCAACTAGCTCCAAAAATTTGATAGTCTAGTATAAACTTTACTATAAATTCTCAATATCGTTCTATACTTTCCTAACTACATATTATAAGCTTTACCCGTAAAAAAGTAAAGTTTGGGAGTGATAAGTGATTAGTTTTACAAAAACAATTATTAGATTCCCTTTCTGGGCAAAGAGGGTTTTGCTTGTTAAGTGTATCTTCAAAGGTAGCAAAGATGAGCTTAGGTGCTACAGAGGATGATTCATCTTCAAATATTCATATTCCTGCAGATATAGATTGGCATATGCTTGACAAGTCCAAATTTTTCTTTCTGGGTGCTGCTTTGTTTTCTGGTGTATCCACTCTTCTGTATCCTACTGTGCTGTTGAAGACACGTCAACAGGTCTCCCCAACTCCAATCTCTTGCTTGAAGATGTCCTTTGCAATTATGCACCATGAAGGTTTTCGTGGGTTTTACAGAGGTTTTGGTACCTCTTTGATGGGAACAATCCCAGCTCGAGCTCTTTACATGACAGCTCTTGAAGTCACCAAGAGTAATGTTGGAACTGTAACTCTTAAATTAGGTTGTTCAGATACTACAGCTATGGCTATAGCTAATGCTGTAGCAGGGCTAAGTTCAGCCATGGCTGCACAATTAGTTTGGACACCTATTGATGTCGTGAGTCAAAGACTTATGGTTCAAAGTTGCAACAATAGTTCCAGAAACATGATTCCCAATATGAGTTGCTACAAATATAACAACGGTATTGATGCCTTCAGGAAAATTTTGTATGCAGATGGTGTAAGAGGATTTTATAGAGGATTTGGGATATCTATATTGACATATGCTCCATCTAATGCTGTTTGGTGGACGTCTTACTCTGTGGCACATAGGCTTATTTGGGGTGGCTTTGGTTGTCACTTGGGTAAAAAAGATGAGAATGGGTCTGGTAGTTTTAGGCCTGACTCTAGAGCAATGGTGGGGGTTCAAGGATTAAGTGCAGCCATGGCTAGTGGAGTTTCTGCTTTGATTACTATGCCAATGGATACAATTAAAACCAGACTGCAAGTTCTAGATGGATTAGAAAATGGAAAAAGAAGGCCATTGACAATTATGCAAACTGTGAGGAATTTGGTGAATGAAGGTGGTTTTAGTGCATGTTATAGGGGATTGGGGCCAAGATGGGCTTCAATGGCAATGTCTTCAACTACCATGATTACTACTTATGAATTTCTCAAAAGGCTGTCTGCCAAAACCCAAGATCGCTCCAATTCATGACTACCTCAACATGGGCATTCAATAATAAGACTGAGAAATAGATGATAAGAAATATTTTTAAAGTTTTTTATAGTTTCTTCATCTACTTTTGTTGGCTATTATAGTGGGCTGCCTATTTACTTACTTGTTTTAGGGTTTTAGTTTATGTAGTTTTAAGTTTTCTCTCTTTGTTGATTCTGTTTTCTAATGGGGTGAGCATAAAGAACGTTGTTTAGTGTAAATATTTAGTGTAGTGCTTTCATTCTACTCTTGTTTCTCTCTCTCTTTTCTATTGATGTGCCACACGTTTTGGAGACTAATGTTTTAAGAATGTATTTAACTAATCATCTTACCCTTAAAATAATTTAAATAGATGATATTACATTTTGAAAATTGAGGTTAATTAATAATTTTTAAAATATTGTAAAAATCAAGTAATATAGAAGCGGATATTCATTCTTGGATGAGAGTAATTAATATAAGATTTGGTTGATTAAATGTATTGATTAAGATGGTTTTTAAATCTTAACCTTTGTAATATGCATGGATTTTGATAATGATAATTTTTAAAAAATATTATTTGTAACTACATTAAATTAGATTAATATTAATATAAAATAGTAAATAATGTAATTTTTCAATTAATATTAGTCACTTAAAATTCCATCTCTCTCCCCTTTATTAAGTTACTTAGAGATATGTTAATATTATTTAATCTTGTACATATTTGTGTACTTATATTCTTTATATCCTATTATATGTTTTAATTATTCTAAAATTTTAAAAAATAATTTAGTTTTTAAAATAATATTGACAATGTTAAAATTTATATGGTGTGCCATCTAAATTTCTACCAATAATGTTCCTTAATGTACTTATAATTTGCCTAACTCTTCGTGTTTAGCTATGTTTTGGAACAAGGGAAGATTATTAGGATTTATCCTTTTGACTTGATATATTTAGCATCAATTTGGACATATTTGCATATTATAGTACTATTTGGAGAGAATTATAAGTGTTATAGGATTCTATAGAGACCTAAGAGAGAATGAGATTCCATTAATGGGTTATATGGGTCCATATATATAGTTACCACTACCTCTATATGTTGGCATCCTATTGGAGCAACTAAATCAGACTTATACTAGTACAAAAGTAGGTTCATTCCCTTAGAATGAGGTCACATCGATGTACCTCTATAATGCATGTCTTCTTATTCATTAACCAGGCCAAATACCCTATTGTTAGATACCTCGGGTCTTGCACATCTCAAGTAGGTCGTGTACCTTGTATAGCTCAATTTCCTGACGTACCTCATGTAGCTCGTATAAGTCGTGTAGCTTGCATACACCATGATCATAAGGTACCCCGGTCTATGACACCTAAATATGAAGTCCCTTGTTCTTTTATCTTGAAGCAAGATGAAAGAATCATTTTTATCACTACACATAATTTTAATAGATAGTAACAAACTTTTTTGGGTGTGCAATCTTTTCAACATTTGAGACTACGAAAATTTCAAATTCTTTTAAGGTATAAGCCTTTCAAATTCTTCAATTAGAAACCTTTCAGCTTCTCCTAAGGAATCCAGATCCCTCACTTACGAAATTAGGAGCCCCAATCTTAAATTCATTTCCATTAGCAAGCTAAAAATCCCTTTAGGGAAATACATTTCGTGTGAAGTTTTTTAGGTCGTACTTGAAGCATTTTAACCTACGTTAGAGGAAATTTAGTTCGTGCTCTTGGAGACTCAGGCCATGAAAGGAGAAAATCAATTCATTATCTTCAGATGCTTTTGCTTTATCGTATTTTTAATTTTCTTGTATTTATTTATGGCCGAGCAACCTAATTCCTAATCTACCCATAAGAACTGATGACCCCTACCCCTATTTATATGTAGGTTCAATAAACAATGTAGAGAAATATGGGTAGGTGAACCCATAACATAGGATAAGGAAATGGTCTTTCCAACTTTCACCCTAGTCCAAATGATAGGATTTGTGTGCAAGGAACAACACAATTTTGAACAAAGCACTTCATGACATCATCTGTGGGGATAGGTTACATGATACTACCTCAAGCAATCACTACTACAAAATGGACTATTAAAGTTGGTTCACGTATTGAACCGACGCTATGTGTAAAGTCATTTTACGCGTTGAATCGACCTTACGTGTATTGATTTTTTTTATTCTCATTTTTCACTCTACTAACCTGTATTCAATATAACATAAAAAAACCAAAATATAAATAATAATACAAATAATTAAAAATTTAAATATAATTAATTACTTGATAATTAAATTTATTACAAAAACAAATAATGTATATACAATACACACACATATATATATAGTTAACTATAAATTACAAATAAAATAATGTCGTTAAAGTGTAATTGAATTGTGCGAGCAAGCTTGGTTGGCTTAGAATCACCAATATAGTGACAAGGAAACTAGGAAAAAAGCAGCTGGTCCATATAACAATTCATTCCCCTACATACATAAGCACATAAATATCCATCAAACAAGCAGTCTAAACTTTAGAGACATATGAATGGAGAAATTAAATCATTATAAATATTACCATGATGTTGTCCTATGTTATTCAAGATTATGTTCTTCTCCTGATGTTTGAACAAAGTGTTATGTCCATTCTTCTTGTAAATCATCAAAAAGAGATTACCATAGTGACATCTGAATGATATAATAATAACCTTATCCCATAGAACTCATATTAGCACTTTATTAATCTTTTGTCTATAAATATGAAGCTATCTGGAATCAAGCTGGTATTTTTAATGCTATAATAATAACTTTATCCCTTTGATTTGTTACTTGGCTTGTATGAGTTTTGGTGCCCTTAAACGTATGGGACAATTTTGTAATACGTTTATGGGCACCAAAACTCATACAAGCCAAGTAACAAAATAGAAGTTACACCTAACTTCATATTTAGAGCTCATTATAGCATTAAAAATACCAACAGAGATTCCAGATAGTTTTATATTTATAGAAAAATGATTAATAAAGTACTACCATGATGTTTTCATAAGGAAAGTAGGCAAGAGAGATGAGATGAAGTTTGGGCAAAAAAATAGGTCGAGAAAATAATGTATTCCCCTAAATACATGAGCATATAACCATTCATCAAACAAGGGACTTCAGACACAGGAATAGAGAAATTAAATCATTATAAAAATTACCGTTATGTTGTCATATACTATTCAAAATCATTAGAATCTTCTCCTGATTCTTCTTGTGATGATATAATTTGAACCATGTGTTTTGCCCATTCTTCTCGTAAATCATCAAAAATTTGTTGGTCATAGCCCGTCTTGTTTCAACCAAAGAACTATAGTATTTAAAATCAAAATAAGAATATAATTGCATGAATTCACAAAAAATAACTCATATATGTTAAAAACATTTCTGTAAATGGGTAAAAGATATTACCACACATGACTCCATTATTTTGATGATTTGTGATGATTTTGCTCATAAACTTCATGACATAATAACCACATATGACTCCATTATTTTGTTGTGGAACCTACAAAAAACAAGTGTACATGATTTTCCATATTCAAACATCTTTATTATTCAATAGTAAAATTAATAAAATTATTAATATTCGCTTGTACATACCATAACTTTTTTCCATATAAGCTTATGAGATTTTTTAAGGGCAATGCCCCTAAACTTGTTCCACAGCTTCCATGCCCTATCAAGGTTTAAAACGATTAGTTTTTTTATTAAATATTACAAAAAAAATAGAAGAAACCAATAGCTAGCTATAACTCTTACATTTCAACTACTGTTTTTGTATATTTACTCAGTTCTATGGAAGCTAAGTCACAGTACCAAGCATGATTATTGAACAGATCAAGGATTACCAACGTCCAATGATCTTGACCTTCTTCAAACCTTAGTGGCCAAGGGATTATCAACTTTTGATTTCTGTTAAGCGTTAATACCCTATCACATAATTGTTTAGCTCTCATGTTAACATCCTTCTCTTGATATTGATTAACATATGAAGAATCATAGAACATTGCTAAATGTGATGAGTGATTATGTTGAAGTCGATAATAACACACCCTATATAAAAGAAATATATATAAGTAATTAGATAATATAAATATAATTATATATGTTCTACATAAATAAAAGAAAATGAACAGATTGAGGACTCACCTTGTCTACGCTTGAATTATACTTAAATCGATCATTTGATATTCAAATAGTTGTAATATGCACATGATCGATATATAAATTTGGCCGAGGTCTACACCAGAAATTTCTATAGGAAGTGGCACAGTCCATCCATCATTTATGCTAGATGCCCTCACAATAATAGTCATCAAAGCGCCAAGATTTATGCTAAAGTTTAAATCATAATCATAACTATACTTTTTTCCAAGGCTTCTTCTTGAATGACTTAGTGCGCGGTGATTGGCCACTAGACATAGATTTAGCAGGAGATATTTGCTTCGTATCTCTAAAATATGCCGCATTTAAGAGTTATGGTATAATAGACTAAAGAAAAAGTATTATGTATGTTAGTAACAATAAAAGATATAATAAAATAATAGTAGTAAACAAGTGTTATATTTTAATTTAAAAAATAGTACTATGTTAAAATTTAGAACAACTTGACTCGACGGCCAAGCCACATACTGTCCAACCGCCTCTTGGACTGTGGTAGCATCAGAAGGCACAGGTAGTGGACAATCATGGAGCAATGATTTATCAATCACTATTCACCAATGATTAGAGTCACACCATTAATCGAGCATGTTCAACTAGTACCTAAAAAGTTAGCACAATTAAATAACACAAATGCAAAGTGTGTCCTAGAACAGATTCAATAATGAAAAATCCTATTAAGAAAATTTGAGATGTAACAAATAAATTAAACCATTTAGTAAACCCTCTAACAAAATTTAAAAGCACAATATCATAAAATCAAATAGGCAGATAAATCAATAAAAAATAGCCATGTAATATATTTGATAGATTAAATCGAGAATACGCCTAAAAAAATATGATCTAGTTTTTATAAAAATTTTGAGAGATAAAGCACAAAATAATCGGATGAATAGAATAGGCGTGGTTATTTATATAGGAGAATTGAAACCTAATTCTAGGTCAAAAGGCAATAACCCTTCTATCCATAAAAGATTTCATGGATTATTAACAAATAGAGGAAATATGGTAATCTACAAGTTTGGCTTGAGTAAACAAAAGGATTCTAAGTTGGAAACTTACGTGCTCGATCGATCCAAACCTGGCTCAATCAATCAAACCGAGGGTAGGTAGATTAAATATGATCGATTTAAACTCTCAATTGATTGAACCTAACTTTGATCGATCCACGCCAATTAGATTTCAACTCGAGAATAACTAGATCATACATGATTAATACTCAATTGATCTAACCCTTTGATCGATCGACCTAAGACTCAATCAATCGACCTGTATAGATACCATATTTTTCTATGTGTGTAAAGTCAATTCTAACGTATTAAGAAATAAGTGTATACCTAAGGCATATCAAGTTGAAGCTCAAACGTTTCTTTGGCTTTAAATAACGGATATGAAAATGCACATAGAAACTAATTTACACTTAACATTTTGTTTACGAATACTACCAATACTCATAAACCTTACATTCTCCCCCTTTGGCATCTTCATATGACAAAATTTCTCTCTCACTACATAATGCTCATAGGAAACATAAATTTATATAGTAGTATTATCTTATGATCTGGTGAAACTATCTTTGCTTAAATCTTTAAAAGCACATATGTACACGAGAAAACAAATAAAAATATATGCACATAACTTATCTTAAAAGACTCTTTGTTTATTAGTTTAATATACATAATATTAGTAAAGTGAAGAAAATATTATCAGTGAGTAGTAATATAACAAATAGAAAACTTAAGCATTAAGAGTTCTTTCCCTATATGTAATAATTCTATCATTATTAAGCACTTACCAGTAATCAAATTACATGTGACCTTAGTTATAAGGATGAGAAATCTACACCTTTAACATTAAAAACTAAATGTGTAAGGCCTTCTAACTCTATACTTACTATAACTAATTACTCACAAAGAACCATTACACCTATGGTAGTAAAAACTATTAAGTTTGTGCCTATTTGTCATCATTGTGATATGAAAGCTCATATTAAGCCCAAATGCACATTCTTCTTGACAGCTACTCACTTTAACAATTCCTTTCATGCTCTAAATTCTTGGACGAGTAATCATCGTCTCATCATCCATGTTGCATCTTCATTTAGGATGAATGAAAAAAGTAAAGGCAAGTCTAAGAATGTACCAATGACCAGTCGTAGATTTAGAATTTATCCAAAAAGGGCACCATATACACCTTAAAAATAATACTATTTATTTTTTAGTTATTTCTTATTTTTAATTGAAAAATATGTTATATTTATCTCATTTTAGTAAAATTATGTTAAAATTATTGATTTTTGTTGACACATTAAGTATTACAAGCTTAAAATTTAAAATTCAAGTGAAAACAATTCTATTTTATGCATTAATTTATCTGTAATTTTATTAATATTATATCTAAAAATTTATTTATCAAATATTAAGGTGGGACACATGCCCCTCCTCTCCGATATATACATACGCTTATACCAATAATAACTAAATTAGTTGAGTTCTAAACTAAAGATATAAAAAAATCAAAGTTCAAGAAAATTTAAGTTAGGAAAGATTGCCCTTGTTTTGGTCACCGAACCGTCCTTTATTGTATACCTAGATACTTTTGTTTGAGTGTTTAATTAATCCTAAGTGAACATTTTTTCTAGGGTTGTTTGTTTGTTTCTTAATTTTATTTTTTTATTATTGTTTCTTTTGTTAAAAAAAAAGAGTAGATCTATTTTAACATTGAAATGAACTTAAAATACTACTTTCACTTACAAAATTTACTTATTCTGATTGACTCTTCATTGTGTATATGGGTATTTCAACTTGTACAATTATATAATTTTTCACATGTGGTGATCAATGTTGACAATAACTTATTCATACACTCACTAGACACATACATATGTCATGCTTGAAGTTTATGATTGCTCTTGTAAGATTCTAGAGCTTGAGCTAACTGATAGGGCAGAACCGACATCGTCGATCCTACCGTTCATTTGGTTTTATGTATTTATAAAACTCTCGCAAGTGCACGAATCATTTCGTAGAAAATGATAAGTATACTCCCAAGGTCGATCTAAGGAACTAAGGAAGGAATATATATGGTTTTTAATTTATTATTTAAACTTTTAAAAACGAAATTAAATCCTAAACATCCTGTCACAATATTTGGGTTTTTGTGTTTTCTACCTAATAACATAAAAATAAACATAGATACAGATTCAATAAACATTTATGCAAATTTTATCTTTTATAATAGTGGAATATTTATGGATATAATAACTAAGTAATTATGCTTGCTTATATTATTTAGGTTATTAAATATATGAATTGATATTTATTGATTTTCTCTTTTTTATATGAATACCACCTTTGGTAGGATTAGATATTTTTTTTAACTAAACAAATCAATTAACACCTATGGGTGGGGTTGATAACTAATTTGGTTAATTAAATTAATTCCTATTTCTAAGAGATTGAAAATGAACCATTTAAATGCCACCTTTGGTAGGGTTAGACAGTTTAAACTTTATTCAAGGTGTCCAAATTAAACCTAAGAATTTAGTTATCCGAGTACTAACTTTCAAGTTTTAAAACCACTATTGAAAACATGTTGTCAATACATTTTCAGATAATAATTCTTATAAAAACTTTTGAAATAGAGCTTCACTCTAACTACCGGGCGATTGTACCAACAAATAAAAGAACACTACTCTAAATCAGACCGGATAACTAAACCTTAAAATCTAATTTTCAGATTTAAGTTTGTAATGAAAAATAATATATTTCTCTTTAACATTCTTAATATAAAATCTTGAATAAAAATAAAATCAATTCATTTTAGAGATTTTTACCTATTTAATATTTTGCAAGCATAACAACGTTATTATTATATCATGTTTACAAATAGCCAGCAAAGTTAAATTTAATCACAGACAAATTAAATATAACATGTAAAAATAAAGCATAAAAAATAACTGTACAGAAAATAAAATCCTTACAGTACTTCGATGCTATTCTCGTTGCTGGAAAACCTCCAAACGAAATTTGCACTCCCATTTATTGAATCAAAAAACAAATAAATTACAAAAACATAACTAGTTCTTCTCAAAAAGAGAAGAACTCTAAAACTAAGAGAAATTAACTAAGAAAAACTAAAAACTAAGAAAGAAACTAAGAAAAGCTTAAAAACTAAGAAATGAGAGAAAGAAAGAGAAGAGAAGATGTGTTTTGAGGTGTGTTTAGAAGTGAAGAGAATAGGGGTATTTATAGGTGAAGATGGGGAGAAAAAGTGGATGAAAAAATGATAAAAAATTGTGGAAACGCTAAGTAGTGAATGATGACGTCAGCATGACGTGGGGGTGGTTGTGCGCGGATTGGGGCGCAGATGGCAGCGGCGCACGCGAAAGGCAGCAGTGGTGTGTAGAAGCACGCGCGGGTGAGCATGTCTTTAGCAGCGGGCCCAAGCTAGGCGACGGCATGATTTACTCCTGTTTGACCCATTTTGTCCAATTTTTTCATATTTGTTGACTTTTTCTCATTTATTTATGAATATATTTGTGATGTATTGCCTCCAGTATTACTCTTTGAGTCTTTAAGTTACGTTTTTAAGTGAAAATACCTGAAAAACAATAAAAATACCCGTGATTCTGAAAAGACAAATTTATATAAATATATGATAAAATCATATAAATATATATATTTTTAATCAATTAATGTGCATAAAATCATGGTAATTTTAGTGCTTTTTGAGCACTCATCACTAACCCTAATTGCAAAATTGTGTTTGAGCTCTATCATTCACTTTCTAAACAAGTCTGAAGATAAATACTTAATTTTAAGAGAGCTACCTACTGTGATGTGCATAGTTACCTGATGAGTTCTTGAAAATCACTAAATATTACATGATTTATTTGAGCTTTAATGTCAAAAATAGATTGTATTTGAACAATTTTATAGTTATTCTATCAAATCTATGTTTTAGGAATCACATGTATGTTTTGTTATTTTTCATATTTTTATTTATAGGTTCAAATTGATTAAAAAGATAACACATAAAGAATCATATCTAAAAGCACTCAATTGCAAATTAGAAGAATTATAGAACAAACATATTGTAAGCCTTGCATATGTACTAATCAAGATGTAAGTGGGTAAAATATAAATAAAATTGGAGATAAATAGAACAGTACGATCATGGTAGTGATTATATGTGTCTCGTGGTGCAGGTATCTCAAATAATAATTTTCACACGTACTAGAATTATCACATGTTGCGACAGTAAAAGAAGTGTGCCATAGCATGCAATCTCACGATCCAAATTGTTTGCCTTATTTCACTAGTTTTCCTATATATAAATATATGCCTCACCCCTTTATATGATCATCCCAATGTTGAAGAACAATAATCTTGTAAAAAGACACAAATTCTTTTAAAGAATTTATGATAGTTTTAGTTTTTTATTTTTTAGTTATGTAATAGTTCTTTAGATCCAATAAAGAGCATTGAAATATTTATTTAGAAGTTTTTTAGATACAAATTAGTATTAAAATTTTGTACTTCGAACGATATGCTTAAAATATAAATTTTAAATGTATTCTTCTATCTTTAGATTAATTTTATGTAGTTTTCTAAATTTTATTTTTAAGATTGTGGTCATTTATTATATATAAGTATGTTTGACTAAAAATATCATGGGATATCAATTATGTTGTTATACTTGTAAAATATTAATTTAGGTAAATATTTTTATAAATTAAATTGATTTTTATATTTGTATTTAAGAATTTTACAAAACTTATTATAAAAAATATATTAGCGACATATTTTTCGCAATAAATTTAAAATATAAAAGTTAAATTTATGATTTGATTATTTAAATACAATTTAGAATAATATTCTATTTCAAAGATTATTCATAATGATTTATTATTGAAAAATATATTTATATCGTATTTTTCGTAGGAGATTTTAAACCTAAAACTTAGTTTTCAAATACTATCTTGAACGAGAGTCTAAATTATGTACTCCACCTAAAATAATAATTTAAATGTTTTATTATTTCCTAAGAAACAAATTATAATTTAATATTAATTATTTGATAGGTTCCATCAAAGAATATTATTTGGTTTTTATTAACAAAGAATTTGAGCCCCATCTAAACACATTTTCATACAAAAAAGAAAAAATCAGTAATCTTAATTTATATCTTTAATAATCTAATTAATACGGGCAAACATAGTTAACTAACTAATATATCCTATAAATTTTTCATTGAGTGTTAAATTTTTATTTACGTAACATTTATTGAATCAATTTTATCTTTAATTTCATGTCAATAGAATAGATTTTTCAAGACCCAAATAATTATAATAGGATGTTTATGTATATTTTTTCCTTTTTAAGAATTTTGTGGAGTTTAGGTCGACCTTATAAGTATACTTATTACTTTTAATAAACTAATTTATACATTTGTAAATTATTTAAAAATATAAAAAAAAAATTGTATCAAATTTTTGTATATCATGTTTTTGGTGCTATTGTCGGGGAGTAATAACATTTTAAATTTATGTTAGTAAAAATCTTAAAACAATTTGTGTTATCAATATTCTGACATTTATTTATTAATAAAATTCAAAAAATTTTGAAAAGAAAAAATCTAAAATTATGTAGGTTATTAATTGATTTTAGATATTTTAAATAAAAAATTTTAAAAATTTTTGAAATAAAAAATATAAAACATTTAATTATTAATTGATTTTAGATGTATTCAAAAAATCTTAGTTATTAATTGACTAACGTATTTTCACAAAAAAAATATAAATTTTTTTAACTTTAGATATTTAGTTATTTATTAACTTATTTTTCTTTTTTAGAATTTTTTCTTTTTAGTATTTTTTATATTAATTTTAATTTTTAAATTTTAAGTTATTTTCTTTTCTATTATTTATTTACTTTTATTTATTTAATTACTAACTTTAATTTTTTATTTTATTTTTTTGTATTATTTTAATTTTAATTTATTTTAATTTTTCTTGTAAATTATTTTGTTTAGTATTTTTATGTATTTCTTATTATTTAACTTATGTTATTGTATAATGAGTTGTTTATATCATATATTGTATGTTGTAATAATTTATTTAACTTGTATTATTGTATAATAAATTGTTTGTATCATATATTGTATTTATATTATTTATATTGTGTGAAATTCTTTTATTTTATTTTTATTTTTTATTTTCTTTTATTACTTGTTTTTATTTGCTTGTTTTATTTTATTATTATTTCTTTCATTTTTTGTTTTCTTTTAATTCTATTGTTTCTTTTTATTTCTTTTTTATTTATTTTTTATTTTTATTTATGTTTGTTATTTATTTAGTATAAAAAAATCTGAGTTGCAACGTAACTTTTCTACTAGCCATAGCATGAAGCTCTTGGGATAGAGTTGGGTTAGAGGAAAATATACATGCACACGGATACTTGATAGAACACGCTAGTTCTATTTTTGGTTACAATGAATTTTTAAATAAAATCCCAAAATATGTATTTCAAATTAATCCCATAAAACTTTTCTCTTCTTCCTCTATCATAATTTTCTCTCTTCTCAAATACTATTTGTTTTGAAAAACAATTGGACAACATGGAGAGCACAACTTTTATTTCAGATTTATTTTTATTTACTTTTATTTTTGATTTTTTTTAATGTTTTTTATTATTTTTTTATTTAATAAATTTTATTTTGTTTTATATTATTTTGCATTTTATGTAATTTATTTTAGTTTATTTTATATTTTGTTTTTGTGATCCCATGTTTATTTTATTTAGAATTGTTATATTTAAAATTGTTTGTTGAGATGTGATGTATAAGAAGTACACATCAATCTTTATGTGTGGTTAAAAGTGTGTAAGATGATGGATGCATCACAAAGAGTAATCACATTGAACAAAAGTAAATGGATAATTTTTTTCTTCCTTATTTTTCTCTTTAATTTATATTTGTTACATTGAGAGCAATGTAGATTCTAGGTTGGACCAGAAGAAAAGTTACAATAAATTTAGGTAATTTAAAAAAAAATTAAACATGTGTTTACATTTATTTAAATATTTTTTATTTTAATTTATTTATTGATTTAGGAATAGTTAGGTTCATTTTAAAAAAAATTCTTACAAAATTATCATATCTATTAGTTGATTTTAAGCAAATGATTAAGCTTTTACACTATTAGATTAGTTTCTTGAACATATCATGAAATAGTACGATAATTAATTTGTTTTTATCAGAATTTATAATTCATGATAAAATTTTGAAATTGAAATAAACCAAAATTAGTATTTAAGAGTCAAATAGTGGAAAAAACCTTTGAGAATATTTTGATAATTTATCATAATTTGCATTTAATGTTAGGATTTTTTTACATCAAATAAAGTGTCATATACTTATTTTTATTACTTAAATTTAATGACTTAGGTAGAAATTGAAAGTGTATGCCTTCTTTATTCATGACATCCATAAAAAGAAATATATCGGGATTTTCCTTAAACCAATACAAAATAAATCTCACCAAATCATAAAAATATACAAATTGTACATGGGTTCATTCTCTTAAATATATATATATATATAGAGGAGAGAGAGAGAGAGAAGAGAGAGAGAGTATAAAAAAAATCAATAGCATAAACTAAATACTCTAACCCAAAAATTCCTAAAGTTGTGAGAAATGATTATTACAAAAGAAAGATAGGAAATAAATCCCGTTGAAGTCCTTGTATTTTCATACATCTCTAAAGACATCTACTTGATATTTTTATTTGATAACTTTAATTGATGCATGAAAATAGTATTTGATTTCTTTATTAATCCTTTTATTTGATTCCTCTTACGAGATAGATGTTATGTACTATTTTGAGCCTTTAACTCTTTAAATATATATGAACCTATTAGTTCTTTTAATTCTTTAAACATATCTGAACCTATTAGATCATTTCTCTACATAAACTCTATTCGCATATAAACTTTGATTGAGTACTTAAACCCATAGGATTAGTGTAATATTGATAGTATGATTTGTAAGGATTAGAATTGAAGCAAATTCTAATTACAAACATTGAAATTGGGTAAATCAATATTGATACATTTTTATGTGAACTATGAATTTGTGTTTTTTAACTAATTTTTGCAATAAACTATGAATATTTAGGACATTATTTTAACTTATGTTTTGAAGTTTAATTATGAACTTAAAAGATACTAGAAGCATGAGAAGTTTTATATTTTTATTTTATTATTTTTAATTTTGAGTCTTACTTTGTTAATTTTAATTTTTATTAGTTATTTGTTTGTTTAATTTTGTTATTTATTATTTTTGCATTTTGTTTGATTTTTATGGGTATAAAATCTCTAAAAACCTTCATGAGACTTAAACTTATCTATTAGGACAGTTAAAGGGTTTAAAGGTAAGTTACATATGCTAAATGTAACCATGTCAAACTGTAGAAGTGATTTAGGATAGTTTAATTTTATTTTACCTTTGTTTTCATTTTTTTGCTTTCATTTCTAGAGACTAGCAAGAAGCTGATTTGGGATTGTGATGAGTGCATGAAAAGTACTAAATATTATGTGATTTATTTGAACCTTAATGTCAAAAATATATTTGTATTTTCATAATTGTATCATTATTTTAGAAAATATATATTTTCTAAATTACGGGTATGTTTTATTATTTTCATATATTTATAGCTTCAAATTGATTAAAAGGATCAATACATAAAAATCACACCTAAAAGCACTCAATTTCAACTTAGGATAATTCAAGAGGAAACATATGTAATCCTTATATGTACCAATCAAGACGTAAGGGGTAAAGGGTAAAATATAGAGAAAATTGGAGACAAACAAAACAACGTAGGTAGCGATGGTGATTATATGTGTATCATTATACAAATGCCTTAGATCGTAATTTTCATGCATATCAAAATTATCACGCATTGGAAAAAGTGTGACTCAGTACGTGACCTCGCGATTTACATTTTTCTCCTCGTTTTAGCATTTTTTCCAACTATAAATATAAATCTTGCCTCCTTGTATGATCATCCTACAATTGAAGAATAATCATCTTGTAAAAAGAAACAAATTCTCTTAAAGAATTTATGATATTTTTAGTTTTTATTTTTTAGTCATGTAGTAGTTGTTTCAATCCAATAAACAGTATTGGTAGAACTGTTTCGAAGTTTTTTAGATACATGTCAGCATTAAAATTCTATATTTTAAAGGATACACTTAAGGTTTAAATTTTAAATGTATTTTCTATTTTCAAATTAATTTTATGTGTTGTTCTAAATATTATTTTTAATATTCTAATCATTTATTTGTTGTTATGCTTGTAAAATATTATTTTAAAGTAAAAAAATGTTCAAGCTTCAACTTGATGTGTTTAAAGTATACACTTATTTTTTTAACACATTAGAATTGAATCTAAACACATAGAAAATATATGGTATATTTACAGGTCGATCGATCAAGTCTTAGGTCAATTGGTTGTAAGGTTAGATAGGTCAAGTATTGGTTACATATGTTATCTTTTAAGCTTTTAAAGTTGTAATGGAATGTTTTTAGATATATTTTTCAAGTGTTGATTAATTTTATCTTTTTTAAGATAAATACATGAAAAATAACAAAACATATCCATGATTCCGAAAAGATAGATTTGTTTAAAATGATAGTAAAATTAAGAAAATATAAATCTATTTAATCATTTAATATACATAAAATCATGATATATTAAGTTTTTAATCACTCGTTAGGAACAAAACTTCTTTAGTTATTTTCATGATCATCTCATGATAGTTGTGGGTATGTATTTAGTTGTGTAGTGTTTTGACACGAAAAGCCAAAGGGCGAGAATTTAAGTCTTGTTGTACTCAGTTTCTGTGTGTTAACTTTCCGTATTAAAAATACAATGTTTGTTTATTTTTACTCAATATTCTATTTTATTTTATGTAAAATTGGTTACTAGGGATCAGTAATGTACACATACACATATAGTTAGGAACATTGTGATTAAAAACATATTTTTACACACCATTGGATTAGTTGTTTTTAGTATGCATGCTAGGTTGAGAGAGGTGGATTTTGGTTCATTTCAGGTGTGGGTACTTGTTGAATTTATCTTGTTTTTGGTACCTCACCACTACCCTTACTACCACTCTCGCCACTACCTTTGGTGAGGTGATTGGTAAGGTGGCTGGCAAGGTGGTCGATCAAGTTCTATTTTTAAAATCACTTTGGAGAGATTATAATTGAATGTGGATCATTTAGTGAGTTTAGTTATCAAATTGTAGCCTATGTGCTTATGTGGTTTGATTGTGTGTCTTTTGTACTATGAAGGATAGTATGTCCTTTGTTGCCTTGAGACTTAGGGTGATCTTTAAGGTTTCTCATTCTATAAATATTTCACGTTAATAATCTATGGCTACTCATCACACCACATTGGGTGGTGTTGGCTGTGGAGGAGAGCCAGGTTCATGTGTCGAATCTAGTCGTTGCAGAAGCAGTAAACAAAAGCAACAATAGGTAGTTTATACAAAGGTTCTAACTGATAGAGATAATAGTGGTTTTATTTCTTTCAGACTTGTAACTATTTTATTGATTAGTGAATTGTTTGCTACTGAGTGGTTACCTTAAACAATCCGAGGACGTTACAACATAGATACAGTCTTTATATGAATTTATTTCGCTACATTGCTTGTTATGCTTGGTCCCTTGTTGTGTTAGTATATTCAAATTTTAATGAAGGTATGTTACAATATACTATAGCTTAAAATGTGATTATAAATCATTAATCATTTTTTTACTTTTTGTTGATTATATAATATCTTTGTGAAAAGTTATCTACTTATTTG
Organism: Hippophae gyantsensis; assembly: GCA_030763125.1. Lineage (NCBI taxonomy): Eukaryota > Viridiplantae > Streptophyta > Magnoliopsida > Rosales > Elaeagnaceae > Hippophae > Hippophae gyantsensis. Next base: position 16,330,413 of record CM061038.1, on the reverse strand, counting down.
ATATTATTTTATCTGTGTTTCTACTACATTATATGTTTAGGTGTATTCTTTTCTATTTGTGTGAGTTAGGCTTGAGTCATTAAATGGGATGAGATCCGATTTAATTTGATCTGATCTATTATCATTTCTATTTGAGTAAAATTAAAATAAAAAAGAGAAAATTTACTACAAAATCCCTTTAGTTTTTTCAAAATTGCAAAAAACATCATTTAAACTTGAAAAATAGACAGTTATATATTATAATTTATTTTTATTACAATATTCTCTATTATATTCATAATATTTTTTATTTATCTCACTTGAAAAATTAAAAACATAATCACAAAAAAAATTGTTATTTCTCAAACATAATCACTTGCAAATATTTATTATTTCTCAAACTTATAAGATTTCTTTTGCTATTTTACAAAACATAGGAGGTATTTGTAATAAAAAAATTGATATTTTTTTAAGGGTAAAGAGTAGTAGAAGTTAGTAGGTTTGAAAAAAATATAATTTAATGTACTAATTATTAGATGTGGTTGAGTTACTAAAGTTTATCTAAATTAAGTCCTATAATTTATGAGTAAGATATTGCTATTCTTTTTATTATGAAAAAAATACTTTTATTCGTATAATTTATGAAAATAAATATTTTTAATCCTTTAAAAGTACTAAAAGTGAATACTTAGAGTGCATTACTTTAATAAATAATGAAATTATAAGTATAAAATTAAAAATCATGAGACTTAATTCTTATTTGCATATAATAATTGGACTATTGTGAATTTTTTTTCAAAAATTATGAAAATTTTAATACTTAATATAATAATTATAATCTAAACTACTTAAATTAAATAATTTTAGAATAAGTAATAAACTAAAAAACACTACAATATAATTTTAGAATAAGTAATAAACTAAAAAACACTACAATTCTATTAGATTATTATCCTTTTCAAAGAGATGTGTGGTAATTTTAATTCAATAATTATGTAATTTATACATTTTAATCATTTAATTTTTAAATGAATTTATTAATTAGTTGTGTAATTTAAGAGTATAATCAATTAAGTTTAAATTTTTTAAAATTAATTTTTTTTAAAATAAAATAAAAATTATATATTTTATTAATAAAAAAATTAAAAAAACATGCACTAATTTAACCTACTTTTTCTCTCTCTGCCTCTCTCTGCCTCATTCTTTCTCCCTCCCTTCCTCATTCCCTCTCTCTCCCTCCCACCCACATTCTTTCTCTCTCCCCTTATATCATCATATTTTATTAATGAAAAACAAAAATTAAAATTGAGAGAGAAAGAATGAGAAGGATGAAGATAGAAAAAATATATTTTTTAATTTTTTATTAATAAAATATATAATTTTTATTTTTATTTTGTAAATTTTTTAATTTAATTAATTAATTATATTTTTAAATATCAGTATCAATAGAACCCTCGTTAATACCTAAAAGAATCAATACTCTTTTTAAAGATTATTTTATGATATTCACGTGCCTGAGACAATAAAACTGCGAGTACAAAATTCCAAATCCACCAAATAACGTTTGGAGACCTAGAAGTGAAATGAAAGTAGCAATATCGACGGTGATTAGTATCAAGAGTTTCAATCTCCACCACCCTTCTTCTTCTTCGTCGTCGTCTTCTACTCTCTCCCGTTTTACCCTTTGTCGCCCAACTTCATCCTTCTTCACTTCCGTCGCCACCAAGACCCAAAACCCTCGTATCGGTTTCACCCAGAAGTTTCGATCGATCTTCTGCTCCACCAATTTCTCTCCCATAATGGCTTCCTCTTTCAAGTCTGAAGAGGCTAGAGTCCCACCTGCTATTGCCTTGCCAGCTCTTCCTGTTACAAAGGTAAGATTTTTTTTTTGGTAATTACAACTCCATTCATCTTTTCTGATTTGTATGTAGGTTTTGTCCATTATCGAAATGTTGAAATTTTGGGTTTGATTCTGACTTGGGTTTGAATTTTTTATCATTTGATTTTGACTTGAGTGTGAATTTTTTTTGGTTTGATATTGACTTTGGTTTGATATTGACTTTGGTTTGTATTTTTTATGGGTTTGTATGCAGTTTAACATTGGGCTATGCCAATTATCAGTGACGGCGGATAAGAAGAGGAACATTGCTCATGCTCGCAAGTCCATTGAGGAGGCTGCTGCTAAGGGTGCCCAGCTCGTTCTCTTGCCTGTAAGTTTGCTTTACTGCTAATTCGGGAAAAAACAAAACTCATATATTTTTGTTGATTGTTGGTACTAGACTGGGTAACTGCCATTGGTTCCATTCCATCATGAACGAGAATGGTATTGTATTTGTTCTTGAATGCTTTGGAGATGTTTTCTCATTGATAGCTAGACACAGAGAAGAGAAAATATCTTAACAAAGTGTACGATTTATTATCTATGTAATCAATGTCTTATTTGCTTTGAAGACGGAGTAGTTTATCAGTTCACTTCAACAAACTTACATAACTCTGAACAATAAGCCGAGTAGAAGTTGCAGTTTGTATTTGTAGTGAAAATATTGATATAGTGCTTCAAATGATGATTCTTCTTGTTTATGTTAGGAAATATGGAATAGTCCATATTCAAATGATTGCTTCCCAGTTTATGCTGAGGACATTGATGTTGGTGGTGATGCGTCTCCTTCAACTGCAATGCTGTCTGAAGTTTCTCGTCTTCTTAAGATCACCATAGTTGGTGGATCGATTCCTGAACGTTCTGGTGATCGAGTGTACAATACTTGTTGTGTCTTTGGTACTGATGGGAAGCTGAAAGCCAAACACAGGAAGGTAACTTTTTATTCTTAAATTTTGTTAATCAGGTGATTGTGTTTTGTGTATTTGTAAGTTTTTTCTTCCTGGCAGAGATGGTATGCTGACCACAAGTTTTTGACATACAGTTGTTTGCATATCTCATCTTCTGAAGAATGAAATGTTTTTCTATCAATTCTGCATCTTCTAATCAAAATATATAATAAGAGTAATGACTAGATCTACATTTCATTTAGATTGGATATCCTGAGTTGCTTTTTTGAGTGTGATATTAGAAGGCCAATTTTCAAGTTTTGATGGATAATTTTTGAATGTTTTTTATACGAGATTATTTTGTATATCTTCAATCATATTGCATCTCCAGTAACCTGATCTGATGGGTCTATGCAATTCCAGATACACCTTTTTGACATTGACATTCCGGGAAAGATGACATTTATGGAGTCAAAGACTCTTACTGCAGGCCAGAATCCTACTATTGTGGATACAGGTTTAATTGTTATCTGTATGATGCATTCCTCGTGCCTATATTAGAAGCAATCAATGTTGTTCATATCTTTCTTCTAACTTATATTCATGAGAAGCTGGTAGCGTATCCTGTCATGGGTATTTGAAAAATAACAAGCAAGTAGTTTATGCAGATGTGGGGCGCATTGGTATAGGTATCTGCTATGATATCCGGTTCCAGGAACTAGCAATGATTTATGCAGCAAGAGGTATTCCCTTTTGTCCCCCTCTGCATTTCAGTTTCCTTCCATTGACCAGCGAAATACCTCTGAATACAATTTTTGCCTTTTCCATTGGAAGCAGAATATGTTTCACTGTTGAGTTACTAAAAGTTGACGTCTTTAAAGTTGTTGACACCAGGTGCTCACTTGATATGCTATCCTGGGGCTTTTAACATGACTACTGGACCATTGCACTGGGAGTTACTGCAGAGAGCCAGGTAGAACTGTACAAGTACAGAGAGAGAGAGAGAGAGAGAGAGAGTTAACCTTAAGAGACGAAAGAAGTCGGAGAGGTTGGTTCAAAGTAGTTCGGAGAGGCAGGAAAAGACTCGAAGGAATATAGACATTTTTTTTTCTAGCATTTCAAAAAAAGTTGACAAACAAAAGAGCGGAAAGGCGGAAAGTTTCACATATGACTGAGAGAGAGAGAGAGAGAGAGAGTTAACCTTTCTATAAGTTTTCTTGCTCTTATTTCCTTGCAGGAGATATACAGTAACATCTTTTTATTTATTTTTATAATCTGTTTAATATATATTTCTCATCTTTTGTTTTCTTCCGATTCTGCGTGCAGGGCTGCAGATAATCAGGTACTGGGAAAAGGAGTATCTCATTTATGGTTGAGTTGCAAAAACACTTAGCTACCCCATTTATTTGACCTGGGAAAAGGAGTATCTCATTTCTAATCATAATTTTCCAATTGGCACAATTTTGTCTCTAATATTTTTAAATTTGACAAATTTATTCCAATATTTCAATTCCCGACAAATTAGTTTAACGTTGTTTGTAGGATATTGTCTCACAAGTATTTGTTTTGGAATGACAGCTATATGTAGCAACTTGTTCACCTGCACGAGATGCTGGGGCTGGCTATGTGGCATGGGGACACTCGACCCTTGTTGGACCGGTAAGTGTATAGTAGTTTTCCTCCATGACTACCTCATAATTTAATTTATGGTGTTTATGCAAAATTTCGTTAGCAATATTTTTAGATCTTGGAGCACAACGTGATGGTGCTTCTAAGTTTAAGGGATTGTAAGTCTTACATGTACTTCGAGGCTGACTGAGACATTGAATGTGGCAGTTTGGAGAAGTGCTGGCTACTACAGAGCATGGAGAGACGATAATTATTGCTGAAATTGACTATTCAATTATTGAGCAGAGAAGGTGACGTGCCATAGAACCTTATTTTTTTTTAATTAATCTTTACTGATTTAGTTTATTCAAAGAGATTTGCAGTTTGTTGATATTATTATCAAATTTAGCATTGATAGAACCATGTGTTTGTTCAGGACAAGCCTACCCATTCAAAAGCAGCGGCGAGGCGATCTTTATCAGTTGGTGGACATTGAAAGGCTGAATTCAAAATAGTTGGATCCATGCCATCGTCTAATGTATGGATGGCATTCAATCGGTGGTGTGTAATAATGATAATGATGGATTCATCTTGTTCAGCTTTGTTTGTTGTTAGAAACTATGACGTATTGCTCAGTTCTTAAGTTCATATATGAAAGATTTTATGTGGAACATTGCTTGCTTCCACGTCATTGTTACAGCAGCTTTGATAGTAGTTAGTAATCAGTTAATCACATATTTATCTATAATCAGCTGTCAGTGTCAAGTGCAGTTTGGTAAAACTGATTTCTTTTGAGGAGTTTTCTAGTTTGATCATAAGTTACAAAAATCCCTTAAATTAAGTCATTTATTTTATTTAATCCTTGAATTAGAAATTGTATATTTTTATTTTAATGTTTTTTTATTTATTTAAAATATTATTATTTTTTATCAAGTAATTAAAATACAAGTCTTTGGTAAAGATAAAGTAAAATTTAATATGAAATAATTTAAGAAAAATAAATAATAAAATTTAAATAAAAAGTTAATTAAATATATATTTTAATTTTAATAAAATATTAAAATAAGATGTGTGGTAATTAATAAATATTAAGGAAATTGTTTTGAAGTTTTTCATATTAATTATTATTTTTTTGAATATATTGTTTTGAAGTAAAATTGTGTTGAAGCACCTCATTATGAATGAACGTATGATAGGATGAGATTTACGTTAATAATTATAATTTTAATCACGTTTTTTATTTTTTAAAATTTAATTAAAAAAATTAAATATTTATTTATTTATTATTTTATTATATTATTTAAAATATTGATATTAATTATGAATAAAAAAATAAATATTTATTTAACACTGAACCTAATTCTTTCCGATTAGTGCGACTAATCAATGAGTTCTCGTCTTACCTGACGACCTTGCTTTGTGATCCTCACACATCCTGTTCTTTAAATCACACCAGATTTGTGGGTTTGAGCTCCATCTCAAGCTCTTCGTCAATTCCATGATCGACTTACAAAGGTACGGATGGTACTTGTATTTCTTTTCTCCAATTGTCGATTGTTTTGGAGGATCCATAGATACGGCTACTGTACTAGCTTTTGTCTATTCGTGCTATGATTCGATTGTTGTGGCTAATACTAATGCCTTTGATTTGACCCGAGAAATAGTAATTAAGTGTGGGGTTTATTTTGATGAGTATTCTACTGCAATGTTTATTAATCATACCAGCTATGCAACTACAAATATTGAAGGAGGCCACGCGATAATTGCTAATGTGGATTTTATTAATTTTGATGTAACTTTGGGAAGCAAAAACATTGTCGCTCCGGCACTCTTCCAAGGTTTCGAATACAAGTTAAACTGTTCTAATGGGTTCATGTTGGAACTTCACTCTGCTTTGCCTCTAGCATATTTGCTAACACCAAGTTGTCTTCCGTCTCTTCTATCTCGCACAATTATGAATATATGGTACAGTTTTTCCACCTTTCCTCTCTTCCATTTTGATTGAATTTTACTTTTTTTTTTTATCAAATTTGATCCAATAAGACAACCTATTTACGATAATAATTATAATTTTGATTGAATTTTCATGTTTTACTTTATTGGTCATTAAATAGAATAATATATGATATAATTTTTTTACGTATTCATTTCATATATACAACAAACATGTTACACGTAAGAAAAAGAGAAAATATTCTCTTCTGCAAAAGTGAGAAAAATTTAAATTGAATGATTGCACTGAACGAATAAAAAAAAACAGAAAAGTAAATCAAAAATTGATATTTTTTATATTTTGTTCAATATTTTAACGAAATTTTAACAAAATTTTAGTTACAATATCCACAATATTAAGGATATTTTAGCTAAGCAAAAGATATTTAAGTAACATTTTAACGACATTTTCAAAAATTTCATGATAATTTATCCAAAAGATAAGGATATCACATTTTGATGTCAAGAAGTGTAAAAAAGATACATTATCGTGATAGTGTCGATGATATCGTTGATATTTACATCCTTGGATGTTACGGACCAAGGTACCTTCTACCAATGAGGTGCTCAACAATGAGGTACCAATCAGGGAAATATGTGTCAACACGGTACCTTGAGGTGCCTAACAATGAGGTAGATCAAGGTGTTTTATGATAAGGTATCAATATGTGGAGCATGTGTCAATGAGGTACATTAGGGTACTGGCCAATGGGTGCTTTCCAAAGACATACCTGTAATGAGGTAGTATCGATCTGAGGTGTCTATAGTGATTGAAAATGACTTCAGTAAGAGATAGAATGATCAATGTATTTCAAAAATGTATAGGCATGACCTTATCATGAGATAGTGAACTATCCCTTGTGTTAGTTGAAGTCAAATGTGGTCGTTCCATTGCAGTGTGAACACGTAAAGTTGAAGAGCCTATATATATGGACCTATATAACCCATTTAAGAGATCTATTTATATCTCTTAAATCCCTTTAAGTATCCTATAGTACTTGTATTTCTCCAAACCATTGGCGCTTACCATGGTGCCTTGAATTTTTCTAATCCATTGCAAGAATTTAAGACATTTCATTTATAAAATTAAGAGAATCATCCTATGCCATAGGGAAATTTACTCTTATCAACAAGATCAATCACCACACTAATTTCATATCACGAAGAAGCAACCTAGAAAGTAACCCCATGCATCATGTTCCTAAATTTGACCTTAACAATCATGTACCTTATCACGCGACTCATTTTGCACCAAATCCAAGATTGGTATAACTCTGCTCAACCATCAACTCAAGAAAATATAGGACTTGAAGTTACAAGGATAATGCCCTGCATCGCCAGTTCTATAAGTCTAAGTTCTGAGGACGTGTCTTTAAGAGAGGTGAAAGATGGAAAAGCTTTAAAAACAAATAACAAAGCTACGACAAGATTTTGTCAAATCATAAAATGACAATAAGGAACTACGAACATGTTTAACATAAGAAAGTTGTTAAGAATAAATTGAAAGCTTACTCCAAACTATAACACCTTCCTCTAAGTCACAACACCCTAAAAAGTCTTGGAAAGTATCTTATGAATTGAGAAGGTATCATAGTCAAAATCAACCTAGGTTTGCATATAAGCAACCAATGCCTACAAGTCCATCTCAACAATACCTTTATGAAACCAACTACCCAAATAAGACTACCTTCCATCACCAATAAGAACTACATGACCCAGAAGCTCGTACACCTAGCAAATTGCAAGAAAATCATCTCGATAGTAAATAGGATGAAAGGTTTGTAAATCCTATATTCCTTTGTGTCTGTATTGGCCTCTCGTGTGCGAAACATGAAGGCTAGTTTAATTTAGTTTATTTATTTGTATTTTTGTAGTTTTATATCTCTTTCCTTACTAGAGGTTAACAAGAAACTGGTTGGGGGTTGTGATGAGTGCTTGAAAAGTACTAATATTTCATGATTTTATTGCACTTAAATGTGATAAATAGATTTGATTATAGCATGTTGTAAGTCCTATTTTCCTTTGTAACTGTGTTGGCTTCCCGTGTGCAAAACATGAAGTTTGTTTATTTTACTTAGTGTATTTGTCTTTTTCTATGCAAGGTTAGTTGTTGGTGATTAGTAATGCACACATGTACATAATTAAGTACACTTTCTATGTGGGCATGTTTACACATACCATAGGGTTGGGTTTCATAGTATGTATGCTAGGTTTTATTATGGTTTTCAATGAGCGAGCTTGCCTGTGAGCCGACGTTGTCGCTTGTGTTTTTTTTTCATTTTAGGTACGCATATTTGTGAAAATTACTCAACAATTTTGGAAACAAAAATTTCAAATTTTTTGACACCTCAACGAGGCCCTCGACATAGTTAGGTAAACTTTTTTTGTATTAAATTAATTTGTTTTCTTCTTGATTAGTTTTTATTACTTTTCCTTTATATGCCTATGAGTTTGGTGTAAGTCTCTAAGGAGTCAGTATCTCCTTACCCTAGTTGTGTACCAGTTGTCGAACTCTTTCTATTGGTTTGTTATGTTATGTTATGTATGATTTCATGCTATAAGAGTATAATCATCTTTTATCGAGTATTTTCTCACATATGTGGTCTTAAAGTGAATGGAAATCATTTATAGCTTTTAAGTATGTATGACTATTTCACATGGTGTGTGACGTTTGGTATATTTATGCGTTTTGCTAACCTAAATAGGAGCCTGTGGAGGAACGCTGTAATTAGTTTGTTTACTGCAGTTTGTTCTTTCTTACTACCATTTGTTTATATTGTGTGTTGAATTTAACATGTTGTTTTGTACTTTCATTGTGTTATTTTCTCAATTCATGTTGTGAGATCTACTTGGCCGAGTTCGACTAGAGCTTGCAAAAAGATTCCATGGGTTGCGTTTCCACCCTTCATCTAGGTCCCAGTTGCTTATTTGGGTCGAAGAAAAATTGACATTTGTTTAATTGCTCCATGTATGGAATTCTGAAGGTTCAAGAAAATGGAAGAAAAAATGAAGGATAAAATGGCCAACCAACTAAAAAAGTAGGGTAAAGGACACCCTTAAAATGATATTGAGAGTATGTGTGATCAATTATCAATATCTCCCTTTTTCTGGATGACATAGAGTTGATAGCCCTACCACCCAAGTTCTCTACTTCGAAATGCCCAACCTATTAGGGAATTAAGGATCCTATGGCTCATGTTATACACTTCAAAATAGAAATGGTTCCAATATGTGTGCTTGAAGAGAAGAGAGATGCAATGTTTTGCAAGATATTTGCCTCCACTTTTCAAGACATGGCACAAAATTGGTTCATAGAGCTACCTCTGAAAAGCATCAATAGTTTTAACAAATTGGTCAATAAACCTATCCGAAAGGAATTGCACCACATGTTCTCCATCATCCAAGAAAATGAAGAGGTGATTGAGAGTTATATGAGAAGGTTTAAAATGAAAAAAATAGAGATATCATAATGTCCCAAGTCCATAGCTACTGAGGCCTTTAGAAAAAGGAATCAAAAGGGACACATTTCTATTCATAAAAGATTACCAAACTACCCTATATTCTCTTGATGTGATCTATGAGAAGGCCTTAAAGTTCATTAACATGGAAAGGGAGTTGAAATCTTCAAGAACATTTAGACCTTCAAAAAATCCACCAATAGCAATAAAGTTCAAAAAATCCACCAATAGGAATAAAGAAAGTTAGGAAAGGAAACCATTTGTTGATAGGTGATCGCCACACAAATTGTGTGTACAATAAATATGCAATTAAATAATTTTCTCAAATCTATTTAATTGCTTCTATAGATAAATTGTTGGCCAAACAATTAATAGCATAAAAATCAGATTAAATTAATATTATAATTGAGAAAAAATATTAGATCATCACATGGTAAAAATTGGGTTCATAAGATCCCTAGATTAATAAATTAATTACACATAATTGTGTTTATAAAACTCATATTTTTCATAAAGGAAAACATAAAATTAATAAAGAAAAGAGTAGAAAAAGAAATACAATCAATCTTTTGAATTGTATAATTAATTTCCTCTTGAATCTCCACCAAAATTGTGTCGTTTCTTGAAATTTTCTATATTTTTCTCTCCTTTTAGCTCTAAAAACTGACCAAAATTATGCTAATGGAGGCAAATTAGGGTTTATGGAGTGATTAGGGGCTTAAATAAAGCTCAGGTGCGATTTGGACCGTCCGATCAACTTCAAATCAAGGGCTACGATCAAAACAAGCAAAACTGACAGTTTTAGCCAATCACAGAGTGACACGTAGCATCAGAAGTTTATTGTGCGAATCAGAGAGAGACGCGTGGCAGGGGAGACCGGTCAGAGTCAACCTTTGCCGAGTCAGCACCACGTGGTGCGACGTGATTCGTGGGAACAGATGGCGTGGTGCACGGGTGGAACGCTTTGAGCAATAGCGTGGTGACATGTGTCATAGCGTGTTGACTGATTTTCAAACTCGGATTGAACGTCGTGCTGACACGTGGCACGTGTTTCTCCTCCTCACACGCGGCGCAATGTGATTCGCTCTCCGTGCTTGCGTGGCGTCCATGTGGCTTACTCAGTCATGTCCTATGCTTGCGTGGCATGCCACATGATAGCTTCTGATTGGTCCTATGTTAAAAATTTATAAAAAATCCATAAAAATTCCAAAAATTATATTTTCACCCCTTTTCACCAAAAAGTTTATATTTTAATTTTTTTAGCCACAAAAATACTATTTATTAAATAAAACAAGTAAATATTAAGTGAAAAAGTACACTAATGACTATCTTCATAGAGTCATCACACCCCAAACTTAAATCTTTGTTTGTCCTCAAGTAAAGCTAAGTATAACTAAATAAAATAACTTGGGTAGTATATTTATAAATATATTTCTATTAGTACATGTATATTTCACAAAACTTTCTCTCTCAAAAGTCATACAAGTCTATGATAAAGAGGTTCTCATATTCATCAATCAATGTTACATCAATACAAGGATATCCAAGGTTTTTGAAAAATTAATTCGTGTGTGTGTGCTGCACATGATATCGTCCAATGCACTCATGAAATCAACTTATATGAGCATGATAATCATTTAAATCTTAGAACAAGTCTCATAAGTCAATTTTTCACATCCCTCTCCACTAATATAAATATGCACTTATCTCAAGATCAATAAGGACTTTACATGGTTGTAATGTAAGGCTTAGGTGGGGGGTCGATAGATGTAGACATTTTAGGATCTTTCTACACCTTAGGTTTTTTTTTTCATCATGCACTTTTTAACTGCAATTGAGCTTTTACTTGATATTTTAGTGCACCCTCTTTTCACATTCTTTTCATATATTTTTTATTCCACATCGCTTTTCAATTCTATTTTCTTTTTCTTTAAAGGGATACTTGTGTTGTGAGTTTTGCTATTTTTTTTACGGGGTGCATTACATTTCACCTTACTTTAAAGCATACACATGATTACATCTTTTTTTCTTCTTTTCATACAAGCTAAAGGTGCAAGGGTAGAGTTAATACTTATTAGTTAGGCATTAAATGTGGCTTACAGATATGAAAGGTTCTTTGTTAGGCTCAAATGGGTGACTAAAGGTATTAACAATGGTTAGCTTGAAAGACTCAATCGATCCAAATAAGGCCTAAATCATTTCTCTTGTTGAATACTATTTAGGATTTCGCCTCAAGAGATGATCAAATAGATTCTAAAACTTGGTAGATCTAATTAACTCACATAACTCACTACAAATTTTCTCTCAATAAGCACACCAAAATTCAATCATGAACATATGCATAAAAGTTGAATCAATTCAATCAAAACTAACAAGCATATCACATGATTAATGTAAATATCTTAACAAATATGTTACATTCCTTATCCTAGTCATGATAACCAATTTTTATCATGGAGTTCATATGTTTCATATCAAGCATGCGTGCATTTAGTTTTCATATATTTATCAATTTCTACCCAAATCATGATTAAAAACAACCTAAAAATTTAAAAAAAAATCCCTAAAAATTGAAAATGCATACTAAATACTAATGTAGAGAATGAAGTTCCCTCCCCCAAACTTAAATTACACATTGTCCCCAATGTGCACATATAAATATGAAAAGGTCAAAGAAAAGAAAACTCCCTTAGTCATGGCATACCACATCTGTCATTGAAATGCTCATTCTTGTTGTGTCATTGCTCTACCCATTTATTCACCTACAAAACAAAAACAATGAAAATATAAGTAAAATAACGTTGGATTGCCTCCCAACCAGCGTCACGTTTAACGTCCTTCACTAGACGGTCCTATTAAGTCCTAAGGCACATTCCTTTGTATCCATTTACTTTTGAGTTTGCCTAGAAATAACTTGAGTCTTGATTTGTTCAATAATACTTTATGTTTTGGCTCGCAAGCACGGTGCTCAATTCTCTTCTCATGCCATATTTTTTGTTTTCCTTTTGAACTTCTTGGCATTCTTATAAGCACTGCACCGTAACTCATCCAATTTATGTATTTCTAATAGCTTTTTCACCTCTCCATTGGACTCTTTCACTTTCATACTTGATTTAGGATAAGAGGGTAGAAGTGCAGGGTCTAAACTTGGTGGCCCTTCAATTGATGGTTTGAGTTTAGATCCTATCTCAAAATTTTCCATTATCGCCTTTGATACATACATGAGAGATGCGTCCTCCAAAAAGTTCACATAGTCCACAATATCAACCTTCGATGCCATATTTTCAAAGTTATAATAGGTTGAGTTATTTTCTGGTGAGTTTATGTCCTTGGTTACAACAGCATGTGTTAAAGTCTTAAGTTTGGGTGATGCCACAGATTCTTTTAAGTCATTCCCACAATCAGTAACATTTATCCTAAAGCATTCATTAGCATTATCAATATTAGGGGGTTCATATTCTTTAAAAACTTTAAATATTACTTCTTCATCTTGCACTCTCATTGTAAGTTCACCTTTTTGTACATTAATGAGTGCCCTTCCGGTTGCTAAGAATGGACGACCAAGTATGATAGGAATTTCACGGTTCTCTTCCATGTCTAGCACAATGAAGTCTACCGAAAAGATGAATTTGTCTACTTTTACTAACAAATCTTCTGCCACACCTTGAGGTCTCTTAATCGATCTATTTGCCATTTGTAATGTTATCGAAGTAGGTTTTGCTTTACCTACCCCCAATCTTTTGAAGATCGATAATGGTATAAGGTTAATACTAGAACCCAAGTCACACAGTGCCTTGCCAAAACGGATGTTCCCAATAGTGCAAGGATGTCAAAACTACCTAAATCTTTCAGTTTTTGTGGTAGTTTTCTATCAAGAATGGAACTACAACCTCCAATCAAGGTTATTGTTTCATGATTACCAAGCGTCCTTTTCTTTGATAGTATATCCTTCATGAATTTGGCATACGATGACATTTGTTCAAGTGTCTCTACAAATGGTATGTTTATGTGTAGCTTCTTGAAGACTTCTAGAAATTTTGAAAACTACGTATCTGACTTTTGCTTTTGTAATCTTTGAGGGAAAGGAATAGTGGGTTTGTAAAGGTTGCTCTTTTTTGGTTGAATTATTTCCTTTCCATTACTCTCTTTATCCACTAATTTCTCCTACTCCTTTTTAGCTTCTGGTTCCTCCTTATCCTTTTTAGTTTGATAGTCCTCTTTATCCTTTTTAATTTCCTGTTTCTCCTCATCCTTTTTTGTCTTATGTTCTTGTTCTAAATTTTTACCACTCCTCAAGGCTATGGCATTGCATTGGTCCTTACCTTCTCTTCTTGGGTTTTCAATTGTATCATTTGGAAGGTTCCCTTGAGGCCTTTGACTTATAGTCTGAACAAGTTGCCCCATTTGGTTCTCCAAATTTCGAATTGAAGTCTCTTGAGTTGACACTTTTGTATTCACTGATTAGATGAATTCTTTCATCATCCCCATTAAAGCACTTGTATTGTCCTCAATAGGTGGCTTCTTCTCTTGGGCTTGTGATTATTGTGGTTGTTGAAAACCAGGTGGTGGAAATGATTGATGGTTGAATTGACTACCACCTTGAATGTTGTTATTGCTCTAAAAAAATTTGGATGTTGTCTCCATCCTGGGTTATATGTGTTTGAGTATGGATTATTGTTTCGATTCACATTACCCATATAGAAAATAGATTCAGGATTATTTGGACAATTATCAAACAAATGAGCTCCTCCACAAAACACACATGATACTCCTGAATTTTGGACTTGGTTTATTCTCGCTGGCGAGTTTTGTACCTTCAAAAGATTAACCAAAGATGACACTTGAGCTGTAAGTGCTGTGATATCATTTACCTCATGCATTCCGACTACTTTTCTTGTGGCTGTCATTCTGTCCATTGGTCATTGATAATTATTGCTAGCCATTTTCTCAAGTAAATCATAAGCTTGATTGTAAGATTTGACTAGCAAAGCTCCATTAGTCGATGCATCAATGATAGTCCTTGTTTGAGCATTGAGACCATTGTAAAAAGTTTCCATTTGAATCCAAGAAGGAATACCATGATGAGGGCATTTCCTTAGCAATTCCTTCAATCTTTCCCATGCTTCATATAGAGATTCTCCTTCGTGTCATTGATAGGAAGTGATGTCATTCCTAAGCTTGGCATTCTTTGTTGGTGGGAAGTATTTCATCAAGAATTTCTCTACCAAACCATTCCAAGTTGTAATGGAATCAGGTGGCAAAGAGTTTAGCTAAGCTCGAGCATGGTCTCGCAAAGAGTAAGGGAATAATCTAAGCCTAAATGCCTCCTCTGTCACACCATTGAACTTAAATGAATCTACAACTTCAATAAACAATCTGAGATGAAGATGAGGATCCTTTGTTGGTAATCTACTGAATTGTCCAACTGTTTGTAGCATTTGAAATATCACTGGCTTTAATTCAAACTGATTAGCTTGAATGTTTGGCCTTGTAATACTTGGATTCAATCCTTCTAACGTAGGTATTGCATATTCATTCATAGCTCTATCTCTATCATCTATCAAAAATATTTGATTATTCAAGTTTAGCTCATTATTGTTTATTTATAATGGATTAGTCATTTCTTCCTCTAGGGTGACTTGTTGTTTTCTAATTGATCTCAAAGTACGCTCAATTTCAAGATATAAAGGTAAGATTTTTCCCTCACGAACTCTACTCATACAATAGACTCAACTATGTTTCTACAATACTAAAGGAGATGTCTAAATAAAAACTAAAAAAAATTAACAACTAAATAAATAAATTAAAGTAAAAATAAATAAATAAGTAAAGAAAAAAAAATAACTAGAATAAATAAATAAATAAGTCCCTAAAAATTATAAATAAATTTAGATTAAAATTAAAGTAAAGAAAAATAAATTAAGAATTTTTTTTAAAAGAAAAAAAATAAAATTAATAATTAATTAAAAAAATATTAATTTCTAAAATTAATAATCCTCGGCAACGGCACCAAAAACTTGATCGTCACACAAATTGTGTGTGCAATAAATACACAAGTATTCGTATCGTAACAAGTAATATAATGATAAATAAAGATCGTTCCCACAGAGATTATTTTTTTAGAAACTAATTTTTAAAACTAAAAATAATAAAAATTAATTTTCTTTGGTGTTTTTATATCTTAAGAGAGCAAAATTAAAATAATTAAAAATAAATAGCAATAATTAATTAAATCAGATTTTGTGACTAAAAAGATATATGAGAAAATATATAAGAATACTTAATCCCCCAATTTTTTAAACATGCGAATCACTAAAATCCCTCCAATATAATATCAATTAATTACATGATCAATTGAATCTAACCTAGCATGTATTCCTCTCTCAAGTAAACTACACATCATATAGTAATTAATTTAATCACCCTCTCATGCCAATTAAATTGCATACTACTCATTAAGTTCATCAATTATGGATCACATACATAAGAATCATACATTTATGCCTAGAAACTATGCATGTTATTTAATCAAGACAAACAATTAAATAATTTTCTCAAATCTATTTAATTGCCTCTATAGATAAATTGTTGGCCAAACAATTAATAACATAAAAATCAGATTAAATAATATAATTAAATTAATATTATAATTGAGAAAAAATATTAGATCATCACATGGTAAAAATTGGGTTCATAAGATCCCTAAATTAATAAATTAATTACACATAATTATGTTCATAAAACTCATATTTTCATAAAGGAAGACATAAAATTAATAAAGAAAAGAGTAGAAAAAGAAATACAATCAATCTCTTGAATTGTATAATTAATTTTCTCTTGAATCTCCACCAAAATTGTGTCGTTTCTTGAATTTTTTTATATTTTTCTCTCCTTTTAGCTCTAAAAACTGACCAAAATTATGCTAATGGAGGCAAATTAGGGTTTATGGAGTGATTAGGGGCTTAAATAAAGCTCAGGTGCGATTTGGACCGTCCGATCAGCTTCAAATCAAGGGCTACGATCAAAACAAGCAAAACTGACAGTTTCAGCCAATCACAGAGTGACACGTAGCATCAGAAGTTTATTGGGCGAATCAGAGAGAGACGCGTGGCAGGGGAGACCGGTCAGAGTCAACCTTCGCCGAGTCAGCACCACGTGGTGCGACGTGATTCATGGGAATGGATGGCGTGGTGCACGGGTGGAACGCTTTGAGCAATAGCGTGGTGACACGTGTCATAGCGCGTTGACTGATTTCTGAACTCGAATTGAATGTCGTGCTGACATGTGGCACATGTTTCTCCTCCTCACACGTGACGCAACGTGATTCACTCTCTGTGCTTGCATGGCGTCCACATGGCTTGCTCAGTCAGGTCATATGCTTGAGTGGCATGCCACGTGACATCTTATGATTAGTCCTGCGTTAAAAATTCATAAAAAATCCATAAAAATCCCAAAAAATTTCAAAAATTATATTTTCACCCCTTTTCACCAAAAAATTATATTTTAATTTTTTTTAGCCACAAAAATACTATTTATTAAATAAAACAAGTAAATATTAAGTAAAAAAATGCACTAATGACTCTATTTTCATAGAGTCATCACTAGGAACGTAGGATAAGGCCTTGTCTTCTTTTTGAGGACCACAAGTATGTGTATCTCTTGCCAATGCAGTACAAAGAATGGAGAGGGTGAATCAAGTGAGGCAACAATAACCTATGAAATCTCCTTAGAGAGACCTCAATAAGTACTATGCCTTCCACAAGGACATAGGTCATTGGAACAAGGATTGTTGACACCTCAAATAGGAAATGGAACAACATTTTTCTAACAAACACTTGGGATCTATTAGAAGGAAATAAAGGTCCAAGATAATAAAATAGAGAGGGTAATCCTTGAAAGGAGGCTGTTCCCCACAACAAGACCCTTGAAGGGAAGATAATAGGTTAAACCAACCACCTCAAGGCAATATTCCCATGATTCATACTTATGGTGGTTCAATAATGTTAGGTCACACCTATAATTTACAAAAAAGATATGCTATGGAAGCTACACACATCAACCTATTTATACATTGAGGCAGGAAGGACCAATTTTCCCCATTATCTTTGAAGGTAAAGAGTTCGTACCACCTCACGAAGATCCTTTGGTCATTATGGTTAAAATTACACATTGTGAGGTGTAGAGGGTATTGGTAGATAATGGAAGTGTCACCATATTGGTTGACATAATACAACTTTTTGTCTCTATAAAAGAAGATATCATACTTAGAAGCTTCGTTGTTTTGAATACTCCCACCTGTTACAATGAAATCTTAGGAAGGCCATGGATTCATAAGATGAGGGTAGTCCCATCAACCTACCATTAATGCATTAAGTATTCGAAAATGGATGGAATTAAGGAAGTAAAAGGAGATAAGGAGATGGAAATAAGCTGCTAGAATTCCACCATAAAGAATGCAAAATCTTCCTCCATCTCAAAATAGCAGTCAAAGAATGGGAAACTTGAATACCTAAAAATTGCATGGTTAGATAACAACTTGGCTCTTGAGGAATATGAGGTAATCCTCGTCGGAACTTCAGAGGAAGAAAATTCACTGAAGATTAGTTCCAAACTGATCGTAGAAACTAAAAAATTGCTAATAAAATTGTAACCTATAAGATGTGTATGCTATTAACCTTGATATATTCCAACATGAACTAAATGTGGATCACGTTAAAAAACTAATCTAACAACGAAAGAGGAGATTTGTAAGGAAAACAAGTGACATTATCAAAACCAAAGTAAATTCCCTCAAGAAAGTAGGGTGTTTTAGAGAGATGGATTACCCCACATGGCTCTTAAATTTTGTCATGCCGAATAAATCTTGGGTTGACATCACATGTGCATTGATTTCACTGATGTTAACACTGCCACCCCAAATAATTGCTTCTCTCTACTAAACATTGATCGACTAGTAAATTCCATTGTGGGATTTGACGTGATGAGTTTATGGATGCATACTGAATTTATCATCAAATACAAATGCACCTGAGGGATGAGGAAAATACATCATTCATTATCAAGAAAAGGGACGTTTTGCTACACAAGATGCCTTTTAGGTTGAAAAATGAAAGAGTAACTTATCATAAACTAGTCAACAAAATTTTCGAGGATCAAATAGAGAGGAATATAAAAGTGTATATGGATGACATGATGGTCAAAACCAAGGCCACAAAAGATCATGTTTTTTTATCTTGAAGAGGTCTTCTCCATTATACAACACTAAGAAATTCATCTCAACCTTAAGAAGTGAATCTTTGGGGTAACATCAGGAAAATTCTTGGGGTATATAATATCTTCCAAGAAATTGAGGCAAATCCGAATATAACTATAGCATGTATCCCTATGTGATCACCACGGTACTTTAAGAGATGCACTAATTGAACGAACGGATAGCTGGGTTAAGTCGTTTTATCTCTATATGAAAAAACAATTGTTTAACATTTTTTCAATTGTTGAAGAAAAATAAAGATTATTTGTTGAATGAATAATGTGAGAGAACTTTTTAATCCATTAAAGAATACTTGGGAAAAGCACCCCTCTTGAAAAGCACGAGGGTTGGTGAAGTTCTATACTTGTACTTGGCATTTATTGAAAAGTAGCTACATTGTCCTTATGATGGATAGAAAGGTAAGACATTGGTATACTATATGAGCCATTATTTGATCAAAGAATAACAAAAGTAACCTCCTATCGATAAAGGTTGAGTTTCCTCAACAATGCGTTGAATTTTCTCAACAATGTGCTAAAAATCCTCAATCCTCAACAATAGGCTAAAAATCCTTAACAATGGGCTAAAATTCCTCAACTGTGAGCTAAAATTCTTCAAATAGACTTGATTTCTCTTGAAGAAAATGTAGAATTTTTGAGAACTTTTCATGGAAACGAAAGAAATGGGGTGGCCAAAGCTCCTAATGTATAAGGTGAGGGATTTGAATTACCCATAAAACCCAGAGGCATTTGAAAGGTTTATACCCTTAAAAGAAGTTCAAAAGTTTACACCCTCAAAAGAAGTTGAAAGGTTTACACCATCAAAGAAAGAATTAGGAAAGACTACCCGGGGAGGTACTGCCTCACTTGGTAAGTGATGACTCTATGAAAGTAGTCATTAGCGCACTTTTTTACTTAATATTTTCTTGTTTTATTCAATAAATAATATTTTTGGGGTTAAAAATATTAAAGTATAAACGTTTTAGTGAAAAAGGGTGAAAATATAATTTATGAAAATTTTGGGGATTTTGTTGGAATTTTTATGGATATTTTATGAATTTTTAACATAGGACCAATCAGGAGCTACCACATGGTGCCACATAAGCATAAGAGCTGACTAGGCAAGCCATGCAGATACCACGCCAATAGAAACAATGAATCGTAGATCACCGTGTGTGAGGAGTGATGCAGTTCCTTCCCACGTGTCAACACGACATTTATCCCGTTTGATCAACGCACTAGCCATGCGTCTTGACCTCATTCGTTCAGCCGCTCCATTTTTTCTCCATGCTAGCTATTTCTGTGAATCACTTTCCACCAATTGGCACTGACTCAGAAAGCATTAACCCGATTGATCTCCCCTACCACACGTCGTGCTCTGATTCACCCTATCAATCTCGTATGCCACATGTTAATTTTGCTTTTTTGATCTCAACACTTGATCTGAAACTGATCTGGTGATCCATTATCCACATAAGCTATATTTAACCTCTAATCACCTTATAAACCCTAAGTAGTCATCATTAGCATAATTTTGATCTTTTTTTTTTAGTTAAGAAGAGAGAAAGATACAGAAAAATTCAAAAGGAGATATAATTTTGTTAGAGAATCAAGAGGAGATTAGTATTACAATTCAAGAGATTCATTGTATTTCTTCTTCTTCCCTTTTTTTTAACAATTTTTATGTCTTTCTTTATAAAAAAATATGAGCTTTATTAATAAAATAATGTATAGTTAATTTATTAATCTAGAGATTTTATGAATCTAATTTTCACCATGTGATGATATAATATTTTACCCCAATTATGTATTCAATTTAATTATATTATTTAATCTAATTCTTATGCAATGAATTGTTTGCCCAACAATTTATCTATAAAGACCATTAAATAGATTTAAGAGAATTATTTAATTGTTTCTCTTGATTAAATAGCATGCATAGTTTCTAGACAAAGATGTATGATTCTTATGTATGTGATCCATAATTGATGAACTTAATGAATAGTATGTAATTTAATTGACATGAGAGTGTGATTAAATTAATTACTATATGATGTGTAGTTTACTTGATAGAAGAATACATGGTAAGTTAGATTCAATTGATCATGTAATTAATTGATAATTATATTTGGGAGATTCTAATGATTCATATGTTTATAAAATTAGGGGATTAATTATTTCTAGATATCTCATATATTCTTTGTTATTAAATTTGATTTAATTAATTATTATTATTTATTTTTAGTTCTTTTAATTTTGCTTCCTTAAAATATAAAAACACCAAAATATTGATTTTTATTTTTTTTAATTTTAAAAATTAGTTTCTAAAACATAATTTCCGTGTGAACGATATTTCTTTATCATTATATTACTTGTTACGATACATATACTTAGGTATTCATTGCTTACAATCTGTGTATTGTGATTAGTAAGCCAAAGTATCCTGAGTTAGCACACCTCGGTAAGAAAAAATTCTTTCACCTTACTTTAAGAGAAAAGAATGGAGGATTTAATGTTTAAGTGTTACAAACAACAAGGTGCCAATCTGGGAAATATGTGTCAATGAGGTACCTTGAGGTGCTTAACAATAAGGTACATGAAGGTGCTTGCGAACGAGGTGCTCCTTGACGAGATATCAATATGTGAAGTATGTGTTAATGAGATACGTTAGGGTATTGACTAACGTTCCAACGTCGTACTCTAAGGAGGTAGTATTGGTCTTAGGTGACTATAATAATTGGAAATGAGTTCAATAAGAGACTGAATGACTTGTATATTTCAAAGATGCATGGTATACCCTTGTTATAGGATAATGAACCAATCCTTATATCACCCAAAGTTAGATACGATCGTTCTATTAATGTGCCAATACCGAGAGGTTGAAGGTTCTCTATATATGTATCAATATAACCCATTTAAGGGATGTGATTATCTCTCTTTCTAAGTATTACGTAGTACTTATAATTCTTTAAACAACTCGCATGCTACATCTATGTCTTTACACCTAAGTGAGTTATATCTCAAGTGGTGCTATATATAGGTACTTGATGAAAGCGTATTAATAAATTAAAGATTTAAGAGAAATACTAGGCACATGAAAAATTACACTCATTTTTGCTTTCATATTATTTAAATTTTAACATATTTTAATATTTTTTAAAAATTTGAATTATTTTTTTAATTTACAATGTAATGATAATATGTTACAAGATATAAAGAATATGGGTACACGTTCCAAATTTGCATAAAAATATGGAACCCAAGATGCAAACACTGTTGGGTTTTCTTATTATTTGGAGGAGCCCAAGTGAAGCTCATGTGGCTTAAAAGCCCATGGAGTAATAAGGGGGAAATTGTGTCATTTCATTACTTGATTAATAAACTCATTTAGGGTTTGATGAGTGAATTTTCTGCAGAGAAATTAAGAGTTGCAGCAGCTAGAGAAATTTGCAGAAAAGAGAGTAGTTTTTCCCTCTCCAGTAAGCCTTCATCAAGTGCTCCGATCGAAGGTCGTTTGTGGTCCGATTAAGCTTATATTTTACAGGAAGGTTCACGACTCAAGACTCTTTAATCTGTACGGTGGGATTTGGATTTGGCTCACCGATTTGGGAAAATATGAGCCGTGAACAGTGACTACAAAATGGGTTAGATTTCTCCATTTTCTTGAAATAATTGTTAGTTTCCAAGAAGTGTATTCTTGATGATGTTGTTGATTGTTTGCCTCTAGTTTTACCTAGAGAGAACTATTGTACAATTGTTTCTTGATAGTGGAAGTTTTGGAGAGGAGTGTCGTGGTTGTTTCCTTCCTATACCGGGAAGGTTTTTCCACATAAATTGTTTGTGTTGATTTTGTGCATGTTTTCATTTTTGAGCTCTATTTATTTGTTTCTTAAAAGATTCACACAAAGAAGGAGAATATGTTTAATTCTACTGTTTAGAACTTGATTAAGTTCGTATTGAAATTGTGATTCTCCTAACAAAGTGGTATCAGAGCTATGGTTATTATTGTTGAATTTTTTGTGTTGAATAATATAAGCAAATTTAAGTAGAATGATTACTTTGAATGGTTCTAATTATCATAATTGGAAAGGGAAAATGGAAGATCTCCTTTATGTCAAATAATTTCATTTATTGGTGTTTGCCTCTGAGAAGCCAGAAAAGTTATCTGAAGAAGAATGAACTTTGTTACATCGACAAGTCTGTGGGTATATAAGGTAGTGGGTAGATGATAATGTTTTGAATCATATAAGTGGAGAGATACATGCACGGTCACTATGGAATAAACTTGAAGAGTTGTATGCTCGAAAAACAGGAAATAATGTTTCTTATAAAGCAATTGATAGCTTTAAGGTACCAAGATCGAACTCCGTTGACAGATCACTTGAATACGTTCCAAGGAATAATCAATCAGTTAGTTGGAATGGGTATCAAGTTTGATGATGAGCTTCAGGGGTTGTGTTTATTGGGTACGTTGTCGGACTCTTGGGAAACATTTAGAATGTCATTAAGTAACTCAGCTCCAAATGGTGTAATCAACATGGATCTGGCTAAGAGTAGTATTTTGAATGAAGAAATAAGAAGAAAGTCACATGGGTCTTCTCAACAGTGAGACATTTTGGTTACAGAAATAAAAGGGAGGAGTAAAAGCAGAGGTTTCAAGAGCAAAGAAAAAGGAAGAAGTAAGTCCAACAGGTTTTCTAATATTGAGTGTCATCACTGTGGCATGAAAGGGCACATCAAGAAATATTGTAAAGAGTTGAAGCGGGATAACAAGAAGAAAGACAAAGAGCAAGAGGGTAATGTTGGTAAAGAAAATGATCGAGTTGCCACCGCTAGTTCAGAAGACTTTCTCGTTGTTTATAATGAAGATGTTGTCAATGTTGCATGTCACGAGGTCAGTTGGGTTATTGATAGTGGAGCCTCCATTCATGTTACGTCTCGCGAGGACTTCTTTACATCCTATACAACAGGTGACTTTGGGACAGTGAAGTTGGGTAATGATGCCTTGGTTAAAGTCATTGGTATTGGAGATGTGTGTTTGGAGATGAATAATGGCACGAGGCTACTTCTTAGAGGGGTAAAGCATATTCTTGAAATTCGTTTGAACTTGATCTCTATAGGTAAACTTGATGATGAAGGATATTGCAATACCTTTAGTAATGGTCAATGGAAACTTACTAAAGGTGCTATGGTTGTTGCTCGTGGGAACAACCATTCCAGTTTGTATATACTGTAGGCGAGACTCTTTAAAGGCGTTATTAATGCTATGACAGATGAGCTCACATCAGAATTGTGGCATAAGAGACTTGCTCACATGAGTGAGAAAGGCTTGGCAGTATTGACTAAAAAGAATCTTCTTTCTGGAATGAATTATGTTTGTTTAAGAAGATGTACTCATTGTTTGGTAGGGAAGCAAAATAGAGTTTCTTTCAAGAGTTCCCCTCCTTCAAGAAAACAATACATACTTGATTTGGTACATTCAGATATATGTGGTCCTATGAAGACAAAAACTTTGGGTGGTGCCAGTTATTTTGTGACCTTCATAGATGATTGTTCAAGAAAGTTATGGGTGTACACTTTGAAGAGCAAAGATCAAGTATTAGATGTGTTTAAATAGTTTCAAGCCTTAGTTGAAAGACAGACTGGGAAGAAATTGCGGTGTATCAGAACAGATAATGGGGGAGAGTATTCAGGTCCTTTTGATGAGTACTGTAGGCATCAGGGCATTCGACATCAAAAGACACCTCCCAAGACTCCTCAGTTAAATGGGTTGGCTGAGAGAATGAACATGACATTGGTTGAAAGAGTAAGATGTCTTCTTTCGTAGGCTCAGTTTCCAAGATCTTTCTGGGGTGAGGCTTTGAATACAGTTGTAGATGTTCTTAATCTCACACCATGTGTTCCTCTTCAGTTTGATGTACCAAACAGAGTTTGGAGTGACAAAGATGTTTCTTGTGATCATCTTCGCGTTTTTGGTTGCAAGGCATTTGTGCATATACCAAAAGATGATCTAAGCTTGATGTGAAGACACGACAGTGTATCTTTGCTGGTTATGGTATGGATGAATTTGGCTACAGGTTTTATGATCCAGTTGAGAAGAAACTGGTAAGGAGTCGTGATGTTGTGTTTATAGAAGATCAAACTATACAAGATGTTAAAAAGATAGAAAAAGGAGTCCATCAGTATAACGATGATTTGATTGACCTAGATCCAGTTCCTTTATCAGTACAGATGGAACAAAATGTTCAAGATGACCAACATGGTTCAAATGATGCAGATATGCAAGCTGAAACAGATCACCAAACTACTGATCAGTTGCTAGAACCAAAAATTCCACCCAGGAGGTCTACTAGAGATCGACATCCTTCCACACACGGTATGATACAAATGAGTATGTGTTATTGACAGATGATGGAGAACCTTAATGTTATGCAGAAGCGATGGAAGATGGAAACAGAGCACACTGGGTTGGTGCTATGGAAGACGAGATGCAGTCACTATATGACAATCACACGTTTGAGCTGCTAAAGTTGCCTAAGGATAAGAGAGCTTTGAAGAACAAGTGGGTCTACAGGGTGAAGCAAGAAGAACACAATTCACAACCACGATACAAAGCTAGACTGGTCGTCAAGGGATTCAGTCAGAGAAAAGGTATTGATTTTGATGATATTTTCTCTCCTGTTGTGAAGATGTCTTCCATACGTGTTGTTCTAGGTCTAGCAGCAAGCTTGGATTTAGAAATTGAGCAAATGGATGTGAAAACTGCCTTTCTTCATGGTGAGTTGGAGGAAGAGATTTATATGGAGTAGCCAGAGGGTTTTGAGGTTAAAGGAAAAGAGGATTACGTATGTCGATTAAAGAAAAGCCTCTACGGGTTGAAGCAAGCACCTAGACAATGGTATAAGAAGTTTGAGTCAGTTATAGGGGAGCATGGTTACAAGAAGACTACTTCTGATCATTGTGTTTTTGTGCAGAAATTCTCTAATGATGACTTTATCATTTTATTGCTTTATGTTGATGACATGTTGATTGTTGGCAAAAATTCTTCAAGAATTGATAATTTGAAGAAGCAGTTGAGTAAGTCCTTTGCCATGAAGGACTTGGGGCCAACAAAACAAATTCTTGGTATTCAAATTTGTCGAGACAAGAAAAGAAAGAAGTTGTACATATCACAGGAACGGTACATCAACAAGGTACTTGAAAGGTTTCATATGGATAAAGCTAAAGTGGTTTCTTCTCCTTTATCTAATCACTTTAAGTTGAGATCGAGTCGAGGCCCTTCAACAGATAAAGAGAAGGAAGATATGGAAAAGGTTCCATATGCCTCAGCAGTAGGAAGCTTAATGTATGCAATGGTGTGTACGATGCCAGACATAGCTCATGCAGTAAAGTGGATTATGAGATATCTTCGAGATACTTCCAAGTTAACACTTAGCTTTGGAAGTGGAAAACCAGTGTTAGTTGGATACACTGATTCAAATTTGGCAAGAGATGAAGATTCTCGTAAGTCTACTTCAGGTTATCTAATTACTTTCTCTGGTGGAGCAGTTTCTTGACAGTCAAGATTGCAAAAATGTGTTGCACTTTCTACAATAGAGGCGGAGTTTATTGCAGCAACGGAAGCCTATAAGGAGTTGTTGTGGATGAAACAATTCTTGAGAGAACTTGGTTTCAAGCAGTAGAAATATGTGTTATTCTGCGATAATCAGAGTTCTATTTACCTAGTGAAGAACTCGGCATTTCACTCAAGATCAAAGCATATTAATGTGAGGTATCATTGAATAAGGGATGCTCTTAACAATAAGTTACTTGAACTTGAGAAAATCCATACTGATGAGAATGGATCTGACATGCTAACAAAAGCAGTGTCAAGAGAAAAATTTGAAGTTTGTTATTCAATTGCCGGGATGGCGGATCCCTCCATTTAATCGGAAAAAAGGGGGAGATTTGTTGGGGTTTTCTCTTATTTGGAAGAGCCCAAGTGAAGCCCATGTGGCTAAAAAGCCCATGGAGTAATAAGGGGGCAATTGTGTCATTTCATTAAGAGTTGTAGCAGCTAGACAAATCTGTAGAAAAGAGAGCAATTTTTCCCTCTCCAGCAAGTCTTCATCAAGTGCTCCGATCAAAGGTCGTTTGTGGTCCAATTAAGCTGAAATTTTGCAGGAAGGTTCACGACTCAAGACTCTTTAATCTGTACGGTGGGATTTGGATTTGGCTCACCAGTTTGGGAAAATCTGAGCCATGAACAGTGACTACGAATTAGGTTAAATTTTTCCATTTTCTTGAAATAATTGTTAGTTTTCAAGAAATGTATTCTTGATGATGTTGTTGATTTTTTGTCTCTAGTTTTACCTAGAAAGAACTATTGTACAATTGTTTCTTGATAATGAAAGTTTTGGAGATGAGTGTCGTAGTTGTTTCTTTCCTACACTAAGAAGATTTTTTTACGTAAATTATTTGTGTTGATTTTGTGCATGTTTTTATTTTTGAGCTCTATTTATTTGTTTCCTAAAAGATTCACACAAAGAAGTAGAATAAGTTTAATTCCACTGTTTAGAATTTGATTAAATTCGTATTAAAATTGTGATTCTCCTAACAAACACCAACGTAAAAATTTGCATAAAAATCAATGCGTTACCCTTTAGAATTCAAATCATGTGCGACATACGATTTTTCAGGCGACAAATTAGTTGATACATTCTTTCAAGTCATGGCAATTGGAAATCAATTACATATAAAAAAAGAACCAAGCAAAATTTAAAAATATCCTCTTAATTTCCACAATTGTCTGTAATTTAGAATGTTCTTGCACCTTTTCTTCCTCCTCTGCAACTTCTTCTAGTTACCGCCAATGGAGGAAAAAAACTAAACCTCTCTACATATTTTTTCAGCTCTTCTCTTTTAAACCCAAGACCCAACAGAAAGCCCCAAAAGAAAAACCCAAGAATCCAACCGTGAATTCCTCTCCATTTTCTCCACTGAATCAGAAAAATCAAGAAAGGAGAAAGACCGAAGGCCCAGAAAAGTACATTGTTCTTCATTTCCATACCAAACAACAATCCCAATCCACAAAGCGCCCAAAACCCATAAAACCAAAAGTCGCTCTTTCTTCTTCTTCGCCGACCATCAAATCCTCCCCATCCATAACCATTTTGGAACCCTAAGCCGCTTCCTCCTCTTCCTCCATCTCCGCCAACAATTTCTTGGATAACCAAATCTAAAGGTTGTGGCAACATTTTCGCTTTTGATGCGATAATGGGTATCAATTTGAGAAATATTTTTCCTAATCTATCAGAATCACGTCTATTTCTGTTTGTTCTTGCGCATATCATTTGTTGGGTCTGGTTTAATTGAGAATGGTAAACCCAGAATTCGAAAGTAGAACATTTTTTAGCAAATATGTTGTTTCGAATCGAAGTGAACTTTTCACGAATTGGGTCCAACAAAAGACATTGTTTTGAGGGGAGATTTAGGGTTTGTAATTTGGGGATCTCCAGCATTGTACTCAGATTCTTTATGTGCTCCGGAAGCGATGAGAAGAAATGAATGGAGAAACTTGACCGTTATAAACAGCTGGAAAAGTGCAGTTGTGCCTCTTAACTTTTAAAAAATCATCTTTTAATTACTTTTTGTATTTTAATTATGGATAACAATTCTGTAAAATATAATTATACCATAATCACGATAATATAATAATTATACCATAAACAACTACATAAATTCAATTATTTGAGATATATCTTTAACTAATATTTAATATTTTATTTAAAATATATAATATTATCGGTAAAAGGTAGCACCCCTCGTGTATAAAATAATAATAATTAATAATATAAACTTTTACAAATGTTACATCAATGCTTATAATTTTAAAAATGTTTAAATTCTTATTTGCAATTTTCAATTGCTATTGAATTATAATTTTTGGGTCTGAAGCTATCAATTTTTTATTTTTTTGAAAGTGGTAAATAAAGTTCGTATGTACTAATTGTTTTATTATTATTATTATTATTTAGACATTAAAAATCATGTATCACTATAATCCAGTGATAAATTTTTTCAATAATCAAAATATTAATTTTCTTACTACCGACAACCCTAGTTACCATTATTTTCTCCTTTATCACATAGTTTATGCCTTTTTCTGGATGAATATTTTTGCTTCTTTCGTACTCGTCATTTGTTTATATGATTAGGTAAAAATAAATAAATAAAAAATATGGTTTATCATAAGTGTAAATAGAGTTATTTTCTTATTTATTATATTTAATATATTTATAATATAATATTATCTTATTTTATTTAAATATTATTTATCTTATTCATATCATTCAGATTATAATTCTAATGAGTCTAACTTTAAACATATGTTATATAATTTTTATTATTAAACTTACATTATAAATAATTATATATTATATTTTTTATTATTTTTATATTTTTACTTGTCTCATTTAAACCCATTAAGAAAAAATGAGATATCTCAATTTATCTCATTAAAAACTAAGTGAAATAATATGATATAGGTTTTGAAAATTAATAAATTATATCATAAATCTTATTAACATTTCATCTCAATTTACATTTCTATATCAAATAGCTATTCCATTTTCCATGGTCATTCAGGAGATCTTTTACACAAGACATATTTGAATGTGTTTGGTATTTTAGTGGTAGGAGTAAGTAGATAATTTGATAAATTTACTTAAATTGAATAATTTGATCCAATCCATCATATTGTTATCAAATTGAATTAATAAATTTTGTAACCGGATTATATTTGGATTAAAAAGTATACAATCTGTTCGAATTCGAATCATATTTAATTTTTTAATCAGCTACAATTTGATTTGGATAGAATTACTATTAAAATTATAAATAAATATATATTTTTATTTTATAATGTATTATATTTAAATATTAGACTACCAATATTAAATTAAATATATTTTAATTTAAACAATAAATATAAATATCAAATATCTATAATAATTTAACAATTATCTAAACATACTTGTATTGTTTTGATTTTGTTATTTGTGATTATAAATAATAAATTTTGGTAGAGATTGAATAATTTAAAATTTAAATGTTATTTATATTATGTTTTATATATGATAATAATTCATAAATAAATTTTAATATTATTTAGATCTTATACGATTTGAAAAAAAAAACATCTACTTTAATTTGGATCGATTATATCATTGAATCAAATTTTGATTAAAAATCTTCAAATACAATTTAGATGAAATCTGCTTTGGATTAGTGAAAAAGGGCAATTTTGATTCCTTGTCTTGTACTTATTGGTATTTCTTTTAACTAAAAAGTTATCCATATGGACCCATATTTTCAAAGTAGTACAATAATAGTCCACATATTTACTTTAAGGTATACAAGTGATCCAATTTTATATTTTTAATTAAAATTTTCATTACATGCTTGGTACATGTGATATAAGTGAAAGACGATTGTATCATTCAAAAGGTTTCATATATTAGTAGTATTTCTATTTAAATGTGGACCCATATTTTCATAATAATATACTAATAGTTTTTACATTTAATTTTAGGTACACAAACTATGGAAATTTTTTTAGTATGTGTCACACATATAAGTAAAATAATTAATGAAAAAAACATCTTGAAAATAATTAAAGAATAAAAAAAATTTATAAAAGCATTATTAACTAATTTTTTTTTAGTTTAATTGCAAAACCAAGCAAAAATTACGAAAAGTTGAAAGAGAGTTTTGAAAAACCCTAAAGGAATCATATCATATTAAAGATGATGTGAGAAAATTAGAGGGAAGATGAATCAATTTGTGATAAGAACTTTGGGATTTTACTTATATTAAAACATTTAAGTAGAGGAGAAGACTAAGTTTTAAAATAAAAAACACAATACATGCTTATAAAAGGTGAACAACCCAAATCAATAAGAATACTGACTAAACATACTAGTTTAGTTATAACATTGCATGTAAGTTAAGAATTTGAAAGACAAATAAATAATTTTTATGACATGAAATGTATACTAGTTTAGTTATAACATTGCATGTAAGTTAAGAATTTGAAAGACAAATAAATAATTTTTATGACATGAAATGTACATGCAAAACTACCACAAACATCAAGTAATTAGGAATGAGGAGATAACACTTAAATACTTAAGCTTCAAAAACAGACCAATTTTCTCATAAAGATATCTAAAGTAAAAGAGGAACACTAACGAATAAGAGTCAAGCTGAAAACCAACACAAGACATAATAGATACTTGAGTGAACAATCTTATAAATCAGAAGAGATACAATCTATATAATATAACATATGAATGACATGACAGTAAAAAGAAAGATCTTAAAACTCTGGCACACATGATGAAATCATGTGACATGATGCTATGTAAAAAGGTGCAAAATAAATAAAAAGTTGGAGACATGGTTCACCGGTGGAAAAAACTTTAAAGATAATTTTTCTTTTAAATATTTATCCATGTGTGTGTCACGTGCTAAAATTTTAAATTAATTCTTAATTTTGGATCACTAACATATTTAAAATTAAATGTACACACGAATAATATATTATTATGAAAATATTGATTTATATGTATATCTTTTGTTAAATAAGAGTATTATTAAATTATCAAACCACCTCAATAATAGAATTATCTTCACTTATATTACATGTCCAAGAAATCTCCAATTTAAAATATAAAATTAAACTATTTATGTACCTTAAAATAAATGAGGATTATTATTATTCTATATCATTTTATTAAAAGGGTAACATGAAATTACCGAATCCCATTTAACTTCCTTATTGTTATGGGAGTAAACAATCTACGTTTGGGCTTCCAACGCTAATCCCAAATCCTTATAAAATAACTAATTCCTTGCTGCCCACAAAATCCATTCCAAAACTTTCCTAGCTTAAAAAATGCCTCCCTAAGCCCAAAATGCATTACATCACACCTTTACTTTCAAATAAAAAGAACCCTTACTAAAATATTTGGGCTTCGTCAACTCTAGCAAAAGAGAATGGCTATAATTCACCAACCTTGCTTAGAAAATTGTATCATATTTTTTAGACTTTTTGTTTGTAACAGACCGCTTGATTCTTGAGTAAAATGGAGCATATAAGAATGCGATGAGTTGTTGATTTTTGAAAACAAAATTAATATTTTTACTATTGAAAAATTTACCATTTGTTTTTGGTGAAACATGACTTTTTAATATCTGCATAATAACAAAATTAAAAACAATTTACCCAAATTAAACTTATATGCACCATAAAGATAAATGAACGACTAACAATGCATTTTTTTATTATAAAAAATATAGGATTAAAATGTATATTTTTTAAAACTAACAAACTTAAGATCTATGAGTGTTGGTTATTTTTATGAACAAAAAGTTTGTTTGTAAATATATTTCTAGGTTCGTTATGAAGTCTATAAAGCAAAGCCAAAGAAATGTCTAAGTTCTAGATAATCGTTTTTCAGATATATATTTTATAACTATTACATATAGTATTACACTCATGTATTCACTAGTGCATGTTCAAAATACTTAGAACTTTTAATTGGTATTAGAGCCTATACTAGACAAACTTAGTGATTTTAATTCATAGGGAGACATACTACTTATAGACCTAATGAAAAAATGTGAATAATTTATTAGACTCTCATTCTTTAATAGGTATAATTATCTTTATTGGAAGGCTCACATGTAAACCTATCTTAAACAAAATGAAAAAGTTTGGGATTCTATTCTTGAAGGTTAGGAACCACATTCTACAATGAAGAATGGTGTAACAACCATCAAGACAAAAAAAGAATAGACCAATAAATAAAGAACGCTTAATGGATCAAACTAAAAAGGATTGAGTTATATCTTTACTGTAGTGTCAATGGACAAGTTTCATCGCATCTCCAGTTGTAAGACTACCAAAGGTGCATGGAATGCCCTTGTTCTTGCTCATGAAGAAACTTCCCAATCGAAACAAATAAATTGAGATTGATAACATCTTAATTTAACTCTCTTAAAAATGAGTAACACTGAAACCTTTGGCCAATTTTATCTTCATTCTTGTGATATTCCTAATGTTTTCTCTACATGGTGAGAAAATTCCTTAGTGCATACTTGTATACAAACTTCTAAATTTATTGACAGGAGATTATAAGATGCAAATCACTACTATAGATGAGAGAAAGAATATGGATCTATCCAAACTTATGAGATTATGCTTGAGCCACCCAACAAGAACAACAACATGGAATTTTAAAGCTCCAAAAAGGTAACTTTTGATAGTGATGATGATTCAGATGTTGAATCTATTGTTTTATATGTTTGTAGCCTCAAGATGCAACTTTGACAAAGAACCCACAAAACAACTCACCAAATAAGGGACAACATAATTGGTTCAAGGACAGAAGGTCAAGGGAACCTAACCTCATGGGTTTAGATAGTACGAAAACTAAACATGTTGGTCCTCAATGTTTTACCTGTAGTGGTTTTGGCCATATTTCTAAAGAGTTTGCAAATAATAAGAAGAAAGTTGGAAGAACACTCAATGATTCAGAAAGTGAATAGGAGAAATAAAATAATTTAGAGAATGATGAAACTAACTTTTGTGCCTTCATTGTAAAAGCCACCATACGTTTAAATTACTCTGATACTAGCTCGAATGATGATGGAGTTAACTCTTCTTTTTCTTTTAGCTAAATATATATGCATCTAGTTTTGAAGTATTTTTGTAGTTTTTTTATCTTGATCTTGATGTCAAGATGTTCCATTCCTTAAAGCATAAAAATAGTTAGAGGTGCCAATTCTCTAGTAGGAGCATCTGTTAAGCTATTATTATGTCCTACAAGATGTTCAACATCAAAATTGTAATGATTGAACCATTGTTGCCATTTGACTAATCTTCCTTGTTTGTAATCACCTACAATATTAGTTCTTAAAAAATAACCAAAATTCTTGTTATTTGTTCTAACAATGAATCTATAGCTTATAACATATATTGCAAATTTCTTAATAGATTTTTAACAACTAAATATTCTTTTTTATTACTGTAATAATTTAATTATGGACTTTGGAAAGATCCTGATGTAAATCTACAAAGATATTCATCTTTGTCATTTACTCTTACTTTCAGAATCGTTCCCCAATATTCTTGTAAAACATCTATTTCAATTATCATTTTATCAATTGACCCTAGATGGTACAAAGTTGAAACTTTTTTTACCTTTGCCTTTACTTTATCCATATATAAAGTATCTTCTTTTGTCCATTTCTAGATATGATCTTTTTTCAATTTTGCTTGTAATGGTTTTCGTATTTCTATAAGTTTTTTGATGTATGCTTTTGCATATATTAAACATTCTAAAAATATTTGTAATTGGTCATTGTCTTTTAATTCACTAGGGAAGCCTTGAATATTATTTAATATATAGAGTTGTAGATTATGTTTTCTATCTTCAATTTTTAAACATAAATATTTATTTTTTTGCTACGCAAGTATTGCTTTCTATTTAGAGAGTAAAATGTCTTCTTTTATACATTCTTATTGAATATTGATAATATCTAAATAGTATTTATTTAATTTATTATTGAAACCAAATATCATCTATGTAAACACAACAAACATCTTGTAATTTCTTAAAGATGTTATCCATATATCTTTAAAAGATACATGGAGCTTGTTTTAGTCCAAATGATATAACTGTCCATTGGAATTGTCCTTGGTGGTAACTAAATACCTTTAATTTTAGAGATTCTTCATCTAGTCTTATTTTCCAAAATCCGCTTTTGCAATCAAAACATAAGAAGTATTTCTTTCCTTTTATTAATAATAATAATTCTTCTTTCTTTGGAACGAAGTATCCATTATCAATAGTTTCTTTAATTAATGTTTTAAAGTTTATTATCAATCTCTTCCTTATCTTCTTTTTTCACCTTCTTTTTCAACTAAGAATGTCAGATTAGAGTGAGGTGATTTACTTGGTATTATGACTTTTAATTCCAAAAGTTCCTAATTTTTTTTTCAAATTCAATCCTATCTTGTGGAGTATAAATCATTCGTTTTACTCTTATGACCTTGTTAGGATATCTTTATGTTAACTATTGTCTTAGATTTATTTATTTTTGAATCCAAAGGATTTTTTAACTGACTATTTTTAATAGTATGCCTATTAGGGCTTTTGTCTTCCTGTATTTTATTGAGAAAAAGTTTTGTTTCTCTTATATATATAATGAAATATTTTCTAAAAAAGGTTTTTGCTAGTCGTTTATCTCACCACGTTTTCACTTTTTATGTTTTTGCATAAAAGTGGGGTTTGAAACAACTAAAGCTTTTATTTTTTATTTTTGAGACATATATAGTATCACCTTATAGGAGTTTGAGACTTATTTTGTCAAAATATTGTTTGAAAGGTTGATATAGCTAGGTTTAGGAAATTATTTCCTAATAATAAATCAACTCATGTTTGCTGTTGATATATGGTAGGAATGTAAAAATTTTCTCCTCCTATCATTATATCTATATCTTTAATATTTTATTAATATTTATTGTATATATGCATGTAAATGATAAGTGGTGTAACCTTTAAATTTTAGTCCTACTTTAATGTAAGTACTATTTGGATTTGTAATACTATACAAATCATTCATCTTTTGATGAAAAATACCTATAATTTGAATGTTTATATTTTAAATTACTTATTTCATTCTCAGTTTCTTCCAATAGATAGATACTATAAGTATTATCTATAACAGATTCCTTGATTGGTTTTAATTCTATTTTGAAAGCTTCCTCTAAGATTTTTGCTTTTTGTGAAAATTCTTTTTTAAATTCCTTTCTATGTTGAAGTCTACTTGGATATTCTTTGGCATAATGTCCTTCTTAATTACAAATCCAACATCTGTATTTTTTCTTTTCTAAAGGACAATAATTCTTGTTTTTCGAAGGTTTATACATCTTCCTCCTAAAATATCTTTTCTTATATGTTTCTCTATTAAATCTCTTTATATTTTTGAAAATTTTGTTTTCTGAATTTTTATATTTTAAATCTTTTATATTTTTTATATTTATATTTTGTCTATAAGATTTTATGTTGATGATTTGCATAATTTGACATAATTTATTACTTTTAAACTTTAAGTTTAGTCTAATTTTATTTAATTTTTATTGTTGAATTGAAGAAAATAAAGATCTAAAATTTTAGAGTCATATTGACCAAGGACTCTCAAATTTAGAAAAAAATTTATTTAAATCTAATTTAAATTAGGATGTTTTTAAATTAAATTTAAATTAGGATGTTTTTAAATTAAATTTAAATTAGGATGTTTTTAAATTAAATTTAAATAAATATTTCTATATATATATATATAAAAGGTCGTGGAAGACTTATCATATCAAGAACACATACTTAACAAAACTCACATATTATATTGATAATTAGGAGGTTTAGTCGACCATATTAATTTACAAACATAATATTATACTTAAATAAAAGAAAGCTTAAAACAATAAATAAACAAACCGAAAACTTAAAAAAAACTTACTTATAATTAAAACTAATTAAGGTTATAAAAGAGTAGGAGAGAATGGATGCGTAGAGAGAGTTGGAAAATTTTGGACCCCTTCTCTTCTGAATGAATTCATCTTAAATAACCAAGTAATGAGACTGTGTAGAGATGCTCTTACTATTCAATAAATAGTGTCTTGTGTGCCACTTGATACTGTTTGGAGTTGACTATTATAGTGAACAGTAGATGTTTCATCATTCAAGATAGGTAAATGAACAATACATTGTCGGTACTATAATGTTGAAATGAACAGTGTCTTGTCGGCACCGTTTACTCTGTTGTCTTTTTGTGTAAAAACAATAGTAATATTTTTAAGACGGTTTCTAAAGGACACGCAGGCCCAATAATAAATAATAATGGACACACAGGCCCAATGGAAAACAGTAATGGACACGTAGGCCCGACGATAAACAGTAATGGACACGCAGGTCCAAATGATAAATAGTAATGGACACGCAGGCCCAATGATAAATCTATGGGCTAGTAAGCCCAGTTTTATTTAAGTGGACTTTTTTACTGTCCAGAATTTCATATCTATAGTAGAGGTCTCTAGATCAATTAAGTCTTCTTCTGAAGTGTTGGATGGGGTAATTATACGATCGGGTGATTGGGTTTCATCCGAATCAGGTTCTTCCTTCCGGACTTGAGAGGTCTTTCTAGATGATAATTGTTTGATAATTTCCAAGAGTTCCTCCTGAGTTTTTGCTTGTGATATTAAGGCATTTGTATGTGCCTTTTGTGCTAATAACAGTGAAGAAGCTTGTATTTCCTTCACATGGGGTTCTTTGTGACCCTTTTGGAGTAGCCATTTATCAATGACTGGTAATAACATAGTTTTAGGGACCGTAAATGACGGCCACCATTTGATCTGAAATGAACAGGTAATGGTAATTACCTCCGTTTCCACATGGTTTAATACCTATTGACATACCCAAAGGAAGGTACAATTTTGAACAAAATATACACAGGAGAGGGAATCTAGCTTCCTCTGTTGATGGTTTATAATGTGACTAGAAAGATTCATAATTTTCTTTCACAGGTGATATCAGAATACAACTAAGGTTTCTGAATAATCTCTACCATTATGAAAACCAAGATGGAAATCGAGATGGATTAATAGATTTGTTTAAAAAAACCAAGAATGTTGGTTATCTTTGTTTTGGATTAAAAATGCATTAAACCATGCCTGGTAATAATCCCAATAATTATACGAAGTACAATGTGGGATAGAAGATGTGATGTTGATCGAAAAAGTCAACTATTTTGATAATTGATTTCCTTAGTCTACTGGAGATAAGATTTTATGAAATTTGGCAGTTAAAAACTACACATCAGATGATTTAGGATAATGGAAATGTTTGAATTCCACACTTCCGATAATTTCCAAAATACTTTGATAGTATTAAGGTGTTTTTGAAATTAATGTTGGCCTATAGAAAATCCCCTTTCCAAACATTTTTTGAACGGCCAAGTAAGGGTTTTGGTCGAAAATTTGTTTTTCTAAAATAGTAACCATAGGAGTTGGTTGTTTCTTAAAATACTTAGAGGTTGGTTTTGTTTTGGGAATAACTTCCCTTTCTCCTTTTGGAGGAAAATAGGTTGAAGAAGTAACTCTTCTTTTTAGAATAGAAATTGTTCCAGATGATTTTTGAGAAAATGATTTTGATTTAGAAGGTATTATTTCCAAATTTGATGAATAAGTTGGTCCCTCTAATCCTGGGATACAACGAAAAGCCGTTATGATTTTCTCAGAATCCATATTTTGCATCCATTCTTGGATACGTGCATTTAATTCTATATCCTCAGGGATTAACTGTGATAATGATTCTTCCAAAGTTTGTTAGGAAGATGATGTTTGTTTTTGGGTTGCTTGAGACCAGGTCATAATAGGTTTTGCCGATGAGAGGCTGGTAATGGTAAGGTTTGGAGGTTCCCTTTTCTCCTTATTTTTCTTTTTCTTACTCATCTTGAAACCTATTTTGGAGAAATTCTCTCGTTAGAAACCTAATATTGGTTTGAAAAAGAGTCATTTTCTTGGCTGATATTGCCAATCCATTTCTCTTGATGATATGGAAGAAAGTTTTGAGATGCCTAATGTGTTGTGTGACATCTTTTGAGAATATAAGTACATCATCGATGTACACAATAAATAATTCTGAGTAGGGATTGAATACGTCATTCATAATCCTCTGAAACTCAAAAGGTGCATTTTTTGAGCCCAAATGACATAAGATTCCACTCAAACTACCCAAATGGAACAATGAATGTAGTTTTGTACCTATGTTGAGGCTGGATTTGAATTTTCCAAAAACCTGATTTCATATCAAACTTTGAGAATATGGATGATGAATATAACTTTTGAAGCAAGTATTTTTTATTGGGGATAAGGTACTGATGAATGCTCAAAAAGTACTAAAATTACCATGATTTTATGCATGTTAATTGATTAAAAAGATATATATTTATATTATTTTATCATATATTTATATAAATCTATCTTTTTGGAATCATAGGTATTTTTATGGTTTTTCAGGTATTTTTCCTTAAAAAAGTAACTTAAAGACTTAAAGAAAAATACCAGAGGCAATATATCACAAATATATTCATAAAGTAAATGAGGAAAAGTCAAGAAAAGATGGAAAAATTGGATAAAATGGGTCAAAAGGGTAAAAAATATCAAAAAGGAGGAAATCGCACACGCGGTCGCCCAACCGAGCTAGCCAACGCACGCAGTGCGCCTAGTTGTGCCGAGCCAGCCCATCTACGCCCAGCCACGCGCGCCTCTACTCCATTCTACGCGCACCGCAGCCCATCTGCGACCCATTTCATGCGCGCCATCGCGCCCCACCTACCATGATGTCATTATTCACTACTTTGCATTTTCTCCATTTTTAATTATTTTTCCACCCACTTTTTCTTCCTCTCCTCACTTATAAATACCCCAATTCTCTTCACTTCAAATCACACCTCAAAACACATCTTCTTCTCTCTTTCTTTCTCTCCATTTCTTAGTTTTTAGTTTTTCTTAGTTTTAGAGTTCTTCTCTTTTTGAGAAGAACTAATTATGTTTTTGTAATTTATTTGCTTTTCGATTCAATAAATGAAAGTGCAAATTCCGTTTGGAGGTTTTCCAACAACATGAATAACATCAAAGTACTATAAGGATTTTATTTTTTTTATAGTTATTTTTTATGCTTTATTCTTATATGTTATATTTAATTTGTTTGTGATTAAATTTAACTTTGTTGGTTGTTTGTATAATAATAACGTTGTTATGCTTGCAAAATATTAAATAGGTAAAAATCTTTAAAATGAATTGATTTTGGTTTTATTCAAGATTTTATATTAAGAATGTTAGAGAGAAATATATTATTTTTCATTACAAACTTAAATCTAAAAATTAGATTTAAGGTTTAGTTATCCAGTCTGATTTAGAGTAGTGCTCTTTTATTTGTTGGTACAATTACCCTGTAGTTAGAGTGAAGCTCTATTTCAAAAGTTTTTATAAGAATTATTATTTGAAAATGTATTGACAACATGTTTTCAGTAGTAGTTTTAAAACTTGAAAGTTAGTACTCGGATAATTAAATTCTTAGGTTTAATTTCGACACCTTGAATAAAGTTTAAACTGTCTAATCCCACCAAAGGTGGAATTTAAATGGTTCATTTTCAATCTCTTAGAAAAAGAAATTAATTTAATTAACCAAATTAGTTATCAACCCCACTTATAGGTGTTAATTGATTTGTTTAGTTAACAATTCAAATAAAAAAGAGAGAATCAATAAATATCAATTTATATATTTAATAACCTAAATAATATGAGCAAGCATAATTATTTAGTTATTATATCCATAAATACTCCATTATTATAAATGATAAAATTTGTATCAATATTTATTGAATCTGTATCTATGTTTATTTTTATGTTATTAGATTAAAAACACAAAACCCTAAAATATTGTGACATGATGTTTATGCATGAAAATAATGTTTATATATGATATCTTTATAATTTATACATTTATAATTTATAATTTGGCCGGCGCGGCTGGACGGATGCGTGTGTGATTTCCTCTTTTTTGATATTTTTGACCCTTTTGACCCATTTTGTCCAATTTTTCCATCTTTTCTTAACTTTTCCTCATTTACTTTATGAATATATTTGTGATGTATTACCTCCGGTATTTTTCTTTGAGTCTTTAAGTTACTTTTTTAAGTGAAAATACCTGAAAAAAAATAAAAATATCCATGATTTTTAAAAGATAGATTTATATAAATATATATCTTTTTAATCAATTAACGTGCATAAAATCATGGTAATTTTAGTACTTTTTGAGCACTCATCAGGTACCTCATCCATTTTAAGGCTTGATTCAAAGGTTTATAGTTGATAACCAACCGAGGAGTTCCTCTCTTAATCTCGGCAGATTTGTTGACATAGAAAGCCACACAGCTTCACGACGATCTGGTTTTTGAAATCAAATTCTTTGATTAGAGATCTTCGATCTTCTTTCTACAAAATTGTTCAAGGTTACCATTCATTTGAATAGGCCTTGGTTTTGTGGGGATATCCTTCTCGTTGAAGGATGATTCATATGGTAAATACACCATGTGTTCTTTTCTATCCCAGAAAGCATTGGGTAATTCAGAACAAACTTCTTTTTCAAAAGAGTTTTGTAATTTAGAGATAATGTTTTTGATCTCTGGGATTTGAAGTTCTTTCTCAACTGTATGGGATTGAACCCTAGTTTTGAGATAGAGAAGGTCCTTTTCTCTATGACTGATAAGAATAGAAATCTTTTTTGAGAGATTGAATGATTTTTGATGAGATTAAGATATCTGGTTTTTGGTTAGTCGATGAAAGGGAAACCAAAGGTTTCTCCTTCAATTTTGAAGGTAATCTTATCATTTTTGACAATATATGGGGTGATAATATCCATAAAGGGAGTTTCTAGTATGACTAGATAGCCTATATCAGAAACTATTACAAATGGAGTTTTAAAAGGGTATAAACCTTTTAGAATCGATACCTGGGTTTTTCTAATAATATCCATACGAGATTTATTGGCAGAATTGAGTTGTTCTTCAATTGGTTCATAAAACCTTATGGGAATAATTGATGGATTAATACAATTAAGATCAGCGCCTATATCAAATAAGGTTATGACCTCAAGTTTTGAGTCATCAGGGATGACTAAGATTATCTTAATCTTATATTTCTTGGTTGTTATTTTCCTTAAATTTTGAAGAATAGTTTTAGGAATTTTCTCCAGATTTTTAAGTTCTTGATTTGATGCAAGTTCTTTGTCAGAATCACTCACATAGGTTGATAATTTATCTCTAGTTTTATTAAGTAGTTCTAACTTAATATCATATTCTTTTTGTTTCTCTCTAAGCTGGTGGAGTTTTAACTTAATAGTTTTGATTTCTATTTTTAAGTCTTGAATTTGACTTTTTGGTTTGATGATTTTGTTCTTTTGTTCCAGAATAGTAGTAAGATTATAATAGCCTGTGTTGGTATTTGGAAGTTCAGAATGCTTCTTTAATGTTTGTGATTTGGCCAAAGATGTAGTTAGGTATTCTACGTATAATTTGGTTATTGATGGATCATTTAACTTAAGGATTTTATCTTGAAGTTTTTCATCTTCTTCCTTAGTTAATACATTAATATTTTTATTATAGGAGTCTGAATTACTGGTTGCAAATTCATCATCCTGGGGATTTGGTTCTTCGTCTATCCATTGTTCAGACTTAGATGATGAGGATGTATCTGTTGTGATTGATTAAAAATAATATTAGGTTTGTTAGTCAAAATAGGAGATGCCTAATTTAGAAGAAAATTCATGGAAGGTGGCTTACCATATTGTCAAAGATGGAGGTGCCTAACCTTGTTTGAATAAAGAATAGGAAAATTAGGTAGCCTAATTTTGTTGAATGAAGAAATGTTTGGCATATGAAATGGGAACTTGAAGGCTATAAATATGACTTCATTTCTTCATTGTTAATAATCCAAAAAATAGAAAAAAACTTATATGAGAAGTTTTTGAGTGAGAGAATTTTGTGGGAAAATTCTCTTAGGCTTGTAATTATTCTTGTATTTTGGGTGTGTGAGAAAATTATTGAGAGTGTGGTTATAACAATTTTCCACATAGTGAATTTTTTCTCTGGTTGTCTTTTGACAACGAAAGTGGTTTTTCTCCAATTTGGAGTTTCTACTATAATTCTTGGGTTATGTATTTTCTATTTCTCTGTTGTTTGATATTCTATTAAGGAGGATCTTGGGAGAGAGAATTTGTGATTATACCATTTGATCCAAATTTCCTAACAACATCTACCATTAGGGCATATATTTTGGCAAAGGTGTCTTCTTCAAGTTTTAATTCGTGAAGTTTTTTAGACATTTTACAGTAATTAGTTGTGTGACCCTTTTTGCCGCATTTATAACATTTAAACTCTTTAAAGTTTTTAAAGGTCTTTTTATGAGATTTTGATTCCTTATTAAAATTTCTTTTATAAGGTTTTTTTTATAAAAAAATCATTCTCTTTTCAAAGAATGGTTTTCTTGATTTTGAAGTAATAGCTTAGATGCGGTTCGAGTTATTCCAAAATTAAAGGCTGTCATAATGTGAAGTGTGACAATGCTGTAAGATATTATTTGTATCTTCCAAGGGAATACACCTTCACTACTACAATAAAAGGCAATTAAGTCATCATTTAAAGTCAATTTTTGTCCAAAACTGACTTATAACAAATTTTAAGTCAGTCTCCTGGTAGATTGACTTAAAATATTATAAAATTTAGTGTCAGTTGACACATAGGACCGATGCTACACTTCGGACATAATGTCAATTCTACGTGTCAACCGACGCTTCACGTGGAGAATTTATCATTGGATTAACAATTCAAGTGGCATAATTCCACTTGCTAGAAAGTTAACCACATCTCCATTCCATGGAATTTGCATTGTTGTAATGGCCCGCAGTTTTTCATCTAGAAAATATTCATCATTGGGAAATTATTTTGTATCAAATCCATCTCCATCTTCCAACTTAGATAAATAATCTACTGCTTGATTTTAAATTCCTTTTTGTCTCAAATCTCCAAGTCAAACTCTTGATGTAAGAGTATCCATCTAATAAGTCTTGGCTTGGCATCCGTTTTTGAAAATAAATATTTAATGGTGGCATGTTCTGTGTATACAATCACCTTTGCACCAAATGAATAAGCTTGAAATTTCTCCTGTGCATAGATGATTGATTGGAGTTCTTTTTTAGTGGTGGCATAATTCAATCAGGCTTTATTAAGAGTTTTACTATCATAATGTATGGCATGGAATTATTTACCTCTTCATCGCCCCAAAACTGCTCCAATATCAAAATCACTAGCATCACACATCACTTTAAAGGACTTTTCCCAATTCAGGGTTATGATTATAGGTGCTGTAGTTAGACTCTTTTTCAATGCCTCAAAGGCTTGAATACATTGTATGTCAAATAGGAAAGGTGTGTTATTCTCTAGAATTTTATATAAGGGCTTTGATATTTTGGGAAAATCCCTTATAAACCTCTTATAGAAATCGGCACGATCTAGAAAGCTTCTTACTCCTTTGACATTTGTTGGAGGTGGTAACTTTTCAATAACTTCAATTTTTTTCTTTATCCAATTCTAAACCTTTAGATGAGACTTTGTGACCAAGTATAATTCTCTCTTCTACCATAAAATGGTACTTTTTTCTAATTAAGAACAATGTTAGACTCTTCACATCTTTGGAAACCCTTACAAATATTTGCAAGGCATTCATCAAAATTATTACCAAAAACTGTAAAATCATCCATAAATATCTTAAGAATTTTCTTCACAATGTCGAAAAATATGGATAACATGTATCGTTAAAAATTGGTTGGTGCATTACATAGCCCAAATGGAATTCTTCTAAAGGAAAAAGTACCAAAAGGACAAGTGAAAGTGGTTTTTTCTTGGTCTTCCAATGCAATGGCTATTTGATTATAGCCCAAGTAATCATCCAATAGACAATAGATAGAATTATTGGCCAACCTATCAAGCATTTTATTTTTGAAGGGAAGTGGGAAGTGATTCGTGTGTGTGACTTTATTAACTTTTTGATAGTCCTTACACACTCTCCAACTCGTAAGAGTTTGAATTGGAATTAACT
This sequence comes from Hippophae gyantsensis, assembly GCA_030763125.1. Classification (NCBI taxonomy): domain Eukaryota; kingdom Viridiplantae; phylum Streptophyta; class Magnoliopsida; order Rosales; family Elaeagnaceae; genus Hippophae; species Hippophae gyantsensis. Next base: position 16,285,599 of record CM061038.1, on the reverse strand, counting down.
TATTCTTCTCATTAGTTATTACCATCATATCACCATTCTTAGGCATACATTGAACGAGATTAAACCATTCACTATTTGAGATAGGGTATATTATGTATGCTTCTAACCATTTCAATACTTCCATTTTCACCACTTCCATCATAATTAGGTTCAATCTTCTTTGAGAATCTCTCATTGGTTTAGCCCCATCTTATATGATAATTTTATGAATACCTAATAAAGGTCTAATATATTTAAGATTCACAATAGTCCACCCAATAGCATTTGACACTCCTTCAAAAACCCAATAATTTATCTTGTCGGTCTTCTCTATGTTTTGAGGAGATAATCACTAGTAGAGTCTCATTAATACCTAAATAAGCATATTAGAGATGGTTGTGTAAAGGTTTGAGCTTTAATATTGGCGGTTCTTCAATTGATGACCTAAGTCTAGGCTTTTCTTCGACACATACAAAAATATCATTAGAAATTAAAATGGGAGGTATAGCCTCTAAAATTACTTAGTATGCTAATTTCTTCATGCATGTGGGCATAAAATAGAGTTTCCTCCATATCATTATCAAAGTCATCCTCATGCATTTTGTTACTAGCATTATGTAAGTATGACAGAAGTTGGCTTAGCTTCCCTAATCCTAATTTTCTAAATACACATAATAGCATAATGTTAATATTTGCTCCCAAATAACATAATGCATTCCTAAATTAATATTCCATGATAGGGCATGGAATGTGAAAGGTATCGAGGTCTTTCAACTTGGTTGATAATTTTCAATCAATTATAGAACCACAACCTTCTCTAAAGAAATTGTCTCACATTCTCCAAACTTCCTTTCCTTGAATAACATTTCCTTTATGAATATAACATAAGAAGAAACTTGTTGTAAAGCATCCATATATGGGATGTTAATATGAAACTTCTTGAAAAAATCAAGGAATTTTGAGAATTTCTTATTTAGCTTTTGTTTGTGGAGCCTTTGTTGAAAAAGAAGGGGTGGGGTATAGACTCTCTTCCATGATTGTTTCCTTATTTTGTTTTCACTTCAATTTCTTTATTCTTTTCTTTTTCACCCTTTTCATTTATTTTTCTTTCTTCCTTCTCATTTTTTATTTTCATTCTCATCATCTCCTATTACTACCCAACTTCTAGTTACAACATCCTTACATTGCTCTCTACCCTTATTCTTAGGATTTACCTTAGTGTTGCTAGGAAGCATACTTAGTTTCTTATATGAAATGTTTTTTGTAGTTACCCCATTTGAATTTCTACGTTTCTTATGCTAGCACTGTTGTTGTCTTGTTTAGTGACCAACCTATCCATTTTACTATTTATTGTATCTATTATAGGCATAACATTAGATAAATTGATTTTCATTAAACCCTCTAATTTATCTAGAATAAAGCCCTATGGATTTAAAGGTGGTCTATTGGCAGGTGCCCCACCTTGGTTATTACCCTAAGAGAAAATAGGGTGACTCCTCTAACCTAGATTATAATAGTTTGAGTACAAGTTCCATTGGAGATTTTGATTGTTAATAGTTAACCACCTTAGGATTGCTTTCATAAGTATTACTAGCATGAGATTTACCACAATGTTCATAAAGTATAAAAGAGCCTTGTACCATAGTCATCCCCATAAGTGCAACATCAAATTTATTTGATAGCCCTAACAACAAAGTATTAGTTTGTGCTTACAAGGTTATAAAGGTATCTGTATCTACCATTCACTACCCTTTTTGGATTAAACCTCTCTACTAGCCATTGGAAACTATTAGAGGCCATTTCATCTAGTAATGAAAAGGCTTCATTTTCACCTTTTCCTATTAGAGCACCTCCAGCTACTGCATCAAGAATAGTTCTTGTTTTCCCTAATAATACTCCATAAAATGTTTGGATTTGTAAGCGTGGAGGAATACCATGATGTGGGCATTTTATCAATAGTTATTTGAAGCGTTTTCATGCATCATAGAAAGATTTCCCATCAAATTGTTGAAAGAAAGTAATAGCATTTCTAAACTTTGTTGTCTTTAAAGGTAGGAAATATTTAGCCAATAATTTCTAAGCCAAGTCATCCTAGGTTGTGATGGATCCTATAAGTAAGGAAATTAGCCATACCTTTGGTTTGTTCCTAAGTGAGAAGGGAAACAAGCGAAGATGTATGACATCTTCCAAAACTTCATTTATCATGAAGGTATCACATAACTCAAAGAATGCGGCTATGTGGGAATTAGGATCCTCATTATCTAGCCCTCCAAATTGATTTGATTGTACCATTTGGATCATAATGGCTTTTAACTCAAAATTATTTGCATTAAAAGAAGGTCTAGTAATGCATGATTGAAATCTATCTACTTGTGGTATTGCAAAATCCCAAAGAGATTCAGGGACGATGATGTCTGATAACTGTATTTTATATAGTTATTTTCACCTATTTTATCAATTATAATTGCTATGTTCTTGATGTTTTTAGTTAATTTTCGATTAATAAATTAGTATTTACTGTTTTGTATATATTTTAATAAAAGTAAATAATTTGTATCGAAAATGTACTTAATGTTAAATTTATGTCCAAAATATAATTTCAAATAATATAATTCTTAATTACAATTTATAAAAATCGAAAATATAATTTAAATTAAATTTGGGCTTCATTTTAATTATTAAAAGTTTAAAAATTTAATTTAAAATTAGCAAAGGGCTTAACTGTAATTAAAGAAAGTTTAAAATGTAATTTGAAATATATTTGTGGATCAAAATACAATTAAGAAAATTGAATTTTCTGCGCAGATTAGAAGAACCACGCGCCAACAACAAGCGCCAAAGGTGGACCGTCCGATCAAAGAAGAAACGGCTACGATGCGCGCGTTCAGATCACTCCCGACCAAATGGCGTGTGCAAAGATTCTTTCACGCGGCTCGGCGCCCGAGTGGGGCCCACCTGCCGCGCAGGCCGGCATGCAGGTGGGACCCACATGTCTGACGCGTCCAGCCGTTGTCCCCCACGTTCGCGCACCTCTGATCCCGTGCACTGATCGCAGTATGCAACCGGATTTCCCTCGAATAAAAAGCTGCCACGTGTCCCACTCTATTTTGCAGCAAATCAAGTTATGACACGTGGTATGTTATGGTGATCGCGAAAGCGCATGATCAAGCCCGTGTGTAGCCGTTGTCTCCCGTGCTCTCATGTCCCCTGCACCCGTTTCCCGTAGCTAATCAGAAGCTGCCACATGTGCACATTAATTCCTTGCAGCGAATCAGACGCTGACACGTGGCATGCACTTTGAATTTAATAAAATCCGAATGGTGCCTGTGTACGCATGATTCTTAATTTTTTCGATATCGAATTTCGAAACGCGTCGAATTTTGTTTTGAGGGAATATTTTTTTACGCGTTTCTGAAAACCAAAAAAAAAATGTAATATTTAATTATTTTTGATGTATTTTTTAGCTATAAATAGGAGATAGTTTTTAGTTTTAAGAAAGGTTTTTGGAGTTTTTGGAGTAGAGTTTTAGTTTTAATTTTCGAAAGTTTTTAGAGTGTTTTAGTTTTTTCAGTTTGTAATTTTTATTGTGTTTGTGTGTTGGTTGCGGAACACGCAGAAGCCATTTTTGGCTTTTGTTGTGTTCTGCGTGTGCCAAATATTTTCATATTGAGATGTTTTAATTTTATTTCTGCTTCTTCTTATTTTTCTGTAGTTGTTATAATTTTTATTTTAATTCTATGAAGTAATTTAATTTTTCTAGGGTTGCATTTTATCTAAATTTATGAAGCTTTAATTTTAATTATTTTTCCTTAGATTTATAATACGTTCGATTTGTTCGTTCTATTTTGTGCTTAATGTTTTTTGATTATTTACGAATCTTATCAAAACGATCCGTGGCATATGAATAAACTTGAGAAAGGCATTTGTGTGTGTATTGCTCGTAAATAGAATGACATGTATGATGAAGGATAGAAATATACCCTAATTGTATGTGTGACCATTTGAAAACTTAGAACTTAATGAATCTTATTAAATTTAATTCTCATAGAGATATAGTAAATTAATTTAACGAGGTGTGTTTATACGGAGCTCGAAAAAGATGTATGAATAATAAAAAAAGAAGTTTTCGGTTGACAAATTAAATGTACTAAAAAAATATAAATCAAAAGAAAATAATATGATTTGAGTGGATTAGTTTGGTGAAAAATTGCAATCCAAGATTTCTTTTATTTTCTTATGTTATTTTTTTATTAATCAACGATTGTTTTGGATAAAATCAGAGAGATACAATTTTAGTACTCGACAAACTATAGCAACAAATCCTCGTGGGATCGATCTTTACTTACTAATCTTATTACTTGTGATCGTGTATACTTGCACGAGTTCGTGTGTTGAAAAACACGCAACAAGTTTTTTGTCCCATTGATTCTCCATGTTTTTCGTATCCCTAAGCTATAGTTGGTGTAGTATTTCTCTTCTTAACATAGGAAGAATTTTCTCTATCTTAGGATCACATGGTTTAAGATTTATACCTGACTCCCTGGTTATACACAAAAATAAAACAAAGAAAAATTAAAATTGCTTAAACTAATATTGTTATATGAATATTAATATTAATTAAAAAAATTATTTCACTTCCCAACAACTACACTAGAAACTTGGTAGCGATATTGCAAGTATATGGATCGTTTGAGTAATAAAGTGTGTTAAATATCAGTATAATCTTACCGAGTGATTTCTTTTTATAGCTAAGTAACAATATGTAGTATTTGTAAAACTGTTTAGGCGAGTAAGAAAGAGAAATTATTTAAATTAATGATTAAACCTAAAATTAATTCAATGACACAAATAATGATGAAGTAACCAATTCTTGGAGACTTAGGATCTATGAATATCCTAACCACTCCACATGTAAAATCAAATATTGTTCATTAATTTCTCTAACAAATTGATTGGCTACATGCTCTTATATACCTTAGAATCTTTATCAAGCATTCTTTTGGATTATGTGCAGACAATCACATTGTCATGCTATTTATTCATACATCGATTATGATCAATTATATCAAGTCATATATTCATCAATTATAATATCATACTCTTTCAATTCGTGTGATAATAATTTTATAAAAGACTACTTTGTTAAGCTAGGACATGAATCTCAAATTATGTTGTTATTGGCTTAATAATTCAAGCATTTAAATCAAAATTATTAAATCAATTATTAATTAATAGAAAAAATATTTCAACTAAATAAAATCAATCACATGATTATGTGGTTAGGTTTATCAATACCAACCTAACCACTTAGTTCTAAAAATCATAATTAAAAATATTTGAGTGCATAATAATTATAAGAAAGATGAAAAAGAAGATAAAGGTCCAATTTGATGAAAAATCCAATGGTTCATGTAACCTTCTTGATTTGTTGCTATCTGTATAGTTTCCTCCTTGATTTGTTTTTCTTGATATCTCTTGTGAATTATAAAATCTGTATTTTTTATCATCTCTCTATATATGTGTTCTATATTATTAACCCTAATGACATATATATAGTTATAGTTTAAAATAATACAATTAGGATTAGACCTCTAACACTTGGCATTCAATTGTGCAATCATGATCATAGGCCTCGATGCTCATTTTCTCATGTCAATATGCACAATCAACTATGTGATACAATGTAGACCCAAGAGGATTGTGTCGTGGTGCACATAATACTATGCCTCAATGCACCTTGTTTGATTTCCAGAATGTCCAATGATCAAATAAGAGTGTGTGGCAACACACTATTTCTGTGCCTTGGAACACTTTCCAATTATTGAATTTGTCCCAATTTTTGCTCTATTTGATATCTATTCACCTATGCCATATTGAACATAAGATAGATCTTTTAAGCATCATTCATCTCAAAACAAGATAAATAACTAGCTTGAAATGGCCAAATGTCTCTATTCTTATAGAGTTATTAGCAATCACATGTAAATAATAATGTACAGATTTAAAAATAACTCACTAGGTTTATAGATGGAAACAACCTTGGTCACAACAATGATCTAAGAGAAAATTCATTGGTATGCTAGACCAATAATCTATTGACTATGAAAACTTAATGTTTAAGTATAGACTCGATCTTTTACTACCATTTCTAGGACAATGTCCCAATGCACTTTACTTACGACCCCCTATTATATTTCCAAAGCTTCCAAGATTAGCATGAACAGATTTTGACCAATGTTTTGATTAGCTCTTCATAAATCAGACATGTTCATGGATCAACCTGAGAATAGGATTGGCATAAAAATCAAAAGTGCCCATATGTGTTCTAGATGGATTTAGCGATGAATAATCCTCAACTTGCAGATTCAAAACATATATTAAATTAACCCAAACCAACTAATAATTCTAGAATAAGAATATCAAGCCTAAGTTCAACAAAAATAACTTTTTTAAATCTCTATAATCAAATCAATTAAACATGATCACACATAAATTATTTGATGCAATCATAAAAAAACTTAAGCAAAAAGAAGCTAAATGAACTTGAATTACGTAGCAGAGTATAGAGAATAAAATATATCCACATATAAAAGAACTCAATATATGTGTACTTGAGTGATCACATGAACTAATGAACTAAAACTCACAGTCAATATCCTCTTTGATCACACGAATCAAGTATTGATGCCATTGCTTAACAACTCTCCTCAATTAGTTGAATGGCTTCAGTTGGCTTATACCATTTGTTCCTTACTACTCCTTTTTTGTTTTTTTGTATAAGCACATATATCTAATATCTCTACTTAATTATCAAATGGAAGTAGGAAACGAAATCTATAGTTACACGAATTAATTTTACCTACATTTCAATGTTTTCTTTTTGAGCACATGAAGCTGGTATAACACTAATCTTAATATATATGTGATAATGATAGCCTACAATTTTCTTAATTAACCAAACCCCGTTGAAAACCTTAATTGAGTAATGTTATTTTTTGGAATTATCTTAAAACTATTGAAACACGTTAAGGAAAGTGCTAAGTAGTAATTTCACAAGTTGACTTGACTTTAAATAAATATTTTAAATGAAAAATCTTAAGCTCTATCAATTGGCTTAGGACTCAATTGATTAATTAACGATAACTAGTTCACTTAATTTTTACCCAAGAAGACTTGATTATTGTCGAGCGAAACTTGATCGATCTAACATCTTGATTGATCGATATAGTTAGTCGATCATTCGATTAATACGAACTTTAGTACCAAAAATAATTCTAAGTGTTGTAAACATGACTAGTAAATGCATGAGTATAATATTATATGTGATAATTATAAAACATATACTTAAAGTACAACTATTCAGAACTCAGATGTTTATTCTACTTTGCTTGATAAACTTGTAAACGAGCCTAAAAACAGATTTTTAGGCAAACATTTTGTTAATGAAAATAATCAAAACTTATTAACCTTACAAATATACGAATGATGAAAAATTAGATTATATGTGACGAGATGTGCTAGAGTCTAAGACCCATGAGGAAGGAAAAAAACTTGAAGAACTAGAAGATGAAAAAACTATAGAAGAACAAACAAAGATAGCATGTGATAATGATGCAAGGAACTTTTGAAGCTGAACAAGTATAGTAGTTTCTAATGATGGAGTAACTACTGCAGTATTAGACTGTGATAGATTTTCAACTCTCTTTTTTGGTGTAGTTCTCAAAGAATTTACATTTTGATGACTAAAAAGTGATCTTTGAGGTGTCACTAAGACATATAAGTTAGGTGCTGAGAGAATGTCATTCCCAACCTATTATATAAACCAATCATTGCATTTCTCTACGAGTAATGTAAGGTGTAAAATCCTATAATTCTACTAACTCTTTGAGTAATAATTGGTCCTAAGATCTGTCATAGTTGAATAAAATCGTTGAATACTCATATTTCTTCATTAAAGGGTTCAAATTTTAGATAATAATTGATATTGTTTAGCAAAATTAGGTTGTATGTACAGTCTAGTAAATGATCCCAAACATCTTTTTCATTCTCATACTTTACCAACTAACATCCTATCGAATGTATCATATAATTATTAATCCAAGTTATAATTTTTGAATTATCGATAAATCTACATATTTCTTAACTTTTGTATATGTAGGTTTTGTTACTAGTAAAAAAACCCACATCTTTTTACCTTTCAAAATTGTTTTCATCACACTATAGTAAGAATAATTCTTCATATATAACTGCACACTAATTGAATGAAGTGAATCATCCTTATCTCTAGTCATTGTAAAATTTAAATAAATTGTCAAAATTTAATAAATTTCAAATGAATCAACAAATTACGATTAAGTAAAGAACGAATAGATTGTAAAAAAAAATCAACAAACAACTGTTATATAAAAATACCTAAAATTTACCAATCGAAGAAAATAACAAAAAAAACAAAGGATGAACCGTATAGTTATTGTGCTCACCAAAATTATCGTATATGAAATTTATAACTCTAATATAACGTAGAATTCAAGAGCAAAATTTTAAAGAGAAGAAAAGAGACTAGAGTTTTTATTATTTAAAAGTTAAATGAAATACATGCTTAATATATAAACTTACAGCTAAAAGACACTAAATTAGTCTCTTTAAGATCCAAAATTGCTTCTCATTTGGACTTAAAAGCTTTCAAATGGGCCAAAGTAATTCTGAAGGTGCTTGACAATCAACAATGATTTGAAAATTTTGAGAAACATAATTGAAAATTTTTGGAAGTTTATTAGCTAGGCAACTCATTTATAATGATTATCCTTGTCAAAAACATGTACCAAATTATTTAGAAAAAAAATCTACCTAGTTATTATTGCCACTTTTATTATTTTTTCCTTTATGTTTAAACTCTTTTGTTTCTTATCCTCTTTCCTATTATGCATATTCTTACATTATTTTCAAGAGCAACAAACATCTAAGTAGGCTAAAAGAATAACTTTATTTATCATTTATATATGGGTGACATATTATTACATTATTTTTCAACATGAATAAACATTATTTATCATTTCTACCTGGGTGACAAGCACAACCCTTATTAATTACAATAATTACACAAAGTTTTGGGGGTTTAAGAATCATTAGGTACAATAGGAGTGAAGTGGTTCCATACCCACAATATTTGCTTCTTTATCCTTTTTCTTTGAGTAGGCTTTGATTTATCTTTTTTTTCCTATTTGCAGTTTTCTCGTGCTCATCATTACAACAAAATAATTCATTAGTAACAAAAAGTAATTCTTCGCCAAATATTCTCATTCTTGATGAGTTTTTAATATTTCATCGATAAATTAATTAATAGTAAAACTAATGATCAAACTTTTTAATTGTGACAAATTATTTATTATTAATACTGTAGAATCATGACAAATATTTTGATCATCATTATACTAATTCCCTTCTTTACACACAAAACTGTATCGCCGTATCATTTCATTTAAAAAATAATAGGTGACGATAAGATTTGTCAAATATTATTAATACCTAATGCTGACAACAAATTAGAACAAAAATGATTTAAAATAAAAAAAATTCGCACGAATTTTTTAACCTCTACAACAATATATATAGATTTTAATTTGCTGATAAAAATCATTAGCAAATATTGGATTAAAAAAATGGCGCATGCTTTAGAGATTCTAATTTGCTGATAAAAGTCATCAACATAATATTATATTAAAAAAATGGCTCACTTTTTTCAACCTTTTTCGCTGATACATTTTAGAGATTTAATTTGCTGACAAAAATCATCCACAAAATGTTCCTTATTTTCCCAAAACAAACTGGTTTTTCACGCATTATTAAAATACATATATATGATCTCGATTTTTAATCGTGATCGTAGGTCTATGATCACGATTATAAAAACCGAGTACTAAGTGAGAGAGATCATAGACTGTTACCTATGATATCAATTTTTTAACCGAGATTATAGACACACCTTATGATCATAAATTTAATTAAATAAAAATATAATTATTAATTATAATATTAAAAATCAACATAAATTATAACAATTTTATTAATTATAATATTAAAAATCATATTATATTAAAATTAAAAATGTAATTACATTTCAGAGTTTATACACTAAAACATAATAAAACATGGCTAGATAATTCTAATATTTACAATAATTATGTAATTTATAACCTTATTATTACAAAATGACTTTTTACTATTACAATCATTTACAAAGATATCTTGGTCATACAAACCTTAACAATTTCAGGAAATAATTTCATCAGTTTATGTTGAGTTGTCAAGACAGTTTTCATATCCTGACATATATGAACAGGATTAGATTAAGTCACAAACATTAATATTAATGAGACGATGATCTTAAAACAAAAAATTAAATATTGTGTACTTAAAGAAATAAAGAATATTCATTCCAAAAATTACAGTGAATATTCATCACTCTACTCAAATTTCATGACCAAGTCCAACCATATTTGGGAATTGAGGAATTTGAATCAACGTATTGTTTGAAAAAATGTCAAATATTTATTAAATGTACTAGAATGCGGCTGATAACTAACAAACTGTTCTACACTCAAATAAACTAAGTATTTGAGCATTACATAATAGATCTATATTACTACTCGCTCGACTATACTACCAAAAGAAAATAAAGAATTTCAGGCAGTAAATGGGTAGTGCACTGCAACTTTTGATTAAATCGATTAGCAATTTTTTTTTGGAAAACTATGAAACAAGAGAACACGATATAAAACCAACTCTAACAGTAAAACTCCTTAAGAGACCTACCCAATCTATTGTAGAGAACTAAACAAATTAAATTCAACTTCTACTCTAATGCAGCTGATAAAACAACAATCCATAACATCCTAATCCACGATAACAAATTGTGGTTCAGTGTGTATTTAAATTAATGTTAAAGTTGTTGATAAAACAATTCTACTGAAAGTTTATGCTATTGTGATAGTAAACCAATAATATATCACTCTTTCACAATTATTTCTTTCTAATCATGCGAATCAAATACTTAAAATTTAAAAATTGAGAACCAAGTACCAGTAGCACCGGTACCCGACACCATCACCCAACACCCGCACCAACACTAGCACCAACATCAGGCACCAACACCAACACCAGCACTAGTGCCAACGCCAGGCATAAGGCACCAGGCACCAACACCAACACCAACACCCATACCCAGTACCAACACCAACACCAAGCACCAACACAAGTACCAGCGTCAGTGCCAGTGATACTGAAATATAAAGGTACAAGCTAGTTACTAAATGTTGCAACATAATGTTACATTGCATTTAGTTTTGCATGCATAAACATGCTCTGCATGTAAAAGATCTTGTGAGCAAAGGAAAGAAGAAATCTATTAATTGGTGGGAAAAAAAGAAGAGAATAAACTACCTTATAGTCATCTCCATATTTATCAATAAGCCGACCTATGTGAATGCGTTGGATTTCTGTTAATGGTTGTAGAGGTGTTAATTTTCCATCTTTTTGTTTCTTTCCCAATGATGTCTTCAAGTCTAAATTTGATTCAAAAAGGGACTTCAATTAATAATTGACAATGAATGCCAAAAATCTTGATAAAATTTTAATTTTCTAACCCACAAGTTAGACAGAAAAATAGACGAGACTGAAAAATTATACGCTGGTAATGGTATTGGAATTTTAGAAACCTGAGGATGTCAAAAACAATTCCAACAACATATAATTTAGGAGCCACACCATGAACTTACATCTCACTAAAAATATTGCATATCGTCAACCTTACTAGCCTTGAAAAGACCAACTAACAATGAAATATATGTTCTTATTGAAGGCCTAGCACTCTTGTTAATAATTTCCCTGTAAAAGTTCAAAGCTTCTGTTATCCTCAATTTTGTTGTAATATCCTTTAATCAACACATTGAAACTACAAGCATTAGGTTTACATCCTTTACTTGATATAGATATAAACAATTCATTTGCTTCATCAAGCCTATCGACTAAACATAACCCATCCATCATGTAACTGTATGTAAATAAATTAGGACTAAACATAACCCATCCATCATGGTGCTGTATGTAAATAAATTAGGACTAAACATAAACCATCCATCATGGTGATGTATGTAAATAAATTAAGACTTTTATCCTTCTTAATCATTAGTTCAACCATATAATTTGCTTCTTTAATATTTCCTTTTTTGCAAAGCACATCTATCAAGATGCTAAAGGTTACTACATTAGGATAAACACCTTCATCTACCATCTCATTCAACAAGCTTTTAGCATATTTCAAATTTCCTTTATAGCAAAAACCGTGTATTAGATAATTATAAACAATTACATTTTTCGCCTTTTCTAGCAATCCATCCTCATAGAACCCATCAATAATAGTTGCATAAGAAACTAAATTTGGTATCTAACAAAAAGGTTTTTTTTAATTATCGCACAAAATATTGCTCTTCATAATTTAAAACCCTAAAGCAACTTAAGTTACATCTCCTAATTCTTCTAAAAGATTATAAGCAACCAAAAACAACATAAATGTATGAAAATAAAAGAATTTAAACAAAGGAACAAATGAACCTTGCAGTTCCAAGATGAAGAAGAGAAAGAGTGGGTCTACTCCCAAATACGAACGGTCTTATCACCACTACAAGAAGCAAAAATAGAGGAAATGCCATCAACATTAGTCGTTGGATTCCAAGTGAGACTCCATACCCTATCTATGTGGCCCTCTAACTTTTGAACCTCTCGCAGTTCAAATTGCCCATCCACAAGCTCCATTTTTGCACCAACTGCAAAATAACATAACTGAAACCATTAAATCAAAATATGATAAAGCCAAGAACACAAGCATATTAATAAGATGAGGGAGATGAGGAAGACGAGGGAGACGAATGAAAAATGAGGAAAGAATGGAGAAAACGGTTTGAGCGGTGCTCGTGTATGTATAGGGTTTGAGCAGAGAAAATAATTGGGAAAAAAGAGAAAATTTGGTAGTAATAAAGTGGAGAGTTATTAGGAATGGAGAAAAAAGAGGTAAAAAAGGAAAAAAGAAAGAAAGAGACGGAAAAAGAAAAAAAATTATAGAAAAAATTGGTGTTTGGTGTAAAAGAGAAAAAATTGATAGGGTATGCCTATGACCTCGGTTTTTTAATAACCGAGACCATAAGGTATGTCTATGGCCTCGGTTTTTTAATAACTGAGATCGGTTTTTAAATGTCCGAGACTATATGTATGTATTGTAGTAGTGACGTCACTTTATTTTTCCACTTCTTTCATCTTCTAACCTTTAAATCCTTTAAATCTCTTTTCCTCCACATCCCTAATATCCCATTCAATATTAATGCCGATCTCATCTACAAAATTTTCTGCCTATATACAAATTGCTATTGGTATTGGCGCCGATCTCATCATTTTTCAAATATACCGTTGGTGTTCTTTTTTTCATATTTTAATAATCTATTCTACCCATCCTCAGTTTCCCTATTTGGTTTATGGGTTTTGCTTGAAAAATTTGTGAGGTTTTTCTTAAGCAAAGTTGTAGGTATCTTTAATCTGTGTCCCAAAAGGTATTGCTTGTAAAGTTATTCCACTTTGTTGTGTCAAATATCAAGCACTACTTCTTCTTCTTTTTCTTCTTCTTGGAACAATATTCTTTACATTCTAATATAATTGTCCAATAATTTTGCTAATAAGAATTATTAAAATTTGACTATTACTTTTCATGTTGTTTATGTTTATAGAATTTAATGCTAATTTCAATCCCCAAACACCTTCCTTATCTTTTTTTTTTCGAAAACCACCTTTCTTATCTTGATAACCCTATAAAAATCCACAGCTCTCTTACATTCGTTTTCATCTTTAGGACCTAGCTAGCTAGCTCTTAATTACTCTTTTAGGTCTTTTTATAGTGGAATAATACGAGTAAAATTTTCTCATAATCATTGGAGCAGCATCGGGAGCACAGATCGCATGGATGCGCACGAATGATAGGCGCAAAGAAGGCGTAGGGAATTCGGTTAGAATTCAGAAGAGGGACCACATAATAAATCAGTAAAACTAGGGTTAGGATTTGGTTAGGAATGTTAGAAATCAGTTAGATATTGTCCTTCAATTCCATTCCTGTAAGGCTATATATGAAGCCTCTTAAATTCACCTAAATGGACATCTAAATATAACTACAATTTCTCTTCCTTTGCTTCAATTTCTCTTCTTCTTCCTTCAATCTCAACTACAACCATAATAGTGGTATCAAAGCCGTTGGACGATGGATACCCAGGGAAAATCAAATGTTGAATTCCGTACTGAGGTAATGGAGACCCTCGGCACTATGCTCTCTCAGTTACAAGCAATACGTGCAACTCATACCTCTCCAAAGGTTAACCCTTTCGCATGAGAGGGAACTCTACGCCCTCACCCCCACACTTCGCGATCAACTATAGACAACCCTCACCCTAACTTGAAACTATCATTTCCTAGATTTTTTTGGTGAGGATCCCACTGGTTGGATCTATAAGGCTGAACAATATTTTGAGTTCACCGATGTTAGCCCAGACCAATAAGTGTAACTCGTGTCCTTCCATCTGGAAGGCATTGCATTACAATGGCATTATTGGTTGACAAATTTTCGGGGACCACTCACGTGGGTGGAATCACCAATGTTGTCCAACTCAGACTTGGACCAACAGATTACAAGGACCCCTTAGAAGCTCTAACTCGCCTAAGGCATACCAGTAGTGTAGTAGCATACCGAGAAGCATTTGAAAGATTTTCCCACAGAATTGATGGACTACCAGTAGCGCTCCTAATCGGGTGCTTTATAACTAGATTGAGAGATGAAGTCCACCTTGATGTTAAGATTAAACAGCCTAAAACATTGGCTGATGCCATTGGGGTAGCTAGACTCATTGAAGAGAGAAATCTGCCCAGAATCCATGTTATCATTCTTATACAAGCCTCTCTAAACCAACAAACAACCCCCACGATGGTGTGCTTGTGCTACTACTATGATGAAAAGTTTGTAGTAGGTCACTGCTGCGCGTAACCCTAAATGTTTATAATTGAAGAATTGCCTCAAAAACCCATAGAAGCCCTAGAATAAGAGCTTCCTGAACAAGAGTCTTAGAAGTTGGTGCCAGAAATCTCGTTTCATGCAATAACAGGTACCAATCATCCACAAACACTTAGAGTTATAGGGAATCTAAAAAATAAGAAGGTACTAGTTTTGATAGATGGGGGCAGCACCTATAATTTCATTGATCAAACCCTGGTTTCCTAGTTTGGCTTAACTATCACCAAGAATCAGAGATTGGAAGTTATGATAGCCAATCGTGAAAAGATAGAATGCATGGGGCAATGCAGTGGCCTTACTCTTTCTATTTAGGGATATCTAATCTGTATAGATTACTTTGTGCTACCAGTAGCTGCCTACCAGGTAGTACTCGAGGTTTAATGGCTTGAGACCCTAGGGCCAATAGAAATGGACTTTAGGAGGCTCACCCTTAGCTTCAAGGTAGGAAGAGTCACTCATATATTCCAAGGCTTACAAAGAACCAATAGTGCAACCTTAACCAACAAGGAATGATGTGAGTTGTATAATATAGGGTTGTTCCTTCAAATTTTGCCCATAGGGGTTCAGGACCAACAAGAAGATGGTTCCCCATTCCCATAAATGAGGCAATTACTAACAGAGTTCTCTCACATATTTGAACTTCCCTCAAGACTTCCACCAAAATGACAGCAAGATCATCGTATACCTTTGAAACAAAGTGTAGGGCCAGTTAATGTCAGGCCTTTCCATTATCCCTATTATCAAAAGGTAGAAATTGAGAATATGGTTAAAGAACTCCTTCAATCTGGGTTGATTAGACATAATAGTAGCCCATTCTCTTCACCAATTCTATTGGTCAAAAAAACTAACTGTAGTTGGAGGTTTTGTGTAGACTATCGAGCTTTGAATGATAGCACATTTAAAGACAAGTACCCCATTCCTGTTATTAATGAGCTACTAGATGAGCTCTATGGAGCTCGTGTCTTCTCCAAGATAGATCTGTGATTAAGGTATCATCAGATAAGAGTTTATCAAGAAGATATCCCTAAAACGACCTTTAGAACCCATGAGGGCCATTATGAATTCTTAGTAATGCCTTTTGGACTTACTAATGCCCTAGCTACCTTCCAAGGTCTCATGAATGAACTTTTCAGACCCTAACTTTGAATGTTCATCCTGGTATTCTTTGATGACATCCTAATATACTCACACTAAAGGGATGAACACTTGGTACATTTGAGAGTGGTCCTGCAGCTTTTGGCAACCAACAACTTGTATGCCAAAGAAACCAAATGTCAATTTAGAGTAAAAAAAATAGAATATTTGGGCCATGTGGTCTCAAACCAATGGGACTCTATGAACCCTTTAAAGATCCAAGCTGTTAAGGAATGGCCAACCTCAACCATATCTAAAGGAGTCAGAGGCTTCCTGGGGTTAGCTGGTTATTATAGAAAATTTGTACATAATTTTGGTAGCCTAGTAGCTCCCTTAACTCGCCTCTTGAGTAAGGAAGGGTTTTATTGGAATGCAGCTACTAAAAACTCATTTAAGCAACTAAAGGATGCCTTGAAATCACCAGCAGTCTTGAGCCCTTCTTAATTTTTCCCAGAGGTTTGTAATTGAATGTGATGCCAGTGGCATTGGGATAGGGGCTATCATTACTCAAGCAGATAAACCAATAGCTTACTTTAGCCAAGCTCTCAAGGGTTTAGCATTGGCTTTATCAACATATGAGAAAGAAATGTTAGCTATCATTAAAGATATCCGGGTATAGCGCCCTTACCTATTGGAAAAATTCTTCACCATTAGTACCGATTAGAGGAGCCTCAAATATCTACTAGAGCAGCGCATTAACACTCCAACGCAAGCACGATGGCTGCCTAAGCTACTTGGCTATGATTATAAAATTGAGTAGAAACGTGGGAAGGAAAACCAAGGAGCTAACTCTCTTTCACGAGTAGTAGAGTTTCTTTTTTTAAGCATATCTCATCCATATATAGACTGGTAGCCATATCTTCAGAAGGAAGTCCAACAAGATCCTTTCTACATAGTCCTGATAGCCAAATCCACTCATGTAACTACTCACAAACTATTACAATGAGATGGGGTCTGGTTTAAAGACAACAAGATATACCTGAGCCTTAAATCCTCCCTTATACCTAAGATCATAGCTGATTGTCACTCCACCCTAATTAAGGGAAATTTTGGATTCCATAAAACCCTCTTTCGCATCAAACACAGTTTTATGTGGCCCAAACTGTGCCAAATGTTGAAGAAATTCTTTAGGCAGTGTGAGCCCTACCAAAGGTTCAAAACAGAGACTATGAAACTAGTAGGATTACTTCAACCTCTTTCTATACCTGATAAGATTTGGGCTAATATCTTGATGGATTTCGTGGAAGGGTTACTAGCCTTAAAGGGGCATATCGTTATAATGGTGATTTTGGACTGTTTAAGTAAATATGCCCATTTCATTCCTATAAAACACCCATTTTCAACCCCTATTGTGGCCAAGAAATTTGTGACCAATATCTTGCGCCTACATGGCATGCCCAATTCCATTGTTAGTGTTTGTGATAAGGTGTTTATCAGCTCCTTCTGGCAAGAGTTGTTTCACTTACAAGGAACTCAATTATGCTTGAGCTCTAGCTATCACCCTCAGTCAGATGGACAGATTGTGGTAACCAACAACATGCTAGAGCAGTATCTATGCTGCTTCACTAGATATCAACCACACAAGTGGATTGAGTGGATTCCTTGGGCTGAGTACAGCTACAACACTTCTATCCACTCCTCAACACAGATGACTCCCTTCGAAGTAGTGTATGACATTCCACCTCCACACTTATTAACATATGTTCCCAAAACAGCTCAAGTTCCAGCTATGGATGAGCACCTGCGTACCAGAGACCACCTACTATGAGAATTAAGGCACAATCTGCTACAAGCTCAGAACCGTATGAAATGCCGAGCTGACAAACATTGGTGACAGGTCATCTTCAAGGAGGGAGATTATGTTTACGTAAGGCTCCAACCTTATAGACAAAATTTAGTGGTCTTTCATTCATCAAGAAAGCTAGCTCCTCGATTTTTTGAGCCATATAGAATCATCGCTCGAATAGGACCAGTAGCTTATAAGCTGGCACTACCTCCTACCTCTCAAATACATGATGTATTTTATGTAAGCATGCAAAAGAAGCACGAAGGGCCAATTCCTCCGAGCTCGAGTCAACTCCCTCTAGTCTCTGATCATGAAATTATCCTGCCTCAACCTGAAACCATCCTCGACCATCTTGTGATCCAGAAAGGAAA
Organism: Hippophae gyantsensis; assembly: GCA_030763125.1. Taxonomy (NCBI): domain Eukaryota; kingdom Viridiplantae; phylum Streptophyta; class Magnoliopsida; order Rosales; family Elaeagnaceae; genus Hippophae; species Hippophae gyantsensis. The sequence continues at coordinate 16,267,229 of CM061038.1, read as the reverse complement.
ATATCGACCCAAGATAGAAATTCTAATCAAATGGAAAGACACTCCAACCGAGGAAGCTACGTGGGAAAATGTGTGGTGATTTTTGAAATCATACCCTGACTTCATCCTTAAGGAAAAGGATTCTCGTATGGGGAGGAATGATACTAGCAAACTCTACTTATAATTATTGGAGCAGCAATAGGTGCATAGAGCGCATGGATGCGTATGGATGATAGGCGTAGAGAAGGCGCAGGCAATTCGGTTAGAATTCAGAAGAGGGACCACAGAATAAATCAACAAAACTAGGGTTAGGAATGTTATAAATTAGTTAGATATTATTCTTCAATTCCATTCCTATAAGGCTATATATGAAGCCTCTTAAATTCAACTAAAGAGACATCTAAATATAACTACAATTTCTTTTCCTTTGCTTCGATTTCTCTTCTTCTTCCTTCAATCTCAACTACAGCCCTAACATGGTCATAATTAATATGAGAAAAAATGGGTTCAAAGACTTCTTTATCCATTTATCTCTTTCTTACCCTTTATCTTCTTGTTTTGCTCTTGTGACTTCACATGGTAATTACCCTAAGCCAAATCCTAGTCCTAATTCATCAAATGGTAAATGCCCGAGGGATGCTTTGAAATTGGGGGTATGTGCTAATGTGTTCGGTGGTTTGCTTAACATTACAATTGGGCAACCACCAGTCATACCTTGCTGCAGTCTCCTCCAAGGCCTAGTTGACCTTGAGGCTGCTGTTTGCCTTTGCACAGCTATTAAAGCCAACATTTTAGGCATCAACCTTAATCGTTCTCTTTCTCTTAGCCTTCTTCTTATTGTTTATTCTAATAATGTTCCATTTGGTTTCCAGTGTGCTTAATTAATTAATTGCAATCAAGTACATAGTACGTGTCTCTTTGTTTTTTTAATTTGAACTTCGATGTTTATGCATGTATATGCATTTATTATATATATAGATTTTCTTTGTGGTATTAATAAAACATAAAGTTTCTTGTATGTGGGAATTTTCATCATCCCCTTGTTATAATATTCATTGTTGTTTGATTTTTGAGGGATGATGTTGAGTGAAGACGTTTCAGTCTTTGTGACTATTAAAGTAATTTTCGTGGGATGAAATTTATTATAAATATAATGTTTACTCATCTTCTAATAATTTAAGATTTTAAGAATGGGTAACCAACCCACTATATTATGATTTTTTTTGTTACATCATGCTTGAAATCTCAACATAAGGTTTAATTTAATTAGTTGAAAAAAAGGTTTATATACATTTATGTACACTTGATATTGCCAATATTAATGATAAATAAATAGATAAAAATATATTTATACATATTTATATACACTATATATTACAAGAGTTATAACAAAATGTTACAATTATACAAAATATACATATTAATCATAACAAGATTGACAAAAATATACAAATATAAGATAAGAAATGGGTAAAAGTTGGATGGATTTACAAGATACGAGATCTAAAGAGTACAATGATGAAATAGATTCATTGAATTTGAAACAGATTATATGATTGGAGAATTGAATAAGATGTCTTGCCCATTTATAAAATGTGGTAATGTTAAGCTTCAAAATCTCACTGTCATTCATTGTCATTTGATATCACATGGAATTGATAGATGATCATACAAACCTTGAACTTTTCATGGGAAGTAGACACTTAAATCAATGATAATATGCTTGGTGGTAGAATATATTAGAGAATGAATATATGGAAAATAATGATGAAATTGATGAGATGTTAAATGAAGTAATAAAAATGATGAATTCTTATTTAAAGTACTAGATAAGTCAAAACAAGAAAAAAATATTGAAAGTAGCTCAAAATGAACTATTTCTTAATTGTCATAAGTTCACCGCCTTCATTTTCACAATAAAACTAATGCACACAAAAGTGTTGAATAATTGGAGTAACAAGTCTTTTGACATGTTGCTCCAACTACTTCAAGTTGCATCACCTAAAGGTTCAAATTTTCCTACCTCTTATTATGCGGCAAAGAAATTGATATGAGAGACGGGTCTCAGTTATGTTTCCATCCATGCTTGTAAACATGATTGTGTTTTATTTTGCAAACAATACCAAGATGTTGACAAATGTCCAACTAGTGGTGAATCAAGATATACGAAGTCTAAAAGTAAGGGAAAAAAATACCACATAAGGTGTTTCATTATTAGTCACAACTATAAAATCCATATTTATCATGCTATATAGCCACATAATCATATGAAAAAAAAAGATTAAATACAAAAGGAGTTTTGAGGCATCCTATAGATTGTGAATCATAGAAGTCTTTTGACGAGAATTAACCACATTTGTTACTGATCCCGGTAATGTATGATTGTGATTAGCTACAGATGGATTCAATCCATTTAGAAACATGAGTAATGCATAGAGTATGTGGCTTATACTTTGTCCCTTCCAATCTTCAACCATATAAAATGATGAAACAACCATACACAATAATGTCAATGTTGATTCCTGGACCTAAGGCACCTGGAAGAGATATTGACGTGTATTTGCAACCATTGATTGAGGAGTTGAAGGAATTGAGATTAAATGGGATTCAAGCATATGATGTTTCAATTGCATGCAGTAATTATGTGGACAATAAACGATTTTTCTACATATGGAAACATTTCAAGTTAGAGTACTAAAGGGAAGATCGATGCATCTCATGTTAGTTTGTGAAGTAAAACAGGTTATACTGGATATCATTGTTATTTTTAAAAATCATGAAATGCGTTGAGATGTGGAATTTGATAGGACCTCGGGAAACATAAATACCACCGTAACTTTTATTCGATGAAGATATTCTTGAACTAAATTGTCCTCAACATATTACTTTTGGCAAGAACCTAATCATTATAGAGCGTAAATGAAAACGTGCATTTGAAAATCTTAACTAGACAAAAAGAAGCATATTTTCTGATTTGGAGTATTGGTCAAAACTAAAGTTAAGACAATCTTGATATAATGCACATTGAGAACAATATATGTGAATCTATATTGGGGACATTGTCAAACATTGACAAGAAAATAAAGAATACTGGCAAAGGTCGACTAGATTTGCACGATCTAGGCATTGAAAGTGAGTTGCATTTGATGTTAAAGAATGGTAAGTGGTATAAGCAACCTACTAGTTATACTTACAACTTGGTAGAAAGAAAGAAATTTAATTCATTTTTATAAACTGTTAAATTTCCTAATAGATATACTGTAAGGAAATATTAGTATTGAATATGGTAAAATATTTGGGTTGAAGAGTCATAGTTGTCATGTTATGCTACAAAGGCTAATCCTAATTGGTATCTGAGGTTGCTTAGTCGAAAAAAAGTGTGTGATGCTTTAATTGAGTTGGGTAATTTCTTTCAATAGTTGTGCACCAAGACATTATATCTTAAAGACTTAGAGAAGTTAGAAAGTGATATAATCTTTATTTTATGCAAATTGGAAAGAATACTTCCCTTAACATTCTTCGATGTAATGGTCTATTTGGCGATACATTTTCCTTATTATAATTTATATTTACAAAGGAGTCCAAAATGTTTATTATAATTTGAAAAATTATTAGTAAAATGACCATAATTGTTTATAAAGAATTTGAAATTACAATCCATAAAATTTCTTAGAAACTAGACTTCTAGTGTTTTCTAATAGTATACTGATGAGTGCTTGAAAAGTACTAATATTTTGTAGTTTTTTTTTGCATTGAAATGTAATAAATAAATTTGAATATGCATGATTTTATCATTATGTACATAAATCTATATTTTTCAAAATTATATATATTTTTTGTTGTATTTCAGGTATTTTTAACTTCAAATATATAAATTGAATAACACATAAAGAATCATACCTGGAGTAGTCATTTACACCTTATAAGTTTAAAGGAGCAATGCATGTCATTCTTACATGTAATACCAACCAGTTCGTATGGGGTAAAAACAAGAATTGAAGTCAAGTATTGCGTGTCGTGGCAAAGAAGTAGTTGGGCATGATGCACTTCTCACTACATGAATTAATTGAGCATGATATTGCTTATGTTCTATGGAGTGAAAAAGTTAGGCCATGGTGCGACCTATATAGGGTAACTCAAGGAAAAGTATTATGAGACTCGAGCCATGGCATTAAAAATAGTGGACCTCAACGTGTGATTAATTTCTCACCTAAAGCCCTCTATTTTTAACTTCAGTGATAAATAAACATATTATGTTTAAGGTTTATATGTGCAAATTTTTTACATATTAGAATTTAGGAACAATTGCGGTTATTATTTTCCTTTAATTTTTATAATAGGTTAGATTTATAAATAGTGATAGGTAGATCTTTTGGAGATATTCTATATCACAAAAACAGAAGACATCTATACAACAAAGAATACTTTGAGAATCAAGATTACAGTTAGGGTGTAGGATACACCCATCTATCTTTAATTGGTATTGTTGATCTTATTTGTATTTGTTTAATTTTGTATACAAATTCAATCTTTTTGTATTATTCTAAATGTTATTTTAATTTATTGATAATTTATTAAATCTGAGCATATTGATTGTCACACAAGATGTGTATGCAATGAATATGTAAGTATACGTATCACAACAAGTAATATAATTATAAGAAAATATCATTCCCATGAATATTATTTTATTAGAAATTAATTTTTAAAACTAAAAAAAATAAAAACCATTTTTTTATGTTTTTATATTTTGAGGAAGCAAAATTAAAATAACTAAAAGTAAATAACAATAATTAATTAAATTAGATTTGTTAACTGAGAAGATATATGAGAAAATATCTAGGAATACTTAATTCCCCAATTTTATAAACATATGAAACACTAAAATCACCTAATAAAATTATCAATCAATAACATGATCAATTGAATCTAATTTAGCATGTATTCCTCTCTCAAGTAAACTACACACCATATAGTAATTAATTTAATCAGACTCTCATGTCAATTAAATTACATACTACTCATGAAGTTTATCAATTATAGATCACATACATAAGAATTATACATCTCTATCTAGAAACTATGCATATTATTTAATCAAGACAAAAAATTAATTAATTCTCCCAAATCTATTTAATTACCTCTATAGATAAATTGTTGGTCAAATAATTAATAGCATAAAAATCATATTAAATAATATAATTAAATTAAAATTATAATTGGGGTAAAATATTAGACCATCACATGGTGAAAATAGGGTTTATAAGATCTCTAGATAAATAAATTAACTATACACAATTTTGTTCATAAAGCTCAGTAGATGAATCAGAGTGCGATGCGTGGCAGGGGAGATAGGTCCGAGTTAACGAATGCTAAGTCAGCGCCACTTGGTGCAACGGGATTTGTAGAAATAGATGGTGTGGCACACTAGTGGAAAGAGGTTAAGAATCGAGTGATAACACATGGCAAGGGGTTTTTACGGGGCTCAGAAGTCAGATTGAACGCATGAGTCGCTACGTCACTCCTTATGAGTGGCAATCTTTGATTGCTTGTCTCTACTTGCATAGAATTTACGTGGTTTGCCCAGTCAGCTCCTATGTTTGCATGGCACCACGTGACATCTCTTGATTGGTCTTGCGTTAAAATTCATAAAAAATCCATAAAAATTTCAAATAAATCCTAAAAAATTCCAAAAATTATATTTTCACCTCTTTCCACAAAAAAATTATATTTATTATTTTTAGCCACAAAAATATCATTTATTGAATAAAAAAGTAAATATTAAGTAAAAAAGTACGTTAATGACTACTTTTATGGAGTCATCAAACCCCAAACTTAACTCTTTGTTTGTCCTCAAGTAAGCCAATTCTAACCAAATAAAATGATATGGGTAGTATATTAATATATATATATATATTAATACATGCATATTTCTTGAAAACTACTCTCTTTAAAAGTCATAAATTTTATGACAAGGAGGTTCACATATTCATCAATCAACATGCCATCAATACAAAGATATGCAAAGTTTTTGACAAATTAATTTTTGTGTGTGTGTTGCACATGATATCATCCAATGCACTCATGAAATCAACCTATATAAGCATGCTAATAAATTCAATCTTAGAACAAGTCTCATAAATCTATTTTTCACATCCCTCTCTACCAATATAAATATGCACTTAGCTAAAACTCAATAAGGACTTTACATGGTTGTAATGTAAGGCTTAGGTGAGGGGTTGATAAATGAATATATTTAGGTTATTTTCACACCTTAGCTTTCTTTTTGTTCATCATGCACTTTTTAACTGTAATTGAGCTTTAACTTGATATTTTTGTGCACCCTCTCTTATCATTCTCTCCATATTTTTCTATTCCACATCATTTTTTTGTAACTTCACAACACCCTCAAACTTATTTTCAATTCTATTTTCTTTTCCTTTAGAGGGATAGTTATGTTGTGAGTTTTGCTTATTTCTTTTCTTTTCTTTTTTTATTAGGGTGCATTACATTTCACCTTATTCTACAACATGACACATGATTGCATTTTTTTATTTTCACAAAAGCCAAAGGTGCAAGGGTAAAGGTAATGCTTATTAGTTAGGCATAAATTGTGGCTTAAAGATATGAATAGTTTTTTGTTAGGCTTAAATGGGTGACTATGGATATTAACAATGGTTAGCTTGAAAGGCTCAATCAATCCAAATAAGGCCTAAATAATCACTTTTGCTAAATACTAGTTAGAATTTCTCCTCAAGGGATGATCAAATAGATTCTAAAACCTGGTAGATCTCATCAACTCGCATAACTTACTACAAATTTTCTCTCAATAATAACACCAAAATCAATTATGAACATGTGCATAAAAATTTTAATCAATCCAATCAAAATTAGCAAGCATATCACATGATTAATGTAAGTATCTTAACGAATATGTTACATTCTTTATCCTAGTCATACCAACCAATTTTTATCATTGAGTTCATATGTTTCATATCAAGCATGCATACATTTAGTGTCCATATATTTATCAATTTCTACCCAAATCATGGTTAAAAATATCCTAAATGCATAGTAAATACTAAAGTAGAGAATGAAGTTCCCTCTCCTAAACTTAAATTGCACATTTCCCCAATGTACATATAAATATCAAAAAGTAAAAGAAAAGAAACTCTCTTAGTCTTGGCATACCACATCTATCGCTGAAATGCTTATTCTTGTTACTCAATTTCTCTCCACATTTATTCACCTACAAAACAAAAACAATGAAAATATAAGTGAAATAACATTGAGTTTCCTCCCAACCAGTGTCATGTTTAACGTCCTTGACTAAACGATCCTATCAAGTCCTAAGGCATATCAATTTGTGTCCATTTACTTTTGAGTTTGCATGAAAACAATTTGAGTCTTGATTTGTTCAATAATACTTTATGTTATGGTTTGCAAACACAATGCTCAATTCTCTTCTCATGCCATTTTTTTGCATTTTGAACTTTTTAGCATTCTTATTAGCACTCCATCGTGACTTATCTAATTTATGTATTTCCAACATATTTTTGTCCTTTCTATTGGACTCTTTTGCTTGCCTACTTGATTGGGGGTGGGAGGGTAAAAGTGTGAGGTCTAAACTAAGTGGCCCTTCAATTGATGATTTGAGCTTAGATCTTATCTCAAAATTTTCCATAATCTCCTTTAATACACACACGAGAGGCACGTCCACCAAAAATTTTACATAGTCCACAATATCAACTTTTGATTCCATACTTTCAAAGTTAAAATAGGTTGAGTTGTTTTCTGGTGAGTTAATGTCCTTGTTTATAGCACCATATATTAAAGTCATAAGTTTGGGCGACTCAACAGGTTCTTTTAAGTTATCCCTATAATCAATAATATTTATCCTTAAGCATTCATCAACATTATTATTTAGATTCTTCAAAACATTAAACATTACTTGTTCATCTTGCACTCTCATTGTAAGTTCACCTTTTTGTCACGGTCCTCCTCCATGTGTAGCACAATGAAGTCTACCGGAAAGATGAATTTGTCTACTTTTACTAGCACATCTTCTACCACACCCTAAGGTCTCTTAATTGGTTTATCTGCTATTTGTAATGTTACTGAAGTAGGTTTGGCTTTAGCAACCCATAACCTTTTGAAAATGGATAATGGCATGTGGTTAATGCTTAAACCCAAGTCATATAGTGCTTTCTCAAAAGAATGTTCCCAATAGTGCAAGGGATGTCAAAACTATCTAGACCTTTCAACTTTTGGGGTAGTTTTCTAGTAAGGATAGCACTACAACCTTCAGTTAAGGTTATTATTTCATTATCTCTAAGCCTTATTTTCTTAGACAGTATGTCCTTCAGAAATTTGGCATAAAAATGCATTTGTTCAAGTGCCTCTACAAATGGTATGTTTATGTACACCTTCTTGAAGACTTCGAGAAATTTTGAAAATTGTGTATCTAACTTTTGCTTTTGTAATCTTTGAGGGAATGGAATAGTGGATTTATAGAGGTTGTTTTTCTTTGTTTGAATTATTTCCTTTTCAGTGCTCTCGTTATCTACTAGTTCCTCCTTATCCTTGTTAATTTCCTATTTCTTCTCATCCTTTTGAGTCTTGGGCTTGTGATTACTATGATTATTGAAAACCAGGTGGTGGAAATGATTGATGGTTAAATTGATTACTGCCTTGATTGTTGTTATTACTCCAAGAGAAATTTGGATGTTGTCTCCATCCTGGGTTATATTTGTTCGAGTATGGATTATTGTTTCAATTCACATTACCCACATAGAATACTAATTTAGGATTATCTTAACAATTATAAAAAAAATGGGCTTTATCACAAAGCATACAAGAGACCACTAAATCTTGGACCTAGTTTATACTCGTTGGTGAGTTTTGAACCTTTAAAAGATTTACCAAAGATGACACTTGAGTTGTAAGTGCCATGATATCATTTACCTCATGCATTCTAGCTATTCTTCTTGTGGCTATCATTTTGTCCATTGATCATTCATAATTATTGATAGCCATTTTCTCAACTATGCTTCTAATAGCACCAAATGATGTGTCTAAATTAAAAATAAATAAAATTTTAAAAAATAAAAAACTAAATAAATAATTATGTCAGTAAAATAAAATAAGTAAATTAAAACTAAAATTAAAGTAAAGAAAAAATTAAGAAAATAACTAAAATAAAAAATAAAAAAAATTAATCTATAATATTTATAATTTTTAGCAATGGTGCCAAAAACTTGATCGTTACACACGATTTATGTGCAATGAATACGCAAATATATGTATCACAACAAGTAATATAATAAGAAAATATCGTTTCCACGAATATTATTTTATTATAAACTAATTTTAAAAACTAAAAAAACTTAAATATTAATTTTTTTATGTTTTTATATTTTAAGGAAGGAAAATTAAAATAACTAAAAGTAAATAATAATTAATTAATTAAATAATATTTGGTAACTAAGAAGATATATGAGAAAATATCTAAGAATACTTAATTCTCCTATTTTCTAAACATATGAATTGTTAAAATCTCCCAATATAATTATCAATCAATTACATTATCAATTGAATCTATTCTAGCATGTATTTCTCTCTTAAGTAATATATTTACCATATAGTAATTAATTTAATCATAATCTAATGTCAATTAAATTACATACTACTCATTAATTTTATCAATTATGGATCACATACGTAAGAATCACATATTTTTACCTAGAAACTATGCATGTTATTTAATCAAGACAAACAATTAAATAATTCTCTCAGATCTATTTAATTACCTCTAGAGATAAATTGTTGGCTAAACAAATAATAGCAAAAAAATCAGATTAAATAATATAATTAAATTAAGATTATAATTGGGGTAAAATACTAGATCATTACATGGTAAAAATTAGATTAATAAATTAACTATACATAATTTTGTTCATAATGCTCATATTTTTCATAAAGAAGGACATAAAAATTGATAAATAAATGAGTAGAAGAAGAAATACAATAAATCTTTTTAACGGTAGTGTTAATCTCCTCTTGAATATCCACCAAAATTATATCTCCTTTTGAATTTTTCTATGTTTTTCTCTCTTCTTAGCTCTAAAAATTGATCAAAATTATGCTAATGACGCCTTCTTAAGGTTTATGGGCTTAAATATAGCTCAATTGGAATTTGGGTTGTCATATCAACTTCTGTGATCAAAACAATTAGAGTTAATAGTGCCAGCCAATCAAAATCAAGCACATGGCACAAAGGATTCAATGGGCGAATCAGAGCATGACGCGTGACAAGGGAGATTGGTCTGAGTCAATGAACGCTAAGTCATCCCTATGCGGTCCAACGAGATTTGTGGAAATATGTGATGAATCGAGTAACAACACATGGCAAGGGATTTGATCGAGCTTCAAAGTCGAATTGAACGTTGTGGTAACAAGTGGCGAGTTTCTGTGTCACTCCTCATGTGTAGATATCTTTGATTGGTTGTCTTTGCTGGTGTGGCATCCTCATGGCTTTCCTGATCAGCTCCTATGCTTGTGTGGTACCACGTGGCAGCTCCTAATTGGTCTTATGTTAAAAATTCATTAAAAATCCTAAAACATTCTATAAATTATATTTTCACCCTTTTTCACTAAAAAGTTTACATTTTAGTATTTTTAGCCAAAAAATACTATTTATTGAATAAAATAAGTAAATATTAAATAAAAAAGTGTGTTAATGACTCTACTTTCATAGAGTCATCACATATCTGGCTGATTATTACTATGAGATATTAGTTTTGTTACCATGTTTGTGAAGAATAATTGAGATGAATATTTTAATAAAATAAATTAAGATTGTTTCTTTATTTAAGATTTCTACAAAGTTTATTATTAATTAATATATTGACGATATATATTTTGTAATAAATTTAAAATATAAAAGTTGGGTTGTTTAATCTAATTAGTTAGTGATTCCTACCTAAAAATATGAATTATTTTTATTAATAAAGAATCTGATCCTCGCCTAAGAATATTTTCATACAAAAAAGAAAAAAAATCAATAATCTTAATTTATATCTTTAATAACCTAACTAATTCTAAGTAAGTATAATTAACTAGCTAATTATTCCCATAAATTATTCATTGATTGTTAATTGCTTATCTACCTAGAATTTGATTCAATCCTAATTGTATTCCATTATTATTTATGTTATTAGTTTATTCTTTTTCGAAAACAAAATATTGAGACAGAATATTTAGGTTTATTTTGCTTGTTTGTTTTCAAGAAGTTTGTTAAATTATTTAAAACCACATAGTTTCTCTTTAGACTTACCTTAAGATTATACTTATTACTTATTATAAGTAATTCGTGTACTTGTGATCTTTTTATAAATTAACAAAATTTAACTACCAAGTTTTTTACAACAAGTTTTTAGTGTCGTTATCGAAAGAGGATAGCATTTTAAATTTTTATTATCAAAAATCTTAAAATCTTTTTGTAAATATTTGTTAGTTATTTAATTTAAAAAAATCATAAAATTTAAAAATAGAAAAATTTAAAAAAAATTAAAAAATAGAAAAATTAAAAAAAATTAAAAAAAATGAAAATTAAAAAATCTGAAAAATCAAAAAAATATTTTTTATTTATTTTATATCTTTTATTAACTTGGCTTTAGTTTTAATTTATTTACTGATTTAGTGTTTCTTCTATTTTTTTTAATTTAATTTAATTTATTTCCTTAATTTATTTTTAGTAGTTTATTTACTAACTAACTTAATTTTCTTTTTAGTATTTTTCTGTACTAACTTTTAATTCTTATTTTAACTTTATTTATTTACTTAATTTTATTTAGTTCTTTAATAACTTTAATTTTTTTATTTTATTTTGTTTTGCTTTATTTTTATATTCTTTTTGTTATTCATTTTTATTTAGTATTTCTATGTACTAACTTTTTATTGTATAATATATTTTATTTTCTTCTACTAACTAGTTTGTACTTGTTTTTTTACTTCCCTTTTTATTTGTTATTTTTTAGCTATCCAATTTATTTAGTTATTTATTTGTTTTTTCTTTTTTGTTTATATTTTTGATAGTACTTAATTTAGTGGTAAGTTCTCTGATACCTTAATTTTTGTTTTTATTATTTGAATATAAAAGGTAAGAGATCTTTGAGAAAAGAACTCGTATTTTTTATTGTTAACATCTATAGGAAGTGTTAGATAATGTTGAATGAATAGAAGAGCCTAGTACACCATTAGATCTACCTAGAACTCTACTTGGGGAAGAGGCAACTCCACCTAAGCTAGAACTAAAAGAATTGTCTAAGCACTTTAAATATGTTTTTGGGGGAGGAGGAAACATATCGAGCTATCATTTCATCCACTTTGATCAAAACTCAAGGAAAAGAACTTGTTAAGGTGCTTAAGAAATTCAAAAAAAATATTATGTTAAAGTATAAGGGGTATTAGAGGCATTATTATAGCTATGTGTAATCATAAGATTAATCTAGAAAATGATACTAATCCGGTAAGAGAGGTCCAAAGGAGATAAAATCCAATCATGCAAGAGGTCATTAAAAAGGAAATTCTGAAAATCTTATTTATCCAATTGGTAGGTGGGTTAGTTTGTTCATGTGATACAGAAGAAATCTAGAATAATAATGGTTAAAAATGATAATGAATTAGTACAAACTAGGATAGCTACAAGTTGAGGGATATGTATTGATTTTAGAAAACTAAATTTATGCATTAAATTTGATCATTTTCCTCTTACATGCAATTATAAGATGTTAGAAAGATTAGGTGGGAATGAATTTTATTATTTTCTAGATGATCTTTCAGGTTATTATCAAGTACCCATTGCACTTGAGGATCAGGAAAAGACCACTTTGCACTAGAGGATCAGGGGAACACCACTTTACATAGGACATTTGTTTTCAGGAGGATGCCATTTGGGTTATGCAATGCCTCTATCATCTTTTAGAGGTTTATGATAACAATCTTGTCAAACATGGTGGAAAAATTTATTGATGTATTTATGGATACTTTTATGTTTTTGGAACCTTATTTTATGATTGCTTACATAATTTGACTTCAATTTTAGAATTTTGCATTAAATGCAAACTGACGCTTAGTTGGGAGAAAAATAATTTTATGGTTGAATAGGGGATTGTGCTAGGACATGTAATTTCTAACAAAGGAATTAAGTTAATAAGGCAAAAATATAGTTACTTGCTAAACTACCACCCCCACATTTGTTAAGGGGATTAAGAGCTTCTTAGAATATGCAAGTTTCTATAGGTAATTTGTTAAAAAATTTCCAAAATAAGTCATCCTTTATGTAATTGTTATCAAAATATGTTTATTTTGATTTTAAGGACAATTGCCTTGTTGCCTTTAATACTTTGAAAGATAAATTAATATCTTCCCCAAATTTATGGCACCTAATTTGTCTATTCCTTTTGAAATATTTTATGATGCTTTTGATTATGTTATATGAGTTGTGTTGGGTCAAAGAGTGGATAAGAATTTACATGTCATGTATTACTCTAGTAAAATACTCAATGACACCCAAATTAATTATTCCACCACTGAAAAAGAGTTCTTGATTGTTGTGTTTTCTTTAGATAAATTTAGGTCTTATTTTGTAGGTTCTAAAGTAATTATGCATTCAAATCATGCTACTTTGTGATATCTATTAAGTAAACCAAATGCTATGCCAAGACTAATCAAATGTGTTTTACTCTTGCAAGACTTTGACCTAGAGATCAAAGATAAGAAAGGCAATGAAAATGTAGTAGCTGATCATCAATCTAGGTTAATTTTTGAATTCAATTCTCTTGAATATGAGAGTAAAGAAGATATTTTTGAAACCCTTTCTGATGAATAATTATTTTTAGTAGGTCCAAACCCATGGCCTACTGAATTTGGTATTTTAAGACTTAAAGTTTCTTTTCAGGAAAAGAAAAGGTTTTTTACATTTTTGTTGGAAATACTTTTGGGATGACTCTCATCTATTTAGTATTGTTCAAGATCAAGTGTAAGTATTTATTTATGTGAGGAGCTTGGGTGGCTATGAGCTATATGTCAATTGATAGTTTCCTTCATACAATTTTTCTTATATGCAGAGCCTGTGTAGTTGTAAGCCATGTGTTTGTTGACAGTTGCTAGGATGCAAATTTTCTTATGTGAGAACTACACTATGAACGTAAGTTGGAATGAATTGATTTAGTTCTCATATGAATTTTGTCAAGTCCTTGGTTTTGTTCGGTCCGTGGTTAACTGTGTATCCTATGTAGATGATTTGTGAATCATGGTTGAAAGTGGTTGCCACGGTGGTTATTGAGTGCTTGTGATCAAAGGTAGCCATCACTTTTGATTCTTCACTTTACTTTACTAATATAAGGTTAGTGATCACACTACATTGAGTGGTATTGGCTTTGAAGGATATATGGGTTCTTATGTTAGACCAGGTTGTTACAGAGGAAACAAGCGAGGGTAGTAGTAGGATGTTTAGACAAAGTTCCAAGCTTATAGAGGTAATGATGGTTTTGTTTCTACTAGGGTTGTAATTATTTTTATTTCTTATTGGATTTGTTTGATGTTAAGTGGTTCCATAAGCAATCCAAGGTCATTGACACATAGGAGGGTTTCTATGTGGGTATACTTCATTATATCTAATGTTTGACTATTATAATTAGAGTTTAAATTGTGTATGGTTATACATATTAAAGTTTAAACTCTGATTATAAATTTGTTTACTATTTATTGTTTGCTTTATAAATTTTATATAATTTATCTACTGTTTATTTTCTGGTTGTCTATGATTAATGTATTCATTGCTTTTTATCAAGTTTTTTTTGTTTGAGTTTTTGGGACGAGTCCTTAGGAGTAAAATTCATTATACTGGTCATCATTGATTTTTGCCAAAAAATCATAAATTTCATCAGAGTGATAAATATGATGCCTCTTGAGAAACTCAAGATCTACCAAAAGAATTATCATGTGAGGATATCCTAGAGAAACTTGATTGTTTACAACATGTCCCATTTGGTAAAATCCCAAAATGAAATGTAATCCTAAAAATTTGAATTGGACAAAAAACCATATGCTTTGAGTTGGAATACTAGCCTAATTTGCAATTATGACACAACCTTGATGTGATGTATGTAGAAAAAATAGTTGTGATTCAATTTTGGGAACGTTGCTTAATATTGAAAGAAAAATGAAAGATACAAATAAGGCTTGATTAGATTTGGAAAATTTATGCACACTAAGATAAGTTTTACAAACCTCCTGCAGCTTATACATTAACAGTGGATGAATGAAAAACAAAACTCTCGTTCATAAAGTCTATCAAGTTTCTAGATGGGTATACAATAAATATATCTAGGAATGTCAACATGAAAGATGGAAAATTGTTTGGACTTAAGAATCATGTTTGTCACGTATTGTTACAAAGATTGATTCCTAATAGAATGCAGAGTTTGGTTGATGATGAAATATATACAATTTTGGTGGAATATGACATTTTTTTTTCAAAAGCCTTGTTCTAGAACTCCATATCAAGAGGATTTGGATAAGCAGGAAAAAAGAATAGTTTTAATATTGTATAAGCTTGAAATAATTTTTCCTCCAACATTTTTTGATATAATGGTCCATTTGGCCATTCACTTACCTAATGAAGTAAAGATGGATAGTCTTGTTGGGTCATGATGGATGGATCCAATTGAATGATATTTAGGAACATTAAAAATATAAGTTAGAAACAAAGCAAGACCTGAAGGTTGCATTGTAGAAGGATACATGATTAATGAAGTACTTACATTTTGTTCTATGTATTTGCACAAAGTTGAAATTAGGTTCAATAGAGAAGAAAGATATAACGACAATAGCCAAGATAAAGATGATATTAATTTATCAATATTCTCCCAAAAAGTTCGTGCAATAGATGCACATAAAATTGAAGTTTTTGAAAAAAAAAGATGATTGATAAAATGCATTGATCTGTTATAAATAACTATGAAAAATTGGAACCTACTTAGAGTGAGTTATTTCATACATTCTTTTAATATCACATAAAATGTTCAAATTTTTTACAAACTCTTTATTTCTTTCAATTTTTTATTTAATTTTAAAGAACACAAGATGTTTATAACTCCTAAGCTCGTAGGTAAAGAAGCTGACAGTTGAAAAGAAAAACACTCTGCAACATGGTTTAAAAGCCAAGTATGATAAACTTTTACATACAAAACTAGTTTAGTTTTCTTATTCATTTCTTACATTAAGGCTACATATACATGTATAAATGTTTTTAAATTATATTGTTGTATATGGGTCCTTTAGCGATCACCCATGATGTTAATGGTATGGATGATGAGTTAAAATCTTTAGCTGACCCATAGGATTTTCATGTCATCAAGTATAAGGCATGTATTGTAAATGGAGTTTGCTATATCACAACACAACATGATAAGAATAAACAATGCAAAATAGTGGTGTCATGGTATTAGGTTATCATTTGAGTGAATGTCTCCACTTTTATGTAGTCTTGGAAGATATAATTTAGTTGTTCTTTGTTGGGATATTTTCAGTTTTTCTTTTCAAATGCATATGGTTTAACAATGATCCAAGAAATAAGAAAACCTAAAAGATTATGATTTAATTTGCATTAAATAATAAGGAAGTGGTATGAGAATGATCCATTCATACTTGCAACTCAATCCTAACAAATATTTTATGTTGTAGTTATTAAAAATGGAGATAATTGGAGAATTGTGTAACAAGTACCATAAAGGAATTTGTGGAATATTGTAGAGAATTCAAATACAGAAGATGATGTTGGTGAAGCTTATCAAGATAAAAATTATTTAAATGTCGCATGAATTATTGAAGAGCATGAGATTGATAGCAGATCACTAAGCAGAATTGAAGTCGATGGTGATGAAGTTTCAATATCTAGCTTGAGTAATCAACTTAAACAGAGGGATTATTTGGATGATTTTATTATGGATGATGATGATAATGATGATGATGAAGTGGAAAGCTCAAGTACGAATGAAGAAGAATTGATTCTAGATGATGACAGTGATTGATTATAACTTTGATAATAATAGTTGTGTATCTTAAACATTGAATTGCAACATAGAGTTTATGAAAATTTGGTGACCTTTTTTGTGTATGCTTTTCATGTATTGTGTATTTCTTTTTTTCTTTTTGGTATGTTTTTGTGTGAATATAAGTATACCCTATGGTATAAAAAAGTTCTACTTTGTAAACTTGTTTCCATACTATGAAATTATACTTTTGATATCTTTAGTTAACATAAGAAATTGATTTTGCTTCAACATAAAATAATTTTGGAAATATGTTATTTATACAATAATGATATAACAACACTAATATTTTTTATTGGATATTAATGAAGGGCTTCAATGCCGCCTATTAAGAAATTAAAATCACAAACAAATCCTACTATTGGCCTAAGAGTTGTTGCACAAATCTATCCTTCAATTGGAAATCAAGTTGTCCAACCCATCACTCTAGAAATGACTCATCAAAATGACCCAAAACATGTTCTGTATACTCGTTATGGTATTTCTAGACATGTTGTCCCAAAGGTCACATCACATGAATCCCCTCAAGTTGATCCAGTTGATGCATCAAGTTTTTGGGAGATCATGTAAATGGTTATCTTATTTAAATTTATTTACTTAATTATGTGATTTAATAGTTTAACTTATGCAGATACAACATCACAACTAAAAAGACGCAAGTGTGAATCCACAGTTGGACTAAGTACTGTAAATGATGTTGTGAAACAACATAAATTACCACATGAGTTGAAACTAGGTGACAAACACTTCACTAAAAAATAGGCAAAGAAATATGGTAGTGAGATTGGGATGATAAGTAGAAAGAGAATTCCAACAACATTTGAGAAGTGTCATGACATCCCTTTCACCACTAAACAAGAGTTATGTTATTTGCTAATGGTATCAATTTACCTTTTTCAATTCTTTATAATTATACAAAATTTTCCTTCAACATAACTAACAATTTACTTTACTTTTTTTATCAGACATTTTAACCGGATATGAAAGACTCAATCATATTTGAATTGATTAAGCAACATTTAGGTGAGATATAGAGAGACTTTCGTAGCAAGTATCATGCTCATTACTACTATTCAAAGATAAACCTATTGAAGTTCGAAAAGCTAACAAGTATCATGTATATATAAGTAAGATGTATTAGGAGTGGCTATGCAATTGGTTTAAGAAACTTTTTTAAGGCCTACAATTTTATTGATTGTAATAATATTTTTTATATTAATTAGTTTATTATTGAACACATTTCTCATTTTAGGAAGCAGGATAGGACAAGCCTCTAGCATGTACATAAAGGAGGATCAAAGTCATTTCCTCGTCAAACTGATGAGAACATATATTTTAATTTAATATAAAGTGTTTATTTTTATGTTTTTTCTATGTCATTTGTAACTAATAATTCTTGTCTTTTTTTGAATGTTATTAAAGGATCAAGATTCATGTACTAGGCTTGACATGATTGACTTATTTTGTAAGACTCATCACTCCACGAAGAAAGGATTGGCATCATAAGAAAGCAAGAATGCTTGTGTAAGATTAAAATTTTCATATGAAATTTTGAGTCATAAATACTGGATTAATTTTTCTTTTAAAACTGATGTGACTCTTTTAAAGATTTGTGTAGCTTACAGAATATGGCTAAGATTTAAACTCAAAAGAATCTCCATGCAACTTAATCCGTGGGAGAGAATGTAATATGGTACAAATGTATGTATCTAATTTACAATTTTACTTTAAAAGACTAAAAATATCAAGAAAAAATAATGATTATTTGATGTAGTTGTAACTATGGCACTGTATGATCTTGTTGTAGTTGTAGGAATGTTATAAATATTGCAATTTCTACTATTGATTTGAGCACATGGAATAAGAAGAATACTTTGCCCTTTTTTCTATGCTATATCTCTAAGTTTTTCTTTGGGCTTGATGTGCCGAAGCTATCACTATCGTAACATTTTTGATTTTTTCTCATAAACAATAAGAGCCCCTAAAATTTGATTCACAGCAGTGTTATCCACTATTTACCATACTTACAATTACAATTTTCAATTCTGTTCACACTTACCCCATGTTTGGTCGGAGGGAATG
This sequence comes from Hippophae gyantsensis, assembly GCA_030763125.1. Lineage (NCBI taxonomy): Eukaryota > Viridiplantae > Streptophyta > Magnoliopsida > Rosales > Elaeagnaceae > Hippophae > Hippophae gyantsensis. The sequence continues at coordinate 16,248,051 of CM061038.1, read as the reverse complement.
GAATGGAATCAGAATTGATTCCTTCTATTTTGTGTGTTTGGTTGGACGGAATGGAGGGCGAAATGGAATCAGATTACTAAAAGAGAAGGAATCACAATTCCTTCTCCCCTCCTTGGTAATCATAATTCCATTCCCATCTAAACTTTTTTTCCAATTTTACCCTCACCTAAAATATAACCTTAAACTCAAATCCTAAATTCTCAAACCCAAAATTCCAAAACCTTAAACCCTAAACCCAAAATTTCAACACCCTAAACCCTAAATCCAAATCCTAAAACCCTAAATCCCTAAACCCCAAATCTCTAAACCCTAAACCCTAAATCCCTAAACCCAAAACCCTAAAACCCTAAACCTTAAAACATAAATCCCAAAACCCAAAACCCTAAACCACAAATTCCAAATCGTAAAACCCTAAACCTCATATCCCTAAACCCTAAACCTTAAACCCTAAAACCCTAAACCCTAAACCACAAATTCCAAATCGTAAAACCCTAAACCTCATATCCCTAAACCCTAAACCTTAAACCCTAAAACCCTAAACGCTAAATTCCCAAATCCCTAAACCCAAAATTCCTAAACCCTAAACCTTAAAACATAAATCTCAAAACTCAAAACCCTAAAACATAAATCCCAAAACCCTAAACCCTAAACCCCAAATCCCTAAACCCTAAACCCTAAACCTTAAAACATAAATCTCAAAACCCTAAAACATAAATCCTAAAACCCTAAACCCCAAATTCCAAATCCTAAAACCCTAAACCCCAAATCCAAAATTCTAAAACCCTAAACCATTTTTAGAAAAATAATAATTTTAACCCTAAACCTTAACCTACAAATATAACCCCAAATCCTAAATCCCACATCCAAAACCTCAACCCTATTTAGAAAAATAATAATTTTAATAATATATTTATTTTTAATTAAGTAATAATTATTTAGAAAAATAATGATTTCAATAATGTATTTTTTCTAACGAAAAAATAGTAATTAAATGATATTATTTGAACTTTACAGCATGTAGGGGTATTAAGGTCATTTACATCTTTTTTCATTCCATTCCAGTGGCAAACCAAACACTGTAATCCTGATTCCGAGCTTGATTCTAGTGGTCAAACCAAACAAAATTGTTTCCTTTCCATTCCATTCCATTCCGATTCCGATTCCGATTTCGATTCCGATTCCATTCCACGAACCAAACACCACCTTAGTTTTTTTTTATCATCTAACTTCACCTTACCTTATTTGCATTGTTACTATGGTTGCCTTGACGTTCAACACTTATTCAAAGGTTCATGAGGTTAAGAACTTTTGGAACTCATGAATTACCCACAATTTGATGAGATCGGCTAAATCTAATATGCTTTCAAAGACCCATTCTCAACAACAACAACACACTTCAATTTTTTCAATATCATATTTGTGTTTCTTGAACTCTTTTAGCATCTGCACAGGCAAATTAACAATAAGTCATCCATTTATGTTCTAGTAAATGCATTGTTTTATTCTATGCAATAGATTTAGAATTCTGTGGTCTGGTTGTGTTTTTATAGTTTTAATCTGTACTTTTTTTAAATATTTCATTCCTTTTATTTTTCTTTTTATATTTGTCTCTTCTCTACTTTTGGTTATTCATAGCTAGAAGAATAAACTACTAATGATGAATTTAGAATAATAAACCCCTAGTGATGAACAAACATATAATATTTATACAAATTAGTCACTTTTTTCTAGACCATGATTATAGTGAATTATATTTCGAGGTAATAGATATTACATTTTTGCTATACAAGTATGAAGTATGGTTTTTTTCTTTTCTAAGATGAGATAAATAAGGATAGAGAGAATTACTATCTATTTTATTTATTTAATTTTTGCATTAGTTAGCAAAACTAATTTTATTTGATATGTTTTTTTGTATTTCTAAGATGGAATGATTTAGGATAGAGAGAATCCTCCACTTCAGGAAAATAGCTGGACAATGCAGGTATCTGATATAGAAATTTTTAAATAGAATCTAAAGATGAAGTCTAGTATTTTTGTTGGTGGCTACCAACCATCCAAACCTGTAGCTAGAGTAGTGGATGTTTATAGGAAGACCAAAGAGTTATGCCCACGAATGGATACAATGAAAATATAGTTTGATGACACTACTTTTGCATTACGAGCTGAGTTAGAATAGAGCATGCATGTTCACGAACAAAAAAACTTTAGCCCTTTTTGAGGTACTCTCATAGATGAATCCAGATGCTACATTAAAATTTGCAGCCATGTTTTCTAAACCATAAGTTCATGGATTTCTATTATGTCATCAGGCTACACACAACTTTAACAAATATTTAGAAACTTATTTGATTTATTTTCATTATTTTGGTATTACTCTATATGGGATGCTTAAGTTTCTTTTACTATTTTGATAACATATAATAAGTTTAAAAAAGATCAACTACATTTATGATCTTTTCTTTTGATGACTCGAATGATGTGATTATGATATTTTATATTTTTGATTTGTTATAAATAACCATATATACATATGTACTAACTTATGTATATATATGTACTAAGGTATGTATACATATGTTCATATGTATATATGTGTTTGTGTATATATGAGTTATGAACAAAGTTAGTACATTTATAATAAGCACTATTATTGACATTTTTGCTACAAAATATTAATCAAAAATTATAAATTTACTATGAAATTATTTATTGTAAATAAAATATTTATTATGAAAGTATTTGTCGTAAATGAAATATTTACTATGATATGTTTGTCGCAAATAAGATATTTTTTATGAAAATATTCATCGCGAATGAAATAATTACTATGAAAGTATTTGCCACAAACAAAATATTTGCTATGAAAGTATTCATGGCAAATGAAATATTTACTATGAAAATATTTATCACAAATGAAATATTTAGTACGAAAATATTCATCGTAAATAAAATATATGCTACGAATAGTGCTATTGAAATATCTCTTGCAACAAATACTTCATCTCAAATATTTAATATCAGAGTGAAATTGAACTTTCATTGCTAATAAGTCATTCACAATGGGTATAAGACGACCACTTTACGACAAGCTCTTTCGTCACGAATAACTTATTTGCTACGAAATTTATATATTTAGTGATGAATTCTTTTGTCACAAAAAACATTGATTATTGTAGTAAGAAGAATAGGAAATTACTTAAAATAAAACATCTAAAACTAATAAGAAAAAAAATAACATATTTACTTTGAATTAAAAGATTTTATTTTTATTATTATAATTTTTAGGGATACTAGTTTTGTGATTCTTCAAAAAAAAAAATTTAAATGCAATTGAATCTTAAAAAAATAAAAATAAAAACATAGTTATTGTAAATAAGGCCATTACTTTCTAAAAGTAATAGACCTGTATGAACACTCACTATTTTAATTAATAGTTTGGAAACTTATTTTTATTCATTTTATTTTCTCTTATAATTGATGTGTGTAAACAGTTAGACAAATCAATTTATATATTGTTGATACTGATTTTTTTACCACTAGGTGGAAATTATCCATTATACAATTGCGAGATGAATAAACTATTAGATCTCAAACCACCTTGTTGGGGTGGTCTTTGACCCTCCGATGTTTAAGTCAGTAACTATAAGATGAAATTTAGAGGATATCTGTGGTCTCACTCTAATATTATATGGAAAGAGAGTGTTTAGCTGTGATTACCTATTATGATATTCAAGTTAAGTTATTCAACCTCCTATAATTGTGTGCATATAAGAATATATATATATATATATAGGAGAAATAATTAACATGATGGCTATCGTTTATCAAGATAGGATTTTCTTGTTGTAGTTTTATAGACATCTATTCTTAATTATTTCTTTAAGATAGATAATTAAAGGATAATTGATGACTCTATGAAAGTAGAGTCATCAATGCACTTTTTTGCTTAATATTTACTCGTTTTATTCAATAAGTAGTATTTTTGGGGTTAAAAAATATTAGAATTTGAACTATTTAGTGAAAAGGGGTGAAAATATAATTTTTGGATTTTTTTATTGTTGTATGAATTTTTAAATACAGGACCAATCAGAATTTACCATATGGATGCCTCGTAAGTAAGGGAGCTAACAACTCATGCCATATCGATGATACACAAGCAAAGAGGCCAACTCATGCAATGCCAAGTGTATTGTGTGATGCAATGCCATGCCACATGTTAACATAGCTTTCATTCTGATTTTCATCGCTTGGTCAACGCACTTGTCATGCGTCATTACCTAATTTGTCCATTCTTTTCACGCGTGCACCATGCAAGCCATAAATGTAAATCACAAATTGCCAAGTGGTATTGAGTCATCTTACGTTGACCGAGACTAGTACCCATGCCACCCGTCATGTGTAGATTTGTTCTACTTTTTCTCCATGCCATGTGACACATTTCTATTGGTTAGCATTGTTAATTTTCTTTTTTTTTTCATCTCAACCCTTGATCTAAAGCTGATCTGACAATCCATATTCCATCAGAGCCTAATTTAATGCCTTAATTAGCCTATAAATTCTAATGAGCCAAAATTAACATATTTGTTATTAGTTTTTGGAGCTAAGAAGAGGAGAAAATACAGAAAAATTCAAAAGTTATACAATTTTGGTATAAATTCAAGAGAATATTGGTGCTATAATTCAAAAAATTGATTATATTTCTTCTTCTTCTTCTCCTTTCTTTATCAATTTTTAAGTCTTTTTTTATGAAAAAATATGAGCTTATAAACAAAATTATGTCTAGCTAATTTATTAATCTAGGGATTTTATTAACATAATTTTCAACATGTGATAATTTAATATTTTATCCCAATTATGATTTCAATTTAATTATATTATATAATCTAATTTTTATGTTATTAATTATTTGGCCAACAATTGATCTATAGATGTAGATTTGAAAAATTTATTTAATTGTTTGTCTTGATTAAATAATATGCATAATTTTTAGGCACAGATGTATAATTTTTATGTATGTGTTGCACAATTAATGAACTTAATTAGTAATATGCAATTTAATTGATATGAGAGTATGATTAGGTTAATTACTATATGGTATGTATTTTATTTGAGAGAGGATTACATGTTATGTTCAATTCAATTGATTATGTAATTAATTGGTAATTATATTAGGAGATATTAGTGATTAATGTGTTTGAAAAATCGGATGATTAAATATTTCTAGATATTTTCTCATATATCTTCTTAGCTACCAAATCTGATTTAATTAATTATTGCTATTTATTTTAGTTCTTTTAATTTTGCTTTCTTAAAACATAAAAATACAAAAAAAATTAATTTTCTTTTTAGTTTTAAAAATTAGTTTCTAATAGCATAATATCCATGAAAATAATTTTTTTGTATCATTATATTACTTGTTACTGTATGTATATTTTCATATTCATTACACACGATTGGTGTTCGATCAAGTTTTTGGAGTCGTTGTTAGGGATTATAAACATTAGAAATTAATTATTTTATTTTATTTTAGTTTAGTTTTTCTTTATTTACTTCTCATAACTTTAATTATAATTATAAATTATTTATTTAATTTTACTTATTTATTTATTTTAGTTAATCTCTTTTATTTATTTTCTTCATTTATTTTCAAAATTTTAATTTATTTATTTAGTCATTTATTTTCATTTTTATTTATTTTTAACCTAGACATCTCATTTAGTACTATTAGCAACATAGTTGAGTCTATTGCATGAGCAGCGTTCGTAAGGGAGAAATTTTGCCTTTAGATCCTAAAATTGAGCATACTCTTTGATCAATAAGAAAGCAACAAGTGGTCACCCAAATGTAAAAAAATGGCTAATCCATTAAAAATAAACAATAATGTGTTAAATTTGAACAACCAAATTCCTTTAATGGATGACAGGGATAGGACTATTAATGAATATACAATACCTATGTTGGAAGGGCTAATCAGTTTGAACTAAAGCCAATTATGTTTCAAATGCTACAAAAGTTGGATAATTCAGTGGATCACTGAAAAAGGATCATCATCTACAAAAGTTGGATAGTAGTGTGACCCAAAAGGCATTTAGGCTTATATTATTCCCTTACTCTTTACGAGATTGTGCTCAAGCTTGGCTAAACTTTTTACCACTTGATTCCATTACAACTTGGAATGATTTAGCAAAACAATTCTTGATGAAATACTTCCCACCAACAAAGAATTCCAAGCTTAGGAATGACATTACCTCCTACCAACAATATGAAGAAGAATCTTTATATGAATCATGGGAATGATTCAAAGAATCGATAAGGAGGTGTCCTTACTATGGTATCCCTCATTGGATCCAAATGGAGACTTTCTATAATGGTCTCAATGCTCAACCAAGAACCATTGTTGATGCATCTGCTAATAGAGCTCTATTAGCCAAATCTTACAATCAATCTTATGAGTTACTTGAAAAAATGACTAACAACAATTATCAATGGCCAATGGACAGAATAACAATCATCAGAAGAGTAACCAGAGTACATGAGGTAAACAATATCACTACACTTATAATATAAGTGTCATCTTTGGTGAATCTTTTGAAGGTTCAAAACTCGTGAGCCAGTATAAACCAAGTTTAAGATTCAAAGGTGTCTGTGTCTTTTGTGGTTAAGCTCATTTGTTTGATAGTTGTCCAAATAATCTTGAATCATCATTCTCTGTGGGTAATGTGAACTAAAACAATAATCTATATTCAAACACCTATAACCTAGGATGGAAACAACATCTAAATTTCTCTTAAAATAACAATAATCAAGGTGGTAATAAATTCAACCATTAATCATTTCCACCATCTAGTTTTCAAAAATCACAATAGTCACAAGTCTAAGAAAAGAAGCCACCTACTAAGGAGAATAGAAATGCTTTAATGGGGATGATGAAAGACTTCATCCAGTAAATAAATACAAAAATGTCCACTAAAGAGGCTTCATTCAAAATTTAGAGACCCAGATAGGGAAACTTGCCAAGGTCATAAGTTAAAGGCCTTAAGGTAACCTTCCAAGTGACACAATTATAGATCCAAGAAGATAAGGTAAGGATCATTGCAGCACTATATCCTTGAGTAGTATTAAAACTCTAGAGGAGGAACATGAGACTCAAAAGGATGAGGAGGACCATTAGACTAAAAAGGCTAAGGAGGAATCAGAAACTAACAAGGATGATGAGGTACATGAAATTAACAAGGATTATGAGGAATTAATGGATAAAGAGAGCTAGGAATTAGTGCATAAAAATAGCAACGGAAAGGAAATACTTCACCCAAAAATAGCAAAATTTATAAAACTAGTATTCCTTTCCCTCAAAGACTACAAAAGCAAAAGATAGACACACAATTTTTAAAATTTATGGATGTCTTCAAGAAGGTACAAATTATTATATCTCTTGTAGATGAACTTGAACAAACACCTTCTTATTCCAAATTTATAAAGGACATCTTGTCTAAGAAAATGAGGCTTGGAGATAATGAAATAATAACCTTAACTGAATATTTTAGTGCTATCCTTGTTAGAAAACTACTCCAAAAATTGAAAGATTTGGTTAGCTTTGACATTTGTTGAACTATTGGAAACATCCACTTTGAGACAATATTATGTGACACAGATTCAAGCATTGAAATTATGTCATTATCATTCTTTAAGATATTAGGGGTTGTTAAAGCCAAACTTACTTTAGTAACATTACAAATGGTAGATAGATCAATTAAGCGACCTAGGGGTGTGGTAGAAGATGTGCAAGTAAAAGTAGATAAGTTCCTCTTTCCGATGGATTTCATTATACTAAGCATGGAAGAGGACCGTAACATTCCTATCATACTTGGTCGTCCACTCTTAGCAACTAGAAGAGCACTTATTAATCTACAAAAAGGTGAGCTTACAATGAAATTGCAAGATGAACAAGTGACATTTAAAGTTTTTAAAGCATTTTAACCCTCTCATATAGATAATGCTAATAAATTCTTAAGGATAAATGTTACTGATTGTGATGATAACTTAAAATAATTTATTGAGTCGCTCATACTTAAGATGATTACACATGATGTTGTGAATAAGGAAGCAAACTTACCAAGAAATAACTCAGTCTATTTTAATTTTGAAAGTATAGAATCTATGATTGATAATGTTGATTATGTGTACTATTTGGAGGCTACACCTCCCATATGTATACCTAATATAGTCGTGGAGAGTTTTAGATAGGATCTAAGCTCAACCCATCTATTGAAGGGCTACCAAAGTTAGACTTCACACTTTTACCCTATCATCCCCAATCAAGTGGGCAAGTGGTAGAGTTCATTAGAAAGGTGAAAAATATGCTACAAATACATAAATTAGATGAGTTACAGTGAAGTGCATATAAGAATGCCAAAAAATACAAAAATAAAACAAAAATATGTCATGATAAGAGAATTGAGTACCGTATTTTTAAACTAGAACATAAAGTAATATTGAGCAAATCAAGACTCAAACTGTTTTCAAACAAACTCAAGAATAAATGGACATAGATGGATGTACCTTAGGACTTGATATGAACGTCTAGTCAAGGACGTTAAATGTGACGTTGATTGGGAGGTAACCTAATGTTATTCTACTTATATTTTTTTTTTAGGTTAATAAATGTGAAAAGTAATGGTGCAACAACATTGATCATTTTGACGACAAATGTGGTATGGCAAGACTAAGGGAGTTTTGTTTCCTTTTACTTGTTCATATTTACATGTACAGATTGGGGACAATATAAAATTTAAGTTTAGGGGTGGAAATTTTATTCTCTCATTTAGTATTTAGTATGCATTTTCAATTTATATAAATTGTTTTTTTAATTATTTTTAGGATTTTTTAACCATGATTTGGGTAGAAATTAATAAATATATGAAAACTAAATGCATGCATGTTTGATATGAAACAAATGAACTTAATGATAAAATTTAGTTTTCACGACTAGGATAAAGAATGTTACATGTTCGCTAAGATACTTACATTAATGATGTGATATGCTTGTTAGTTTTGACTGGATTAATTCAAATATACATGTATGTGCTCATGATTTACTTTGGTGCTCTTATTAAGAGAAAATTTGTGGTGAGTTGTATGAGTTGATGAGATCGACCATATTTTAGAATCACTAACTGGTCATCCCTTGAGGAAAAATTCTAAATAGTCATTATCAAAAGAAATGGTTTAGGCCTTATTTAGATTGATTGAGCCTTTCAAGCTAACCATTATTAATATATGTAGTCAACCATGTGTGAAAAAAATGCAATCATGTGTTATACTACAGAGTAAGGTGAAATGTAATGCACTCTATGAAAAAAGAAAAAAAAACTCACAACACAATTATCCCTCTAAAAAAAGAAAATATAATTGAAAATTAGTTTGGGATATTGTGAAGTTACAAAGAAAAAGATGTGGAATAAAAGAATATGAAAAGAATGATAAGAGAGGGTGCATTAAAATATCATGTAAAAGCTCAATTGTACTTAAAAGTTGCATAATGAATAAAAAGACAGCTAAGGTGTGAAAAGAGCCTAAATGTCTTCATTTATCCACCCCTACCTAAGACTTACATTACAAGCATATAAAGTCCTTGATCTTTTGCTAAGTGCATATTTATATTAGTGGAGACATATGTGAAAAATAGACTTATGAGACTTGTTCTAAGATTGAATTGATTAGCATGCTCCTATAGGATAATTTCATGAATGCATTGGATGATATCATGTTCCATGCACACACATAAATCAAATCATAAAAAACCTTACATATCTTTGTATTGACGGAACATTCATTGATAAATATGTGAACCTCTTTGTCATAGAATTGTATGACTTTTGATAGGAATAATTATTGCTAAATATGCTTTTATTAAAATATATATATTTATGAATATACTACCCATGTCAGTTTATTTAGTTAGACTTAGCTTTACTTGAGGACAAGCAAAGAGTTAAGTTTGGGAGTGTGATGATTCTATGAAAATAGAGTCATTAGTGCACTTTTCTACTTAATATTTGCTCATTTTATTCAATAAATAGTATTTTTAGGGTGAAAAATATTAAAATATAAATTGTCAAGTGAAAAGGATTGAAAATATAATTTTTAAAAATTTTCTAAAAGTTTTTGGAAGTTTTATAAATTTTTTAATATGGGACCAATCATAAGTTACCACATGGATGTCATGCAAGTAGGAGAGCTGACTAGGCATGCCACATGGATGGCACATAAGCAAAGAGGGTCGATCACGCAACATCGTGTGTACCGTGTGATGTAGTGCCATCCCACATGTCAGCACAATGTTCATTCATATTTTTGCCACTTGGTCAACATGCTCGACACGCATCATCACATGATTCGTCCATTCTTTCCACCCATGTGCCATGTAAGTTATAATCGCAAGTCACAGATTACCACATGGTGATGAGTCAACCATGAGCCTAACTTATCCCCTTAATTTCCCCATAAGTTCTTATGAGCCAAAATTAATATATTATTTTATTAGTTTTTGGAGCTAAGAAGAGAAAAAAATAAAAAAAAATTCAAAATGAGATACAATTTTGGTAGAAATTCAAGAGAAGATTAGTACTACAATTCAAAAGATTGATTGTATTTCTTCTTCTTTTCCTTTCTTTATCAATTTTTAAGTCTTTCTTTATGACAAATATGAGATTTATAAAAAAATTTATTTCTAGCTAATTTATTAATCTTGGGGTCTTATGAACATAATTTTCAATATTTGATGATTTAATCTTTTACCCTAATTATGATTTTAATTTAATTATATTATTAAATCTAATTTTTATGCTATTAATTGTTTGGCCAAAAATTAATCTATAGATGCAATTAAATAGATTTAAGAGTATTATGTAGTTATTTGCTTTGATTAAATAACATTCATAGTTTCCAAGTAGAGATGTATAATTCTTGTGTATGTGATGCATAATTGATGAGCTTAATGAGTAATATGCAATTTAATTGACATAAGAGTATGATTAGGTTAATTACTATATGGTGTGTAGTTTACATTATTAGATTAATTACTATATGGTGTGTAGTTTACTTGAGAGAGAAATACATGCTAGGTTAGATTCAATTAATCATGTAATTAATTAGTAATTATATTGGGGGGATATTAGTGATTCAAATGTTTAGAAAATCGAAGAATTAAGTATTCCTAGATATTTTCTCATATCTCTTCTTAGGTACCAAATCTTATTTAATTAATTATTACTATTTATTTTTAGTTCTTTTAATTTTGCTTTCTTAAGACATAAAACCACAAAAAAATTGATTTTTATTTTTTTAGTTTTAAAAATTAGTTTCTAATAACATAATTTGCATTGAACAATATTTTCTTATTATTATGCTACTTGTTATGATACATATACTTGTGTATTCATTGCACATTATTCATGTTTGATCAACAACTATTGTGCCTTTATCTCTTAAGATAGATAAAGTGCAATCATTAGGTACTTATTAGGCTTGGCCTATGAGGCTCTCTACTGACAAGGATCACTTTTGATTGTCAAGTGGGATGTACAAAATTACCCCAAATAATAGCCCCTCAGACTAGAAGGTGTAATTGTAATTTCTTGAAATACTTATGTTTAATGCCCCTTCCGATTATGCTGGCAATACTAACTTACCCTTGAGTAATTTTTACCTTCCTAAGCTAAATACATCATGCCATGTCTAGTTATTTATAACGTATATGAGGACATCCTGTTACCAACGATATTTTTGGATTTTTGATCAAACTTTCATTTAGAAAATATCATTAAAATCAACTTTTTTTATCAAGGAAATCAAACCTTCTTTTATTTTGGAGGGAAGCTCAAAATTTAATTTCTAAGCTGAATAACCTTAGGATTAGCCAAGCGATTGTGGCCACTGATTGTGACATTACATTAGAGGGATGGATGAGATCACCTCACTACCTCTATAAATATAAGCCCTTATTTCCTTGAATTCTTCATAACTCCTAACACTTTCTTAGAGATCACATTTCTAGAGGAGAAAATAAGTAAAGGAAATTCTCTCAACATTATTCTTCCTTTTTCTTCATTTAAGTTGCATCTAGTGTAGGATAATTACTTTTCATTAGACAAACACTTTGCACCCCATGATGTTGTCTGGTCGGGTTGAATATACATGTGTGAGACTTTCTTTCTAGCCAGCCATGCTCTGGTCGGCTGTCCATACTTCTAGCCGATCATGCTTTTGGATGACCAATTCTTGACTAGATGGTGGCTTGTTCTTTAGGCCACTCGTTAGCTCGGTTGGGAGGTCAGTGGTTTGAAGTTTGATGACTCTATGAAAGTATAGTCATTAGCGCACTTTTTTTACTTAAATTTTACTTGTTTTATTCAATAAATAGTATTTTAGGGGTAAATATATTAAAATATAAATTTTTTAGTGGAAAGGAATGAAATGTAATTATTTAAATATTTTGGAATTTTTATGAACTTTTTATGAATTTTTAACGCAAGCCAATCAGGAGCGGCCATATAGCTAGCCATGCAAGCAAAGGAGCAGACTGGGCAAGCCATGCAGATACCATGCAAGTAGGGACAACGAATTGTAGATCGATGCATGTAAGGTAGACAAACCGCTTACCACATGTCAGCATGGCGTTCAATCCGACTTCGAAGTGTGGTCAAATAGCACCAGCACATGTCGTAATGCGATTGCTCCCTATCTTCTACATGTGCACCATGCCATTAGTTGCCATGAATCACATTACGCTGCATGGTGTTGACTCAGTATGCGTTGACTCGAACTGGTCTCCCCTACCACATGTCGCGCTCTAATTCTCCCCGTGAATTCTGTGTGCCACATGTCGCGCTATGATTGGATGTCATTGTTCATTTTGCTTATTTTGATCTTAGCCCTTGATCTGAAGCTGATGTGATGGTCCATATTACACTTGAGCTATATTTAAGTCCCTAATTACCCCATAAATTTTAATGAGCTTCCATTAGCATAATTTTGGTCACTTTTTGGATCTAAAAAGATAGAAAAATTCAAAAGGAGATACAATTTTGGTAGAGATTGAAGAGGAGATTAACATTACAATTCAAGAGATTGATTGTATTTCTTCTTCTACTCTTTTCTTTATCAATTTTTATGTCTTTTTTATGAAAAATATGAGTTTTATGGACAAAATTATGTCTAGTTAATTTATTAATCTAGGGATCTTATGAACCTAATTTTCACCATGTGATAATCTAATATTTTACCCCAATTATAATTTCAATTTAATTATATTATTTAATCTAATTTTTATGTTATTATTTATTTGGCCAATAATTTATCTATAGAGACAATTAAATAGATTTGAAAGAATTATTTAATTGTTTGTCTTGATTAAATAACATGCATAGTTTCTAGGCAGAGGTGTATGATTCTTATGTATGTGATCCATAATTGATGAACTTAATGAGTAGTATGCAATTTAATTAGCGTAAGAGTGTGATTAAATTAATTACTATATGGTGTGTAGTTTGCTTGAGAGATGAATATATGCAAGGTTAGATTCAATTAATCATGTTATTAATTGATATTTTGCTTCCTTAAAATATAAAAACACAAAAAATTGATTGTTATTTTTTTGTTTTAAAAACTAGTTTCTAATAAAATAATCTCTATGAGAACGATCTTTTCTTATCATTATATATTACTTGTTAGGATACGTATACTTGCGTGTTCATTACATATATAATTTGTGTGACGATCAATTTTTGGCACCGTTGCTGGGGATTATAAATATTAGAAATTAATTTTTTCTTTTATTTTAGTTATTTTTATTTATTTATTTTTCATTATTTATTTTTTAATTATATTTTTTTAGTTATATAATTAGTTATTTATTTATTTATTTATTTTAGTTAATTTTATTTACTTATTTAATTTTTTTATTTTTATTTAGTTTTTATTAAGACATCTCTTTTAGTATTGTAGAAACATAGTTGAGTCTTTTGCATGAGCAAAGTTTGTGAGGGAGAAATCTTACATTTAGATCTTGTAATTAAGCATACTTTGAGATCAAATAGAAAACAAGGTTTCACCCAAGAGTAAAAAAATGGCTATTATATTAGACATAAACAATAATGAGCTAAACTTGAACAATCAAATGTTTTTGATGGATGCTAAAGATAAAGCTATGAATGAATATGCAATGTCTACGTTGGAAGGACTAAATCTAAGTATTACAAGGCCAAACATTCAAGCTAATCAGTTTGAGTTAAAGCTAGTGATGTTTCAAATGCTACAAACAGTTGGAAAGTTCAGCGAATTACCAACAGAGGATCCACATCTACCTCTTAGATTGTTTATTGAAGTTGTAGATTCATTTAAGTTCAATGGTGTGAAAGAGGAGGCATTTAGGCTTAGAGTGTTCCCTTACTCTTTCTGAGATCGTGCTTGAGCTTGGATAAAATCTTTGCCACCTGATTCCATTACAACTTGGAATGATTTGGCAGAAATATTCTCGATGAAATACTTCCCACCAACAAAGAATGCCAAGCTTAGGAATGAAATTATCTCCTACCAATAATACAAAGGAGAATATTTATATGAAGCATAGAAAAGATTCAAGGAATTTCTAAGGAAGTGTCCTCATCATGGTATTCCTTATTGGATTCAAATGGAGACTTTTTACAATGGTCTCAATTCTCAAACAAGAATTATTGTTGGTGCATCTACTAATGGAGCTTTGCTAGCCAAATCTTACAATCAAGCTTATGATTTACTTGAGAAAATGGCTAGCAATAATTATAAATAGCCAATGGATAGAATGAAAACCATAAGAAGAGTAGCCAGAATGCACGAGGTAAATGATATCATAACACTTACAACTCAAGTGTCATCTTTGGTTAATCTTATGAATGCTTAAAACTTGACAACGAGTATAAATCAGGCTCAAAACTCAAGAGTGTCATGTGTGTTTTGTGGAGGAACTCATTTGTTTGATAATTGTTCAAATAATCCTGAATTTGTATGCTATATGGGTAATGTGAATCGAAACAATAATCCATACTCAAACACATATAACCCAGGATGGAGAAAACATCCAAATTTCTCTTGAAATAACAACAATCAAGATAGTAATCAATTCAACCATCAATCATTTTCACCACCTGGTTTTCAACAACCATAGCAATCACAAGCCTAAGAGAAGAAGCCACCTACTAAGGACAATACAAATGCTTTATTAGAGATGATGAAATACTTCATCCAATTAGTAAATACAAAATTGTCTACTTAAGTGGCTTCAATTAAAATTTTGGAGAACCAAATGTGGCAACTCACTTAGGCTATATGTCAAAGGCTTCAAGGTAACCTTCCAAGTGACACGATTGTAAACCCATGAAGAGAAGGTAAGGACAAATGCAATGCCATATCCTTGAGGAGTGGTAAAACTTTAGAATAGGAACATAAGACATAAAATGATGAGGAGAAACAAGAAATTAACAAGGATGAGAAGGAACTAGTGGATAAAGAGAGCACTAAAAAGGAAACAATTAAACCAAAGAAAAACAACTTTTACAAACCCACAATTCCTTTCCCTCAAAGACAAAAAAAAAAAGAAAAAATTAGATACGTAGTTTTCAAAATTTGTGAAAGTCTTCAAGAAGTTGCATATAACCATACCATTTGTAGAGGCACTTGAAAAAATGTCATCTTATGCCAAATTCATGAAGGATATCAAATCAAAGAAAAATAGGCTTGGATATCATGAAACAATAACCTTGACTGAAGGTTGTAGCACCATCCTTGATAGAAAACTACCACAAAAAATGAAAGATCTAGGTAGTTTTGATATCCCTTGCACTATTTGGAACATCCGTTTTGGCAAGGCACTATGTTATTTGGGTTCTATCATTAACCTCATTCCATTATCAATCTTCCAGAGATTGGGGGTTGGTAAATCTAAACCCACTTCAGTAACATTGCAGATGGTAGAAATGTCAATTAAAACATCCCGGGGTGTGGTAGAAGATGTGCTAGTAAAAGTAGACAAATTCATCTTTTCAGCAGACTTCATTGTGCTAAATATGAAAGAAGATTGTGACATTCCTATCATACTTGGTCGTCCATTCTTAGCAACCAGAAAAGCACTCATTAATGTACAAAAAGGTGAACATACAATGAGAGTGAAAGATGAACAAGTAATGTTTAAAGTTTTTGAAGCATCTGAACCCCCTAACATTGATAGTGCTAATGAATGCTTAAGGATAAATGTTATTGAATATGGGGACAATTTAAAAGAATCTGTTGAGTTGCTCACACTTAAGATTGTTACACGTGATGTTATGAATAAGGACATAAATTCACCAGAAAATAACTCAACTTGTTTTAACTTTGAAAGTATGGAATCAAATGTTATTATTGTAGACTATGTGAACTTTTTGGAGGATATGCCTCTCATGTGTGTATCAAAGGTGATTATGGAAAATTTTGAAATAGGATCTAAGCTTAAACCATCAATTGAAAGGCCAACAAGTTTAGACCTCATACTTTTACCCTTCCATCCTCAGTCAAGTATGAAAGTGAAAGAGTTCAATAGAAAGGTGAAAAAGATGCTAGAAACATATAAATTGGATGAGTTATAGTGGAGTGTTTATAAGAATGCCAAAAAGTTCAAAAGGAAAAAAATGTAGCATGAGAAGATAATTGAGCACCATGTTTGCGAACCATTAGCATAAGGTATTATTGAACAAATCAAGACTAAAAATTGTTTCTAGGAAAACTCAAAAATAAATGGACACAAAGGGATGTTCCTTGGGACTTGATATGATCGTCTAGTAAAGGACGTTAAATATGATCCTAGTTTGGAGGCAACCCAATGTTATGTTACTTATATTTTTCATTTTTTTTTGTAGGTGAATAAATGTGAAGAGTAATGGCGTAACAAAATTGAGCAGTTTCAACGCTATATATGGTGTTCCAAGACTAAGAGAGTTTTATTTTCTTTTACTTTTTCATATTTATATGTGCACATTAGGGATAATGTGTAATTTAAGTTTGGGGACGGAACTTTATTCTCTACGTTAATATTTACTATGCATAGTAAATTTTTTATGGAACTTTTTTATTTGGGTAAAAATTGATAAATATATGGAAACTAAATGCATTCATGCTTGATATGAAACATATGAACTCAATGATAAAAATTGGTTGTCATGACTAGGATAAGGAATGTAACATATTTGTTAAGATATTTACTTTAATCATGTGATATGCTTGCTAGTTTTAATTGAGTAAGGTGAAATTAATACACCCTAAAACAAAGAGAGAGAGAGAGAGAGAGAAAATAAGAAGCAAAACTCACAACATAATTATCCCTCTAAAGAAAAAGAAAAGAGAAATGAAAATAATTTTAGGGGTATTGTGATGTTATAATAAAAAAAAAAGAGAAAAGATATGTGGAATAAAAGAATATGAAAAAAAAATGACAAAAAAAGGTGTACTAAAATATCAAGTTAAAGCTCAATTGTAGTTAAAAAGTGCATGATGAACAAAAAGAAATCTAAGGTGTGGAAAGAGCCTAAATGTCTTCATTTATCGACCCCCCACCTAAGCCTTACATTAAAACCATGTAAAGTCCTTATTAATCTTTAGCTAAGTGCATATTTATATTAATGGAGAGGGATGTGAAAAATAGACTTATGAGACTTGTTCTAAAATTCAATTGATTAACATACTAATATAGGTTGATTTCATGAGTGCATTGGATAATATCATGTGTAGCACACACACACATGAATCAATTTGTCAAAAACCTTGCATATCCTTATATTCATAGAACGTTGATTGATGAATATGTACTAATAGAAGTATACTTATGAATATACTACCCATGTTATTTTATTTAGTTATACTTAGCTTTACTCTAGAACAAGCAAAGAGTTAAGTTTGAGGGTGTGATGACTCTATGAAAGTAGAGCATTAGCACTTTTTTTATTAATTAATATTTACTTGTTTTATTCAATAAATAGTATTTTGGGGCAAAAAATATTAAAATATAAATATTTTAGTAAAAAGGGGTGAAAATATATTTTTTGGAACTTTTTGGAATTTTTTTGGAATTATTATAGATTTTTTATGAATTTTTAATGTAGGGCCAATCAAGAGCTGCCACGTGTCCTATCATGCAAGTAGAGTGGATGATTGGGCAAGTCATGTAGATGCCACATAAGCAAGGACAATGAATCATAGATTTCTACGTGTGAGGGGGATGAACCGCGTGCCACGTGTTAGCACGATGTTCAAATAGACTTCGAAGTGCGATTAAACAACACGACCACATGTCGCAATATGATTACTCCCCACATTCCACCCGTGTGCTACGTTGACTCGGATCAGTCTCCCTTGCCACGCGTCATGCTCTAATTAGCCCAATGAATTATGTGTGCCATGTGTCGCGTTGTGATTAGCTATCGTTGTTCATTTTGCTTGTTTTGATCTCAACCCTTCATCTAAAACTAATGTGATAGTCTAGATGCATCTAATATATATTTAAGCCCCTTATCACCTCATAAACCTTAATCAATCGCCATTAGCATCATTTTGGTCAGTTTTTAGAGCTAAAAAGAGAGAAAAATATAGAAAAATTCAAAAGGAGATACAATTTTGGTGGAGATTCTAGAGGAGATTAGCACTACAATTCAAGAGATTAATTATATTTCTTCTTATACTCTTTTATTTATCAATTTTTATATCTTTCTCTATGAAAAATATGAGCTTTATGGAAAAACTTATGTCTAGTTAATTTATTAATCTAAGGATCTTATGAACCCAATTTTCACCATGTGATGATCTGATATTTTACCCCAATTATAATTATAATTATAATTTAATTATATTATTTAATCTGATTTTTAAACTATTAATTGTTTGGCCAATAATTTATCTATAAAGGCAATTAAATAAATTTGAGAGAATTATTTAATTGTTTGTCTTGATTAAATAACATGCATAGATTCTAGGCAAGGATGTATGATTTTTATGTATGTGATACATAATTGATGAACTTAATGAGTAATATGCAATTTAATTGGCATGAAAGTGTGATTAAATTAATTACTATATGGTGTGTAGTTTACTTGAGAAAGGAATACATGCTAGGTTAGATTCAATTGATCATGTAATTAATTGATGATTATATTGGGGGATTTTAGCGATTTACACATTTAGAAATTTGGAGATATTTTCTCATATATCTTCTTAGTTACTAAATCTGATTTAATTAATTATTGTTATTTACTTTTAGTTATTTTAATTTTGCTTCCTTAAAATATAAAAACACAAAAAAATTGATTGTTATTTAAAAAAACTAGTTTCTAATAAAATATTCTCTATGGGAACGATCTTTTCTTATCCTTATATAACTTGTTGCGATATGTATACTTGCGTATTCATTGCACATACAATTTGTGTGGCGATCAAAGTTCAAATCATTTTCAACTTATGTACCAACAACCTTACTTTTCTATTTGGGCCTTGCAATGTTTGCTTGAAAATTTTCTAAGTTGGGGGTAATTTGTTAGTCCAAATGTTACTTAGCTAAACACTTTGATATGTTGAATCCTTGCTTGGAATACTTGAATTTTTTCAAGTAGTCCAAGCATTAGATAGTTCTTAACTTAGGGAAATTTTAGTTATCACTTCATTGGAAATTCATCATCTCATCATTGAAGTCTTGTAAATCTAACTCTAGTGTAGGAACCTAATAGCTAGTATAAGCTAATAGTGAACCTGATAGACTATTCTTTATGTTAGATATAGCTTGGATTGCATAACCAATATGTTAATCTTCTGTAGAAAATTTGGTGGCTTGACCTTGAAAGCACATAGCTCATATGTTGAGATACTTCTTATCCACTGCCTTAATGTGGGTGTATGCTTTGGCTAGGTACTAAGATTTTAATAGTTCTTAGTCCCATTATTGAGTTGTTTGGGTGCTAGGGTGCAATATTCACTAGCTAGGATGCTTCTTATTCATTGCCTTAGTAGAGATGCATACCCTGGTAAGATACTATGGCTTTATTGTGCTTAGTCCTAGGGTGGTAGAGCTCTTGAGCCATAGCCCCCTTTTAAGGTCTAAGATCAATTAAGTGGCAATTAGACTAAGTTAAGTTATTCTCCATATTTGTTTTATCCTGGACCACATAGCCCTTGATGAGAATGTGTCCTAGTTGTAACTTTATATGCCCAGCTTGTATCGACTTTTTAGTGACCTAGGCCTTAAGGCATAAAGTTCCTAAATCGAGATACTTCTTGTTTACTACCTTTCATAAAGGTGTATGCCTTGCCTTGGTTGGGTATTAAGGTTTTTATTATGCTATGTCCCATTATTGTGTAGTTTGGGCAATAAGGCACGGGAATCACTGGTTAGGATGCTTATTATTCATTACCTTAGTAAGGATGCATACCTAGGAAGGTACTGAGGGTTTATTGCAATTTGTCCTAGGATGGTGGAACTCTCAAGCCATGGCCCTCTTGCAAGATCTAAAGCTGATTAATAGGAAATTAGACCAAGTTAAACTATTCTCTATTAATTTTATCCTGGGCCATATAGTCTTTGATTAGGATGTGTCCCTATTGTAACTCAATATGCCCGACTTCTGTGGATAGTTTCATGGTTTGGACCCTAAAGTGCATAACTCGCCTACTAAGATGCTTCTTATTCACTACCTTTCATAGGAGTGCATGCCCTACCTGGGTATTGGGGATTGTATTGTACTCAACCTTTAGCGGTGTCACGCTGAGGGCTTTGGACCTTTTCAAGCCAAGGTGACTCAAACTCGTTTGTTTATTTGATGCTAGATTTTTTGTCCTATCAAATCTCCCAGGTTTAGACCTTTGATTTATAGAGAGAGGTAGGTATCCTAACTAATTCCTTTATTAATAATAAAAAAATTAAATTACAAAGTTGTTGAAAATATTCTAAGATCCAAAACTAAAATATAGCCAACTATAGATATTTATTTTACCATGTCTTGCAAAAATGGAAATTGTAAAAACTTTTAAGTAAAAAACAAAACTAATGATGTAAGAATTTTCTAGTCTTGGTCTGCATGACTTTTATTTCTGGCCCATTCAAATTTTTGTGGCATAGCATTCTCTGGCTACCTTTTGCTTTCTAAGTGTTGTTCATGTTTCTATGTTTGTTGGAAACTTTAGGAAGAGGTGGTATATTTAAGGCTAATATTGTTGCCCTATGCAAGAAAGGCAAGCCTAGGATACAATTGTAAGATGATGGATAGTCCATAATAAGAAAATCTACCATGCTCGTTCCTGTAGTTAGCCTTGTCTAAGTTTGACTAGGAAGGTCACATCGTCTTATAGGATGAGCAAGAATCCAAAGAATCTTACCTTAGAGGTAGTCATTGGCTTGGAAGGATAAAAGAGCTTCATTTGGTTCCATACCTCATAGAATAGAATGTCGACTAAGCTATCAGTATCTATTAGTATCCAATGTAAAGTTATGTTGGCCACTTGAAGGGTGAAAACCAAGGCATCTATGTAAGGATGGATCAACCTATAGGTTTTTTATTTTGAAAATGTTATGTCCAAGTTGCCTAAAGAAGTAACCTGTATAATTTATGGGCTAGAGATAGCATCCCTGATGAGTGCATTGTGGGCATTATTAGAACTATCTTCAATGTTACCTCCTATGATAACTTTAACCTCATGGACTTCCTATCCTTGAGGCTGATTTATTTCTCTAGGTAGGGAGGTCAATCATAGTGGTCACTACTATTATGGCTATGATTGTTCCTCATAAATAATCATCCAAGTACCCTTTCCTGACTAGATACTCAATTTCATCTTTGAGTTCCCGACAATTTTTAGTTGAGTGGTTAGTGTCTCTATGGAACGTACAATATTGAGATTGGTCCTAACTATGATCTTTCTTTTTCCTGGGCCAACATACAAACTACTGACTTTCAAATTGTATTAGCATAGTCTTTCTTGTTGCATTAAGAAAGGTGTATTTCTAGAAATTTCATTCCAGATAGATGAGATTTCTATCCCCGACCTTTCTATCATCTCTTTAATTGGGTCTAGACCTTTTGTTGTCATAATTCAGGGTTTCATCCATACCTTTATATTTTTGATGTTCCAACCTTTTCCTAGGAGTCTATTGGTTGTTTCTATTAGAAATCATTTCATCCATATTGATGTAAGTGCTAATCAAATAGGTAGCCTCATCATATGTTGTTGGGAAGTCTTTGGCCATATCCTTCCATCAGACTCTGTGGCATAGAGCTTGAGGTAAGGTCATGATGGCTACAGATTTTGGGCAATCTACCACTTGTATCTTCTCCAAATGGAATCTATCAAAGAAGTCTTTTAAGGACTCTTCCTTTCCTTGATATAGAGTCAGCAGGTGTCCTAGAGTCTCTGGCCTTCTACTCTTGGTCGAAAAGTGAGACAAGATATGTTTCCTAAATTCTATGAAGGAATTAATAGTTTTGGGCTTCAAAGTATGATACCAAGCTCTAGCCTTGTTTTTCAAGGTATGTTCGAAGGCTCGGTATGGGCACAAAGGTCCATCCAACCCTTGAAATTTCTAGATGCTCTAAAGGGTCTTTGGTGGTATCATATGTGCCTATGTTAGGCATCTTGAACTTATCAAAAAGTAGGATGGAAATAATCCTTGGGTGAAAGAAGACTCGATAAATACCATTAGATTTGGGAGTCTACCTCGGTTCAACCTCTGTTGGACCTCTTGTAACTATTTAGCAAACCAATCAATGGTGAAACAAAGGATAATTGGTACTTCATCTTGAAGCTAGATCCTAGGACAATCATTATCTATAGAGGCTGCTTTGTCAGTGCAAATGGCTTGGATAGTATGTCCTTACCAGTGTGCCTCGAGATGGTAACATTTAGTAGCCTATTGGCTAGCCCTAACTAGTCCATGGCGAATCGTCATTAGGACTATAATCTAACATCCAAGGTTGGACAGCTTTGATTGGTACAGATAGATAAAGTATGGTCGGTCATGATGCGCGGGTCTTATTGTGAACAATCATATTTCCAACCAAGCCCTAGATGGCAACAAGTCTAGGCTTGTGCACTCTAGGCATTAAAGGATGTTGTAGGGACACTTTCTAGGATAATGAAAGGTCTATGAGCCAGTGGCTCTAGTAGGTGCTCCAAGATGGCCTAGAGTGTTGTTTCCATCATGTTCAGGTAGACTCAAGCCCAAGCTCACCTTTCTTTCTTAACTTGTCAGGCCCTTTGTGGATGGACATGTCCAAGTACACCTCTTATATTTCTATCAAGTTGCGATGACGTTGGAAAGATGACCTATTGGTTGGCAGGCTGGACCTCTTGACTAGTTGTCGAGATCTGAGTGGTAGAGCTACCAGTCTGATCCATGACCACCTTTTAAAAGTCCAGATAATCAATTAGGTAACATTGGTGTATTAAATGACTTTAAGGTTTTCTTTTCAAAAAACACTGCTACTAAAGTCCACCGTTTCTTTTTAAATATCTTTACTTTTTTTTGTAGATTAAGGACTTGTAGAACTTTTTTTTTTTGGTCCTACAATTTTAATTTTTTTAGCTGAGTAAAACATAATTGTTTTCCACAAACAAAGTTAGATATTGATACTGATTTTTTTGTCATTTCTAGATAGGACTATGCTTTGTGGATCTATGAGATGAACAAACTGCTATGACCTCGGACCACCTAATGAGGGTTGGTATTTAGCCCTTCGATACTTAAGTCAACAACTATAAGATGAAGGTTAGAGAAGATCTACGATCTCGCTCTAATATTATATGAAAATATACTATATAATTGTGATTCTCTGTTATGAGATTCAAGTTAAGATATTCAACTCCTGTAGTTATGTGCATATGTGAAATATATAGGGGAGAAATAATTGACTTGATGGCTATTTCTTATCGGTATAGGATTAACTTGTTATATCTTTGTAGACATCAATCCTTAATTATCTCTTTAAGATAAGTAAAAAATAATCATTAGGTTTTTATCTCTTTAAAATATATAAAGGATAATTATTGGACGTTTATCTCTTTAGGATGGTTATCCTATGATTATACTCATCTAATTATTGGGCACTTACTAGGCTTAGCCCATGAGGCTCAATATTGATTGGGATTATTCTTTGTCTTTCATGTGAAATGTACGAAATTATTTTCAATATATATCATTTGTAATAAATTATCAACAAATCATAAAGTTAAAATTCATAATTTTATAATTTAAAAAAGTTAAAATGTACCATTGGTCTCAAAACTTTAATTAAATTCATATATAGGTTCCCAAATTTTTAAAACATACGATTTAATTCATAAATTTTTAAAGCTTCACACATAGGTCACTAAACTTTTAAATAATACAATTTAGTCCAAAAAAATTTAAAATTTTGCATAAATGTCTTAACTTGGCTAGTAAATACATATTTTATGAATAAAAAATTTAAGATATATACATAAAATTTTAAAAATATGAGAATTTATGTTTAAATTTTAAAAAAATTAATAATTAAATTATACATTTTAAAAATTTAAAAATTTATACGTAAATTTAATTAAGGTATTCATATCAATAATACATTTTAACTTAAAACAAAAAAGAAAAAATCAAGTTGGTTGGCAAGTAAAGGTAGCCTCCACATACAACCCCTTCCTACAGGCATCAGGTTTTGGGGTTTTTTTAACGCCAATGACAATTTAACCCTTATGGCTTATAGTTAAAGCATACGAGTCCCTAGTGTACTTTTTCTTATGTTAGGAGAGTTCAAGTGTAGCCTTTAATGATAATAAAATTTAACTGTACATTTTTTGTAACTTAACATACCTAAAGATGGTTTTTTGGCTATTTTATTTATAAATTTTGTTTATTATATTTATACTATTGATTATATTAAAAGCGTTATTATAATAATAATAATAATAATAATTTAATTTTAACAATATTAAAATATATAAATCTCTAAGTCCCATTAATGCTATGTTTATTAAAAAAAAAAGCAAACAAATAAACATAATTGTTTTGTCTGGATAAACTTTTACAAAATTTAATGCAATTTTAAGCGATTTTGAAATAGAGTACAAAATAATAACAACGAGTCAACGACCACTAAGGAATAGAACCTCATACCCGCACGTGTCAGGCGATTCATGTAAAACGACAGATCCTGAGCAGTGTGTGGTCCCACCAATGTCTTTGCGCGTGAGGCTGCTTCTGCCGGTTCATCAATCAGAGGACAGCCGTGCGAAGCTATAGCCCAATACGCATTTAACGGTTCCAGCAAGCTCCATCGTAATCTTCAAATAAAACTTAAAATATGGTATGACAATACTTCGACAATGTAGATAAAGTATACTAATAATGTTAATAACTTCTTGTTGTAATAATATAGGTAGATAAAGTATAGTAAATGTCCTTTATATTAAAAAATTTATATTAATTAATCTTTTATATGATAAAAACTATTATTTAATTAGTTATATTTTATAATAAATATTAAAAAAAGAAAATTTTCATTATTTATTAAATATTTTAATAATTTTATGATAAAAATTTAATTATTTACTTAATATTTTAATAATATTTTTAATAAAATACCATAAAAACACTATTTCTTTCTTCTTACTTACCGACAAGATAAAGTATTAAAACATCATATTATCTTGCTAAAAACATTAATAAATAAATTGTTATTTTTTTTCTTCTTAAACCTTTTTACAAAAATATAGAATAAAATGACATTTTTTCTTCTATAGAACATATATATAACATTATCTTGTAAATAAAATATAAAATAATATCGATAAAATATGTTTATATTATTCATTGTTTAAAATAATTTATAATTGAATATTTTTGTTTAATTTGTTAAGATCATTTAGTTTTAGAATTTTTTTATTTTCTCAATAAAATTTATTAAACACAAATATTAACACAATGGGATATTTTTTAATTATTAATTCAAAAAATTATATTAAATATTTTAATTAATTATTTTATAACTTTTTATTCTTCAAAATAAATATAAAATATATCTATATTTATATGTATTAAATAAGATATTTAGTTTAAGAAATAAGTTTTTAATTGTTTTGATATATTTGAATGTTTATCAAAGTTTTTATAATTTGTGTAACACTGCATCTCTTACATAAAAGTAAAATTATAGCTAAACAGTTTTTAAGATACTCAAACTTTAGTCTATTTTAGATAAAAATGTCTAAATTATTTTTCTCAACAAAATAAAAATTTGAATACTTTTGTGTAGAAAAAAAGTTTAAACATATTCATGTAAAATGAACCACAATTTGGATATCTCAAAAATTATTTATTCTAAAATCATTGTTAAAAGTATAATTTATGTAATTATAACTTTATCTTTAATATTATTTTAATATTACATCTTATTTATTTATTTATTTTGATGCAAATCAAGTAGCACCATAAAAGATTCTATGATAAGTTTCAAGTATGTCAATTAATCAAGAATAATTAATGAAAGGCATAAATACAAACAATTTGGACTACTTGGATATGAAGTAAAATGAATGATCAAATAAATTCCAAAATAGAAAGGTTTTATTGAACAATTGTTAGTATATTTGTTATATATTTTTCATCTAATATCCAATTGAAGCGAAACAAATTGTGTTACAAAGATGACTTAATGGGCTACAATATTGACAGAGATATAAGTTTAGTAATTTGAATGTTTAATAGATAAAAAATGACTTTCAATCAATACCCAGGAATCTAATAAATAATTACCTTTATTAGTTTCATAGTTTATTTAGTAGATATAATATTTACTTAATTTCATAGGATTTGATATTCAATTTTCAAAGATAACTTAGAGTTTTATATTTATGTTTTATTAGTTAATGTTTATATTATGTTTTAGAGTCTATAAATCCCTATGTAAGATTTTAATTTAAATCGACCAACTTTAAATATAATTTTAATGAGAGTTTTTCTCTTTAGTTTTTTGAAAACTTTATCTAAACTTATCAAGAGAAATCTTGTGGTGTCATTTTAGATTTATCACTCACATCTCCCCCTATTTCTTGAACGTGGCATCTAAAAATTTTGATATCAAGGTTCCTATCTCATTATAAATAGTGAGTCGTAGTCCCCATTTTCTTTATCTTTAAAATCTGATTTAGAATGTTCTTAATGATGATCTCAACATTGAACTTTGGTTCCCACTTCTTTAGATGAGGTTTGTATCATTTAATGCCAGAGCAAGGCTTTAAGTTATGTTAATCTATCTTTTTTTTTCTTATTGTTAATTTATTTTTCTTTATTTTTTTTTGTTCTTGTCAGATTAAAAAAGGAGGGGAAAAAAGAGAAGGAAAAAAAAGTAGAAGAGAAAGTTGAAAAAAGGAGAGAGAAAAAAACATAGTTGTGAAAATTCAAAAACTAGTTATTTATTTATTTATTTTTAAAGTTGTAAACATGTTTTATGCTAGATGTGATATCAATGGTAAAGTATGTAGCCTGGAAACTAATGGGTGTTAAGAAGCTCATTTTGCTAGCATTCTCATGGTGGAAAATTTAAATTTGATAACATTGAAACATCCAAAGCCATATAAGTTACCATGGATGAATGATTATGGGCAAGTAAAGCTCTCAAAATTGATATTCAGGTATCACTTCTCAAGATAAGGTTTGTATTATATTTAATTAATTAATTTTTAGCATGAGATATTATTGCCATTATTTTTAACAAGACATGTGTCCTTGCGACTAATCCAAAAACAAATTGTTATTTCTAATAGGAAAGTTACAAGGAGATATGTCCTACTCTTAAATATTCTTATGCATAACTTGTTTGTACAAGTTTTTATTGCACGAAATAGGCATAAAACAAAGAAAAAATAGAAGAGAGAAGGGAAAAATGAAAAAAGAGGAAGCGGAAAAATATGGAAATTATAAGTTAAAGCATATCTAGGTAATATTTTTATATAAATTTGAAATAAAATTGGGAAATCTTCATCTTGAGTTAGACTTTTATTTATATCTCGTTGGAAATGTATATATATCTATCTTAAGAAATAATTTACGGTTTGTTATTTTGATTTTTAAAGACAAAGTTATACTAGTTTAACCAAGGCTATATTCAGTGGGACCTATACTGAAAATTATGTTTCAAATTAATCGATATTTTTGTGATTTAAAATAGTTCTATAGATGTAAATTGAGTATATTATATCTTTTTTTAAAGCTTGGGATGTCTAATTTTGTTATCTTTTATAGAATTATGTTTGGATATCTTTATGAAATTTTATACAAACTTTTGTGATGATAAGTCAGAAGTGTTTTAAGGCAGTTTATGTTAAGATGACACAAACTGAAACTTTAGTTTAAAAAAGAGCTTTGGTGATGTAAAATAAGCATTTATTAACTCACTAGAAAGATTATATGTCTATTTTTTTAAGTTTTTTGATAAATTTTAATTTGAAAATTTTCACTTAGAGTTATATGTGTTTGAATAAAGAAACTCTTTTTGGTGATTTCAAAATATGTTTCACCCATGTTCATGGCTAAAGAAATGAGTTTAATCTTTGTATTTCAGTGGTGTTGTAAAACATTTTTGGAACAATTTTAGTTTTAAGATTAACGGATTTTAGAGTATGTGAGAATTCCATGCGTAGGAAAATTTGCACGAAGGTCAATCATTCTTTCGATTCAAATAGAAAACTAGGACATAGTTGAAGGATGGAATCCATAGAATCTTTTCATGAGCTCTATTCTGTCTCAAAAAAGCAGGCCTCACAAATGTAAATTAACCAAATAACAAAATAGAAGTACAAAACAACATGCTCAATTCAATACACAACAAAAACAACCAACAGTAAGAAAGAACAAACTACAATAAACACACTAGTGAGGATGTGACTCACAGACTCTTCTCTACACTAATACTTGGTACACCAATAGGGTAAGGAGATACTAACACCTTAGAGACTCATACTAAACTCTCATGTAGATAAAAAAGAGAAGGCAATATAAATTAATCAATAAGTAGGAAGATTAATTTAATATGACAAAAGCAATAAACAAAAAGTTGTATGTATGGTAAAGGAGGAAAAGCATGTAATTATACAAATAAACTAAGCTTTCTAATCAAAGTCTAGATCTAGTATGTTTGCATATACAAAATGGAAACTGAGATTATAAAAACAAATAGGTTGAACGTGCATAATAAAAATGAAGAAGTCCAAGACTCGATACACATTCAGGTTAAGGAGATACTGACTCCTTAAGAACTTAACCCAAATGCAAACAATAGAAGGATAAACACTTAGAATCTAATCAAAGCTACAATACAAATAATCATAAACATGCAGTATTATAAAGTAGATGCAATATTCAATATTAAAAAAACAGGCAATAAACAATAAAAGCTTTTTAATAAGAGTTTAAACTTCAGTATGTTGACACACACACAATTTAATCTTTTCTTGAACTAGCCAAACATTAGAGCATGTATAACGCCAAATATAATAAGATAAACCCACATAGAACCCTTACCTATATGGTAACATCCTCCGCTTGCTTATGACAACCACTCGGTAGTAAACAAATCCACTAAGAAATAAAAAAATTGTAACCCTGATAAAAATAAAATCACCATTACATTTATCAGTTGGGACCTCTGTCCGTACTACCAATTTCTACCTTTGCTTACTGCCTCTGTAACAACCTGGTCTAACACACGAACATAGAAATCCTTCAAAGCCATTATCACTCAATATGGTGTGAAAAGTAACCTTAGATTAGTAATGTGAAGTGAAGAATTAAACGTGATGACTACCCTTAATCACGAACACCAATAACCACTATAGGAACCACTTTTAACCATGAATCATAAATCATCTATGTGGGACATACAATCAATCATGTTCCATACATAAAAAAAGATTCGGGAACACTGATATGAATATTGATGAGAACTCAATCAATTCAACCAACTTACTCACAGAGTGTAGAACTCACACAAGAAAAGGTATATCCTAGTAACTACCAGCAGACACACAGCTCATAACCACACATGCTCCTTTCAAAACAAAAATTTTCATGAAGGTAACTACCCACTGATACACAGTTCACAGCCATAAAGAATCCTCATATGAGAAAAAAGTTACATGAAGGTAACTACCAGTTGACACATGGCCCACAACCACACATGCTCCTTACATAAAATCACTTGCAAACATCGCCTCAAGTACTTACCACTCAAAAGCACTGTTTTGCCTACATAGTTTTGAATCACTAATATCAAACAACATTCAAGGTAAGAGTGATTCAGAAGCAAAAAATGAGATGTCAATTTGACAAGCTTTACTACATTTTTCAAGATGGGAAACAAGAAAATGGGATATTTATAGAACTCATCCAAGCTCATGGACAACCGTACCAAGGCCTTAGCGAGGGTCCTCATTGTCCACCTGATTGAGGGTCTATCTAGGACTATGGAGAGGCCCTTAACGAGGACCATATTGAGGTGCCAAAAATCAAATTTTTTTATCCGAAAATTATTGAGTAATTTTCATAAATATCCATGTGTGAATTAACCAAAAACATGAGTGACAATGTCAGCTTACTCGCACACTTGCTCATTAAAAACCACAATGTTCAACCTATCATGTACACTATGAAAACAAACCCCGTGGTATGTGTAAACATGCTCATATAGAAAGTTTACCTAACAATATGTCTGTGTGTATTATTGATAGATAGTAACCAACCTTATATAAAGAAAGATAGATAAACTAAGTAAAATAAATAGACTCCATGTTTTGCACACGGAAAGCCAACCATGAAACAAAGGACTACACAACTTACATTCTCCCCCTTTTTCTTTTAGTGGATAAACACTTCAAAACTAAGTACAGATGCATATCAATCATAAGGTGATCATGAAGATGACCTAAAGATGTTTATTCCTATAAACAAACCATTGACGCATACCCAACACCCAGAAACACACCTAGTCCAAGTGCATCCATCTTATGAGCTCCATCCATCTTCTCGGATCAACTCATCCACACTATGCTAGTCTACAACACAAAGGTCTTAACACATCTACATATAGCAAGTCTGATGGCTTCAATCTACACCTATAACATGCACACATGAAACAAACATATACCAATGAATATATCATGTAGAAACAACATGTAGTTTATCCAAATACTATCGTGCTATCCCTACACGGGTACACATCTATATGCTAAGCAAATTCAACATATAGCACAAACAGATATAATCTACATGCAACACAAGTATGCAAGCTCCCCCTAAACATATGCAACATTCTCCTTAAATGTATGTATATTGGGTAACTTAGATACAATGCAAACTACAATTATTATCTCATACAACAAATAGCATGTTAACAAACCATGCACAAACAAACACAAGTTGGGCATACTTCTCCCCCTTTGGGACATCAAAAGTCAAACAAAACAAACATAATATGCAATATACCACACCTCTATATGAAGGAGAGAAGTTAGACAAAAATTTAATCTTAACACTCATTCAACACAACAGAGAAGAGTAGAGAAAATACAATAAGAAGTATCATAAGGAGTCATATAAAGCAGAAAAAAGAACAATATCGAGGCAACACCAAAGTGAAAACATGCAACAAAAAACAAGCTGGATGAATAGACAAACCAAGAGAAGTACGGACAGAAAACATCTTCCAAATGTGATACATATGTGTACAACACATTGGTAGGATGAACACTCAAACACCAATGCTACATAAAAGTGTCAGTGAATTTGTAAGAAGAAGTTGACTAGGAGTCTAACTATCTTCCAAGTTGACACACTCCTAGTGAGTTAACTATCTTCCCCCAAACTTCAATGCCATATAAATTTGTTAGCAAATCTTTAAGAAGAAGTTAACTAGGAGTCTAATTATTTTCAAAGTTAACACACTCTAAGTGACTCAACTATCTTCCCCTAACAATACTTGGGTGTATTCAATCCTACAACCTCACCCTTATACTATGCACACACATACGAAAAGACATCCCATTCTACCAAAAACAATATGTCTCGTGCATTCCAACAACAAATACCATGTAATTAACTACATGCAAGGAACGTACAATAACTCATTACAATAAGAAAGCATAAGATGACATGAGAAACAAGAGAATGCATACAATACATGCAGTTTCTCATACTTATAGTCCTATTTATGCATTATTCAAACAAAGTGATGTTAAGAAAAAGGAAGCATCATAAGAACATATAGATAACATAAACTTATAAATAGGACAAATACAAAGGATGCCAAAAAAATAAAGGACTCCCATTGACATCATACATAAGACATACACCTCTCTCCCTAAATATATGCAAGTCAAACAGTAAATATGTTTATGCATCCTACACTCTCAAAACTCCCCCAAAACAAAACCAACTACACACAACATAAAATAAGCAATAGAAAAGTAGGGACGCATACTAAGCATATTAGGAAAAACTCACAAAAGATAAATATGTTAGCAGAGAGTAAAATCATCAATCTCACAAAACACAACAACAACAATAACAAAGAAGTTAGATGACAAAGATGGCCTCAAAATAAATCATAGGCCAAAAAACCAAAATATGCCTAAAGAGATATTATCAACACAAACTATACAGTGTTGCCTTAAGATAAAGAAATGGAAAAATAATTGCTCACAATGGCCTAAAAATAGATTATTGATAGGACTTTCATCATTGCTAGTCAAGAGAAGGAAAGAAATTGAAAAATTAGTGAGCAACAAGGGCAACACAACCAACACCCTCGAGGGAGAGAAGAAACAAAATATGGTACTAAAACATCTAAGTATATAAGAAGGCTCAAGTTTCAACGTAGAAATATGAGATATGCTTAGATAGGGTTAACACCTCAGATACCAGGAATGCAACCAAAGCACACAAGTCTAGTCACGACTATGTATGTAAGTCAATAGTCCTAAAAATAAGTAAATAATCTATATGACCTACAGATGCACAAGGAAAATCAAAATAAGCACAATACAAAGAAACATTCATGTACTTAACATAGTAACATATCTTAGTTTTCTCCAAAAATACATCCAAAGCATAAGAAAAGGAAGGGCAGACAAAAGAAGAACAATACATAGTAGGAGACAAATAGAGAACCAATACTTAAAATACTAGGTACAAGAAAAAACAACCTAGTAACACATAAAAGATGTAGACTATATGACATAGCATAGCAATGACAAGACAACAAGAAGAAAAATCCTAATAATTTGACACTACATGGTGAGATCATGTGATATAATGCTCATGCAAAAGGCTACAGAAGAAGAAGTGAGCAAAAAGTAAGGAAAACACACATAAAGAGCATGTCAGAGCAACTAGCAAGGGAGAATACTAGTCAAGGATCAAACAGTTAGGCATGGCTATAAATATGACAATAAACATACTATGCAAGATAAAGAATGAGAAAGAAAATGATATGAATGAACAAGAATACAAGGAACATGCAAACAATAAAAGCTCAAAGAAATAAAAAACTTCACTTAACAACAATAGCCCAATTCACTAGAGACATAGGGCACAAACATATAGTGTGCGTGTATGTATACATAGAGCTCTAGGATCAAGAAGCTAGTCAGCTAAGCCTAAACAGATGTGACCCACTCATATACCAACTTAGAATTTCATATGTAGGAACAATTACAAAAAGGTTAATTTTACTTCTGACTCAAATAGGCAATAGGGACCTAGTTGAGGCCCAGAGAATCTTTTTCAAGACCCATTCTAACTTGGCCAAGCAAGCCTCACAAATGTGAATTAAGAAAATAACACACCGAAAGTATAAAACAACATGTTCATTTCAACACACAACAAAAACAACCAACAGTAAGAAACAAAAAACTATAGTAAACACACTAGTGATAGTGTGCCTCACAGGCTCATGTCAAGACTAACAACAAGTATAAGCATGGAAAATAACAAACATCATATTAGACAAGAATACATACTAGAACAACTAAGGATTTCCAATCACTTCAAGTTTTTATATGTGGGAACATATTCGATAAGTGATGATTGTACTCTCATAGCATGAGATAAAAAAATATAACATATCTTAAGAAAGAGTCCAACACTTGGTATACAACCAGGGTAAAGAGATACTGACACATTAGTGACTTACATCAAACTCACATGCAAATAAAAGGTAGAAGCAATATAAATTAATCAAGAAGCAAATAGATTAATATAATACAACAAAAGCAATCAAAAGAAAGATGTATGTATACTACAAGTAAAGGAGCAAAAACATGTTACTACACAAATCAAATAAGCTTTTTAATTAGAGTCTAGATCAAGTATGTTTCCATATACATGATGGAAACTCACATCTATAAACACAACAGGTTAAACATGCACAACAATAATGAAGGAGTCTAAGACCCGATTAATAATCAATTTAAAAAGGTACTAACTCCTTAAGGAATCGACCCAAATACAAACAGTAGAAGGATAAACACTTAATAGCTAATCATGGTAGCAATCCAAATAATCATAGACATGCCGTAGTATAAAACATATGCAATATTCAATATTTAGAAAGCAACCAATAAATAATAAAAGCTTCCTAATCAAAGTTTAAACACCAAATATAATAAGTTAAACCCATATGGAACATCTGCCTTTGTGGTAACATCCTTGGGTTTCTTATGGTAACCATTTGATAGTAAATAAATCCATTAAATAATAAAACAATTACAACCCTAATAGAAATAAAACCATCATTACTTCTATCAATCAGGGCCTCTATTCGAACTATCTATTATTGCCTATTCTTGCTACATTATAACAATCTAGTCTAACCTATGAACCTGGCTATTCACCAAAGCCAACAACAATCAATGTGGAATGACCAGTAACCTTAGATCAATAGTGTAAAGTGAAGAATCAAATGTTATAGCAACCCTCAATCATGAACACCTAGTAATCACAAATCATCTACGTGGGACACATAATCAATCATGTATTATATATAACCAATGATTTGAGAACATTGATATGAGAACTCAATCAATTCACCCTAACTTACTCTCATAGTGTAGTTCTTATAAAATAAAAAGTTGCATCCTAGAAACAACTAGCTAACAGATGGCTCGTAGCAACACAAGCTACTCACAAAAGAAAAAAATTGCATTAAAGAAACTACCAGTCAACACACGACTTACACCCATACAGGCTCCTCACATAAGAAAAGTTACATAAAGGTAACTACCAACCGAAACACCACTCACAACCACACAGGCTCCTCATATAAAACTAGTTACAAACACCATCTCAAGTGCTCACCACTCAATAGCAAAGTTTTACCCACATATTCATGAATCATTGATATTGAATTACACTCAAGGTAATAGTGATATGAAAAACATAAAATGAGATATCAATTTAACAAAGTTTTGTTATATTTTTTTATAGGAAATAAGTAGAAAGGGGAATTTATAGAACTCACCCAAGCTCACCACCAAACTCATTAAGGCCTTCTTCGAGAACCTTATCAAGGTGCTAAAAATCACATTTTTTCTAACTAAATATTACAGAGTAATTTTCGTAAATATCCACACTCGAATCAAACCAAAAACAAGAATGAAAACATCCGCTTGATCACACACTCGCTCATTAAAACCACAACACTTAACCCATCATGTACACTATGAAAACTAACCCCGTGATATATATAAAAATGCTAACATAAAAAATGTACATAACTATATGCATGTGTGCATTACTAATCGTCAGTAACCAACCTTACATAGAGGAATATAGATACACTAAGTAAAATAAACAAACTCTATTTTTTGCTTATGGGAAGCCAACAATGACACAAAGGACTACAGGTCTTACAATATGTATTTTTGATTTGGATTAGAAGCATAAGATTGTAGAAACTATAAGTAAAATTTTGAGTTATATGTAGAGGTGTCAAACGAGCTGGTTTGAGAGTTATGTGATAGGAGTCAAATTATTGCATTTTTGTTATGATTTAAAGGTTGATATTTGTGTGAAAATTGCGTTTTATTTTATTATTTAATCCACAAATGTCATTTCACGGGTATTTAGTGTTTAAAGTGCAATTGTAGGTAAAATCATAATTATGGAGAAGTTTGGGACAAATTTCAATGACTGGGATTGAGTGCAAATAAAAAGAAAACAAAATTTCAAAATTTGGAAGTTCGCCGCCGGCGAAAACCTTACTGAGAAAATGTTGAAAATCATGCAGGGAGCACGGATTTTGGCAAAGCAATCTCGCTGCCGGCCAAATAAATCTCGCCGCCGGCCAAGTACATCTCGCCGCCGGCCAAGTGCATCTCGCCACCGGCCACAATAATCCCGCCGCCGACGAAATTTAGTAGAACGAAATTCGTAAGTTTTCCAGAAATCTCGCCGCGGCGAGTTTCGTTCGAAAACACATTTTTATGCTGTTTTGTTCCAAAATTGCCCTCCAAAACCCTAGATCTATATATACATTATGATGGAGAAGGAGGGGACGGCAGAAAGCAGAGTTCAAAGGCATTTTTGGAGAAGAGAAGGAAATTTTGGAGAAACTTGAAGGATCTTCACCATTGTTGCTACCAAGCCTTCATCTTCTAGAGTTTTTTCATCTCTTCTCCTTAGTTTTTATTTTCTGCAGTTTATTCATATTTGTTATTCATGGATTCAATTGAAATAATGGTTGTTCTTATTTCCATTATGAACTAATTCATTTTTGCTAAGGCTATGATGTAGTTAGATCAAGGAAATCTGATTTCTTTTGTTATGGTTATATGAATTCATTGTTTTCAAGTCGAGTATTTATTTCCATGCTTAATGCTTTTAAATTTCTGATCAAGATTTAGATGATTTGTTGCATTATATTGAGACTGAGAGGAGATGTGTAATGAATGCTTCTTGTGATAAATACCGTATGTTGAATGCGAGTTTGACACCTAATACATGATGTATGTGGTTATTCCAGAAATTCCATAAATCGTAATGTGCTTATTTGTAATTAAATCTTCATAGAAATATAGTCGGTTTTCATAGATAAGTAATTCTAATATAACTTGAGAAAGAGTATTAGATAAGTTTGGGTTTTTCAACCATCACTTTTAGCTTTGATTCTCATATAACATGACTTGAAATCGGATTGAATTGATTTAGCGAAATCAAATGCCTTAGCGTTTTTAATCATTAGTGAACAACATTTAATTTTTTTATTTGCGTTTAGTTTTATGTTAATTTTCTTTTTAAACAATTTCAACAATTCAGTTTTCAAATAAAATTAGGGTTAGTCAATTTCGGTACTTAGTAACGCCATTCCTTGTGGGTTCGATATCCGTACTTTTGTACACTTTATTACTTGAACGATTCGTACACTTGCGAAAATAAGCATCAAGTTTTTGGCGCCGTTGCCGGGGAATGGTTTGATTTTATTAATATCGATACTACCTAATCTTAGTTTTAATTTGAAGTTAATTTGCTTTATCTTTCTTTCATTTTTAATTTTGTTTATTTTGCTGTTTTATTTTATTTATCAAAAAAAAAAGTAACTTTGTGTTGTTTTTGTGTTAGTTGATTTTCTGGTTGCAGGATTTGTGTATGAGACGTACAAGAAGCCTTAACCTTCTTCCACTTGATCCAGAGATTGATAGAACATATAGGCGTCTAAATCGAGATAGAAGACGTTCAACCTCAGCTCCTAATAGACAATCAACCATGGATCCACCATTTGTTGAGGGAGGTGGAAATCGTAGAGCTTTGAGAGATTATCGTGCGCCTAATGTTGCTGGAACTATTTCGGGTATAAGGAGGCCAACTATTCAAGCCAATAACTTTGAGATAAAACCATCCTTTATCCAAATGGTTCAATCAAATCAGTTTGGGGGAATGTCAAAGGATGATCCAAATGCACATATTGCTTACTTTTTGGAGGTGTGTGATCTTTATAAGATAAATGGTGTGTCCGAAGATGCTGTAAGATTGAGGGTTTTTCCTTTTTCACTTCGGGATAAAGCCAAGGAGTGGCTAAACTCATTACCACCAGGATCAATTACAACATGGAATGAATTGGTTCAGAAATTCTTATCCAAGTTATTTCCTCCTGCTAAGACAGCAAAATTAAGGAATGAAATCACATCCTTTACACAATATGACCAAGAATCATTGTATGAAGCTTGGGAAAGATTCAAAGAAATGTTGAGGAAGTGCCCACATCATGGTATACCAATTTGGCTACAAGTCTCTACATTTTATAATGGGTTGGTTTCAAACTATCGTGCAATGATTGATGCTGCAGCTGGAGGATCTTTGATGGGAAAAACACCGGAGGATGCTCATGAGTTGTTAGAGGTTATGGCAGAAAACAACAATCAGTGGCATTCAGAGCGGGTAATTGCAAAAAGACCAGCAGTAGTGCATGAAATTGATTCAGTGAATGCTTTGTCGGCTCAAGTTGCTGTTCTTTCAAGAAAGATGGATTCTTTGTCCTCCAAATTTGAATCCAAACCAACTGCACAATGTGATTTATGTGGTGGAAATCATGCTAGCATCGAGTGCCAAGTTGGAAATCCATTTGCTTCACCAAATGCTGAGCAAGCAAATTATGTTTCAAATTTCCAAAAACCTCAACATAACCCATACTCGAACACCTACAATCCAGGTTGGAGAAATCATCCAAATTTGTCATGGGGAAATAACCAAGGGGGATTCAAACCGTCATCATCTTCCTACCAACCCCAGGAGAAAAAACAAACAAATTTGGAAGAAATTTTGGGAAAGTTCATTGAGGAGACAAGAGCAAATTTCAGAAATCAAGAGGCAATCAACAGGGACATCCAAAACCAACTGGGGCAGCTTTCAAAGCAGATTGCAGAAAGGTCTCAAGGATCACTACCTAGTGACACAATAAATCCCACAGAGCATGCAAAGGCTATCACATTGAGAAGTGGAAAAGAACTTGAGAATCAAAAGAAATCGGAGAAAAAGATGAAAGAATCTAAAGAAAAGCCATCAAGATCCCAAGATACTCAACCTTCCCCATATGCAAAATATGAGCCTCCTATCCCATATCCTCAAAGATTGAATAAGAAAAAGCTTGATAATCAATTTGATAAATTTCTGGATATTTTTAAGAATTTGCATATTAACATTCCTTTTGCAGAGATGTTGGAACAAATGCCCAAATATGCAAAATTCATGAAGGAAATCCTATCAAAGAAGAGGAGGCTAGGAGATAATGAAACTATCATGCTAAATGAGGAGTGCAGTGCAGTTCTTCAAAGAAAATTTCCATAGAAATTGAAAGACCCAGGGAGTTTTACTATACCTTGTACTATAGGAAGTTGCAATTTTGATAAAGTCCTATGTGATTTAGGAGCAAGCATTAATTTGATGCCACTTTCTGTTTTCAGGAAACTAGGTCTGGGAGAAGTGAAGCCCACTTCAATATCTTTACAATTAGCGGATCGATCGGTGAAATATCCTCTAGGGGTAATTGAGGATGTTTTAATTAAAGTCGGCAAGTTTATTTTCCCTGTAGATTTCGTGGTGCTTGACATGGAGGAAGATAGAGAGATACCGTTGATATTGGGGAGACCGTTCCTTGCAACTGGAAGAACATTGATTGATGTTCAGCAAGGAAAGCTAATTCTACGGGTGCAAGATGAACAAGTAACTTTTGATGTTTT
Organism: Hippophae gyantsensis; assembly: GCA_030763125.1. NCBI lineage: Eukaryota > Viridiplantae > Streptophyta > Magnoliopsida > Rosales > Elaeagnaceae > Hippophae > Hippophae gyantsensis. Next base: position 16,208,247 of record CM061038.1, on the reverse strand, counting down.
TGAAGAAATAAAATCTCCAAGTGATGTACATTCTTGTTTTCAAATTAGCACTCTTGACGGGTTAATCTCGGAAACTTATGAGGAGATAACTCCATTGCTACCACTAGAAGCTGGCCTTGTGAAATCTGCAACAATTGAGGAGGAAGATGAGGGGACGAGACAATGTTCTGGATTACTGGCAGCACCTAATGAATATTTATGCAGTGATGGAACATTTAAGGAGTTGGGAACAAATGAAACTCCAACCTTAGTGGTAAAGAATGGAGCCAACAAGATTGAGCTAAACCCAATGCCATCCCATCTAAAAAAAAATTCTTATGTTCACCACCGGCGAGGGCAGTTTCACCGCCGGCGGAAAGGAGATCTCTCTTCCCTTTCTTACATTGAGGACAATGTAAGGTTTTGGTTGGGGGTGCGGTAAACGGTAAATCTTTTCTCCCCTTCATTTTTAGTAGTTTTGTTTGTGTGTTTAGTTGTGTTTAATTTTGATTTTCTATTTATTTTTCTGCATTTTGATTTTTTTTATTTTTTTTATTTCTTTATTGTCTTATTTTATTATTATTATTGTTATTATTATTATTTTTATTTTATTTGCATTTTACTTGTTTTAATTTGCACGTTGATGATAATAATGTGATTGTGATAACAAGTAGCTATTAGAAGACATTAAATTTTGCTTTGGTTTAAAGAGAATTTCAAATGTTGATTTTACCTAGTTGGCGACTCTTTTGGTATGTGGTATGATTTGGTTGATTAGTCTAAATGCTTAGAGTAGTCTTATGTGTGAATTTTGCATGGACATTTTTGTGATTTTAACAAACTCTAGAACTCATTTGAAAACCTCTTGAGGCGAAATAATTTGGAATTGCACTATGTAGGATATGATGTAGGCCATTTTTGGATCGATTGTGCCATTTTAAGCCTACCTTGTTATCTTTATATCACTAGTTACCTCTTTGAGCCTATTTAAATGTATTGTTAGCCTTACTTTTCTTTCTTTTTGCCTTCTATAACCTACCTTTTATTGAGCCAAAAATATATATATATATATATATATATATAATTCCTACCTTATTTGTTAAGAGTACTTAATTTTGAACACAAACTTTGCAAGAGCAATTGGAGAAATCTTCCACATATATTGGAAGAAATTGGTTGGGAGTTATGTCCTTTCAAGAACAATTAGAGTAAGGGTGATGAAAAAAAAAATTCATATATATTGGAAGAAAGTAGTTGGCTTTTCAAAGAGCAATTGAGTAAAAAAAAAAAAGAAAAGAAAAAAAAAGAGAAAAGAAAAAAAAAGAAAAAAAAGAAGAAGAAAAAGAAGAAGAAGAAAGCCTTCACATTCTAGTAAATAAAAGAGTGTTAATGATGTATCTACTAAGGTGAAAGATTGAGGAAGAACTTTGTTTATCTGTGGAAAAATGGGTTATGATCGGAAGAAACAATTTGGGTTAAATGGTGTTATTTTTTTACTTAATTGGTTGTGTTTAATCTAATAAGTGCCCTTATTTGTATTTTGACACTTCCCATTCTTTCTTAACCAAATACCTAAGCCTAACATTACAAGCCTCATAAAGTCCTATTGATCCAAAGTGGTGTATTTTCCTTCATTAGTGGAGAGAGGTTTGAAAAGTGAGCCTATGGAGTTCGAGATTTCACCTTTTTGTTTGTGGATGTTATGCATAATATTATCCGGGCAGTATGGCTATTGGTTTGTGGTTTGATGGATGTTTAAGAGTCAACAATAAAAGTGAAATTGGCATTTGAGATTTCTTAAAGCTTAGGTGACATTTAATTATTCTATATGTTGGGTGTTATTTACAATTTTTGAGACATTTGTGCAAATTATTTGTTATGTGATTTTATTGTTTTAAGTTAGGATATTTATAGGTAAGATGTTTGTGGGTGTCATCACTGGAAGCCCTCACGAGACTACAACTCGTCCTACTAGGACCGCCTAGGGGTTTAAAGGCTTATTACATACGCTTAATGTAATGTTGTAAATAGAATAAATTTCCTTTGAATTTTTCTTTTAATGTCTCCTTTGAAATTATTCATAGATCGCTTTTCTTGCTAGAGACTAGCAAGAAGCTGGTTGGGGTTGTTGATAGGAGTCAAATTATTGCATTTTTGTTATGATTAAAAGGTTGATATTTGTGTGAAAATTGCGTTTTATTTTATTATTTAATCCACAAATGTCATTTCACGGGTATTTCGTGTTTAAAGTGCAATTGCAGGTAAAATCATAATTATGGAGAAGTTTGGGACAAATTTCAATGACCGGGATTGAGTGCAAATAAAAAGAAAACAAAATTTCAAAATTTGGAAGTTCGTCGCCGGCGAGAATATTCCCGCCGCCGGCGAAAACCTTACTGAGAAAATGTTGAAAATCATGCAGGGAGCACGGATTTTGGCAAAGCAATCTCGCCGCCGGCCAAGTACATCTCGCCGCCGGCCAAGTACATCTCGCCGCCGGCCAAATACATATCGCCGCCGGCCAAGTGCATCTCGCCGCCGGCCACAATAATCCCGCCACCGGCGAAATTTAGCGGAACCAAAATCGTAAGTTTTCCAGAAATCTCGCCGCGGCGAGTTTCGTTCGAAAACACATTTTTATGCTGTTTTGTTCCAAAATTGCCCTCCAAAACCCTAGATCTATATATACATTATGATGGAGAAGGAGGGGACGGCAGAAAGCAGAGTTCAAAGGCATTTTTGGAGAAGAGAAGGAAATTTTGGAGAAACTTGAAGGATCTTCACCATTGTTGCTACCAAGCCTTCATCTTCTAGAGTTTTTTCATCTCTTCTCCTTAGTTTTTATTTTCTGAAGCTTATACATATTTGTTATTCATGGATTCAATTGAAATAATGGTTGTTCTTATTTCCATTATGAACTAATTCGTTTTTGCTAAGGCTATGATGTAGTTAGATCAAGGAAATCTGATTTCTTTTGTTATGGTTATATGAATTCATTGTTTTCAAGTCGAGTATTTATTTCCATGCTTAATGCTTTTAAATTTCTGATCAAGATTTAGATGATTTGTTGCATTATATTGAGACCGAGAGGAGATGTGTAATGAATGCTTCTTGTGATAAATACCGTATGTTGAATGCGAGTTTGACACCTAATGCATGATGTATGTGGTTATTCCAGAAATTCCATAAATCGTAATGTGCTTATTTGTGATTAAATCTTCATAGAAATATAGTCAGTTTTCATAGATAAGTAATTCTAATATAACTTGAGAAAGAGTATTAGATAAGTTTGGGTTTTTCAACCATCACTTTTAGCTTTGATTCTCATATAACATGACTTGAAATCGGATTAAATTGATTTAGCGAAATCAAATGCCTTAGCGTTTTTAATCATTAGTGAACAACATTTAATTTTGTTATTTGCGTTTAGTTTTATGTTAATTTTCTTTTTAAACAATTTCAACAATTTAGTTTTCAAATAAAATTAGGGTTAGTCAATTTCGGTACTTAGTAACGCCATTCCTTGTGGGTTCGATATCCGTACTTTTGTACACTTTATTACTTGAACGATTCATACACTTGCGAAAATAAGCATCATTATGCTTGCTTAGCTCACTTAAGCCCAACTCATCTTAAGTGAGTTATTGCTTATCTCAACTTATCTAATTTTTAAATGAGCCGAGCTGAGCTTATTTTTATCATAACTAAGTTGGGTTGTTCATGAACATCTCATTCATTTATTTTTATTTTTTTTTGTAGCCATATTTATTTTTTTATTAAACCATTTTTAAATAGATTGACTTATTTAATTTTTTGCAAGTTTATGATATTAAATAAATTGACTTATTATTTTTGTTGAACTCGTTTTAACAAGTTTATGATTTTTATTTTTTAAATGTTAGATAGTGATATCATGGTTATATTGTAATTAATTAAATAAAGAACTTAATGATTTAAGTTTATTGATCAGTGAAAAAAGTTGATTGTTTAGAAGGAAAAAAGTTTGTTATTTGGGCAAAAAAGTTCAAAACAATAACCAAAAAAGTGATAAAAAAAATGTCTAGCCTCCTAGAAAAAACTATTTTAGTAGAACAAATTTGTTAAAGGAGCTAGTGAGCTGCTCATTTAAGTTCATGAGCTAAGTGAGTTGAGTTTTTTTAGTTCATGATCTTAATAAGCCAACTTTAAATAAGTTGAGTTAGGCTTAAAAGCTCGTTTGATACCTTTAGTTATATGTGAACAATCCATGTTTTAATATTTTTTAGCCAAACTAGCTATGGTGTTATTCTTGTTTCTAATACAAATATCATCATATAGGATGGGTTGATCCAAAATACGTTTCAACGCAACTAGAGCAATAATAGTGATACAATACTATGAATGGATATTTTGCATTTTAAAAACTAAATCACATATTAGTTATTTTCTAATAGTATGACTTCATACCAGGCTCTACTACCAGTGTTGGTCATATCCGGTTATAAAAATGCATGTTTCATGTCAATGCATTTTATATGCTTATGTAGCAAATCATATTATCCTTTTTTGTACTTGAACTAGCTAGTACATAGTTAGCAACTTTAGAATTAAAAAAATATGTTTTTACTAGCAATATTTATTTTAAATAGAAGTTTACAAAGTAATATTAAGTTTTCCTTTCTAAAGCTTTGTTAGAATAATTGAGAACATTATTTACATTTGACACACTAACTGCAAGTATACGGGTCATGCGAGTAATATAATGTTCCTAAGTACGGATATCAATCTCATAAGTAGTTATGTAACTTATAATTGAGTACCAATATAATTATTATGAATACCATTTGGGCAATACTAATTTATAAAAACTGAAAAATAAATGACAACTAATTTTAAATAGTAAAACTCAATAACTACAAAGATATATGAGAAAATGACATAGGAATCTTAATCCCCTAATTTCCTAAGTATGTGAATCACTAAAATTTCCTCGAATATAATTACAAAAAAATTACATGATCAATTGATTCTAATCTAGCATGCATTTCTCTCTCATGTAAACTAAACAACATATACTAATTAACCTAATCACACTTTCATGTCAATTATATTTCATACTACCCATTAACGTCATCAATTATAGACCACACACATAAGAACCATACATCTCTGTCTAAAAACTATGCATGTTATTTAATTAAATAATTCTCTCAAATCTATTTAATTGCCTTGATAGATTAATTGTTGGCCAAATAATTACTAGCATAAAAATCATATTAAATAATATAATTGAATTGAAATAACAATAGGGGTAAAATATTAGATTATCACATGTAAAAAATTAGGTTCATAAGGTCCTTGATTAATTAATTAGCTAGACATAATTATGTTCATGAAGCTCAGATTTTTCATAAATAAAAGACATTAAAACTAATAAGGAATGGAGAAGTAGAAGAAGATATATACTCAATCTCTTGATTTGTAGCACTAATCTTTTCTTAAATCCTTCACAAAGTTGTGTCTTCTTTAATCTTCTCTTGAACTTTTTCTCTCTTTGATTCTTAATGGTGTGTTTAATTTGTGAAAGAATGGCATTTATTTAAAGGAAAAATGACCAAATATGAACCATTAGATTATCTCTTAAAATGATCCAATGGTTAAGGATTAAAGCTAAAAAACAATGCTTGATTAGGAATAAGATTTTTTCCCAACAATGAAAGCACGCAATGGCATGGATTTTTTGTGCACCGTGGCATGGTCTTTTTTTATCAAATAATAATATCAAGCCATAGATCATGCATTGTGGTGCCAAAACAAAGCACACTGTGGCATGCTAATATTGATTCCCATTTTTTACTTATCTTCACTTTGTTTGCCTTCATTCCACCTACATTGACATAATTAAACACAAATTGAACTTTTTCATCATTCTTTAACACATAACAAGGAAAATATATGGTTTATATGTGGATAAATAACCCTAGTTTCATAGATTTATCACACCGTCAAACTTAACTCTTTGCTTGTACTCAAGCAAAGCCAAGTCTTTCTAGCTAAAATGATATAGGAATTATATTCATAAATACATATCTATTAATACATGCGTATTAAGTAAAACTGTCCCCCTCAAAAACTGTACAATTATATGATAAGGAGGTTCACCTATCCATCAATCTATGTTCTATTAATGCAAGGATATGCAAGGTTTTTGACTAATTTATTCCTACATGGGTTGCACTTGATGTCATTTAATACACTTATGAAATCAACTTGTATGAGCATACTAATTAACTAAGTCTTTGAACAAGTTTCATAGGTTTATTTTAACACCCTTCTCCACTAATGTAAATAAGCACTTACCTAAAGATTAATAGGGCTTTACATGCTTGTAGTATAAGGCTTAAGTGGGGCTAGATAAATGGAGACATTTATGCCTTTTCCAAACCTTAGCTTTCTTTTTATTCATCGTACAATATTTGACTACAATTGAGTTTTCATTTGATATTCTTGTGCACCCAATCTAGCTATTCTTTTCATTATTTTATTCCATATCTCTTCTTCTCATTCCTCTTTCTTTCTTTCTTTTTTCCTTTTTTCTTGCCTCAAAACACCCACAACCTTATCTTTATTTTTATTCTTTTTCTTTTTATTTATAGGGATAATTTTAATGTGACTTTTTTTATGTGAAGGAATAGAGTGCATTACATTTCATCTCACTTTATAGCATATCACATGATTGTATTTTTCATACAAGTTAAAGGTCTAAGGATAAAGGTAATTCTTATTGGTTAGGCTAAAATATGGCTTAAAGATATGAGTGGTTCTTAGTTTGGCTCAAAAGGGTGATAAAGGATATCAACAATGATTAGCTTGAAAGGTTCAACTGATCCAATTAAAGCCTTAATCATTTCTCAAGCCAAATACTATTTAGGATTTCACCTCAATGGATGATTAAATAGATTCTAAAACTTGGTAGACACCATCAACTAGCATAACTCATCCCAAATTTTCTCCCAATAAGATTACCAAAATCAATCATGAGCATATGCATAAAAATATTAACCAATTCAATCAAAAATAATAAGCATATCACATGATTAATTTAAGTATCTTAACGAGCATGTTAAATTCCTTATCCTAGTTATTATAATCAATTCTATCAATGAGTTCATATGTTTCATATCAAATATGCATGCATTCATTTTCCATGTATTTATCAATTTCTACCCAAATCATGATAAAAAATATCCTAAAAATAAAAAAATTCCTACAAAATGAAAAAAACTAAATTAGAGAACGAAGTTCCCTCCCCATTACTTAAATTGCACATTGTTCACAATTTGTACATATGAATATGAAAAAGAGTCAAACAAAACAAAATTCCCTTAGCTTTGGCACCCTACGTCTATAGCTAAAATTGCCCAATCTTTGTTATATCATTGGCCTCCACATTTATTCAACCACAAAATAGAAAACATATAAGTAAAATAATGTTGGGTTTCCTCCCAACAAGTGTCACGTTTAACATCCTTGGCTAGATAGTCATGTCAACTCCTAAGGGGCATTCACCAAAGTTACCACAATTATTTTCACCAAACTTTCTCTTTTTATAAAGTTTTGTTTTTAGTTTTTATTTTTAAAGTTCTTCTCTTTAGAGAGGAATAAGTTATGTTTTTATAAAATTTTAGTTTTTGACTCAATAAACAAATATGTAAATCCGTTTGGAGGTTTTTCAGTAACAGAATTAACATCAAACAGTTGTAAGGATTCTTTTAATAGATTCTTTACACTTATCATTTTATGTTTTATTCTTATATGTTATATTTAATTTTATCTGTGATTAAATTTAATATAGCTGGTTGTTTGTAAATATGATATAATTATAACATTGTTATGCTTGCAAAATATTAAATAGATACAACACTTTTATAAAATAAATTAATTTTGTTTTTATTCAAGATTTTATATTAAGTATGTTAGAGAAAAATACATTATTTTTCATTAAGTATGTTAGAGAGAAATACATTATTTTTCATTACAAACTTAAATCTAAAAATTAGATTTTAAGGTTTAATTATTTGGTCTAATTTAGAGTAATGCTCTTTTATTTGTTGGTACAATTGTCCAGTAGTTAGAGTAAAACTCCATTTTAAAAGTTTTTTTATAAGAACTATTATTCGAAAATATATTAACGATATATTTTCAGTATTAGTTTTAAAACTTGAAAATTAGTACTTGAAAAATTAAATTCTTAGCTTTAATTTGAATATCTTGAATAAAGTCTAATTACTTGACTCCGCCTAAAACTATGATTAGATAGTTTGCTATTTTCTTAGAAGTAAAGCTAACATTTAATATTTAATTAATTAATAGGTCTCGCCTAAAGATATTAGTTAATTAATATTAAACAAAAGAATTTGGGTCCCACCTAATAACACTTTCATACCAAAAAGTGAAAATAAAGAAATATTAATTTATATCTTTAATAACCTAAATAATACGAGCAAGCATAATTAACTTAATTATTACATCATTAAGTACTTAACTGTTATGTATGACAAAATTTGCATTATTGTTTATTGATTTTATATCTATGTTTATATTTATTTTTATGTTATTAGATTAGGAAAAAAACAAACTAAAATATGGTGACAGGATCTTTAAGATTTAATTTTTTTTTAAGATTTTGAATAATAAATTAAAAACTACATAAATTCCTTCCTTAGATCGACTTTGGGAGTATACTTATCATTTTCTATAAAATGATTCATGCACTTCCGAGAGGTTTATAAATAATAAAACCATAAAAAAAAATTTCGTAAGATTGGTACTTGCAATGCTGGTCTTGTGATTCATTCATCCATCAAGTTTTTGACGCCATTGTTGAGAAAAATATAGTATTTTTAAATTATTTATCAAAATTTTAAAAACATTTCGTATTCTAAATAATTTTGATTTTTTTATTTATTTTGAGTTCAAAAAGAAGAATAAAAAAACATTTACTTTTCGTGAACGGTACAAAAATCTAAGATTTACGATTTATATTTTGAGTTCCAAAAATATTTTAACTGAATGGTAAATAAAAAAAATTTAACTTGAAAATTTAAAAAAAATTAAAATCTTCATGAACAGTACAATAAAAAAAATTAAATTTAAGATTTAAAATTTATATTTATATTTAAAATTTAAAAAAAAAATTCTTGAATAGTAAAAATAAAACTTTTAAATTTATGATTAAACAAAAAAGTTATTAAAAAAAAATTTAAAGTGCTCTTGAAAAGTAAAAAAAAATATATTCAATTTAAAGTTAAAGTTAAGATTTAAAATTTAAAAATAAAAAAAATATTAAAACATTAAAAAAAATTAAATTAAATTTAAAATTTAAAATTTGAGATATAAATTAAAACAAAATCCAAATTTTAAATTAAAAAACATAGTTACTGTGCGTGAACAGTAACAAAAAATTTAATTCAAATTTACAATTTAAGATATAAAATTAAAAATTAAAAAAATATTTATTTATCTTGAACAATAAACAAAAATAAATTTAAATTTAAAATTAAAGTTAAGATTTAAAATTTAAAATTTAAAATTCAAAAAAAAAAATTTAAAAAATAAAAAAAACTATTACTTATATAAAAATATTTTAATTTTTAGATTTAAAATTCAAAAATTCAAAAAAAAAACTGTTAGTTATCTTGAACAGTAAAAAAAATTATATTTAAACTTTAAAATTTAAACAAAAATTAAACAAAATTAAACTGTTCTTGAATAGTAAAACAAAAAAAACTAATTTAAAATTAAGAGTTTTGATTTAAAATTTAAAATTAAAGAAAATTAATTTAAGATTTGATATTTAAATATAAAAATAAAAAGATTTATGAAATTATTTAATTATTTTCTTTTAAAAACAAATTTGATTAAAAAATTGAACTTTTAATTTTCATTTAATTTTTAATTCTTATTTATTTAATTTTATTTTCTTTAAATATTTTTATTTTTTATTTTTTATAATTTTTTAAGTCTTAATTTTCCTTTATTTTTTATTTTTTTAAATTTTTTTTATTTTTTTTTTTTAAATCTCTTTTTATTTTTAATTTTTTAACTTAATTAACATATATTTTTAACCTAATTTAATTTACTAATTTAATTAACTTTAATTTTAACTTAAATTAATTCATAACCTTAAATAACTTAGATTTTAACTTAATTTAAGTAACTTAATTTTTTACTTAACCTAATTTGTTAACTTAATTAATTTGATTTAACTTAATTTAATTTCTTAATTGAATAAAGTTACATTTTCACTAACTTAATGTATTAATTTAATTAACTTAGATTTTCACTAACTTAATGTATTAACTTAATTAACTTTGATTTTGACTTAACTTAATTTATTAACTTAATTTATTTAGATTTTAATAATATGAAAAGTAAAGATCTAAGAGAGTTATGTTTAGAAGATTACTTCTTGAAAGTCTTTATGCCACTAGTTTTTCTTGGAAACGTTGCTCTATCTAAGAGAATGGTTTTTAAGAAATCTTTGCCCCACCATTCTTTCCTGTGAGTACTCTTGGTTAATATTGATTATCTTATTTAACTTAGAAATTATAATAAAATAAAAATAAAAATAAAAAAATTGTTGAAGCTATCTCCAAATTTTAAATATCTTTAAATTACAATATGTGATAAAAGAAGTTAGTTGATTTATTAGATCTATGTACAAATGTGTTTTGATGCCTTAGTTATTTGACTTGCACCTGGATGTGAGTTATCTAAAACCCATAATTATGTCCATAGTTTTAAGTAAAGAAAATTTTTGAAAATCCATAAGGGCACGACTGAAAAAGTATAGGTAGACAACCTTGTCCTACGTGTAGGTTTGATTGACTCAATAATGTGGAGACATTGAGTTTACTTAAAATAAAATCCCCCAAGTTGCGTCTTGTTAAGACGTTAAACTAAGCGCTGGATGGGAGGTAACCCATCCTTCTAAGCAATTTTCTTTTATTTCTTTTATTTTTTTTATTTAATTGCATGTGAATAATTTTAGAATTGTTAAAATCAAAACTATTTGTTGAGATGTTAGAAGTTCGTAGCGATCTGCCTATGTGTACTTTAATAATGAATATGATGGATGTACCTGTATTTCTCTATCATTACTTGCATATTCTCAGGAAATAGGTAACTTTTCTTCTCTTTTCTCTTTATCTTTACTTTATAATTGTTACATTGAGAATAATGTAAGTTGTAGATTGGGGGTGGTGAAAAGTTATCATGCTTAATTTCAACAATTTTAATAATTTTAAAATTTTTATATTCACATTTGCATTTTTTATTTTGTTTGATTTTATTTTCTTTGTGTGATTTAGTAATTTTTAGAATCTTAGGATTAGTTTTAAAAAATTTCTTACAAAAATTTATCATTTCTTTAAATCAAATTTAAGTAAATAGTTAAGTCTTTTGCATTGTTAGATTAATTTTTGAAAACATATCATGGAGTATATGATAATTAATTAGCTTTTGTCATGACTAATATTTCTTGATAAGATGTGGAAATTATATTAAACCCAAAATTAGTGTTTAGAAATCAAATAGTGGAGATTAACCTTGTAACACATTTCTTATTTCTTCAAATTATTAGATGATCTCTATAGGACTTAGCATTAAATGTCTAGATTTTTACATCTTAATGAAGTCTTATATATTTATTTTTAATTTTCTTAGATTAAATGATTTAAGTAGAAATTAATAGTGTATGTCTTTCTTTATTCATGCATGACTTCTATTAAAAAATAGATTTATCTAGGGTTAACTATACAAATACAAACAGAAAATTCAAATATTAACCACTCACCTTAACATATAAAAAATGTACAATTTGTACATGGGTCTACTAAAAAAATGTATTCTCTTATATATAAAAAAGAAAATATAAGAAAAAAATAATAGAAAGAAAGAGAGAAAAGAAAAATGAATAATATAATCTATATATTATGACCCAAAAGCCTAAATAGTTGTGAGAAATAGTTTAATGTAAAAGAAAATATAAGAAGTAATTCCCTAAGAAGTCATTGCAATTTCCTACATTTTCTAAAAGGCATATTACTTGATCTTTTTATTTGATGAATTTGATTGATGCATGAAAATAATGTATAATATTTTATAAATCCTTACATTTGATTCCTTTCATGAGATCAACGTTAAAATAACACTTTGAGTCTTTCTTCTTTATACATATGCGAACATATTAGTTCACTTCTTTACATCAACTCTTTCGCATATAAAGTAGTACGAGTATTTGAACCTATAGGATTCAGTGTTTTTGAGAGTATTGACTTTTAAGAATTAGAGTCGAAACGAATTCGTATTCCTGACACTAAGATTGGGTGAAATTAAATTGATACATTTTTTATATGAAATATGAAAATGATTTTCAACTAATTATAATAATAAATCATGAATGTTTAGGAAGTTGAAATAATCCATACTTAAGATTTTAATTATGAAATTAAAAGAGATTATAAGCATGATATATATATATATATATTATTTTAGTTATTTTACTTTATTTTAAATTTTAGTTAATTTCTTATTTTATTTTGTTTTAATTTTTTATTATTAATGTTTATGGGTATCATTATTGAAAACCATCACGAGACTTAAACTCGTCCACTAGGACAACCTAGGGGTTTAAAGGTTTGTTGCATACGCTAAATGCAACCGTATCAATCCACAAAAGTGATTTAGGATAGTTTACTTTTTAGTTTTTATTTTAGTTTTTTTCGCTTCTCTTGCTAAGGGACTAGCAAGAAGCAGGTTGAATGTTGTGATGAGTGCTTAAAAAGTACTAAAATTATCATAATTTAATATACTTTAATTGATTAAAAATATTTATACTTGTATGATTTTATTATATTTTTATATAAATTTCTCTTTTCGGAATCACAGGTATTTTTTTTTATTTTTTAAGTATTTTAATTCAAAAATAACTTAAAGACTCGAAAAAAAAAATATTGGAGGTAATACATCACAAATATATTGAGAAACTAAATGAAGAAAAGTCAAAAAATGGAAAAATTGGACAAAATGGGTCAAAAAGGCCAAAATTGCACACACAGCCTCCCAAATGTATTGAGAAACGCACCTAACGCATCCATACGCACCGAGTCTCATGCGTGCAGCCTTCCATCGTGTTGATTCCCGCATGTGCCCCATCTGATCCACGCCATACTGTGCGCATGCCTACGCGTGTCAACTGCTTGTCTACTGTGCCAACAGCCCATCTAGTGAGATTTTCGCACCCCATATGCGCGCCAGCCTGTCCAAACACGCCCAACTTCAAATTTTGAAATATGTTTCCCCCTTGTTTGGCCTTTTTCTCATTTATAAAAGGACCCTCTTCCTCCATTCCAACACACAATTTTCTGAGCTCTTTCTCTCTGTAACTTTATCTCTCTAGAAGGTTTTATTTTTTATTTTTTTTAGTTTTTATTTTTAAAGTTCTTCTCTTGTTTGAGAGAAACTAGTTATGTTTTTATAAATTTTAGTTTTTGATTCCATAAGGTGATATGTAAATCCATTTGGAGGTTTTCCAATAACAAAATTAACATCAATTTATTGTAAGGATTCTTTTAAGGTATTATTTTAATGGATTCTTTACAGTTATTATTTTATGTTTTATTCTTATATGTTATATTTAATTTATCTGTGATTAAATTTAATATGGCTAATTGTTTGTAAATATGATATAATTATAACGTTGTTATGCTTACAAAATATTAAATAGGTAAAACACTTTTATAAAATAAATTGATTTTGTTTTATTCAAGATTTTATATTAAGGATGTTAGAGAGAAATACATTATTTTTCATTACAAACTTAAATCTGAAAATTAAATTTTAAGGTTTAATTATTCGATCTAATTTAGAGTACTGCTCTTTTATTTGTTGGTACAATCGCCCGGTAGTTAGAGTGAAACTCTATTTCAAAATTATTTTTATAAGAACTATTATTCGGAAATGTATTGATGACATATTTTTAGTATTGGTTTTAAAACATGAAAATTAGTACTTGAAAAATTAAATTCTTAGGCTTAATTTGGACATCTTAAACAAAGTCTAATTATTTACTAGCCTAAAGGTGTGATTAGATGGTTTGCTATTTTCTTAAAAATAAAGCTAAAATTTAATATTTAATTAATTAATAAGCCCACGTAAGGATATTAGTTAGTTAATATTAAACAAAAGAATTTGGGCCCCGCCTAAGGAAGTTTTCATACCAAAAAGTGAAAATTAATATATATTAATTTATATCTTTAATAACCTAAATAATACAAGCAAACATAATTAACTTAATTATTATATCATTAAGTACTCAACTGTTATGTATGATAAAATTTGTATTATTGTTTATTGAATTTATATCTATGTTTATATTTATTTTTATGTTATTAGATTAGGAAACAAACAAACCAAAATATTATGACAGGATGTTTAAGATTTAATTTTGTTTTAAGATTTTGAATAACTTAAATCGACCTTGGGAGTATACTTATCATTTTCTATAAAATAATTTGTGCACTTCCGAGAGTTTTACAAATAATAAAACCATAGAAGGGAATTTCGTAAGATCGGTATTTGTAAGGCTGGTCTTGCGATTCATTCATCCATCAGTTCATGAAGCTCAAATTTTTCATAAAGAAAGACATAAAAACTAATAAAGAAAGGAGAAGAAGAAGAAGAAGAGATACACTCAATCTCTTAATTTATAGCACAAATCTTCTCTTGAATCATTCACTAAGTTGGATCTTCTTTAATCTTATCTTGACTTTTTTTCTCTCTTTCTATCTTCTTAGCAATTTCTAAGGCTTTTGATTCTTAATTGTGTGCTTAATTTTTCAAAGAATGGTGTCTATTTATAAGAAAATGACATAATATAGACCATTAGATCATCTCTTAGAATGATCCAATGGTTGAGGATTAAAGTTGAGAATCAATGTTTAATTAGAGATAGGAATTTTTCCTAGCAATGAAAGAGCGTCGTGGCATGGATTTTTAGTGCACTGGGGCATGGTCCCCTCTAATTACATAATAATGTCCCACCATAGATCACGTGTTGTGGTATAGTGCTTATTTTTGACTCCTTTTCACTCCATTGGCCTTTATTCCACCTATTTTGACATAATTAAACATAAATTGAACTTTTTTGTCATATTTTAACACATAACAAGGTAAATAAGAGGTTCAAAAGTGGCTAAACAACTCTACTTTCATAGATTTATCAACATTAAAATAAATTCATTTGATATAAGTAACATGTGTTTTTTAGCATTGAAGTTCACAGTGCATTCACTTAATTTAAACAGAATTTTAAGAACACATTATATGTTATTCTTAATGCACTTTTAGTATGAAAGCACTAGGAGAATATATTTTATCATAACTAGTAAGTTAAAAGTAAGATAAATTTTAAGGAACTTCAACTTAATAATAAATCAACTTTAATATTCATACTAGTTTTATTCAAGCTTACAAGTTTGGTAAATATTTTAGAACATCCAGAGTACATTTTCTTTAGTTTTTAGTGATAGTTAGTTCTACTCAATATTCAAAATGTTCAGTTTTACTTGGTAAGACATCTTGACCAATAGATTTGATCCAATTCAGTTTAATATGATGTTTACCAACTTGGTATGATATCAGATTCGTATAATAAGATGTTATTAGATCATTATGATATTTATCAATCCAATTTAGTATGATATCAGATCAATTTAGTATAATTTTACCAGATCAGTATGATATTTATTAGTTTAGTTTAGTATGATGTTATCAGATCAATATAATATTTATCAGTCTAGTTCAGTATGATGTTTATAAATTTTCTATGCACACATGGCATATATCAACAGAGCCAACTCAACCATTTTAATGGCTACGTCAAGTAAATTCACCACACATGTAATTGAGAACTTGCACCCATGCTAAGAACATCCTTTGTGTTCAACCAAGTCCCAAGGTGCTCTTGGTATTAAAAGAAATTCAAATACATTTTTCATGGCTATACTTTTAATGGCATACTTATAATAGTACATTATTACATTTTAAAGATCACTCAGAAATCATTTCATCATAATGTTATTTAATATTAACTCGTAAGATAATACGTTATTATGATCAAACCAAGATCATTTTTATTGGTATGTTATTCTATGATAAGTTTTTAAGCATTTCATTCACAGTTTTAAAGCTGACAATTATAGATATTTTTAAAACTTATCCACTTGTTGAGCTTTCAAGCACCACTTTGGAGCTTTCAAGCACCACTTTTATATTTTTCTCCTAAACTAGCAGCTTTGAGAAAATATAGTGTGACAATAAGTTTAAGAGCATGTGATCAATCTTTTGTTGTACAATTTAGATGATTTGATCTCTTTACTCTTTTATAAAGCAAAATTTGGTTGGTGTATATATAGACTAGTAGCCAAGGCTAAAAAGCCTTATGATTTGACATATATAATCTATATCACAATATATAGTCACATTTATGATCATGAGCCACATTTTAGTTGTATAAAATTATATAAAGTTTACTTGTTTGGGAAAAATATCTTTTTAAAATTGTTGTCATTTTATTATATGATGGTTAGTCCTCGTTTAAGGGAAACTATACAAAAGAAAATCTATAGAACTTTATCCAGTTAGGTTTTGATATAAACCAAAATCAGTCAAAGAAACTTCTTAGTAAATTCTTACGATTTCTCAGGATATGCCCCGTGCGCCAAGATAGATTTAAGGTGGGTCCTGACAATTTGTCTATATTTACCTGAAATTTTTCTAATATATTTATCAATGATGATAATATCTTTGATATATCTGCAACATGTAAGTCATGATATTTTAACCGACATCAATATTTCAAACATTATATATCCCTAATATTTTACATCACTTGTAAACATGTTCTTAACATTTAATTCCATAAATATTTACATTATTTTAGTAAATTTTTATTAGAGAACTAATGATTAAATGTGGTTTTAAAAATACTTTTATTAATGAAAATGACTACAAGAATGTAAATGTTGACATAACTAAACTTTAAGGTTATTTTTACAAAAGAAAGTTGAATCAAGATGACACGAAAATATGATACGAGCAAGATTGACACTACACAATTTTTAAATAATTGATAACTCTATCAATATAGAGTTATTATTGTTATTTTAAATTGATATTTACTTATTTTATTAAATAAATAGGGCATTTTTTTTTATTTAAAATACTAAATCTAACTTTTATAGGTTAAAAGGAATCTTTTGAAATTTTTGTTATTTTTTAATGATTCTTTTAAACATGTGAAAGTACGTAGAAAAGGAGTAGGATGTATTTAGTAGGCATTCTAAAATTTGTCCAAACTCGATCAAGTGGATATATGTAGCTAGGAGGTGGATCAACTTAGACAATCCTTATGCAAATTATTCCGTATCGAGTTCAGGACTGATATAGGTTATTTACAGTTAAAAATAAAATGGACAAAAATATAAGGCTAATAATTAGAAGACACATTTTAAACAAGAATAAAAATATTGATTTGTCAATAATACCCTTTTATGGTTGCTAAAACATAAATCTTAAACTCTAAACCTTAAACCCTAAATCATAAACCCTAAACCTTAAATACTAAATCTTAAATCCTAAATCATAAACTTTAAACCCTATACGAATTATATTTAAGATTATTTTATTCTTTATATATATATATTAAACTATGCATTTTAATTATTAAGCATGTTATTTTTGTCCTTTTTGCTTATTAAACAATTTATTTTTGTCATTTCTGTTGTTAGATGTAAACACACACTATATTTAATCTTTTATTCATTTGACATTGCTTACTCTATTTACATGATATGTTTTACCCAATCCTTATGCTGTTTGGTGACACTATAATGCCTCTCACATGCATGACACGTGTACACACACATTCATCTATTTTCATATGATTCATCCAGATTTGTCCCTGCTTTTTCTTAGATTATTTATCATTTTCAAAACCAATTTTTAGGGTATTAGACGCTAGATGGGAAGAGAAACTCTTTACACAATCACTGAATTTCTAGAGAGAGAAAAATATAAAAGAGACATATTGGAGCAAAAGAACCACATTTGGGCATGGGTACTTGAGGAAACTTATTGGGTTTCTTTTTCCTCTTATTCTTTTGTTGTTCTTTTGCATTTTATTTATCTATTTTTTTAGATTTTGCATTATAATGTTTATGCAATCAAACCTAGTTTCTATCTTTAGGATTCCAATGGATATATATATATATGCTTGGATCAATAGTCATAACTTTCTACATAATTTTTTACACAACCTTATCTCAAGGATTGAGATTTAAAGAATCATTTTTCTCCCTCTACTCTTCTATATATATCAAATGTCAAAAGATGATAGTGTAATTAATTATGTAATATATTTAAGCGATAGATTTTGATGACTAATTATACTTAATGCTCCTAGTTAATTTATCACTAATTATGTTAATTTTTTGACATGTGTACATTTAGAAGAATGACATGTGTTATGCCATGAATAAATTGAAATATATTTTAATGCTAGAAATACACATTTATTCATATGTAGTTATTAATCATCAATGAATTATTAATCCCATATAATAAATAAATACATAATTATAATAAATAAAAAAGTCATCTTAATGGTCATTATTGGAATGTACAAATTCTTATCATAGCATGAAGTGTAGAGTAACTTATAATAGCCTAACTAACACATGTCTTTTATTTTGCTTAATATGATCTCCTTCTTGGCTACTACATAAGTAGACCTTTGTTCTCTAATACATCATCAAGATATATTCATTCTCAAAGCTTTCTTATTATAAGATTCACTTGATATAAGTGCTAGTTTTCTCAATCTCAGAAACATGTCTAGCATGTAGACTTCTTGATCTTTTTTTTATAAGTAATGGATCTTGGTGTGGGAAAAGATCAAACAACTACTAGAGGCAACAAAATTACAAACTTTCTTACTCAAAATTCAATCTCCATCTCATCTGTAAATTTCATTTTTTGTGATATTTGATTGTAGTAATTTTCTAGTGTGGAAAGAACAAATGATGAGCATGATGTGTGCCTATGGAGTAGCTAAGTACATAGATGCAAGGAAAGAGGAATCAATGAAAGTGTTGCAAGATTCACTCAAGATTAACCTTGAATACTCAATCTGGAGCAGCATTAATGGAGTTGTAAAATATTGGGTGTACAATTATGTATCAAAATCAATCCACATACACATTATTGGCAAATCCATTACGAGAGAGCAATGGATAGCACTGGAAGTAGAGTTCTCGTCGTCTTCAAAATCAAGAATCATGGAATTGTAAAGTCTGTCTATTTTTTTATTATGTTTCAAAAATAAAAATCAATGAATAAAGTTAGGTGCTATTCGTCAAAAGATTTCAAAGAAAGATATGATCGTGTTCATTTTGAACGGCCTTAGTTAGATTACAACCCTTGTGTTTTTTCTTTGAATAACAGAGTTGATGATATAACTATGAAAGAAGTGCACAGTCAACTCTTATCTTATGAGCATATGGGGTCAACACTTTAACCAACATATAACCCTATACTATATGTTCCTAGCTAGTTATCTCCTACAACTTTGTCTTAATCCATAGCTATTTATCTCCTACAACTTTGTCTTAATCCAATGTCCAACATTTACCTGCAACACCATCCTAGTTACAAATAAGTACATCCTCTCCTAATCAATCCAATTTATAACCTTACATTTTATCTCCTACACATTCCCTTAACAATAACATGACATTGTCTTAATCATCTAGTTCTCATTAATCTATTTCTGGTTCCCTACCTCATATACCCTCTCAGTCCATATCACCTACTTATAACTCATTAAATTTAATCTTATCATATGAATCCAATAACTCAATCCCTTTATTTTTTATCTTTTTATTATATCCCAATCAACTCTCCCTAACTCTAAAAATGAATTTTGCTCGTATTCATCTAACCATAGATGTTTCCATAACTACTAAACTAGATACCAATTCTAACATCATGGAATGAAAACTAGATCCAAAACATGTTCCTCAAATCCAAAAGCTTTTAATCATGTAGTTCAATCTCAAGTTCAACTTCTTCTAACAACCCTAACTACCTATAAAGAAGCTTGTAGATTGTAAAATCTATGAATGGAAACAAGCTAAGAAAGAATAATATGATGCTCTCATGCAAAATGGAACATAGGATTTGGATGAACTCTCATGAAGGTACTGTTATTGGAAATAGATGGTTATTTAAAAAAAATCCAAACCAGATAAGACACTAGACAAATATAAAGCAAGACTAGTTGTTCAAAGGTTCTCATAAATTGCTAGTGCGAACTATTTAGCCACTTTGAGCCTAGTAGTTAAAGCTACTATTATAAAGATTGTGTTCAGGATAGCACTGTAATTTGATTGGAAGCTATGAAAAGTGGATATAAATAATTCTTTTCTAAATGGTTATCTAGAAAAAGATGTGTTTATGAAGTAGCCAAATCGTTTCATTCATCATGAATTTCCTCAAAAAGTTTATCAATTGAAGAAAGACCTCTACAATTTAAAACACGCACCTCGAGCATGGTTTTTATGACTTAGCAATTATCTACAAGAATATGGTTTTGTCAATACCAAATTTGATACAAGTCTCTTTGTGCTAACTGATGCTATGAACATGCTTTGAAGTATATGGTATTGCTACACTATTTTCTAGGTATAGAGATGCAACACAATGATTTAGGCTTGCACTTGAGTGAATTAAAATATATTTTCAGTTTGTTAAACAAGACTAGTCTTGGTGATTCAAAATCACTAGATAGCCCGATGGCATAAGGAAAAGTTCCATTAAAATGTGATTGTGCCCCATTTGATAATGCAACTTTGTATCAAATAATTTTATATGCATTATAATATTGTGTTATGATCATACCTAAAATTTCCTTTTCATTAAATAGATTGTTCCAATTCATGAGCAATCCTACTGACTCATACTGGCAAACTGTCGAAAAAAGTCCTTCATTACCTCATAGGAACTCTCAACCATGGTATACACCTTAAAAAACCTACTCAACTTAATCTCCTAGCCTATACTAATATAGATTGGGCTAGTTTTCAAGATGATAGAAAGAGGGTAAGAGGACATTGTATTTTCCTGGGTGGAAATCTAGTATCTTAAGGAGCTGTAAAACATGAAGTTATGTCTAAATCTTTAATTGAACCTGAATACAGGTCATTAGACAATGAAGTAGCTAAGATTATGTAGATTTAATCTCTTATTATTAAACTCAACCTTAATATTCAAACTATTCCAGTAATCCTATGTGATAATCTAAGTGCTCAATATAAGGCATGTAATCCAGTTCAGCATGTTCAATCTAAACATATCAAAATGGACTATCATTTAATCATAGATTAAGTGTAGCAAAAGAAATTGGAGGTCACCTATTTTAGCTCTAAAGATAAGCTAGTAGATATCTTTACAAAACTATTAGGTACAAGTCGATATCAGTCTTTAAAATTCAAACTCATGGTGGTTGCCAAACCATAAGCTTGAGGGGGAGTATTGGATGTATATATTCTTATCAAGGCTTAACATATGATCTCCCTATGCTTAACATGCTCTATAATTATATTCCTCTTGGTTTCTATATAAGTAGACAATTGTTCTCTAATACATCATCAATAGATATTCATTTTCAAAGCTTTCTTGTTGTAAGATTCACAGTTATAACTATTATAGTGAAATTTCAACATTATTTTTAAATATTTTAGGGTTATATGTTGTGATAAGTGATAACCCCCTCCCATATAACCGAGGAAAAAAACATATATGACTCCGTTCGCTTAACCTTTTACACGTTGTGATAATAATCACCTTAATTTTTATTAACCAATTGTGATTGAATTTTAACTAGATATTTGTCCAATTTGATTGACCAAAATTGGAAGGTTGTCCAATAGATCAGAGTTTAGTTAGCCAACAATCCAATCTAGCGAAGTTGAATTGGATATATATCAAACTAAACTAGACAGTTGTCTAATTGATCCAATATTGATTGGTTGATGACTACATTGATCAAAACCAAAGTGGATGCATACACGACTCATCGTAGCTCAATTAGACACATGCCCATATCTCCGAATTTCACCCAACCCATTATAGTCAAATTAGGCACATGTCCAACTCATCATAACTTTAAATGGACATTTGTCCAACTAGTCTTATTTCACACCAATTGGCCTGAACCAAATTGAAAACGTCCCCAACTTATTACAACTCAAATATATAATTTTTTTTGGGAAAAAGTAGAAGAGTATATGTTTCAATATGTAAGAGACATACAACAAATTCAACTTAGTCTACCCATGAGAGGTAAAGAATAAATTCAAACAACAAAATTAAAACATTTGATGATGCTTTGTATTCTCATAAATAGAAATTGTACTTTCTAGGAGTGCAACAACGAACATGATGAAACCACTCAACCTCATGGAACATGTATGGCTTAGAAATAACATGTAAACACAATTTAAACCGTACGAACTAGAACATTGATGTTATTAAGCCTAAGGCCGATTACATGGTAGTTGTGAATTGCCAACCATTTCTCATCGCACTTTCCATGGCCTAATACATATGGGTCTAATTGGAAAACAAATTTTATACATCATCTCCATCAAATCATTGCTTCTATCATCATTGTTCCTTTGTTATAATTTTTAGATTTATACTGAAAATGAGTATAAAAGAACATGCAAAATATGTTACTTCAATCTATAGATAATAAGGATTGGCTGTGAAAAATGTGTTCGTGTTGTTGGGCATAGTAGAAGCCTAAACAAACAAAAGTAACAAAAATGAAATAGGAACAAAAAATAGCAAAAACAAAACACGAGAAATTTAAGTGGTTTGAAAAATTAGCTCAATCAAAAGTCACAAATCAATCCACTAATATCACATCTTGATACAAGAGTCTTAATCGAATATATAATACACCCTGTATCCTAAAAATAATATTAAGAACCCAAAATAATATTTAAATCCAAAGCCCCGTTAAACCAAATCACACACGTAGACCCAAAATAAATAATCCAAAAACTACTAAGAACATTCTTTTGATTTGAGACATCACAATAGAAGAGATTTGGATACCAACATAAGCAACTAATGCGTCTATCTTGGATTTGACTAACATGTAAACTCTCAAAAATACAAGTGAGCATCTATCAAAAATACTATTAGAATTACTTAATAATTGTATTCTATTATGTACAATAAGGAATATATATGGTGCCTTTATATAGGAGGTACAAGTAAACTAGCTAGGCTTAAAGCCCCAAGTAAACTAGTTGGGCCTAGAGCCCATAATATAATATACATTAACAACCCTCTCAAACTCAAGGTGGATGTGAGACCAGCTTGAGGTTGTCAACCAAATTATGAGTTCGTCCCTTAAGAAGTTCCTTGGTGAAGATATTTGCAAGTTGATCGTTGGAGGAGACGAGAAAAAGCTTGAGAGAACTATGGACAAGATGAGAACGAATGAAGTGAAAATCAATCTCGATGTGTTTAATCTGTTCATGGAAGACATAATTGTGAGCAATATGAATGGAGCTTTGATTATCACAATAAAGGGAGTAGCAGAGGATGTGGACACACCCAAATCCATAAGAAGTCATTGTAGCCAAAAGAGCTCAGATGTGGTATCAACAAGAGCGCGATATTCTGCTTCATTATAGGAGCAAGCCACAAAAATTGTTAATTACTTTGCAAAGAAATCAAAGAAGAACCAAGGAGAAAGCAATAACTTGTAGTGGACCTACGATCAGTGGTATCTCCTGCCCAATCAGCATCAGAGAATGTATGGAGTACAAGAGGAGACTGAGTTGAGTAGAAAAGGCCATGGAAGATAATGCCCTTCAAGTATCATAAAATGCACAGAACAACAGCATAGTGATTCAATTATAGAGCAGACAGATACTGGCTCACCTGATGAACAACATAAGAAATGTCTGGATGAGTGACTATGAGATAAACTAGGCTGCTAACCAATCGTCTGTAAAGAGAGGGATGGTTTTCCCCCGATGGTGTTAGATGCGCATTAAGCTCAACTGGAGTGTCAACAATCTTGTTGTCAGTGAATTTAGCTTGAGATAAAAGGTCAGATGCATACTTGGCATAAGTAATATAAAGACCATTTGTGGAACGAGTGATCTCAAGACCCAAGAAATAGTTGAGATGTCCAAGTTCTTTCATCTCAAACTACTAACTAAGAAAATCTTTGAGTTCTTGAATGCCACTAAGGTCATCACCAATTATGATCATATCATCCACTTATAGGAGAAGAAAAATGGTGCTTTTATCATTGCGATGAAGAAATAAGGCAAAATCATAAGGATTAGTAGTGTAACCCAAGAAAAAAATGGTGGAGCTAAACTTGGCAAACCAAGCTCGTGGAGCTTGTTTAAGGCCATAAAGTGCAAGTCGAAGGTGGAAAACCTTGTTTTTTTCAATAGAAATACCAGGAGGAGGTTGCATATAGACTTCTTTATGTAGATCCCTATTAAGGAAGGCATTTTTAACATCCATCTAAAAAAGATCCCATTTACTAGCAGCGGTAATAGCTAAGAGGGCACGAACTGAGGAGATACGGAAAACTAGAGCAAAAATCTCTTCATAATCATTCCCATACTCTTATGTAAAACCTTTTGCAATAAGACAAGCCTTGTAGTGCTCAATGAACCCATCAGAGTGAGTCTTGATCTTATACATCTACTTACAACCAACCATCAACTGACTAGGAAGGATAGTAACCAAATCCTAAGTATAGTTTTTGGTTAATGCCTCAATTTCCTTTTTCATTGCAATCTTCCATAAAAGGGTCAGTAGAGGCCTCACGATAGGTGTGAGGCTCGTGGAATGTAGCAAGGGTAGTGTAACAATGATAGTCAAGTAAATGTGCAGGAATGGATCTTACCCTAGTTGAGTGGTGAGGTGGAATGTCTTGTGGAGGATCTTCAGGTAGAGTAGGAGTGGGGGACCTAAGCTCAAGGTGGGGCAGCTTTTCATCAACCTATTCATCTATAACCTGTCTAGAAGAATCATAAAAAATATTTGAAGATTGAATAGAGAAGTCCAAAGAGGATAAAGAGTATCTATAGAAGGAACATAAGATTCATCTCGAAAGATTTTTAAAGTAGAAGAGTTAGTTAGGGAAGAACGAAAGTGAGAGAGTTCAACAAATAAGTGGTGTTCCCAAAAGACAACATTACGAGAAACACGAAGAAGATGAGAGACAGGATCATAGTACCGATACCCTTTTTGAGTTTCACCATAACCAAGAAAACCACAAAGTCTAGATTGAGGCTCAAGTTTTTTATGCTCATGAGGCTGAAGAAGAACAAAATAGGAAGATCCAAAGGAGCGAAGGTAATGATAGTCAAGGGATGACCCAAAAAGGTGCTCATACGGAGTCTGATTATGAATGACAAGGCTTGGAATGCGATTAATGGCATGAATAACAGGAAGAGGGGCTTCATCCCAAAATGGGGCAAGAACTTTGGTAGAAAGAAGAAGAGAACGGATAGTGTCAAGAATATGATGAAGTTTTCTTTTGTCTCGACCATTTTGTTGAGAGGTGCCTGGACAAGTTAGATGATGTACAGTGCCATAGGAGTGTAACAGAGCTTGAAAATCATATTGAGTATATTTAAGAGCATTATCATATCAAAAGGTTTTGATATGTTTAGAGAATTGTGTTTTAACCATTTTTGCAAAGTTATTATATATTGGTAAGATTTCAGAACTAGATTTCATAGGAAAGATCCAATTATAACTAGAATAATCATCAATAAAAACAAAAAAATAACGAGATCCACCAATACTAGTAACAGGAGAAGGTTCCTAAACATTAGAATGAATTAACTAAAAAATACTATTAGAGATAGATTCACTATTATTGAAAGGTAAAACTGGCTATTTTCCTAACTGGCATGAAGTACAATCAAAATTGTCTTTGAACATAGAACGTAACAGACCTTTAGATGCTAACTGTTGTACCCGAGTGGATGGGGCATGACCAAGACAAGATGCCAAAGTGTGAGAGAAGGTAAGGAAGAAACTACAGTAGTTGTAACAGCAACAGAGATAAGAGCAATAGGTGGAAGATGAGGATTGTCCACGGGAAATGTACGCCCTATCCTAGGACCGGTCCCAAGCTCTTACCCTATATTCAGATCTTACACAATACACCCAAAATAGTCAAAAATAAGGTGATATATTAATCTGCTAATTGTCCCATAGAACACAAATTATAGGATAGGTTAGGTACATGGAAGACCCTAGGAACAGAAAGGTTGGAGGTCGACACAAAACCTAGACTATTCTTATGCATGGTGGAACCATCAACTATATGAATATTAAGAGGATGTGGTGTAGGGTCAAATTTTGGAGAATAAAGATGAGTGATAGTGGATCCAAAAGACTGGGAGTCAGTTGAAATGGAAGGCATCAATGGAGTAGACTCAATATTAGTAACATCAGTAGTAGATTTGTTGTGACGGTAACAAATCTCAATGGTATGGCCAGAATGCTTACAATAATTACAGAACTTCTTGTTGATCTACTTGCGACGATTTCTAGAGCCATAGGAATCACCTAACTATTGAGGTTGCTCAATGGCAGGAGCAGAATGAGTAATAGCATAAACAATAAACTTATTCTGTACTTGAAAGGTTGAAAGCCAAGCTTCTTTTCTAACCAACTCGTTTACAGTAGTATTAAGAGAGGAAGGAGGACTACGATTAAGAAGCTAATCTCGGATAGGCTCAAATTCCTTGCAAAGTGACATCAAAAACTTATAGAGACAAAATTCATCTCTAATTGTAGCATATTGTTGAGCATGGCCAAATTGGATCACAAAGGTCAATTTGGTCCTAAAGAAAGCAAAGCTGATCATAGTAGTCATTGATGGATTGTCCTAGTTCTTGTCGAAGTTGATGCAATTCAACTACTAATTGATATTTCATGGATTCGTGAGTAGTGGAGTACCTTTTGGCCAACATATCCCATGTTGATTTTGCATAATCAAAGTTTCCCAATAGATTGGAGATGGAACGAATGGAAGTATTCTGAATCCATGTGAGGATCATGTGGTTGTGACTATCCCATTAAATTATGCGACCAAGGAAGGTAGCATCATCTTCACTTGCTCCTTTGACAGGAATGGTAATTGCACCAATATAGTAAGGCTAAAGCATGCAACCCTCAAGAAAACTACGCATAGCTTAAGACCAAGTTAAGTAATTCTTGGTCCCTTGCAATATAGTATTGATGGGGCGAGGAAGAAAAGCATCTTTTTATCCATTTAAAAATTGGGTATAGAGAACTTGGTCTGCAAAATTCAACAATCAAAGTCAACCCTTGACCAAGTCAATGGTGCTCAACGGTTAATAGTGGTCAACGGTTAAAGTGGTCAACGGTTAATGATGATGTCAGCTGTACTTAGTGAGTGATGTCAATAGAAAGGGATGATGATGCCAGCCCTAGGTGATGTGGTAGTATGACATCATAGGACCTAAGTATGGATTGTGACGTGCGTGAATCTGAGGTGCAGCTTCTGTTGGCGGCACATGAAAGCGTGTGTAGGCTCCAATGCTTGTGAGACTTCCATGATTGTGTAGATTTGGGCGAGCCTATCACAGTGGTACCTGTAAAAATATTATGGGAATAAGATGCACGGTAGAGATCGTGATTGCAGTGGTCTGTGTGGTATAGGACTCCTCAACGACGGCAGCTGTAGGCTCGAAACCCAAAGACAACGGTTGAGAGACGTTGGAGGTTCAACAGTGAGTGACTGTTGTGACGACGAAAACGATAAGGGTAGAGTAACACCAGAAGTGACAAAACTGCTAAAAGAAAGGTTAGAACAATGGCTCTGATACCATGTTTGAATTACTTAATAATTGTATTATATTCTATACAATAAATAATATATATGGTGTTTTTATATAAAAGATACAAGTAAACTAGTTAGACCTAAAACCCCAAGTAAACTAGCTCGGAGCCTATAACATAATATACATTAACAAATACAAACAACAAAAGGGGTTATATAATATATTTTTCAATCTTTTAATCAAATAGTTAAGGTATCAAATTTTAAAAAGCAACATAGATGATTAAAGTGTAGTATTAATAAAAATTAAGTTATCATATGTATTGTTTTGTCTTATTATTATTAAATATGATAACTAAATAGAAAATTATATGATAGGATATGAATAAATTTAATGAATATTTTTTTTAATTAAAATAATATATATATATATATATATATATAATATAATTTTTGAATTGATTAATACGTATACATAACAAGCATGATAGATCAAAGATGAATACAACACACATATACAAATTGACTAGACACAATATTTTTATTAAATGGACCATGACAACTTATTAACAGACATAGTTCGCCACTTCTCCATGTTTTCAATGTTTTGGAAAAAACAATCGCAATAATGAAAATTTCACTCGATGAGATTACATCTTACAAGCTTAATTTCAATTATGTTATAATTATTTACTTATAATGGATGAGATTATATCTTACAAGCTTAATTTCAATTATGTTATAATTCTTTTACTCATAATTTAAAAAATAAAATAAACGGTACTGTAATTATTCTCTATTTATACTTGGATAATAACGAAGTTTCTTCAGTATTCCTCAAATTTCATGTGAATATGGGTTTAAATTAGGGATGAGTAAATTATGAATTATTCAATTCGAATTTGATCTGCTGTACATGTCAATTCGAACAAATCCGAATCTGCCAATTTTAAGTCAATTCAAATTCGATCTGATCCGAAAATTATTCAATCTAAAAATTACTCAATCCGAATCCGTTTTAAATGTCAATCCAAATCCGATCCGTTGTACATACCAATCCGAAAAAATCTAAATCCATCGATTTTAAATCAATCTGAATCTGATCCAATCCGAAAATTATCAAATCTAAATCCACTTTAAATGCCAATTCGATCAGATAGGGTCAAAATTTTAATTTAAATCTATTAAAAAATTTACATAAATAAACAAATTATAAAATATCAATCTGATCCAAACCTCTATAAATATCAATCCAAACAAATCCAAATCTGATATAATTTCAACATATAAAATGAAAAATTACATAAAATAAAAAAAAATCGAAAATAAAAATATTTTTCATACAAATTTAAAAGTAGGTGACAACATGATTAAAAATAATTCAACAAAAATAATTAAAAAGAAAAAAATTAATATTAATTACATAATTTAACTCCAAAAATTAAATATCAATTACATAAATTAACTTCACTATACAAACATTAATAATAACAAGAACTCTTTTTGGTAATCATTCAAGGTTTTAGTCACCAATATCATCAAGAACATCTCGATGATGAAAAATTAAAAAGTTAAAAATATACATAAATAATGAGCTAATAAACATAATAATATATATTTGATAACAAATAAATCTATATATATTTAAAATGTATATTTGAAAGTTTTATGCAATATATCTGATAACATCTGCATGTTACCCTACCCCTTTTATGGTAAAATGAGTCCATGCTTCACTACTAGATTTAAAGGAAACTTTTTTACCTTATTCTTTAGAAGCAATGAAACAATGCAAAGGTTTGGAATTGAAGTACTTACAAAATCTTTGAGTTGTACTTTCATCTTTATTTACTTTCTCAATCACATAAAGTGTATCATTATCTTTATCTAAAGCCATTTGTATAGTTGTAGAAAAAAATATTAGACATTTGTAATAAATAATTGTAAAAATGTGTACATAGATGTGGGGTGATGTTGACATGATTTCTTTCATGTAATTTAAAATATGTATTGAACATTTATATATAATATAACTAAAAATTTAATAATACGAATGAAATGTTCAATTAACATGCACCATTTATAAAAAAAATTATGATATTAGTTTTTATAATTATGTAAATAACCATGATGTACTACAATGCTGACATTTGTTCCACCAAGCCACGATAGATCTAAATATTTTAAAAGTAGCTTAAAATTTTTTGTAACTCAATTAAAGCATGAAAAATAGAGTTTTTTGGGGAAAAAAATCTAGACAAATCATCTTTGGCAGTTTGGCGTGCCTAGATATCGAAAAGTTACATGGAATCATAAAACAATTCGTCCAAAACAGATCTCCCAACACAAAGTTATGACGGTTCAAAGTTTTCTTATAATGTCATCCAATTTTTGTTCTACAATACAATCACATTTTCACTCAGACTCGTAATTTCATCTCATAGCTCTTGAAAATTACTATAAGAAAATAGTAAATCACACAATATGTTCTAGTTATCTTATTGCTTAACACATACATTTGAAACAAAAGTAATAACTATCAATAGCAGTCAAGCATTTGAATATTAGATCTGAAATCAAAATTCCGAAAAAGAAAAAAGTTTAAACAAATATAACCTTATATTTGTATTGTGATGAAGAACAATGAACAACGAGCAAGAGGCCAAGAAGAAGAAGAATAAATGGCGAAAGAGAGAGAAGCAAAGAAGCACGAGCAGTAGTAGTAGAGAAGCAAAGAAGCCTTAAAGTCTGAAACCAACAATGGAGGTAGAGAGGCAGAGAGAGAGATGGAGACAGCTGGGAAATATATTACGTTTTATGTTAAGAATAAGAGATACGGCTAATAGGTTAGGTTAGGTTAGGTTAGGTTAGGTTAGGTTAGGTTAGGTAATTAGGTTTATTAATTATTATATATATATTTTTAAATAATATATTAAATATATCGGATCGGATCGGATCGGATTATACGGATTTGAATATTTCTAATCCAAATCCGAGCAGATTGATAAAATCCAATCCGACTTCGGATCGAAACCACTCAATTTTATCGGATTTTTTGAATTTCTCGGATTGATCAGATATTTTGCTCATCCTTAGTTTAAATTATGAAAAATTCCATATATCCCAACCTTTACAAGTCGGGATTCAGTGTCCCACCGATTATAGAATTATTTTTTTTATTACTTATTTTTTCATTAAAAGCTAAATTAATCATAATAAATTTCCAGTATCAAGAAACTCATAACCCAATAAAACTCAAGTAGATTGATAAGTTATAAATGGGTTACTAAACTCAGATCATAAGTTTAAATTTTTAAGATAATTGGAGTTTGGATTTTTATTATTATTTCAAAACAATAAGATCTTAGAATTAAATCCATATGACAATTCTCAATATCAATTAAAATTTTGAGATTTGATAGGCTTTATAAAAAGATAAAGAAACTCACTCTTAAGGAAAAATTAAGTGATAGATCTTTGTAACAACAAAGTAGCACATACTTGATAAAAGTATTAAGATATAATGAGGTAAACCCATGTAGAACTTCTATCTATGTGGTAATATCCTTGGGTTGTTCATGGAAATCACTCGGCAAAAAAAATACCCACTAAGTAATAAAATAATTACAACCTTGACAGAAATAAAACTACGAATACCTCTATCAGTCGAGACCTCTGTCCAAATTACCTATTACTACCTTCGATTGTTTCCTCCGTAGGAACTTGATCCAATATATGAATCCGAATTTTATCTAAAGCCAACACCACTTGATGTGGTATAATCGATAATGTGAAGTGAACAAACAAATGTGAGACCAGCCTCAATCACTAACTACCAATAACCACCACAAGAAAAACTTCAACCACAAACCATAAATCATCTACGTGGGAAACATATTCAACCACATATCACACATAGCCATAAATTTGAGAACTCACCAAAACAAGCCAACCTAATCTTATAAAGTCGTTCTCATATAGAAAGTAAAATAGTCAAGTGCTCTCATCACTTAAGCACTTTATTTTACCCACAATAATATAGCACAAATATTTAAACACTCTTAAAGTAATTTGTGAATCAAAAGCAATTTTAAAAAAAAATTGACAAAGTTTCAGTGCATAAAAGATGGGTAAGAAGATCCACATAAAGGGGTATTTATAGAAGGAACTAGCCACCAATGGCCACCCTTGTCGAAGCTTTATCGAGGGTGATTGATAGGAATTGTGTGGAATGAATACGTAAGTATACATGTCGCAATAAGTAATATAATGATAAAAAAAGTCATTCTCATAAATATTATAATATTAGAAACTAACTTTAATACTAAAAAAGTAAAAATCAATTTTTTTGTGTTTTTATCTTTTACAGTAATTAATTAACTTAGAATTGAAACTTAAGAAGATATATGAGAAAATATCTAGGAATACTTAATCTCCTAATTTTCTAAATAAGTGAATCACTAAAATCCTCCAATATAATTATCAATCAATTACATGATCAATTGAATCTAACCTAACATGTATTTATCTCTCAAGTAAACTACACACCATATAGTAATTAACCTAATCACACTCTCATGTCAATTAAATTGCATACTACTCATTAAGTTCATCAATTATGAATCATAAACATAAGAATCATATATCTTTGCCTAGAAACTATGCATGTTATTTAATCAAGACAAACAATAAATAATTTTTCAAATCTATTTAGTTACTTCTATAGATCAATTGTTGTTCAAATAATTAATAACATAAAAATTATATTAAATTATGTAATTAAATTGAAATCATAATTGAGGTAAAATATTAGATCATCACATATAAAAAATTGAATTCATAAGACCCCTAGATTAATAAATTAACTAGACATAATTTTGTTCATAAAACTCTTATTTTTCATAAAGAAAGACATAAAAATTGATAAAGAAAGGAGAAGAAGAATAAATACAATCAATCTCTTGAATTGTAGCACCAATATCCTCTTGAATCTCCACCAAAATTGTATCTTCTTTAGAATTTTTCTATATTTTCTCTCTTCTTGGCAACAAAAACTAATAAAAAATATGTTAATTTCATCTCATTATGTTTTTTTTTTTTGGAATTTAGTGGGTTAAAATAGGCTTAGATGGAATTTGAACCATCAAATCACTTTAGATCAAAGGTTGAGATGAAAAAAAAGGAAAATTAATAACATTGGCCAATAGGAATGTGATAAATGGCACGAGAGATTCACTGGGTGAAACAACACTCGACGTGTGGTAGGGTGGACTGGTCGTGGTCAATGCACACTGAGTTAGTGCCATATGACGGTCTATGATTCGTGAATAATGATTACTTAGCACCCCAATGGAACGAACAAATGAATCATATGATGACAGGTGGCATGCCCGTTGACCGTGTGGTCGAAATCAAAACGAACTTCGTGTCAACACATGGTAAGGCCTGCATCACTTAGTATATACGACGTGCTTTGATTAGCCTTCTTTGTGTATGTGGAATCCATGTGGTTAAAACTGATAAGCTTCTCTACTTACGTGGCATTCAAGTAGCATCTTCTGATTGGTTCTACATAAAAAAAAATCATAAAAATCCAAACAAATTTACAAAAAATATATATTCACCTCTTTTCACTAAAAATTTTATATTTTAATATTTTTTTAACCCTAAAAGTACTACTTATTGAATAAAACAAACAAAGATTAAGAAAAAAATTGCATTAATGACTATACTTTCATAGAGTCATTACACTGGGGAAAAAATTGAAATGAATGCCCTATCGACATGTGGTAAGGCCTACATCACCTGATACCCCACGATGCGCTTCGATTGGCCCTCTTTGCTTGCGTGGCATCCACATGACGTCTTTTGATTAGTCTTGTATAAAAAAATATAAAAATTTCGATAAATATATTATCACCCATTTTCACTAAAAAATTCATATTTTAATATTTTTAATCCCAAAATATTACCTATTGAATAAAACAAATAAATATTAAGTATAAAAATACATTAACGACTCTACTTTTATAGAATCATTAGAGGGTTCTCATCGAGGTGCCAAAAATCTTATTTTTTCAATCCAAAAATTGACGAGTAATTTTCATAAATATTCACACACGAATCGAGCCAAAATCCACCACTTATGGCCTAACATACATATTAAGAAACCAACAATATAGTATGTGTATGACATGCTTTCAATTACAATGTGTGTATATTACTTAACTATAATAAATAAACTCATACAAAGAAAAACATAAACACTAAATAAAATAAATAAATTCTATATTTTGAACACTAAAAACCATCACAAAGAACATTAAGACTTCAAAGTTTATAAAAACTTTTATCACTATCCAAGTAGCGAATAAATCAAATTCATAAATCGTGCAGCTATAATATATATATCAAAGACCTTTCATATTGCATTCATTAAAACTGCAATTTAATTTAGTCAACTGCACTTTTGACAAAAGAGTTTAAATCATAATAACAATTAGGTATAATTATACAATATTTGTTTTATTCTTACTCTTAATTAAAAATTAATATGTTAGTATCAATATTTTCCTTCAATGTATTATCTGATTATTTCTTATTTTCAATATTTTCATAAAAAAATTGAAAAAGGTAAAATATATGTTATTTTATTCAATTTCTTATCACGTTTGATGATGATGATGATTATTATTATTATTATTATTATTATTATTATTATTATTATTATTATTATTATTATTAAAAAAATTATGATTACCTTTATTTCAAATTTAATTAAAATAAAAAATTTAATAATTTCATTGATATGACTATTCATATCTATAATATTGTGATAGAGAGAAATTCTTCTATTCTACTTTATGTATCATGTAAATAATTTAAGGAGAGATGTAAAAAAAATATTAAGATAAATAAAAAAAGTTGGTTATAATTATCCAAATATATTGAAATAACATCTTAACTGATGATACATATTGTGAGATAAATAAAAGGTCAGATGTGAATTTGTTTCATGAAATAAATTAAGTCTTATAATTATCATAATTTATAAGTCCAATAATAACTACTATTAGAACATAAAATTGATATCCAGATAAAATTGCATATTAATAGTTGAAATCATACTAATTTTATTATAGTCATGTTGTTATATGTTATAAAATTATATTAAAACTTTTCAAAATTATAAAGTATATGAAATATCACATGCTAGAAAAGATATGTATTATTATTATTATTATTATTATTATTACTACATAAAAATTCAAAAATCATTACAAATCGTTCAACCAAATATATTATAATTTATATTGATTTATAAAATTTGTTCTTAGTAATTTTCTTAAATATATAAACTTATAAATTATGTTTCAATCATTTAAATTTGAATAATTATCTTGTAATTAACCACTACATTTTAATATTTAGTTATAAAAATTAGTTAACAAACTTTGTTTACTATATCAAAAATTTAAAACTATGACATGTCATTATTTAAATTAAATATAACATGCAGTTCTTAATTACAACGCACATATTATTAATCAGTTTTAATAAACTTAGTGACTAACTTATTACCACTCCAATTTAAAGAAATTTCCATGTTATTTCATTTTCTGGGCCAACCCAATATTTATTTCTTCCAAAAGATACGTTGCCATCTGATTACAAAAGTACATAAGATGATATTTCTAGGAACCAAATGGAGACCAAATCAAAGACCGTTCTTTATACTGATGCTCCTTTGAATAATGATATATACCATCTTTTATATATAAAATTATAATTGATTAAAGTATAAATCAAATAATAAATATAATACAAAATTTAATGATATATGTTCAATCAAATAGCATTTTTCCTATCTTTATCACCCTTCTTTCTTTATCTTCAAGTGAGGGTACATAAAGGGCTATTGATGTGGGATGAATCATAGGCAATGTCTTTGAATTGATGAACATTGACAAACCAAATAAGGGAACCATGTGATCTTGGCTTGGTTTACGGTGGCAATTTCTTTCACTCCAATACCCCATTTAGTTTAGGGCATTTGGTGGGGCACTTTCTTTCGCCCCATTATGCAATTCTTCAAACAATCATTTTCAGTCTTCTTAATTATGTTGTTTGTCCTATTATATTTATTAGATTAAGTGTATTAAGTCTGATTTTTTTATAAATGGGGTAATTTAATAATTTTTTATTTACTCGTCACTTTATTTTTAAAAAATGAATAAATTAACTTCAGATTATATTATTATATTCAATATAGAAAAAAAAAATAGAATTCTTGGAAGCTAACTAATTTCTTTCATTTTCTACCTTTTTTTTAAATATTATTTTTAACACAAATATCTCATATTATATATAATTTTTTTAACAAAAACAATTTCATAAAACTACATAAATTTATATGTTAAAAAAAATGAAACCAAATGAAAGAAATTGATTAATTTTCAACAAGGTTATTTATCATAAGGGCATTTTTTTTAATTTAAATATACCTGTTAGAAACTTAGGTCTAACTTAACCCAATAAGATCTCATTAAGTTAAGGATTGTCCAAGCTTATAAGCAGCTTTGATGCTTTATTCCTAGTCGATGTGGGACAAAGATACTTAACAGTCCCCCTCCACACGGCGGACAAAGGTGGACATTAGCACCACAGTGAGACTGTGGTAGAGCCCAATTAGGTCCAATCACATAGAGACTAGGCCCAACTCTGATACCATGTTAGAAACTTAGGCCTAACTTAACCCAATAAGATCTCATTAAGTTAAGGATTGCCCAAGCTTATAAGTAGCTTTATTGTTTTATTCCTAGTCGATGTGGGATAAGGATACTTAACAATAACAATATAAATTTAAATAAATTTATTTATTTTTAAAATTAAAATAAATTAAGATAAAGGCACTCAGAAAGAAAATAAATAAAGTTATCTATTTCGGGAGAAAGAAAAATATTTAGGTGCGCTTCATACTTATGGTACCCATAAATTTGTGATGCAACCTACTTTGATTGATATCTCTTTCTACGGAAGGAAGGAGGACAAAAATTGCTTTGATTGATATTAAGAATAGGCACATGTACGTACATATGGAGACGATTTTTAAAATAATTGTCTCTAAACTGAATTATAAAATTTATACTTGAAAACCATTATAATTTAGAAATAGTTTTTTACCTGCGAATAACGGTTCAAAATGATTATTAAAAAAATACTAAAAAATCATTTTTTCAAACGTTTTAAAAAATATCAAAAACTACAACTTAATTTAAAACTAAAAAGAACATATAATATTACCAAAATCTCAAGCATTATTTACATAAAAAAACCAATCCATTAAATTAATTAAATTTTTGATATTGATGTTTCCTTCCTCGTTTATAAATTTACCTCCAACTCAATTTTACTGAATAAAAAAATAATAAAAATAACTCTTCTTTCACTAGGCCACATAAAGGTTATTGAATTTATTCAACAAGAAGAATATGATGAATCAAAGGCACTAGGTAATTAATTATAAAAAAACAATTCACAATTTTTGTAACCTATATCCTTCTTATTCGATACAAGGAAAAAATTGGTTGAAAAGTCTATCATTAGGCCTGTTGTTATACATTTGCCATGAAAATCATGCCCACATTGAAGCGTTCCAAGATCTTCTCCTTCATTATATTCCTCCTACGTAAATGGGCAGAAAAAAAATTCAAGCTATGAAAAAATAAAGGTACAATTAACGTGCAATACATATATCTTCATAGGGTTGTTACTTGAACCAATAACTTCTT
Source organism: Hippophae gyantsensis (assembly GCA_030763125.1). NCBI lineage: Eukaryota > Viridiplantae > Streptophyta > Magnoliopsida > Rosales > Elaeagnaceae > Hippophae > Hippophae gyantsensis. Next base: position 16,170,510 of record CM061038.1, on the reverse strand, counting down.
GTGATTCAAACCATAAAATATAGTTTATTCACTTGGTCTTGTGCTCACATTTCCAATACACTCTTCCAAAGCCAACAACTCCTACAATTTTAGATATAGGTTTTGATTTAACAGAAGCTCATGAGCACTAAAAAAGAATTAACATCATTAAATTACTCATTTTTTACCTCATAATACATATTATCAACATCCAATCGCATATCCCTATGTCGATCATGCATATCAACGACCCCGAAAAACATCTACTGGTCTAAAATCATAACATCCTGAAAGGAAAAAATTTAAATAACAAATAAAATATTTGACCATAAAAAATAATTGATATTTGATGCTACTATTAAATGAAAATTTTAACTTTATAGGAGAATTTTAATGATATTAAACTAGAGAGTGAAATGTTTTCCATGAACCATTTTCTAATGACAGTGAAATAAGAAAGAAAAAGATTTGACAAAGATCAATGAGTTTGGATAAGAAAGGTGTAGTTCTCAATTCTTAACTCCTGTTATGTACCATGTTTAAACAACAGTAATTTCTAAAGCCCCTTCATGATCACATTCAATCAATAGCTTTAGGTATCAAAGATATCCAAACTCATGTGTTAACGGTGAGTAGGTATAAGATTTTAACTCATTTTTTTCTAAAAACACAAAAAAATCCCAAATGCACCCATAATCATAATCAATAATCATAGCTTAAATGGTCAATAAACCTAACATTATATTGCATCCTACTTCCCAACAACTATGAACATGGACCAAATATAGCCAATCTAAACCATTATATTGAAAAAAAATGTGATTCCATTCCGGTGCTTCATTATTAAGAAGGCATGTACATAAATTTAACCTCAAATCTCAAGATTTCACCCCTACGCATGTTTTACCAGTAATTATGACCTATGTTTTACCAACTAGACAAGGAAACACTTTATGTATCTATCTGATGAGACAATGAAGAAACTTTATGTATCTACCTGATGAGATCATAAAAATAAGAAGTTGAGAAAGATCGTAGAAGTGAACGAGAAAAGAACTAACCAGGGGGAAAAGCAAGAGATGCAGATGACAGAAGTAGAGACGAGGACTACAAATGTAGATATGAGGATGACGATTTGAAGACACACGTAAAATGGCAAAGGGCAGAGTTGAAAGCGACAGCGAGAAAGGGCAAGAGCAACAAAGATATTGAATTTTCAAATCTCTTTTTAGGCTTTTTCGTTTATATAGATGTGCAAAAAACCCTAAATCCCTAATTAATATATAATTTAATTTTATAAATATATAAATCAATTAAATAAATATAATTAATTTTAGATATGGACGGTACGATTATCAATATAATTGTACTCAAACCGTACCCATTTTTTCATGTTCAGTTTTTACTCAAAATTGTACCCGTCCTTGAAATTTATCGGATAAAAATTGAATCGCTAGTATGCAATAGAGATATAGAATTTATAAATCTCTTATCATGCTCTTTTGTTTATATACCAGCACAAAAAACCCTAAATTCCTAATTAATATATAATTTAATTTAATAAATATATAAATTAATTAAATAAATATAATTAATTTCGGGTACAAGAATGTACGGTTATCAGTATAATTGTACTCGAACCGTACCCGTTGTTTCATGTTTGGTTTTTACCCAAAACTGTACTCATCTCTTAAATTTATCTATAAAAACCAAACCGTCGGTATGAATACCTGTAAATAATCGAACCCAAAGTATTTTTGCCATTCCAAATTGATACTTTATTTTTTTAATTAATAGTCAGTTAGATGTGATCATTTTGTTCTTTTATTAGATAATTTTTCTTGGACTTATTCCCTACTCATAATCAACTTTATTGTTCTCTATTACATTGGTCGAGTGAAATATTTTTTCTTTTTATGAATAAAAATAAAAAACTATATCGAAATCCAAACTTCACATCATCTCTAATTGAAAAGTCTAATTTTTGAACTTTTTTATAATTTTGTTTTAAAATAATACATACACACTTATACAACTACACGTGTATTTAAATTGGCAGAGTTCAAATTCACGTGATCGCCAATCTGGTTTTTATTCAATGGGTTTGTAGGGAACAAGACCAACTCTACTAACAAATGACACTACAAATCATTTGTAGTCTAGAGAAACTGAATCCTTCATTCAATTAGAACTTTGGCTATTATATATCCTTACAAAAAATGTTAAAAACATCCCACGATCCACATTAATAGGATCATGGCAACATGCATAGGAAATAGTCTAGTGAAGAACAAATCTTCCTACATAAAAGGGATAATCCTAACTGATCCTATCTCTATGGGAACACTAATAGACTTATCAATCCCTCTCTTAAACTTACTGTCATCAAATAGTTAGTTTATGCTACTAATCTCACAAACCAGCATACTTCGAAGTCTTTGGAAAACATCAACCTTTAATGGCTTAGTCATTATGTTTGCCACCTGATCCTTGCTCCCACAATGAATTAAAGCAATGGAACCCTTCTTTGCAAGATTCCACAGAAAGTGATACCTCATATCAATATGCTTATTGTGATCATGCATTAGATGGTTCTTTGACAACTTAATGGTTAAACTATTATCACATCTAATTTGAGTACAAGTCTCATTACTGTACTCAAGTTCCTTCAGCACTCTCTTCATTCATATTGTTTGACATACACACACTACAATTGCTATAAATTTAGCTTCTATGGTAGATAGTGTAACAATAGGCTGCTTCTTTGAGCTCCAAGTCACAGCATCTGAACTTAGCTAGAATACATAACCACTTGTACTCTTCCTATCTCTCATATCTCCTACATAATCACTATCTGTGAAAGCAAAAAATCCATCATCCCCACCTTTATTGTAATGAATACCATAGTTCATCATCCCTTTTAAATATCGAAGAGCGCTCTTTGTAACCTGTAGGTAAAGCTTGGTTGGTTTTGCCATAAATCTACTTATGAGACTGGAGACAAACATCATGTCTAGTCTTATGGTAGTAAGATACATCAAGCTTCCTACCAATTGCTTGAATTATGTCTCATCTATAGTAATTCCATTCTCATCCTTAATGATCTTGAAGCCTAGGACAATTGAACTACTCAATTCATTGCTTTCCAACATTCCAAATCTCTTTAGAACCTCCGGGGCATATTTGTTTTATGTATGAAAATGCCATCTCTTCTATGAAGTACTTCAATGCCAAGAAAAAACCCTACGCTTTCCAAATCAGTTATATCAAATTTTCTCAACATGGACTTCTTGAATTCACACATCATGACTTCATCATTTCTAGTAAAAATTAAATCATCAACATAAATAATTACAATGATGATTTTTCTTGCTCCATTCTTCTTTATAAACAGATTTTTTGCACTGTCACATTTATGAAAGCCTTCCTTGATAAATTGTGCCTTAATTCGACTGAACCAAGCTCATGGAGCTTATTTTAATATGTGTAATGCTTTGTGTAGCTTGTAGACCAAATGCTCCCTTCCTTTCTTCTCATAACCCCTTGGTTGCTCAATGTAAACCTCTTCACTCAGCTCTCTATGCAGGAATACTGACTTGACATCTAATTGAAAAAATCCTCCAACCTTTTTGTGCTACCAAGGCAATGATCATCCTCATGGTGTCTATCCTTGCCACTAGTGCAAAGACCTCTATGTAGTCTATGACGTACTTTTGTGAGTAGCCTTTGGCTACTAGACTTGCTTTGTGCTTATCAATCTTTCCATACTCGTTGTACTTGGTCTTGTATAGCCATTTAACACCAATCTTTTTAGCTCCAATAGGTAACTCACTTCAAGAGCATGCTTTATTCTTTTTAATGGAGTTGATCTCATTTTCCATAACTTGCCTCCATTTCTTTTCTTTTACTGCGTCTTTAAAATAGAGAGGGTCTTCAGTTGGCATGATTCAAACCATATGTTCCTCATCGCCACTTAACCCTTCTCTAGTGACATAGTCTCTTAATTAAGAGGGAGGATGTCTTACTCTTTTTCCATAAACCCTCCCTTCATCCTCACCAAGTTCATTAGAACTTCTTTCTTCACAATCCTATATTTCTTCACTACCTTCTCCCACATTTATTTCTTCTCTAAGCCTAATTCCATTTTCATTGTCATTCACCCTTTCTTTTCCCTCACTATTTTCTGCATTTTCTCCCCATTCTAAGTCTAACAAGATCTCTTCCTCATAACTCACATCCCAATCCCACTATTTTTCTTCATAAAAAATAATATCCCTATTCACAACAATTTTCTTAGCTATTGGGTCAAACATTCTATATCCCTTGGACTCTTTACTAACTCCCAATAGAACAGAAGGAAACTTTTATCATCTAACTTACTTCGCTTGGCATCGAGAACATGAACATGAGCTAAACTTTCATAGACACAAAAATGCTCAACTGAGGGTTTTACTCCACTCCATGCTTCTTATGGAGTAATATCCTTCACTACTAATGTGGGACATCTATTTTGAACATAGATAGCCCAGTTTACTACCTCTAGGAAAAATGTTTTTGGAAGCTTCTTATCAGACAACATAGATCGAACCATACTCAAAATAGTTCGATTTTTCCTTTCAGCCACCACATTTTGTTGTGGAATGTAAGCAGTGGTTAGTTGTCTCTTAATTCCATTTTCTTTGCAAAAATCAGTGAATTCAGTTGAGGTGAATTCACCCCTTCTATCTATGCGTAGACACTTGACACTCAGCACTTTCTCCCTTTCTACCATGCTTTTGAAAGACTAGAAGCAAATCAGTACCTCACTTTTTATTGCCAACAAGTACACCCATGTTTTAAGACTAAAATCATCAATAAATCATAAGTATACCTCTTTACACTATTCAATATAGGAAAAATGGGCCCACAAATGTTTGTATGAATAAGCTCCAAAGGTTGACTTACTCTCCATGTACTCTTTGTTGGCATGACATTACGATGTTGTTTTTTACGAATGTAGTCTGTGTATGTGGTATTTGAGGTTTGAAGTTGAGGAATTCCATGAACCATCCCTTTGTGTTACAAGATTCTCAATCCTTTGTGACTTAGGTGACCATATCTTCGATGCCAAAGATAAAGGAGATCCTGTGAGCTTGTGTGAAGACACTTTTCTGGTTGATCATTTATAGAGATTAGAGTATGAGCTAGCAATATAAACATCCTATTTTTTCTCATTTCAGTCTGAATAATTAAGCCCTTAGTCGGATGTTATATTTTGCAAACTCCTTCTTGAAATAATATAGCCAAGCCTCTTTCTTGAAGTTGTCTTATGCTCAAGAGGTTGTTTTTGAGCTTTGTAATATAGTACACGTCATGGATGACATGGTTGATTCCATTTAAAAATAGCTTGACACTTCCTTTGCCAATCACATTCATCCTACTATTGTTCTCCAATTTAATAGAATGAACAAAGCTCTCATCTAGGTGTGTGAACATACCCTGATTGCCACACATATGGTTAGAACATCATGAGTCAAGAAACCAAGCATCAATTTTTTCATGTGACTCAACATATGACATCAATAGCATATCATCTTCATTCATTTCTACATAATTAACCTCCTTATCCCATTTTGGACATTCATACTAGAAGTGTCCAAGATTTTGAAATTTGTAGCATTCCATCGTATTCTTATTGAATGCTTGACCTTTTCTTCCACATCCTTAGCCTCTATAATTGCTTCCTTCATGTCCTCGTCATCTAGAATTGCTTATACGCCTCTTAGTTTTGGTATCAATTGTTACCTTCAAAGCTTCCTCTACACTGCTACTTCTGTGAAACTATTGCTTATGTATAATGAGTGAGCTATGAAGCTCATCAATAATAATTGCATCCAAATCCCTAGATTTCTCAATTGAGCAAACTATATAATTAAATTTTTCTGTGAAGGATCGTAGGATTTTTTCACAGATTGTGACATCACTCAAGCTCTCCCCATATACTCTCATCTTGTTTGCTACTATCATGACTCTAGCAAAATATTTGGTGATTGTTTCACCAACCTTCATCTCAATGGTTTCAAAGTCTCTTCCTAGGGCTTGAAGAGTTGAGCGTTTCACTCATGCATCTCCTTTATATTTAGTCTTCATGGAATCCCAGATTTTTTTGGAGGTGTCTTTTTCCAAAATTGTCTCTAAGATACTCATATCAATCGCTTAAAAGAGGTAGTTTTTGGCTTTAAGATCCTTGAGTATCATTGCATCTTGCTCTCTCTATTATGTTTTTCATAGGGTTTACGCCCCCTTTGTTGGTTCTTCATACCCAATTTCAATCAACTCTCAATACTACTTACTTCAAGGAAATTTTCCATGAGCATACTCCAATGGTGATATTGACCATCAAAATGTGGATTGGAGGGCTACAAGAAGCTTCCTTCAAAAGTCATTGTTTTTCTCTTGCATTCTCTCCTTTGAAACTCACTCAAAAAGTTACCGTTTTTTGATTCTCAAGCCTCGGTGGTGGCTCTGATACCATTTCGTAGGGAATAAGAACAAATGAGACTACAAATCATTTGTAGTCTAGAGAAACTAAACTCCTTCATTCAATTAGAACTTTATCAAGGTTTCTATTCTTTAGTTGGGCATTGCCAGTGGAATTCGTTTCACATCACTTCCATCACCTTTTCATTAGCTGACGTGGGTGTGGTTCTCCTTATTGTATGCTCTATTTTTAGTTTTGTTTAGTTAGTTTTTATTACAATAATACATGGTTAGGTCTCTCCACGGAGCTAGTGGTGTTTCAGTTTTATGGGTGGTTTCTCTTTGTAGTTATTTTCCTACAATTTTATGATTATTTAAAAACTTATATATAATATAGTTTTTTTTGTTTATAATCTTTATAACCTGGTTAATTGATATTGTGTTTATTTTTTGAGGTACATATATTTGTTAAAATGTTTTATAAATTTTTTTTTATTTAATAAATCACTACGATTTTATTTTAATGTCCATAGTTATCGAATAATCATTCATTTGTTCACTATAGTTAAACATTAAAATGATTTACAATATAGAGTTACTATTTAAGGGTTCGTATACATTCTCTCACATAAATATTAAAGCTATATCAATTTGTTATAATTGACTTGTATATGGATTTAAAGTTGTATATGGTTTTAGAGTTGTTAGTTTGGGTAGTAACTTTATCTCATGTTCAATAGAGGCTTTATGCTCGTTATCAAAAAAACAAATTCACAAAAGAGCATATATTATTATACTATAAGATAATTAGTCTTTTTTACGTCGAAAATGTGAACTTTCTTCAATTGTTTTTTTGATTTTTTTCAAAAAAGTTAATTCTTTAAGTTTGGTTTTTCTAATATATCAGAACTAAAGCATGTTGAAAAACCTTACCAGACTTGGGTTTCAGACAAAGATATTAACATATTATATGGAGATGTGGAAAATTTTATGTACTTATTAATTTGAGAGGAAACTCTTAGATAAATATAAATCCATAAACATAAACTCCAATTACTACAAAAATCACTTTTTGAAACTATTATTTTTTTAGTCGCAATCCTGAAAATATCCCAAAGGATACACATTTTTGGAATAGTTAATATGTAAAATAACAACCATTCTATTTTTTGGAACAATTATAGACTTATTATATATATATATATATATATAATGCTCGAAGATACTTAGATAATGAGTATCAAAATCAATTTTTCTACTAATATGACCCGTCAAAGCATTCTACATCCTCAATTTATCAAGCTTCAAGGCAAAATTATTCCATCATTTAATTAATAAAAATTCATCATTATCTAAATACTGAATTATAAATATAACAACTTCATATCATAATGAATTATATATACATACATACATATACATATATATGATAAGTGTTAATTTATACATATTTTATGTATTGAATTCTACCACGCACATTTACATTTGTTCTATGTTCCAATAGTACTTTATTTGTTTATGTTATGGTATATAGGTATTTGGGACCAAAATGAGCAAAAATAAACAAAAATATGTATTTGGGATATAATCAATGGTACTCAATTAATCTAGCTTTGATCCAAGATCCTCGTATAAAAAGGTTGAAAGAATACTTACCATAGCTTGGTTGAGCTCTTTATATTAATCTACCAAAGTACTCATCAATTGTAACCCTAAAAATTGTGTAAAAGGGTATTTTTCAACCCTAAACATTACATCACACACATTGAATAATGGGAAATCAATTAAGAGTGCAAGATTGGCTCAAAATATACTATATATACATGATAATTAGGTCACAATACATACAAGATCAAAGACCGACAAGAACTCTACACAAATTTTAGAGATAGAAGTTGAATACGAAGTTTGAGATTGAAGTTCCATGATCACTCATTATCATCATAAGCTTCCTCTTCATTTATAGTTTATTTTGTAGAATTTATGTTTGTTTTGGTTACTGATATGGATAACTAAACACTTATATGCGATTAATTGTAATTTGAAACCCTAGATATTGATTCAATTTAAGTTTATGCTATGATTTAATTATGTTATATCTATTGAATTAGTGATAAGATATTCTTGAATGATTATGTAGCTTACTAGTTATTTATCTATTAGTATTTATTGCTAAATTATGATTTTAGTCTAAAATTACTAATTATTGTAATCTAAAATTAATAACATGATTTTCTAATCACACGTAGGCTCAATCACTTAGGTTAAAAAATTGTCACATGGATAAATTTTACTTAGTTTATTTATCTCTTTTAGAGCTTAAAGATTATGTTAAATTGAACATGTTGAATATTTTATTGGATTATTTAACAATTAGGTTTGAGTATTGATAGTGTTGTAGTCAACTATACTGTAAGGAATGATATGAAGTCTTCTACGATATAAAACTTTTAAAGCTAAAATTACAAATACAATAGGTTATAAATTACATCTCACAATAAGGAATTGAAAAGTAGTTCAATTATAGTTTAATCATTTGAACCAAAATCTAGGATAAAGATGGTCCTTTAGTCGCATGCTAGCTTTTTATTGATTTTGATTTGTGAATTTTATCTTTATTTTAGTTAACATTATTTTCTATTTTTAAAATAAAACCAAAACCCCCTATTTATTATACTATTATTTTTTAATTACTAATATTTAATATTTTAATTGTTATTAATTCTTTACCAATAATGACCGTTGCTTCCATTTTACTAAAATTGACACATTCTGAAAAGTTCAAGTGAACATACTATTGTTGGTTGCTAACAAGAAAGTACATAGGTATGCAAAGTTCCTTAAGAAAATGTGCACCATTAAATACAAACTCAAAGACAATGAAGTGGAAAATGTGTGAAGAAAAGTGTTTGTTGTTCTTTAGAGAAAACTCTGGCCAAGTGTCGGGACTCAAATAGTTTCACCATTCTAGTAAGAATAGGTAACATTAGACTTTAAAAAACCATGCTAGACTTGGGTGCATTGGTTAATGTCATGTCTAATAATATTTATTCTTTACTAGATTTTGATCTTTTAAAAGAAATTGGTATTATTGTACAACTTGCAAACAGAATTAACACCTATCCTAAGGGTGTTGTTGAAGATCTCGTAGTACATGTTGATAAGATGGTATTTTCTAAAGATTTTATGTTTTAGACATGAGTGATGAATCTTACACCATATCCAATCCATTGTTGTTAGGGAGTCTATTTATGAAGATAGTTTACACCAAGTTTGATGTGCACAATGGTGAGCTCATCTTGGAAGCAAGGAAATCATATGCTTCAACATCTTAGAAGCAATAAAGCATCTGGATGACAGTACAGACAAATATGAATAATGACTAGCTATGTTGAGCTAACTATACTAATCCAAGAACTCAATAAAAGGCAATCCATCAGATTTAATTTGTCTTATCCTTTATCTTTATTTTTATATTATGTTATATACATGTATTACTTGAGAACAATATAGGAATTAAGTGTAGGGGAAAGAAACATTTGGTATCTTTAGTTAGTAGTTAAAGTTGCTTTAGCATGTAACAAAAATTTATTTATTAGTATTGACATATTACTAGGATTATGATCTAGAACTTGTGTAGAAAATATATGATATATATGATTCATGGCATCTATGATGATAAATGCTTAAAAATATGAGATATTGAATCAAGATGAATGTTAGTTAAAGCCTTGATATTATTCTTTATTGAAGGCATATTTTATGAATATCTAGCTCAAAAAATGCATACAAATACGGTAGCTAAAATTATGATGTAATAATTTGTGTGTTTAAATTTGTAAAATGATAAGTTAATTTTCTTGAAATGTATGTGTAATTTCAATAAACATGATTAAATTGTTAGAATATTCTCTATATTTATCAAAGTGAATGATGATTGAATATTGTTTAAAAAATGATTAAAGAATTAGGATTAAACCCTAGCCAAATTATCTTACCCTTAATATTGTTGCTCTCAAGAGAATAATTTCTTTAGTTAGACAATTTAAGCTTACATAAATTGTTTGTTTTTATCCTATCATAATACTTTTAAACTAAACGTGTTGGTCATACCCTATAATTCAAAGATACATGAAGCTATTTAAAAAAGAATAATTCTAAGAAGGGTGCTAAATTGTTATTTAAAGGTATCATATGATTAACATTGTAAAAGCTCCGAACACAAATATAACAACCTATAACTTATAAAATTAAGGTCCCATTTAAAAAAAATAGAAAAACACATAAACTTACAAGAAAAAAAAAATAAAAAAATAAAATAAGGATTATGTGTTTTGGAATAACCAAAAAGTATGAGAATATTTGGAATGAAGTGAAAGTCCAAAATAATGATATTAGAACATGTTTTGTATACTAGTAAATCTTACTATAGTACTCCTTTTAGGTCTCGCTCTCTAACTTCACGAAGCTTTGAACTTTTGAATTCCCTTATTTGTTGTTTCAATGAACCATTGTCCCTTAGCTCAATACAATCAAATTAAATAACTTGTAATTTTTAAAATGCATCCAGTGAAGATGCAACTTTAATAAAAATTCTATGTTGTCTTATATAACTTCAGAAATATGGTGATATTTTATAAGAATATACATGGCTTTAAATTCTATGTTTTAATTGTTATTTATAAGGTTGCTTCACACACCCACTCTGAGTTAGTTATTATGGAGAGTATTAGTGATGAGTATTTAAAAAATACTAAAATTATCATGATTTAATGTAATTTAATTGATTAAATAGATTTATATTTGTATGATTTATCATATTTTTATATAAACTTATCTTTTTGAAATTATGGATATTTTTATTGTTTTTAAAGTATTTTCATTCAAAAATAACTTAAAGAATCAAAGAAAAATATTCAAGTTAATACATCACAAATATATTAAGAAATAAATAAGAAAAAGTAAAAAAATTAAACAAAATTAAACAAAATTAAACAAAATGGATCAAAATAGTCAAAAATATCAACGTGCAACCAGTACACTCCCAAGCTGAGTCTCGTGCGTGCACATCCCATGTCCAAACCTATTTTGCACGCACCGACCCTCGTTTGTCACAAATATTGCCTCTCACATGCGTGCTAACCTGTCCAAACACGTCCAAAATAAGTTTTTGAAATATTTTTTCACATTTTTTAACATTTTCCTCATCTATAAAATAATCTTCTCCCCCATTGTAAAATTTATCCCTCAAATTCTTAAAAATCACAAAAATCACAAACTTCTCTCTTTTTCTCTCTAGAAAGATTTCTTTTTTTTAATTTTTAAGTTTTAAAGTTCTTCTGTTTTTGAGAAGAACTAGTTATGTTTTTGTAGATTTTGATTTTTTGATTAAATAAACGAAAATTCAAATTCATTTGGAGGTTTTCCAACAACAGAATTAGTATCGAAGTTCTATAAGGATTATTTTGAGGCATAATTTTAAAATGAATACTTTATAGTTATTTTTTTTATGTTTTATTCTTATATGTTATGTTTAATTTGTCTGTGATTAAATTTAACATAATTGACTATTTGTAAATATGATATAATAATAATGTTGTTATGCTTGCAAAATATTAAATAGGTAAAACATTTCTATAAAATAAATTGATTTTGTTTTTATTCAATATTTTATATTAATGATTTTAGAGAGAAATATATTATTTTCATTACAAACTTAAATTTGAAAATTTGATTATAAGGTTTAATTATTTTATCTGATTTAGAGTAGTGCTATTTTATTTGTTGGTACAATTGCCCAGTAGTTAGAGTAAAACTCTATTTCAAAAGATTTTTATAAGAACTATCATTTGGAAATTTATTGATGACATATTTTCAGTAATGGTTTTAATTTAGACACCTTGAATAAAATCTAATTAACTGACTTCGCCTAAAGGTGTGATAAGATGGTTTTTTATATTCTTAAAAATAAAGCTGAAATTTAATACTTAATTAATTAATATATCATGCCTAAGGATATTAGTTAATTAATATTAAACAAAAGAATTTGAGCTCCATCTAATAACACTTTCATACTAAAAAGAAAAAAATCAACAAATATTAATTTATATCTTTAATAACCTAAATAATATGAGCAAACATAATTAATTTAATTATTATATTCATAAATACTTCATATGAATGATAAAAAAATTACATTATTGTTTATTGAATCCATATCTATGTTTATTTTTATGTCATTAAATTAGGAAACAAAAATTAAAATATCATGACAAGATGTTTATAATTTGATTTTGTTTTTAAAAATTTGAATAATAAATTAAAAATTACGTATATTCCTTCCTTAGATCGACCTTGGGAGTATACTTGTCATTTTCTTTAAAATGATTCGTATACTTGCGAGAGTTTTACAAATATAAAACCAAAGTATCCCCAAGATCGATATTGCTAACCTGATGCGGTTTTATCTCATCAGTTAGGAAAAAAATATTTATAGACTCCTCCTAATCTTTTTTAGTTTTGGAAAGTAATGTAACTAAGCCCCTAATATGAAGTACCATAAAGCTTCTTTGTGTAGTCTAATTATGATTTTTCTTTAGGACTAGTAAAAAGTAAATGTGAGAGAATTTTATAGATGATAATTTATACATATTTTACGAATTGAATTCTATTGCATTTAAACTTATTTTCTATACTCATCGTACTTTATTTATTTATTTTGTATCTTAGAGGTATTCGGGAATGAAATGAGTAAAAATGTGTATTTAGAGTGTAATCTATCAATTGAGAACCCTTATATCAAAATGTTTGAACATGAAAAACAAGATTAATTATCATTTTATCATTATTAAATACTAATATTTTAATGCATTATAATAACTTGATAAAGAAAATAATAATATAATATTATAATTATTAAAACAATATAATTTATTCTTAATTGATCTCTTTTTTAAACACAAATTCCAATCTAAGTGATCAAATAATGTTAATTGCCTAATCTATAAGACTTTTTTTTTAATTTTTCTCTAAATTATAATACAAATGTATAAAGTTTCGAGAAATAGAAAAGAGAAGATAATTTTCTTCCTTACCTTTCTGCGTCTTATTAAAACAAGTATCCTATTTTTTATTTCTATTTTAATGTCCTTATTCTTATCTCTAACTAAAATATCTTGTAGAAATATACTCGAGTAATTTGACAACTCTAAGGACATGTTTGTTTAATTAATTTTGTTTTTAAGTTTGAGTTATTAAACTCAAGTTTTTAAAATGAATGTTGTTTAGTAATTGATTTTATTTTTAAATTCAAAATCATGTTGGAAATCAATTTCGTTTTCACAAATACATATTTTTTATTGTTTTAAAAAAAATTAAAAATTATATTTCAAATTTTAGTTTTTTTTAATTAGACAACTTTACTTGTTTTTTTATTATGACATAAGGATATATTTGTACGATGATAATATGAATAACAATGAGAATAATTCAGTATATTCATATCTTTATTTTAACTATTAATCTAAAATGAAAGATAAAACATTTAAAGAGTAGAAGAGATATTCATTTCTCTCACATCTTTTAAAAATATACTAAAATAATTTATTTTACTCACATATTTGTATAATTATCTATTATTTATCTTATTTTATCTGATTTAAAAATAAAAAAAATCTTATTTTTTATTTGTATTTATTTATAATTTTATAATTTTTACTTTAATATTTATTATTATTTTGATTTCATTGTTCAAACAAATATAATAATAGTAATATTATTTTTATTGAATTACATTAGAAAAAAATTCCTTCATATAATTATTTTTCCATTACTTTTTATACTTTACAAACAAACATTACTTTGGAGTGCATGAAAAAAAAAAAAACTTTTTATCAAATGAATTTCTTTTCTTCTAAATGAATTAAAAAAGAAAAAAATTAGTTTCAAGCATTAAAATGAAAAAAAACCTCGTTACTAAAAATGAGTCGGTTACAAAATCCACGCATGCGTTCCAACGAAACTCAAATTTAAAGCCAAGTGCATCGCACAAATACAATTATGCGCCTCATCGCATACAATAATAACGGCATTTACTGCATGACGAAAGAAAAGTAGTATTTACTGAGCATGATACATGATACATGATACATGATCAACGGCTTGAAATTCGAATTTGGAAAGTTCAAAAATAGAATATCAATTCTATATATAATATTTATGTAAAAATTATAAATAAATTAATAAATATTATTTAAAATAAACTAATAAAAATATCATTAAATTATATAAATATTATAAATATATCATATAATTTTATTAAGTAATAAAAATAATATTAAAATATAATTAGTGATATAAATGTACTTTATTTTTCGGTTATTATGTTATATTTTATGTGATAGATTTGTATAATTAATAAAAACTTTTATAATAAATTTATACCATTAATAGAAAATTTAGTTATAAATTTATACAATAATAAAAAAATTAATGATAAATTTATCACAACAATAATAAATTTATACCGTTAATAATACATAAGTATTATTTTTGTTACAAATATTTATAATATTTATATGTAGAAATTATGTATAAATAATACTTAATTTTGTTTTAATTTTTATATATACAATATATATATATATAACTAAAAATAATATATAATATTTTAAATAAATTAATGATTCTATCCTTATAAATATTCATTCAATAATTATATACATGTATATATATAATAAAAAATAATATATAATACTATTAAATATAATAATGGCTCTACTTACCTATAAAATATTCACGGAGTAAATGGTATTGAAATTTGTGTTGTATGTATTTAATGAGCAATGATATTGATATAATTTTTTGTTATTATTACCCTAAAATATAAAAAATATATATTATACATTTATCATATAGTACAAATTTAAATACCGTTATCAATTATCATTTTCAATTCTTTATTTTACATATCAATTATCATTATCAACACTTTTGAGTAATAGTGTCCAGTATTAGCAATAAAAAAGGTATATTTAGTATCATTTTATTTGCACAAATTTAATATATTAATTATATTAATAATATTAATTTAAATT
Source organism: Hippophae gyantsensis (assembly GCA_030763125.1). Taxonomy (NCBI): domain Eukaryota; kingdom Viridiplantae; phylum Streptophyta; class Magnoliopsida; order Rosales; family Elaeagnaceae; genus Hippophae; species Hippophae gyantsensis. Next base: position 16,154,977 of record CM061038.1, on the reverse strand, counting down.
AATGTCATATAATTATTTTATTATTATATTTAAATTTATAAATATTTTAATTAATTTGATTCAATTTTAATGATTTGAATTACTTTAATTTTTATTTTTTTCAACTTTTTGATTATTTTTTCTAAACATGTAAAATATCTAGACTAGTAAATATTCGATTCATATAATTTTCATTTTTCCGCAAAAAGTTTGATAAGAATAAAACTGATAAAATATAATTAAAATATTTAATAATATCAAGTTAATTAATATTAAAAATCTATACTATTAATATTCAATTCAATATAATTTTTATTCATTTGCAAAAAGTTTGATAAGAATAAAACTAATAAAAACTAATTAAAATATTTAAAAATATTAAGATATTAAAAAAATTAATTAATATATTATATTTATAAAAGTATAGTAATTAAATATATGCGATTAATAACATACAAGTGGTCGTGAGACTTTGATGAGCTCAGGATTAGAAACATGCACGCTCGTGAATAACCCCTTATAAAAGGATCTACATACCCTGTCCTTTCTCATCATCTTAAGGCGAGCCATTTTTTCTCTCATTGCTCTCTCTCTCTCGACTTTTTCTCTATAGACAATCTTCATTTTCGATGCTCTCTTTCATTTCCTAAAACATCTCTTTCTTTGTTCTTAGTTTTTAGTTTTCACATGAATTTCAGCACCTTCTCCCACTTGGACTTTTGAAATAGAAGAGAAAGAGAAAAAGAAAAGAAAAAAAAGACTCCCTGAAACCGTCCTTCACTTGTTGTTTTCTTCTTTCAATCTCGGTTCATCTCAAAATTATTTTCTTTCTAGCAAATTTGTCTGTTATACAGAAAATGTACAGGTGGGAGAAAACAATGAGAGAAGAAAGATACAAATATGAGAAGGAAAACCCATCTTTTTCTTCTATACTTTTGGACAAAATTTACCGCTCAATTGATGAGGGTGAAAAAAACAATGAAGACTTGAAGTTTTCTCGGGAAACAATCACAACGAGACAGAGCCAAAGCAAAATTAATGAAAAAGGAAACAGAGATAGGGACAAAGATGAAGAAATGGGTAGCTTCCGACGAGCTTGTTTGATCGAGAAATGGATAGATAAGAAGAATGGCGAAAAGGTTTCAACACGAACAAAACTTCATACTTCAGATTTTGATAGAAAATTAGTGGACTCTGAAAATGTTTACTTTGACCAAGAAGCTTTGTTTTTCAGCTCCACTTCAATTTCTTCTGATTCAAGTTCTGGTGGGTTTTCGTCTTCTGATACCGAATCGATGTACAGAACGAGATCTAAGGCAAAAGCTTCGTGTTTTGCACCAACAAGGATCAAACCAGTTAAGACCAGTGTTGTTTCAACTCGACCTGAGAAAACAGAGCAGAAACAGAGTCTACAAAGAGGTCTAGTTTATGATCACCATCATAAAGAATATCTCATGTTCGATGATTATAACCATCATAATGGAGTTTTAAATGACACCCAAAAGATTGAAGAGTCGTTAATCAAGTCAAAGTCTAGAGCTTTAAAGATTTACAACAATCTAAAGAAGGTGAAACAACCCATTTCACCAGGAGGTCGTTTTACCAGTTTTATAAACTCTCTTTTCTCTGCAGGAAATGCTAAGAAAAGTTGTAAGAACCCATCTTCCATAGCTATCTATAATGACGCTAGTTATGAGAGGAAATCAAAATCAAAATCAGTTCAAGCCTCGTCAGCTTGTTCTTCTTCTTCTTCTTCATTTTCAAGGTCATGTTTGAGCAAAAACTCTTCTTCTACAAGAGAAAAACTGCAAAATGGGGTCAAAAGAGCAGTTCGATTCTACCCAGTAAGTGTGGTTGTAGATGAAGATTCTAGGCCATGTGGGCACAAAAGTTTGTACGAAGAAGACAAAGAGGAATTGTCTTCTTCTTTAATGGCAGTCTCAGTACCAACAGTGTGGAAAATTGGTAAGTCATCAATAAGAAAGGCAGAGGAGGAGAGTAAAGGTCAAGTTTTGGAGAAATCAACCAGAAGAGTCATTGACGAAGTTGGTAAGGAGTTTTTGAGAGATTATCGTCAAAACCAAATCAAGAGTGAATTGTTTAAGAGTGATTTTGGGGATTTTGATGATGATGTGGCTAGTGATGCAAGTTCTGATCTTTTCGAGCTCGATCATCTTAATGTTATTGGTAATAATGGAAAGTATCAAGAGAATGATGAACTTCCTGTATATGAAACTACTCATGTTTATAAAAATCGCATCATTTACTGCTAATGGCTTCACTATGTAGTTGTGATTAACAGTAAATTCTAGACACAGTTTGTTAATTTCACTTATAGCTTTGATTCCTCTTATCATTTATATTCTATGCTATCTTATTATATATTATTAATTTATTTTTATATATGTTTGATGATTTGTCGTTTTTAGAGAATTAATGTTAGGGTTATATTATTATTTATTTAATATATTCTATGTGTGCATTATCGATCACACCCTGTTTCTACTCTTTAACTGTAATTTTATTTTGTTTCTATCTTTTTTTTTAAAGTATTTACTCTTATTAGCTAGATTACCGAAAAAGTTCTCATCATGAGTAATAAGGCATCCAGTTCTAATGGGTTTCTTGAATAAAGAAGATGAAGAAGAAAAGGAATTCAGATAGATATTACTGACAAGTACAGTTTGATTGATAGAGAATTAAGGGAAAAAAGAATATGAAGAAAGAAAAAGATGAAGGAAAAGACCCCAGATCGTCCTTATTCACAAGCAACATAAAATTATTTAAAAGCAAATGCATAACTTCGTCCATGGGAATAGAGAAAGTGAAGATTAAAGCCATTTGCTTTTTTTTTTTTCTCTTGGAATTGAATTTCTGTTTATTCCATTCCACCATCCCCTTCCCAACAGTATCAAGATATTCAACTATATTAATTATTCAATAATTTTACTTTTAATTTTTTTTTTAAAAATACATATTTTATGTTATATAGAAACGTACACTATACGTTAAATACTTTTTATAGTATATATATATATATATATGAAATTTTATTTAAGTAAAAGTTACCTTACTAAATTAAACCAAAGGTATATATATATCCCCGATAATCTCTATATACTGACCTTTCCCTCCGTAACAACTCTTTAATTATCATATATTTTTTAAAAAAATAGTTGTATTTTTATTAGATATTTTCATGTCTAAATGATACAATATAATTGACATAAATCATATAATTATTTTAATATTTTATATTTTACATTATAAATAAAATTTTATTTACGTGGAAAGTTACCTTATTAAATTAAACTGAAGATATATCCCCAATAATCTACTTACCCATCCCTCCCTACCAACTCTTTCATTATCCGATATTTTCGTGTCTAAATAGTACCATATAATTGGCATCAGTAACAATTATTTTAACATTTTATATTATAAATTTAATATATAATTTAATATTAACATATTAATTAATATATACAATGATTTGATATATATAACTTAACTATTTTATAAACAATCTTGTACCGGTATCGAAATCAGATATCAACTCGTTATATTATAACTGAACTAACAAATTACATTATTAAAGCTTCAAAGCCCATACTCTCCCTTTTAAGATTGCAGTATAAGGGAAAACTTTGGATTATAAGCACAAAAAATATTAAGTAATAGAAAGTTTTAGATATCGTATAAAACTTTATATATAATGAATATCAATCTAATATAGAATATATTTGCTCAAAGAAAAAAAAACATACAAATTTAGACAATTATTCCATAGATAAAAAATTAATAAAAAATTTAAATATTATTAATGGAAATATAAAATATACAATAGACATATTAAGCAGCTTGTTAAAAAGACTAAAAAATTATAAGTGATTAATTTGAAAATCAATTAACCCATAATGATGTGTAAAAACTATTAAAGATTATGGGATCGAAAAATTTAATATTATTTATCTAAACTATTTATCATTAAAACGGGTTAGATATAAAGATAATAACAATATTCATAATTTTGTACTTAATTTATTAGACTCTCTTACATCATATCAACGGTTATTTAAATGATTATTTTTTCTAGTTTCTTTTATTTTGTAATATATATATATATATATAAACAATAGACATGTAACGTTTAATATCAAATTTGTGAAGTTTATTATTGGAAATAAGGAATTTTATCACATGAAGATATATCTTATATATATATATATATATATATATATATATATAAACAATAGACATGTAACGTTTAATATCAAATTTGTGAAGTTTATTATTGGAAATAAGGAATTTTATCACATGAAGATATATCAACAACTATCAGATCTTTTTGTCCGATTATGTTTTTTTAATGTGTGTGCATGTATGTTATGGGGTAGTTCTCTTTTTAACCCAATATACTAATTTTCATTTTTATTATTATCTATTTTTAATTAATTTATATTTAAATTGAACATATTTTAAATACATATTATGAGATAGTGTCAATGATTCAAAACTTTACCCAGAGTCATTGCATTATTTATCGGTTATTCAATGTGTGTTGGCTGCCGAAGTTGTTGTTGTTTTTTATTTATAATAAATTTATATTATATTATATCAAGACAATATTATATACAATACAATTTAATTCATAATTATTAATATCATAATAATCTAATTTCATACTTATAATCATGAATACATGTATAAGTACTCTTTAATATATACATATATCATACATAATAATCATTACATAAATACAATATATGCTTTGATTGGATTTGAAAATTGATATCACTTTGATTCTTTATATATAACAATCATCTTTAGTTTTATTTTTTGACCATATATTATTTGTTTGCTCTACCCACTAGAGTGTTCATATTTTCCATCAAAAACTAGTCCTACAAATATTAAAATAAATATAATTTTCAATTACACGTAAAAACAAAATATAACCTATAATACATTCTTGTCTATAAACTAGACAAAATTGATTATAATTTGAAAAGTAACTTACAAATAAGAAATGATATCTTATTATCCAAGTTGTTGAAATTACTTTGATTACTCTTTATATTTTTAAATACATGTAAAAAAATTAAAACAATGTTCAAAAATAATAAATTATACAAAAAAATTGAAAATACAATACTTTCGATAGATGTTGGATAATACCTGTAATATATTTAGACGAATACTAAAAAATTTGTCATGCATGTATAAGTTGTAAAATTCTTACATGTCTTCGAGTACGGTTAGAACTATATAACATGTTGTAATACATTTTGTATCTAGTTAAAAAATATCATTGTTTATCTTCGAATATACAAAGATGTCTATTTTATTGAATAAAATATGATTCACATTTATAAATGTGATCCAAATCTCATGAATTTATTTTATATGATCAAGTTTGTCTAAGTCACAATCTTATTAGCCTAAACTACCGTAATATTATATACAATGTTGAAAATCAACACCAACTTAATAAATAGAGTGGTTGAAGGATGTAGAAAAGAGAAGTGCGTAGAATGTGATAATATTTGTGTGGTTAGAATCATTTCTTAGTTTTATATTTGTGTATTGTAGATTGCATAGTGATGACTATAAATAGCCTACCTTGCATTTGATTTAATCATCCCATCAAAAACAAATAAGTCTTTGTATTCTTAGTTTGAGTACGAGTTGAGAGCTTTCTCTTTGAGTGTTTGTATTTCTCTTCAATTTATGAGTTACATTTGAAAAATGTTATAGTGTCTTTTATTTTGGGTATAATATAAGTACTTTGTTTACTTGTTTGGATCCAAAATTAATAAATTTAGATTTGTGTATTCTAAATTTTACTCAACAATTGATATCAGAGCGGGACGATCAAGGATCGTTCTTAGTGAAGCTATCTTGAGTTGTGAGGAGTTTGGTACTCTACAAGTTTCTTAGTTAAGCTTGTTCAGTATAGTCGAAGTCTTGTCGACATAATGAATGATCTTCAAGTAGTTGGAGGAATTAAGAACCTCAATAACAAAAACTATAACATGTGGGCAACATGTATGAAGTCTTTTTTACTAGGTCAAGACCTATGGGAGGTTATTGGTGGTGGCAAAGTTACACAACCAGTAATAGAAGATGCAAATGGTATCTTACGAAAGTGAAAAATTAAAGTAGACAAAGTGATGTTTTCTTTAAAGACCACAATTGAAGAAGAAATGTTGGAAAACATTCGGGATGCCAAAACATTGAAGGAAGCATGGGACACTCTTGTTACACTCCTTTCAAAGAAGAATGATACATGATTACTACTTATCGAGAACGAGTTGCTATCGATAGTGCAACGTGACATGACAATTTCCCAGTACTGCTATACAAGGATGGTCAACACAACTATCTCTTATTAAGTTTGAGAATTTTTTGGTAGGTCAAGAAGCCATGGCTAAGGAAATGGGAGGAGTCTCGCTGAAGAGTGAGAAAAAACACTCTACATCAACAAAAGTAGAGGCATTTTCAAGTGGTACAATGCTAGTGGATCTAACAAGGATGGCAACAAAGGAAAAATTTCTCAAGAAAAAGTAGATTTTTTTCCAGTGGAGCTTGGAAGAATCGTGATAACAACAAAAAATTTGATGGTAAGTGTTACAATTGTGGGAAGATGGGTCACATGGGAAAATATTGTTGGAGTAGGAAAAAGCCTATTGAATGTAATATAGCTACTTCCAATTCTAAGGAAAATAGTGAAGATGGTTGGGATGCCAAAAAATTATTCGCTATAGAGGAAGAAGAATTAGCTTTTACGGTTATAATTGTGAAAAATGCTGGCAACACTACTTTTGAGAAAAGTGCATATCATGATCTACATGTTGAATGGGATAAAAAAACAACTATTTATGGTTCAACCAACAATGAGTGGGAAGACACAGATACCTCTTCTTAGAGAAGAAAGGCCAAAGATGCTCCAAGATCTGACAATCTTATTCCGTTTTCACTGCAGTTGCTTTTACCAAAGCCAAGAGATATTAAGTCGGCAAAGAAAACTGTGGGAAACCTCCCAACTCAAATCCTTCCTTTGGAAATCACTCAAACATACAAAGTTATCAGGAAATAGTGAGGAGGTTCACAATATCCAGAAGAAAAAGGATGTGTTTAGGCCATTCTTGTTGGATATGGAAACTAGTAGTCATGGTTGATGGTGTGATGAGGAAAGAGACATCAATTCCTCTTTGCGCAAAGATCGCTGGAGAGATGGAGATAAAGAGCTTGGTGACAATCGCAGGATGGATCGTTGGACAGAAAATTCAAACACGAAGAACTTTGGAGAATGGCTTTTTGCTCTATTTGACCGGTGGACAAACCTAGGTAACAAGGATTTCAGCTATGAACAAGGCACCTCTTCTACAAAGTCTGATGGTGATAGAAAACCAGATAGATCGAAGGGGAGATCAGGTTATGATAGCACAAGATTTAATGTTACAATGGATGATGTTACTGATTATGAGATTCCATGGGAGGAAGATGATGAGATCTAGTCACATCCTTTGCTGGAGATTAGATATTTGGAGTCATCTCCGAGGTTGAACGGTCTGATAATGGTAACGGTGGCATCGATGACACCTACAAAACAACAAACGAGTCAAAACAACCTAACCCTAGCCCTTCTAATTCTACAACAGTAACAAATGAGGAATGATAATGGAGAAGGTAGAATAGAGGATTGTTGGAATGAAGGTGTTACGGTGGTATTGATCGATGCTTAGGGTGAAAAATATGTGAAACTGAGTAGAGGGAATCTCAAGCAAAAGCATTGGAAAAAGGTTACTAGTATTGTGAATAGTAGAGAAGACTATTCAAAGAATCCTAAGACTAATATTCAATGTAAGAATCAAATTGATATTATGAAAAAGAATTATAAGAGTGAGAAGGCTAAAATTGTTGTAGATGGAGGACCTAGCTAGTGGCATTTCTTTGATTTACTTAATGAGTTAATTGATTCTACGACAAAAATAGTTGGGTTTGTTAGGTTTGGTGATAAAAGTGAACAATTGCGAGCCATGACAGAAATGAATAGGCAGTACAGTTCTACTAGGCCCATGCGTGTTGAACCTGGTTCCAACAAGAAGCCTGCTAACACACAACAGAGTAATTCATATCCTAATACTCAAGGAAACCAAGTTGAGAGTGATCCAAATAATACAACATTTTTTGTTGGTGGTTTGGATCCAAACGTCAATGATGACGTGCTAAAACAAGTATTTGGATAATTTGGTGAGTTAATTCATGATAAAATACTAATTGGAAAAGCATGTGGTTTTGTACAGTTTATCGATATGAAAAATGCTGAAGATGCAATTAAGAGTCTGAATGGAACGGTAATTGGTAATCAAACCATTAATCTTTCATGGGATTATACCTCATGAAAAAATCAATAAAGAATGGGTTAGAATAACCTGTGGAATCAGGCGGTACACCTAACAGTTGGAGAAAATCATATGCAAAGTGGCAGATGAATGTGAAAAACGATTTTCTTCATGGAAAGTTGGTGTTGAGAGAGAGTGTTGAAAATCAACACCAACTTAATAAATGGAATGGTTAAAGGATGTAGAAAAATAAATGAAATGGTTAAAGGATATAGAAAAATAAATGGAGTGGTTGAAGGATGTAGAAAAATAAATGAAGTGGTTGAAAGATGTATAAAAATAAATGAAGTGGTTGAAGGATATAGAAAAATAAATGAAGTGGTTGAAAGATGTAGAAAAATAAATAGAATGGTTGAAGGATATAGAAAATGAGTATGGAAAAGAGAAGTGCGTAGAATGTGATAATATTTATGTGCATAAAATTATTTCTTAGTTTTATATTTATGTGGTGTAGATTGCATGGTGATGACTATAAATAACCTACCTTGCATTTGGTTTAATCATCTCATCAAAAACAAATAAGTTTTTGTATTTTTAATTTGAATGTGAGTTGAAAGCTTTCTATTTGAGTGTTTGTATTTCTCTTCAATTTATGTTGTCTTTGAAAGGTAAAATGTCTTTTATTTTAAGTACAATACAAATAGTTTGTTTACTTGTTTTGATCAAATATTAATAAATTTAAAATTATGTATTTTAAATTTTACTTAACATATAATGACTATTTTAATAAAAACCAATTCATATTATGATTCATTTAATTGGTTGGAAGTAGTCTCACATATCTTTTACTTAAAATCATATATTCAAATCATATCAATTAATATTTTATCTATTAAAAAAATAGTCATTCATGTTGATGAGTAGGTTTTTTATATTAGGGTGTTATTTAATCTTTTCAATTTATGTTGTCTTTGAAAGGTAAAATGTTTTTTATTTTAGGTACAATACAAATAGTTTGTTTACTTATTTTGATCAAATATTAATAAATTTAAAATTATGTATTTTAAATTTTACTTAATGACTATTTTAATCAAAACAAATTCATATTATGATTCATTTAATTGGTTGAAAGTAGTCTCACATATCTTTTATTTAAAATTATATATTCAAATCATATCAATTAATATTTTATCTATTAAAAAAACAGTCATTCATGTTGATGAGTAGGTTTTTTATATTAGGGTGTTATTTAATCTTTCTCGTCAATTACATTTATCATTCAAAGTAATTACAGTATTGTGTGTATAATAATATTTATTTTCATTTTTAATATAGACTAATTTTTAAATTTAATAGAAGAGATTAATCTCTAAGTACTATTAGTATAAAATATATTAACTTAATATTTTATGCATATATATAGCAAATATAATACTTCAAAACATTTACGAAATTTGATAACCCTAATCACAATATATATCAAGCGAACTTGGTTAGTTGAATATCAACTAACGCTTATTCTATATTAAAAAAAAATTTATAGTTATAAAATTAAAAAACAACGATAATTTACATAATAAAAAAATGTATATAACATATGATAGTTTAAATCTCTTAATGTTACATTGAGGTTAATTATAAATAGATTTTTAAATTGAGATGATATATTAATAAAATTTATAATACAATTTATTATTTATAATATTTATTTTATTTTATTTAACTTAATTAACAACAAATAAGACATATAATTTATTCCTAATAAGCCTAATTAACAAAAAATGAAACAAATAAAAATACAAAAATAACAAAAATTATAAAACATGATTTTTTATAATTAAATTTAATAAGAAAAATACTATAATATATATTAAAATTAGATCTATTTGAACTATAATCTAAATAAAAGAAAATAAAATGAATAATATTATAATATAAATATATTAAAAATAATAAATAAAATATAAAATAAAATAATAAAATCTACTTCAGATTTGGTTTTATTGTCTAAAGTGAATGGTGCACCCACTTCAAAAGAATCTTTGACTCTCTGTACAAAAAATTAAGATATATGTACTTAATGATTAGGAGCAAATAATTTCATTAATATATATACATAGACTATAACATATAAAGACTACAAATTATCAGCTGGTATATTTATGAATATTATAAGATAGAGTTTGAATTCAGTTACTGCGTGTGTGTAAAAATGCTAAGGAGTATCTTTCTATATATAACGTTGTGATGTTTTGTCATTCGTCTTGTTTGATTTTTTTTTCATTAATAAAGATCAAAATTATTATTTTTTAATTAATTATTTTGATAATTATTTTGTGTATTTATTTTATATTATTATTTTTAAATAATTATTTTAATCGTTAAAATAATTATTTAAAAATAATAATATAAAATAAATACACAAAAAAATTATCAAAATAATTAATTAAAAAAAATAATTTTGATCTTTATTAATGAAAAAAATACGTTAAAATTATTCATGCTTAAAGAAAAAATATAATACAGTTAATTAATTTATGAAATGAAAATATTTATATTAAACTTATTATTTTTGTGTCTCATATATAATATCAATTTAAATACTCAACTAATAAGCATTATTTTAAGTCAACAATGCTTATAAAAAATATTTATCAAGTGTAATAAGATAATATAATATTTATATTTAATTACTTTCTTATATAATATTTAAAATATTAGTGAAATAGAGTTATTAAAGTCTTATAAATATCGTATCACATCCCTCAATTTTATAAAGTATTTGAATTGTATGTAATTTTCATAAATTATCTCTGATATTGGTAATAAATAATCATTATCTATATTTATTAATTATTTACTTAGATTATAAGTTAATTAATTATTTATTAATTTTAAGACTGTTTTATAAATCTTTTTACAAAATTTTACATCAATTTTTCACCTCATTATAATAAAAACAATCTAAATGATACTTTATATTTAAACTCTTTTTTTTTATGTTTTAAACATTGAAAACAATATCAATTTTTGTTCCACGATCAATATTACCATATATTTATCAAATTTAAAATATTAATGAGTTCAAACACACTTATATATACAATACTAATATATAAAAATCTTCTATTTATAAAAAGTATCAATCATGTTTTTTTTGGTTGTTTGTTTTGTATATTTTAATTATAAAAATGCCTCAACAATCATATAAAAGAAAGTCATTTTTTATAATGTTTTTTAGTTTTTCTTGTACACAAATAAATAATAAATATAATTTTTATAAATAATTAATTTTTATATTTTATTGTATATTGACCTTATATTATTATCTTATACAATTGTTTTAATCATATTAAAGGTAACAACTTAAATGATTCATAGAAGATTGCCTACTTGATGAATTGGTGGTCTATTTTTTTTTATAAAAGTATCATATATGGGTTGAATTAATAATTTTTTTATTAAAATTATGTCATATCTAATAACAATTATATAATATTTTCCAACTTTACACATTATTTTTAAGTAAAAAATATTTATAAAAATACTTATTAAATTTAATCTAGATTATATCTATTGTGTTTTTGTTAGATTAAATAGTACTAAAATATTTAAACAAGTTTATATTTTTTATCATGTTTTAAATTATTTATTGAACAAAATTATGCAATGTTTATCAATATATATGTGCTAAATCATTTATGTTTAGATTCTATTCATTATAAAATATTTTATCATATATTTATTTTTTATGAAAGTAACAAATTAATTAATAAATTATTTTAAGAATATTAGTGCAAACCATTTTAAAAGAATTTGACATGAAATTTTCACTCTCTTATGATAAAAAAAATCTAAAAATTTATATTTAAAGGCTTATTTTCTTTTATTTTATAAAATTTATAAAATAATTTTTTTATAACAATAACTATTATTATTTAAAAATTAATATTATTATGTTATTATCAAATTTAGATTACTAATATATATATATATCCATGATACAAAAACTAGTTTTGTTAAAATGTGAATTGATAGGACAATTAATCTCCTCATTATAAATTATAAATATAATAATAGGTACAACATACGTCTTTTTTTTTTAAACTACAAGAGAGTGGTGGATTCTTATATTACCTTTCTGAAAAAAAAAAATAAAAATGGATGTGCATTTATAGAGAATCGAATTTAGTTCTGTGATTGGAGAGAAGAAGCGATTCTTCCAGCACTGTAATCAAACGATGAAGAGCTACACATATATTATCATGTTTATTAATTTTATTTAAGATAAATTAATAAATATATTACAAATTTATCATTATTAGTGATAAAAATCTATAATTATTATAATAAATTTATCATTAAATAATATAACTACAAAATATTATTAGTGATAAAAATCTATAATTATTATGACAAATTTATCATTAAATTTTTTATTAATGGCTTAAATTTATTACCAAATTCTCGTGTAACCATTAAAAAATAAGTATATTTGTAATACTAATTATAGTTTAATATTATTTTTAATATTTGATATAATTAAATTGCATGTTTAAAATTTTCTAATTTATTGATATATTTATTAATTACCCTCTTTTAAATAAATTATCTGTTATTTGAATCAAACCAAATATGCTTTTTGTATGTACCGGAGAAAAGAACCCAAAAAGAAATTATTCAAGAATGAATAATTTCGTGAATTCAAGTACAACTAAGTTTAGTGTTTTTATTTACTTTTATATATAAAAAACACATTATAATATTATTATACTATTTAATATTACTTACTTGAAATAAATTTAAATTATTTTTTAAATTTTAATAAAATCTACTCAATGATAAAGAATCTATCCACCTAAATAATTTTGTTACTCTAATAATACCATATAATATTACTTTTTTTTTTTAATAAACTCAATCTTTATTTTTTTAAATAATAACATAACTCATAAATTTATAATTAAAATTAAAATATTAAATATTTTATATGTTTAAATAAAGTTTACATCACATTTGTTAGCAATTCAACCACTTTTTGATTAAACAGAAAAATAGCTAGATTCTATTAATGGCTGGCAAGGATTAATATTCCCGTTTTTAAATTAATAAATATTCTATATAGTAGGTGGATTGGAAGTTGAAAGTAATGATGAGACGAATAATATTTGTGTTGGGACGGCCTAACTTCCTAGGGCATTGACCTTAAGCCCTAATTTTTTTAAAAATATATTATAACCAAAGAACGTAAATTTAAAATTTACAATACCCTTGCCACCTTTTTTTTTCTAAACAAAAATACGTGGGGAGCGCCTGTAGTGTAGGAGGAGTGAAAATGTTTGCTTTACAAATATTAAGATTTGCTCCATTTATTGAAAGAGACTTTTTGTTGATGACAAGATTATGAACTCTTGAATTTAACATCTTGTAGATCCGACGATGAAAATCATTCTAAAGAAACGTAACCTTTGTTGTCCTATCAAGATGATGTCTTTTACTTTGTTGGAAATTTATTGTTATTTGTCTTCCATTAGAGCTTCAAGAATGAACTTTCCATTACATTACACATAAGTGACTTTGTCTTTCCGAAGAAAAGCATGATCGATAACTGCATTAAAGGCCATTGTTTCTACAAGTTATGCAAATGTAGTAAATAATGCTAGATACCAAATATCAATTATGTGTTATGTATGATCTGATATAGTAAAACCAATAATTACTTGATCATTTTTCCAACTAGCACTAACATTGTATTTCAATGCATGTATTGGGGGAGGATACCAAGTGGTAGGATTGTAGACCATGATATCCTTTTTAATACTTTCACAAGATTTGTTATTATCAATTCATATCCTTTTGAATTCTTTAAACGATGGTAAGTAATGTGAGACTAGGATCTAAGTTGCCTCTATTGGAAACAATCTAATTTTTTAAGTACTGCATTTGTTCTAGCTTAAGAACGACCAAAAGAGTGAAATGTTGAGAGGGTAAGTCTCTAGGTAAGACTATTCTTGGGGGACTAAGTATTAGTTAGTTAAGAAAAAATGTCCAAATTTGACATGAATTTCCAAAGCAAGTTTCATTTCAATGTAATCGCCAAGATTATTAAGTTTCACATCTAATGAACAAGTGCTTTACATATTCAATTTCTTTATGGCATAAGGGGCATTTGTAGCCATTGAGAGTCATAATTTTTCCTATAGTACTTTTAGTGAAAATCACACCTTTTAGTAGTTTTCATAGAAAAAGTTTCTATCTCTTCAAGAGTTGGGATTTCCATAGCCTTTTCCAAAAACCTGCACCATCATAAATACCCTTGGGTTTGATGAGAGTATAACCATCTTTGATGGAAAAGGCCTTAACTATTATACCAAACCATTTTAAAGAATCTTTTTGTCTAGGCTTGAGAGTTGTAAGGCTTGAATGAAGGCTAGTCCACCATATTAATTTGGCTTGAATTCCATTAGATATTTGGGTTCATTGATAGGGATCATAAGGGTAAACTAAACTTGTATGGTGGATATTTTGTGAAAAAAGAGGGAATTTTTGATGAGGAAAACCTAGAATCCAATGGTCATTCTAAATGTTTATATTTTGACCATCACTAAGTTCCCAGTAACTACTTTTGATTATTATCTCCTTTGCAATAGTAAACCTTTAAAAATGTAAGAATCATATTTTTTTGTTTGCATCTTCATAAAATATTGTTTATGTATGTACTTACATCTTAGGATAGAGACCTAAAGGTTTTGAGGTTGGATAATAAAATCCCAGGCTACTCTAGCTAACATGACTTGGTTAAAATCTTGGAGTTTTCGAAACCCTAAACCTTATGTTTCTTTTGGTTGACAAATAAAAAACCAAGCTAGAGGTGTGAAAAAATGTATCATAAATATTATTTTTGCACAAGAATCTTTGAATTAAAGTATTAGCTTTCTCACATATACTCATTGGTAATTTGAAGGTTTTGATTGAGTAAATGTGAATGTTTTGTAACACTGATTTGATAAGTGTAGTTCTACCTAGATATGATAGAAGTTTAGATTTTTATAGTTATCCTATTTGGCTTTCAATTTTTGAATGATAAATTGAAAATCTCCTTTCTTTGTTTTATTTAAAGGTAGTGGGTTGGATAAGTATTTGATAGGACCTGAAGCTTTCTATATCTTGAGAGTGGTCCAAATCCAAGAGGAATGACCACCATTTAAACTACTTGAGAAGAAAATCATAGATTTGTTAAAATTTACTCTTTGACATTATATTTCTCTAAGACAATATCAATAGTGGTGGCTTCCTTCATATTAGCTCTAGTGAAAATAACTAGATCATCTGCATATATTAGATGGGAAATGGATGGTGAAGTCTTGTTTATTTTTATACCATGTAAAGTACCTTTTCTTTCTACTTTTTAGATTAATATGGAAAACATGCATTCAAAGATAAGTAAAAATAAGTAAGAGGAGAGAGGGTCATCTTGTCTAAGTCCTCGTTGAGGTTTCAAGGATCCGTAAGGAGAACCATTAAGAAAAATTGAGTAAGTAATTGAAGAGATGTAATGGTGGATAAGATGACAAAATCTAGGTGAGAACCCCATGTGATGCATAATATCAAGTAGGAATTTCCATTCTAATCTATCATGTGCTTTTTGAAGATATAATTTAATAGACATTAGACCACATTTTCCCCATTTCTTTTTCAAGATTGTATGAGTTGTTTCATGAGCTAAAAGGGTATTTTCTAAAATCCATCTACATGTTTAGAAGGCTATTTGAAAAGATAAGATATTATCTTGAGAAAAAGATTTTAACCTTTTGACCAAAAGTCTTGAGATAATTTCATAAACAAAATTGCATAGATTTATAGGTCGATAATCATTGCAAGAAATAAGGTTGTTTTCTTTAGGGATGAAAGTGATGAAAGTATGATTCTATCCTTCTTTTAAAGTCACTGAGAGGAAAAATTGTTGCATTTCATTGGTTACTCAGTTGCTTACAATTGTCCAACATTTTTTTGAAAAACACAATTGGGAAACCATTAGGTTCTGGAGCTTTAATAACAGCTTTAATTTCAGAAGATGAAGGAATGGAAGTGAGAAGTTTATTTTGATCCTTGTTAATAATTTGAGGAAAAATATCTTTTAAAGCTTCACCTAGAATAGGATTATCAGAAGAGAAAACCATATTGAATTGATCTATAAATTTTTTTCCATTTTGTTCTCTATCCTGAATCTTCAAGCCACTGTCCAAAGTAATGGATGGATGGAATTATTTCTTCTACGAACAAGGATAGAGTCATGGAAAAATTTGGAATTTTTGTCACCATCTTTGATTGATAACTCCCTTGATCTTTATTTCAAAATGGAGGCTAATCTTTGAAACTTTTCTTCTAATAACAAACAAATTTGTTATTAAACTACAACTTGGTTAGAGCTATCGGGTGTGCTTGTAAAAATGCAAGTTAATTTTCTAATTGTTGGATTTTTCCTAGAACATCACAAAAATGAAATTTATTCCATTTGTAGAGTTCTTTGGCCAATAGTCCCAAAGTTTGCATGAAGGTGTGATGTGATGTTGAGAGCTGATAGAATTCTAGTAGAAAGCAATGACATGTTCATGGTATTTGTCTCGGAGCCTAATCATGCACGAATTGTATTCAATGAATATTCAAATATACATATCGCAATAACTAATATAATGAAAAAAAATATCGTTAACACAGAGATTATGTTATTAGAAACTAATTTTTAAAACAAAAAAAACAAAACTTTTTTTGGGTGTTTTTATATTTTAAGAAAATAAAATTACAATAACTAAAAATAAATAGCAATAATTAATTACCTCAAATTTTGAAACTAATAAGATATATGAAAAAATATCTAGGAATACTTAATCCCTCAATTTTCTAAACATGTGAATCACTAAAATCTCCCCAATATAATTATCAATTAATTACATGATCAATTTAATCTAACCCAGCATATATTTCTCTCTCAAGTAAACTAAACATCATATAATAATTAACCTAATCACATTCTCATTTCAATTAAATTGCATACTACTCATTAAGTTCATCAATTATGGATCATATACATAAGAATCGTACAACTTTGCCTAGAAACTATGCATATTATTTAATCAAGACAAATAATTAAATAATTCTCTCAAATCTATTTAATTGCCTTAATAGATCAATTGTTGGTCAAACAATTAATAGCATAAAAATGAGATTAAATAATATAATTAAATTAAGATCACAATTGGGATAAAATATTATATTTTTACATGTTGAAAATTGGGTTCATAAGACCCATAGATTAATAAATTAACTAGACATAATTTTGTTTATAAAGCTCATATTTTTCATAAAGAAAGGCATAAAAATTGATAAAAAATGAAAAGAAGAAGAAATACAATTAATCTCTTGAATTGTAGTACCAAATTTTTCTTAAATCTCCACCAAAATTGTATCTCTTTTTGAATTTTTGAATTTTTCTCTCTTATTGGCTCCAAAAATTGATAAAAATTATGTTAATTTTGATTCATAGAGTTTATAGGGAAATTAAGGAGTTAAATTACACTTAGGTGGAATTTGGATAGTCAGATCAGCTTGAGATCAAAGGTGAGATGAAAAAAGAAAAAGTTAATAACGCCAGGCAATATGAGCATGCCACATGGCACATAGGTTTATAGGGAGAATGTGTGCTCGACGCGTGTCACGAGAGGATTGGTTGGGTTCACGCATGTTGAGTCAGTGCCACATAATGCGACATGAATTATGGTTACAGATGGAGTGGTGCAATGGTGGAAGGAATAGATAAATTTATTTACGACATGTGGCATGACCTTTAACGGTGCGAGTAACTCAGAATGAACGATGTGCTAACACATGACATAGAGTTATGTCACTAGGAAAATGCAATGTGTCATGATTCATGATTTTTGCTTACATGACATCCATATGGCTTGCCCATCAGCTCCCTTGCTTGTGTTGCATCCACGTGGTAGCTTCTGATTGGTACTACGTTAAAAATTCATAAAAATCCCTAACAAATCTCAAAAATTTCTAAAAATTATATTTTCACCCCCTTTTTACTAGAAAATTCATATTTTAATATTTTTAACTCCAAAAATACTACTTATTGAATAAAAAGAGTAAATATTAAGTAGAAAAATGTACTTATGACTCTATTTTCCTAGAGTCATTACAAGCCAAGCTTCAAAAAATTATGAATGGTTTGCAGCCAAAGGTTCTTAAAGTCCATAAAAGTGGAGGAGAATTGGATTATGGTCAGAGGTAAAATTTGAAGGGTTTAATACCAATGTTTTTGGAAAAATTTATAATGAGCTTCTATCGACATAACCTTGTCCAATCTTTTATAAATTATATCATCTTCCTCTCTTCTATTACACCATGTGAATTTAGTATCAATGGAACGAAGGTTTATAGCTCCCATTTTAGTCATATATTTTTTTAAAGGATTTTCAAGTTGTAAATTGAAAGGAATGCCACCTTGTTTTTCAGAAGCTTGAGTTATATCATTTAAATCCCCAATAATGCACCAAGGATCAGTCAAGTTATGTTGGAAAGGAACGAACTTAATTTTTGCCAAACGAGTACTTTGTGAAGTGATAAGGAGGAATGTAGACAAAGCATATGATTATTTTTTTCATTAGGATGATTTGTAGATGAAAGAGTTGTTATAACAAAAGTGCTACCAACTTGAGCAATAGAAAAAGATAACTAACTTGACCAAAACAACAAAAACCTTCCCTAATACCAATTACTAGTATGATAATGCTATTGTCATAAGCTTAGAGTGAAGACTACAATTGTTGAATTTGTACTGCTTGAGATTTCGTTTCCATTAACCAGATGACATATGGTTTATGTTTCATGACAAAATGTCATAGTGCCTTTCCAACTGGAGGTCAAACAAGACTCGATCATTCCAACTTAAGAGCTTCATAGTTGCCGTGAGGGCATGTTAGAGGTTGTCTCCTTGCCTTTAGTAAATGAATTCTTGAAGAATTTGAATGGTGGTTTTCTTTCCTAAAAAAATAGCTCTTTGTAAATATTATAAAATTTCATTTGGAGTGGTGATGAGCAAAACCGGTATTGCCGATCCTACCAATACTTTGGTTTTATATTTATAAAACTCTCGCAAGTGCACAAATTATTTCATAGAAAATGATAAGTATACTCCCAAGGTCGATCTAAGGAAGGAATATATGTGGTTTTTAATTTATTATTCAAACTTTTAAAAATAAGATTAAATCTTAAAAATCTTGTCACGATATTTTGGGTTTTGTGTTTTCCTAATCTAATAACATAAAAATAAACATAGATATGGATTCAATAAACATTTATGAAAATTTTATCTTTGATAACAGTGAAGTATTTATGGATATAATAACTAAGTTAATTATACTTGCTCGTATTATTTAGGTTATTAAAGATATAAATTGATATTTATTGATTTGCTCTTTTTTATATGAATACCACATTTGGTGGGGTTAGATATTCTTTGTTAATTAAAAAAATTAATTAACACCTATGGATATGGTCGATAATTAATTTGGTTAATTAAATTAATTTCTTTTTTCTAAGAGATTGAAAATGAACCATTTAAATGCCACCTTTGGTGGGGTTAGACAGTTTAAACTTTATTCAAGGTGTCCAAATTAAACCTAAGAATCTAAGTATTTGAGTACTAACTTTCAAGTTTTAAAATCATTATTGAAAATATGTTGTCAATACATTTTCAGATAATAATTCTTATAAAAACTTTTGTAATAGAGCTTTACTCTAACTATCAAGCGATTGTATCAACAAATAAAATAGCATTACTCTAAATCAGACCAAATAACTAAACCTTAAAGTCTAATTTTCAAATTTAAGTTTGTAATGAAAAATAATATATTTCTCTCTAACATTATTAATATAAAATCTTGAATAAAAACAAAATCTATTCATTTTATAGAGATTTTTACCTATTTAATATTTTGAAAGCATAACAATGTCATTATGTTTACAAACAATCAACCATGTTAAATTTAATCACACACAAATTAAATATAACATATAAGAATAAAACATAAAAAAACCATAAAACATAACTTTAAAACTAAAAACTAAGAAAACTAAAGAGCGAAAAAGCTAACAAAATGTATTTGAAGTGTATTTTTGGTGTATTTTGTAATGTAGGTGATGGGGGAATTTATAGGTGAGGATAAGGGTAAAAAAGTGGGAAAAATGATAAAAAAATGGGAAAAATGCGTAATAGGTGGATACTGATGTCATCGTTGATGCAAAATTGATAGGCGCTGATAAAGGCAGTGGCAACGTGAATTCGGCATGTGGGGGGCGACTGGGCGCAAATGGGCATAGCGGTGCGTGTAGGTTCGGCATGATTCGTACAGATGCATGCGCAGACTTTGGCATTGTTCGAGCAATGTGTGTAGATGTGTAGGTGGATGCTCAAGGTGATGTGGCACACTGCATGCGTTTCTCGGCACACTGCTATTAAGTTATGGGTTTCCAAAAAACTTCTGAGGGGAAGCTATTTTGTTAGCTAACTACCTTTTAAATAAGGTACCCCAAAAAAGACACATAAGACATTGAATGAATTATTTAAAGGAAGGGTACCTTCTTATAAATATATATGAGTGTGGGGGTGTCTTGCTAAAATATGCATACCTTTACCTAAGAAGGTTAAGATAGGTCCAAAAATGATAGATTGCATGTTTATAGGATATGCACATAATAGTTGCTTATCTGTTTCTTGTGCATGAGTCAAATATCCATACATACACAAAAACACTCTAGTGGAATCAAAGAATGCATCATTCTTTGAACATGTATTTCTAGGTAAATCTTAAGGAGAATCAAGTTTGTCTAAATGAACATATGAGACTATGAATGAATATATTCAAAACAAAAAACCTAGATAAGAGGTTGAGGATGAGGTTAAGGTTGAACTCAGACGTAGCAAGAGGGCCAGGACAAAAATTTCCTATGGTTCATAGTTTTTGACCTTCTTGCTAGAAAGTGAACCTCAAACCTATGAAGAGGCTATGAATTTTTCTAAAGGTCCTTAATGGCAAGAAACCATCACACTTTGGAACTAGTTGATTTACCTCAAAGTAGTAAAATACTAGGGTCAAAGTGGATTTTCATAAAGAAAAAGTAAGTCAGATGGATCAATTGATAAGTACAAAGCCAAGCTTGTAATTATAAGATACAAACAATGAAATGACTTTGATTACTTTGATACATATTCTCTTGTAATGAGAATAACATCCATAAGGATGATAATTGCTATCGTCGCTCTGCAAAATCTTGAAATACATCAAATGGATGTAAAGACAACCTTTCTAAATGGAGAGCTAGATGAAGAAATATATATGGACCAACCTAAGGGTTTTTCATGCCTAGGGAAAGAAGAAAAGGTCTCTAAATTGGTGAAGTATTTATATGGTTTGAAACAAGCACCAAAACAGTGGCATGAAAAGTTTGATAATTTCATGAGGAAAAATGGCCTTAAAATAAACAAATGTGTCAAATGTGTATATGTCAAGGAAGAAGAAAATGGTTATGTTATCTTACGTCTTTACATTGATGATATGATAATTGTGGGTAGTAATGATCAAATGATCAAATATACCAAGTCTATGTTGAATTCATGGTTTGATATGAAAGACATGAGGCCTGCTAATATAATTCTAGGAATTAAGATATCAAAGATATCAAGCAATCTCATTCTAAGTTAATGTCATTATGTTGAAAAAATACTTGAGAAATTCAACAAGGGTGATTCTGGAATTGTGAGAACACCAGTAGATGTAAATCTATAGCTCTCTAAGAATAAAGGTGAGAGTGTGTTTCAATTAGAATATTTTAGAGTGATAGGAAGTCTTATGTACTTGATGATTTGTACGAGACCAGATATAGATTACATTGTAAGCAAATTAAGTAGGTATACTAATAATTCAGGATCTAATCACTAGAAAGATATTACAAGACTACTTAGATACTTAAGATATACGGGTAGCTATGGATTGCACTACATAATATATCTAGTTGTTTTAGAAGTATACAATGATGCAAATTGGATATATGACATGAAAGACTCAAAATCTACCAGTGGATATGTGTTCATACTGGGTGGTGTAGCTGTTTAATGGAAATCCTCTAAACAAATGTGCATTGCTAGGTCCATGATGGAATATGAGTTCATCGCTTTGGATAAATGTGACAAAGAAGTCCAATGGCTACACAATATTTTAGAGGATATTCCTACATGAGTGAGGCCTGTACCTGAAATATGCATCCATTGTGATAACCAATCAACTATTGGTAGGGCATAGAGCATAATGCTAAGTCTTGACATATACATCGTAGACATAATATGATTAAATAACTACTCTTAAGTGGGGTTATCTTTATTGAATATGTGAAGTCAAAGGATAATATAGCATATCCCTTAATTAAAAAGTTAAATCGAGAGTTTGTTGATAACTCATCGAGGGAAATGAGACTAAAGCCTATGAATGAATGAGGATTTGCAAAGGAGACCCAACTTATTTGACTAAAGATCCCAAGATCTAGGTTCAAAGGGATAACCTAATTATAAAGACTTAGTGAGATCATTATGGGGGTTTACCCTCAAGTCCATTACTTTGATGAAAATAGTGATACGTGTAAGATTCACTACTATAATATTGATTTATCACCTCGGTTTTTAACCATGACCGTAATACGTCTATAGCCACAATCATAAGAACTCAGGCCTAAGTAAGAGAGACCATAGACTGCTACCTATGACCTCAGTTTTCTAAAGACCAAGGCTATAGGGTATGTCTATGGCCTCGATTTTTATAAGACAGAGGCCATTTGGTATGCCTATGGCCTCAATCTTATAAAATTGAGGCTATAGGATATGTTTATGACTATGAAAAATAGCTTTACAAGTTGTATTAGGTAAATTTACATGCAAAGGAAGTAATGAGGCATGGCACATGTATATTAAACTCACTTTTATAGGTTTATCAAAATAATCGTTAAGACATGTCTTATCATATACTTTAGGATTTTCAGTATCCATTTGGACAAAAGTAGTAGGCCATTCATTTTCTAATTCCTCCCCTTCTTAGTCATTTTTGGTGAAAGATAAATAATAATTAGGATTGTTATTTGATAAGTGCTCAAAAAGTACTAAAATTACCATGACTTTATGCACATTAATTGATTAAAAATATATATATTTATATGTTTTATCATATATTTATATAAATTTATCTTTTTTGGAATCACGGGTATTTTTATTGTTTTTCAGGTATTTTCGCTTAAAACGAAACTTAAAGACTCAAAGAGGAATACTGGAGGCAATACATCACAAGTATATTCAAAAATAAATGAGGAAAGGTCAACAAATATGAAAAAATTGGACAAAATGGGTCAAAAATGTCAAAAAGGAGGAAATTGCGCTGAACAGCCACCGCCCGTGCCCAGTCCCGCGAACGCCAGCGCCCAGCCGCGTGCAGCATGCCTAGTCCGCACGCGCCAGGTCCCCACTCCCATGCGCCCCCGCGCGCGCCTGTGCGCCCCCCAACTCCACTCTGTGCGCGGCGCTGCCATCTGCGCCCCAATCCGTGCGCAGCCGCCCCACATCATGCTGATGTCATCAAATGACATCATCATCCACCACTCTGCGTTTCCACCATTTTTTAACATTTTTTCACCCACTTTTTCTCTCCATCCTCACCTATAAATACCCTCCTTCTCTTCACTTCTAAACACACCTCAAAACACATCTTTTCTTCTCTTTCTTTCTCTCCTTTCTTAGTTTTTTAGTTTTTTCTTAGTTTTTTAGTTTTTCCTTAGTTTTTAGTTTTTCCTTAGTTAGTTTTTCTTAGTTTTAGAGTTCTTCTCTTTTTGAGAAGAACTAGTTATGTTTTTTTAATTTATTAGCTTTTTGATTCAATAAATGGGAGTGCAAATTTCGCTTGGAGGTTTTCCAACAACGGGAATAGCATCGAAGTTCTGTAAGGATTTTATTTTCTTTACAGTTATTTTTTATGCTTTATTCTTACATGTTATATTTAATTTGTCTGTGATTAAATTTAACTGTGCTAGCTATTTGTAAACATGATATAATAATAACGTTGTTATGCTTGCGAAATATTAAATAAGTAAAAATCTCTAAAATGAATTGATTTTATTTTTATTCAAAATTTTATATTAAGAATGTTAGAGAGAAATATATTATTTTTCATTACAAACTTAAATTTGAAAATTAGATTTTAAGGTTTAGTTATCAAGTCTGATTTAGAGTAGTGCTCTTTTATTTGTTGGTACAATCGCCCGGTAGTTAGAGTGAAGCTCTATTTCAAAAATATTTATAAGAATTATTATCTGAAAATGTATTGACAACATGTTTTCAATAATGGTTTTAAAACTTGAAAGTTAGTACTCGGATAACTAAATTCTTAGGTTTAATTTGGACACCTTGAATAAAGTTTAAACTGTCTAACCCCACCAAAGGTGGCATTTAAATGGTTCATTTTCAATTTCTTAGAAAAAGGAATTAATTTAATTAACCAAATTAGTTATTAACCCCACCCATAGGTGTTAATTTATTTGTTTAGTTAACAAAGAATATCTAACCTCACCAAAGGTGGTATTCATATAAAAAAGAGAGAATCAATAAATATCAATTTATATCTTTAATAACCTAAATAATATGAGCAAGCATAATTACTTAGTTATTATATCCATAAATACTCCACTATTATAAAAGATAAAATTTGCATAAATTTTTATTGAATCTGAATCTATGTTTATTTTTATGTCAGTAGATTAAAAACATAAAACCCAAAATATCGTGACAGGATGTTTAGGATTTAATTTCGTTTTTAAAAGTTTGAATAATAAATTAAAAACCACATACATTCCTTCCTTAGATCGACCTTAGGAGTATACTTATCATTTTCTATGAAATGATTCGTGCACTTGCGAGAGTTTTATAAATACATAAAACCAAATGAACGGTAGGATCGACGATGTCGGTTCTGCCTTATCATTATTTCTCTCATATCCTTTCTTTATTTCTCTGCAGTAACCCCTTGAAACTTCTACAGATGTGTGGTACATTTCACCTAGAGTCTATAAAAAGAGAACTGAGGGTGAGTAAATGGTTGTTTCACAAATAGCTAAGGCCAAGTTAATGCCTTGTTGATATTAATAGTGGCCAAGACTAAAAACAAGAGAAAATTGAATTGTTAATGTATATCTGTTAATAGATTAATGTATATATATTAATTTATATTATATTTGCTAATGTATATCATGTTATGGGCTTTAGGCATATCTAGTTTACTTGTAACTCCTATATAAAGGTACCATGTATATTCCTTAAGATATGAAATACAATAAAATAATTCAGTATTTCTAATATAGTATCAGAGCCACTACTCTGACCGTTCTATTAGGAGTCTTGTCTCTTTTGGTGTTACTCCACTCTTATCGCTTCCACCGTCACAACAGCTGCTACATCCACTCACCATTGAACCTCTGACATCTCTCAACCATTTTCCTTGGGTTTTGGGCCAGTAGCTGCCGTTGTTGAGGAGTCCTCCACCATAAAGATCACTGTAATCACCATCCCTATCGTGCATCTTACTCTAATAAATTTTTGAAGGTACCACTCTGATCGGCTTGACTAGATCTACACAATCGTGGAAGTCTCACAAGCATCAGAGCCTGCATACACAGCCAACAGAAACCTAGTGTCAGATTCACATGTCACACTCAGGTCCTATGATGTCATCAGTGACGTGTCCCCTAAGGTTGATGTCATCATTGCCACTTGCTGACATCACCATCACTGTTGATTATTGACTACCGTTGGCCTTGCCTGTTGACCATTGACTTTTCTATAATGTTGAATTTTTTCATATTAGGTTCTCTCTACCTAGTTTTTCACGTAGATCTCATTTTTGTAGTCTATTTTTACATATTGTGTTCTAAATGGATAAAAATGATGTTTTCTTCCTTGCCCCATCAATACTGTATTGGAGGGGACTAAGATTACTTATCCTAGTCTTAAGCTATGCGCGGTTTTCTTAAGGGTTGCATGCTTTGGAATTACTGTACTGGTTCAATTACCATTCCTATCAAAGGAGCAAGTGAAGAAGATGCTACCTACCTTGGTCACATGATTGAATGGGATAATCACAACCATATGATCCTCATATGGATTCGGAATACTCCAATTCCCTTCATCTCCAATCCATTGGGCAGCTTTGATGATGCAAAATCAACATGGGTTATATTGACCAAAAGGTACTCCACAACTCATAATTCTAATATCAGTTAGAAGTTGAATTGTGTTAACTTCGACAAGAACCAGGAAAATCCATCAATGACTACTATGATCAACTTCACTTTCTTTGGGACCAAATTGACCTTTGTGATCCAATTTAGGTATGCTCAAAGGATGCTAAAAAATATGCTACAGTTAGAGATGAGTTTCGTTTCTATGAGTTCCTAATGTCACTTTATAAGGACTTTGAGCCCATCCAAGGTCAGCTTCTCAATTGCAGTCCTCCTTCCTCTCTTGATACTACCGTAAATGAGTTGGTTTGAGAAGAAGCTCGGCTTGCAGCCCTATAACCCAAAATAAGTTTGATGTTTTGGCTATTACTCCTTCTGCTTCTATTCCTACCCTTGAGCAACCTCAACAGTCAAGTGATTCCTCTAGCTTTAGCAATCGTCGTAGGTAGACCAATAAGAGGTTATGTAATTATTGTAAGCATCATGGCCACACCATTGAGACTTCTTACCTTCACAACAAATCTACTACTACGGTTGCTAATACTGAGCCTACTTTGCTAATGCCTTCCATTTCAACTGAGTCTGAGTCTTCTGGATCCACTATCAATCTCTCCCCCACTGAACTATAGAAGATCATAACTCAGGCTATTCATATGGCTGGTAATGCATCTCTTTCCACTACTCTCTCAATTCTGCCTAGTAAGTCTCAAACTTGTTCTTTTTACTCTATCTATTGTAATCACATGACACCTTACTCATCTTTATTCTCCAAAATTTACTGTACACCACATCCTCTTAATATTCATTTAGCTGATGGTTCCACCATGCATAGTCTAGGTTTTATTTTGACCTCTAACCTCTCTGTTCCTAGGGTCTTCTATATACCTGGCCTATCCTATAATTTATGTTTTATGGAAAAATTAGCTAAACTAGGATATCACCTTATTTTTGACTATTTTAGGTGTATTGTGCAGGATCCAAGGACGGGGCAAGAGCTTAGGACCGGTTCTAGGGTTGGGTGTATGTTTCCCGTGAACAATCTTTATCTTCCACCTGTTGCTCCTGTCTCTATTGCTGTTACAACTACTGTAGTTTCTTCCTTACCTTCTCTCGCACTTTGGCATTCTCATCTTGGTTATGCCCCATCCACTCGGGTACAATAGTTAGCTTCTAAAGGTTTTTTGGGTTCTATGTCCAAAGATAATTTTGATTGTAATTCATGCCATTTAGGATAACAATCAGCTTTACCTTTCAATAATAGTGAATCTATCTCTAATAGTATTTCTGAGTTAATTCATTTTGATGTTTAGGGACCTTATCCTGTTACTAATATTGATAGATCTCGTTATTTTGTTGTTTTTATTGATGATTATTCTCGTTATAGTTGGATCTTTCCTATGAAATCTCGTTCTGAAATCTTACTAATATACAGTAACTTTGCAAAAATGGTTGAAACATAATTCTCTAAACATATCAAAACTTTTCGATCTAATAATGCTCTTGAATATACTGAATATTCTTTTTAAGCTCTATTACATTCCTATGGCACTGTACATCATCTAACTTGTCCAGGCACCTCTCGAAAAATGGTCGAGTCGAAAGAAAACTTCGTCATATTCTTGACATTGTTCATGCTCTTCTTCTTTTTGCCAAAGTTCTTGCCCCATTTTGGGATGAAGTCGCTCTTCATGCTGTTTATACCATTAATCACATTCCAAGCACTATCATTCATAATCAAACTCAGTATGAGTTCCTTTTTGGGTCATCCCCTAACTATCATTACCTTCACTCCTTCGGATTTGCCTGTTTCGTTCTTCTTCAACCTCATGAGCACAACAAACTTGAGCCTCGATCTAGACTTTGTTGTTTTCTTAGTTATAGTGAAACTTAAAAAGGGTATCGGTGCTATAATCCTATCTCGCATTGTCTTTGTGTTTCCTGTAATGTTGTCTTTTGGGAACACCGCTTATTTTTTGAACTCTCTCATATTCGTTCTTCCCTAACTAACTCTTCTATTTTAGACATATTTCTATATGAGTATCTTGTTCCTTCTACAAATACTCTTGATCCTCCTTTGGATTTCTCTATTCAATCTTTAGATATTTTTGATGATTCTCCTAGACAGGTTATAGATGAACAAGTTGATGACGAGCTACCCCACATTGAGTATAGGTCCTCTGCTCATGTTCTTCTTGAAGATCCTTGATAAGACATTCCACCTCGCCACTCAACCTGGGTAAGATCCATTCTTGTATATTTACTTGACTATCATTGTTACACTGCCCTTACTATACTCTATGAGCCTCACACCTATCATGAGGCATCTACTGAACTTTTATGGTAGATTGCAATGAAAAGGGAAATTGATGCATTAACCAAAAACCATAGTTAGGATCTGGTTACTCTCCCTCCTGATCAGTCTGTGGTTGGTTGTAAGTGGATATATAAGATCAAGACTCGCTCTGATGGGTCCATCGAGTGCTATAAGGCTCGTCTTATTGCAAAAAGGTTTTACACAAGAGTATGGGATTGATTATGAAGAGACTTTTGCTCCAGTTTCTCATATCTCCTCTGTTTGTGCCCTCTTAGCTGTTGCCTCTGCTAGTAAATGGGACCTTTTTGATATGGATGTTAAAAATTCCTTCCTTAATGGGGAGTTGCATGAAGAAGTCTATATGTTAACTCCTATTGGTCTTTCTGTTGAAACCAACAAGGTTTATAGCCTTCGATGTGCACTTTATGGCCTTAAACAAGCTCCACGAGCGTAGGTTTGCCAAGTTCAACTCCACCATCCTTTGCTTAGGTTACATTGCCAGTACTTATGATTCTGCCTTATTTCTTCATCGCAATGATAAAGGAACCATTTTGCTTCTCCTATATATGGATGATATGATCATAACTAGTGATGACCTCAGTAGCATTCAAGAACTTAGGGATTTTCTTAGCCAACAGTTTGAGATGAAAGACCTTGGATATCTCAGCTATTTCTTGGGTCTTGAGATCACTCGTTCCATATATGGTCTTTATATTACTCAAGCCAAGTATGCATTTGACCTTTTATCTCAAGCTAGACTTACTCACAGTAAGACTGTTGACACTCCAGTTGAACTTAATGCACATCTGACACCCTCGGGGGGAAACCATTGTTTGATCCCACTCTTTACAGATGATTTGTTAGTAGCTTGGTTTATCTTACAGTTACTCGTCCAGACATTTCTTATGTTGTTCATCAGGTGAGCCAATATCTGTCTGCTCCAAGATTGACTCACTATGTTATTGTTTTGTGCATTATACGATACTTGAAGGGCATTCTCTTCCATGGATTTTTCTACTCAACTCAGTCTCATCTTGTACTTCATGCATTCTCTGATGCTGATTGGGCAAGAGATCCCACTGATCGCAGATCCACTACAAGTTATTGCTTTCTCCTTAGTTCTTCTTTGATTTCTTGCCGAAGTAAGAAACAAACTTTCATGGCCTGCTCCAGTACTGAAGTAGAATATCATGCTCTTGTTGATACCATATCTGAGCTCCTTTGGCTTCTTAAGGATTTGGGTGTGTCCACATCCTCTACTACTCCCCTTTATTGTGACAATCATAGTGCCATTCATATTGCTCCCAATGATGTCTTCCATGAATGAACTAGACACATCGAGATTGATTGTCACTTTATTTGTTCTTTTCTTGTCCATGGTGCTCTCAAGCTTTTCCCCGTCTCCTCTAACGATCAACTTGTAGATATCTTCACCAAAGTACTTTCTAAGGGACACACTCATAATTTGGTTAACAACCTTAAGTTGGTCTCACATCCACCTTGAGTTTGAGGGAGGTTGTTAATGTATATTTGTTAACAGATTAATGTATATATATTAATGTATATCATATCTGCTAATGTAAATCATGCTATGGGCTTTAGGTATATCTAGTTTACTTGTAATTCTTATATAAAGATATCATACATATTACTTAAGATATGAAATACAATACAATATAATCATTCAATATTTCTAACATGAATGAAAGGTAAACAACTTTGGGATCTCCAAGTTAGATCTTATGTTGTACCTCTCACAAACTTATTACTGTCAATATCTATGCCAATTATTAGTGAAGCCCCGACAATGTTAAAAAAGGAAACATATAAAGACAACAACACGAGACACACTAAGAAAAATAATACACAAGGAGAAAATGCTTTTGAACTCTCCCTACCACACCAGAGGCCATTTCAAAGAAATTCTTGGCTTCTATTCGAGAAATATGAAATTACATAAATACATTTTAAGATTGAAATAATTCGAGTGTAGTCACCGTAATTTTATAAAATAAACTTTTGTAACACTATTTTATAAAGATATTGTACTTACATTTACGTTATCCTACTAAATAAATAAGGAACTAAAGTGTACTTTGATTAAAGGTAATGGACTTGATCTACTCTAATATGATAAAATAAATTATCACAATTTATCATAAAATTTAATACACCATCATATTTGTTGGTCCAACTATGTGGGCCAACAACAAAGAAAAAAAGGTAGAGAGAAAGAAAACAGAGAGAGTTTTTTGAGTGGAAAAATTAAGAGAGCCAATTTGTGAAGTTTTATCCACAAATTAAAGATACATATTTGTTGTATTTTTGTGAGAGATCCACCTAAAGGAGAAGTTTATAATCAATCTTATTATAGTGGAAGTTTTAAGTGGCCTACAGGTCCCATGGTTGTTACTTTCATTTAGGAAAGTTTTTCCAAGCAAAAAAAAATCTTTCGTGTTATTTTTGTTCTATTTTAGTTTGGAAAGTTATCTTGGGTGTGTGAAATTTATTTCTTTACGACCATCTATTTTTTCCCAACAAAGTGGTATCAGAGCTTTTAGTTGTTTTTAGTGAGAGTACTGTTCATATATATAGACTATTCATATATATTGTATTGTACTGTCAATGGTACTATTCATAGAGTATTATTTACGGTACTATTCATATAGTACTATTCGGAAAGGTACTATTCATCGATACTATTTGATGGGTACTATTCATCGTCAGAAAAGTACCAAGTTTGGTGAAACCTATTGAATGACGAATCAAATGGAGGAGATCATAGATAATATGAAAAAGTTGTCCGTATTTAATTATGTAATTTGGAAGTTGAAGATGGAGGATCTTTTATACATTAAAGATCTATGGAAGCCAATTATAATGCCGAAGGAGAAAGAAGTAACCAGTGTAGACATTGAATGGGCCATTCTGAACCGAAAGTGTGCTGCTCAAATCAGACAATGGATAGACAAGAGAATTTTTCAAAATTTTGCTAATGAACACGATGCTTACGTTCTTTGGCAAAAGTTGGAGAAAATGTATGCGAGGACAACCACATAAAATAAAGCTAATCTGATGCAATGATTAGTCAATTTGAAGTATAAAGATGGAACCAGTGTATCAGAACATACGAGTGAGTTCCAAGGCATTGTAGATCAACTTAACTCTATGAAGATGACTATAGATGATGAGCTACAAGCGTTATTGATGTTGAGTTCTCTACCAAAAAGTTGTGATACTCTAGTTGTATCAGTTAGCAACTCAACTCCTGATGGCAAGCTTACCATGGATATGGTAAAAGACAGAATGCTAAATGAAGAGTCTCGAGGAAAAGATGAAGGATATACTCCTGACACTGAAGCACTTATCATGTAGAAACAAGGCAAGCAAGAATGGCACGGAAGAAGTAAAAGTAGAAATCCCCGTAACCAAAGTCAACAAAGAGGACGGTCAAAGTCAAGATCAAGGCATGACAAGAAGTGTCATCACTGTGGAAAGCCTGGACACTTCATTCGAGAATGTAGATGGTTAAAGCTGGAACAATCTAGAAATCAGGAAGAAAAAACCTGAACAAATGACACCATAACTATCACTAAAGAAGTTGTCATTGTTTGAGATCTTGATTATGTCAATCTTACATGCCAAGATACTACTTGGGTAGTTGGCTCAGGCGCTTCCTATCATGTCACCTCACGACGGGAATTCTTCTCAGCCTACACTTAAGGTGATTTTAGACGTATGAAGATGGGAAATGATGATGCATAAAAAATTGTCAACATTGGCAATATTTATCTAGAGACTAATCTTGGATGCAAATTACTTCTGAAAGATGTGAGACATGTTCCTGATATCTGCCTCAATTTGATCTCTACTGGTATGCTTAATGATGATGGTTACAATAATTATTTTGGTATAGGAAAATGGAAGCTCACCAAAGGAAATTTGGTAGTAGCAAAAGGCAAGAAAGATACATCACTCTACATCACAGAAGCCAGGTTGTGTAAAAGAGAAGTAAATACCACTAGGAAAGAAGTTCCTACCAAGTTATGGCATAAGCGACTCGGCCACATGAGTGAAAAAGGTCTCAAAATTCTTTCCAAGAAGGAGCTCTTGCCAGGAATGAAACGTTCACCCTTGCAAACTTGTGTTGACTGTATTATGGGAAAACAACATAGAGTTGCATTTTGTAGTCTCGCACCATCTAGAAAAGGAAAATATTCTAGATTTAATACATACAGATGTATGTACAATGAGTTGTAAATCACTAGGAGGTGCTCACTATTTTGTGACCTTTATTGATGACCATTCTAGTAAAGTATGGACTTTTGCTTTGAAAACTAAAGATCAACTGCATGAAGTTTTCAAGCATTTTCATGTAAAAGTGGAGAGAGAAACTGGCAGACGTTTGAAGTGTGTACGTGCAGATAATGGTGGTGAGTATTGTGGACCATTCGAGGAGTACTGCAGAAGTTTTGGTATCAGGCTGGAAAAATCAATACAAAAGACACCTCAACACAACGGTGTCGTGGAGAGAATGAACAGAACCATCTGTGAAAGAGTCAGATGTATGCTCTCAAATGCAAAACTGCCAAACTCCTTTTGGGGGGAGGCAATGAGGATAGCATTCAATTTAATCAACCTTTCTCCATTAGTTCCACTGAACTACGACGTACCAGAAAGAGTTTGGACGGGGAAAGATGTTTCTTACAAACACTTGAAAGTATTCGGCTGTAGAGCATTTGTTCACATCCCAAGAGATGAGCGGTTCAAGTTGGATGGAAAAGCGAAACAGTGTATCTATATGGGATATGCCCATGAAGAATTTGGCTACTGACTTTGGGATCCTATTAGCAAAAGGATTGTTATAAGCAGAGACATGGTGTTTCTTGAAGACCAAACAATCGAGGATTTTGAGAAATCTAAGAAACCACAGTCAGATGAAATTCCAGTTAATCTGGACCCAGTCTCTCCACCAATAAATCCTAATGACGGGGGAGTTACACCAGATACTAATGATGTTAATCCACCAGCTCGCACCTCAGAACCAGAACAAGTTTCTGAACAAGTCCAGCCAGAAGTACAGATAAGGAGGTCCACTCGAGTATGAAAACCAAGTCGTATATATTCTCCTAATGAGTATGTGATGCTTACTGAAGGGGGAGAACTAGAGAGTTATGATGAAGCTATCATTGATCAGCATAAGACTGAGTGGTTAAAAGCCATGTAGGAAGAAATGAAATCTCTGCATGAGAACCACACATTTGACCTGATGAAACTACCACAGGGAAGAAAAGCTCTCTAGAACAAGTGGGTGTACAAAATCAAAAGTGAAGAAGGTAGCTCGCAACCACGTTACAAAGCAAGATTGGTTGTGAAAGGATTTGAGCAGAAGAAGGGTGTTGACTTCGATGAAATATTCTCACCAGTAGTTAAAATGTCTTCAATCCGAGTTGTTCTTGGTTTGGTAGCTAGCCTTAATTTGGAGGTTGAACAACTCGACGTAAAGACTGCATTCTTACATGGTGATCTTGATGAGGAAATCTATATGGAATAGCCTGAAGGTTTCCAAGTCAAAAACAAAGAGAAATTGGTATGCAGACTAAAGAAGAGCTTGTACGGTCTAAAGCAAGCACTAAAGCAGTGATACGAAAAGTTCGACTCATTTATGGAGAAAATGAATACAATAGAACTACGGTTGATCACTGTGTCTTCATCAAGAAATTCTTTGATGGTGATTTTATTATTCTTTTGCTTTATGTCAATGACATGTTAATTGTAGGTCAAAATATTGACAAAATTAACAAGTTAAAGAAGGATTTAAGCAAGTGCTTTGCAATGAAGGACTTAGGACCCACCAAGCATATTCTTGGCATGCCAATTACCCGCAACAGGCAAAAGCAAAAGATCTAGCTTTCCCAAAAATGGTATGTTGAAAAAGTTCTTGAAAGATTCAACATGAGTAAAGCTAAACCTGTTAGTTGTCCACTTGCGAGCCATTTCAAGCTTAATGTGAGTCAAAGTCCCTCAAGTGAGAAGGATAAATTGAAGATGAGTAAGGTACCTTATGCATCGGTGGTTGGTAGTCTAATGTATGCTATGGTATGCATAAGACCAAAAATTGCACATGTTGTTGGCATTGTGAGTCGATTCCTATCAAATCCTGGAAAGGTACATTGGGCAGCTATCAAATGGATACTCAGGTATCTCAGAGGAACCTCCAATCATTGTTTATGCTTTGGTAATAATAAACATGTATTAGAAGGATATACAGATTCAGATATGGCTGGCGACGTAGATACGAGGAAATCTATATCTGGGTACCTAATAACATTTAGAGGGGGAGTTGTTCCATGGAAATCACGATTACAAAAATGTATTGCCTTAAGTACCACAGAAGCATAGTACATTGCAATCACTAAAGGTTGTAAGGAGATCCTATGGATGAAAAAGTTCCTACAAGAATTGCATCATAACCAAGAAAACTATGTTCTTTATTGCTATAGTCAGAGTGAAATTCACCTTAGCAAGAACCCAACCTTCCACTCAAGGTCTAAACACATCAACATAAAGTATCATTGGATTCGTGATGTGTTGGAACATAAACTACTGCAAGTTGAGAAGGTTCACACCAATGATAACGGGGCAGACATGATGACAAAGACCATGACTAGAGAAAAGCTTGCTATCTGTAGAAAGATTGCAGGTGTGGAAGAGCCCTGTCCCACATAAGGTGGAGGGGGAGATTTGTTGGTCTAACTATGTGGTCCAACAACAAAGAAAAAAAGGTAGAGAGAAAGAAAACATAGAGAGTTTTCTGAGAGAAAAAATTGAGAGAGCCAATTTGTGAAGTTTTACCCACAAATTGAAAATACATATTTGTTGTATTTTTGTGAGAAATCCACCTAAATGTGAAGTTTGTAATACCATCTTATTATACTAGAAGTTTTAAGTGGCCTACGGATCTCGTGGTTGTTACTTTCATTTAAGAAAGTTTTTTCACGCAAAAAATTTTTGGTGTTAATTTTGTTCTATTTTAATTTGAAAAGTTATCCTAGTTGTATGAAATTTATTTCTTTACAACCATATATTTTTTCCCAATAATATTTTAAAGTTGAAATTAAAAAACTAATTATCTCTATCATGTCCATAACAAATATTAATGACTTAAATATGGTTGATTTAATTGTGGATATTTATCATGTTCATATATCACAGGTGAGGATACGATGGGTTAAAAAGTTAACTAATAAATTAATACCATTGATCATATATATACCATGTGCATTGCACTGAGAATAACACGTGTGATATTAAAATATAAAAAACAATTTGAAATACGTAAAACTATTATAAATCCTCAATAATAATTATTTCTACAAAAATTTAAGAACAAACTCACGTAACAAAAATATTAGAACTTAAGCCTCTAACAAATGTTAAATAATAATTATAATAAAATTAAATATTTAATCTTATGATCTTATTTTTAATTGGAATTTTTAAAAAAAAATTAGAAAAAATAACACCCCTAAAACTTATAACAATAAAAATAACACTTAATAATATTAAACGGATCCAATTATATGATGTTTAATACTGAACGATTTTAAATAACATTAGTTCAATATAAACGATATTCAATTAGATAACGTTTGATGTGAAATGATGTATCGGATTTTTTAATAATAAAAATATGAGTTGTTTATAAGTGTTGCTATTTTGGTTGTTTTAAAAAAAATTACTATAACACATTTTTCTTTCTCTTATTGAAGGATTTCTTGAGCTATAACGTTACAATAATTTTTATTGTAGTAATTATAAAGCACATTTTAGAACTTAAATATTTTCTCAACTAATGAGAATAGAACCTCGTGATATTTGCTACTTATATGCTTCTTTACGGTAGATTCGATAATAAAAAAAAGAAGTTCCATAAAATGCATAAAATAATAAAATTATAGTCATAAATGACTTAAGAGAAGAAACAAAATTATAATATGAAAGAATATTTGATAAAAAAAATGAAGTTCCATTAAAATGCATAAAATAATAAAATTATACTCATAAATGCTTTAAGAGAAGAAAAAAAAATTATAATATGAAAGAATAACTATACTTCTAAAAATTTGTATTGTTATCGATTTATAGTTAAGAAAAAAAGTATATAGGTCTAGCTGATCACTCAGATGAGTCTTCCTTCAAGTGTATACTAAATTAAAATATTTAACTTATGATACTTAACAATTCAAATTTACCTCTATCGAAAATAATTGAAATAGATAAGTTTTGGATATAAAATTGTGATTGATAAACAAAAAGGATTGATTACTGTTATTGGTATTTGTTTGAAGAATCTGAGCATAGGATGTATGTGAGACATTTTTAAAAAAATTTGAAAACACATTCGTGTTTAGCTTTTAAACAACAATTGTGGGCATGTGCTAGGGCTACAAGTGTAACCTCATTTTGAAATGAATAAGCTTTCTATCGGAGAATGGGAATGGTTGATGCAAAACAAGCTAAAAATTGGTGAACAATATGTGTAAGTGCTAAAACTCATGCATTTTGGCAGCAAGAGAAAAACCCATCATAACAATGGTGGAGATGATTAGGGTGTACATAATGAAAATGATGACTAAAAAGAGAGTTCAAACTGAAACTTGGCACAATAGGTTGGCCCAAGAATAAACATGATATTATATAATTCAATCCACCTATATGGTCTTTTACAGCATAGTATTATAGACAGAAGAAATATGGATATAGCGACATTAAAATGAACAAGTAGGTGGTGGAATTGATTAATACAACTTGCACATGTAGGAAATGGAAGCTTAATGATTGACCATATGTCTATCCATATGCTGCATTTAGAATAAAAAAAAAGATAATCCTTTCCAAATTGTGGATGAATTTTACAAGTACGATATATATGTCAAAGCATTTGATTCATACATACACTCAATGCTTAGTATGAAGGAGTGGGTAATGAATGGCATTGATCCTCTTGGAATGTAGCATAAGAGGGAATCACTAATACACAATGATGAAAGAATGTTTGATCAATTATTATTCACCAATGATTTGATAAATTTGATTGTGAATCGTTTAATCATTGCTCATATGTTATACCATTTTTGTAAGGTTTATGATTGTTAGCGTTATTCTTGAATAAAACATCTAAATATAATTTTAGTCTCTAAATGAGTCTTCTAAAAACACTTTTAAAGCCAAAGAAACTTCGAGTTTCAAAAGACATATCTCAGGTACATACACACACAAACATATATATATATATATATATTCATATTCTTATGTATGTTAGATTTCATGTTAGACACATAGGAATATTTTGTGTATAGGTCACTCAATCGATCGAGACATGTCTAAATCGATTGAGATGAGTAGATTGATCGAGAATCAATCTACCTTAATTAAAAGTCCATAATTTAATTTGCAATTGAGGTAGATTGATTGAGAAATGAGTAAATCGTTCTACTTGTTTCAAGATTTATTTATTTAATACCCTAGAACGATTAAGGATTGATTAGATCGATCAAAATTTTTTGGTTAATTTATCGAGCTTGACCAAGATCAATTGAGTGGAAAAGTTTTAAACTTTAACCTAATTTTTACTTATGACAAACATTTCAATTACTATTTTTCCCTATTATTTACAACTTTATGAATTGTTTAATGGATAGAATCATAATAGGACTTTAACCTAGCATTAGAGCTTTAATCTTTTCCATATAAATAACCTAATACTCCATATTTTAATTAACCACAATTGAATCAACTTTTACATTCTATGCTTTTTCTCTAAATCTATTTTGCAAAAAAACTATTATGGTAGGATTTTTTGTTAGTTAATTTATCAAACATTTTATCTTTGAGTTTGATTGATTAATAAGCCTACAATATTTATTATATTTTGGTTTAACATTTGTTCTAGGATTGCTAGTGATTTTTATTTATCTGTCATTTTATTAAATCATCTAGCTAAGGTTGTTCAATCCACTCTAAAACACACATTACACTTGTGTTTTTGCGCCAACATTTTAGGTGCTAGTTGAACGAGTTTGATAACTATTGTGACTTAAGTTTATTAGAATGTTTGTTTGAATCAAAACACATTGCTTGTGGAGACTTTGAAAGAAAGTGGAGGCTTGTAAATAGGTTACTTGGGGGCATTACCTTGGTAGGTATTTTGAGTCCTAGTCTTGTAATTGAACATTATTTTCATACTAGATAGTTAGATGATCTGATGGACTGGTGGTTTTCCTTTTAAGTCATTGTTGTAACCTAGGTTATTTTCACCTAAAAATCTGGTGTATTATTTTAATTTTTCGCATTATTTTATTTACACGTGATTGCATGTCCGACTATCTATGAAAATTTTAATTTGTCATATTTTTGCTAATTATTTATTCATCCATTCTAGCTAATTAGATCCATAACTAAAAAACTTTCAATTGGTATCAGAGCAGATGACTCCCAGGATCTTGTTATGGATCATTTAAGAGATGGTTCTTCTACAACTTGTGCACCTTACTTTGATGAGTGTAATTATCTATACATACGAGCCTTTCTATGGTCTATAGATGAGAGTGTCTGGGTCTCTATGCTTTATGGTTGGGAACAAACTCCTCTTACTAAAGATAATGTAGTCACTCTTAAATATAGGAAAGATTGGACCACTGAAATAAAATTAGTAGTAACTGAAATCAGAAAAGTATTAATGTTATCTTTAGTAATGTGTCTATTGATGAGTTTCATTGTATTTCTCATATTGATATTGCTAAGCATATTTGGGATTTTTTAGAGGTTACCCATAAGGGCACCGCACAAGTTAAATGAACTAAACTTTGCATGCTTGTTACTCAATTTGAAAATCTTAAGATGAAAGAAGATGAGACATTTTTCCAAATATTATGCTAAACTAAGTGATACTGCTTATTCTTCTACTAATCTTGGTAAGAAAATTGAGAAATTCAAGTTGGTCAGAAAAATACTATGTTCTTTACCATATTGGTTCTACACAAAAGTCACTACAATAGATGAAAGAAAATATGTGGACATCATTAAAATTGAGGAGCTAGTTGGCTCACTTCTCACCTTTGAGATGAGTTTTTGAACTCCCACAGAGAACAAAGATATTACTTTAAAAAATGCAATGATTAAAGACTATGATAGTGAATAATTAATACTCATAACCATAAGATTGAAGAAAATATTCAACAAAAAGAATCCTCAAAGCCTAGGACAATTTGAAAGAAATTAAATCTGTGAGTTATGATGGTAAGAAATCTAAACCCATTGGACCTCAATGTTTTGAATGTATGGGTTATGGTCACTTTGCAACTGACTATGCAAATAAGAAAAATAAAGTTGTAAGAGCTTTCAATGCTACACTTACCAACACTAAAAGTGATAGTAACAATCAAGTTGAATGAGAAAACAATGACACTAACTTTTTGATATTTATTGTAACAATTGGTAGACACTCCAATAAGTCTAATATTTATTTAGACAATGAGAAAAGTGACTTTAAATTCTTACTTAATAAATTTAATGTCACTAACATTGATGAATTATTCATAGTATTAGTAGGATGTAATAAGGAAATAAATAAATACAAAAATAATTACATGCACAAAAATAAAGAGCCACAAATGGTTATACAAAAAGAAATATAAATAACCAATCTCTCATATAAAAAATTATTATAAATAATGAGAGGGAAATAAAGCTAATAATAATTAAGTTATCTCTTAGTAAGTAAAATTTTATTTTGTACAAGTTTAAATTCAACTATAATTTTTCATGATATATGATACTTTTTTTTCTTTAAATCTCTAATAACTAATAATGAATGAACTAATTGACATATTGTTACAATTTCAATATTTTTAATACTTTGACAATTACCAATATG
The DNA here is from genome assembly GCA_030763125.1 of Hippophae gyantsensis. Classification (NCBI taxonomy): domain Eukaryota; kingdom Viridiplantae; phylum Streptophyta; class Magnoliopsida; order Rosales; family Elaeagnaceae; genus Hippophae; species Hippophae gyantsensis. The sequence continues at coordinate 16,114,065 of CM061038.1, read as the reverse complement.
TCACCATATATGTTGAAGAATGTATGTATGATTTATCAGAATACTTATATATACTTAATTTTGGTAAAGAATGATTTTTATTTTAAAATCAATTATTGTAGTGAAGTTTATGTTTGTATAAATCTACTACCTTGATTTAAAAGAGAAAAAAAATAAAAGGGTATTTTTATTAAATCTTTTTCTCAATTTTTTATTTTGAGTGTTTATGTGAAAAGTTTGAGTATATATAAGACTTAGGGGAAGTTTTGTAATTTTCAAAAATTATGATTATCGATCCATTGACATTATTATTGATTGATCAAAATACAAATGTTGATCGATCAACATTAATCTCGATCAATCGAATGGGTTCAGTTTATATATTCCTCTTATTTTCCCTCAACCCCTACGAGCCCTAACCCCCATTTTTATGCTCCTTTCAATTTTTACTCAAAACTTTTATCAAATCTTTTGTTCCTATTAAAAAACACCACATTTAAGCAGAAATCACTTCAACCATTTTTCTCCATTTTTCTTCATTTTCCCTATAAACAAACATGTTTCTAATTCAATAAGTGTCATATATTATCCTCCTATACCCCACTAATAATTCATGGCCATTTTGTAAATTTTTTGGAAATTTCCATCAATTTGGGTGTTTTCAATTCAAAGGCATTTTGGTCCTTTTTTGGATTTGTGCTTGATTTTAAGATGGTTTCTAGACGATGTGAATTCTCTCATAATGCTCCTGCTCCACATTCCTCTCAATGGTGGGATGACGAAGCTAAAATAAGGTATCAAGCTACTATGTCAAAACATCCAATTTTATATAAGTGTAGAATAACCTATGTTGAGTTTTACAAAATAGGAATCACATGAGCAATTAAAGCTTTGGGATAGCAATCATTGTTCACACGCTCAAAATTATTACCTTACCCTTGCTTGTGAACTACATGCCAATGTTGACATAAAAATTCGTCACCTTAGGCCAATGAGTTATAAGGTTTTTCTTCAAAATAAAAACAATTAACATCTTAGTCTAGAAAATCAATACCTTTTGTCTATTATGAACAATGGGGATCTCGATTTTCACTTGGAATGTATAGCATTACCAAATTTGTTGACCAAACTTTCTTGTTCATCCAATGTCAGTCTTAATGCTAAACAACTATACCTTCTAGATGAATTCCACACCTTTCTATTGAGTTTTGAATAAAATGGCTTATGCAAATCTGTTGCCATCAAAGAATTCTTGTGAGATTGGCTACCTGCATGTTAAGATGTTATATTGTATTAGAAAATGAATTGCATTCAATGTAGTCATTTTTATTTAGGATGAAATTATAAACCAATCTCACATCATATACCTAATGATCGATCTTTCTTATGGTTGTCTCATCACTCAATTGATTTTAGCTGTGGGTGTGGCACCAATAAGGTATTCTGATTCAGTTTCATTGATGGGTGATGTTGAAAAGTTAACTATCTAGAGATCATCAACCCAAATCTCAAAGAGATATAGGCCCATTGATATTGGCACCAACGAAAAGAGTAGCCACTAATATTGGATCTAGTGGTGGAGCTACAGATGACTTTTTAGAAAACTTTTCAAGCTAGAGAAACTATCGAGCTTCAACAAATAAATTGAGGTATATATTAGTTTTTATGCATGTTAGATTTCATATTAGACACATAGAAACATTTTTCATATAGGTCACTCAATCGATCGAGAAATATCTAGATCGATTGAGAATCAATATACCTTAATTAAAAAGTATCTAATTTAATTTACAATTGAGGTAGATCAATCAAGATTTATTGTTTGATCGATCAAGCATTAGATCGATCAAGAAATGGGTATATCGATATACTTGTTAAAGATTTATTTATTTAATATCTTAGATCGATCGAGGATTGATTAGATCGATCAAACCTTTTGCATTGATCAATTGAGCTTAACCTAAATCGATCGAGCGACTAGGTTTTAAACTTTAATCTAATTTTTACTAGAGCCAAACATTTCAATTATATTTTATCCCTTTTATTTACTACTCTATGAATTGTCTAATGGAAAGAATTGTAATAGGACTTTAGCCTAGCATTAGGGCTTCAATCTTTCTTATATAATAAGCCTAATGTTCCATATTTTAATTAACCACAATTGAATCAACTTTTGCATTCTAAGGTTCTCTCTAAAACTATTTTGAAAAAAATATTATGATAGGTTTTTTTTCATTAGTTAATTTATCAAATATTTTGTGTTGTGTTTGATAGTTTTACAAGCATACAATATTTGTGATATTGTACTTTAACATCTATTCTAGGATTGCTAGTGATTTTAATTTATTTATCATTTTATCAAATCATCTAACTAGGGTTTTTTATTGTTTAATCCAGTCTAGGACACACATGAACTTGTGTTTTTGTGTTAACATTTTAAGTGAAAGCTAAATAAGTTTGATAATTCATTTGACTTGAGTTCATTGTAATGTTAGTTTGTATATAAACACCTTGCTTGTGGATACTTTTGAAAGAAAGAAGAGGCTTGCAAATAGGTTGCTTGGGGGCATTACCTTGTTGGTAGTTTGAGTCCTGGCCTTGTAATCGAATATTATTTTCATAGTAAATAGTTAGGTGGTCCAATAAACTAGTGGTTTTTTTCTTAAGTTATTTTTGTGACCTAAGTTGTTTTCACTAAAAAATATGGTGTGTTATTTTAATATTTATTATTTTATTTATATGTGATTGCATGTCTAGATACTTGCAAAAAAAATTAGTTGTCATATTTCATCTGGCTGTTTGTGAAAGTTTTAAGTTATCATATTTTAGCTAATTATCTAATTACCCCCTCTAGCTAATTACATGTGTAACTAAAAAACTTTCAATTTCAATAGCAACATAATTAATGAATGTATAATCTTTCAAGAGATATTTCATATTCTCTAATAAATTCAAGTGTTATATGTAATAAAGAAGATACATAAACATAATATTAGTATTAGTAGACATAATCTTATCACGAAAGAATCATCAAATGAAGTAGCTATTAGAATAACATTCTCTTCAAAAAATTCTTATGATTGAGGAATGGAATGCACAAATTTCATTGGAGAAATGAGATGATTATTTGATTGCATGGGAATTCATGACAAATATTTTTGCATTGATGTCATAGGATAATTGTATGACATAGGAGACATGGGATGATTATGTGATTGCATGAGAATTCCGGACACAGATGATTGAATGTAGGGATGTCAATAAGGAGGGGAGGGGCGGGAGGTTATCGCATCCCTTATTTAAATATTATAGGTGATAGGGCAGGGAGTCTCCATTGATGATTTGAGTTTTTTAAGCTATCATGGATTCTCCACTAATACATAAATTAAGAAAAATTAAATCTTTAATATATTAAGTATTTATAAAATATTAAGTATATTTACTTATTAGGTAACAAAACCTAATAATTTTAAATTTAGAGTATAAATTATAGGTGTAATTAAATTATTAATATCATTAATTTAAAACTTATTACAATAATTTATGTTTTATATATTACAATACTGAATTTTCATAATTAAAGTATTTATTTATTGATAAAAATATTATTTTTTTATCAACATTCATTTTATTTAATTGTAAAATTTTACAAATATATAATATATTTTAAAAGAAATTTTAAGAGAATAGGGATCTAGGATGGGCAGTATGAAGAAGGTAATTTCCAACCCCACCTCAGCCCATCCCCTACAATGGGATTCTCCATTGGTGTCAAAATCATAGTCTTCTAATAGATTTTGGTTCTTACTATACAAATTTACATCATTAGTTGTATGGGTGCCATATATAGGTTGACTGTATGGCATAGGAGACATGTAATGACTATATGATTGCATGAGATGCATGCTTAGTGTCATGATCCACGTGAGGGACACTTTGTTAATTGAAAAATAATAATTATTGAATTATTTTGGGCTTATGTCTTCTAGCACAAAGGGATGTTTCTTCTTGAAAGATGAAAAAAAATGATCTAAGACTCTTTAGGGGAAGACATGGTATCAAGCTCTCCACCACCCCTAGTACTCATGGGCACGGCGTACTAAGTGAGCTACTTGTGAGCTAGAGAATGCTTATGGGTGGGCATTGATTGTGTCGTAAGGGCGCACCAATGTCTCTCGAAGATAGGGAGTTTTAGGAACAATATTGGTGAGGAAAAATGGTCGATATTGTGCATGATTCTCATGTAGGAGGCAACACAAGAGGGAGTGTCTATCCCAATAGTTTACTCAATATGGGCATGTGAATGTAGCTTCGTGGGAATACAGAATGCCATGTGAGCCGTGTTGCACAAGTGATGGTGCATCAATGAGTAGCAGCATGTTAATCAGGTAGTATTGCTTTGAGTAAGGCAAATTACAAATGTGATAATCCTCATCACAGTGATGTCGAGTAGGAAAACACATTGGTCAAGGGTTCAGCCAAGCACTAAGAATCCATAAGCTTGATGGCATGGAAATGGGCAACAACATGTTAAGATGAAGACATCATGCGTGGGCTTCAGATCAAAGGACTTCCTCACCTAGGCAACATATTAGTTTGGTTGAATGAAACTTAGAATGGAACTTGCTTACATGTAAGAGACACTTGCTTGCCTGACTTGAAGATAAGTTGGTATGTGTGTGTTACCTTGAATATAGGTGTGATAAGGAGAAATGAACATACATGCACGAAGGGTGCAAGAAAAAGTTGGCCTTTGGGCAAGGATTTTGCCCTTATTGTCAAGTTCTTTTTTGAAGGTGTGTATTAAGAGATCCGACTAGAGGAATAGGAAGCTAACTAAGTCTTGGTAAATTATTGTACTACTTGTTATCAACACATGTGACTTGTACAATTGGCTAAGCAGTTGTGTAGCATAATGCCTAGATGACGAGGAACCTTATGATGAGACAAATTTCTTGGTTAAGTAACCTTGATGCTGAGAAGCAATCGCTAAGTGTCTTGCGTGTAAGACTTGTTAAGAGTAGTTTTCGTTGGTATTTTCTCGGAAAACATCAAAGTACTTGTTTAAGGGTATATCTTAGACTTCAGAGGTTATAAACTAGCCTTGACTTAGGGAGTCTTCGAAATGAACGGTCGAATTTTTACTATACAAACTCGTTGAATGTTACACTTAGCATGAACGATGGCACACTTGGTATTGACGATTGCATGTACGGCTAATAAAACATGTCTTGACTATAATATGATAGTATTTTTGGTATAGGTAACATGTGTGACATAGTTTGTGATGACCCAATTTAGTAACCTTATATTTACTTTAAAGATATAATCTGGTTAAACATAATAATTATATTGAGAATGAAATTCATGAAAAAGTTTTTTTATTAATATCCTAATCGGTATATTCAATCATTTACATTGAGAATGTTAAAATATTTCATAACATTATCATTTAACTCAACTCACGATACTCTGGTCTAAATATATATTGTAGGAAAAAATCTCACCACCACATGTAAGTGGAGCTAAATTGGATTAGTATTATAATGAATAATGTTATGATGACGTAAATTTATATTTTAAAAATAAAACAATTATATATATATATATTTAATATAACTTAATTTTATAATATATTATAATTAATATAAATATAAATTTAAATGATTTTAATATATGTGGTATTATAATTATATTAAAAAAATTGAATCAAATTGTTTCCGTTTTGTAAGATTGTTCCATTTTTAACCACAACACACATGCAATTCAGCGAAATCATGACTAAGATTGTTGTTTTTTTTTATTGTCAGAGAAATGAAAAAAGCTGCAAAAATAACGTGGAAACTTCCTTGGGATTGATATATAGATTAACTTTACTGTCCATCAATTCAAAAGCCAAACTCATCATCCATCACTATTATCTTTACCTTTTATTTAAGTATTTTTTCTAAAAATAATTACATTAATTTTAAGTTGAATGTGATTATTATTACTACTTATTTTATTATTTTATAATTGATTTATTATTAATTTTAAAAATATTAAAATATCTGTTTATCTATAAGATATTTATTCTACATTAGTTAAAAATTATTAAAAATATTTTTAATAATTTTTAAAATTAATAATAAATATATTATAAAAATAATAAAATAATTTTTAATAATTTTTAAAATTAATAATAAATATATTACAAAAATAATAAAATATAATATTATAATAATTTTAACTTTTGAAATCATATTAATTTAAACTATCACTTTTATCGAGGACTAAATTTGTACTCATTCAGTAGTCTTTAACTGACTCAAATTCATATGGTGGTCCATATATTTTCTTAACTATATCTTGGATCTGCTGCAAGTCCTCAGCTTTCTCTTTTCCTTTTTCTTTTGTGTAATGTTGGGTAACTATCCTTAAAAGATGTGGCTGTGTCACCTTATTTTTTTCTTATCATAATTATAATTAATTTTAAAATTATCAACAGGACGTTTATATCTTTAATACATTTCTTCTTTTATGTATATTAATTTATTAAAGATATTTTTAATAATATTTAAAATTAACATAATTAGTTCCTTGTTACTTATTAATATCATAATTTTATTTTTATTTTATTTTTTATTTTTATTATTTTTAGATGTTACTTTAATATACATATTTAATAAAATATATAAATTTTTTATTATTTTTTATATTTTATTAAAAATCTTTTTTACATGTTAATAACACGCATTCTTAATAACTTTTACTATTTTTTCTATTGAAATATTAACAATTTTTATATTTTTTTTCCTTAAATACATATTTTAATACATTATTTTTTTATTTTTTATTATTTTCAACCTTTCTTATTCTTCTATCACCCATTAACTCAACAAGTTTACTTTTAACTACACATTAATTATCGGTGTTCATATGATATTTATACAAGTTATTCATATACTGTTTTAATGAATACAGTATATACTTTTGAATTTTATATATAAAAAAATAGGAAAACAATATGTAATTTTTGTAATTTGTATTAAAAAATAGCTTGAGTGGATAGAAAAATAGTTTGACGTCATCAAGTTTTAAAATTATTACTGAAAACATGTTGTCAATACATTTTCAGATAATAATTCTTATAAAAACTTTTGAAATAGAGCTTCATTTTAATTACTGGGCGATTGTACCAACAAATAAAAAAGTACTACTCTAAATCAGATCAGATAACTAAACCTTAAAATCTAATTTTTAGATTTAAATTTGTAATGAAAAATAATATATTTCTCTCTAACATTCTTAATATAAAATCTTGAATAAAAACAAAATCAATTCATTTTAGAGATTTTTACCTATTTAATATTCCGCAAGCATAACAACGTTATTATTTTATCATGTTTACAAATAGTCAGTAAAGTTAAATTTAATCACAGACAAATTAAATATAACATGTAAGAATAAAGCATAAAAAATAACTATAAAGAAAATAAAATCCTTACAGTACTTTGATGTTATTCTTGTTGCTCGAAAATCTTCAAACGAAATTTGCACTTCCATTTATTGAATAAAAAATAAATAAATTACAAAAACATAATTAGTTCTTCTCAAAAAGAGAAGAACTCTAAAACTAAGAAAAACTAACTAAGGAAAAACTAAAAACTAAGAAAAACAAAAAAGTAATAAAGGGATAGAAAGAAAGAGAGAAGAAGATGTGTTTTTAGGTGTGATATGAAGTGAAGAGAATGAGGATATTTATAGGTGAGGAGAGGAAGGAAAAATGGGTGAAAAAATGATTAAAAATTGAGAAAACGCAGAGTAGTGAATAATGACGTCATGCTGTTGTGGGGTATGGATGGGGCAGATGGGCAAACAGCGCGCACAAATGGGGCAGATAGGCGCAGTAACGCGGGCAGAATGGAGAGCAGGTGGGCGCGGATTGAGCATAGTGTTGGCGTGATGGGCGTAGTGTTAGGCGTGCTGCGCGCATTGGCCGGCGCGACTGGGCGGCTGCGTGCTCGATTTCCTCCTTTTTGACCCATTTTTCCATCTTTTTTTACTTTTCCTCATTTAATTTATGAATATATTTGTGATGTATTTCCTCCAGTATTTCTCTTTAAGTTACGTTTTTAAGCGAAAATACCTAAAAAATAATAAAAATACCCGTAATTCCGAAAATATAGATTTATATAAATATATGATAAAATCATATAATATATATATATATATATATTTAATCAATTAATGTGCATAAAATCATGATAATTTTAGTATTTTTTGAACACTCATCAACAATTAAACTAAAATAAACAACAACAATTAAATGAATAAAATAAATAAAAGAAAATTTTCTAAACTGATGGGTTGCCTCCTATGCAATGCTTACTTTAACGTCTTAGCAAGACGTAAATGAGGATTTCATTTTAAGAAACTCAATATCCCCACATTATTAAGTCAATCAAACCTACACATAGGACAAGTTTTTCTACCTATACTTTTTAAGTTATGTCCGATAGATTTTCAAAATTCTATTTACTTAAAACTAGAGACAAGATTATGGATTTTAGATAAACCACTTCTAAGTGCAAGTCAAATAACTATTGCATCAAAACAAATTTACACGTAAATCTAACAAAATAACTACCTCATTTTATCATAGGTTGTGATTAAAAACTTTGCAATTTTGGAGATAGCTTTAGATTTTCTTTTTTTTTTTAAACTAATCTAACACTAAGTATTAAAATAAATAATAAATAATAAAAATAAAAATTTAGTAAAAGAAAAAAAGAAAATAAAAAAAAGAAAAAAAGAAAAAAAAAAGAATATAATACATTCTATTTATTATATAATTCAAACACATTTTTTTTACAAATAAATACACATGATTAAATTATACATAATAAATATTTATAATACACTCTATCTAATACATAATAGAAATAAATATACATGATTAAATTGTATAGAATATAATATACTATATCTAATATATAATACAAATACATTTTTATACATGTTATATCATACAATATTTACAACAGTTAAGTTAATCTTTAAGTTAAATAACATAATCAGTATTAACTAAGAGTGCTCCCAAGAAAAAATGGTGAGGCAAAACCTCCTTAAAAACTATCATCTTAGATAGATCAATGTTCCTAGGAAAGTTAGTGGCACAAAGTCTTCCAAGAGTCGGTCTCCTAGATAGATCTATCTTAGATGTTTACTTTTCATGCTATTACACAATTAGTTTTTTAAATTAAAATTAAAAGTAAAAGTTAAAAATTAATTAATTTTTTTAAAATAAATTAAAAATTAACAAAAACTTAAAAATTAAAAGTTAAAAAGTTTTTTTTATTGTTTTTTAACTTTTTTAGAAAAGAAAATAATTAAATAAATGAAAGTTTAATTTTTTTTACTAAAAAAATCACAATTATTTATAACACAAAAAATTTTAAATTTTTTGATAAATAATTTAAAAACGTTATTTCTTCCTCAACAACGGTACCAAGAACTTGAAGAGACAAGACCGGTATCGGGTTAACAACACCGATCTTATAGATACTTTGGTTTTATAATTGTAAAACTCTCGCAAGTGAAGGAATCATTTTATAGAAAATGACAAGTATACTCCTAAGGTCAATCTAAGAAATGAATATATGCAGTTTTTAATTTATTATTCAAACTTTTAAAAATTAAATTAAATTTGAAACATTTTGTCATGATATTTTAATTTTTTGTGTTTCCTAATCTAACAACATAAAAAAATAAACATAGATATGGATTTAATAAACAATTTAACAAACTTTATCATTCATAATAATGGAGTATTTATGGATATAATAATTAAGTTAATTATGTTTGCTCATATTATTTAAGTTATTAAAGATATAAATTGATATTTATTGATTCTCTTTTTTTATATAAATACCACCCTAGGTGGGGTTATATATTTTTTGTTAGTTAATTAAACAAATCCATTAACACTTATGAGTGAGGTCGATAATTAATTTAGTTAATTAAATTAATTCCTATTTTCTAAGAGATTGAAAATGAACATTTAAATTCCACCTTTATTTTAAACTTTATTGAAGGTGTTTAAATTAAACCTAAGAATTTAATTATTAGATTACAAATTTTCAATTTTTAAAACCATTACTAAAAATATGTTGTCAATACATTTTTGAATAATAGTTCTTATAAAAACTTTTGGAGTAGAGCTTAACTCTAACTACTGGATGATTGTACTAACAAATAAAATAACACTACTCTAAAGCAGATCGAATAATTAAGTCTTAAAATCTAATTTTGAGATTTAAGTTTGTAATGAAAAATAATATATCTCTCTAACATCCTTAATATTAAATATTGAATAAAAATAAAATCAATTTATTTTATAAAAATGTTTTACCTATTTAATATTTCGTAAGCTGATGACTCTATGAAAATATAGTCATTAGGGCCCTTTTTTCCTTAATATTTACTTGATTTATTTAATAAATAATATTTTTGTGGCTAAAAAAATTAAAATATAAACTTTTTAGTGAAAAGAGGTGAAAATATAATTTTTGAATTTTTTTGGGATTTTTCTGGAATTTTTAACGCATGACCAATCAAAAGCTTCCGCGTGGCATGCTATGCAAGCATAATAGCTGACTAAGCAAGCCACGCAAGCACGGAGAGTGAATTACGTTGCGCTGCGTGTGAGGAGGACGAAACACGCACCACGTGTCAGCACGACGTTCAATCCGAGTTCGAAAATCAGTCAACGTGCTATGACACGTGTCACCACGCTATTGCTTCGCACGTTCCACCCGTGCGCCACGCCATCCATTCTCGCGAATCACCTCATGCCACATGGTGCTGACTTTGCGAAGGTTGACTCTGAACGGTCTCCCCTGCCACGCGTCGCTCTCTAATTCGCCAATGAACTTCTGATGCCACGTGTCACGTTGTGATTGGCTAAAATTGTTAATTTTGCTTGTTTTGATCGTAGCCCTGGATTTGAAGCTGATAGGATGGTCCAGATCACACCTGAGCTTTATTTAAGCCCCTAATCACTATAAACCCTAATTTTCCACTATTAGCATAATTTTGGTCAATTTTTAGAGCTAGAAAGAGAGAAAAATACAGAAAAATTCAATAAACGACACAATTTTGGTGGAGATTCAAGAGGAAATTAATTCTACAATTCAAGAGATTGATTGTATTTCTTTTTATACTCTTTTCTTTATTAATTTTATGTCTTTTTTTATGAAAAATATGAGTTTTATGAACACAATTATGTGTAATTAATTTATTAATATAGGGATCTTATGAACCCAATTTTCACCATGTGATGATCTAATATTTTTTCCCAATTATAATATTAATTTAATTATATTATTTAATCTAATTTTTATGCTATTAATTGTTTGGCCAACAATTTATCCATAGAGGCAATTAAATAGATTTGAGAAAATTATTTAATTTTTTGTCTTGATTAAATAACATGCATAGTTTCTAGGCAGAGATGTATGATTCTTATGTATGTAATCCATAATTGATTAACTTAATGAGTAGTATGCAATTTAATTGACATGAGAGTGTGATTAAATTAATTACTATATGATGTGTAGTTTACTTGAGAGAGGAATACATGGTAGGTTAGATTAAATTGATCATGTAATTAATTGATATTATATTAGAGGGATTTTAGTGATTCGCATGTTTAGAAAATTGAGGGATTAAGTATTCCTAGATATTTTCTCATATATCTTTTTAGTCATAAAATCTGATTTAATTAATTATTGCTATTTACTTTTAGTTATTTTAATTTTGCTTTCTTAAGATATAAAAACACCAAAAAAATTAATTTTTATTATTTTTAGTTTTAAAAATTAGTTTCTAAGAAAATAATCTCCATGGGAATGATCTTTACTTATCATTATATTACTTGTTACGATATGTATACTTGCGTATTTATTGCACACACAATTTGTGTGGCGATCAAGTTTTTGGCGCCGTTACCGGGGATCGAACCCGAGTCACCCGCGTGGCTTGCTTAGTCAGCTCCTATGCTTGCGTGGCATGCCACGTGGAAGCTTCTGATTGGTCATGCGTTAAAAATTCCAGAAAAATCCCAAAAAATTCCAAAAATTATATTTTCACCCCTTTTCACTAAAAAGTTTATATTTTAATTTTTTTAGCCACAAAAATATTATTTATTAAATAAAACAAGTAAATATTAAGGGAAAAAGTGTGCTAATAAATCTATTTTCATAGAGTCATCATAAACATAACAATGTTATTATTATATCATATTTACAAATAGCTAGTCATGTTAAATTTAATCAGAGACAAATTAAATATAACATATAAGAATAAAACATAAAAATAACTGTAAAAAATTATTTTAATATTATACTTCAAAATAATCCTTACAAAACTTTGATGCTAATTCTATTTCTAGAAAACCTCAAAAGGGATTTGTATTTTTGTTTTTTTGAATAAAAAACTAGAAATTTACAAAAGCATAACTAATTCTTCTCAAAAGGAGAACAACTTTAAAACTAAAAAAACAAAAAAAAAAACGTTTAGAGAGAGAAATCTAGAGAGAGAAATTCATGATTTTGGGGATAATTTTTACAATGAGGGAGATGATCATTTTTTAGATGAGAAAAGGCCAAAAAATGGAAAAATATCTCAAAAATTGATTTTGGATGCGTTTAGACAAGTTGGCACTCATGTGGAGGGCGAGATTTGTAGTAGACGGGGGATGGTGCACACTGGCACGCGTAAGACTCGACATGACATACGTATGGGGTGCGTGTGGGACTCAACATTTTTGACCCATTTGTCCAATGTTTATATTTTTTTGACTTTTTCTCATTTTTTTCTCAACATATTTGTGATGTATTGATTATAGTATTTTTCTTTGAGTCTTTAAATTATTTTTTGAACAAAAATACCTAAAAAATAATAAAAATACCCATGATTTCGAAAAAAAATTATTTAAAAATATGATAAAATCATACAAATATAAATTGAAGAATGCACGAGAATGATGAGGAGAAAACATCTTTCTTCACCAAGGAATGAACCTTTTGCTATACTAGAATGCCATTTGGATTAAAGAATATGGAAGCCATATATAAACACGTTGTCAATAAACTATTTGTTGATCAATTAGGAAAAAACTTGAAGGCATATGTGGATGACATGGTAGTAAAGTTAAAGTAGCCAATAGACTACGTCATAGACTTAGAGGAGATATTTTTCATAATCCAAAGGTATGGCGTGAGACTTAACCCTAAGAAATGTGTCTTTGGTAATGCTTTAAGAAAATTCATAGGATACCTCGTATTTGCTTGAGGGTTAGAAGCCAACCCTGACAAGATACAGTCTTTGGTGAGCATGAAGCCTCCTACCAATCTGAAAGGGATTCAATATCTAAAATGGAATAGATTCATTTCCATATGTATAGACAAGTGTTTACCATTCTTCAAAATGTTGTAGAAGAATACATCATTTTTTTTGGGACAAGGATTGTGACAGAGCCTTTGAAGGAATCAAATGGTACTTGACCAAACTTCCTATCTTGGTCAACACTCTCCTAAGAGAAATACTTTAATTGTATTTGGTTGTGGCTCTCCAGACTTGTAGTGTTGTACTCCTGGCCAAAAGAAACAAGGTCTAACACACCGTCTACTACATCAGAAAGGTAGGTACCCAACGATTGAAAAATTAGCCTTTTCCTTGAAAATTAGTGCACGAAAGCTTAGACATTACTTTGGCTCACTCATAATGGTAGTACTTACCTCTAAGCCACTTACGAGTGTATTGATGAGGCCAGAAGTAATAGGTATATTGGCATAAATTGCCACAGAGTTAGGAGAGTATGACATTAGGTACATAGATATAACTGTCATTAAGGGACAAGCGGTGGCCAAGTTCAGTGAGACACCAAAGGTCATCGGTGATGAGGCATAAGAAGAAGTATGTGACATGGATCAAAAAGAGAAACCAACCTGGAAAGCATTCGTTGATTGCACGCACAACTTCAATGGTGCTGGGCTAGGGGTGATCATAGTTTATCATGATGAAAATTGTTTGGAGTATATCGTCAGGTTGGATTTCTAGCAAACTAATAATTTTACAGATTATGAGGCGACTATATTGGGGTCTATGAAGACAAAGAAGCTTGGAGTGGATAAAATCACCTTGCATATCGACTCAGGACTGGTGGTCAACTAGTACTTGAGAATGTTTGAGGCTAAAGATTACAAGATGAGAAAATATCTGGAGAGGTTAACAAATGAGTGCTCAAAATTTTCTAACTTTGTGATCAAGCAAATAGGCAATATTGAGAATGGTTACATCGATGATTTGGTCATATTAGCCTCCATGTGAGAAGCCAACCACACTCGGGTGGTGTTTGTAATGATCCTAGTAGAAGCAAGTTTGGAAGAGGTTGAAAAAATAGTCAGCAACATGGATGCCCTTACCAATACATGGTTCACCTCGATCTTTGACTTCCTAAAAAGGGGAGACCTACCCCAGGATCACAAACTTGCAAAGTAAATTAAGGCCAAGGTAGGATGATACATGATAAAAGGTGATCAATTGTATTGAAGGACTGCACTCGTACTAGAGAACTTGTGCATAACAAGGGAAGGATCTGACAAAATAATGTTTGAAGCCTATGAAGGAGAGTATGTTGTATACTCTATATATACATGGACCTCAAGAGAGAGCCACACATTCTCTAACTTCCCTTTAGTTTCTCTCTCTAAAAATTTGTTCGATTCCAACATTTTGATGCCCACTGTGGGGCAGATTCATAGGTTAATCCTTTGCTTCTGACCCCATAGTTTTAAGGATTCAACCCAAATTCTAAGAGAGGCTTAAAGACTATAAACATATGTTCCACTTTCCTTAGAGTCACGATCATCATGGTAGGAACGCGAGTTGAACGATGACTAAGATTAGCAAATGAAGAGGCAGTAATAGCACAGACCAACATATTTCCAACCCATGATAAGGCCAAAATAGAAACTGACCCCTTCATGAGCTAGCTCGTCAACTTCTTAAGATGAAAAGGGAGCTCGAAGACACTAAGCAAGAAAATGGGATACTGTGGTCACAGTCAGGTCTGTGAGCCTTTAAAGGCTGAACTGCTAACCTGGTTGGTGGAAACATACTAGGTTTTCGTGGTGCCTGAGCTTACATAGGGTGAATACGAAGCTAAGTGTGACCCTATTTTGGGTTTAGTGGAACTTGGTGACAAGCAATGGTTATGAGAAAGGAAAAAATTAGGAAGTGTCGTTTCAGGCATTGGAAGAGGTTAACAAAAATCAAGACTATGCCATGAAAAGGGCCAATGAAAGGCAGGAAAAGGGTAAGGCACCATATGATGTGGATAGAGACTATGAACAACTATGTGTCTCCCTCTTTTCTGATGAGATAGAGAATGACAAGCCACCAACCAAGTTCAGTGCTCCTAAGTGCACAGACTATTAAGGGACTAAAGACTCGGTGACTCATGTGTAATACTTTATAGTGGATGAGGATTTTGCAAGCCTCACACAGGGCAAGAGTAGCACCATGATGTTTAAGCTAATCACTGCCACCCTATGTGATGGTGCCCAAAAGTGGTTCAATAACCTGGAAACTTGTACTATAAACCCATTCTCATAGTTTTCCAAGTTGTTTATCACCAATTATGCCTATAACAAGCCACTAAGGAAGGAGTTATACCCCTTATTCTCAATCATTTTGAGAAGGGTGAGTCTATAGAAGAATATATGAAAAGATTTAGAGAAGAAAAGCTAGATATCTTTGACATTTTGAGAAGGGTGAGTCAATAGAGGCTCTTAGGCGGGGTCTCCTAAGAGATTTTGACCTATTTGTAGAACTAACCAAGATGGCTCTCAAAATTTTTTGGAAGTGTAGAAGAGGCAAAGAAGTTTGTTGATCTCAAAAAGAGTGGCCAGGTAGTTGCAAAAGTTGCATCTATAAAAGAAAAGGAAGGATAAATCTTGAAAGGGCCAACCAAGATAGCAGGATCAATAAAAACAAGCATTTTATGCCAAATAATAGGGAAAATAGCCAATGGTCTAGGAATAGGGGACCCTAGGAAAGTTCACTGTCTCTCTTTTGGGGCCCACATTTGAAAATGAGTCTAACTCAAGCAGTATTGAGAATGAAGGAGTATTCGAATGTCAGATGGCCCTCAAAAATGAAGGATACCCTTAAGGACACATGTAAATGGTGTGCTTTTCACAAGGATATGGACCATGAGATGAGAGATTGTAGACACCTCAAGAAGGAAATAAAAGATCAACTTACCAGAGGATATTTAAAAGACCTCGTAAGAAGCAATAACAGAAGAGGAAGGTAACAAATTGGATGTGAAGCATAGAAGCTATCTGCTCTATCAAGCAGTGGGAGAGACTCTACAACAAGTCGAACATAAAAAATGTACATACCATACACGGAGTGCCTAGGATTAGTGGGACCTCTAGTAACTCACCTAAGAGGTACACTAAAGACTTGCGAGGTTCCTTGCATGTATACAGTCCATAAATAGGAAGGCCCCATATAGAGATCACCTTCATTATGAAGGACGATAGCTCGTCTGAACATGAAAATCCCTTAGTGATTACTTCAAGAATAGGGTTTGTGATATTTTTTGGATCATGGTTGACATTGGAAGCTCAATAGATCTTTTTCTATCTACAAGAACAACCCTGGACATAAAAGAATTGACATCAGATGGAGAGAGCTTCCCTAGGTGGGATTAAATAGTATCACCACCTCTATGGTTGGGATTGTGGTGCTACCTGTTATGGCTAAATGATTAATAGTAATGATCAATTTTGGGGTAATTGATGTCCTAGCTCATTACATTGCCATTATGGGAAGGCCATGCATACAAAAGATGAAAGCGGTCCTATTTACCTTCTACCAAGTCATTAAATTCCCCACTAAGGAAGGTATGAAGGAGATAAGGGGAGGCCAAAAAAGGTCAGGAGTTGCTACAACTCCACCATGAAGAAAGTCACTCCCAAGTAGCAACCACAGTAGGGCCTCATTCAAAGGAGGCTAGGAGATAAATGTCTAGCATAGTTTGTCAACTCAAATGAAGTACAAGACCTATCAATATGAGACAAGGGATAGAGCCACCTTTTAAAGATAAGTGTGGATTTAACAACAGAGATGAAGGAGAAACTATCTCAATTCCTACAAGCAAACTCTAACATCTTTGCATAGACCCTAAATGTTTCTTTGTTATTTCTTAAGGAAAATTCTTAGGATACCTCATATCTACCTGAGGGATTCAAGCTAACTTAGACAAGATACTAGCCCTGGTAAACATGAAGCCTCCTACTAATCTGAAAGGGATTCAACCAATGAACAGAAGAATAGTGGCACTGAATAGATTCATTTCCAAATGCACAAACAAGTGTTTACTATTCTTCATAATACTAAGGAAGAACACATCATTTTTTTGGAATGATGATTGTCATAGAGCCTTAAAGGAATCAAACAATACTTGTGCAAACCTCCTATCTTGGCCAACCTTCTTTTAGGAGAAATACATTATTTGTATTTGGTCGTGACCCTCCAAACTTGTAGTATTATGCTTATTGCTGAAAGAAACAAGGTCCAACACCCTGTCTACTACATCAACCAAATCTTAATAGGTATGCAATGATTGAATTTTTTTCCTTTATTATGAAAATGCACACAAGAAATCTCAGACATTACTTTGGCTCACACAAAGTGGTAGTACTTACCTCTTAACTACTTAAGAACATATTGATGAGGCTAAAGGTTATAGGGAGATTGGCACAAATTGCAATAGAGGTGAAAGAGTACGATATCAAACACATTACTAGAATCACCATCAAGAAGCAAGAAATGGATGAGTTTTTGGCTAAGTTTAGTGAGATACTAGAGGTCACTGGTGATAAGGCACAAGAAGAAGTATGTGACATGGATCAAAAAGAGAAGGTAACCCGATAAGTATTTTTTGATTATGCACACAACTTCGATGGAACTGTGCTATGGGTGATCATAGTTGATCATGATGAAAATTGTTTTGAGTATGCTATTAGGTTGGATTTCCAGAAAACCAATATTGTTATAGAGTATGAGGCGGCTATAGTTGGGGCCATGACGACAATGAAGCCTAGAACGGATAAAATCACCTTTCATAGCAACTTGTGAGGACTTTATATAGTAGGGCCACTACCCCAAGCAAGGGGCAAAAAGAAGTTATTATTAGTTTCCACTGACTATTTTTTCAAATGGATTGAGACAGAACCTCTAGGAAGAATACGGGACAAAGAAGTGATTAAATATATTTGGAAATCTATAATTTGTTGCTTTATCCTGCCTAAGGAAGTCGTTATTGATAAAAAAAGACAATTTATGGGTCATAACATCAAGGAGTTCGTCATCAAATAGAACATCAAGTTGTGTCATTCAATGCCATATTATCCCTAAGCCAATGGTCACGTAGAGTCTTCTAATAAGTTGATAATCAACCTACTAAAGAAAAGGTTGGAGGGTGCAAAAGGAAGATGGGTTGAGGAGATGCCTTAGGCATTATGGGCTATTAGGACTAGTCCTTGAGAGGGCAATAACGAGAAACCTTTTTCACTAGTAGATGGGATTAAGGCTGTGATACAAACTGAGATTACAGTGCCCATTGTGGAATCAGTTCCAATAGAGGAGTAGAGCGTAGCAAGTAGAGTAACCGAGTTGACCCTAGAATGGGGAAAAAGAGATGAGGCCTTGAGGATGATAACTAAGTAAAAAATGAAAGTATTAGATTATTACAACAAGGCCATACATTTCATAGCTATCTCCATGGACAATTGTGTTCTTAGAAAAGGGTTTTCTCTAGAAAGAAGGAATGGATGGCCAATAAGTCTAGTGAAAATTAGGAAGGCCCATATCAAATAATTAAGAGGAAGCTAGGGGGTCTATTTGTTGAGAAGCATTGAATGAGTTAGGGATGGCATTATTTGGAATGCCCGACACTTCAAAAATATCACTTCTGATGTACCTTAATTTACTATTTCATGTACCATCCCTATATATATATAAAGTAATCTCTTTCAAGAAGTGGATTTTCCCTCAAAACTGTATATCACGAGTTGATCACCTTGGTCAAAAATTGGGTAGAACACTTCGACACCAAAGTGAGACTTGATAACCTCAATTATAGATCGATTAGGTCGAATGCTCTCCCCCAAAACTACATGTCACAAGTTGGTCACCTCAGTCAGGAACCATGTAGAGTGTTCTGACATTGAAATGAGTTGATCACCTTGGTCATAGACCAAGTAGAACGTTTTGCTTTAAAACTGTTTGTCATGCGTTGATCATCTCAGTCAGGAACTAGGTAGAGTGCTCTGACACCAAAGTGAGAGTTAATCACCTCAATCATAAACCAGGTAGAGTGATTTCCCCAAAACTATAAGTCACGAGTTAATCATCTCGATCAGTAACTGAGTAGAGTACTCTGACACTAAATTAAGTTGATCACCTCTATCATAGACCAAGTAGAATGATCTTCGCCAAAAATGTATGTCACGAGTTAATGACCTCAGTCAAGAACTATGTAGAATGCTCTAACACTGAAGTGAGTTGATCACCTCAATCACAAACTATGTAGAATGCTCTCCTTCAAAGCTGCATGTCACGAGTTGATCACCTCGGTCAAGAACCAGGTAGAGTACTCAGAAACTCAAGTGAGAGTCAATCACAACCACTAGTTTATTACATCAATCAAACCATACAAGCTCATTCTTTCAAAGAGAATACATTTGAAAAAAATAATATTGGTTTGGCACCACAAGTGCATTCTATTAAAAATATTTTTATTGATCGAGCTTACACCACTTTTAAAGTTTATTAATACATATCCTGGCCTCCCATAGAGTTAAAAGTTCCTTAGATGCTTATAAACATGACTGGTGTCTAGGTCATATGTCTCCTCTACTAAGGTAAGAACTCGGCTTGAATGTTGATGATTTTCTTATGAACACTAGCCACTGTTTCAGTGGGGGTCAAACTTAATATGAACATGGAACATTCCAATTCCTCAACAACACCCATCACCTTAAGGAAGATACCATCAGATTGCTTAATGTAGTATTTTTCCCAATGGGATTCCCTATCCATAAGGGTAACCATCTTAGTCATGGTCCTTCTTTCTTGTGCTTGAGTTTAGGATAAATTTTCCTTGAAAGAAGCGAGCTCACACTTGGTCTCTTCATACAGAGAAAGTTTATCCTCAAGACTACATAGCTTGATTTTTAATTACCCTACCTCCATCTTGAGCCTACCATTCTCCAGTTCCAGAGTGCAACCTGAATGTCTGTTTGACCAATCCATAAGGTCCAAGCAAGAAAGATGGAGAAAGAGTTGGAAACTATTTAAAACAAAAAAAGGATGTTTGAATTTTACAAGTGTCCTTGACCCTCTTTTATAGAGGATAATATGAAGTAAAGTTTAGTGACACACGTCCCAAAAGTAGGGAGGTAGGTCAACATCATAACTAAATATTGTACATGACATAAATACATAGTTATAAACGTAATACAGGTTGCTCATAAAGTAAACTAATTGTTATTAATAATAGAAGGTGACAAAGGGTGAGCCTGTAACTACACAATTTGGAGTGGCTTGGGCTTAAAGGATGTGTAAGAGACATATAGAGTTTTGGGTGTACCAAAATAGGAGGCATAGGCCAATTCCAGTATCAAAGGTCCTTGGTCCTACCTTCTTCATCTGCTACCTTGGGCCCGTCACTACTCCCACCTAAGTTCAAGCCATCTTCCATGCCCTAGTCTTAGGAGTGAATGGGTAGATTCTGGGAAGTGATTGGGATATCCAAAATCCAATAGTAGTACTTTCTCAGGTCCCTCTTCTTAGCCTCTTTTTTGAAAGATTTCATGGCCAACCCGTATCCTATCTCAATGCCCGAGGAAAGTTGTTCGATCATCACATCAAGCTCATATTTCATCTTCTCTTATGTTTTAGCTAGCCTGACTACCTTAGCCTTGACCTTTCTTTGGACCTCCCTGAACTTAGCCTTGACCTTTGTCTAGGCTTTCTTGAGATCCGTGAAGTACCTTAAGTTATCATTCAAATCGAAAATGGCCTTAGATAGCTTCTCCTCTTTGTCAATGGACTCACCCTCCCACTTGTTATCCTTTGCCAATAGCACTATGTCTTTGTCTCGAGTAGAATCATGGATCTATTTTTCCAATATGAGCTCATGCTTTAAACTCTCTACACCTTAAGCCCTGTTTAGTTCTTGAAGGAGCTACACTTGAAAACAAGCCAAATGATGCAAGGTTAAAACAGAAAGAAAAGAGGTGGTTTGACACACCTAGTACAAAATGCGGCTTATCACGACCTTAGAGCTAACATCCTTGCATATGGCATCCAACTGTCTCTCATGCTATGCCTCGGTATAGAGCCACCTATCAACATCTATAGTAAGGTTATCAATCATAGCCTTTCCCTTCCTTGAATCCCTAGTAGGGTGAGAAGGCCCTTTGTGGATCCAAATTAGGTAGTGGTGAGGTGTGTCAATTTAGGGACGCTGGTGAGGGCTCAACAACATTCAAAGGCACCAGCTTGAGCACGGGCTCTTCAGTGGTCATCTTCATTTTCCTTTTAGATGAGGTTGTGAGGTCTTCCTATCTAGAGTACTTACTCATTTTATTCACCTTTGAAGTGCCCACCCCTTATAAGAGAGGTGTAACTTTTTAGGAGCTCACCCTCTCAAAAGAAACCTTACTCTTAAGTTTTGCTAATAGATCATCAGAATTGAACTCCATGGTATCTGCAAAGATAAGGGCATAAATGTGTTATTTCTAAGGGGTCAAGAAAACCAAATAAAAAATGTCAAGTCTCAGGGATAGTTCACCAGTATTAGGGACTACTTCGAACTTGCCCCCATAGCCTATGTGAGGGGTTTACCGCTTAGAGGGTGCAAGGAGTTTACAAATTATCTTATGAGGGGGCTCTACTAAGTGTCACCTCATCAAACCATATGCAGTAAAGCATGAGGTGTTTAATAATTGGCTCCAAGGAATTTTTGCGGACAGATAATTCTATATTTTAGCCAATTGTTACTTCACCTCCTCACTCAAGGTCGTGATAAAGGGGCCCATATTCCTTATCACGACTTTGGTATCAACCAAGGTGCTCCTTATTAGCCTTGCATCACTATATGGAGTTTCCTACTAACCTGAGACATAGAAGAAATATTCTTTCCAATTTTCTTATTCTTAGATAGGGCCACATTGATACCGTGGTTTTACTTTAATGACATGTAGATTTTCCTTGGGTTAGTAGGGTTCAAATTTGACACGTAGGCCTCATTGAACTCGAGCATTTCCAGCTCTACCTCAAGCACATTGAATATAATTATGAATTAGATTAGATACCTTTATCCATTAGGCATCAACTCACCTAGCACAAGCTGAGTCTTAGCCAAAAACTTCCTTTTGAATGGGTATAGAGGAAATTTGACCCCCAACAGAAGGTGGGTTACTGTCACGAGCTCTTGACATAGTAATCATTATTTGAACAAAAGAGGGAATGATGTAGGTCATTTTTATCCTCTTCTCATACTAAGGTGACAACCCATTAATCTTGACTTTGGCCGCCAAACCATTGGTATGGCTTGTAGGCTCCCCAACCATTTCTTCCTTGTTTTCTTCCTTTATGACCTCGAGACTGATATATGAGTATGAGGTGTGTTCAACCTAATTTTAGGCATTGCCTATGGATGAGAGGTGGAGGGTTGAGGTATGGATGGAGCTCCCTCGCTCGAGGTGCTTGTCTCAATTGAGGACCCCATGTCGTCACTTTCTAGTTGGCCTAAGAATGTGGGATATTGTAGTCTCTCCTAGGAGGTCGAGCATAAGGTGATTTCTTTATGTATGGTCTCTATCTACAAAATATCACAAAACATGAAAAAGGTAAGGCATGAGAAGTAGAAATTACCTAGGGTTGAGTTTGAAATAAAAGGATAATGATTATTTAAACTAAACTAAAAAGAAAGTATAAAATTGTTAGACTCAAGAAGATTTTTTCTAAAGCATGAGAAAGTAAGCTAGGTGCCAAGCTAATTTCTTACCACCAAGCTAAAGATTTCTATAGCTCAAATTGAGATGATAAAGCTTTTTCTCTTTTGAATTTTTGTATGATATGTAGAAAATGATGAAATAAGGAGTGACCCCAACTCCTCCTTATATGGAGGTGGATATTTTCTCTCTTTAATCAATTGAAAAGAATTTATTAGGACGAGTCAAACATTATAAATTTGCTACCCAATTGCTACTCTTTCACCCTTATTGAAGAATCGAGCTTAAAGAGTAAGAGGACTAGATGTTTGGGTATATAGTTTGACACTAAACCCGATCCAACTAACAGCCCGAGCATTTAGAAAGGACTTGCCTATGCTTGTGCCCATAACCACACTCGTAGAAGGGACCCATCTACTCATGTAATTTTTGGTGTTGTAAGGTTGACCTCAAGCCCAAGCAGTGGGGTGGTCGACCTCAAGCTATAAATGTATTTTCTTTTACTTTTATACCCATTTGACATGCTATGATAAATATAACATATGTAATTGATATGTGTACATGAAATACTCTACATATATGTGGGCCTTATGAGAAAGCCATACATTTTGTCACTATTCTCTTACTTTTTTCTAGTTTATCTCTCTACAAATCGAATCAATCCTAACAGTGGTTGATATAGAGGGTAAATAACACCCAGTGTACTATGTGAGGCATTCCTTGATGGAAGCACAACAATGATATTCTATATTGGATAAGGTAGTTTCCCAATAAGAATGGCCCTAAGAAAAGTCAAGAATTATTTTGGGGCTCATAAGATGGTAATTCTGACATCTTACCCATTAAGACATATTTTAGGGAAGCTAGACCAATCTGCTTGCCTATCTCAGATAGCTACTAAGTAGAGAAAATTTGAAATACTAAGTGGACTTGAGATCCCATAGTCAAATTAGAGGGTCAGTTTCCAATTCTCATCACAGCTATACTAATCTCGAATCTATGGAAAGTATATATGGAATGGGCTAGTAACTCGATGGGTTATGGGGTTAAAATTGTTATATTTATGCTCAAAGAAGGACTAATAGAGCAGAGTGTCTATATCGCCTTTTAGGCGACCAATAAATTTGTAGAATATGAATCACTCCTACTAGTGTTAGGCTAATTAAAGTCCTTAGAAGCAAAAAAGAGCTAATCTATAGTGATTCAAAACTTATAATAAATCAAGTCAATGATACGTTTGAGGCCAAGGAAGAAAGGATGAATAGGTACCTCCAAGATGTAAAATAAGAGATTTCAACTTTTAAATCATTTAAGATCAGGAAAATACCAAGATGAGAGAATGCTTATGCAAATTACTTGGCCACTTTGCTATCTTTGGTAAGTGTGGAGTTGAAAAGAGTAATTTCTATTTCAAGTCTATTCGATCATAGTATAACTGGAAAGGAGGATATGGAGAATGACCAAGAAAGTACAAATATTGCAACACAAACTTCATTGTTGATCCCATACATGGAATATCTCATTCAAGAAATATACCTACCAAGAAGGAAGAGGTGTGAAAAAATAGTAACAAAGTAAAAAAAATACACCATTATCTAAGGAGCTCTCTATAGGAAAAACTATAGCAGACCATGGTTAAAATATTTACCTAGTTAAGAAGTGTATTTGATTTTGGAAGAACTATATGAAGGGAAATACAACACCCATTTAAAAGGTAGAACCCTCCCTCAAAGAATCATACAAAAGGGTTATTATTAGCCTACCCTTTAGAAGGATTATGTTAGCCATGCCAAAAAGTGTGATTAGTGCCAAAGACACGATAATATCCCTCATCAACCAGCCAATGACTTGAAATCTATAGTCTGTTAATAGCCATTCCAAAAGTCAGATTTGTATATATTTAGCCTATTACCTCTTGCTCCAAGACAAAGGAAACTTTCAATTATAGTGACAAATTATTTCTTAAAATGGATAGAAGTTGAACCATTTGCAATGATATAGTAAAATGACATTCGCAAGTTTATTTGGCATAACTTAATATGCATGTTCAGCTTACCTTGTGAGCTAGTTACTAATAATGGCCAAAATTTCACAAGTCAAGGCTTACTTTTATTTTGTGAAGAGATGGGAGTCAAGTTGTCACATTCTACTCCTTATAGGCCACAAGCTAATGGCCAAGAAGAATCATCCAATAAAACTCTTATCAACAAATTATGAAAGCGATTGGAGGGAGCTAAAGGAAAGTGAATTGATGAATTACCCTGTGTTCTTTGGGTAATGAGAATGATCCTTAGAATGGAAACAAGAGAGAGCCCATTCTCTCTTATATATGGCATGAAAATGATGATCCCCTATAAGATACAAGAATCTACCCTTCAATCTAAAATCAGACAATAGGGCAACGATGATTTCAGAAGAGATAAACTTTTACTAATTGAGGAGGAAAGGAAGAATGCATTGATACTGATTGAGTCACAAAAAAGGATAGTCCAAAAATCATACAATAGATTTGTTAAACACAAAAACTTTCGAATATGGGATTGGGTCGTATGAAGAGCATTGAAAAATAAGATAGAAACTATCTTCAAAAAGCTTGCTATAAAATGGGAAGGTCCATATCAAATATATGGCATCAAACTATGGGGTTTATACTAGATAAAAAGTCAAGGAAAAAGAGAAGAATTAAGCTAGAATGGAGAGAATCTAAAGAAATACTATGTATAAAGTGCTAGTCAAGGTTGAATTATAATGAAAAACATATTTTGAATCCATTTTTAAGGTGTTCATATTAATCTCATGAAAATTTAATGTGATAACCCCTAAGTATGGAATGAAGTGGTCAAATGGACTCCTATACTTTAAATGTGGGATAAGAGGCATGACATATATACTAAGAAAGGGTCTTGAGTTCACAAATGTGAACCTTCCATATGGGAATCACATACATGGGTTATATTTAATTTCACCCTTGTATGTCTCCTATCTTGTGAAAAATTAACACGATAACTCTAAGTACAAAGTGAGGTGGCCAAGTGAACTCCTCACTTAGAATGTAAGATAAGAGGAATGACACTTGTTCTAAGAAACAATCTTGAGTTCATGCTTGTATGTTTCCTACTTCACCAAAAATTAATGTAATAAACCCTAAGTACATGGTGAGGTGGCCAAATAGATCCCTCACTCGGGATGTAGGATAAGAGGCGTGATGCCCTTCCTAAGAAAGGGTCTTGAGTTCACAAATGTGAACTTTCTCTTTGGGAATCATATACAGAGGTTGGATTGAATTTCACCCTTGTATGTCTCTTGTCTCATGAAAAATTAACGTGATAACCCCTAAGTATAGAGTAAGGAGGTCAAATGCACCCCTTCACTTGGGATGCAAGATAAGAGGCATGACACCCATCCTAAAAAAAGGTCTCGAGTTCACAAATGTAAACCCCCCTTTGGGAATGAATTATAGGGTTTGGATTCAATTGCACTCTAATACGTCTCTTGTCTTACGAAAAGTTAACATGATAATCTTCAAGTGCGGAGTGAGGTGGCCAAATTGAACCCACACTTAGAATGTGGGATAAGAGGCATGATGCCTCTCCTAAGAAAAGGTCTTGAGTTCATAAATATGAACCACCTCTTTAGAATCATAAACATAGGTTGGATTCAATTTCACCCTTATATACACTACTACACTACATACATATGACCTCGATTTTTAACCATGATCGTAGGTCTATGACCACAGTTATAAGAACAGAGGCCTAAGTGAGAAAGACCATAGACCGTTTACCTATGGACTCGATTTTTTAACCGAGGCCATAGATATAACCTATAGGCTCGATTTTTCAATAATCGAGGCCATAATGTATGTATATGGCCTTGGTTTTTCAATAATCGAGGCCATAGTCATCCTTATGGCCATAAATTTAAATAAAAATACAATTATTAATTACAATATTAAAAATCAATATTAATTATAATAAATTTATTAATTACAATATTAAAAATCATATTATATTAAAATTAAAAGTGTAATTACATTTGAGAGTTTATACACTAAAACATAATAAAACCTGACTAGCTAATTCTAATATTTACAATGACTATGAATAATAGCCTTACTATTACAAAATGAAGTTTTACTATTACAATCATTTACAAGTGACATTAGTCAAGCTTAGGAATGACATTACCAAAAGAGACAGATATGCTTATGAGTAGGTATAATATCTCATGAAATTGAACTATATAGTAGCACAAGATTGGCAATATTCTTTATTCTTCTTCTGCCTCTTCCAACCACTTTACAAGAGGTTAAGGCCTTCACAAAAGTTTTCATGTTTCATATTCCAATACATATCTAAGTCAAAAACAACTCTATAGAAATAAAATTAAAAAAGGGTATGTAAACGTGTTCAACAGTTCCAGTTCAAGCTTTGCATTTGAAAAATTTCAGGAAACAATTTCATCAGTTTAGCATCCTCGTAGCATTGCATTTGAACTTTGTATATCAGTTCCATCTCAACTATAAATTTAAAATTAAGAGGAAAAAAAGTATTAAAAAATAATGTTCCTAAGTACGTTTAAAACAAATTTCTACACAAGGATCATAAACACTACATGTATAAGATACCTATTGTTACAGCAAAGGCTGAAATTGCAGATTTAGCAACTTCATTTGGAAGCTTTTCAAGAGAATCATGCCTTGCTTTGACAAGGGCTTGAATTGGGGGATGTTGAACTCCTGGAAGAGATGAGATTTTCTCTTTTAAGCTGCTTTCAAAGGGAATGAAGTTTAATCTCAACCAACTATTCAGAGCTTGAATGTATTGCTTTTGATGAGTTAGTAACTTCTCAAATTGAGATTGCCATCCTTGAATTACCTTCATTAGTTGGCCTGTGCGTTCATGGTGGTACATTATTATTTCCTTTGGAGCTTCAGTAATGTCAAGGGACATGAGGTCTTTGACAATGTTATGCTAATCCTCATGGTATTCGTACATGCTTTCCCATATTTTTGGTCATCCTGTGGAGCAATTGCTATGTATTTATGGACATAGCCAATTAAATATGCACAAGTATATACATTAACATGCATACATAGCCAATTTCCATTAAACTAGTGCATGACGTTTTAGGAAGATACTAAAGCAAAAGAAAAAAATATTGTCAAAAACAAAAACAGTAAAAGAAAGTAAGAATCAAGTTGTACTTTTATTCATGAAGCACAACACCATACCAGAATTGATCTTATCAAATAGATTATGCACAACAATGAACACAACCACACTAGAGCTAATTTTATCTAAGCCATTAAAGATAGGAATAAAAAATCAGGTCCAAAATCCTACCTTTCTGCCAAACTAACTTTGGGTACAACAGCTCATCATGTAGCCGATTTACTTCTAAAACTATTGAATCCATAGATTTCATGTCAACTATACAACTTAGAAATTGAACTAGATAGTAGCACATGATTGGAAATATTCTTTATTCTTATTTTTCCTCTTCTAACCATTTCACAAGAGGTTCCAGGGCCTTCAAAAAGTTTGCTTGTTACATATTCCAATACATATCTAAGTCAAAAACAACTCTATAGAAATAAAATTAAAAAAAGGGTCTGTAAATGTGTTCAATAGTTCCAACTCAACCTTTGCATTTGAACAATTTTAGGAACATCAGTTTAGCTTCCTCGTAGCATTGCATTTGAACTTTGAATAAAAACATTTATTTACCTTTGTCCTTTCTAGAGCAAAAAGTAAAGAAATTAATCATATCAAGCAAGATAAAAATGGAAAAATAATATAAAATAATAACCACTAAGTATCTAGATAAGAAGTATTAAAATGTAGAAAGTGTTAGGTGGTAGGATTAAATTTTCAAGTAACAAAGATTTGCAAGATTTTGTATCGTGAGCTTATGTTCTAAAAACATTATTGGTGAACTAGAAAAACCTACTAACCTTTCCATGGGAGTCCCTATCTTTTGCCTCCTTGAATAGTCGCAAACCTGCATTGGACCCATGTTTTTAGTAAACAAAGAACTTCATGAAACTCCAAAGTCCTACTTTGATATACATTCTCACCATTCTAACAACCAAATATTATCCAAGGTGAAAGAGGAATAACATCAGCTGTCATAGGATTTGCATGCATAGAAGAACAATGAGTCCAGTCTATGGAACTAATCTACCTTATCCTTCCAGATCCACTCAATATATAAGCAGAAAATATATGTAAGTACCAGAATGATTAAGAACATAAATGTAAAGGCATAGTCATATCATACTGGCCAATAGGAAAAAAGAAAGACAAATGCCATAACTAATAAGTCACAATAATAATAGTAAATTACAACTATGGGAGAATAAGAGAATGCCAAGTTGAGGAGTTACACATATGAAAAATAAGAATGACAATGAATGATCAGACCTAAAGGATTGCCATCTACTACTTGAGTAATTCATAACATTATCACCTAGATCTTGACCTCCCTACATACATGGATAAACATTAATCTTAATCATAAGTAGGTCCCTAGCAAACCGAGGTAAGAAAAAGTAACTAAAGACCATAAAAACTTTAAAGCAGTGAATCCATCTTGCTGCTTCTTCAAAACTACTTGTTCTTAACTACAACATTGGAGATCATTAAAAAATATTTATTACATAAAAAGTATGATCGGTAATGAGAATAATAAAACATTAATACATGTGACTAATAAATGACCAGACCTTAAACTGATCATTGTGATTGGAAGTATTATAGAGAGTGAAGATGAAAAACACCTGCATGTCACATTAAAAACTGTAGTCATATCTGACTCACATATACATTAACAATACCAAATAATTTAGAAAATTGAAGAGAAAAAATTCATTTTCAATCAATTGAAAGTATTTACTTTTCTATGAATGCTCTCCCGGCCATTGTTTGTGACACAAATGCAAGAATCTATTATAGCACTTTTGACAGGTTCTTGAGGAAACAAAATGACATTATTAGGCATTATACATATGAATCTTGCACCAAAATAATTACAAAATATCTTAGACTAACTGATACAAATATCAAACATCTATTCAAAATCTATGTAAACCAAATTGTAATTTAGTTTTCCATATTTTGCATTTAAATTTTACCAATCTACAATCCATAAATTAAACATGAATTTTATTCTCAAATTTGCTTCTTTCTTTCAAATTGAAGTGAAAATGATGGAATACCATAACACATCATTTTCCTATATTTCTAAAAGTATTATTCCTACTGCCAAATTGACATAACAAGCATCTCTAAAATCTGCAAAATATGTATGTTGAAAGAGAAGTTACAAGAAAAAGAAAAGGTAAAAGTAATCTTGCCTCAAAAGTTACAAATGAAAGTTTTACCATACCCTGTTAAGTATAGATCATAAACTCGTAGATTTGTTTTTGTTCAAAGCTCAAACTTCAAGTGATTCCTAGTACGAATATATAAAAACACAAACAATATGTTCAATTATGTAAAACATAAGCTAAAGCATCAATAGATACTCATTAAAAATATATTCAAATAGAGGTAACAACACAACACAAGTATTACCATTAGATCCATGCCATCAATAGCTCCATCATTGATTTTATGCCATTTCTCTTTGTGTTGAGATGCCCAAACCATAGTCCTAATCTTGACTGATTCAGAAGCAGATTCAGTCCATGAGGTAGTGATTATATATCAAATCGTGAATATGTTCAGTCAATAAAGGTCATATGGAATGGAAGAGACAATCGAAGTCTGATGAAAAAGGAATAAAATGTATAGAAACAATTTCTTAGTTTTCAAAATTATGTACTCAAAATAAAAAAGAGATCATAATCTAGAAAAATTAAATGAAGAATCATAAATTTGTCACTCAATCAGATCTTTATCATTCCTATCACGCTCGCAAATTGCGCTCATCAAACCCTAAATCTGTCACACTCGCCCTTGTGCTTGTTGGAGGGGATGAGGGAGCTAGGGAGCTGGAGGGGATGAAGGATCAACTGAGGAGCTGGAGGGGTGAGGTATGGGAAACAAAAAATTAAGAGGTGGAGGGGAGGGGATATGCGTGGCTAGGAAAATAAAAGAGATCGAAGAGAAGGGGAAAAAAGAGGGAAATAGGGAAAAAAAGGGAAAAAAGAGGGAAAAAGAAAAAAATATGGAAAAAAGAAAAAATTGATAAAACATTTGGTGTTTAGTGTAAATGAGAGAAAATTGATATGATATGTCTACGACCTTGGTTTTTAAATAACCGAGGTCATAGGGCATGTCTATGGCCTCGATTTTGAAAAACATCGAGGCTAAATTTCCAAGACCAAAGATATATATTATAGTAGTGATATCTCCTACCTTATGAAAATTTAATGTGATAACCTTCAAGTATAGAGTAAGGTGGCCAAATGTATCTCCCCTCTTAGGATACAAGATAAAAGGCGTGACGTTTGTCCCAATAAAGGGTCTTGAGTTTATAAATGTGAACCACCTCTTTGGGAATTTCATAGAGGGGTTGGATTCAATTTCACCTTTGTTTGTCTCCTATCTTGTAAAAAATTAACATGATAACCCTTAAGTATGGAGTGAGGTGGCCAAATGGATCCCTCTACTTAGGATGTGGGATAAGAGGAATGCGCTCATCCTAGGAAAGGTTATTGAGTTCATAATCGTGAACCTTCTCTTTGAAAATGTAAACTAAGGAAAAGAAAATTGCAGAAAATTTAGACATTTGAATTACATTGTGTAAAAGAAAAAGGCTAAAAATAAATTCAAGTTCCAAATAATACATTTTCAACTTCATGGACAAGGATGCGAGCTAGTACTTTCAAAAACAGGGGCCTTGCAAATAATTTTCTCTATTGCCATATGTTTCCAATATTATACTAGTTTGCAAAGGTCATCCCTCTCCTCTTTATATTTATCTCTTTGACCAAGAGCTTTGGTCAACTTATTGTGAGTGTCTTTTGACTCTTATTCCATAGTTTCAAAATGAGCCTTAAGTCCAAACTGCTCTTGATTGATAAATTTGAAGGTTTCTTGAAAAGTCTGCTTTTTGTTCTAAATCAATGGCAAGCGACAAAGCATGTATAATGCAAGACACTTTATGAAAGGAATTAGAAGATACACGTAACGATACATAAGACTACTTACATCAAGAACATGTCTTGCCATTAGGTGCCATATAGTCCCATTCTCTCTCTTATGGGCTATTAATATAGTGGAACGGTCAACAAGAACACCAAAGTGATG
The DNA here is from genome assembly GCA_030763125.1 of Hippophae gyantsensis. NCBI lineage: Eukaryota > Viridiplantae > Streptophyta > Magnoliopsida > Rosales > Elaeagnaceae > Hippophae > Hippophae gyantsensis. The sequence goes on along the minus strand of CM061038.1, from coordinate 16,081,748 downwards.
ATATAAGTCATCCTGAGCGATTGGGTTCTCAAACATCTCGTTGGAAAATGGGCCTTCCAATCTACTATTTTCACCCCAATCAAGAGGATGAGAGATCACATCGATATGTGGGCTAAAATATTCCTACCAATAGGAGCTTTGCATCCTAGATTCTAGATCTTGTTGGTTGGTTACTCATCATCTCAATAATAGGTTAAATGTGTTCCATAATAGTGGATTGGCTATACATGCTCACATTAGTGCCCATTTCTATAATTGACGTGGGGTAGAGTTGATCTATATTTGCATTTTTTCCCAAGTCTATTAAGGAAGTGAATTAGTTGAGGGTCACCACATTTTTTTCCATAAACGAGGTGGATAGTTGAGGTGCTTGATTCACCTCATCACTTACGGATGGTGAAACAAGGTGATTTTCCTTATCTTGAGGAAAGGTGTTTGGGGTGCAAAAATAATATGACCCTATTTTTGTCAAGTCATCAATATCAATTTGTGAGTAGTCCATATGATATATGGCCTAGTATGGGGTGGCTTATTAGATAGGCATGAGTTGGATCTAACTACTAGACTCAAAATTCCAAAATGTAGACTTAAAATCAAGTTGGATGGTTGAAGAAATTTCTAAGAGAGGAAATCAAGTGGAAAAATGTTTATGGAGAATTCAATAACTACAAGAAAAATTCAAAGGGACAAATAGTATACATTTATAATTGTTCAAATACAAACATAAATGCTAGTTATACATACCAAAACACATCATAGGTGTACACAACACATTTAAAAATGAACCACCAATTACATAAATATCAAAATACAATCCTAAAACAAAGAGATGATCCATCGCTCAAGTATTAACAATGATATCACAAAATTAGAAAGTTTCACAAAAAGAAGCTTACAAGAACAAATAAAACAAACTAAGGAATGGCTTCAGTAGTCGATCCTTTAGTATGGCTACCTTGACTAGTTTCCTCTATATAAGGTGATGGTTGGGAGGTGTTGGATGGAGGTACTTAGCTCCTACTACTTTGAAAAGCTCACATTAATGTGAAGTAAAGAACAATCAAGTCCAACTTCTTGACCCGTGTCTTCAAGTTACTTATAATAGAGCTAACCTCACTTCTATAAGCTTTAATACACTCTACCCTTGGAGTCTCTACTTTTTTAGAAAATAAACTCATTTTCTCCTTTAGTAAATTCATTTGATCTCCAAAGGAGCTCACTGCAGCTAAGCCTCCTTGGCCCCTTCCTTAAAATGGACTACTTTTTGACCTTGCTTGAAGCAATAACTATCCATTTTTCTCAACTCCTTGAACTTTCCAAGCACATCGCCTTATAGCTTTATAAGTTTGGCCTCATTCTTAACAAAGAAAGCATCCTTATCCTTCATGAACTTTTGGTACTTCAATACGTGTAAACGACTGGCTTACACTTCATATTTGTATACTTCGAGTGATAACTCACCTTCCCTAGCCAATGATAAAACCTTGAAAACATAAGTCAAAATAAAAATAGAATCTAAAGGCAAGGTGAAATTACAAACTGAAAAGTATTTACCTTTATCTTCCATCGTCTCTCTATTAGAGGCTCCTTCCTTCTTACAGGCTTCTCTAACCCTAACTCGTTTAGCATCACTCTCGAAGTGACTAAAAAGGTCTCTCGAAGACACCTTCATCAAATTAACTAACCAGTGTGTCCAACACCACGATGTCCTACAAAGTGAATTCATCAAACTAGAAGTCATCTAAATCCATAGCTTGAATATAAGGGGTTAAAGTCTCACTTAATTTCCTCTTTTGGAGGTCGCATCAAGAGGTTATAAAGATGAAAAGTGAGGGAAGCTCAACATGTTGGTTATGGGTAGGGTTGTAACATCAATTGATTCATCATCCAATCGAGTTAAGTATTCAATTTGTGAAGGTGATGTGTGGATGACCCTTAGGTATGTGGGCTCTAGGTCGCGCATATACGATGTCTCAATCAGATATTCTAAATCTATAGTTGAATAGTCTATACATGTAAAAATAAAAGTGAATACTCCATTAGTTAATGAATCATATCGTTAAAATTTTGAACCTCGCTATAGAGGAACAACTTGTATATTCATCATCATAGTCCCTTTATACAACAGAACTCCTAAAGCGATTAGTTGTGAGAATTATAGCTCAATTCTTCTTGTTGACTCTTTACCATCAGGATTGGCTTATTGATTAGCTCACTTGCACGAGGTTGAATCGTATTAAAGTTATGATTACATGAGATATGGACTAGAAATTTGGCCTCGTTACCTCAAAAAATATTCTGTAATATAAAAACATTTGTCTTTCCAACCCGAGTTACTATTAAAGAGTCTTAAAGTGAAGTCCGTGTTCTACCATATAATATATATATATATATATATATATGCCCTACCTTTATCTATGCCATTCTTCGTGAGGTAGTACTAACATCTAAATTTTTAATCTGTTAAGTCTATCCTATACTCCTCAGTAATAATTGATAGGCATAATAGAGTCTACCGTTGGTTAAGGTTTACTTGAGCGAGGTTGATGTCAAATGTGTTAAGGATATGAGACATTACTCTTGGAATAGTTCTACTTTGAATATAGCTAAATGGATAACCCATCACCCCACATGAGGATCATTGGTAACCTAGAGGTGGTGAGGAATGAGCATCATCCTTACCTAGGGTGAAATGTTGTATTCTCTATGCATTTATACAAGATTGTTAGCGTGTAGTATGCTTGGAATTTTCTCGAGCTGATATTTATATTTGGTTCTATGGTTGGGCTCACCTTTAAAGTCACACTTCTTCTTAGGATGGGGTACCTTTGCCCTAGTCATAGGGTTCCTAATTATAGGTAAGGTACCTTGTCAAAATGAGGAGAAGGATGGATGTGATCTAAAGGAAAGAGGGATAGCCATAATGTTTTCTTTTATTGACGTACTGCCAGTTTTACTAGTTCTTTTATCACTATCTATTGTGGTGTCTAGAGGTCATTCATCTTGATTAAGAACTAGTTGTGATCAGACATAGTCCTGGGAAGGTTCTCGGGGTGTTCCTACTCTGAGAGGAACATTTTTAGTATAATATGAAGGAACAACCTTGGAGGATGTTGGGTGGGCTTTGTTTTTTCCTTTATCAGTGGAAGACATTTTAAAAGAAGAGTGCAAGATAAATTACCTAAAGAATGGCCTGAAAAAATATATAGGCCAATGGAAGGACAACTTAAAAATTTTGAACAAGCTGATATGACAAATAAGTCACAATAAAATAAGACTGATTTTTGAGAAAAGTCTTACTTCAATGGTTTGGATCCATAGACTTTTGGGCTGAAAAAATATATTGGCCGATGGAAGAGCAGCCTGAAAATTTTGAATGAGCTGGTATGAAAAATAAGTCAAAACAAAATCAAACTAATTTTTGAGCAAAGTTTTACCTAAACTATTTAGATCCAAAGAATTTTGCCCTGAGAATTTGAATAGTGAGCTAAGATTCTCTGATAGGAAATTATGTTAAGTTAAAAGACAAAGTGATAAATGGTAAAAAGATTTTTTTTACTATTTATAAGGACTTGGACAATTATGACAAGGAGAAGGTGAATAGTCATAGAAGTCTAACATCTACTTTTTGAATATTCCCTTTAACTTCTTAAAGTTTAGGAAATAGGGAGTTAATGTTTGGTATTATCCAAGTAGTTGGTATATGATCCTAGTGACACAAGGCATCATTTATATGATGAATGTAATGTTGTTGTTTAACAGTCTTTACATGGAAACTTGATCTTTCATAGCAATCAATCCAGTTCTAATTAGAGGACCTTGGGTAGACTTTGTGGCATAAGATATGATGAATGAGACTTAATGCTTGTGACTTGATGAACAAGAATTGGGGCATGGTTATTCAATTCTTATTTAACGGCCCAAGTAGAAATGACTTGAAATAATGAATTGCTTATCTTTAGTAAATTTATTATGTATAAGTCAACTCTAACACTTCGAACAAAGTGCCTACCATTATAATGATGATACATGCATTTTATGTATCTATACATACCCTATTAATGGGATAAATAAAGGATCTTAATTTGACTTCTTTCAAACATCTCTCTAAAATTTCTAATATACAAGTAATTCTATGAACAAAAATAATAAAAATGGGTCAATAACATAAAATATTTTGGCAGGAGGTTCAACGAGTACGTGGGTTTAAAGTGAAATACAAAATTGAAATTATAAATATTTTTGATACTAAAATAATTAAAGTAATTAAAATTAAAATATTTAATTTTTTAATAATTTATTTAAATATATATAATGTATCGGGAATAATTTTTTTATATATCTAGTTTTGTAACAAGTATAAATTTTCTATTCAAGCATTTGGAAAAAAAATGTTTATTTAATTAGGGATTACACTTGATAAAACTAGATAACGAATAAAAAAAGTTTCATCTCTACATAATAGATTGGTATAAGTATATTTTCCCACCAATTTTTATATGATTGAATTGTTAACATAGTTTCAATTTTAATTTCATTTTAAAAACATATATATTTTTCTCTCTAATTTTTATATAACTCAATTATTTTTATAATTTCATTTTTAATTATATTTAGGAGACTTATATTTTTTACATTATAAAAAAGTATATGTGTATTGTATTTTTAACATGTAAAAAACATTTAACTTTTTATATTATGTGAAAAAAACATATGCAGGAATTAAAAATAAAATTTTATTTGAAAAAGAGGGTTATATTATACAGTTAATTTAATATTTTTGTCAAAAAAATATAATAAGTTACAAACATTAAGAAAAAATAAAAATAAATAAATAAATATATATAAATTATCTTCCTTATGTCAGTTCCATACTAAAATAATATATATATATATATAATTGACCCAAAATAATATGTACAAAGTAAATATTGTATATAAATAAATGCACAATACCTACATATATTATATACATGTCTATATTATTTTTCAGTACTTATATATCATAATGCACAAAGCAGCTATCATGTTATTTTTGAATAAATTTCACTTAAACTCCCAAAAAATATATGCTAAATTGGGGCCTCAAATTCCTTTCTTGTAATCTAATCTGACAGAGAAAATCATTTGCATGATAATTAAAAAAATTCTTTTGAAGTGTATTAAAATAGATATTTGATAATGTATGAATAAGTATATTTAGAAAAATTCAAAGTAAAATAAAATATTTATAAATTTTATTACTTTTCTTTAAATAATATATATATATATATATAATTTGTAAATTTGTAGATAAGATGACGAATGGAGAAGATATGAAGAGAGAAAAAGACGGGTTAAGATGATGATTGTGTGATTATTTTTATTTTTAATATATTAAATTTAATGAAAAGGTAATTTTTTAGAAATTATTATTTTAAGGTTAAAATTGTTATGCGAGTATAATACTTAATTTGACTCTGAGTTTACAAATCTACTATTATCAATCAGTTTAAAAATCTATTACTGAAGTATTAATCACCAAACTATTAGCATGATCATTTTGTTAGTATTTTACAACCAATCAAACAATATAATTTAATTGCATTTAATATTTTTTTTATCACCCAATAAAATAACATGATAGATTTGTAACTTAGTTAATGCATGATTTGGCATTAGATTTATTAGTTTATCTTAATTTATTTTTTTATTATACAAAATCATTATTTATTGAGTAAATTTATTTTAAAATGATTAATATATTTCACTAGTATCAGGTTTGTAGTATTAAATACCTTGATTTGTTACGTAGTATTAAATGTCTTGATTGTATCATGTATTTGAATATAATGTTATATCGTATTATAAATAATAAAAATTATATGATTATGTATAAATTTTGACATATTTAAATCTGAATAGTATACTAGTTATAATAAAATTTAATATAATATGATTATATTTAAGTTATACTTACGGTACAAACCACTTTTCATACTATTTCATGCCAAACTCATCAATCTTCACACGGTTTTGCCAACTTTGAAGGAACTTGGACGCTTCCAAGCTGAAAAACAATAAAAGGGTTAGGTACTCTAAAGTATAAATTTAAAAACATGATTTTGGATTTATATACATTATATATTAATTATCACAAATGTACATACCTAATACTAATAGTAATTTTAATTGTTTATAACTAACTTTTATGAATTAAAAAAAAACCGTATAGCAATTTGTGAATCGTGATATATCAGTTCCTTAACAAAACTATTTTATTTATCGGAACTATTATTTGGTTCTTCTATTGTTAGGTGATTAATTTGTATTTCTTTTGTCTTGATTCCTTCTTTACTTTTATTGAAATGTATCTGTTACATCAATTTATAACATAATTATGAAAAATGAATCAATTAAAGTGTTGAAAACACTTTCATTTAAAATTAAGCAATCTAATTTGCTAATTTGCAATCTTTTATATTTTAGGACGAAGTATCTTGCAAGTCGTTTAAATTAAATTATTTATGTTATTTAGTCTTTTAGATTATAAATGATACTATTTAGTCTTTAATTATAAAAAATAAATCAATTAAAGATATTTTATTAAAATATTATCATTTTTTATCAAGTGATTAAAATACGACTAAAATATAAATTTTAATAAGAATAAAAATGATATTTCATTTGAAATTATTCAAGGAAAAATTTATAATAATAATATTCAAACAGAAAATTATTTAAGTATATATTTTAATTTTAATAAAAATTAAAAAAATTAATTTAACATTATAATAAAATAGTGGGAATTAACAAATATTATAAGGAATATTTTGAGAATTTTTTATATTAATTATCATTTTATCATTATTAAAGACTCGTGTTTTAATTTAATTTAATTAGTTAATAGAAAAAGAATAATATTTAATAAAAATATTATTAAAATAACATAATTTGTTCTTCATTATCTCACTTTTTTTATAATTAATAGACTAAATTACATTATTTTTAATTTAAAAGATTGAATAATACAAATAACATAATCTAAGAGACTTTTATAGCATTTTTCTTTATATCATAAATTGTAAAATAATATCATATTTAATTTTAATAAAATTACAACCTTAATTTTCATTTGGATATAAATTTAAATAAAAAAACATGTAAAATCAAGTTACATACACAATTATATGTTTTTACCTTAAATTATTGTATCCTAATTCTCATTCTGCTTTCTAACATTGCATGCACAAATATTATTAGATGCTTACAAAATCTTCCAACATTATTACCATATAGTATTCTATTATGTTATTATCAACTAAACCAATCATAATATGCACACACATCTTTTTTTGTTTAGTTTTAACATTACAATAAATGACGTCTATGATAATCTCACAAATAATTCTAAATAAAATCAAATATATTTCCTCATTTGACTCACTTTTTAATTAGATAGTGAATGATGCCTCTCAACTTGATGGTAATTAATACTGTAACATCCTTAATTAAAAGGATAATATTCGAGTAGGATTATGCCTTCAACTAATATTAGATTATTTATGCCATTACATATGATCATTTGAATTCTAATACAATCACGTACATTAAACTACTAATATCAACTTCACCATAATACAAAGATGTCCAAAACAAAATGTGGACAAATCATATTCAAAAACATCTCCTAATATGATGCCAAGTATATTCCAAAATATCTCCTAGGTTGATCATCATACATTTCAAAATATTATCCTAAAACATTCTAAACAACTCATATAAAAGTTAAGTTAGTCTCAAAAGTAAATCCAAAGTTATCTTACTTCAAAAGTTACGCAATACCAAAATAAAGTTTTTGGGTCACTATTAATCATGGGACCTAAAATTTAACTAGAAGGAGATGCATCATGTGAAGAAGATTGTGTAGACGACATTTTGGATTGAGATGATCTAATAGATAAGAATTGGGCTCATCATAGAAGACATTTGTTCTCCTCTAAACTCACAAGAAATTCATTAAGTTCACTACGTCAAAAATGACTTTTAAAGTCGATTCGATGAACCAACTTTAAATACGATGACTTAAAAATATAAAGTCGGTTCAATGAGTGAACCGATTTTACATTTAAATTTGATTCAACGCGTGAATCGACTTTACATTTTTAATTTTTTTTACAAAATTTACTCATTTTCTATTATAATCAAAACCTGTATTCGATCACATAATAGCAGAAAAAAAAAACAAACATTAGTTTAACAAATAGTTTAAATAATACAAATAATTAAAAAATTAAATATTAATTAATTACTTGAGAATTAAATTTATTACAAAAAAGTAATTTATGTACAATACATATATATTTAACTTAAATTATAAATAAAATGATGTCGTCTCTTTTGTTATGGAATTTGTGATGTTGCTACTTTATTTCAAGGAGAGGAAGCTTGGTTTGCTTAGAATTACCAGCATAGTGACCAGGAAACTGGGCAAAAAATAGATGCATTTAACAATTTATTCTCCTAAATACATAAGCACATAAACATTCATCAAACAAGCAGTCCAAACTTCAGAGACATAGGAATGGAGAAATTAAAGCATTATAAAAATTACCATGGTGTTGTCTTATGTTATTCAAGATCATCAAATTCTTCTCATTTTATAATTTGAAAAAAGTGTTCTCTCCATTCTTCTCGAAAATCATCAAAAATTTGCATATCATTGTCCCACTTGTTCCAACAAAAGAACTAGATGTAATTAAATTCAAAATAAGAATGTAATATCATGAATTCACAAAAAATAACTAATATATATTAAAAGATTAGTAAAATAGATTACCACATCGACACCAGAGTGATATAATAATAATCTTATCCCTTAGAAATCATATTAGCACTGTATTAATTTTTTCCTATAAATATGAAACTATTTGGAATTAAGCTGGTATTTTTAATGCTATAATGAGCTCTAAATATGAAGTCAAGTGTAACTCCGATTTTTACTTGGGTTGGTTGAGTTTTGGTGCCCATAAACTTATGAAACAACTATTTTTTGCCCATAAACCTACGTCTTATGTGTAGTGTCAGTTCTACACGTCAATCGATGCTACAATCTACGTGTTTTAAGTCAATTTTTTAACAAATCGACTTTAAATTCATTATAAGTCAGTTTTCACCAAAAACTGACTTCAAATTTTGACTTAAATGACCACTTTTGTAGTAGTGGTTCATTTAGCTCATCTTTTACTTTTTTCAATTTTGTCCTCAATCTTTGAACCTCATGGACCGATTCTTATGCTAATGACTTAATGAACTAAATCCTCTCGTCCATCAGATACCTTTAATCGGGATACAATTATCAATAATCTTAGCCTCTGAAACTTAAGATAAACCTCCATCTTTGCTTTCTAGTGTTGTATATGCATCCACCAAGTTTTCTACAATAATTTGTAAAAAATAATCATGGTGCAACCATGTATTGTAAGACATTATATGAAACTCTAAAATGTAAGGTAACTAAAAAGAACTCACATAAAATTTTTCAACAACAGGAGAAGACACTACTACAAAAAGGGGCATTAAAGTCGGTTCAACGAACCGACTTTAAATTAAACGACTTAAAGTTTAAAGTCGGTTCACGCGATGAATCGACTTTACGTTTAAAGTCGGTTCACGCGGTGAACCGACTTTACGTTGTAATTTATTCATTTTCTATTTTACTCAAATAAAAACCTGTATTTGAGCAAAAAAAAAAACAAAATCAGTTTAGCAAATAGTTCAAATAATACAAATATTTGAAAAATAAAATATTAATTAATACCAGAAAAATTACCATGGTTTTGTTCTATTTTATTCAAGATCATCATATTCTTCTCCTTATGTTATAATACAAACCTACATATATAATACAAAAATTTATACACATAATAATAGAAAAAAAATATGAATAATAGGGGATCTAAAAGATTAGTTAAAGAGGAAGAAAACTCACTAACCGGTGCTAGAAATGGTAGTCATAGGTGGCCGGAAAATGAGAAAGAGTGGAGGAGAAGTGGAGGAGGTTTTCGGTTTTTAGAGTTCTGCAACGCTGAAAATAGTTTTTGTCTGGGAAGAAAGAAGAGAAAATAATTTATCCACGTGGATAGCATCAGTTCCACGTGTCAACCGATGCTATGTTACGTGGATAGCGTCGGTTCACCACGTCAACCGATGCTACGCTACGTGGATAGCATCGGTTCCAGGTGTCAACCGACACTACGCTACGTGGATAGCGTCGGTTGACACCTGGAACTGACTCTACGTCCATGCATAGCGTCGGTTCGATACGTCAACCGACTCTACATCCTACGTAGATAACATCGGTTCTACACCGAACTGACTTTAAACCAATTTAAAGTCGGTTTTTTCTAAAAACCGACTTTACGTATCGACTTAAATACCCATTTTTGTAGTAGTGAGACCATTCTCTTTTCAATGGTTTGTTGTGCAATTTTTCCCACATGTCTAAAATTGTAATAGGTTCTTTTTTACTATACACACAAAGCACAAGCACACTTTAAGTATATTTCCATTCATTTATTTTGTTCTATAGATATAAAGTAATTGAAATAACATTAACTAGGGGAAAAATTAAGGATATATAAAGTCACTAGAATGTTGCGGAAAGGACTTCGACCCTCTTACATGAGGATATTTTTTATTCTTACTAATTAGCATGTTAGTCAATACATTTGCACCCTTAATTGGTTGTGATCAACGTCCTTAGGTCTTCTTAGGACAAGCCTATGGGATTTTCTATATTCCATAGGCATGTCCAACATTATTTTATAGTGTTTGTGTAATTCAACTTCGTATTCTTTGAATATGCTTCGAAGATATCCATCCACATATTTAAGTATCTCAAGATCTTTTTCATCAAAATCAAATGCAACTTTTTTTTAAAATGGTAACTACAATTCTTTATGAGTAATAGACATATATCAACAAGAAACTTAAGGACTATTGATTAAAAAGAGTACCCTCAATCTAGATATACAGAATATCTTGTCAACAAGAGGAATTTTTTCCATGTGAAAGAGCAATGTATTTGGACTAACATTCTAACCTAATTTGTAAATGATGAAATTAAAGTGACTATTTACACAGATTATTCTACAATAAAGTACTTAATGACAAAGAAGGATGCCAAGCGTAGATTGATAAGACGGGTTCTCTTTCTATAAGAATTTAACTTGGAAATTTGTGATAAAAAGGAACACAAAGTCAGATACCAGGCCATCTATCTAAACTAGAAAGGGAAGCAAAAATGGATGAAAATATTATGATTATGGAATCCTTTCTAGATGAGTAACTCTTTTCAGTAGTTCAAAAAGAAATCCCATTGTATGCAGGCATTGCAAATTTCCTAGCTGCCAAGATTCTTCCATCAACCTTATATGGAAACAAAAGAGAAATTCTTCTATGATATTAAATAGTATATTAGGGATGATCCTTACCTCTATAAAGAATGTGGTGATGGTATTTTGAGAAGGTGTGTCTTTTATGTTGAAGTTAGAAGTATTCTTTACCATTACCACAACTCAGACCATGTAGATCACTTTGGGAGCACAAAATAGCAACTAAGGTACTTATATCTAGTTATTTTTTCCCTATACTATTTAAAGATACTTACATTTATGTAAAGATGTGTGATAGATGCTAAAGGATAGGTAATATTTCAAAAAGAGATGAAATGCCCCCAAATAGTATACTTCAAGTGGAACTATTTGACGTTTGGGGCATTGACTTTATGTTACCATTTCTATCATCCTTTGGTAACCAAAATATACTTGTAGGAGTAGATTAAGTGTCAAAAACAGTAGAAGCCATAGCTAGTGTTAAATGTGATGCCAATGTTGTCCTGAAATTTCTGAAGAAAAGCATTTTCACTAGGTTTGGAACTCCTAGGATCATCATTAGTGATGGAGGTAGTAAGTTTTGTAATAAAGGATTTATGTACTTATTGTATAAGTATGAGATTAAGCATAAAGTGTTTTATGCTGCCATCCCCAAACAAGTGGGCAAACGAAGATGCCTAAAAGAGAAATGAAAAGAATTTTGGAGAAAACTGCAAATATCTCAAGGAATGATTGGTCATCTTAAGTTGGATGATGCTTTATAGGCATATAGAACTGAATTTAAAACACTAATTAGTACCACCCCATGTAAGCTAGTTTATGGAAAGGCATGTCATTTATTGCTAGAATTGGAACACAAAGCATATAGGACATTGAAATAGTTCAAAATGTCTATAGATGTATCTTGTGAGAAAAGAGTGTTGTAAATAAGTGAATTGGATGAACGGTGGAATGCTTATGAGAATTCCAAGATTTACAAAGAAATGACAAAAAAATATGGCATGATATGTGCCGTATTTTTGATCCGGTACATAAAGTGTTACTATACAAATTAAGACTCAAATTAAGTATATGGTCAAATCTATTTACCATCACTACGGTAACCAACCATAGAGCCATTGAATTAGAAAGAAAAAAATAAAGAGTAGTTTATTGTTAATGGACATAGATTGGAGTAATATCATGGAGATCAATTATCAAATGAAACATCTGGAATAACCTTGATGGATGCACCTTAGAAGTTGATATGGACGTCTAGTCAAGGACGTTAAACATGATGCTGGTTCGGAGGTAACTTAATGTTATTTAACTAAAAATTTTATTTTTTTTGTTTTGTAGGTGAATAAATGTGACAAGTAGTGGCCCAACAAGATTGAGCAGTTTTAACAACAAATGTGGTGTGCTAAGACTAAGGGAGATTTCTTTGCTTTTACTTTTTTTATATTTATATGTGCACATTAGGAACAATGTGTAATTTATGTTTAAAGGAGGGAACTTTAATGTCTACTTTAGTATTTAGTATGCATTTTTAATTTTTAGAAATTATTTTATTTTTATTTTTAGGATAATTTTAATCACGATTTAGGTAGAAATTTATAAATATATGGAAACTAAATGCATTCATGTTTGATATGAAACACATGAACCCGATGATAAAAATTGGTTGTCATGACTAGGATAAAGAATGTAATATACTCGTTATATATTAATCATGTGACATACTTGCTAGTTTTGATTGATTGATTCAAACTTATATGCACATATTCATGATTAATTTTGATGCTCTTATTGAGGAAATTTGTGGTGAGTTATGTGAGTTGATGAGATCTAACATTTTTTAAAATATATTTATTCATCCCATGAGGTGAAATTATAAATAATATTTAGCATAATAAATGATTTGGCCTTATTTGGATCTATTAAGCTTTTTCAAGCTAACTATTGTTAATATCTTTAGTTACCTATTTATGACCAATTAAGAATCTTTCATATCTTTAAGTCACATTGTTTTCCTAACCAATAAGCATTATATTGACCCTTACACCTTTAGCTTGTATGAAAATATTTGTAATCATGTGTTATGCTATAGAATAAGGTGAAATGTATTATACCTTATATGAAAAAAAAAGAAATAAAAAAGAAAAATAAAAACTCACAACATAATTATCCCTCTAAAGAAAAAGAAAAGAAAATTAAAAATAAGTTTGGGAGTGTTGTGAAGTTACAAAAAAATGTGGAGTAAAAGAATATGAAAAAAAATGTGGAGTAAAAGAATATGAAAAAAAATGATAAGATAGAGTGCACTAAAATATCAAGTAAAAATTCAATTACAGTTAAAAGGTGCATAATGAATAGAAAGAAAGAATATTTTATCCCAATTTTGATATCAATTAAAGTATATCATTTAATTTAATTTTTATGTTATTATTTGTTTGACCAACAATTAATCTATAGTGGCAATTAAACATGTTTAAGAGAATTATTTAATTGTTTGTCTTGATTAAATAACATGCATATTATTATTTAATTATTTGTCTTGATTAAATAACATGCATAGTTTCTAGGCAGAGATGCATAATTCTTATGTATATGATTCATAATTGATGAAATTAATGAGTAGTATGCAATTTAATTGACATGAGAGTATGACTAGGTTAATTACTATATGGTGTGTAGCTTACTTAAGAGAGGAATACATGCTAGGTTAGATTCAATTGATCATGTAATTGATTGGTAATTACATTGGGGGGATTTTAGTGATTCACATGTTTAGAAAATTGGAGGATTATTTATTTCTAGATATTTTCTCATATATCTTCTTAGCTACCAATTTTGAATTAATTAATTATTGCTATTTATTTTTAATTATTTTATTCTTGTTTTCTCAAATAAAAGTTTATCTTTATTTTTTTAGTTCTAAAATTAGTTTCTAATAACATAATCTTCATGAAAACGATATTTTCCTATTATTATATTAGTTGTTTACGATACGCATACTTGTATTCCCATTGCACACAATTCATGTCGGTTATATAACTAGTCTAACCTTGTTTCTAATCACAACATCATGTTCATCAGATTTATTTTTGAACACCCATTTAGTTCTTATGATGTTTTTATCTTTAGGTTTTGGTACTAAAGTCCAAACTTTATTCCTAGTAAATTGAATTTGCTCATCCTGCATGACATTTTTCCATAATTAATCTTTTAAAACTTCATTAACATTTTTTTGGTTCTATTTGAGAAACATAACATAGATTAGTTATCTGACTTACCTCTCTCCTTCTAGTTTCCACGCTTGAATTTGGATCACTAATAATGTTTTTAGTTAGGTGGTTTTTGGCAATATGTGTTGTTCTCTAAGTATGAGTGTTGGGTATGGTGACCTCATCATCCAAGGCTGACTCTTCATCTACCTTATAATCTACCTTTTCAATGTCATGAGTTTCTTTAATTTGTTCCTCAATTGGTAAGCTTATGCTTAAAGTTTCATTTTTTTCATCCATCACTACAATACTTGTACCCGTATCATCTATAACAACATTGATGGTCTCCATCAGAGTTTAGTTTTCAAGTTAAGCACTCTAAAGGCATGACTTGTCAATAAGAAACCTAGAGAGATACCTGCATCACTTCTAAAGTCAAATTTTCTTAGATTCTCATGATTTCTAAGGATTTGACATTTACTACTAAGCACATATTGATGTCTAAGATTACGTTTCTTATCTTTTCATAACTCATAGGGAGTGTGGTTTGTACCTGGATGTAGGTAGACATGGTTCCTTATGTAGCATCAAGTACTTATAGCTTCAACCCAAAACTTATTAGGAATGTCCTTTGCATATAGTAGGATTCTTGCCATCTCTTATAACACCCAATTCCTCCTTTCTACTATCCCATTTTTCTTATGGGGTAATTAATGCTGAGAACTCATGAGCTACACCATGATGTTTGCATAATTCAACATATATTGAGTTTTCAAATTCCTTCCCATGATCTGTCCTTAATCTCATTACATTGCTTATTCTATTGTTTGCTTCAATCTTCACTTTAAGAAAAAAAGAACTAAAGAAGTCGAAAGCATAGATTTTTATTTCAAGAATCGAACCAATGTAAAACAGAAAAATTGTCAACAATAACAATAACATATTTCTTTCCACCAAAACACCCAATTCTTATAGCACTCATGAGGTCAATGTGAATTAACTTGAGTGTTCTACTTGTTAACTCTTTCGATTTTCTTATGAGAAGAGCGAATTTTCTTTTCCAAGTTAACATCGTTCACAATTTTGTTTTCAATTTTAAAAAGCATAGGTAGACCATGCACAATTTCATTTTTTCTCAAGTTAATAAGATCTTTAAAATAAATATGTCCCATCTTTTGATGCCACAATGAAATAGAATAATCATTAGCTAAGTTACATAGTAATAGGGCCTATATAAATGCAGTAGCAATTATCTTGACACCTAGTTCCTCTAGCCACACATTCACCTTATGGATTAGTTATAATACAATGATTATTGGTAAATGGTACACTATAAGTTTTGTCATAAATTTTACTAATGCTTATTAGGTTGGCTTTAAGTCCAACAATATGCAATGCATCATCTAACCTAGGCATACCATCAATCTAAATTGTAACTTTAACAATAATCCTTTATTTATTTCCATCACTAAAAGTAATTGTTCCTTTATTATATTTTTCAAAAGTTTTGAAAAGAGCACGATTACCAGTCACATGTCTAGAACAACCATTATCAAATTACTAGGCAGTAGAAGATTCAGCTTTAAATGTAGTATGGGCTACCCAATAATTTAAATCAGATTTTTTAATCCAAACTTTTCTAAAATTTTGAATTATGCGCTTATTTCTGAAACCATGACTATTGTTTCTTGAATAGGATGCAAATAGATTATCAACATAATTATAGAACACCAAGAATCTACATCTAGGTCTAAAATGTTCCTTTTAACCACAATTGTAAGAAATAAAAATAAACTTAGAAGTAGATGCAAGAGATGTGTGTGAATTATAAGGGATCAAAAGGTTTTACAAACATAGTTGACTTTGATGAGGATGGTGTAATGTGCTCTTCTACATATGCTAGCCTTCTCTTGTCTCCAAAAGGCTTTCCATAACCAAGAATCTTATTCATCCTTTCAACTTCAATCGTTAGCCTTTTTTACAGCTTCCATTGATCATTTTAACTCTTGCACCAAATAATTTTTATCAGCAGCAAGCTTGTTATTTTCTTCTTTCAAATCTACAAAGACTCAAATTCAAAGCGTTATTTTGTTCTTGCAAAATCTTGTTTTCAAAATGAATAGAAAGTTTAATTTCCTCAACATCTAAGCTATCACCCCTAATAAGATAATCCATAACAAGGTTCTAGGCACACTAAGTGTATCTAGTGATGGCTCTGATACAAAATAAAAGGAAAAGATTTGTTTAGTTACAGGTCATGTTAGCTAGAGTGGGTTGTGAAAAGATAATCAGCGGAAGTATAACAAATGAAAAATTTTTAAAATAGACAAACATGCAATTTCGGGTAGATAAAGTAATGCCGAATTATGAAGATTGATACACGAGATTTTGAGGTGGAAACAACCTAAGCCATACCAATAACCTAAGAGGAAACCCACCAATCCATCGAACCACTTGACTATCCACTATGAAAAATAAGGTCTAATTATAAGGCCATGACTCAAAATACCCACCAAGGTAATGCTCCTAAGTAATTTACTTACCACTTTTTGATTTGGACCAATGCTCCGATAACTTGAGCCATATGAGCAATCGAACCTATTCAACCAATACCTGAAAGATTTGTACGACAATATAAGTGGAAGTGTGTGTCCTAGATCTAATTCAATAATGAATAACCTTACCTAGATGACTTAACAAATTAGTAGATAAAACAAAAATTAACTAGCAACCCTAGAACAATCAGTTAAAAAGACAATATATCCAAATATTGTAGGCGTGTTAAGTCATCAAACACAACTACAATTGTTTAATAAATTAACTCAATGGAAAAAGCCTACTTGAATAGGTTTAGCAAGACAATAAAGAGAATAAAATAATGAGAATAATGCTCTTATGTGGTTAACAAAACTCTAAGCCAATTGTATGATTAAATAGCATGAGTTGAAACCATCGGTCAAGGTTAATTAAAACATTCTCCTTAATATTTAGAATAACATTTTTTAAAGTAAACTTTAGGCTATATCTTATCTAATAATTTAGCATATATCTTATCATATATCTTAGCCTAAGATTTAGGACATATTTTTTAAAAACATATGAAGCACATAAAGAATATACTAAGTGATAATTTCATAAATTGACTCAAGTTTAAATAAATATTTTAATTTAAAATCCTAGCTACTTGATCAATCAAGTCCAGGCTTGATCAATCGAGTTACCTATATACTAGATGTTCCTACATGTCTAAGTTGAAATCTAACGTGCACAAGAATAGAGATATATCTAATATGTGTTATTGAAGGCTTGATAGTTTCTTTAGTTTAAAAATATTCTTGAAAGACACCCTTAGAAACTAAAATTACATTGGTATGTTTTGTTCATGAATATTACCAATACTCACATAAATCTTACACATATCATGTAGAAATAACATGTAGTCTATCCACATACTATTATGTTACCCCAACATAGGAACATATCGATAGGCAAAATGCATACCTACAAGCAGTAGAAACAGATGCAATATACACAACTCCTCCTCACTTCATGAAACACTCCTTCTAAGTGTATGCAACTTAGGTAATAAGATGTAGTGCAATCCTACACTCACCACCTATGCAACACATTGCATGGCAACAAACACTTAGTTATGCCCACAAACTTCTCCCTCTTAAACACCCCTATATAAGAGAGAGAATGTATACAAATATGCAATAATCCTAACATTCATGCAATATGAAAAAAAAGATTAAAGCATACAAAAAGTTGAACAGAAAAGAAACAGAGATTAGGGAACACAATAAACTTATTTTCATTAAGTAAACATTAATTTGCAAAGTTTAATGCAACAAATAAAATGAAATAAACTAAAACAATAAGAAAAAGAGTTCAACACTCTTTGCCACCCACTTCTGCACCATCATCCTCATGGACACCATTGTGTAAAGATGTGCCAATATCAGTAGGAGAAGAAATTGGTGTAGTAAGTTATGGATGGAGAATAGAGGTAGGAAACTGGTTGAAAAAATGATTAGGTTCAAAAGAAACATTGGGTTCATCTCTACCAAACATTCTAAGCAAGGAGGCCAAAGAGCCAAGGGAAGTAGTCCCAGAGCAAGAAGAAGGGCCTCTAGAGCCCATAAGGTAAGGTCTAACTAAAGTAGAAGATAAATGAGAGACATGAATTGTAGGATATGCAACAGGGTGATAAGAAGTCACCAAAGCCTGAGTAAATGCTTGGAATCTTTTCATATCCATGACATTTTGGTTAAGAAAATGCATCTCTTGAAGAATATTATTCATTACACTAAGAGACTCATCACTAAGAGGAGTAAAAGTTGAATGATTAGAAGAGGCAAGAAAGGATTCAAAATGCTTGGACTGAGTAACATTCCAAGATGAAGGGGTAATTGATGAAGCTGAGAGCCATGAGTAGAAGGATATAGTGAGAGTGAAAGAGCAACTTTACTAGGATAGGAAAAAGGGATATTATAAAAAAAGAAGAAGAAATAGTATGAAAAAGGATGGTCTTATAAATCATGCTAGCGAGATCAATAGTTTCACTATTTAAAATAGCACAAAGGAACTATCCTCTTCATAGATGACCAGTATGATGATGAGAACGAGAATAAATGATAGCATTAACAACATTATTAAGATGACAACTAGGGACATCCCGACTTACAACCAAAGCGCTACCATTATAAGAGGGGTTAGGTCAAGCCAATTGGTTCACCATCTCAACCATGTTGCATTCATTCACAAGATCAAATTCAGAATGAAGATAAGTAGAAGCAATGTTTTCAATTTCCAAAGGAATGATGGAAAAAGAATGGAACTCAACATTTAGAAGAGATAATAAACTAATAATTGCATCTCTAAAAAAAGTGATTCTATGCCTTCTAAGGAAAAAATAGGTAGAAAAGCTAGTATAGGTAATAGGAGGTAGGATAGTATAGAACTCCCTAACAAACTCATTATTATAAGTATAAGTAAGAGAGAAGAGAGAGATCCAAGAAAAGTAAGAGAATCATTCATAGATAGTAGGAAAGTCATGGATAATAACGGAACACTCATAGAGAATGGGTGCACTACTTAAGAGACCAGTAGGTTGTACTGGTATGCTTTAGAGCAATTTTTGTTAAGAAATAGAGGGTAAGGAGTACTAGTATTGCAAGAAAATAAGGATAGAGTTTTGAGGGGCAACGAAGTAGGTACTATGAGTGTTTAATTTATAGGAGTATGTACACCTTGTCGTGGTCCTTGCTGACCTTCTCATCAGAGTTCTCAATGATCCATCTCGACATACGTGTAAAATAGGTCCTTTGAGAGAGATAGATAAAGAGAAAGTAATGCGTGGTGAGGAGCACTAAAAAAACGTGTAGAAAGTCATTGGGGAAGAGAGAGAAAGAAAGTGTCAAACCACCAAACACAAATATTTTTATTTTTTAAAGCAACAAAGAGAGATAAATAATACATATATAAACCAAACAGACAATGAAACTACACATAAGTCACGTATAGAGAGACTACAATCATAAGTGAGAAAAGAGACAAATTGCTTAACCCTACACAGATCACTCAAAAATAGTTATCAAATAGCATCCCTCCATTTAAATTTTTTTTAAGGGGAAATTGAGTTAGAAGGTAGTCTCCATTTAATATGAGCATAAGGAGTATAAGGAACTTGAGGTTTGTTTTGTTTATAAGTTATGGAAAATCATATCGAGTTATACATATAAACTAGACCAGGTGAATTTTTTAATAAGTATTTATTTATTTCCACACTATGCCAAAGGTGTATGATACAACCAGTTTAAAAATGCTTAGATAAGCTATAATAGCTACATCTTCATATAGGAGAGAAGGGTCAGTAGGGTGGAGAAATTTGAGATTTAATCCCCAAATATCTTGGATATTACCTATCAAGGTGGCCAACAGTGCCATAATGATAACAAAAATGAACCACAAAAGTAAGAGAATTTAGGTCCCTAACTTCAAATATTAGTATGTAGAGGACAAGAAGAAGTACCCATATTAACTTTCATATGAGAATGAGAAGTCAATTTCCCGCAGTGGGGTCTCAAATGCTAACTTCACCACATTTGGATCTTAAATGCCCAAGTTCATCATAGTGGTGAGATGCAAAAGTAATAATAGGTAGGAGCAATAGACCATCACTAAAGCGATAGGAAGAACTAGCTTTAGGTGATATGTTCACCTTACTATAGGAAATTGCGTGGAAGGAAACAAGTGACTTACCTTTTTAGGTGAAAACCACTAGTTTTAACTTTGGATCTTGAGCAGTAGATTTAACAAACATTGGAGCAGCTATAGTTAAAGTAGAAACCATTCATTATACCCAATACCACTTTTGTCACCAAAAGACTTAGTGCTACTAATGATTTCATTTAATTTTTGCTAACAAATAATCATTTTTTTAACAGTAGAGGATAAATGAGCCACTTCCTTCTCATTCACATATAGTCTATCCTTTAAGGCTTTAATTAAATCTTCCTTTCCCTTTAGGAAATATTCAAGGTAAGAATCCCAACTCTTTCATATAATTGTTCAACTTTAGCTTCTTTTTTAGTAAAAGTATAAGCTAGATACTCCTTGGCACTTTTGAGGATAATTATATGTTTCTTCAATTGATCAACTTCAATATTCTGATCATACAAAGGGATCAGGATTGATATACAAAAAAGTACCTTTACCTGAAGTGGAACACTTTAGTTGTTCCTCAAGTTTTTTCATCTTCTCATGATTTGAATTGAAATGTTTTTACAAATCATTGTATCTCTTTTGAATGACCTCAAATATGTTAGTGAGATCAAGATATTGACTATCAAATGAGGACTTTCTTTCTTTAAGAGATTTCTTTAATACGCTTACCTTGTGCACCTTTTCATCTAAGCTCTCTAAAGCCTTTTTCTTAGCTTTTTTTTACTTAATATACTCCAATAAGAGTGCATTGTAAAAATCAAGAAACTCATCTTACTCATCTTCATCATCTTCGGTAGGAACCACTTGAGCATCTGATGTGGTAGGAGGAGGATGTATAACATTACTTAAACCAATAAATGCTAGATAGTTAGTATCATCCTCACCATCCCTACTGGTACTGTTGAAAACAGTAATCTCAATCTTTATAGTACATATGCTTGTGCATTGTTTTATATATACAATTAGTAATAATGTATTCATGCTTTCCATATTACAAGCACCTTATTTTGTTGAGATGTCCTTTACAAGGTTTCTCAACTTCATTATCTGAGTCTTCATCAATCTTAATCAATTTTGAGCCTTTAGTGCTTGAACTTTATTTTCCATCACCCTTAGGTGGCGTTTGGTTCGTGGAATGGAATCAGAATCGAAATCGGAATCGGAATGGAATGGAATGGAAAGGAAACAATTTTGTTTGGTTTGATCACTGGAATCAAGCTCAGAATTAGGATTATAGTGTTTGGTTTGTCACTGGAATGGAATGAAAAAAGCTGTAAATGACCTTAATACCCCTACATGCTGTAAAGTTCAAATAATATCATTTAATTACTATTTTTTCGTCAAACAAAATACATTATTGAAATCATTATTTTTCTAAATAAGTATTACTTAATTAAAAATAAATATATTATTAAAATTATTATTTCTAAATAGGGTTTAGGGTTTTGAGGTTTGGGATGTGTGATTTAGGATTTGGGGTTATATTTGTAGGTTAAGGTTTAGGGTTAAAATTATTATTTTTCTAAAAATAGTTTAGGGTTTTAGAATTTTGGATTTAGGGTTTAGGGTTTTAGTGTTTTAAGGTTTAAGGTTTATGGTTTTAGGATTTGGAATTTGGGGTTTAGGGTTTTGGGATTTATGTTTTAGGGTTTTAAGGTTTAAGGTTTATGGTTTTAGGATTTGGAATTTGGGGTTTAGGGTTTTGGGATTTATGTTTTAGGGTTTTGGGTTTTGGGATTTATGTTTTAAGGTTTAGGGTTTAGGGTTTAGAGATTTGGGGTTTAAGGTTTTAGGGTTTAAGGTTTAGGGTTTAGGGATTTGGGGTTTTAGGATTTGGAATTTGGGGTTTAGGGTTTAGGGTTTTGGGATTTATGTTTTAGGGTTTTGGGTTTTGGGATTTATGTTTTAAGGTTTAGGGTTTAGGGATTTGGGATTTGGGGTTTAGGGATTTGGGGATTTGGGGTTTAGGATTTAGGGTTTTAGGATTTGGAATTTGGGATTTAGGGTTTAGGGTTTAGGGATTTAGGATTTATGTTTTAGGGTTTTGGGATTTATGTTTTAGGGTTTTGGGATTTATGTTTTAAGGTTTAGGGTTTTAGGGTTTAGGGTTTAGGGATTTTAGGTTTAGGGTTTAAGGTTTTAGGATTTTAGGATTTGGATTTAGGGTTTAGGGTTTTGAAATTTTGGGTTTAGGGTTTAGGGTTTTGGAATTTTGGGTTTGAGAATTTGAGATTTGAATTTAAGGTTATATTTTAGATGAGGGTAAAATTGGAAAAAAAAGTTTAGATGGGAATGGAATAATGATTACCAAAGGTGGGAGAAGGAATTGTGATTCCTTCTCTTTTAGTAATGAGATTCCATTCCGCCCTCCATTCCGTCCAACCAAACACACAAAATGGAAGGAATCAATTCTGATTCCATTCCATTTCCTCCAACCAAACGTGGGGTTAGAGAATGGTTTCTTTTTCCTAAAGAGCCTAGTGAACCTTTTGGCAAGTAATGTGATTTCTTCTTTATTAAGGTTAGAATCATCATCACTTAAAATAGTGGAATTCACTTCCTTGTAGAGACCACTACCCTTGGTGGTCTTGAGCTCCATACTTTTTCCCTTTTTAAGAAGTAATTTTATTTTCTTTGGGTAATAGATGATGAAGTTTAAAGACTTATAAATCATCAACTAACTCATTTATAGTTAGTTCATCAGGCTTATACTTGGACTTAATCACCATAACCTTGGTGTCAAACCAATAAGGGAGACCAATGATGATCTTCTCAATTTAATTTTCTTAACTAATAGGTATACCTAAGTTGTAAGAATAATTGACAACGTTAGAAAATTAAGCATAGAATTTGTCAAAAGTTTCATCCTTTTGCATAGTGTAAAGTTCAAAGTCTCTCTTTAGCTTTAGAATTTTAGATCTCTTGACTAAAAAGTTCCTTCATACTTAGTATCTAGAATGTCACATGCCTATTTTGAAGTAATACATCTTCAATTCTTTGATATTCATCAAGCGTAACTTCTATAATAATTGCATATAATCCCTTGTTATTCCATTCAGATTGCTTACTTTCTTCTTTCTTCCATTCAATCATAGGTATAGGAATCATAGTATTATCAGGAGGGTTTTGGGTGGGCACATCCATCCATTTTCAACTAGAATCCAAACATGGTATCCAAGGGACCATAAAAAGGCATGATGATTTCATATAGTCCCTTGCTATACCATTAAAATCCCTTACATTCTTCTTTTGTCCACTCAATTATGGGTTTAGTAATCACAGTATTAGCAAGAAGGTTTTTGGTTGGGTACATCTTGTCATTTTCAACCAGAAACCAAACATAGTCTCTGAGGGACCATAATAAGACCCTCATTTGATATTTTCAATACACATAATTTAGCCCATTGAACAGTCGAGCCCTACCTATGTTATCGTCTTCTTTTAAGTCCATCATAGAGAAATACATGTATGTCCTAAGCAAGTTAAATGAATAAACACCAAAGTAATTAAGCCAAAAGGGTGCACCAACTATAATCCCAATTAAAAGAGTCCATAACCCATTACATACTCAAGGTATGGAGATACAGATTCCTTAAGGACACATCCCTAACTTATAACAAACAAAAAGGTAACACATAAAAGAACATATAATCTCAAGTAGTTAGGAAACTTTAAATAACATATATATTATTTAGTAAGCACTTAGTTAGTAAAGATAATTAAAGCAATTTCATCATAGTTTTAACCTTTAGTATGTTGTAACATACATGACTTAAAATCAGATTATATTTGTAGAACAATAGAGCAAGCATAACACACGATATAACGATGTGAACCCACAAAGAACTCTATTTGGTAACATCCTTGGATTTCTTATGGTAACAACTTGGTAGCAAAAAATTCACCAACCAATAAAACCATTACAATTGTAACATAAATAAAACCACCAATGCCTCTATCAATTAGGACCTCTCTCTAAACTTCTTGTTGCCTTCATAACAACTTGGTATAGAACACACGAACCTAGCTTTCCTCCAAATCCAACACCAATCGATATGGTGTGATTAGTGACTATAGATCAGTAATGTGAAGTAAAGTGAAAAATCAAATGTGAAGGCCACCCTCAATCATAGAGAACCAATAATCACCGTGAGATTTACATTCAACCATGAACCCCAAATCATCTACAGTGACACATAGTAAACCATGTACCATACACAGCTAAGGATTTGAGAAATACAACCCAACCCAATATTATAATGTTATTTCTCACATAGAAACTAAAATCGTCAAAAGCTTGATACCCAAACACTATATTTTACCTATAATACAATAGCATAAATACTTAAACACTCTCAAAGTAATTTGTTAATCAAACGAAGTTTTCAATTTTGGTAAATTTTAAAGAGAGACAAAAGGGGGGTATTAATAGAAGGACCCCGCCACCAATAGCAAACATCACCAAGGGTCCTCGCGACTACCTTGCCAAGGGGTTTGATAAGGTCCTTGTCTAGGAACTCATTAAGGTCCCAAAAGTCCAATTTTTAATCCAAAAATTATTGGGTAATTTTTGTAAATACCTGCACTCTAACCAAGCCAAAATCAGCCACTTGCGACTTATCATGCAGACTAAATAATCAACCCTATGGTGTATGTAAAATATGCCTTCAACCACAGTGTTTCTAACTATGTACATGTGTGCATTTTAATCTGTAGTAACCAGCCTTATATAGAGAAAGATAAAAAAACACTAAGTAAAATAAACAAACTCTATTTTTTGCCCAAAAAAGCCACCATATAGACCCAAAGTACAATAGGAATTACTAAACTCATAACTATCCTATGGATTAGGTACCACTGGAGCAAGTGTAGATGTATTAAGTGCAAAAAAAAGGGTTCTTTTGCATATAATGCCATGAAAGTATGTTCAATTACATGTGGTGCCATAGAAGAAGGTGCAAGTGCGTGAGATGTCGAAGGCACAAGTGCATGAGGTACCTCCTGCTCTAGTCACTGATTCTTAGACCTAGTAAGGGTTTCTTTCTTTGGTGGCATTATTTGCTTCTTAAGAAATTAGTTTTTAGGGATATAAAAATATTAAACACACAATTGTGTGAATGTATTGAGATAAAAAGAAAGCATTTTTTTTGTTTTGAACTTAAAGATAATTTACATTTTGAGAAGCTTTAAAAATGTTGGCAACATATTCTATTTAAAAATGGTTTACTACTTCTATTTTCCTAGGATTTCATGTCGTGTTTTGTATCCAAAACAAAAATAAATAAATAAAAAATCCTCTAGGTTCAAACACCAATATTAGTATCTATATTTTGATAATTTGAATCCTAACACACATTCAAATACAATAAAGAAGTTATCTAAAAAGTTATTCCTTCATACTTCATAAAGCAATTGGAAACTTGCAAGGTAGAAAGACCAAAAGTTTCAATGGAGATTAATGGTATAAAAATATACCATTGAGATTCTTAAAAGCTTAGTTTTTCATGATATTATTTATATCATATACCCTAGTTGATAAATGAATAGATAAGCCCCCCAAAAAATAATGGTACAAATATTACATGATTGCAACCTCTACCTAAATTTTCATGGCTCAAAGTAGTTACTGTAGTTTATTTTCATGGATTTATTTTCTTCATTGAGTAAAAAGGTTATTCTTTATACACAACCCTAGATGAAAGAAGCATGTAGAAAAGTAGAAACCAAACCAAGTGAAAATGGTTCACTATTCGAAGTTTTGCCTTTTTAAATTTTTTTTCTTTTATTTTTGAATCTCTCCTTACCTTTGGAAATAGCTCGTCATATCTCAACTATTTGTTACAAGCACCCTTTGACCCCCGAGTGTAAGAATGACCTCTATTATTAAACCCAAATACCCTAACTGTAGATTGATAAGTGATAAAAAAAATACTTAATATATTATGATTTTACGTATGTTTAATTATTATATATATTTATACTTGCTAGTTTTACTATCATTTTATACAAATCTATCTTTTCAAAATCACGGGTATACTTTTTTATTTTTTAGGTATTTCTTGTATTAAAATAAATTAACTTGAAGATTTATACTTGAAGGACTCCATTACAACTTGGAAGATTTAAAAAAAAACACTTGTAAAAAATTACATATGTTTAGAAATTGGAAAAAGAAATTACATGAAAATTAGCATTTCAAAGTGATGTAATTTGAAGTATGCCATGGCGTGAAAACATTGTAAGCTACGACATGAGGCCAAAGGAAAAGATTAAACACGCCCAATATATGATGCAGGCCATGGCATGAAAATATTGTGTGCCATGACCAAAATAGAGTGGATTGTGCTCAAACTATATATAGGCTGTGTATACCGTAGGGTGAATAAAATGTATGTCATGATGTCATGTTAAAAATTTCATTTTTTCCTTATTTCCTCACCTTATAAATAGAATCCTATTTTTGTTGTAAAAATATATCCTAGAATCTCATAGCTCTCCTAGTAGCTAATTTCTTAGCTTTCTTTAGTCTTTCTATTTCTTTTAGTAGTTTCAAATTTTTCTCTCATTTGAAAATTGAACAAATTTAGTTAATGTAATAGCCTTTAGTTTCAATTCAATAAACAATGTGGGAATTCTGTTTGGAGGTTTTCTAGAAATAATAATAAGAATTTTGTTGAGATATATTTAAAATGTATTTTTTTATAATATTTTTCTATATGTTTAATTTATTGATAATTTATTAAACTATGCATTTCTAAATATAAATAGTTGGGGCATTAATAATGTTTTTACGCTTATGAAATATTAAAGTAGATTAAACATTTTTATAAAATGAATTAAGTTTCATTTCATCATCAAGATTTAAATCAAAGTTTGTAAATAAAAAATATGTTGATGTGAATTGTTTTTCATAGTAAACAAGATATTTAGATTTAATATTTAAATTATCGTAATATGATTTAATGTTGCACTATTGAATCTTTTGGTCTATATAACTTGCACAGTTAGAGTGGGCTCTATTTCAAATATTTTTATAAGAATATTATTGAAGATATATTGACGACATATCTTTCATAATAGTTTTAAAAACTGAAAGTTAGTTCCAAATACTTAAATGATAAACCTAACTTAGATACCTCAACGAGAGTTTGAATTGTTAGACTTGATTGAAGGTGGCAATTAAATTCTTTACTATCTCTTAGAAAAGAAGTATAATTGAATTAAAATTTGTTGCTAAACTCGATCGAAGGTGATAGGTAATTTTAATTAATAATAAATGGTAGACTTAATTAGTGTTCTATTTTTAAATTCAAGAAAGAATTAATAATCTTAATTCAATATTTAATATCCTACTTAATATTGAACAAGTATAATTAACTAACTAATATATCCCATAATTCTCCACTGCATGATAAATGTTTATTTGCTTAAATACTTATGAAATTTATCTTTATTTTTATGATAGTAGTTTAGACACTCAACCTAAAACAATCATGATAGGATATTTAGGTTATTTAATTTTGTTTTTAAGAATTCATTAAATAATTTGAAAATCACATAATTTCTCTTTAGATTAACCTTGGAAGTATACTTATTATTTTGTATAAAGGATTTGTACACTTACAAGCTATTTTATAAACCGTACAAAATTTGTAGCAACAATTTTGTGCATCAAGTTTTTGGTACCGTTGTTTGAGAGGAATAACATTTTTAAATTGTTATTATCAAAATCTTAAAAACATTTGTGTTATAAATATTATGATTTTTATTTAAAAAAAGAATTTTATGTCTCATTTATTAGTTGACTATTAGATATCAAAAAAAATATTTTTCTTTAAGAAAAATATAAAAAATAAATTTAATTTAATTTAATTTTTTTTAACAATTCCTTATTGTTTATTGTTTATTTTTAATTTCTTTATTTTATTAATTCTTTTATTTCTTCTAATTTTTCATTTAAACTATTGTGTAAAAAATGATTTCATATATTATTTATTTTACTAACATGTATATAAGTTTTATTATTCTATTATTTTTTGCTATATGTTTAGTATTTTTGTGTACACATGTATTGTTTTATAATTTTGTAAATTTATCTTATCTTTTTTATTTTTCAACTTGTTAGGTGAAATTAAATTCTATTTTCATTAGTATACGTGAGGTAAGAGGTCCTAAAGGGTACCCTTTCACATCTTTAAATAATCATATCCATAGAGCCTCTAGGCTATCAAGAAGACTAAACTTTAACATCCCTTAATCTTTTATTGAACAAATTTATGAACCTTATCATAACCCTTCACCTAAATCACTAAACATGGGGAAAACCAACCACCCAAAGAGACCACAATGAAGGAGTTTTCTAGGCTTGTAATTGGCACTACAAATGCCTCTATCCACCTGGGAGAGGCTTCTAGGAATTATGAATTATGAAACACTTAGTTTTTCATGCTTCCTTCTTTTCATGGACTACCTAATAAAGATTGAATGTCCTTCTACAGTCCAAATTTTCACCCTTAATGTACTTACTAAGGATTAAAACAAAATGAGGTGTTTCCTCTACATCCTTAAAGACAAGTCCAAGGCTTGGTTAATGTCTCTTCTTCCAATTCCTTGATGACTTGGGAGGATGCTTACAAAAATTTATGAAAAAATTATATTCCCATTAGAAGACATTACAGTTGATGGGAAAGATTGCCACTTTCTTTCAGATGGATGAAGAACCTTTCCATGAATCATGTGATAGGTTCAAACTCTTTCTCACTCAATGACCCCATCATAACTACCCACTACAACTTCAAAACCAATTTTTCTATGATGTATTGACACAATAGTGTTAGTCCAATGTTGATAATGTTGTTGGTAAAACGATGGAGAGAAAACATCCTTAAAGACTTACAATTTTTTGAGAAGTTGGGTTCTAACACTAAATTTAAATATATCTTGTTCAACTGACCAAGCAAGTTACACTTCTAAATGTCACAATAAATAAAGAACAATGTGTTGTGATAGGAGTCAAATTATTGCATTTTTGTTATGATTTAAAGGTTGATATTTGTGTGAAAATTGCGTTTTATTTTATTATTTAATCCACAAATGTCATTTCACGGGTATTTCGTGTTTAAAGTGCAATTACAGGTAAAATCATAATTATGGAGAAGTTTGGGACAAATTTCAATGACCGGGATTGAGTGCAAATAAAAAGAAAACAAAATTTCAAAATTTGGAAGTTCGCCGCCGGCGAGAATATTCCCGCCGCCGGCGAAAACCTTACTGAGAAAATGTTGATAATCATGTAGGGAGCACGGATTTTGGCAAAGCAATATCGCCGCCGGCCAAGTACATATCGCCGCCGACCAAGTGCATCTCGCCGGCCTGATAATCCGCCATACGAGATTTAGCAG
Organism: Hippophae gyantsensis; assembly: GCA_030763125.1. Lineage (NCBI taxonomy): Eukaryota > Viridiplantae > Streptophyta > Magnoliopsida > Rosales > Elaeagnaceae > Hippophae > Hippophae gyantsensis. The sequence continues at coordinate 16,051,538 of CM061038.1, read as the reverse complement.
AACGAAATCGTAAGTTTTCTAGAAATCTCGCCGTGGCGAGAATAACTTTCGCCGTGAAGTTTCGTTCGAAAATACATTTTTATGCTGTTTTGTTCCAAAATTGCCCTCCAAAACCCTAGATCTATATATACATTATGATGGAGAAGGAGGGGACGGAGAAAGCAGAGTTCAAAGGCATTTTTGGAGAAGAGAAGGAAATTTTGGAGAAACTTGAAGGATCTTCACCATTGTTGCTACCAAGCCTTCATCTTCTAGAATTTTTTCATCTCTTCTCCTTAGTTTTTATTTTTCTGATTTATTCATATTTGTTATTCATGGATTCAATTGAAATAATAGTTGTTCTTATTTCCGTTATGAACTAATTCGTTTTTGCTAAGGCTATGATGTAGTTAGATCAAGGAAATCTGATTTCTTTTGTTATGGTTATATGAATTCATTGTTTTCAAGTCGAGTATTTATTTCCATGCTTAATGCCTTTAAATTTCTGATCAAGATTTAGATGATTTGTTGCATTATATTGAGACCGAGAGGAGATGTGTAATGAATGCTTCTTGTGATAAATATTGTATGTTGAATGCGAGTTTGACACCTAATGCATGATGTATATGGTTATTCCAGAAATTCCATAAATCGTAATGTGCTTATTTGTGATTAAATCTTCATAGAAATATAGTCGGTTTTCATAGATAAGTAATTCTAATATAACTTGAGAAAGAGTATTAGATAAGTTTGGGTTTTTCAACCATCACTTTTAGCTTTGATTCTCATATAACATGACTTGAAATCGGATTGAATTGATTTAGCGAAATCAAATGCCTTAGCATTTTTAATCATTAGTGAACAACATTTAATTTTGTTATTTGCGTTTAGTTTTATGTTAATTTGCTTTTAAAACAATTCCAACAATTTGGTTTTCAAATAAAATTAGGGTTAGTAAATTTCGATACTTAGTAATGCCATTCCTTGTGGGTTCGACATCCATACTTTTGTACACTTTATTACTTGAACGATTCATACACTTGCGAAAATAAGCATCATGTTGTATGCAGTACTTTGGGACATGGTGCTAATACATATCTCTATCAATCAGAAGCTATGATTGGACCCGAGCATGTCAATGTACAAGAGGTCTACCAATCAAGACATAAGTATAACCCCAATGTTGATACTTATAGTACTAGGTGGAGGAATCATCCCAAATTTCAAATCCGTCGGGCCGATAATTCCACCAATAATTGTAAAGGAATCCTCTCAACAAGCATAACTTGGAGAAAAACTTGGATTCATTTATTCAAGTGAGTAAAAACAACCAGTCAAGTACAAATCAAAGGTTGGATTCTATAGTAATTTCCATTAAAAAGATAGAAGTACAGGTAGAATAGTTAACTAAGAACTTGTAGAAGAAAGGCAAGGAATAGCTACAAGGTTAGAAAAAAGTGAACTCAATAACGAGGGGATATTGAGTTTACATAAATGTTGAAATTCCCCAAATCAATGTCTCGTTAAAGACGATAAAAATACACCTGGATGGGAGGTAACCTATTAATTATTTATTTATTACATTAATTAATTAATTTTTAGTATTTTATTTATTTTGTATGATTTTAATTTAGGTGTGCTTAATTTGGATTTTTATTCTTTTAATTTATGTATATAAATTGGGGGTTGAGGTTTCAAACAAGGAAATAAAGTGAAACACGTAAGAACATGCCATGACATGAAAATTACGTGGGCCACAGCATGTGATAATAATTGTGTAACGGGCAAAAGTTAGAAAGGATTATGCCATGGCATGAATAAAATGTGTGTCGTGGCATGCGTACATATTTTTTCTCATATACCTTTTTCCTACGCGAAAAAAATAGTGATAAAATAAAAATAAAAAAGAGAAATAAATAGTAAAAGTACATACTATGATCCATTATCCATTAAAATTGGACAATTAGCTAAATATAAAAGAAAAAATATAGAAAATAAATCCCCAAGAACAATATGACGCACCACTTTGAGTTTTTTATTCTCTATACATAAGCGAACTATTAGTTCATTTCTATACATAAACTCTTTTGCATATAAATTTGAATGCTTGAACTAATAGGATCAATGTTATTGAGATTATACCTTGTGAGGTTAGTGTTGAAGCAAATTAGAATTCTTTACAATGAGATTGAGTAAATTTTATATTGATATATTTTTTATTTGATTATAAAAGTGATTTTCAAACTAATTATTATAATGAATCATGAATGTTTAGAATATTGAAATGACTTGTGCTATAGATTTTTATTATAGACATAAAAAAATTTAAAAGAATTAGAAGTTTTATTTTTATTATTATTTTATCTTTTTACTTTGTTTTTAAATTTTACTTGTTTATATATTATTTGTTTGTTTTTTTTGTTTTACTTTTGATGTTTGTAGCTACCATACCTGAAACCTACATGAGACTTAAACTCGTTCATTATGATAGCATAGGGGTTTAAAGGCTTGTTGCATATGTTAAATGCAACCATGTCAATCTACGAAAATGATTTGGGATAGTTTAATTTCTAGTTTTTGCTTTTAGTTTTTTACCATTCTTGCTAAGAGATTAGCAAGAAGCTGCTTGGGGGTTATGATAAATGCTCAAAAGCATATAGTATATCATGAATTTATACATGTTTAATGAGTATATATATTTTTATTTTTTTGTTTTACTATCATTTTATGCAAATCTATTTTTTTGGAATCACGGGTATATTTTATTGGTTTTTAGGTATTTCATGTATTGAAATAAATCAACTTAAAGAATTATATTTGAAAGACACCATTACAATTTGAAAGATTAAAATAAAACATTTCCAAAACATTAAATATGTTTAAAATTGAAAAAAAAATTACATGGAAATTATGGTTTCAGAATGATGCAATTTAAAGTGTGTTGTAGCGTGAAAACATTGTAAGCCATGGCACGAGGCGAAAGAAAAAGATTAAATGAATCCGAGATATGATGTGGGATACGACATGAAAACATTGTGTGCCACTATGCAAAAAGAATGGATCGTGCTTAAACCATGTACAGGCTGTGTATGTTGTAAAGTGAATAAAATGTATGCCCCGACGCTTGATGAGCAAAACTAGCATCGTCGATCCTGCCAATACTTTGATTTTATATTTATAAAACTTTTGCAAGTGCACGAATAATTTCATAGAAAATGATAAATATACTCCCAAGGTCGATCTAAGGAAGGAATATATGTGATTTTTAATTTATTATACAAACTTTTAAAAACGAAATTAAATTTTAAACATTCTGTCACGATATTTAGGGTTTTTGTGTTTCTAATCTAATAACATAAAAATAAACATAGATACGGATTCAATAAACATTTATGCAAATTTTATCATTTATAATAGTAGAGTATTTATGGATATAATAACTAAGTTAATTATTCTTGCTCATATTATTTAGGTTATTAAAGATATAAATTGATATTTATTAATTCTCTCTTTTTATATGAATACTACCTTTGGTGGGGTTAGATATTCTTTGTTAACTAAACAAATCAATTAACACCTATGGGTGAGGTCGATAATTAATTTGGTTAATTAAATAAATTCCTTTTTTCTAAGAGTTTGAAAATGAACCATTTAAATGCCACATTTGATGGGGTTAGATAGTTTAAAATTTATTCAAGGTGTCCAAATTAATACTAAGAATTTAATTATCCGAGTACTAACTTTCAAGTTTTAAAACTACTACTGAAAACATGTTGTCAATACATTTTAGATAATAATTCTTATAAAAACTTTTGAAATAGAGCTTCACTCGAACTACCGGGCAATTGTACCAACAAATAAAAGAGCACTACTCTAAATCAGACCGGATAACTAAACCTTAAAATCTAATTTTCAGATTTAAGTTTGTAATGAAAAACAATATATTTCTCTCTAACATTCTTAATATAACATCTTGAATAAAAATAAAATCAATTTATTTTAGAGGTTTTTACCTATTTAATATTTCGCAAGCATAACAACGTTGTTATTATATCATGTTTACAAACAGCCAGCAATGTTAAATTTAATCACAGACAAATTAAATATAACATATAAGAATAAACATAAAAAAGTAACTTTAAGAAAATAAAATCCTTACAGTACTTTGATGTTATTTCTATTGTTGGAAAACCTCCAAATGGAATTGCATTTCCATTTATTGAATCAAAAAGCTAATAAATTACAAAAACATAATTAGTTCTTCTCAAAAAGAGAAGAACTCTAAAACTAAGAAAAACTAACTAAGACAGAGAGAAGATTTTTTTATGTGTGTTTTGGTGTTAAGAGAATGAGGGTATTTATAGGTAAGGAGAGGAAGAAAAATTGGGTGGAAAATGATTAAAAAATGGAGAAAACGTGTAGTAGGTGGATGATGATGTCACCTGACGTCATTGGTAGGTGGGGCGTGGTGGCACGCACGGACTGGGCGTTGTGTGCACGATGAATTCGGCATGACTGGGCGATGCATGCACGTTGTTCGGTGTGGCTGGGTATTGCGGTGTGTGCTGTTGGGCACGCTGTGTGCATTGGCCCACGCTGTTGGGCACCTACATGAGCGATTTCATTCTTTTTGACATTTTTGACCCATTTTGTCCAATTTTTTCATCTTTTTTTTTAATTTTCCTCATTTATTTTATGAATATATTTGCGATGTATTTTCTCCATTATTTTTCTGAGTTTTTAAGTTACTTTTTTAAGTAAAAATACTTGAAAAACAATAAAAATACCTGTGATTTCGAAAAGATAGATTTATATAAAAATATGATAAAATCATATAAATATATATCTTTTTAATCAATTAAAGTGAATAAAATCATGGTAATTTTAGTGCTTTTTGAGCACTCATCAACGCCAAGTTAAAAATTATACTTTTTCCTCAACTCTTTGATTTTGGATTTGATTATTCAGATCTTTAGAGAACCCTATTTCAAAGAATTTTATAAGAATTATCATTAAAAAATATATTGACGACATATATTTCATAGTAGTTTTAAAATCATAAAGTTAGTTTCCTGATACTTAAATCATAAACCTAACTTTGACACATTTATAAGAGTTTAAATTGTTAGACTTGACTGAATGGAGTAATTGAATGGTTTATTAATCTCTTAAAAAGAAGCATAATTTAATTATAATTAACTGATATACGTGACCAAAGGCATTAATTTATTTCAATTAAGAAAAAATGGTAGACATAATTAATCTTCTATTTGTATTTATAAGAAAGAATTAACAAGCATAACTCATATATTTAATAACCTAATTAATTTTGAACAAGCATGATCAACTAACTAATGTAAATGTAAATGTTTATTTGATGATTGTTTTATTGAATCTATTATTTATTTTATGTTGTTAGATTAGAATCTACCAAACCAAACAATCATGATAGGATGTTAAGGTTTTTATTTTTGTATTTAAGAATTGTTGAATTATTTAAAAATCATGTGATTTCTCTTTATATTGTCCTTGTAATTATACTTATTATTTTCTATAAGTGATTCGTGTACTTGCAAGCTATTTAAAAATATACAACACTAATAAATCAAGTTTTGACACATCAAGTTTTATGTGCCTTTGCCAACGAACTTATAATAGCATCAAAAACTAGTTAAACTTGGTATCATCATTCTCCAGATAAGAGTGTGTGGAATTCTATTATTTATGGTTAGGAAGCACCTATGATTACCAAAGATAATATTATCACACTTAAACCTAGGAATGAATGAACCACTGAAGATAAAATTGGTAGTAATTGGAATCATAAGGCAATCAAAGTTATCTTTAGTGTTGTGCTTATTGATGAGTTATGATATTGATAATTCTAAGCATGCTTGGGATACTTTAGAAGTTGCTTATGAGGGCACTACCAAGTTAAACAAACCAAATTTTGCATGCTAGGCACTAGATTTGAAATCCTTAGAATAGAAGTGAAAGTTTATAAGATTATGGACCTAATTAAACTAAAGGGGGGTGAATAAGTTATTTTTAATTTTTACCAATTTATAATTTAATAACCTAAACATAGTGGACAAGCATGCAATCATGTGTAAAAATAAAATGCGGAAATAAAATAATAACACAAGATATTTTTAGGTGGAAATAACCTAGGCCGCAACCATGACCTAAGAGGAAAACCACCGATCCACCGGTCCACAGAACCACCTAAATTTCCACTATGAAAATAAAATGTTCAAGTACAAACTTGGTCTTATGCTACTCTCCTTAGGATACTGCCCCAATGTACTTTACTTATGATCCCCTACTCTATTTTTATAGTTTCCAATATTAGTGTGATCGGTTTCCAGACCAACGTTCCAATAAGCTCCCCACCAATTAGATCGTTCATAAATCAATTGCAAAAAGAGTTAGCACAAAAACACAAGTTCCCATGTGTGTTCTAGAACGGATTTAATAATGAATAATCCTAACTAGATTATTCAAAACATATGTCACTTAAATTAAATCAACTAGCAAATTCTAGATAAAAAAGATTAAGCCCAAGTTCAATAAAAATAGCTTCTTTAAATATTAATAATCAAATTAAATAACTATAATATGACAAAAAATAATTATTTGATCTAACAATTTAAGAACAAAAATAAAGAAGAAGTCATAAGAACATATTATCAAAATATCATAAAATAATTAGGCTTATTAATCAATCAAATATAACCATCAATATTTGATAGATTAACTAAATAAAAAAGCCTAAAGAATTATGATATTACATTTGTAAAACAAGAGAGAGAAATTAAGAAGATTAGAATAATGCTCTTGTGTGGTTGATTGAAACAATGAGCAATGAGTTTTATTTATAGGAAAAATTAAAACCCTTAATCTTATGTAATTGATAAATATATTTTCTATTACAAATAGGATTAGTAATGTTCATTAATTAAGAAAACTACTATATGATTGATAAATATTTTTTCTATTTCAAATAGGATTAGTAATACTCACTAATTAAGAAGACTCTTATTTAAAGAAAAATTCTTTTAAAATAGATTTTATGTTATCTTTTATGCTAAAGATTTCAACTATAATTTAGAGTATATCTTATCTAATATCTTTTAAAAATAGATTTTATACTAAATATTTCCACTATAAGTTAGAATATATCTTATCTAATATCTTTTAGCATATCTTATTCCATATTTTAGCACTAAAAATAATTTCTGATTTATAAGCATGTGCTATTAAATGTATAAATGTAATCTTATGTGTCATAGTTATCAAAGATATAGTTGAAGTACAATTATCTGGAACTCAAGCATTTGTTTGGTTTTTCTTCATAGACTTGATAGTAGGCCTAAAAACAAATTTATAGATAAATATTTTGTCCACGAAAATAGCCAACAATCATAGTCCTTACAAGAAGAAACTAAGACCTTTTATGAATTTTATGTTAAACTATGTGATACTATTAACACCTCTTCAAATCTTAGAGTGAAAAATGTGGAATTCATGTTAGTTTAGGTGATTCGCTGCTCACTACAAGATTTCTTCCACGTAAAGGTCACTGTCATTGAAGGTGGCAAGGATGAAGACACTATAAAAAATGAGGAACTCGTTGGCTCACTTCATACCTTTGAGATGAGCTTTCAAACACCAACAAAGAATGAAGGTGTCACTTTCAAAACCTCCATGACTGATAATGGTGATAGTGAAAAAGGTAATAAAGAATTGGTACTCATAACCAAATGGCTCAAGAAGATCTTCAACCGGAATAAATTACAACCTAATTGGTAACTAAGCTATTTCAAGGAACAAAAATCATGAGAACTCAAACCTATGAGTTTAGAAGGTAAGAAAACTATGCCCACTGGACTATAATATTTTGAATGCATTCATTTTGTACTTGAGTGTGCTAGAATAAAGAAAAGAACTATAAGGGCTTTCAATGCTATTATTAGTGACTTATAAAATGACAACGACAATCCAAAAGACTTAGAAAACTGTGGTACCAACTAACTAGTGTTTATTGCAACTATTGGTGGATAATCTAGTAAATCTGACATGGGCTTAGATAATGAGAAAAGTGATTCTGAATTTTTGCTTACTAACTTTATTGTTTATAGTCTGATAAGTTAGTAATAAAAGTAACCAAATTAAATGATAAACTCAAATTCTATGAAATTAATTCCTCCATTGTAGAAAAAGAAAAAATTGAGCTATCTGAACTTATTGATGTTTTGAATTCAAGTGTTGTAGATCTTTAACAGGAAAACAAAGAAGTTAGTGCAATAATTTAATAAATCAAGAGATTCTATAAAGAGTCTAACAATTGACACTAAAAATCTTAACAAAGTTTTGAGTTATGGAAAGTCACATAGTGATACATGTGGCCTTAGTTGTAAAGATGAGAGCTCTATACCATAAAAATAAAAAAACACTTTTATAGGACCTTCTAACTCTACACCTACTGTCATTAATTAGTCATAAAGAACATGCTCCTATAGTAGAAAAAATGTTAATTTGTGTCTGGTTGTCACCACTACGATATAAAAGGTCATATTAGGCTTAATTGTAGATTCATATTAAAAGTTACTCACTTTAATATTTCCTTTCATGCTCTAAATTCTAGGACTAATTATCATCATCCTATTATACATGTTACATCTACATTTAGGATGAATGTCGAATATGAAGTTAAGTCCAAGAACATGCCAATGATAACTATGGCAATTGATTTTCAACCCAAAGATATAGAGAAACAAAAATTCAAGAAAATTTGGGTTAAGAAAGATTGTCTACTTCTAATCACCTCACTATCCTTCTAATGTTCACCCAGGTACCTTTGTTTGAGTGCTTAATTAAACTTAGTTGACCATTTAGTATGTTTGTTTGTTTCTTATTTTTTTTATTGTTGTTTCTTTAGTTTTAATAAAAAAAAGGGTAGCAGTTTTGTTTCAAGAATGAAATGGACTTTATATATTACTTTTACTTACAAACTTAATTCGCTTCTTTAGATTGACTCTTCAATATGTAATTGGGTATTTTTACTATGAATTTGTGTACTTTTCTACACATGATGATTGATGTTAATAAGAAATTATTTACACACTTATTAAATGCACATGTATGTCATGCTTGAAGTTTATGATTGTTCTTGTAAGATTATAGAGATTAAGCTAACATTAACTATACAATTGTGTTTGAGCTCCATCTTTCACTTTCTAAACAAATCTAAAGAGAGGCATCTAGTTTTGAGAGGGCTACCTATTGTGATATGTCAGCTACTGTAGCAACCGAAGATGGCTACCTCACAACTAGTATGAAAGTCATCATACTATGTTTCTAGATCGGGCATATTTCCTTAACAAAAAAAAAGAGAAAAGAAAAAGAAATGAAACCGAAAATATTTACATGCACAAAAAGAAAGAGTCAAAAGTGACTATACAAAAAGAAAATAAATAAATAATAAAAATTCTCTATATATAAAAAAGAGGGGACTAAAAATTTTATGTTCTCAATTGGTATATATTTTTTATTTTGTGAAATTAAGGATTCAATTGCAGTTCTCCGTGATAGGTGATATTTCTTCTTTTGGATTTTTTGACTGATAATAAATGACTTAATTGATATACTATTTTAGTTCAAACATGTATATTATTATGATTAATTACAATATGTCACTATATGCATTAAATGTGTCTATGTGTCTAATCATAGACCTATGCATACAATGGATAATCCAATTTTGATCAAGAGTGATTTTTTTTCAACTGGTTGTCTTTGTTTTGGTCATGTTTAAATAAATCTACTACCCTTATTTAAAAATTAAAATTAAAATTAGAAAGTAAATATTAAATAAATTATTCTTTTGTTTTATTTGTTTATTTTCTTAATTAATTGTCAAGTCATAGGACTTAAGAGGGATAACAACATTCTTTTATTATTGTTGAATACTGATCGATCCAGATAAACTCGATTGATTGAAAAGCTTTAGTTTAAATACCCCACTCTTTTTGCTTTCCCTCATATTGAGCCCTAACCCCTTTTATGCCTTCTTTCTCTAATTTCTACACAAATCTCACAAAAAATTCATCTTTTTGGTCCTAATTCAATTAGAAATCACTACTAAATACTTTTCTAGGACTATACACTACAAAAACTTCATTTTCATGCATAAATCCTAACCTAGATTTTTCTCCTTTTCCTTCACTATCTTACCACCCAAACACCCTTATTTACTCAACAACCTTCGTAAATTCTCTTCCTTTGCATCAACACAATAAATTCATTACCAATTGAAAAGGTTTAGTTTAAATACCCCACTCTTTTTTGCTTTCCCTCATATTGAGCCCTAACCCCTTTTATGCTTCCTTTCTCTAATTTCTACACAAATCTCACAAAAAAATCATCTTTTTGGTCCTAATTCAATTAGAAATCACTACTAAATACTTTTCTAGGACTATACACTACAAAAACTTCATTTTCATGCATAAATCCTAACCTATATTTTTCTCCTTTTCCTTCGCTATCTTACCACCCAAACACCCTTATTTACTCAACAACCTTCGTAAATTCTCTTCCTTTGCATCAACACAATAAATTCATTACCAAACCTCAACTTTTTAGGTAAGTTTCTATTAGTTTCAAGTTTTTGACATCTTAGGGGAATTTTTATCATTTTGGATATCTGTTCATCTTCTCAGGGTTGCTAGAAGATGGGAACTTTTTTAGAGTGCACCAACTTCGTTTTCTTCTCAATGATGGAACAAAGACTCTCAAACTAGGTATAAGAATACTATCTCTAAAAGACCTATTCACTTGAGTGTGGTATTGCCTATCATTATTTTCATGAAACATGAATTACTAAAGCAATTAAGGCCCTTAGATGGCAATCACTTTTTACACCATCAAAAGTTTGTTGTCCACCTTTGGTCTGAGAATTTTTATACCAATATCAATACTAAAATTCATCACTGTGGGCTTGTGAGCTATAAATTTTTTATTCATAATAAAACTGTTGATATCCATGCCAAACAGATCAATGCATTTAACACTAGGGATGCGAGTTTTGTCTTGGATTGATTTACTATTTTAAATAAGGAATTGTTAATCGAACTAATTGTCTTTCCAATTGTTGACCTCAACCTAAAACAACTTTATAGCCTAGGTAAATTTACTCTATTTTATTTTATTTTAAATAAGATGGTATATGTTGATTTGCTTCCTTTAAAGCATTCCTCAGATATAGGTTGCCTACATGCTAAAATCCTATATTATACTGAAAAAGGAATTACTTTTAATGTTGGAACCATTATTTAGGATGAAATTGTGAGCCAAACTTACGTTACAAATCCTAGGATTGGACTACCCTTTGGTTATCTCACAACCTAAATAATCCTCGCTACTGGTGTACTACCCATAAAAGATTCTAATACTACTCATTGTATGATCGATATTGGGTAGGCCACAATTTCAAGATCCTCTACCTAGACTTCTACGAAACAAAAATTTGCTAATGTTGGAACTATAAGTGGAATAGTAGTAAATATATTTAGGGATGATGATATGAAAAACATCAATGATCATAAATTTTATCATCAAGACATATTTGTAGATTAAGTAAGAACAAGAATGGATGCACTATCCACACATATAGAAGCTATGCATACTCTCTACAAAGTCCTACACAGAAAATAAACTAACATTGATGAGCATGTAGAACCCTATTTTTAATTATAAGTGATATGCAAGCACAATACAGTTCTTAAAACGATCAACCCCCTTAACAGTAATCTTTTTAATTTTTATATGCTTCATACTTCTTTTGTGTTTTTAGAAAACATCTTGTTCTTACACATTTTACTTTATTTTATGATTGTCATTAATATATGTCTAAATGTGAAATTTACTTTGCATTAAATACATTGCACTCTTGCTCATATTGAATATTTTAGCTTCAAAGTTACGTTACTTTTTATATGATAAAAAGGAAAGAGTGGTTAATAATGGGAGAGTTATTGCACATATAGGGATAAATCTTAAGTATTAAGTATCCAATCAACATTTGATATGTTACATAAGGGAGAACTGGTAATGATTAAATTTTCTATCTGTTACTACTCACTGATTTTATTTTTACTATATACATTGAACTAATAAATAATGATTCTTTCAAAACAAGTTGTGTGTCTATTAATCTATTTGATTGTTAGTGTATATATTAGTTATATAAGATTCAGGCAAAGATGTTTTCACCAGATCATAGGATAGTACCACTATATAAATTTATTTTTCATATGAGTATTATGTAGTGAGAGCGAGATTTTGTCACACGAATATGCCAAAGGTACATATTGTATGGTTTATGCATATTAGTAGTATTCGTGAACAAAATGTTTTAAGTGTAAACTAGTTTTAGGCACATTTTTATATCTGCTATTCAATCCAAAGAAACTTCTAAGCTTCAAGTTAATGTGTTTCAAGTATACACTATTTACTTAATACGTTAGAATTGAGTTTACACACATATAAAATATATGGTATATATTTATGTTGGTCGATTGATCGAGTAGTAGTTGATTGATTGAATATTGATCGTGTACAATCTAGCTACTTTCGGATGATCAAAGTTAGGTTTGATCAATCGAGGATCAATCATGAATGATCTATCTACTCTCAAGCTTTTATTAATCATTACTGGATCGATCGAAAAAGGTTTTGATCAATTAACCTTATTGGTTTTTTCGATCAAGCACTTAAGTTTTCAACCTAAAACATTTTTGTTTACTTGAGCCAAACTGGTAGATTATCATATCATCCTTATTTATTATTGCGTTATGAAATATTTTATGGATAGAATGGTCATTGCATGATGACCTATCTTTAGGGTTTCAATTTTCCTATTTAAACAACCAAATGCTCTTAGTTTTAAGTAACCATGCCTATTCTATTCATCTTGTACTTTCTCTCTCAAAACGTTTTCTAAAAACTATATCATATTTTATTAGGCTCGTTCTTAATTTAATCTACCAAACATTGTATGTCTATGTTTGATTAATTAATAAGCATATTTTTTTATGCTTTTAAATCTTTGTTCTAGGGTTTGTTTAGTGATTTTATGTAATTGATTTGAATCTTGAATCTTCTAGCAAGGTTTCTTGTTATTGAATCTTCTCTATGAGACACTTTGCACTTGTGCTATTTGTCCTAACTTTTTAGGTACTTGCTACACGGGTTCGATTACTCTTGTGACTTGAGAGATCAAAACGTTGATTCGGATCCATATGACTACTTGTAAAGACTGTGAAAAAGAAAAGGATCATAAGTAGATTTCTTTGAAGACTTTAACTGTGAAGGGTAGTTTAAAACTTATCTTTGTAATTGAATTGATTTTCATAGTAGATAGTTAGTTGATCCAATAGACCAATAGTTTTCTCTTAGGTCATTATTGTTTAGCTGTTTGGTAATTTTTAACTAAACATAATTAGTAAAATTATCTATTCATCCCCTTTAGGTTAATTAGATCCGTAACTTTAACTTTCAAAATTTTTTTAATCTGAGAAATCACTACTTAGTTTTGAAATTTTGATTAAACTTGATCTTTGTTTAGGGTATGTATGATGTTTAATACTAGTACGTAGGTATTATTAAATAGAGATAAATTAATCTTTTAACCCTTGATTATGATGTTGTTTAAACAAATAAGTTAGATAGTTCTTAATGCATTGATCTTATTGTTCTATTTGTTGTATGTCGCATGCCATTTTGTTATTTTTGAGTATATATACTTTCATTTTTTTAGGTTTTACCTCATTTTTTATCCCTTTTTTTCATTTTTCTAATAATTTCCTCTCTTTTTTTAAAAAAGGTGGTTGCATACTTCAAGAGCTCTATAACCACATATACAAGTGTTTGGTGAAAGATATGAAGTGTGTTTTGGTGTTGGGTACAAATTCTAGGCATTACACAATATTATGGTGTTGGTTACATCCTTAATTCAGATTATTAACAATTTTTGTTTGGTACATATCATCATTCCATAATTTTAAATGTTATATTTATTTGTATAAAATTATTATTTATGAATAGAATATAAAGTTTTTATATTTATGTTTTTAAATTTTTGAAATGTAATTATCATCATTTATAAGAGAAAACTTTTCTCGACAAACTTTATGTTGGTGAAAATTATTTTCCTTGACAAAGTTAATAAACATATTTAACAAATATGTGTATTGCCTACAAAAAGTTGTCGACATAAATCTTCTTCGACAAAAAGATTTTGTCGTTGAAAATATTACATCGACTAAAAGCTTTTGTCTCTAAAAAATCTTACGTCGACTAAAAGATTTTGTCGCTAAACATGTTATGTTGATGAAACTCTTTTTGTGAGAAAGATGGTTTCATCGACAACTATTTGTTGACAAAATATTCAAATTTTATGACTAAAGTTAGTTTGAATGTGAATGCCAGTAACTATATTTAGCGATAAAATCTTACTTTTTACTGACAAATTATTTGTCGCTATTAATTGGAGTTTCATCGGCAAAATTTAGTTTTTGTAGATATAACTTTTTTGCGACAATTTTCTAGTTTTTACCTACGAAATTGTTTTGTTAATAAAAATGATTGTTGTTTTAGTGATTTTTGCAATCAATGGCTCAGCCAGGAGAAGTTTCTAACAATTTGAATTATACCATTTCTGGAGTTTCATTTTCTCTGCAAAATATATCTATCAGCCACAACTTTCCGATCAAACTTGATGAGAATAATAATTTGATGTGGCGTGTACAAATAAGGCATGTGATTCATGTCTATGATGGGTTTTAAGGTTTCATTGATGGCTCATCAGTTCCACCTTCAAGGTTTGTCAAGAAAATGCTATCTATCACGGTTGATAAATCCATTCAAAATCATGATGTTCTAGAGTTCAATTCTGAGTATGGTGTGTGGGATACAAAAGATAAGATCGTTGTGAGATGGATTTATAGTTCAGTTGCTCAGAATTATCTCAAGTATTTGATTAGGAATGATAAAGATTCATCAGCTGTATATTGGAAGGCATTGGAGAAGGTTTTCTCTCATAATTCTTCAGCTCAGTTACTTAGATGGGAGTTACAATCTTCAAAAAAATGATCTTTCAAAAAAATGATCTATGACTATGAAGTCTTATATACAATTAAAGGGCTTATTTTGCATATTGAAGCTACAGGAGGTGGAATTTCAAACAGAGAACAAGTTCTTTATGTTCTTAGTGGATTGGAAAATGATTATGCATCTATAATCACTACGATTACTCCAAAGAATCATGTTCCACTTTGGATGAAGTGTTCAGTTCATTAAGAATTCAAATCAAAACAAAACAAAAACAGATTGAATGCTCAACAATGTAAAGTACACAATTGGTTGAAGCCAATATTTCCATATCAATCTCAGGCTATTAAATTTCTCAGTCAAGATTTTCACCAAACAACTATGCTCAAAACAATAGTTTTAATGACTTTCAAGGGGAGTCTTCAAACAATCAAAACTAGATTCGTGAAAATGAAAAATCTGGCTCAAAATATAAGGGCATCTGTCAAATTTGCAAGTGTTAGAAACTCAGGCCTAACTCAACCCAATAAGATCTCATTAAGTTAAAGGTTGCCCATACTTATAAGTAACATTGTTGCATTGTTCTTAGTCGATATGGGACAAGGATACTTAACAGCTCCCCTCCACATGGCGGACAAAGGTGGACATAAGCGCCACAATGAGACTATGGTAGAGCCCAGGGTCCAAGCACATAGAGACCAAGAGCAGAGCTTTGATATCATGTTAGAAACCCAGGCCTAACTTAACCCAATAAAATCTCATTGAGTTAAAGGTTGCCCAAGCTTATAAGCAGTACTTCTGCCTAACTCCTGGCCGATGTGGGACTGAAGGAAACTTAACAACCTCCATTCACACGGACAGAGGTGGTCTCACAAAGCCACAGTGAGACTGTTAAGGATAAAGCTCAAGTCATCGATCAAGCCAGGTCCAGCTTTGATACCATGTTAGAAATTCAGGCCTAACTTAACCCAATAAGATCTCATTAAGTTAAGGGTTGCCCAAACTTATAAGCAGTATTGTTTCTTTGCTCCTAACTGATGTGGGACAAAGATACTTAACAACAATAAACAAAGCCATAGTGCCTCAAGATGCTTCTTTCGTTACTCATAAATCAACAATAATTTTGGTAACTCAAGAAATCAACACGTGAATTTGTATGAATAATTTGGAAAATTTCAAGAACATTCCAACTTGTCTAATCAACAATCTCAGTTGTGCTTTGGCAATCTTGATTTAGATAATGACTTTGCACTAGTTGCATTCTTTCTTTAAGAATCATCACTTGGTACATCTTCCTCGTTAATTGTTGATCAGTCTTGGTATATGGACACAAGTGCTAGTCATCATTTGACAAGTAATCCTAATGTGCTTCACAATATATTGATTTTGAAGCCGATATGCTTGGCAATGGAAGTACTATGTCAATTGCAAGCCATGGGGAAAGTACCTTAGTTACAAGTTCTAAGCACTTGAAGCTATGTAATATGCTTTATGCTCCTCAACTTGCCAAGAACCTAATATTAGTCAAAAGATTGTGTGCAAACAACAAAGTAGTGGCAAAGTTCTCTCTTAATACCTTACGTGTAAAAGATGTTGATAATAGGAATATCTTGTTTTCTGGAAGTACTTGTCATGGCTTTACAAGTTACCCTTGTATGTTAAAGTGTTTTGCACTACACCTTAAGGTAACTCTCTTAACCGAGTATGTAACGATATGTCCTCTAATAATTCTATGGCATGCTCAGTAAATAATATATAGTGTCATCACAATATAACTGTTAATGGTGCACTATGGCATGAAGAACATCCCCATATAGATATGGTAAAACATGCTTTCAACACTTTAAGTCTACACAGTGTGCCTAATTCTATGCCTAATGTTTGTGGTTCATGTAATATCAGCAAGTCTCATAGGCTACATGTATTGCATACTCGTACTAGAGCTTCCGCCCATTTGACTTGAAACATGTTGAAGAATGGGTTCTTGACTCTGTAATATCTTTGGATGGATCCATATAATTTTTGTTATTTGTTAATGATTCTACATGTTTCCAGTGGTTTATGTTTTCTCACAGAAAAGGTAGGTATCATATATGTTTAAGCATGTTGATGTTTTTATTCAAAGACAATTTGATTTACCTATTAAACAGTTGTAGTTTGATAATGGTAGAGTTTAAAGCTCTTGAAAAATTATTGTTCCAAGTTGGCTTTGACAGAAGAGTCACATGACTTTCCTCGCTCACTAGAGTTGGTCTTCCATTTGCTTATTGAGAACGTGCCTTTAGTTATGCTATTCATCTAATCAATAAGAACCCGTCAAAAATCCTCTCCTTCAAATCACCTTATGATCTTCTACATAAACAAAAACCTTTCTATGAAGACCTTTGAACTTTTGGGTGCCCTTGTTACCCTTTCCTTTGACCTTATAACTCTCATAAACTAGAACCTCATGCCATTTCTTGCATTTTTCTTGGATACCGACATCATCAAAAGGTTATTGGTGCATGGATATTAAAACTAAACGAGTGTCTTCAAGCACTTAGGTTTTCTTTCGTGAGTCATCGTTTCCTTTTTCTTAAAATTAGTTAGGCTTAACCTTCTACCACTTCTAACTTAAATTTAACCCTATATCCCTCTCACTTTTTCATTCTTCCTACTTCTAAAACTATTTACAATATGTTTCCTCCAATAACTAATTATGTTCATTCATCACCTATTGGTCAATCACCAGTCACCAGTTCACCCATAATTCAATCACCTGTCATCTCTTCTTCTGATGTTTTTTCAACTCATATTCCCCATACCTCTACATCAAATAAATTTTCTCACTTAGGTTAGACTCGATCTCAAAATTAGCTTTTTATTACCTTTGATTCTAATTGTTTAGACTTATCAGTTCAACTTCCACCTATTGATCTATCTTCCTCTTATGTGCCTTTGTTGCCTTCCTCGAATGTCAAGAAGTATACTATGACCACTAGATCCAAAGGTGTAATTGTTAAGCCTAAAGTTTTCACTATATAGGTCAATCTTCCAGAGCCTAGAACTGTTACAGAGATTTTGCAAATCCTATAATAGCATGAGTAGATGAAGAATTTTCATGTTTCCAATGACACATGGGAGTTAATACATCCTCCTACAGGTTCCAAAATCATTAGAAATAAATGGTTTTTCCATGTCAAACTCAAAGTAGATCAAAGCTCAAAGAGATAGAAGATTAGAGTAGTGGCAAAAGGGTATGATCAAAACCTTGCTATTGATTACATAAAGACTTTTATTCCTATAATCAAGCCATCGACAATAAGAGTTGTTTTGACATTAGCTTTGTCTAATAGCTAGGTAGTGAGGAAATTGGATGTAAACTTTTTGGAGAAAGATGCCTTTATGACTCAACCTGAGGGTTTTATAAGTGTTGATAAACCACACTGTATGTGTAAACTCAAAAAGGCTCTTTATGGCCTTAAATTGGCACCAAGATCCTGGTTTATGAGACTCAGCAGTTGTCTTATTCATTAGGGTTCCAAATGTTCATGTTTGGACTCATCTATGCTATTATATACAATCCCTAAAGATCTTATTATTTTTTTGGTTTATGTGGATAACATAGTCATCACAGCAAACAAATATGTGCTTATTTAGTTTATGGTTGATAAATTGAATAAAGCTTTTGCTCTCAATGATTTAGGTGCTTGAAATTTCTTCTTAGGCATAGAAGTTGCAAGAGCTTTGCAAGGTTTTCATATTAATCAACATAGGTATATTCTTCAGTTCTTAGAAAGAGCTCAACTAATTGATGCTAAAGTTATGACTACTCCTCTTACACCTAGTAAGAAATTTTCCAAAACCTCAGGGGAACCTTTGGTTGATCCTTGTCAATATAGGACAATTGTAGTTACATTGTAATATTGCACACTCACAAGGCTTGTGATTGCATACTCAGTAAAAAAATTGTGCTAGGTTCTTCATTGTCTCACAGAAATGCATTAGGCTTTAACCAAACGAGTTCTAAAGTATCTTAGAGGTACTTCTAGTCATAGGTTATATCTTCATAAAAGCTCTTTAGTGAGACTTAATGCGTACTGTGATGCTAACTAGGCATCTTACCTTGATGATGGAAGAAGAACAAAAGGTTTTTGTATCTTCTTGGGTTACTTACTTATCTCTTAGGCATTAGGCACACAGAAGGTAGTGTCCAGGTCTTCTACTAAGGCTAACTTGGGGACTTTGATGTATACTATGCAAAAACTGCTTGGCTGATGAAGTTACTCAAGGAACTGAATGTGTAGTTAACATAAATTCCAGTCATTTTTTGTGATAATAGACAATCTTGTTTAGTGGTAAAGCCACTTTCTTGGTTTAATATTATATTTTTCTAATGGATGAAGTAGAAAACATGGAAGGTATTTAATTAAGGTTGTTATTGGAGCACTAATTTCTTGTTCATTAAATGTGGAGATGAACATGGAGTCTTTTTCTACCACAAGTTCTTCAAGGATGATGCCTATAAATAGCTTGTATCATTTGTGCAAATACAAGGGTAAATGAATTAGAAAGCATCCATAAGAAAGATAGAAAAAGTCTTTGTAAGAGTTATCTTGTGAGTTACTACTTAGAAAGGAAAATTTGTTCCTTCTTTGTAAGTAATATTTTCCCTATTTTGTGAGAGAATTATTTATCCTATTACAATAAAGATTATAATTGTTATCTCATTATAACTAGAGAGAAGGTGTTGTAATCCTTATTTTACAATAGTGAAATCCTTTTTATAATTGCCCGTGGTTTTTTACCCCAATTTGTTTGGGGGTTTTCCCATGTAAAATATTTGTGTCCATTTTATTTTAATTATTCTCAATTTCACTTTAGTTGTGTGTTAGCTTCGACCCGGTAATTTTCCTAACATTTTTTGTGATATTATGAGTGCAGGTTGTTTGGATCAACAGCTAGTTGTTGAGCACATCTCCAGTTAAGAATGGATTATCGATGTCATGACCAAAGCTCTTCACAGTTCTCAATTCCAAGCTCTTAAAATCAAGCTCACTGTTTTGGAAAAACCTTGAGCTCAAGGGATAGTGTGTCGTGTGTGTGCATGGTTAGGATGCTTAGATGCTATTAATTTTTTAACAGTTGATGTGGCAATATTGTTGTAGCAGAATTGTATATGTTACATCAGCTTATAAACGGCATTGTACACATCATTTGTTGTATCAAGAAATATAAAGTTTTCATGTTCTAGCTTTCTTCTTCCTTGGTCATTCATAAGTCTCTTTATTCGTTCAGGGGATGACTAGATGAAAATTATGATTAATTATAAAATGCATAATCAGTTAATATTATGTGAGCATTCACTATACTAGGATACACGTGCATGGCTGTAAAGCACGGGCTTTTCGAACTACACCTTGGAAAGGTTGTGTGTGTAATGTTGTTAGAGATAGAGTTCAAAGCTACAAGTTACTCTAGTATATTCTAAAGCATTAATACTATGCAAAGGTTCAAGTCAATAGACACCTTTTACTTATACACAATCTTATACTTTTAATTGATCGGTTGCACGATCAAAACTCTTTTTATATAAAATTCAAGTGTGGAATTGTTGAAAAATATGATTTTTTATAAAAAACAAGTGAAGCCAATTGTTTGCCTTGTCCCACATTGCTATTTTACATCACTTAGAAGATGTATTTATAGAAAAGAATTGGCTATTGGGTTTAGGCCCCAAGGGGCACCCACTTTTGTGGAAGGGGAGAGGACCTAGGAAAATGTGATACCACGCACGCGTGCATGTGCCGCCGCCGCTTTCTGTCCAATCGGTCGTGTCGGGTTGAGTCAAGCCGTGTATGACTCCTAGTGCGAGTGCGAGTACGTGTGTGTGAGGTGAGGTGGCATTTTATTTTTTGGAAATTTGTTTTATTAAAATACTTTTCCACTCAGAAAAATGGCCGTTACTCTTCTTTACTCAGAAAATGGCCGTTACTCTTCTTTACTCAGAAAAATGGTTGTTACGCTCTCTACCCAGACATGACTGTTATTATCATAATGGCCACACGTTTTCTGAAACCTATATATAGAGGGTCTCAACTCTCAATTTCTACACAACAATATGCGTAGAAAAAAAATTCTCTCAAAAAGAAAAAGAAGAAATTCCTACATTACTTTTGAGTTTTCCAAGCAACAAAATTATAAAGGTGTAGCATTCCAATCTTCATCAGTGTAGTGAAGTTCCGAGATAGAAAAACAAAGATTATGGGATGTTTTATCCTGGGGACGACAAGGCTGTGTTTGCTTGCACAAATTTGAGTAGAGCCGCGAAAAGTCTTAAAGAGAGCGACCTAGTCCGCGACTCAACCTAAGCAATTTATTTAAGGTTATCAGTAATATTGTTCCAACACTATTTTCACATACTTGTTTCAACAATTTTAAGGTAGATTTCTATCTTCCATGTCTACTGAAATGTTAACTGTTGATCTCAACAAACCATTCCGTTTTGAGGGACTACATTTTAAAAGATGGAGACAAAAAATGTTATTTTTCTTAACCATGAAAAAGGTCATTTCTGCTAATACTACTGAAAAACCAATACTGTCTAATCCTCCTACTGAAGCTACAACTAAGGATTTAAACAACTGGATGGAAAATGATTTTCTATGCAAAAAATTTATTCTTAATGGATTAGCTGATGACTTGTATGATTATTATAACTCTGATAAGTCTGCTAAGGAAATTTAAGAAGCACTTCAAAAGAAGTACGACACTGAGGAAGCTGGAACTAAGAAGTATGATGTCAATAGATACATAAAGCATCAAATGATTGATGAAAAATCTGTGGAAGCTCAATCCCACGAACTGTAGAAGATAGCACACAAAATAACTCCTCTTTGTATGACTTTAGATGAACAATTTCAAGTAGCTGTTATTATAGATAAATTATCCTCTACTTGGAAAGATTTCAAGAATACACTTAGACATAAAACTAAGGAATTTTCTTTAGAAAGTCTTATAACCCATTTAAGAATAGAAGAAGAAGCCCGAAAATAAAACCAAAGAGATGAAGTACTCGTTCTCTCAAACAACAGTACCAATAAGAAACCCTCATCTGCAATTTTGAAACCTAAAGGTAGAAATATGAAAACTCAGAATTGCAATAATAACCAAAACCGCAACCACCAAAATAGAAACAGAAACTATCCTTCCCAGAATGGACCTCAATCCCCTTAAGGAATAACACATTCATGTGTTATAGTTGTAACAGACCTGGCCGCTTGGCTAGGAACTGTCGGAACAGGAACCGTACTACCTCGTAGGTGAACCTTACCGAAAATTAACTTATTGCTATGATATATGAAGTCAATTTTGTTGGTGGATCCAAGGGGTGGTGGGTAGACACTGGTGTTTCTCACCATGTTTGTTATGATCGAGACATGTTAAGTCTTATTCTGAGTATGAGGATAAGAAAGTGTTGTTGGGTGACTCCCACTCCACTAAAGTTGCTGGTATTGGTGATGTGGTATTAATTTTTACCTCTAGAAAGACTGTCATCTTGAAGGATGTCCTACATACTCCAGAGATGAGAAAGAACTTAGTTTCAGGCTATCTTCTTAACAAAGTTGGGTTTATTCAAACTATAGAGGCTGATTTATATACTATAACTAAAAATAATATATTTGTTGGGAAAGGATATGCCATTATGGCATGTTTAAATTAAATGTTGAACTTAATAAAGCTTCTTCTTCTGCTTATATGTTGAGTTCTTTTAATATTTTGCATGCTAGATTTTTTCATGTTAATAAACGCATAATCAAGAACATGAGTACCTTAGAACTAATTCCTAATTATAAACTATTTTTGAATGATTTTGAAAAATGTGATTTTTGTAGTCAAGCCAAAATAACCAAAAATTCACATAAATCAGTAATTAGAGAATCTGAACCTTTAGATTTAATACACTATGACATATGTGAACTTGATGAAAATTTAACAAGAAATGCAAAACGCTATTTTATAACTTTTATAGATGACTGTTCAAATTACACTTATGTATATCTAATGAAAAATAAAAGTGAAGCGTTTGACATGTTTAAAATATTTATGACTGAGATTGAAAATCAACTTAACAAAAAAATAAAAAGGTTTCGAAGTGATAGAGAAACTGACTATGATTCCAATATTTTCAATTATTTTTATAAAACTCATAGAATCATTCATGAAAAAACTGCACCTTATTCTCTTGAAATGAATGGCAAAGCTGAAAGAAAAAAAATAGAACTTTTACTGAATCAATTGTTGCAATTTTATTAAACTCTGGTGTTGTTTTCCATTGGTGGGGAGAAATTTTATTAACTATTTTCTATGTGCTAAATAGAGTGCCTAAATCTACAAGTAAAATTTCAACATATAAAATTTTAAAAAATAAGAAACCTAATTTAACTTATTTTAAAACTTGGAGTTGTTTAGCCTATGTTAGGATCCCTGATCCTAAAAAAAATAAACTTGCTAGTAAAGCATATGAATGTGTATTCATAGGATACATTGTGAATAGTAAAGCTTATAAATTCTATGACTTAAATGATCATGTAGTTATAGAATCAAATGATGCTAACTTTTATGAATATAGGTTTCCCTTTAAATTGAAAAATAGTGGTGGCTCGTCTTCCAATAGTTTACTGATCGGGGCAGAACCGACATCGCCGATCCTGCCCGTTACTTTGGTTTTATGTATTTATAAAACTCTCACAAGTGCACGAATCATTTCGTATAAAATGATAAGTATACTCCCAAGGTCGATCTAAGGAAGGAATGTATGTGGTTTTTAATTTATTATTCAAACTTTTAAAAATGAAATTAAATCCTAAACATCCTGTCACGATATTTTGGGGTTTTGTGTTTTTAATCTACTTACATAAAAATAAACATAGATTCAATAAACATTTATGCAAATTTTATCATTTATAATGGTGGAGTATTTATGGATATAATAATTAAGTTAATTATGCTTGCTCATATTAATTAGGTTATTAAAGATATGAATTGATATTTATTGATTCTCTCTTTTTGTATGAATACCACCTTTGGTGGGGTTAGATATTCTTTGTTAACTAAACAAATCAATTAACACCTATGGGTGGGGTTGATAACTAATTTGATTAATTAAATTAATTTCTTTTTCTAAGAGATTGAAAATGAACCATTTAAATGCCACCTTTGGTGGGGTTAGACGATTTAAACTTTATTCAAGGTGTCCAAATTAAATATAAGAATTTAGTTATCTAGTACTAACTTTCAAGTTTTAAAACCACTACCGAAAACATGTTGTCAATACATTTTCGATAATAATTCTTATAAAAACTTTTGAAATGAAGCTTCACTCTAACTACCTGGCGATTGTACCAACAAATAAAAGAGCACTACTCTAAATCGACAGGATAACTAAACCTTAAAATCTAATTTTCGATTTAAGTTTGTAATGAAAAAATAATATATTTCTCTCTAACATTCTTAATATAAAATCTTGAATAAAAATAAAATCAATTCATTTTTAGAGATTTTTACCTATTTAATATTTCGCAAGCATAACAACGTTATTATTATATCATGTTTACAAATAGCCAACACAGTTAAATTTAATCACAGACAAATTAAATATAACATATAAGAATAAAGCATAAAAAATAACAGAAGAAAATAAAATCCTTACGTAACTTGATGCTATTCCGTTGTTGAAAAACCTCCAAGCGGAATTTGCACTCCCATTTATTGAATCGAAAAGCTAATAAATTACAAAAACATAACTAGTTCTTCCCAAAAAGGGAAGAACTCTAAAACTAAGAGAAATTAACTAAGAAAAACTAAAAAATCTAAGAAAAGAGAGAAAGAAAGAGAGAAGAGAATGTGTTTTGAGGTGTGTTTAGAAGTGAAGGGAATGGGGGTATTTATAGGTGAGGATGGAGAGAAAAAATGAGTGAAAAAATGTTAAAAAAAGGTGAAAACGCATAGTGCAAATCTTTGAGGTCATTGATGACGTCGGCAAGATGATCATCGGCACGTGAAAAATGGGGCGAATGGCGTCGGCGCAGCGCATGGCTGATGTGCATAGCCGCGAAGCGAGTGAATCTGTAGAGCGCAGGGAACTGGATCAAGCGGCGTGGACGCATGACGTATCGTGTTGCGCGGCCGCTGGTCTAAGCGCCAGCGCAGTCGCCGGATGGCGCGACGGCGCGATTTTCTCCTTTTTGACATTTTTGACCTTTTTGACCCATTTTATCCAATTTTTCCATATTTATTGACCTTTCCCCATTTATTTATTAATATATTTGTGATGTATTGCTTCCAGTATTCCTCTTTGAGTCTTTAAGTTACGTTTTTAAGCCAAAATACCTGAAAAACAATAAAAATACCCGTGATTCCGAAAAAGACAAATATATATAAATATATGATAAAACATATAAATATATATATATATTAATCAATTAATGTGCATAAAATCATGGTTATTTTAGTGCTTTTTGAGCACTCATCATTTACCCATAACTAGAACTAGTGAAAAAAATGAGGAATTAAACATTGAAATTAGAAGTAAATGAGCTCGAACCCTTAAGGATTTTAGGTCTAATTTTTATGCTTATAACTTAGAGGAAGATCCTCAAACTCTTAAAGAAACATTATCTTCTTTAGATGCCAACTTATAGGAAGAAGCCATAAATGATGAAATGAACTCTCTTAAGTATAATAAGACTTGGCATTTAGTTGACTTACCTCCTTGTTGCAAAACCATTGGATGTAAATGGATACTAAAGAAGAAATTAAAACCCGATGGTACTATTAAAAAGTACAAAGCTCGTCTTGTAGTTAAAGGGTATAGGCAAAGGGAAATGTAGATTTCTTTGATACCTTTTCACCAGTCACACAAATAACTTCCATATGTGTACTTTTATCTCTTGCTGCTATTCATGATTTAGTAATGCACCAAATGGATGTCAAAACTGCTTTCTTAAATGGTGACTTAGAAGAAGAAATTTATATGAACCAACCTGAAGGTTTTGTTGTCTCGGGTCAAGAAAATAAAGTTTGTAAACTACATAAATCCCTTTATGGTCTAAAGCAAGCACCTAAGAAATGGCATGAAAAATTTGATAATCTAATTACCTCACATGAATTCAAAATAAATGAAAGTGACAAATGCATTTATTATAAATTATAAAATGACATTTGCACTATTATATGTTTATATATGGATGACATGCTTGTTTTTGGATCAAATATTCATGTTGTGAATAATGTGAAAACTTTGCTAAGTGCTAACTTTGATATGAAAGATCTCGGAGAAGTGAGTGCAATCCTTGGTATAAAGATTACTAGGTCTGAAAAGGGAATTTCTCTTGATCAATCTCATTACATTGAGAAGATCTTAAAGAAATATAATTACTTTAACTGTAAACCTGCATGTACTCCTTATGATCCTAGTGTAAAGTTGTTCAAGAACACTGAAGATGGTGTTAGAAAAATGGAGTATGTGAGCATCATTGGTAGCTTACGTTATGCTACTGATTGCACTCGACCAGACATAGCTTATGTTGTGGGACTACTATGTAGGTTTACCAGCAGACCTAGTATAAAGCATTGGAATGCTATTGAAAGGATTATGAGATACCTTAAGAGAACTATGTACCTTGGATTACATTATAAAAAATTTCCCACTATTTTAGAAGGATACAGTGATGTTGATTAGAATACTTTATCAGAAGACTCCAAAGTAACTAGCAGCTATATATTTAACATAGTTGGTAGAGCTGTTTCTTGGAAGTCTAAGAAACATACAATATTGGCTTAATCTACAATGGAGTCTGAAATGATAGCACTAGCTACTGCTAGTGAAGAAACAGGCTGGTTAAGAAGTCTACTAGCTGAGATCCCTTTATGGGAAAGACCGATACCAATTGTCTTTATCCACTATGATAGTACCGCAACTATTACAAAGATTCAAAACCATTACTACAATGGCAAGAGACGAAAGATATGTCGTAAGCATAGTACTATTAGAGAATTTCTCTCTATAGGAGCTGTAAGAGTGGATCATGTATGTTCTGATGAAAATTTGGTAGATCCTTTAACAAAAAGATTACCAAGAGAGAAGGTTTTCAAACCCTTAAAAAGAATGGGACTAATATCCTTAGAATAAAGAGTCACTCGTGATGGTAACCCAACTTATAGACTAGAGATCCCAAGATATAAGTTCAAAGGGTAATAACAAGTCATGAAGTGATATGAGATGAATCATGCTACTTTGAAATCCCATTCTATATTGTTAGAAGCATGAAGTCCTGAAGTGATAGAAAAAGATGAGTTAATTATTAAACTCTTAATGAGTTCTATACTCTATGTGGAGTGGAGTACATAGCTACAAGAGTGCTCTTGATAGACTCACCTATGTGAATGTGGAAGTGTGGCCGCTTCCTATGAAATTTTTTTGGACAAAATTTACTAGAGCATTCACTATACTGGGATACACGTACATAGCTGTAAAGCACGGGCTTTTCAAACTACACCTTGGAAAGGTTGTATGTGTAATGCTGTTAGAGATAAAGTTCAAAACTACGAGTTACTCTAGTATATTCTAAAACATCAATACTATAAAAAGGTTCAAATCGATAGATACCTTTTGCTTATCCACAATCTTATACTTTTAATTGATCAGTTGCTCGATGAAAACTATTTTTATATAAAATTCAAGTGGGTGATTGTTGAAAAAATGATTTTTTATAAAAAAAAAAAGTGAAGCCAATTGTTTGCCTTGTCCCACATTGCTATTTTACATCACTTAGAAGATGTATAAATAGAAAAAAGTTGGATATTGGGTTTGGGCCCCAAGGGGCACCCACTTTTGTGAAAGGGGAGAGGACCTAGGCAAATGTGATACCACACGTGCGCATGCACGCCGCCATCTCCATCTGTTTGACCGGTCATGCCGTGCCGAGCCAAGCCGAGTCCGAGTAAGTGTGTGTAAGGTGAGGTAGCATTTTATTTTTTTGGAAATTGTTTTTTATTAAAATATTTTTCCACTCAAAAAAATGGTTGTTACCTTTTTACTAAAAAAAATAGCCGTTATTTTCTTTACTCAAAAAATGGAGATTATTTTCTTTTACTCAGAATATGGCCATTATTTTATCTTTACTCAGAAATATCCATTAAATGGTTGTTACTCTTCTTTACTCAGAAAAATGGCTATTACGCTCTCCACCCAAACATGATCGTTATTATCATAATGACCACACGTTTTTTGAAACTATAAATAGAGGACCTCAACTTCCAATTTCTACACAACAATATGCAAACACATCTTACTAAGAAAACAAATTCTCTTAGAAAGAAAAGAAGAAGTTCCTACATTACTTTTGAGTTTTCCGAGCAACAAAATTCTACAGGTGTAACATTCCGATCTTCATCAATGCAGTGAAGTTCCAAGATAGAAAACAAAGATTCTGAACTGTTTTATCCGGGGGACGACAAGGTTGTGTTTTCTTGCACAAATTTAGGCAGAGTCGCGAAACATCTTAAGAAGAGTGACCTAGTTCACAACTCGACCCAAATAATTCATTTCAAGTTATTAGTAATATTGTCCTAACATTGTTTTCACGAAATTTTTTAAAACTTTTGTTCAAATTAGTAGATATATTATTAATTATATTTTATATTTTTGTTACTTTCTCATCATCGAGTATTAGACTTTTTCACTTTTACTAGATTTAGTATTGTTAATGCCGATTTTTTATCCATCTCGTTTTTTGTTAGTGATTCTGTAAAACTTGAACTAGACACAAAAGTTGTGGTGTCTGCTAGATTTTTGATAAAAGTAAGGATATAACGTTGACTATGGTAACAATAAAAGAACTAATGATTTCATTTTCATATAATAATGGGAGTAGTTATACACCCCAGCCGTTGGAGATATATCTTAGAGAATACTTTTCAACATCTTATTTTTAGCAAATTTTAATTGGTATAATGGTAACATATAACTTAAAATGATAGAAATATAAGTTTTATTATCAAATAATTAAAAGCTTAAATAAGGGTTTAATATTTTTCGGTATTTATGTTTTATCAAAAAATTTACTTATTAATAATATTTTAAATTTTTTTTTTTAATATTTGGAAAAGACTCCTAAATTCTTACTTAATACCTATATGTTTATAAAATTTTTACTCTAATCCTTTTAAAAGTAATGGACAAAATAAATACTATGGGGTTTTTTTGGACACGTAAAATTTGAGTATTTCCCGACCTTTTCCTACCTTTCCTCATTTGACTGTAACAGAATTTACAGTTACTTCTTGTTGGTTAATCAGTTATGTTATTATTCTCTACCCAACACTCAATATCACATCATGTAGTGAATTTCTAAGAAGAAATGTCCAAATTAGAAGGCTTCTTCTAATTAAGTTTTAACCAGCAAATATCTAACTGCTAAATGCTTATCAGAGCCAATCCTGTAGCAGCTAGCTCACATCATGAATAGGAGTCAAATAGTGGTGGTATACAAATTCGACGATCTCATGTATTTATCGCAGCTAACACACCTAAAGAAGGAGAGTTCAAAAGTAAACAAGTTCAAGATAAAGTGGAAAAAGTGGTAATATATTCAACATGTTAGATAATATGTTATGATTAATCGATTATATTTATGCTTATTAGTTTATGTTTGAATTGCTATAGAGTAAAATACAAGATAAGATTGACAGTGGAGAGATTGAAAAAGAGATGGGTGTAGATGCAATGGTAATGGCTTTAGGGAAGGATCATCCAGGTCGTCTTAAAGGATGCTCCCAATATACAACATTTACTGAATATGTTGGCATGCCTAGAAAGTGTACTAATTATCCATCCAATGAAATGATAAATATCTTAAATGAGATGGTGTTAATGAAGGAAAAACAAGGTTTGATACCATGAAGGCAGAGATAGATGCACTAAGAGTTAAGTTACTGGGAGATAGGAGTGTGGGACATTCAAGTCATTATCCAGAACATAATCATCCAATTGATAGTTCCAATGGGACTCCTTGTACAAATAATATTACACCTACATCTACACCACACATTCAACGAATTGTCACTCCTCCTGATGTGCCTACATTTCATATAGGATTAGTTGTAAGTAATCTTCAATATTCATTCTTTTTTATATTTTAATTTTGATTTGTGTGGTGTTTAAGTCATAGTATATATGTTTGTTCTAATACTATATAGGGAAGAAATTGTTTGCTTGCATATGAGACACCATCTCATATTGTGGCACGTGGGAGGGTAGGTGATTCCTCTAGTAGTGTTTGTCATGGACAACCTTTGAACGGGAGTTGGAAGGTTTCCATTGTGGATGACATTGAAAAGAATGTTCCCTTACCTATACCAACAAGGGAACATAATACAGTTACAGAAGCAATCAATTCATTTGTTGCTTGGCCTCCACATCTCACCATATTGTGAATAAATAGGATTTGAGTAAGGAGAAATCAAAGTTACCTATTACCATTGGCAACAAAAAAGGAAGCTCAAAGGAAAAACCGATGGACAAAATATCTTCTAAGAAGCCTGCTTTGGTATCAACAAAAAAAACAATTTCATATACATATGACCAAACTAGTGGGTTTCCAAAGCATGTTAGATTTCTTATAGTTGCATGCTCATCTACATCTTTGGTTAATGATCTTGCTGTTAAAGTTCCAATGGAAGTTCAAATCTTAGGCAATGAACTACCTATTTTTCTATCAGTTGAGTGTGTAGAACAATTTTACACAAAGGTGGAGATTGGCTATTCAATTGTCAAATTGTAGATACGGTTAGTTTATTTGATTTTAATTTATTTTTAAATTTATGGTACGTTAAAAGTTATCACTTGATATTTTATTCTGATTGTATTCTTGTCATTAATTTTTGAACTTATTTCATAAGCGATGCTATGATGAGTTGAAAAAAAAAACATTTGAATGATGTGATTAAATTTATTGATCTAAGTTGGTTGTATGTCATTAAGAAGAAGAGAACACGAACTCAAATTGCGAGACAAGTTTTTGAAAGGATGCAAAATACTCAAGAGGGAGATAAGTGGATTATTCCATATAATGGAGGGTAAGTTGATTAGTTGTATAACATTTATGAAAAATTATGTTATGTAATCAAATGCATTTATCAATATATATCTTACTATAAATTGATGTAGGTACCATTGGATCTTAATTGTGTACGAGCCATTCATAAATACCATTTATTATTTGGATTCAATGTGGGGTGAAGTGTTCTCTGATATTGAAAACATTATGAATGAGTAAGTTATATTTTTTAAACAAATTTAATGTTCTTGTTAACAATAAGTTCAATGTATCTTCTCAATTAACTCTTATTTATTTTACCTTCATTATATAGAGTTCATATTATGTTCAATGGTCATCAAAATCGAAGGACTCAAGGTTTACCAATATGGTCTAGAATGAGAGTAAGTTATAATTAATGCATGATTTATTAAACTCCTTAAATTCAATCTTGTAGATTTTTCATATCTATTGGCTATTCACTAAAAGTACTAACAATATTTATTGATAATATCTATGTAATGTATTTTTGATTAGATAATATATATTAATCTTACAACTCAATTTTCATTCTAATGAACAGTGTCCTAAGCAAGATGATTTGGTAACATGTGGGTATTATGTCCTTATGTTTATGAGGATAATTATTGGCAATCCACTTGTTTCTATTATTGACTTGGTAATAATTTCAATAATTTTGTGTATTTTTATTTCTTATTTTATTCATGATTTTAATTTTTTTAGTTAATTAGCTAACAATATATATATGTGTGTGTGTGTGTGTGCGTGTGTGCATGTACATTACATCTTAATCGTGAAGGAACTTACACTGATACTGAAGTTGATGAGATGTGGAATGAGTGGGCAGAATTTACCAATCGATTCTTACAACTATAACTCACCATATAGTCAAATAAAATGGTAAGGTGAATGATGTGGGATGTTCATGACTGGTTTTTTAATCAAAAAGTTGGATTTCTTGTTTCATTTTTAGAATAAGAAGTAGATAGGACTCTTGTGTGTTCTTGATGTTATATATGCATGATTATAGTCATATAATGTGGATGTTGATATGCTCATATATAGTAAATGCTTGTAATATTCATAGGTATTGTCCAACGCTTGCAAGGACCCTTCGTCTGTATCTCTTTTATGCGTAATTAATATGGGTATTAGTAAATAATAATGTTGTTGTTGTTATTTATATGGGTAGTACTAAATAATAATGTTGTTGTTATTGATATGGGTATTACTGATTTTGTTAAATTGTATCTCAATTTTTCGTTTTATATCGAGTATCATAAATTACTTAGAGGCTAGATAAGAATTCCATGATTTTCACTCTTGAACAGGTTGAAGAACTAGTTATTATGGACCATTTGTTGTATATGCAGGAACAAATGTAGATTGAAGAACTTATTCTGTAAATCTGAGGTATTGCTTATATTCATGTAATCTGGATGTTGGTATGTTCATATATAGTAGATGTTTATATTCATAGGTATTATCCCACGGTGTTATTTATTATAGATATTTTTATGAGATTATAATTATGATGTAACCTATATATTAAGAATAAATAAGTAGAGAGAACTATTATGTTCTGGATGTTGTATATGCAAGATATATTCATGGACACTGGATGTTGGTATGCTTATACTAAATGTTGTTTTTTATGAGGAAATTAATACATGCTGCCAAGGACAAAGATTTTGAAGAATAGCATTATTACAATGAGACTTACTCTTTTTCATATTGATTTAGATTGTAGACTATTAGCAGTTTTAAAGTTGTTTCTTATATTTTTGGGATTCTTTAATTAGTTAGTTTTTATTATGTGTTTTATTGTATCGTTTTTTATTAAACTCTTAATGTAATATATCTTTTAAATTTAATATAATTAATCTTAATTTTTTTAATTTTTTCAATTTATATTTGAAAATTTAATGTAATAATAATTCATTTTGATTATCTATGGACTCGGTTATATAGCAAAACCGTGGCCATAGGTAAGACTTATGGCCTTGGTTAGAGCAAAACTGAGGCCATAGGTGAGATTTATGGCCTTGGTTTTTGAATAATCGAGGCCATATGTGGCACATGTGGTCTCGGTTATTGAAAAATTGAGACCATAGGTCGCACATGTGGCCTCGGTTATTGAAAAACCGAGGCCATAGGTCGCACATGTGGCCTCGGTTACCACTTATAGCCTCGGTTATTGAAAAATCGAGACCATAGGTACAACTTATGGCCTCGGTTAAAAACCGAGACCCTAGATAATGACTTTTGGTCTCTCTCACTTAGGCCTCGGTTCTTATAACCGAGGTCATAGGTCTATGATCACGGTTAAAAATCGAGACCGTAAGCACATATTTTAGTAGTGATGGGTTTAAAATTACATAAATCAATCACACCTAATAAATTAATATTTTAGAACGAGAGATTATTAACTTGTGAAAACTCATGAACTATCAGGCAAATCAATTAGTATCAGAAATTGTTCGGGCTCTTTCTTTATTTCACTCTTCTTGTGTATCAAGTTTGTCTTGTTGGAGACGATTGAAAGTAGGAAAGGAAATTATTATTCTGCAAAATGGAGTTAATCAATGGAGATAACAGCTCCAACGCACAATAGGGTGTCTTGATCGCTTGTTACGTAGGCACAAAGACCCATATCTATAAGTAAGAGAATGTGTATGAAGGTTTATCTTCAAGGTTAAGACCTATGGGAACTAGTTTTTGGTGGTGTGACATTCCTGACAATATTGAAGCACGAAGGAGATGGAAGATCAAATGTGGAAAGGCCTGTTCGCTTTGAAATCATCAATTAGCAAGGAGTGCATTGTTCTGTTAAACTCAATGCAGAAATAATAATGATAATTATTATTGTTTATTTTAATGTTCTGTCTGTAATAATTTATTTTGTTAGCAGTGGGCCTGAGTCAAGGTCATGTTATCTTGTTCCTAAAGTAAAGGGTTTATGAAATTAGTGGATTAGTGATTTAAGTTAGTGATCTAAATGATGGGTAATGGGTCTAGTGTTTAGAAAATTTTAGTTATTTTGGGTCCTATTTAAGAAGCTCATAACAGTTGATAAAACATCTAAAATTATTCAAAAATAATCTTCTTTATCCAATTGTTTTTCTCTTATCCTAACAGTTGAAGAGAATAAATCATTTGTGAAATTATTACTGTTTTTTAAAAGTTATGAACTAGTATTAAAGTCATGTCAAATGGTATAAATGTGTTTCATTCACAAGCTATAGTTTCACTCTTTCAAAGGAATGGAGGCGATATTTGGAGCACAAAGATGAAGACTTTGTTTGTTTCCTAAGATTTGTGGGAATCGGTGGACAGGTTTATGTAGAAGGAGTTGCGACCAACACTCTTAAAGATTTAAATATATATATATATATATGTCAAAACGCTGTTTCTCATCCAACCAGCAGTGGTTGACCCTATATTTCCTAGGATCTCGATGAGGAGCAAAAAGCCAAAAGATGCATGGGATACATTACAAAATGTGTGTCAAGGTAATGCAGGTAGGTACGTCCACGTGGAAGGAGAAGACAATAAATTTTTTTGATACAATTATATTTGACAAATTTATCAAATAAAAAAATATATATTTTGTATCTAAAATTTGGTCAATTACGTGGACAATTTTTGACCACATATATCAATTTTTCTTTCGCAGTAGATGTGTTGAAAATTATGAGTAGTGGCATAAAGAACAATTGAGATCATAGAAGAACATAACAAAAATATCAGCCATCTGCGTCATTTTTGTTGTTGTTTTGTGCCTGTCTCCTTCTCACTATTCCTCAGTAGCAACCTCTTCAACGACGCAAGCACCACCAGTGACACCAAGCCCAGACTCCAGCAACTCGTCGACACTAGCTTCCAGCTTCATTTCCAATCGTGTGGTTCTATTTTTCCTTGTCGTGTTCCATCACCAGTAGTTGTCGCAGCAACCGTCGTTCTTGGCCTGTAGCTGCACAAATTGAGATAGCAATGGCACTCAATGTCGTGAGCCTCTCCAAATTTCAGCCTCATGTAGATGAGATCAAATTTTGGTGTTGTTGGTGGTGTTTATGGTAATATTTGATTTAATAGTAAGTCTGTCTAATTTATCTTACTATATATTATCAATAAATTAGAAAAAGATATTTTCTGGATATATTTGGATTTTGGTATAATTTTGTGAACCTCTGAATATTGGTGTTTGTATCTCCATTTTATTATTAGTGGATTTTTTCTCGGTGTGCCATCATTAGTGAAGTAGACTTTTCACATTGAAAAGTTGAACCACTTAAATCATTATGTGTCATTTATTTTCTCACTCTTATTATTTTGCTACTACCCATTATTATGTATTTGTGCAATAAAAATTGGACTCAAACCTCACTTTCGTAAGTACTAATTTATAACAAATTGGTATCAGAGCATTGGGTTATTATGTTATTTATTGGAATTGATCAAGTTTTCTCTTTTGGATTTATTTGGAGCTTCTGGTTATCTGATTGGTTTCATATTTTTTGGATTGTGCTTCTATTTATTTAATATTGGGTTTTGTGTCATGGTAGAAAAATACAAAATTGAGAAATTTAATGGTAGGAATGATTTCAGTTTATGGCAAATGAAGATGCAAGCCGTATTAGTTAAAGAATGGCTCGTTAAGACACTTGAAGGCAAAGAAAAATTGTCAGAAAAATTGACTGATGAAGAAAAAGATGCATTGATGGAAAATGCTCTCAATTCAATTCAGTTATCCTTGTTTGATGAGGTACTATGCCAGGTTGGTGATGAGGAATCTCCTGCTAGGTTATGACTTAAATTGGAGAATTTGTGTATGACCAAGTCTTTAACAAGTCAGTTATATTTAAAGCAACATTTGTATACATTCTGAATGTTAGAAGGTACACCTTTACACGATCACCTTGATGAATTTACTAAAACTATTGGTGATCTAAAAAATGGTAGTGTTAAGATTGATGATGAGGATCAAGCTTTAGTTCTATTATGTTCTTTACCTTACTCATTTGAACATTTTGTTGATACTATGTTATATGGGCAAGACATTATTTCTTTAGAAGATGTCAAAGTAGCTTTGAATTCCATAGAGTTGAAGAAAAAGGTGTTTATAAGCAATAATGATAATAGCAGTTGTTTATTTGTCAAAGGTATAAATCAAGAAAAGGCACAAGCAATAATAAAGGCAAGTCTAGATCCAAATCTAGAAAAAGAAAAGATAAATGCAACTATTGCCGTAAGGAATGGCACTGGAAAGTAAATTGTCCGAAACTCAATGGTAAAGGAAAATCTACCATAACATCTTCTGGTATTAATGATGTTGCTGGTGTTGCAGATAGTTCTGGTTCCGATGGTGAAAATGTTCTATCAGTATCTATTGGTTCTCCTAGAGATGTTTGGATTCTTGATTCGGGTTGCACTTACCATATGTGCCCCAGAAGAGATTGGTTTGCTTCTTATCAGTCTATTCATGGGGGTGTTGTCTTGATGGGAAACAATATGTCCTGTAAGGTTGTTGGTATTGATACTGTCTGAATTAAGATGCATGATGGTATTGTTAAGACTTTGAAATATGTTTTCCATGTTCCATATTTGAAAAAGAACTTGATATCTTTGGGTACTCTTGATTCACAAGGCTATATGTATGTAGTTGAAGGTAGAGTTTTAAGAGTTAGTAAGGGTGCTCTCATTATTATTAAAGGGCAATTGTCTCGTGGTCTCTATATGTTTCAGAGTAGCATTGTTATTGGCAGTATTTCAATTTTGTCCTCATCAGATTAAAATTCAGATACTACTCGATTATGGCATATGTAGCTTGGGCATATGAGTGAGGCAGGGATGTCTATTTTGAGCAAACAAGATTTGCTTGGTGATCAAAAAACTGGGAAGCTTCATTTCTATGAGCATTGTGTCTATGGAAAGCATCGCAGGGTCAAGTTTAGTAAAGTCATCCATAAAACAAAGTTGATTATATTCATTTAGATCTTTGGGGTCCTTCTCGTGTTGTGTTTAAGGGTGGTGCCCCGTATATGTTGACTTTTATTGATGACTTCTCTCATCATGTTTGGGTGTATTTTCTGAAAAACAAGAATGAAGTGTTCTCAAAATTTGTAAAATTCAAGGCTTGTATAGAAAATCAAACAAGCATGGAAATTAAGCATTTGAGGACAAATAATGGTTTGGAATTTTGTGAAAGTCAGTTTAATGAGTTATGTGAAAGAAATGGTATAATGAGACACTGCACTGTGCGTCATACATCACGGTAAAATAGAGTAGCAGAACATATGAATAGGACTATCTTAGAAAGAGCTCGTTGTTTGCTCTTTCAAGCTGACTTGGATAAATCTTTTGGGCTGAAGCTTATAACCATGCCTGCTATTTAGTGAATCAGTCTTCATCAACTGTAATTGAGTTGAAGACTCCATTTGAGGTATTCTTTGGTACTCCTGCTAATTATTCTGATATAAAATTTTTTGGTTGTCCTGCTTATGCTCATGTTAATGATGGTAAACTTGAGCCTAGGGCATTGAAATGCATATTTTTGGGGTATCCTTCTTGGGGTGAAGGGTTATAGATTATGGTGTGTTGAACCCAAGTCACCTAAATTTTTTATTAGTAGAGATGTTAAGTTTGATGAGTTTTCCATCTTGGAGAAGAAGAAAAAATAGTATATTGTTGCAGGTAAAGACCACTGTGTTAGTGAGCAAGTAAAGCTTGAGAGTGGAGATCCTAGTCAAGTGTGAGAGGTCACTTCAAATCAGTCATATGTGGATGAGATATATGATTCTGCTCATGATGTAGTAGAAGAGAAACATGAGCAACCATATAGTATCGCTAAAGGTAAAGGAATAAGAGAGATTTGACGCCTTCAAATGTACGTAGATGTAGACTTAGTTTCTTTTGCATTGTCTGTGGTAGATTCTATTGAGATACATGAACCTTCTAGTTATCATGAAGTTGTCACTTGTGATGAGTCTGTTCAGTGGATGGTTGCTATGAATGAAGAGATTGAATCACTTCATAAGAATCATACTTGGGAATTGGTGAAATTGCCTAAGATCCAAAAGATTGTTAGAAACAAATGGGTTTTCAAGAAAAAGGAAGGTATACCTAAGGTTGAAGCAGCTAGGTTCAAGGCACATGTTGTTGCAAAGGGCTATTGTCAGAAGAAGGGTATTGACTTCAATGAAACATTTTCATCTGTTGTGAAACATAGCTCTATTCGTGTGTTGCTTGCTATGGTTGCATTGTTTGACATGGAATTAGAACAACTTGATGTCAAAATAGCCTTCTTACATGGTGAGCTTGAAGAACAAATATATATGCATCAACCAGAGGGATTTTTTGTTCCAAGTAAGGAAGATCATGTTTGTTTATTGAAAAAGTTTTTATATGGGATTGAAGCAATCCTGGGAGTCTTCATGATTAATGAGTCTATTTTAAAAGAACTCTTCTTAATTAGTGAGTATTACTAATCTTATTTGTAATAGAAAATATATTTATCAATCATATAGGATTCTTCCTAATTAATGAGTATTACTAACCCTATTTGTAATAGAAAAGATATTTATCAATTACACAAGATTAAGGGTTTTAATTTTTCCTATAAATAAAACTCATTACTCATTGTTTCAATCAACCACACAAGAGCATTATTCTATTCTTCTTAATTTCTCTCTCTTGTTTTACAAATATAATATCATAATTCTTTAGGCATCTTTATTTAATTAATCTATCAAATATTGGTGGTTATGTTTGATTGATTAATAAGCCTAATTAGTTTATGATATCTTGATAATATGTTCTTATGGCTTTTTTTTATTTTTTTTCTTAAATTGCTAGATCAAATAATTGTTTTTGTTATATCATAGTTATTTGATTTGATTATTAATCTTTAAAGAAGCCATTTTTATTGAACTTGTGCTTGATCTTTTTGCTCTAGGATTTACTAGTTGATTTGATTTAAGTGACATATGTTTTGAATAATCTAGTTAGGATTATTCATTATTAAATCTGTTCTAGAACACACACGAGCACTTGTGTTTTTATGCTAACCATTTTTCAATTAATTCGGGAATGTATCTGATTGGCGGGAAGCTTATTGGAACGTTGTTCTAGAAACCACTCACACTAATATTAGAAACAATGAAAACAGAGCAGGGACTCATAAGTAAGGTACATTGGGGCAGTATCCTAGGGAAGGTAGGATAAGATTGAGTTAGTACTTGAACATTTGTTTTTCATAGTGGAAAGTTAGGTGGTCCTATGGACTGGTAGTTTTTCCTCTTAGGTAATAGTTGTGGCATAAGTTGTTTCCACCTAAAAATATATTGTGTTATTCTTTTATTTCTACAATTTATTCTTACAAGTGATTGCATGCCTAACCGCTTTGTTTAGGTTATTAAGTTATAAATTGATAAAAATTAAAAATAACCTATTCACCCCTCTAGGTTAATTTGGTCCATATTTTATAAACTTTCAATTGGTATCAGAGCCAACACTAGACATACTTAGTAAGATTGATCCTTATGGACACACACTCCTACTTATGGACCAAATGAAAGAAGGTGGGTCATCTGTTAGACCCCCACTCTTTGATGGGTATAATTACCCTTACTAGAAGGCTCGAATGCAAGCCTTTCTCAAAGAAGATGAAAAATTCTAGGATGTTATTCTTGATGGTTAGGAACCACCTTTGGTAACAAAAGATGGTGTAACCATCATAAAGCTAAGAAGAGACTGGACCACTGAAGAATGCACCCTTAGTGGGGAAAACCAAAAAGGTTTAAGCTCAATATTTGTTGCAATGTCGATGGATGAGTTTCATCACATCTCTAACTGTGAGACTGCTAAAGATGCATGGAATGCACTTGCTCTTACTCATGAAGGAACTTCCCAAGTAAAGAAAACAAAGTTGAGATTTCTAATATTTGAGGTTGATTCCATTAAAATGAGCAACACTGAAACTTTTGGTCAATTCTATGCTCGATTTTGTGATATCACGAATGCTTATTCTAACCTTGGTGAGAAAATTACACAACCAATACAAGTACGCAAACTCCTAAGCTCCTTAACAGTAGACTACAAGATGAAAGTTACAGGGATAGAGAAAAGTAAGAATGTGGATACACTAAACATTGATGAACTTGTCGGGTCAATCCAAACCTATGAGCTTACTCTTGATTGCCCCAAGAAAATCAAGGATGTGGCATTCAAAATCTCCAAAATGAACATCTCTAATAGTGATGAGGATATGAATGATGAGTCATTAGTCTTACTAACAAGAAAATTGAAGAAGTTCCTGAATAGAAGGGTCAACAGAATAATCAATCTAATAAAAGACAATCTAGTTGTTTGAGAGACCAAAAGCCAAGGGATATCAAGCCTCCTAGCTTTGATGGTAAGAAAACTAAGCTCGTTAGTCCTCAATGCTATACTTGTGGTGGCTTTGGTCATATTTATATAGATTATGCAAATAGTAAAAAGAAATCTGGAAAAAGAATTTAATGCTACACCTAGTGATAGGAAAAGTGAGCAAAATAATGCTAGTAACTCAGAAGATGATGACACTAACTATGGTGCCTTCACCACAACTACCAAAGCATACCATAA
This sequence comes from Hippophae gyantsensis, assembly GCA_030763125.1. Taxonomy (NCBI): domain Eukaryota; kingdom Viridiplantae; phylum Streptophyta; class Magnoliopsida; order Rosales; family Elaeagnaceae; genus Hippophae; species Hippophae gyantsensis. The sequence goes on along the minus strand of CM061038.1, from coordinate 16,010,724 downwards.
TGACTATAACTCTATCTTTGATGAAGAAAATAAGGAAGTAAACTCTTCTTTCTTATTGTCTAAGTTTAATGTATCAAATTATGATGAACTATTCATCGATTGTCTAGATGTTAGGGAAGAGAGGGATAAACTACTTGTGGAAGTAACTAAACTTAATGATATCATCAATGTTCACAAAACAAATTCATCTAGCCTATAGAAAGATAAAAAGGAATTGTTTGAAAATACTAATGCCTTGAATTTGAGACTTGTAGAAACCACTGAGTAAAACAAAAAGCTTAGGAAAGAACCTAGTATTGTTAAAGAGATGGTGAGGAATTTGACCATAGGCGTTAAAAAATTGACCAAAGTCCTAAACTATGAAAATCTAAATGGAGATAAGAGAGATCTTGGATAAATAGATGAATAGTCAACACCTTTAACATCAAAGACCACATTTGTAAGTTCCTTAAATTCTACTCCTACTATTACTACTTATGCACAAAGAACTATTTCACTTATGGTAGAAAAAATTATTAAAGTTGTGTCTGTATGTCATCATTGTGGTAGGAAAGGTCATATAAGACTAAAATGTAGATTTTTGAGGAATGTTCTTGAACTTAAATCATTTTTTCCATGTTTCACATAGTAGAACCCATAAGCATCATCCATTTATGCATGTTATATCGTATTCAAGGATGAATAGAAATTATAATAATGTGTTCAAAAATTCTAAAAGAAAGCATGAAGTCTTAGGTTTAAAGAGGAAAATAAAATTCAGTACTTTTAATGTTAGGACTCATTATCATCATCCTACTATGCATATTGCATCTTCATTTGGGGTTAATAAGAAAAGTATAGCTAAGTCTAAAAACACACCTATGAAACCTAAGTTTGTTGAGTCCCAATCTAATGATATAGAGAAACCAAAATACAAGAAAATGTGGGTTAGAAAAGGTTTTTTTTCTAGTCACCTGGCCGTCTTTTATTCCTTCATCTAGGTATTTTTGTTAGAGTGCTTAAATGACCCTAGATGAGTAATCTTTATTGTTTTTATTTTATCAGTTAAACATATGTTTAATGACTTAATTCATTTTGATATTTATTGCATAAATTATTCTACAATTTTGACTTATGCACACACATATTCATGTACATGTGATGATCGATGTTGATATGAACTTATTCACACACTCACGAACACGCATATATGTTATGCTTGAAGTTTATGAATTCTCTTAAAAAGACTTTAGGACTTCAAATAATCTTGATTGTAAAATTGTGTTGAGTTTTAATTCTTGCTTTTTAAAATTTTACCGTATGGAGGCACCTAGTATTGAGAGGGCTACCTACTGTGATGTGTGAAGCTACTGCAGTGAACGAAGAGAGCTACCCCACAAATAGTGTGAAAGTTGTCATGCTAGGTTTATGGCTCGTGCAAAAAAAAAGAAGGAATAAAAGTTATAAAAAAAATATCTTTTACCTTGTAAATAAAATAAAGAAAAAAATTTAAGTCTTCTTTTTTGATTGATCATAAATGACTTAATTGACATAAGTTTAATACCTTATGTGGCTATTTAGGAAATTTTCAAAAAAAATAGATTTTTTTCATTTACATCTTCTTTATCTTTATTACTATTTTAATTGGTTTCATGTTGTAGCGAAGATGAATTCGCCAGACCATAGGATAGTTTTACTATAGAATCGAGATGTCATTGTATTTTATCTTATTCCTATAAGTGTTATGTAGTGAGATAAAGGTTTACCACACGAAAATACCAAAGGGAGAGTTTGTAAGGATTATAAGTCTTAGCTATTTTTATGAACAAAATATTTACATGTAAACTTATTTTTAAGCTCACTATCAAGTCTATCAAACAAAGTTGAAGAAATGTCAAAATTTCATATAGTCATACTTCAGGTATATATGTTATAACTATAACACATAGGATTGCACTCATGCATTTAATAGCACATATTTTTAAATCTGGAATTATTTTTGTTGCTAAAATATAGAATAAGATATATACTAAAGTATTAGATAAGATATACTCTAAATTATAGCTTAAATCTTTAGCCTAAAAGATAGCATAAAATATACTTTAAAATAACTCTTTTTTAAATAGGAATCTTCATGATTAATGAATCTATTTTAAAATACTTCTTCTTAATTAGTGAGTATTACTAATCCTATTTGTAATAGAAAAGATATATCAATCATATAGGAGTTTTTTTAATTAATGAGTATTACTAATCCTATTTGTAATAGAAAAGATATTTATCAATTACATATGATTAAGGGTTCTAATTTTTCCTATAAATAAAACACATTACTCATTGTTTCAATCAACCACACAAGAGCATTATTCTATTCTTTTTAATTTCTCTCTCTTGTTTTACAAATATAATATCATAATTTTTTAGGCTTCTTTATTTAATTAATCTATCAAATATTGGTAGTTATATTTGATTGATTAATAAGCCTAATTAGTTTATGATATTTTGATAATATGTTCTTATAGTTTCTTCTTTATTTTTGTTCTTAAATTGTTAGATCAAATAATTTTTTTGTCATATCATAGTTATTTGATTTGATTGATCTTTAAATAAGTTATTTTTATTGAACTTGTGTTTGATCTTTTTGCTCTAAGATTTACTAGTTGATTTGATTTAAATGAAATGTGTTTTGAGAGAAAATATTGAAAAATAGAACTAAAGATCATATGTATACATATTGTAGGATATTCTAAACAAACAAGGTAAGGTTTGTGAGAGTTCCATACGTCGAAACAATTATACATATGTGAATTAAACTTCCAACCCAAATAGGCATCTGGGATCCACAAGAATAGTGGATATGCCAACCCATGAAATTGTTTTTCAAGCTATATTCCAACTCAACCAAATAAGCTTCACAACATGAATTTAGCAAATAGCACATGGAAAATACAATAAAAAACATGCTTAATTATACACACCACAAAAACAACTAATAGATAAGAATGAATAAACACACTAGTGATGATGTGCTATCCATGCTAGCAATATGCATTAACATGAAAAATAGCACACAACATATGAATTATATAGGATTAGAATATCAATATTTATGGATATATCTACAATTTGATTTTGTGAAAATATTGAAGATAATATCGATATTGATAAAAATCAATGTAAAAGTAAAAAGTGTAAGAAAATTATTTAAACATATTGAAATTTTGTATAATAACTTAAGATCCAAAAAATTAAATAATATTTCATCTAATAATCTTCTCAATAAATTAATAGTTATGTGCCAAATAAAAGAGTAACTTCAATGAAAACAAGGTTCTTCAATATTAAAAAAATTATGAAATTATGATATAATTACATCCAAATCGATATTTTAGAGAGATCGAAGCACATACAATCTTGATTTAAGCAATATTAACTCCATGACATGGAGTTAAAGAATGTTTGAATATGATAATAAAGATGTCATGACTATATTTCTTAATATCTTCCTATTGTTTCTCCATGAATAAGACATTATGGGTTAACCCATTAATTTGTAAATTATTGTAGAGGATTTTCATATACTCCCTAAGCATTATCGATGACTATGAAAGTTATCAATGTATTTTTTTACTTAATATTTACTTATTTTATTCAATAAATAGTATTTTTATGACTAAAATACTAAAATATTAAAATTTTAGTTAAAATGAGTGAAAATATAATTTTGAGAATTTTTATAAATTTTTCATAAATTTTTAATGTAAAATAAAAAAAACTATCACGTGACCTACCGCACAAACATATAAGCTAACTATGCAAACCACGCAAATGTCGTGCCAACATATATGACCAATTGTAGATCACTGCATGTGAGTAACAACATTTTTTCACATGTTAGCACAACATTCATTCTTAGTTTACAACACAGTCAAACCTCCTTACCACATGTCATCACATAATTGGCCCCATTATCCTCCACCGCACCACACCACTTGTTTCTACGAATCACAATGCAACACATGACACTAATTCAACGAGTATTGACTCTGACCGTTCTCCCCTTCCACCCATCGCGCTCTAATTCTCCCTTTTCAATTGCTTGCAAGCTACGTGAGCTAAGTTATGTGCTAGGCTTTTTTGGGCATATAACTCATAAGATCAACCTTCATTTGAAACCACTAGCTAATACTGGTCCTGGTTAAAATTCGAAAGGCAGATACAGGTGACTAAGATCAAAGGACCCACAATTGAAGCACTTGGAAACTATGTCTTATGAATGCAAAAGACCATACAGGGAAGTCTTGGCTGGCATCTTGTAACCGAACATGTATGATTTCATGTTCCAGAACATTCCAGCAATATTATCAAAGATCTTTCATGAATCGTTTGTTCCTAATTACCTTATTAGGGCTTATGTACGCTGTCTCCAGTTGAAAATGAGAGGGGAATTGGATCCAGATAAACTTAAATGGGAAGATTAATACAATAGATGAACATATTTAGTAGACTCAGAATGATCGAGCTACATCAAGTACCTATATACACAGACGACACAAACAAATTGGATTGTTTAGAATTTGTTCTTGTTGTCCCTCTAATAAGATTTACTAATATGAACAAACAATGAAAACAAAGGTTAATTTATTGTTCCATTACATTAAGACGGCTACATCAGTTGCATCACATACAACCAGACAAATAACAAACAAACGAGATGGCATCCACCTACAACACATTAAGACAATTTGTGGATAAATTACCATAAGCTGCAAATATAAAATCAATTATTGCATCATGAATGTGAAAGACTGTTGAAGATACGCTTCAAACACGAACATACTGCCCGGAACTTCCCCATGCTTATTGCGCCTATCTGTTGATCATAAATTTGTTCTACTTAAATTGACAATTTATTTCATCATTAATTTTTCTCCGCATGAAAAGCATGGTGGCTTAGAGAGAGAGGGAGAGGGAGAGGGGGGGAGGCTGACCTTTGGACAAAAGCGGACATCCAGCGTCTCAAGCACACAGCATTTCGATATGGCAACTTCAACTGCTTCATCGTCAATATTACAAGACTAAAATAAAATAAAATAAAGTTAGAAACCAAGTAACCTTGAAGTCAAGACTCAATTAACAGAAAATTTAGAAATGGTCAAATGGAGATGTCAAGGTAATATTTCAAAGGGTCAAGTGCCATAAGAGTCCCTTAACTTAGGTCAATTGTATCATTTAGTTCTCTTGGGGTTTTTCAGTCCTCTCACTTTCGACAAAAGAAGCATGCTAAAGATAAATTTAGTTGTGCAGTGCAAGGGTACCAGTATTTGTCCTTGGTCGGGCCCTTTTCCTCGAAAGTAAGAGGACTAAAAAACCCCTTTTCAAAATAAGGGGAATAAAGTCACTTTATGCTTAACATATATGACGATTGCAACCCTTTTTCCTATTTTCAAATACCAAGAAAATAATCCTTGAAGTTGAGACTGTCCTTTTGCTCTTTTATCAAAGAGATACTGCCTGATGGTTTTCGTAATCCGCACAACTTTATAACTGATCTTCTAGGTGTTTAAAGCAATGAAAATTGAATAAGGATAGAAGAAAGAAAAATCAACTAACAGAAAAGGGCTTAAAACAAGGAAAGAAAGATCCTAATTACCTGAAGAAAGAGACTGGTCAATCTAGGACAGTCGAGCTTCAAAACCTCCAAAGAGCAACAATTACTGAACATGGAAAAGCAAATCATCATGCAAATAAGCATAGTAATTTATACATTTATCATACCAACCAATATAGGAAAATATTTACCTTAAATTTAAAAAGCAGAGATTGAAACAAGCAAGATCAACTTCCTTCAAGTTCGCAGATAGAGAAAGATTTAATGATGACAAATGGAAACAATGTGCGGTTGGAGGAATTATAACTTTCCTAATATTTGGACATCCAACACAGTTGAGGTTCTGCAGTAAACGATTAGGCTGCTGAGTTGTATAATGGTTACCCTCAGATGAAAACATGCTGGATGGAATGGAGCTAGGAATTTCAGAAAGTTGCCCACTACTATAGCCCCAATTCAGATCATGCATATTCATGCAGCCATTCAAGCTCAGATGCGTAAGGTGTGTGCAACAAGCAAGAAGTTCTTCAATTGCAAACTGACAGAGTGTTCCATAAGATAAATCCAACTCCTGAAGAGCTGGTAGAGAACCTTTCTTGTAAAGGGGCTCCAATGATGAATCAGTTAGATATTTGCATGCTTGTAGTTTTAGCACCTGGAAGCAACAGGGAGGAAAGACTCACAACATAGCATGATAAGTAGTTAAAAACAAAAATTTAACAAAGTATAATCTGTCCCTCAGAGCAAAAGAGTTATAATCTCTACTTTAAATAAAATCCAACACTTGTTTATCTAGTTAACATTGAATTTTACCTTTAGTTTCATACATGATTCAAAAACTGGATGCAAGTTTGTAAGGAATGTGTAGGATAAATCAAGCATGGTCAACTGCTGAAGACAGCTCAATGAGTAAAGCCCCTCAGGACCAACGGATGGACATGACATCAATATTAACAACTCAATCTTTGGGCATGAAGCAGTTGTTGCAGCCAAGCAGTCATCTTTGAGTTGGCTGCACGAAACAGTAAAATTTAAGCTTGAGCACCACTATTGCCCCTCCCAAATGAGGTTAAAACCAGTAATAGAACAAATAATCTAACCTGCAAAATGAAGCATCCAAAGACAACAAAAGGGGGCAGTCAATAGATACATCAGAAAGTACACCACATCCTTTCAACTCAAGCAACTCCATATTTGGTGCTTCAATACTGAGTACATTCAATTTAGGACATATTCCAAGGTTGAGCGACCGTAGACCAACCTGAAGAAAGAGATGAGACAAGTTAGTGCAAGCACAAAAAGGAAAAGATTTTGCTTGCTTTCTAAGCCTGATAAGTAGCTATTCCGTATGTTTATCCATTCAGGCTTGGTGAAGATTTGTGTATGTATTGGTATAAGGCTATGGGAGGTGATTAAATCTTATAATCTTATATTATAATTAAAATTATAACCATAAACTATAATGATAATAATAAGAGTAAACCTACAAATATACCACCGAAATATTGCGTTTATATCCTTTGTACCACCGAACTAAATTCCGCCTCATTTCTACTATCAAATTATATAAAATGTTTCATCCATACCATTCCGTCAGTTTTCCATCCACCAGGCCATTAAAAAATTGATTAAATTTAATGTTAATTGTCTTCCTCACCAGTTCTTGAATAAATAACCAGAATTATAGCCAAAATCAGGCTTTGTTCTTTCTAGCTTCAATGATGTTCATGTCCACTCTATTCGCACAAACTTCATATCAGTCTCCTCTGCAAAAATCTTCAATATTTATTTCACTCATATTCTCACAAAATTTCGAGTTGGTCATACTTCTTTACCGGACCATGAAAAAAAGACATGAACTTCTCTATCAAGATGCAGACTTTCAAGGAATTCAAGACGTGGGTGTTAAAAACAGAAGCCATTAATTAAGATTCAATAGCAAAATCCCATAAATCAAAAGGAAAAGAAACAATGAATCTGCAGAAGGGTATAAAGAAAAAACAGTGAGAAACAGAGCAATAGACCAGATTGAAACAAAATGAAGAGAGCTTCAACCAAAGTGAATGTACTTGGACTTCTTCAATTAAAATTTGTAGAATTTAGAGGGTTGCACTGAAATTGATACATAATGGAGGCAGTGATACTTCGACTGGAGGAATACGATGAATAATAAGGAAGAACTAGTTAGGAAGACGATGAACAGTAATTTTTAAATGATTTTTTGTTTTTTTTTTTATTTTTAACGCCCCAATGTAAGGAAAATTGACAGAATTGTATGAATAAAACATTTTCCATAGTTAGATCATAGAAGTGAGACAAAATTTAGTTCGGTAGTACAAACGATACAAACACATGATTTGGTAATATATTTTTAGGTTTACATTATTAATAATAATAATAATAACTACTACTAGAAGGAGTGAGTTTGCATAATCCTTATAATAAACCATCCTAACCCCAACAATGTCATGTCCTAAATGGATTGGTTGGGCGTACCCCAACTCTCAATTTATTTCCTCATATAATCTCCCTTATTTTGTATTGAATAATATTGATATTATTAAGTAAAGACATTTGAAGTTTGAGTTTAAGTAATCTCTTAACCTTCTCTAACTAACATGTGGAAGGCCCTTCATAAATTCTCTCACGTTTTATAGACTTTTAACCTTATGTATACTTTTTGCCTTAGTCAATCATAGATAGACTATTCATCTTCCATTTTTAAATCCTCTCTATATCTTACCTCATATTATCTCTATTCCATTGTAGGTTAAAAATAAGATATTACACTATAACCTTTAGCCTTATGTAAACTTTTGGACTTCTTTAATCATAAATCATGAAACTATACTAACTCATAAATCCTATGGTTACACCCATAGGGTTAATTCAAGGCCCTTCAACCGAAAAGAGAATTTAATATTGAGAAACTAACTTATGACACTCCTTTTCTAATAAAAACTTGTTAATTCATATATATTTTACAATCTCCTTCATAGATGACAAGCATGACTATTACCTTTCTTTATGTATCATTAGGCAAATTTTTCATCCTTCTAATGGATGGTTACATATCACTAGTTGTTTCCCTCTTCCATTCCACATTCTAAGTAAGTCCTCCATTTTTAAATTCAACATTTCAATACCGTTTCTTTGTCAAACTACATCATTAACAAGTTAGCAATATAGTATTGTCACTTTCATTATTAGCTTTGCAATTCCTTGGTTATTATAATGGACGTCTTACCACTACTTTCAATTTGCATATCTAAATTTAAACAGCCCTCCAAATACTTTATAGATATCAAAACAAAGAAATAGTGGAAAATTAATGGTGGTTTCAAGATGATCCCAATGGCTGCAAGCTCTTAAGACTCTGAAACTAAAACAAAATCTTTTGAAAGATGATAAAATTATAATCCAAATGCTATAGATATTTCCAAAATTATAAATTATCATAACCAATTTCTTGAATTCTCAATTTGGTATTGCTATTTGGACGTTAAAAAATCTTTTAGCTATTTGTTTCTCTATATTTTTGATAAACATCTTGTTTAATTTTACATTTTGTACTTTTGCCGCAAATTTTCAATCTAATTCAATTTTTTAGTAGTTAAAGTTTGATAAAACTTGAGAGTTGATGGTCTCCTAAGTTTGGTAATTTATTTCAAGTATAAAGAGCATACATAAGGTTCGTATAAAGTTATAGGGCTTCAAGTTCATAACAAAAACAACATTTCTTTATCAATTTTCTCAATAAAAAGTTTTTCAACAAGAGTATAAAAACAAGTCTTAAATAGAAGTCAAATTACTGTGATAAATTTACAAATCTTTAATATAGTTAAGTTAAATAAATGTGATATAAATAAATTTTCATAATTAAATTAATTTTTCATTTCAAGCACAACTGCAAATTTTTATGCTGGTGATTAGTAATATTATAGGTTAGGAATAGACAAATTTTGCTATTTAAGCAATTTAGTAAATCTTGGCCGAGAGAAAAGGAAAAATAAAACAATTATTTGTAGATGCTATGCAGATGATTTCCAAATACTCCAAAATGTTTTTTTTCTTCTAGTCTAGAAGTTCTAGTGATGTAAGGTGCATAGGGAAATAATAAAAAAGTGTATAAAAACCAAAAGGTAAACCCATATGCATCCTGAACTTACAGGGCAGAATGCAGCTCTTTCAAGATGATCACAACCATCTAAACAAACTTGATCAAGATTTGGACATTTAAGTTCAAGAGCAGTGATGGCACGACAACCAATGAGAGAAAGATTGACTAAAGAAGTGCTGCACAACCACATTGCTGTCAAGCTCTGAACAAAATAAAATGACAACTTCAGCTAAAAAGATCAGGTACATTAAAACCAAACGAAAAATAGAAAGGTTGGACCCTACTGGTATCATACAATATTCAAGAACAAATCAAAAGCAAGATCTCCTTCCGACACACTACAAAACTAAAAACTTCTCATAGCTACTAAAAATACAGTTAAGTCTCTCTTCAAAGAACCAAACCAAAAAGATAATCAAACTGGATCACTGGCCAAAAGCAATGTAATGGTCCGATGGTGCAAACAATTTTATACCAAACCCCAAGTACTGCTTTGAAACGCAACATGTGTAGACAATTCGGTTATGTTGATTGTGTATGTAACGATAAAGGCACAAAATAGGGATCTGTGCAAGCATGTGCTCACATCTATGCATCCGTAAATAAGAAATATGTTTCATCACCAGAGGAAAACTATGACAACTTTCTATGCAGCTAACAGCTTTTAAGTTTTGATATGAATGAGATTAGGATATAAAGCACACTAAAATTATGATGATCGATACAAAATACACTGACCCAAAAGGACCAAAACAATGAGTTACCAGGCATAAGCCAATTTACAGAGTAGATGAACTCGGCATAAAAGTAAAAGTTCCCACAAACCTCACAGTTATCAAGAGTCAAAGATTTTAGCATTGGGCATCCACCACCATCACTCAAAACATCACATATTGAACTTGTCAAAGATTCACAATCGGTAAGGTCTACTTCTTGCAAGCATTGGCACTGCAACATCAATGTCGTCAGAGACTCTTGCTTCTGCAATGCCAGCTTCTGCAAGACCAAATTCAAATGCTTTAGAGCCACTTTGATAAAGATCCAAAGAGCACACATGGGGGGCAAAGGTTTTAACAGTATATACTTTGAGTGAATTTGATGTGATGTTGATACAGTGGAGCAGAGGGCAATTGGAAACCATAATAGATGACAGCATAGTAGCCTGTAGACTTAGATCAGCAAATCTGAAGAGAATAGACATTTGTGTTTCTGAATCAGGTTATTATATTTATTGGAACAGGAAACAAGAAAGAGCAAAAAAAAAATTACTTGCGGCAATGTACAAGTCTAATATTCTGCAAGTGGGGAAGATCCAAGGACACAGAAGTCAATAAGCTGCAATTATCAAGCTCCAACACCTGTAGAAAGTTTGTAAATCACTAAAACGCATTCGGATGTTCACAAGATTGCATAAGTACTAATATTTGACAATAGATGGCTCAAACCTCCAGCATATAACTATGAGAAATTGCAGCCATGGAAGCCGAAGTAATTCCCTCGCAGCTGTGCAGCTTGAGGACTGTCAACATTGGCAGTCTTACAGACTTTTAGAGAGAAAAACATGAGAACATGTCAGATGAATATGCACACAATGGTTTCCAAAATAAAGTAACAACACTATAAACTCACTTCTAAAGATATATTTGGGCAATATGATGCATCCAAGACATGGAGATTTCCACAGGTAATAGCTATTTCACGTAATGTTTCATCACTAACACAAGAACAATTTGACATATCAAGAGACTCTAATTGAGGAGATGAAGTTGCTGCAGAACGAATTGCAGCATCAGAAAGCTTGTGACAAGAACCTATATCAAGATCATGTAAAAGAGGACAGCTAAGAACTGCCTGTGCCATATTACTTCGCTTCAAACACAAAGTCTCGAGTTGAGGACACCTGCAAAAGATCATATTTTAGTTAAGAAGATCAACAAGACTGCAACTGAGATGCATTGAGATAAAAAGTCAACAAGACTGTTTCACCTGATGGAGATACGCATCATACGACATTTTGTCAGTTGCAAATGTTGCAACCTATCATTTTCTACAGTAATTTCCTGAATACCAGTACCAAGTGTTGCATCATTGATGTTCAATCTCTTTAAAATTGGACAGTCTGCCAAGGAATGGAAAAAACCTTCCGCCAATGGTCCTTTCCCTAGAGTTAAAACCTCGAGATTTCTGAAAACAATAAAAGCATAAGAAAATCTATTGGCAGCAAAAAAATGATACTTTGTAACCATAATGCCAAACAGAATAAAAGCAACTTACCTTAAAGAGACCGCTTTCAGAACAAGGGCAGGCATCACATGAGTGCCTGAAATATTAACTTCTGTGGCATTTGGATACCGCAGACACATTTCATCAACTGGAAATAAACATTGCAAATTAAATACTTTAAAAGAAAAATAGATCGAAATGGTGTCTTTTAATGTTCTAAATTACATACACCACAATACACAGCATATAAGTTGCATGGACGTGAGTAAGAAATTATGAATGTAGGGCACATGTCCTGGTGTCAAATTTAATTGATTATAAACTTCTACAATACGGGGCACTACTAATAATACTCAAAATTTTGGATATCGGTATTTAGACATGGCATAAGATGATACAAGATATGGTTTCTGCTCAATCAAACACTTGGAAGATAATAAGAAATCAAACATGGCAGAGAGGAGGAATAGAAAACAGAAGAAAGTCATTCTTATTTCATTGATAGATATTAAATAGTAAAATTGTGTATTTATAGATAAACTTCAAAACCCTAGTAACACAAAACCCTGATAGATAAATAAAGTAACCTTAATATTTTAATTTATGACACCTAACCTAATAAGGAAACAAAATATTTCCTATTTACTATTTCCAACACTTCCCCTACCTAGACATAGATAATATCTATGTTTAGCTTGCCAAGACTAGCCTTGGAATCACAGCAGTATTTTCTTGTTCAAGACAATCATTGATAAATAATTAGAGTAATAGTCAGAGAGTACAAATGATGGTTGATAACTCTTGGGTTGAGACAGAAGACAGAGTAAAGACTACAGACCCATAGAGTTAACAAAGAGGTATTAAATTCTTGTGAGTTAAGAGACAGACAGAGTATAACCCACACAAAAATTCAGAGACAGACAAAGAACAAAATATTTTTTTTGGGCACAGATAAAATTAAAATGACAAAATAAACTCCAATAAAAAAAATAATTGACTTAACAAGTAAAATTTTGATTCACAATAATTTGTTAAAAAAAGGTTATGCATCCAATCTCATCTCCCGCATAAAACCTGATGTGCATATCAAAAATCCCAGTTGACTCAATATATCATCTATGAGAAAATAAGCCAAACCAGTAACAAACTAAAAGAATTCACCGTAACTCATACTTTTTTATTTCCATTGAAGAAACAAATATGAGAGAAGAAGATGACTAGATTTACGGAGGAGTGACTAGATTTACGGAGGAGTGGCTAGATTGAGGTCTAATTGGGTGTTAATGGTGGGAGAAGACACGGATATAAAGTGACAAGGGCAAGGTGGTGGGTCTATCGATTGACAACATCTATCTTTATTGGACCATGTTTTTGATTTATTATTATTTTTATTTTTTTGAGATAGACATTAAGGGGAGAGTGAAGGCAGACACAACTAAGAAAAGGACATTGAAGCTAGGGATTAATAACGAACCCACTTTGAAACCATGTTGAGAAATCAAGCATAGTAAATTGAAGGATAAGAAAACTGAAGAAAGTCATTCTTATTTCATTGATATATATTAGAGAGTACAACTGCTTATTTATAGATAACCAAAACCCTAGTGACATAAAACCCTAATAGATAAATAAGTAATGATAATATTCCAATTTAATACTCCTAAACTAATAAGGAAACACAATATTTTATATTTATTATTTCCCCCAAAAAATTTAAATTTTCATTCGGTCGCTCATTACTTTTAATCTTCAGCTTGAGGTGTGGATTTAATTTTTCTATTTTCTCTACATGTAAACCATTGCACCATTGTAGAGGCCCATTAGTTTGAAGTATTCCCACTCCATCTTGCTAGGCTGTTAACAACGTATATGGGCTATGTAACTCTGTAATTACTTTATCTTATTGTAACATTTTTTCCTCCTTTTCTTCTCTATCCTCTTCTTTTTACAATACTACGGATATGGTCTATGTAACTTGGTAATTACTTATTTTATTGTAACATTTTTTTTCTCCTTTTCTTTTTACGATACTTTATTTAACTTCCCAATGCTCCTAAATCACAGCTGCTCCTTTTTTCTTTTTTATTCATATTTTTAATTGTTCTTCCCAACACACTTCCCCTCTATGTACTAGGAAAATGTCCACTCTTTGTTTCTTCTCATTTCTCCCATTACTCTGAAAGCTGCCAAGATTTGATTTCCTGCCAGATGTTGGGCATGTTTGGTGCCTACAGGAATTTAGACAGTTACATAGCCATGTTACTAACTCTACAAAAGGGATGGGGACACTCAAACCTCACAGAGAAGAACACCCACTTAACCACCTCTTCTAGAGGGGTGTGGGCATGTAATTCTTCCAGTTATACAGGTATATAATTAAGGATTGGATCTTCTACTAGTACCAATCTCTCATATATTATTGATTTAGTCTAACTCCAATTCAACAAATGGTTCCAATTTGACAAGCTCAATTTGAGAATTCAGTCATGTTACCAAAATTGAAGGTTGTCTTTTAAATTTAATATTGTTTCTCCTCTCTTCCCCCTTTCTCTCCCTCTCTCCCTCTCTATCTCAACTTTCATGAGAGAGAGAGACAAAGAAGAGAAAAATAAATAAAATTTAAAAAGATAAAATTACCCTTCAATTTTGTTATGACAACTAAATTCTCAAATTTAATTTTCAAATGGGATCAAATAGAAAAAATTTATCAAATTAAAGTTTTACACTGGACCAAATTAATAATATAAGAGACAAAGGGTACCAATAAAGGAGTATGTAACATGACTCCATAAGGGCACATGCACACATGTAACTACATGTCGTATAGGTCAACATAGTAAATGTATGATGAAATATAAGGACTCAGCTGGCTATAACACATAAAACAAGATATGACACAGTATTTTTGGGTTAGATTTAAATAATAATTGTTGCGCTTGTAAACATGTTAGTTTCTTTTACGGTAATAGATAAATAACTTGACTGAAAATAATTTACAATTTTCATAATGTAAAAAAAATGTGTATTAAGCATGATTAACACAACAGGAGCACAAATAACACAATACACGAACACATACAGAACCACACAATTAACACCCCTAAACCCAACTCAGATCTTGCACTAGAGTCCTTGTCATGTTGTAGCACAATTAATCCACCCTAAACCACCGAGTCCACCTAACATAGCTTATTAATAATCAAAGGTTTATTTATTGTAAACATAAAGGAATTTAAGCTCATTGGTATCAGTATATAGTCCTAAAAATCTCAGAGAATGGATTGAAAAATATTTACCTCAAATATATAGTGTACATGCACATCATAGAAAATTGGCACAAGGAGACTGCATGACAACGTCCTAACTATGATATGACAATTTTTGATAAATCTATTATTTTCCATGATTGTATTCTGCATGACCTTCAACCTTCTTAGATTTTTTTATTTCTCTCAATGAAATTAGGTTTTCTTATAAAATCTATGGAAATTGGAAACTTAAAGTATCAACTTGCTTTTCCAGGCCAATAGAAGCTAAACTGAGGGCCATCAAACATTAGATGTCATGAAAAACACATGGTCTACGGAAGGATATATCAAGGCAAAACATAGTCTCAAGTACAATAGAAGCCACCAAGTTTGCAATGTCACTAATAACCTTGGCCTCTTTCCCCGCAAAGATAGAATATTAAAATTTTTAATCTGTCCCCACCTAAACTGAGGGCCATCAAACATTAGATGTCATGAAAAACACATGGTCTATGGATGGAAGGATATATCAAGGCAAAACATAGTCTCAAGTACAATAGAAGCCACCAAGTTTGCAATGTCACTAATAACCTTGGCCTCTTTCCCCGCAAAGATAGAATATTAAAAATTTTAATCTGTCCCCACCTAAACTGAGGGCCATCAAACATTAGATGTCATGAAAACACATGGTCTATGGAAGGATATATCAAGGCAAAACATAGTTTCAAGTACAATAGAAGCCACCAAGTTTGCAATGTCACTAATAACCTTGGCCTCTTTCCCCGCAAAGATAGAATATTAAAAATTTTAATCTGTCCCCACCTACCCCACCCCCATCCCAAAAATATGAAACACAAATGAGAGATGAAACACTTGGAAAAAGAAAAAGAAATGTCAAAACACAAATAGATCTGTTTACACTTTGCCCCAACATAGTCATACTTACATTGCTCTACGGTTATGTTCCGGTTCTCAAAATTCAAACACCTCCAGAAATCTTCATGAGCACTGGCTGCTTGCCACTGCTTACAAACGGTAGCAGCTCGGGATAGATTAATGTGATCTAAGAATGAGAACACCTGATAGCAAAAATGTGAGAAAAACAGAATATTGCATATTTGAAGGGAAAATGGAAGAACCATGTATTTGTGCTAGAAGGAAGAAAGGAAAAGCATACCATATGCAATAAGTCATCTGTGAGGTCCATCCGAACTTCTATATCTTCTATTTTTGAAGATATGTTTTCATCTCTATCTTTCTGATTGCTAGAGTTCTCATGACCCCCAACATTGGTAAACATCTGATAAATTTCAAAAGAGCCGTGACAAACATTGTAATCTCCGTCTCCAGATGAAGCAGAACTCCCAGAAACCAAAGACGCTAACGAAGCATATTGACACTTGCTGCAAGAATTTTAGTCAGTAAAAAGTATAAATTAATGCAAAAACAAACTTCCAATTCCAACAGTTCTCCACAACATTTCCTACATACAGCCATCTACTATTTAACACTGTCATATCAGACAGTGATATCTACAATAGATGCAACTCAAGAATAGAAGATCTCACACTTGTGTTTTCTGTCATAATATGTTAGAAGCATGTTACACCAGACCAACTGTTCACCCCCAGTGTATCGAGCAACAGAAGAATTTTCAAGAGTAGTGTTGTATTGGCTGTTAAGTTGGGGACGTGCAATGTTGATATGATTGTAGGATCACTTATTAACAGGAATAAAAAATTGATTTTCCTTTTCAAGAACTTACAATCGTCTCTTTATAACACAGGTAGAAACTAGAAATTATTTCCACAAATTCAAAGTTGATATTTTATCCAGTTCCCTGTGGCCAAATTAAGATGCAAATTGAACAGAAAGCAGATTAAGATGCAATGCTAATGTTTAAACTTAAGGGTTAATTTTTGAACTTGACCAGCTCAAAAACATCGGATTAACCAACACATAGCTATAATGCTTTCTTGAGTTGTTATTTAAGAGAACTCCACCCATCTGCAATCTCCCTTCGTTCTCATCTACCCAGAATCATCCCCAAATGCAAAATGCCAAAAATTTAAAATACATTTCTGAAGTCTTAAAACCAATTCAGAAAAGCACAAGTAATTTCCGCGACAATCAGATAGGAACTCACTCGTACAATGAGAGAACTTTGGCTCGCTTGGGGTAGAAATCATGATCACGATCCTCTTCAGCAGCTTCCACTTCCGGAACCGAGCTACTTTCGCCGTTCGATAGCCGTGAAGTTGTAATCGCAGCAGTCTTCAACGTATTAGCTCCAACGCCCACAGCTTCGTCCAAATAGGCACCACCCCCAAACATTCCTTGGACCATCCCCCCGAACAATCTCAGGTCACTCCCCACATTCCTCGAAGGCTGAACATCATCATATTCTTCATCATTTACAAAAATATCCTCTGAGTCACCCTCATTTTCAAAATCTCTCTCCCTCATGGCCTCTTTTCTATCTTCCGGCTCTTGCTCGTCGTCTTGGGTGAAGCATAAACAGCACCAAATCTTCATACAGTTGGAAGGTAAATATTGGGCCTTTACGAACCGTAGGTCTCGATCCAACCCATTTTCAACAACGCCTCGGCTCCAAAGTTAAAAAACCCTAATTGGGGCAGAAATCGCAGGAAAAACCTCGATGGTAGTGAAACTGAAACCCTGGAACTTATATCCTCAATTCTATTCAGAAATTAGAAAACTGGGACGAATGGAGAAGAATTGAATACTAGGTAAAGAGAGGAGGAGGCAAGGAGACAAAGTATTGGTGGATCTGATCAGATTTTTAGAACTGCCTTCCCTGGATTCTTTTGTTTGTTAGCTTTGAAATAATTTGTACATTTGTACTTCAACAGGAAATAACTTCAGTCATTCTAAAAAAATATCAAAACCGATCCCCAAATACGCCGACGTTTTTCATTAAGAATGATGCTATATGTCCCGAACTTTATTGTTCCCGAATTACCCTATTTGTTTAGATAAAATTAATGTTGTTGAAATATTAAAATAAAATTAAAAAAAACACAAAATATTAATAAATAGAGTGATTCGCTCAATCGGTATATTTTATTATGTTTGATTAATTAGAATATAATTAAATAAAATCAGAATTTATTTCTATCAATTTTATATTTGATTGGATTGAAAAATATGAATTAAATGAAATTGGTTTCTAAAATAAAAAATTAAAATTTTTTCTCCCCTTAAAGAATCATAATTTCATTCTCATCTCAATCTCAAATATAACTTTAAATCTTAAGTCTTAAACCTTAAATCCTAAACTCTAAACCCTAAACTCTAAATCACAAATCCCAAATCAAAAATACCAAATCTCAAATCCTAAAATAATAATTTTAACCCTAAACTTTAACACATAAATATAACCCTAAATCCTGAATCCCAAATCCCAAAATCCTATTTAGAAAAATAAATAATTTTAACTTTAAACCTTAATCCACAAATATAACCTTAAACTCTAAACCCTAAACACTAAATCTCAAATCTTAAAACCTTAAACCCTATTTAAAATAATAATAATTTTAACCCTAAATCTTAACCCACAAATATAACCCTAAATCCTAAACCCCAAATCCTGAAATCCTAAATCCCAAATCCCAAATCCGTAAATCTTAAATCCTAAACCTCAAAACCCTAAACTCTATTTAGAAAAATAATAATTTTAATAATATATTTTATTTTTAAGTAATAATTATTTAGAAAAATAATGATTTCAATAATGTATTTTGTCTAACGAAAAAATAATAATTAAATGATATTATTTAAATTTTACTGAATATAAGGGTATTAAGGTAATATACAATGTTTTCTATTCTATTCCCGTTGTAAACCAAACACTATAATACTGATTCTTTCTTTGATTCTAGTGATCAAACCAAACAAAATTATTTTCTTTCTATTCCATTCCATTTCTATTTCCATTTTCATTCCATTCTGTAAACCAAACGCCACTTTAGTGTTTTTTTTTTCATTAATTGTTTATGTATTTGTCAAGTCAAGTATTTTCCTTATAAATAATATCATTTGTGCAAGGTAAAGCGGTATTTAAAATATTTAAATAATTATAAATGTGTTTATATTATTATATATAATAATAAAAATATGTATAATTGATAATAATTGTTTAATTTTTTAATATAATTATATTATTTGCATTACATATATATATATATATTATCTTGTTGGCATAATTGTAACTACTTAAACGTTTTGGATATTTTTATACAACTCATCTTATATGCTATGAGCATAAAAGGTCTTTAACCTACTTAATATTTTACC
This sequence comes from Hippophae gyantsensis, assembly GCA_030763125.1. NCBI lineage: Eukaryota > Viridiplantae > Streptophyta > Magnoliopsida > Rosales > Elaeagnaceae > Hippophae > Hippophae gyantsensis. Next base: position 15,991,226 of record CM061038.1, on the reverse strand, counting down.
ATAATATTTTCAAAAAAATGCACGTGAAATGCACATGATACAGTTTTGTTAAAAAAATTAAATGGTAATTATCGATTGGATATTTTTTATCATTATGCATAACATTATGGGTATAATTAAAACTACTTAAAGGTTTTGGATATTTTTACAACTCACTACATACGTTATAAGCATAAAATGTAGTTAACCTTTGTACAATTGATGAATAATTCACCCACTTTGTCTTTAGAATAGGGATATACTATCTAAAGATATTCAAGCTTTTATTTGAGATTTTTTTTTGTAAACTAACTTATATACTATCAAATTTATTGTAAAAATTATAAACATATTATCTAATTTTATTAAATAACAAAATAACACTCAAATATTATTAGTGGTACAAATCCATCACTATTATAATAAATTTATCATCAAGTTCCTTATTATTGATAAAAATCTACTATCAAATTTTGTATTAGTTTTACAAATTTACTACAAGATTTCTTTTTCTTATTAGTTGTATAAATTTATCATCGAAAATATAACATAATCATCAAAAAAAATGTAGTGATATATTTGTACTACTAAACCTAATCGAGTGTCATTTTTGTTACTCGATATAATTAAATGATATGTTATAACTTTTACCATAGTTTGATGATATATTTGTTAATTTATCTTTTTTTTCAATGTAAGTATTTGATATAGGCCAAAGTTAAAAATAAATACAACCAAACTTGATAGATAAATGCCGAACAAAATTGACTCTTATATCAAAATTGATAAGGTGAATATGAAAATAAATTAACACACTTAATTTAATATGTAAAAGCTTACCATTCTATTGAATTTTCAAAAGGATACAAAGTATCACCACCCAAAGGAATACAAAAGAGATACAGGTGATAAGTACTTAAAAAACACTTATATTCCATGATTTTAATGTACTTATTTGAAATGAATAGTTTTGATTATAGAATTTTACTTAATTATTTATATAAATATATTTTTTCCTATCACGATTATATTTTGCAATATTTCAAGTATTTTTAACTTCAAAAGAGATAAACATGTCAACATATGAAGACACAATACTTAGAGCATTCTAATAGCACCCTAAAAGCTAAAAAGATTAAGGCATGTAAACCTTACATCAAGAACCAACTACTATGTAAGGGGCACAAGCAAAATTCAACACAAGAATAGCACGTCATGATGAAAATATAATGTGTCGGGGGGATGATGAGTGCTTAAAAAGTACTAAAATTACTATAATTGTATGCACTTTAATTGATTAAAAATATATATCTTTATATGATTTTATCATATTTTTATATAAATTTCTCTTTTCGGAATCACAAGTATTTTTAATGTTTTTTAGGTATTTTTGCTTAAAAAAGTAATACTCGTGATTCCAAAAAGAGAAATTTATATAAAAATATGATAAAATCATATAAATATATATCTTTTTAATCAATTAAAGTACATATAATTATGATAATTTTAGTACTTTTTAAGCACTCATCAGGGAACACCTCTTGTGATTCTTTAATGTTAAACATTTTGTGTCATGGTGGGAAAAAATGTGTGTAGCGTTGTAGTCCTCTAGGGTTGTATTGTACGATTAATGTTAAGCTTTATGCCGCAATGTGAGTAAAGGCATGTTGTAGCACATATACAATTCCTATGACCCTATTTTAGTACAACATTTTTTTTCTCATAAATAGATTGTTTATAGTTTTTAGGTTAGCAACTTTCATAGAATATAGAATAGAGTAGTCGTATAATATATAATTAGAACCAGCTCTTATAGATGTTTCACCATCCATATATAGATATAAAGAGAAGACCACTCAATTGCAAAGAAGATCCTAGGATTTGAAGAAGATAATGATGGCCTATTTAGAGATTTAGAATCATTTTTATCAAAAATAAATAATTTTATTGTTATATATTTTATTTCTCTTTATAATTTGATGTATTTTATAGTTAAATTGATTTTTGTTAATTTAGTTATGATTGGCTAATTTTGAAATATAGAATTTTAGTTTTTAGTTACAATGATTAGAAGAACAATTTTATGGTTTGAATAAGTAAAAGTTTATTTATTTCTTATTCATATTTTTAAAATTTTTAATTATAAATTAATGATAAACCAAGTCATGATTTATAATTAAAGAAAATAATTTACAATTATGTATTAGAAACATCATCTATGTTTAGTTATGCATTAATAAATGAGAGTTTAATTTATTTTCATTTATCAATTTCAAGTCTGGACAAAGAAATTGTTAATTAACGGATACTAAATTAGATAGTTAAAAAATCTTTAATTATAAATTAATAATGGACCAAATCTTGATTTATAATTAAAGAATATATTTACCTTAAGTTTACCAATTAATTAATTTCAAGCTGGACCAAGGAAGATATAAGGATTATGAGTGTTGGCTATTTTTGTGGACAAAATATTTACTTGTAAATTTATTTTTAGGCTTGTTATCAAGTCTATCAAGAAAAGCCGAACAAATCCTCGAATTCTAGATAATTGTACTTCAGGTATATCTTTGATAACCACGACACATAGGATTTCATTTATACATGTAATAGTACATGTTCATAAATCTAAAATTATTTTTAGTGTTTAAATATTTTTTTTATGTGTCTTAATATTTTTAAGATATGATTTAAAAATATTTTTTTTAAGACTTTGAATGAGCTTTGAATAATAAAGCCCAAAATTTTCTAACCCTAATGCTAATAGGTTATGTTTATCACTTATATATATATACTAGTGTGAAATTCATCATGCTAGGTTTATGACTCGTACAAAAAAAAAGAAAGATTACGCAAAAAATGACTACTTATAAATCTTGTACATTGAATGCACAAAAAGAAAGAGCCAATAGAGGTTATAAAGTATATATATATATATATATCATTTGCCTTATATATATATAAAAAAAGTCCTCCTTTCATAGATATATTTTATTTTGTGAGATTGAAGACTCGATTGTAGTTTTACATGATAGGTGATATTTTTTTCTTTTGAGTCTTTCTTGATAGGTCATAAATGAATTAATTGACATATTTGTGGAGTTTAAACATATATACTACTTTAAGTAAATGTCAATATGTCATTATATGTGCTTGTGTGACTCTTATACTCTACTTATTTATTTATATGATAAATAATCAAAATTGGAGTTAAAAATGATGAGTTCTCAATTGATTGTGTGCTCATTTGTGATTAAATGAGTTTAATACTTTATATGGCTATTTATGAAAAAAAAAATTAATTAGATTTTTTCATTTCCATATTCTTTTCATATATTACCTTTTTAATTCGTTTATAAGTTAAAGAGTCATAGAGCTTAGGGAGAGTTTAAAGCATATTGCACTTCTACATTACTCTACTTTTACATTGCTATATCTTTAGGAGGGGTTTAGCTTCATTTCTTTGTCTAATGCTTTGTCCTTCTCGTATGTCAAAAAGGGGGAGAGAATAATGTGTTTTACTTCTATGTTTTTATTCTGTGATGCATATAGGGGGATAACATATTTAATTAAGCTTCATTGATATGAAGGCATACTACATGACTATTCTTTATACTTCGCTTATTTCTATGTAAACTGAACTAATATACAATGAGGTTTTCATACAAGTTTTCCAATGCTTTGTCAATGTCATTTCAGTTACTTATAAGCTTGTCAAGTTACAGCGAAGATGGATCTACCGGACCATAGGATAGTTCCACTATAGAGCCTGGGACATCATTGTATTTTTATCTTATTTGTAAGTGTCATGTAGTGAGTGAGAGATTTTGCCACACAAAAATGCCAAAGGGGGATTTTGTAAGGATTATGAGTGTTGGCTATTTTCGTGGATAAAATATTTACTTGTAAATTTGTTTTTAGGCCTGCTATCAAGTCTATCAAGAAAAGCCGAACAAATGCTCGAGTTCCAGATAATTGTATTTCAGGTATATCCTTGATAACCACGACACATAGGATTTCATTTATACATTTAATAATACATGTTCATAAATATAAAATTATTTTTGGTATTTAAATATTTTTTTATGTGTCTTAATATTTTTAAGATATGATTTAAAAATATTTTTTTTAAGACTTTGAATGGGCTTTGAATAATGAAGCCCAAAATTTTCTAACCCTAATGCTAATAGGTTATGTTTATCACTTATATATATATACATAAGGTTAGGGTTAAAGGGTGTGGTGAAATAATTTGAGTGAAAAAAAATATGTCGAACTGTTGAAAACAAAATAACAGAATTGGGGGAATTCAAGAGAAAGAAAGCCATCATCATTGGCTATTAAGCTTGAGAGAGAAAGCCAAAAGTTTCTTAATTAATATTGAAAGATCAATATTATATTTGAACTCTTGTCGCCACATTTCATCCTAGAAAAGCTATTCAAGAAGTCATATCAGAGACTATATAGAGCAGTATTTAAGGAATTGATATACATTGTCAAGGTAATTGATTTATTTGTCGATTAATTTGATGAGAAGGTTTATCATATTCCTACAAGAGAATTCGATAATTGATAGGAGATGGATTTGTGCTTATTACTATTTTGCAAGTAGTGAAGTTAATTAGGTTGAGAACCTTTACTTCAGAGAAATTAATTTATGATATATTAGTTGAATATTTTATTAATATCTCATATTTATTAGCCTATTTATTTCATATTCTTAATGTTCATATAGATTCTTCTTGATTAGGTTCTTGCATATTTAGATATAATAATTTTATGTGATCATAATTATTTGATTAGATTATTAAATTTTAAAGAAGTTATTTTTATGATATTTATGCTTGATCTTTTTGTTCTAGGATTTACTAGTTGATTTGATTTAGGTGACATATGTTTTAATCATCTAATTAGGATTATTCATTGTTAAATCCATCCTAGAACACACACGGGCACTTGTGTTTCTTTTTGTGCTAACGTTTTTTTGCAGTTGATTTATGAATGATCTGATTGGTAGGGAGCTTATTGGAACATTGGTTTGGAAACTACTCACTTTAATTTTAGAAACTGTGAAAATAGAGCATGGGCTCGTAAGTAAAGTACATTGGGGTAGTATCCTAGGTATGGTAGCATAAGACCGAGTTTGTACTTGAACATTTGATTTTCATAGTGGAAAGTTAGGTGGTATAATGGAACGGTGGTTTTCCTCTTAGGTCATGGTTGTGGCCTAGGTTGTTTCCACCTAAAAATATCGTGTATTACTCTTTTATTTTTGCACTTATTTTACACATGATTGCATGTCTAACCGCTTTGTTTAGGATAATAAATTATAAGTTGGTAAAAATTAAAAATAACCTTTTTACCCTCCTCTAGGTTAATCAGGTCCGTATTTTATAAAATTTCAAAAGACATTAATTAATTGACGATCTTGGTTTATATATTTTCCTTAATTTTCCAATTAATCAATTTCAAGCCTAATCAAGGAAATCATTGATTAATTGAAAAATGTGTGGACTTACCATGACCGTAGGGTTCGCTTATTTAAAAAAATAATAAAATGAGTAAATATAACTTATTATTTGAATTATTTAATTTATTCTCTCCACCAAAAGTTATGCTAAATAAAATTCCATATTCATTCATATCCTTAGTTCGTAATTTAGTTTATTTGCTTTAATTTACTTGCATTCTTTAAATATTAATTTAATTTAGAATTTACAATCTTTTTCTATTAACAATTATTAGAGTGTTTATGATTATTTTTCTTAATTATATTTTAAAATAATTTAACTTTTTAAAAAAATTGGCTAATTCCTTTTAAAATTGAACTCAAGATAATTTATCATTAGTTTGTTAATGATTCATGCACTTTCAAGCAATTAAAATTTGTGCATCAATAGGGCTATGAAAAAAAGCTCACAATTCTAATTAAGCACCCATAAGATACAAGTTATCAACATTCGATTATTATAATAAGAGATACAAGGCTTCTCGAACTCACTACTCTAAAGCTCTCATATAAGAGATTCAAGGTTCTAACAGAAAACTCTTAAAAAGCTCTAAAGATGTAAAATCACTCTCAATGTACTCTACCTTAGAGATGTCAAACAGGCTAATATGGCATGGCATAGTACAAGAGGAAAAAAAAGTGGCATGATAAGTGCATGGCCTATAACATACCAGACCACACTGGCTCGCTAATTTTAAATAAATTATGCTCAAATATATATTAAGTATATTTATATATTATTAAATATAGGTATAGCCTAATAGATAGAGTTAACATTGATACATGAAAGATAGGGGTTTGAGTCCCATTACCAACATTTTTACTAAATAATGGGTTAAATGGGCCATAGTTTGTATCGGCTCATTAAGTGTAGCATGACAAGCCAAGCACGAAATGGCACGATAAAGACCACAAGCCAAGAATAGAAGCATGGTGCGACTTATTAGTAAATGGCTCACGAGACGGTAAGGCATGCTAATTCATAGATTAGGCCTGCCTGGCCTCTTTGACACCTTTACTCTACTCTCTACTACTAAGCTTTATTATATTTATAGACTAAAATTATTTGCTAGTTGAGTTGACTTCTTAGAAAAGATAGTTAATTACTTGGTAGATAAGTTGTCTCCCTTATAAATTGTCTATTGACCTCTCAAGGAAAAAAAATGAGAATCTTGTTGAATAAGCTTAAAGGAAACTTCCTAACCAAAATAAAAATATATATTAAAAAAAGCATAAAGTTTCAACCTACTAAAAGAGTGTTAAAAAAGTTGCTTGTTTGGCAAGTTTAGAAATTTCTAGACATGTCTTGGTAAAATTATCATAACTTTTTCTAAAAACGTCCAAATAATATATCATAAAATTCTTTATAAAATAAATTTCTAGATATTTTCAATTATATATAAGTCACCTTTTATTTTAAAAGAGATAATTATCAGTTTTAATTCAATATTTTTCCTAAGACACATCATGCAAGATCATGAACTTCTTTTATAATCCATTTGTACTCTTGATGCCCACTAACATTAGGAATTATGTAGGCATTAAGAGATACATATGTATTAATATTTTCCTTGAAGAGTAAACATTATTGCTCATAACCTAGACAAATTATTGCATTGTTCTGAGTTTACAACCTAGATTAAGTTAGAACTACCATGGTTGTGGTCTATGTTAGCTAGATCTTTAAGAATGCAAAATAAATAAAATCGCATTCTCAATTTTCTCTAGAAAAAATTATCATTGGATAATGGTTTAAAATTGCATGTTTTTAACTAAGAATTCCATACGTATGAATAATTTTATGAATATCAATTTTTCTTTTGATCCAAATAGGTAACTTGGACTTATACGAGAGGTGGATGTGCCAAATCATAGAATCTTTTCGTGAGCTCTATACCAATTCAGCCAAATAAGACTCATAAATGTGAATTAAGCAAATAACACAATGAAAATACAAAACAATATGCTCAATTTAACATTTAATAAAACACCCAATAGTAAGGAAGAACAAACTATGGTAAACACAATCATAACAATATACCTCACAGGCTCCTATTCAAGCTAGCAGTATGTATAAAAAAAGAAAACAACACAAAGCATGTGAAATAGTCATTTATATTGAAAAACTATAAAGGATTTCCAATCATTTCAAGACATTATATGTGGGAACATATTCAATAAATGATGATTGTACTCTCATAGTATGCAATCAAATAAAACACAACTTATCAAGAGAAAGAATCTGATATCTGGTACACAACTAAAGTAAGAAGATAGTAACTCCTTAAAGACTCATGCCATACTAAAATGCAAATAAATATCAAAAATAATATAAATTAAATAAGAAGTAGGCAACTTAATATAATATTGTAAAAACAATAAACAAAGAGCTATAGACATATGATAAGTGCTCAAAAGCACTTAATATATCATGATTTTATGCACGTTAAATTATTATATAGATTTATATTTGTTTTTTTTACTATCATTTTATGTAAATCTATCATTTTCGAATTACCGGTATATTTTGTTATTTTTTAGTATTTTTTATATTAAAATAAATCAAATTGAAGCACTCCATTACAACTTGGAAGATTAAAAGAAAATATTTGTAAAACATTACATATGTTTTAAAATTGAAAAAATAAAATACATGGAAATTAGGGTTTCAAAGTGATGCATTTTGAAGTATGCTACAACATGTAATTATTGTGAGTCGTGGTGCAAGGCATAAGGGAAAAATAAAATGTGTCCCAAATATGATACGGGCTACTGCGTGAAAACATTGTGTCACGTAATGCAAGTAAAGTGGATTGTGCCCAAAACCGTGTACAGGTTGTGTGTGCCGTGGTGTGAAAAATTGTATGTCGTAACACCAAGTTAAATTTTTCACACTTTTCTTCTTTCCACCCTATAAGTAGGACCTTATTTCTATTGTAAAAATCATCCAATAATTCAATAATCTCTTATTTCTTTATATTTCTAAGATTTCTTAAGCTTTTATTTTACTAATTTAAAGTTCTTCACTCATTTGAGAGTTTAAAAATTTTAGTTTATGGAATGGTTTTTAGTTTCAATTTAATAAACAATGTAGTAATTATGTTTGGAGATTTTTCAGAATAGAAGCAATTCTATTGATATATATTTAAATATATTCTTTTTAGATTATTTCTAGGTGTTGTTTTACATGTTATATGTTTAATTTATTGATCATTTATTAAACTATGCATGTCTTATAATAAATAATATATGATATTAGTAATATTATTATGCTTGTGAAATATTAAAGTAGATTAAATATTTTTATAAAATTAATTAATTTTTATTTTTTCATTAATATTCAAACCAAATTTTGTAAATGAAAAATATATTAACAAAGTATTTTTCATAATAAACAAGAGAGTTATATTATTTGTTTAAATTATCCGAATCTGATTTAGAGTAGGTCTCTAAAATCTTTTGGTCTATATCAATTGTATAGTTAGAGTGAGTGATAAGAGTGAAATTATTTCATTTTTGGTATGATTTAAATGTTGATATTTGTGTGAAAATTGTGTTTATTTGATTATTTAATCCACAAATGTCATTTCACGGGTATTTCGTGTTTAAAGTACAATTTCAGGTAAAATCATGATTTTGGAGAAGTTTGGGACAAATTTCAATGATCGGGATTGAGTGAAAATAAAAAGAAAACAAAGCTTCAAAGTTTGGAAATCCCGCTACCGGCGAGATGATTCTCGCCGTCGGCGAAAATCTTCCCGAGAGCACGGATTTTGGCAGTTGCAAATCTCGCCGCGGGCGAGATAATTTCGCCGTCAGTGAGACACCTTTGGCCACCGGCCAAATTAATTTCGCCGCCGACGAGAATCAGTGGAATCAAAATCGTAATTTTTCCAGAAATCTCACCGCGGCGAGAATAATGTCGTCGCCGGCGAGTTTCGTCCAGAAACACATTTTTTTTGTTGTTTTGTTCCAAAATTGCCCCAAAACCCTAGGTATATATATGCAATATGATGGAGAAAGAGGCCACGGTAGAGAGAGCAGATCTGAGTCATTTTTGGAGGAGAGAAGACAATTTTAGAGAGAAAGTTTGGAGAAGCTTGGAGGATTATCACCATTGTTGCTACCAAGTGTTCATCTTCAAGAGTTTTTCATCTCTTCTCCTTAGCTTTCATTTTCTGCATTTTATTCATATTTGTTATTCATGGATTCAATTGAGATAATGTTTGTTCTTATTTCCGTTATGAACTAATTCGTTTTTGCTAAGGCTATGATGTAGTTGAATCAAGAAAATCTGATTTCTTTTGTTATTGTTATACGAGTTCATTATTTTCAAGTTAAGTATTTATTTCTATGCTTAATGCTTTTAAATTTTTGGCCAAGATTTAGATGATTTGTTGCATTATATTGAGACCAAGAGGAGATGTGTAATGAATGCTTCTTGTGATAAATACCGTACGTTGAATGCGAGTGTGAGAAATAATGCATGATGTATGTGGTTATTCTAGAAATTCTATAAATCGTAATGTACTTGTTTGTGATTAAATCTTCATAGAAGTATAGTTGGTTTTCATAGATAAGTAATTCTAATATAACTCGAGATAGAGTATTAGGTAAATTTGGGTTTTTCAACCATCACTTTTAGCTTTGATTCTCATATAACATGACTTGAAATCGGATTGAATTGATTTAGCGAAATCAAATGCCTTAGTATTTTTAATCATTTGTGAACAACATTTAATTGTGTTATTTGCGTTTATTTTTAAGTTAATTTGCTTCTTAAACAATTTCAACAATTGAGTTTTCAAATAAAATTAGGATTAGTCAATTTCGGTACTTAGTAACGCCATTTCTTGTGGGTTCGATATCCGTACTTTTGTATACTTTATTACTTGAATGATTTGTACACTTGTGAAAATATGCATCAAGTTTTTGGCGCCGTTGTTGGGGAATGGTTTGATTTTATTAATATCGATACTTCCTAATCTTAGTTTTAATTTGAAGTTAATTTGCTTTATCATTGTTTCATTTTTAATTTTGTTTTAAATTGAGCTTGTTGAGTTGTGTTAATTGTTTGTTCATTTAGAGTTGTTGCTGCTCATTTGCATTATTTATTTTAGTCATTTCTTGCAATTTTTCAGTTTGTTTATTTTGCTCTTTTATTTTATTTATCATAAAAAAAGGGTAACTTTGTGTTGTTTTGTGCTAGTTGATTTTTTGGTTGTAGGATTTTTGTATGAGACGTACAAGAAGCCTTAACCTTCTTCCATTTGATTCGGAGATTGATAGAACATATAGGCGTCTAAACTGAGAGAGAAGGCATTCAGCCTCAGCTCCTAATAGAAAATCAGCCATGGATCCACCATTTGTTGAGGGATGTAGAAATCATAGAGCTTTGAGGGATTATGCTGCGACTAATGTTGCTAGAACTACTTCAGGTATAAGGAGGTCAATTGTTCAAGCCAATATCTTTGAGATAAAACCATCCTTTATCGAAATGGTTCAATCAAATCAGTTTGGGATAATGTCAAAGGATGATCCAAATGCACATATTGCTTACTTTCTGGAGGTGTGTGATCTTTAAAAGATAAATGGTGTGTCCGAAGATGCTGTAAAATTGAGGGTTTTTCCTTTTTCACTTCGGGATAAAGCCAAGGAATGGCTAAACTCATTACCACCGGGATCAATTACAACATGGAATGAATTGGTTCAGAAATTCTTGTCCAAGTTCTTTCCTCCTGCTAAGACGGCAAAATTGAGGAATGAAATCACATATTTTATACAGTATGACCAAGAATCATTGTATGAAGCTTGGGAAAGATTCAAAGAAATGTTGAGGAAGTGTCCACATCATGGTATACCGATTTGGCTGCAAGTCTTTACATTTTATAATGGGTTGGTTTCAAACTATCGGGCAATGATTGATGCTGCAGCTGGAGGGTCTTTAATGGGAAAAAACATTGGAGGATGCTTATGAGTTGTAAGAGATTATGGTAGAAAACAACAATCAGTGGCATTCAGAGCGGGTAATTGCAAAAAGACCAGCAACAGTGCATGAAATTGATTCAGTGAATGCTTTGTCGGCTCAAGTTGTTGTTCTTTCAAGAAAGATGGATTCTTTATCATCCAAATTCGAATCCAAACCAACTACACAATGTGATTTATGTGGTGGAAATCATGCTAGTATCGAGTGTCAAGTTGGAAATCCGTTTGCTTCACCAAATGCTAAGCAAGAAAATTATGTTTCAAATTTCCAAAAACCTCAACATAACCCATATTCGAACACCTACAATCCAGGTTGGAGAAATCATCCAAATTTGTCATGGGGAAATAACCAAGGGAGAATCAAACCATCATCATCTTTCTACCAACCCCAAGAGAAGAAACAAAAAGATTTGGAAGGAATTTTGGGAAAGTTCATTGAGGAGTCAAGAACAAATTTTAGAAATCAAGAGGCAATCAATAGGGACATCCAAAACCAACTAGGGCAGCTTTCAAAGCAGATTGCAGAAAGGTCTCAAGGATCATTGCCTAGTGACACAATAAATCCCAAAGAGCATGCAAAGGCTATCACATTGAGAAGCGGTAGAGAAATTGAGAATCAGAGGAAATCGGAGAAAAAGATGGAAGAATCTAAAGAAAAGCCATCAACATCCCAAGATGTTCAACCTTCCCCAAATGCGAAATATGAGCCTCCTATCCCATATCCTCAAAGATTGAATAAGAAAAGGCTTGATAATCAATTTGATAAATTTCTAGAAATTTTTAAGAAATTGCATATTAACATTCCTTTTGCAGAGATGTTAGAACAAATGCCCAAGTATGCAAAATTCATGAAGGAAATTCTATCAAAGAAGTGGAGGCTGAGAGATTATGAAAATGTCATGCTAAATGAAGAGTGCAGTGCAGTTCTTCAAAGAAAACTGCAATAGAAATTGAAAGACCCAGGGAGTTTTAGTATACCTTGTACTATAGAAAGTTGCAGTTTTGATAAAGTCCTATGTGATTTAGGAGCAAGCATTAATTTGATGCCACTTTTTGTTTTCAGGAAACTAGGTCTGGGAGAAGTCAAGCCCACTTCAATCTCTCTACAATTAGCGGATCGATCGGTGAAATATCCTCGAGGGGTAATTGAGGATGTTTTAATTAAAGTTGACAAATTTATTTTCCCTGTAAATTTCGTGGTGCTTGACATGGAGGAAGATAGAGAGGTACCGTTGATATTAGGGAGACCGTTCCTTGCAACTAGAAGAACATTGATTGATGTTCAGCAAGGAAAGCTCATTCTATGGTTGCAAGATGAACAAGTGACTTTTGATGTTTTTGAAGCAATGAAATTTCCAAGTGAGGTACATTCTTGTTTTCAAATTAACACTCTTGACAGGTTAATCTCGGAGACTTTTGAGGAGAGAACTCCATTGCTACCACTAGAAGCTTGCCTTGTGAAATTTGCAACAATTGATGAGGAAGATAAGGGAGTGAGACAATGTTCTGAATTACTGGCAGCACTTGATGAATATTTGTCCAGTGATGGAACATTCAAGGAGTTGGGAACAAATGAAACTCCAACCTCAGTGGTAAAGAAGGAAGCCAACAAGATTGAGCTAAAGCCACTACCATTCCATCTAAGGTTTGCCTATCTTGAAGACTCTGAATCTTTTATTAACAATTCCTTGAATGATGAAGAGGAAAACAAGCTATTAGGGGTTCTTCGGACTCACAAAATGGCAATTGGATGGACAATGGCGGACATCAAAGGGATTAGCAACTCTGTTTGCATGCATAAAATCTTGATGAATGAGGATTACAAGCCCACAATTCAGCCACAAAGGCGCTTAAACCCAAAAATGCAAGAAGTGGTCAAGGTTGAGGTGATTAAGCTTTTGGATGCCAGGGTAATTTATCCGATTTCAGATAGTGCTTGGGTAAGCCCAATTCATTGTGTACCAAAGAAAGGAGGAATCACAGTTGTAGAAAATGAAAACATTGAGCTTATTCCAACAAGGACAGTGACTGGGTGGAGAGTGTGTATTGATTATCGAAAGTTGAACGATGCCACCCGAAAAGATCATTTTCCTTTGCCATTTATTGATTAGATGTTGGAAAGATTGGTTGGACAAGCTTATTATTGTTTTCTTGATGGATATTCGGGGTATAACCAAATTGTAATTGCACCATAGGATCAAGAGAAGACAACATTTACATGCCCTTATGGTACTTTTGTATACAGAAGGATGCCATTCGGTTTATGTAATGCACCTACAACTTTCCAAAGATGCATGATAGAGATTTTCTCTGATATGGTCGAAAAGTTTATTGAGGTTTTTATGGATGATTTTTCTGTTTTTGGCCATTCTTTTGATAATTGCTTGCATAATCTCTCTTTAGTCTTGTAGCGTTGTAAAGGCACAAATTTAGTGCTAAATTGGGAGAAATGTCACTTCATGGTTCAAGAAGGAATTTTTCTTGGCCATCGGATTTCAACAAAGGGAATAGAAGTGGACCGTGCAAAGGTGGAAGTGATCGAAAAATTACCACCTCCAACAACTGTAAAGGGCGTTAGAAGTTTCTTGGGACATGCTGGGTTTTATAGAAGATTTATTAAAGATTTTTCAAAAATAACAAAACCTCTTTGTAGTTTGTTAGTTAAAAATGCACAGTCTTATTTTTCTCCTAATTGTTTGCAAGCTTTTAACCTTTTGAAGGAGAAGCTCACTTCGACCCCTATAATTTATGCATCGGATTGGAGTCTTCCGTTTGAGGTAATGTGTGATGCTAGTGACTATGCTATAGGTGCTCTTTCAGGCCAAAGGAAGAATAAGTTGTTGCATGTGATTTATTATGCAAGCAGGACATTGACAGATGCACAACTTAATTATGCGACAACTGAGAAAGAGCTTTTGGCAGTAGTGTTTGCATTTGATAAGTTTAGATCTTATTTAATTGGGTCTAAAATCATTATTTATACTGATCATTATGCTCTTAAGTATTTGCTAGCCAAGGAGGATGCCAAACCGCGATTACTAAGATGGATTCTTCTCTTGCAAGAATTTGACTTAGAAATCCGGGACAAAAAGGGGACCAAAAATTTGGTTGCTGACCATTTGTCCAGGTTGGAGGAAGATTACCTTGAGGTTGAAGACCAAATTAATGAAACATTTCCTAATGAGCAAGTGCTTGCTATCCGAACGGCTCCATGGTTTGCTGATTATGCAAATTATTTGGTCAAGAAAGTTTTACCTCCTGACATGTCTTATCAATAAAAAAGGAAATTCTTTTCTGATTTGAAACATTATTTTTGGGATGAACCTTACTTGTATAAACATTGTGCAGATCAAATTATTATAAGATGTGTGCCGGAGGAAGAAATGGAAAGCATTCTTCGTCATTGTCATTCGAAGGAAGTTGGAGGACATTTTGGTGGAACAAAAATTGCAGCAAAAATTTTGCAATCCAGATTCTATTGGCCTTTATTGTTTAAAGATGCTTTCAAGTTTGTTTCAATGTGTGATGGTTGCCAAAGGAGTGGAAATATTTCACGGAGACATTAAATGCCCTTAAATAATATTTTGATAATTGATTTATTTGATGTTTGAGGCATTGATTTTATGGGGCATTTTCCTTCATCTCATTCTAATAAATACATTCTTGTTGGTGTAGATTATGTCTCTAAATGGGTGGAAGCAGTTGCCTTGCCTACCAATGATTCTAGGGTTGTGATCAATTTTCTCAAGAAGAACATATTTTCTAGATTTGGCACACCTAGAGCAATTATAAGTGATGGAGGTAAGTATTTTTGCAATAACCAATTTGAGGCTTTGTTGCAGAAATATGGAGTAACACACCAGATAGCAACACCTTACCATCCTCAAACTAGTGGACAAGTTGAGGTGTCAAACCGAGAGTTGAAGAGGATCCTTGCAAAGACCATAAATAACTCACGCACGGATTGGTCAAGGAAACTAGATGATGTACTTTGGGCCTATAGGACAGCTTTCAAGACATCTATCGACATGTCTCCATACCGATTGGTGTATGGAAAAGCTTGTCACCTTCCAGTTGAATTGGAACATCGGGCATATTGGGCAATTAAAATTATGAATTTTGATCTTAAGGTAGGAGGTGAAAAAAGGGTGTTACAATTGAATGAGATGGATGAAATGAGGAATGATGCTTATGAGAATGCCCGAATATACAAGGACAAAATGAAGGTTTGGCATGATAAGCACATTTTGAGGCGAAACTTTGAGGTGGGACAGAAAGTGCTGCTTTATAATTCCCGTCTCAAACTTTTTCCGGGAAAGCTAAAATCTCGTTGGTCAGGGCTTTTTCTAGTAACCAAGGTGTTCCCTTATGGAGCAATTGAGATCAGTCATGAAACAAAGGGAACGTTCAAAGTGAATGGACAACGATTGAAGCCATATTTTGATGAAAGAATTCAGCAAGCAGAAAGATTTTCTAGAGTTACAACAACCGTAGTAAAGAATGATAGAAAGTCTAGCTAATGACTATAACTTCTCGCTTTTCTTTCTTACATTGAGGACAATGTAAGGTTTTGGTTGGGGGTGCGGTAAACGGTAAATCTTTTCTTCGCTTCATTTTTAGTAGTTTTGTTTGTCTGTTTATTTGTGTTTAATTTTATTTTTTCATTTATTTTTCTGCATTTTGATTTAATTTCTTTTATTTCTTTATTGTCTTATTTTTATTTTTTTATTTTTTTTTCTTATTTGCATTTTACTTGTTTTAATTTGCATGTTGATGATAATAATGTGATTGTGATAACAAGTAGCTTTTAGAAGACATTAAATTTTGCTTCGGTTTAAAGATAATTTCAAATGTTGATTTTATCTAGTTGGTGACTCTTTTGGTATGTGGTATGATTTGGTTGATTAGTCTAAATGCTTAGAGAAGTCTTATGTGCGAATTTTTCATGGACATTTTTGTGATCTCAACAAACTCTAGAACTCATTTGAAAACCTCTTGAGGCGAAATAATTTGGAATTGCACTGTTTAGGATATGATGTAGGCTATTTTTGGATCGATTGTGCCATTTTAAGTCTACCTTGTTATCCTTATATCACTAGTTACCTCTTTGACCCTATTTAAATATCTTGTTAGCCTTACTTTTCTTTCTATTTGCCTTCTATAACCTACCTTTTATTGAGCCAAATATATATATATATATATATATATAATTCCTAGCTTATTTGTTAAGAGCACTTAATTTTGAACACAAACTTTTCAAGAGCAATTAGAGAAATCTTCCACATATATTGGAAGAAATTGGTTGGGGGTTATGTCTTTTCAAGAGCAATTGGAGTAAGGATGAAAAAAAAGCCTTCACATTCTAGTAAATAAAAGAGTGTTAGTGATGGATGTACTGAGGTGAAAGATTGAGGAAGAACTTTGTTTATCTTTGGAAAAATGGGTTATGATCGGAAGAAACAATTTGGGTTAAATGGTGTTACTCTTTTACTTAATTGGTTGTGTTTAATGTAATAAGTGCTCTTATATGTATTTTGACACTTCCTGTTCTCTCTTAACCAAATACCTAAGCCTAACATTACAAGCCTCATAAAGTCTTATTGATCCAAAATGGTGTATTTTCCTTCATTAGTGGAGAGAGGTTTGAAAAGTGAGCCTATGGAGTTGGAGATTTCACCTTTTTGTTTGTGGATGTTATGCATAATATTATCCGGGCATTATGTTGTGTGTTATTTACAATTTTTGAGACATTTGTGCAAATTAATTATTGTGTGATTTTATTGTTTTGAGTTAGGATAGTTATAGGTAAGATGTTTGTGGGTATCATAACTGGAAGCCCTCACGAGACTACAACTAGTCCTACTAGGGCCGCCTAGGGGTTTAAAGGCTTATTGCATATGCTTAATGTAATTTTGTAAATAGAATAAATTTTCTTTGAATTTTTCTTTTAATGTCTCTTTTGAATTTATTCATAGATCGTTTTTCTTGCTAGAGACTAGCAAGAAGCTGGTTGGGGGTTGTTGATAAGAGTCAAATTATTGCATTTTTGTTATGATTTAAATGTTGATATTTGTGTGAAAATTGTGTTTATTTGATTATTTAATCCACAAATGTCATTTCACGGGTATTTCGTATTTAAAGTGCAATTTCAGGTAAAATCATGATTTTGGAGAAGTTTGGGACAAATTTCAATGATCGGGATTGAGTGAAATTAAAAAAGAAAACAAAGCTTCAAAGTTTGGAAATCCCGCCACCAGCGAGATGATTCTCACCGCCGACGAAAATCTTACAGAGAGCACGGCGAAAATCTTCCCGAGAACACGGATTTTGGCAATTGCAAATCTTGCCGCCGGCGAGATAATTTCACCGCCGGTGAGACACCTTTGGCCGCTAGCCAAATTAATTTCACCGTCGGCGAGAATCAGTGGAATCAAAATTGTAATTTTTCCAAAAATCTCGCCGTGGCGAGAATAATGTCGCCGCCGGCGAGTTTCGTCCAAAAACACATTTTTTGTTGTTTTGTTCCAAAATTGCCCCCAAAACCCTAGATCTATATATACAATATGATGGAGAAAGAGGCCACGGCAGAGAGAGCAGATTTGAGTCATTTTTGGAGGAAAGAAGACAATTTTGGAGAGAAAGTTTGGAGAAGCTTGAAGGATTATCACCATTGTTGCTACCAAGTGTTCATCTTCAAGAGTTTTTCATCTCTTCTCCTTAGCTTTCATTTTCTGCATTTTATTCATATTTGTTATTCATGGATTCAATTGAGATAATGTTTGTTCTTATTTTCGTTATGAACTAATTCGTTTTTGCGAAGGCTATGATGTAGTTGAATCAAGAAAATCTGATTTCTTTTGTTATTATTATACGAGTTCATTGTTTTCAAGTTGAGTATTTATTTCCATGCTTAATGCTTTTAAATTTCTGGCCAAAATTTAGATGATTTTTTGCATTATATTGAGACCAAGAGGAGATGTGTAATGAATGTTCACAGCAATCTGTCTGTATACACTTTAATGATGAATATGATGAATGCACCTGCATTTTTCCATTACTACTTACACATTCTCAACAAATAGGTAATCTTTCTTCTCTTTTCTCTTTATCTTTAATTTACAATTGTTACATTGAGGACAATGTAAGTTCTAGGTTGGGGGTGGTGAAAAGTTACCATGCTTAATTAGAAAAGAAAAAAAAAAGATTTAACAATTTTAAAATAAAAAAAAAAATTCAAAAAAACAAATATTATTAATTTTTTCTTTTTTATGTTCACATCTTCATTTTTTGTGTTTGGTTTTATTTTCCTTGTGTGATTTAGTAATTTTTGGAATTAAAAAAAAAAAAAAAATTCTCACAAAAATTTATCATTTCTTTAAATCAAATTTAAGTAAATAGTTAAGTCTTTTGTACTGTTAGATTAATTTTTGAAAACATATCATGAAATATTATGTAATTATTTTTGATAATTAGTTAATTTTTGTCATAACTAGTATTTCTTGATAAGATGTAGAAATTATATTAAACCCAAAATCGGTATTTATGAATTTGTTTTAGTGGAGACTACCTTTGTGAGATATAATTTGAGCCTAAATTCCCTTATTCAGAGTGAAATATATATTTTTTTTACTCCAAACACATTTCTTATTTCTTCAAATACTTAGATGATCTCTATAGGCATTAATATTGAATGTATGAATTTTTTCTCATCTTAATAGAGTATCGTATATTTTTTATTATTATTTTTGCTTAGATTAAATGATTTGAGTAGAAATTGATAGTATATGCTTTTATCTCATTCGTGCATGACTGTTACAAAAAAAAGAGACATATCTGGGATTACCTAAACCAAGATCAAACAAAAAAAAGCCATAAAATTAACCACTCACCAAAATCCTAAAAAAAAAATGTACAATCTGTACATGGGTTGACTCTCTAAAAAAATGATATATATTGAAAAGTATCTTCAGAAAAAAATAGAGAGATAAAATAGTATAATCTACATACTATGACCCGCATTACCCAAAATCCAAAAAACAAAAAAATGTACAATCTGTACATGGGCTGACTCTCTAAACAAATGATATATATTGAAAAATACCTTCAGAAAAATATAGAGAGAAAGAATATATAGTATAATCTACATACTATGACCCATATTGCCTACAAAGTTGTGAGTAAAGGCTAATTATAAAAGAAAGATATAGGAAGTAATTCCCTAAAAAGTCATTGCACTTTCTTCATTTGTAAAAGGCATATATCTTGAAATTTTTTCTTAATGAGTTTGATTTATGCATAAAATAATTTTTATATATGATATCTTTATAATTTATACATTTGATTCTTTCCATGATATCAACGTCAAAATAACACTTTGAGCCTTTCTTTTTTATACATATGCGAGCATATTAGTTCATTTCTATACATCAAATTTTTCGCATATAAATTAGTATGAGTGTTTGAACCCATAGGATTCAGTGTTTTGAGAGTATTGACTTGTGAGGAATAGAGTCGAAGCGAATTCGGATTCATGACACTGAAATTGGGTGAAATTAAATTGATACATTTTTGATATGAAATATGAAAATGATTTTCAACTAATTATTATAATAAATCATGATTGTTTAAGAAGATTAAAATAACTTATGCTTGAGATTTTAATTATGATCTTAAAAGAGATTAAAAAGTATGAGACATTTTTGTGTTATGTTGTTTTCTTTTATTCTTAAAAGTTAATTTTTGATGTTGTTATAATTTTAGTTTTTAAGTTGATTATTTTTATTTCTTTTGATTTTTACATTTAGTTCAATGTTTGTGGGTATCATTACTGAAAACCCTCACGAGACTCAAACTCGTCCACTAGGGCAACCTAGGGGTTTAAAGGCTTGTTGCATAGGCTAAATGCAACCGTTTCAATCCACGAAAGTGATTTAGGATAGTTTAATTTTTAGTTTTTATCGCTTCTCTTGCTAAAGGACTAGCAAGAAGCTGGTTGGGGGTTGTGATGAGTGCTCAAAAAGCACTAAAATTACCATGATTCTATGCACATTAATTGATTAAAAATATATATATTTATATGTTTTATCATATATTTATATAAATTTGTCTTTTTCGTAATTAGGGGTGTTTTTATTGTTTTTCGTGTATTTTCACTTAAAAACGTAACTTAAAGACTCAAAGAGGAATACTGGAAGCAATACATCACAAATATATTAATAAATAAATGGGGAAAGGTCAACAAATATGGAAAAATTGGACAAAATGGGTCAAAAGGGTCAAAAATGTCAAAAAGGAGAAAATCGCGCCACAAGGCGCCCACCGCTGAAGCCCCACGCGCCACCGCCCAGACCAGCGTCTTGTAGTGCCCGGCAGCGCGGCACGTCCCATCGTCCGCGCATCAGCCGCGCTCATTCCGGTCCGCGCGCTCGCCGCGTATCTCTGCTCCCGCCTCAGGCGCGCTGCCGCTGCCTTCTGCACGCCCGAGCTGCCCTCCGCTGCCATTGCGCCCCATTTTTTCGCGCAGCCGCCTCATGTCATGCTGACGTCATCAGTATGACGTCAGCAATTACCACTCCGCGTTTTCACATTTTTTTAACATTTTTTCCCCCACTTTTTCTCTCCATCTTCACCTATAAATACCCCCCTTCTCTTCACTTCTAAACACACCTTAAAACACATTCTCTTCTCTCTTTCTTTCTCTCATTTCTTAGTTTTTTTAGTTTTTCTTTGTTTTTAGTTAATTTCTCTTAGTTTTAGAGTTCTTCCCTTTTTGGGAAGAACTAGTTATGTTTTTGTAATTTATTAGCTTTTCGATTCAATAAATGGGAGTGCAAATTCCGCTTGGAGGTTTTCCAGCAACGGGAATAGCATCGAAGTTCTGTAAGGATTTTATTTTCTTTACAGTTATTTTTTATGCTTTATTCTTACATGTTATATTTAATTTGTCTGTGATTAAATTTAACCGTGTTGGCTATTTGTAAACATGATATAATAATAACGTTGTTATGCTTGCGAAATATTAAATAGGTAAAAATCTCTAAAATGAATTGATTTTATTTTTATTCAAGATTTTATATTAAGAATGTTAGAGAGAAATATATTATTTTTCATTACAAACTTAAATCTGAAAATTAGATTTTAAGGTTTAGTTATCTGGTCTGATTTAGAGTAGTGCTCTTTTATTTGTTGGTACAATTACCTCGTAGTTAGAGTGAAGCTCTATTTCAAAAGTTTTTTTATAAGAATTATTATCTGAAAATGTATTGACAACATGTTTTCAGTAGTGGTTTTAAAACTTGAAAGTTAGTACTCGGATAACTAAATTCTTAAGTTTAATTTGGACACCTTGAATAAAGTTTAAAACTATCTAACCCCACCAAAGGTGGCATTTAAATGGTTCATTTTCAATCTCTTAGAAAAAAGGAATTAATTTAATTAACCAAATTAGTTATCAACCCCACCCATAGGTGTTAATTGATTTGTTTAGTTAACAAAGAATATCTAACCCCACCAAAGGTGGTATTCATATAAAAAAGAGAGAATCAATAAATATCAATTCATATCTTTAATAACCTAATTAATATGAGCAAGCATAATTAACTTAATTATTATATCCATAAATACTCCACCATTATAAATGATAAAATTTACATAAATGTTTATTGAATCTATGTTTATTTTTATGTAATTAGATTAAAAACACAAAACCCCAAAATATCGTGACAGGATGTTTAGGATTTAATTTCGTTTTTAAAAGTTTGAATAATAAATTAAAAACCACATACATTCCTTCCTTAGATCGACCTTAGGAGTATACTTATCATTTTCTACGAAATGATTCATGCACTTGTGAGAGTTTTATAAATAGATAAAACCAAAGTAACGGGCAGGATCGGCGATGTCGGTTCTGCCCCATCACACGTATATACTTATAAAAATAAAATTCAATATCACCGGTCAAGTTGAAAAATAAAAAAAAAAGATAAAATAAATTTACACAATTATAAAACAATACATCCTCCCACATAAAAATACTAAGCACGTATGAAAGATTATAAAAATTATATACATGTTAGTGGAATAAATGATACATGAAATAATTTTTTACACAAAAGTTAAACAAAAATTTAGAAGAAATAAAAGAGTAAAAAAATTAATAAAATAAAGAAAACAAAATAAAAAAACGAAATAAAAAAAGAATAGTTAAAAGAAAAGAAAATTAAATTAATTTTTTTTCTTTTCTTAGACAAAAAAAAATGAAAAAAAGATGGTAAAAAAAATCTATTTTTAGATTTTTTTAGATTTAATGTTATTTTTTATTTTTATATATAAGAGAAAATTTGAAATTTTTGAATATTAAAAATTAGCTAATAACCTCGTTATTTTAAAATTTTAAATAAAAATCATAATATTTACAACACAAAAGTTTTTAAGATTTTGATAACAATAATTTAAAAACGTTATTCCTCCTTGGCAACGACACCAAATTTTTGATGCTTACAAAAGTTAACTAGTTTTTAGTGCTATTATCGGTTTATCAAGAAATTACACCAAAAAATTGATGCAAAAAATTAAGCATATAAATTTTGTATCATTTATAAAATAGCTCACAAGTGCATATATCACTTATAAAATATGACAAGTATATTTTTAAGATCTGTTTAAAGAAGAATCATGTGTTTTTTAAATAAGTCAATAAATTCTTTAAAAATAAAATAAAATAACCTAAACATCATGTTACAATTGTTTTTAGTTGAGTTTTTAAACTAATAACATAAAAGTAAAGATAGATTTAATAAACATTTATCATGCAGTGGTGAATGTATGAGTTATATTAGTTAGTTAATCATACTTATTCGATATTAAGTACAATACTAAATATATGAATTAAGATGATTGATTCTTTCTTATAGTTATGAAAATATCTTAAGGTAGAGATCATTTTCTTTATTAATTAAACTTTAACTTGCCACTTTTGGTCGAGTCGACAATTTAAACCTAAATTAAATTACACTCCTTTTTTAAGAAATTACTAAACTATTTAACTTGTCACCTTCGATCATGTTGATAATTTAAACTTTATCAAGGTGTCTAAGTTAGGTTTATGATTTAAGTATTTGAAATTAATTTTTAGATTTTAAAATTATTATGAAGGATATGATGTCAATATATCTTTAATAATAATTTTTATAAAAAGTTTTGAAATAGAACCCACTATAGCTATACAGTTATTATAGACCAAAAGATTTAAGAGTGCAACTATAAATCATATTCAAATAATTTAAACTATAAATCTAACTCTTTTGTTTATTATGAAAAATACATTGTCAATATATTTTTCATTTACAAACTTTGGTTTAAATCTTGATGTTGAAATAAAATTTAATTTATTTTATAAAAATATCTAATCTATTTTAATATTTCACAAGCATAACCACATTAATAATATCTCATACTTGTTATAGCCCTCTAAATTGAATTGTTGTGTTGTTTATTGAATTGAAACTAAAAACTATTACATTAACTAAATTTGTTTTACTCTGAAATATGAGAAGAAATTTAAACTACTAAAAGAAATAAAAGGACTAATGAAAGCAAAGTAATCGGCTACTAATAGAGTTGTGGGATTCTAGGATGTATTTTTACACTAGAAATAGGGTCTTATTTATAGGGTTGAATTTTATCTTGGCACTACGACATACATTTGGTACACGCTACGGCATACACAGCCTATACACGGCTTGAGCACGATCTTCTCTTTTCATACCGTAGAATACCCTACTTTCATGCCATGGCCCCTATTGATTTTGGACAAATTTCTTTGGCCTCGTGCCGTGTTTTACAATGTTTTCATGCCACGAAACACTTCAAACTACATCACTTTGAAATCTTAATTTCCAAGTAATTTCTAACCATATGTAATGTTTTACAAATGTTTTCTTTTAATATTCCAATTTGTAATAGAGTGCTAGAAGTATAATTTTTCAAGTTGATTTATTTTATTACAAGAAATATTTAAAAAATAACAAAATATGTTCGTGATTCCAAAAAGATATATTTGCGTAAAATGATAGGAAAACAAGAAAATCCAAATATATATAATCATTAAACATGCATAAAATCATGATATATTAAGTGATTTTGAGCCCTTATCAATGATGCATGTATAAAATTCTTGGATGTCATATCACATTTTTAATGTTCATTTTATACTCATTTATATATAAAACTTTTTCAATGTATGCATAATAAAATATTTATAATGAGTATCTCATTTTAAATAATATTTATAACATTATAACATTACTTATAAAATGATAGCATCAGGTTTCCCATTTCTGTTCAAAACATATGATGCATGGAATTTAATTTATCAAAACAATGCATGAATTTAAAAAGTTGGGGCAAGAGCCCCTACCTAGAAAGTTATTCCACTACTAATTCTACAAACTCAAACTCCTTGATATTTCATTCTTGAAATATTCTTTGAAATGTACCAAAAAATATAAACATATTAGAGAGAGAAAGTTTAGAGAAAGGGAAAAGATATGGAAGATTGTTGTGAAATGGGGAGATGATTCGGCTATTTATAGGCACAATTTTTGGGGCTCATGCCAAGCTCGCTAGCCAAGCTTGCCAAATGTGGGGGAAATGGTATGGCGAGATGATGATCATAAGGTGGTGGTGAGATATGTACTGATTTACCAATTTTTTCGGTTTGATCTGATTTTTCACACGAAATATTTTTGATACATCCCTACAATTCAAAATATTGTTTAAATTTTTTTAAGATACTTATATAAATTATAATGAATTTTTCGGGTTTACATTCTTACACCCTTAAAGAAAATTCTCAAAATTTCGTAACTCCTTAAGTTTGGATAGCTCGTGCAGACTTCAAACCTTGAAATACATTTTTAATGCTAGAATGTTTTTGCTGAACCTTTACTAGAGGTATTGCTCTTATTTTCAAATTCGTAACTTAGAAATCAATTATTGCCACCCGTGTTTCTTTATATTACATGTCTTCATGTAACAACAATTTTATTTTAACATGAATACTATTATGTTTTCATTAACATTTATGTGACACATGAAAGTCGTTATGAACTTGTGGAAATTTTAAGGGTAATTCTAATTGATTCGCTACATCATTAATCCTTTTTATTTCAAAATGAGTTACTACTTTACAAGGTTGCACCTTGAGAAAAATGTAGTCATCCACTTCGAAGTTAAATGGTCGCTGTGTGTGATCAACATAATTCTTGTACCAGTTTTGATTTACTCAAAGTTTATTTTTTGCGATGTGAATCTTTTCAATTGTTTTTTCAATAAGTTTAGTCTTCAAAGTACTAATTTTTTTGCATTCTACTCAATATAATAGAGATATATATGATTGTTTATATAAGGCTTCGTAAGGAGCCATCACAATATTGGCATGATTGTTGTTATTTGTAGGTAAAACTCAAACAATGGTAGGTGTTCGCTCTAGTTTTGCCTTGAATTGCATAACATAGACTTGTAATATGTTTTGTGATATTTGGATACCCTTTTAGAATTTTCCATTATTTGTATTATGTAGTAATTTCATTCACAAAGCTTCTTGTAAGAATTCTATTGATGAGAGAAAGAATTTTGGATCTTGATATGGCATAATTGACTTTGATATACCATGTAATTGTATGATCTTTTGTGAAAATCATTCATCATGCTTTGCAAAAATCTATGATCGTTAAAATGGGCCTCTTATTATGTTGAGGGGTTGAACATAAGGATATACTTTTCTTCCACTATCCAAAAAATTCAATTTGTAGTCCTATTATCATTCAAGTGCTTCTCTCATGTACCGATATCTTTTGTGTGACAACTTTACTTTCAACTTAAGAGTGTCTATTGTTTTCTCTATGTGAAATTGTAATCCTTTGAAGATACCTTTCCCATAATTCCATTTATACTTACAATACTTCTTACTTCTCCATAGAAAATATAACAATTCATTAACTACTTTTTGTCAACTCATGTGTCAAAACGTGCAATGTACTTTGATTTATTATAACTCAACAATTCCATCATAGAATTCTTGTTATATTGTACTACTATCATTATCGTTGCAAGTTAACTGGTGTATTTTCAGTGGATCTTCCTTGGTTTAATCTTCATAATTCTTGATGTTGATTTCATTAAATTGTATATATTTTCGTCATCTTTCTTTATGCAATCTCAATTTTCCTTTCAAAACAAATGATTTTTCAAGTTTTAAGTGACGTACTAGATGTAGATCTTATTTCTCCGATCTTTGTGTAGACATTCAAGGGTGTTCAAATCCTTTCTTTGTCGTGTCAGTGAACATGATGCTTTGTTGCTACATGTCCATGTTCTTCTTTTGACACTAAATTAATACCTTTTTAATCAACTATATAAGGGGGTATTATAGTCTCCAATTTTTTTTACTGATATTTATCAAGGTAGTGATCTTAGTTGAACAAGTCCTTTTACCAATAGTTTATTCAACTATTTTCTTAACTCCTTTATCCATTGGTGTCATTCGATTGGACGAGATAGTTATTGATGATGTTTCCCAAGCTAGAGAATGATCTAGGTATTTCTCTTGAGATATCATCCGCTTCCAAAAAAATTTAAAAGGATTAAACTTGTTTGATACAATCTTCCTTCTAGATTATGCCTACAAAAAATATTGAAAAGATTCACTCTTTGCACCAAGAAATTGGGCTATTATAGACATAAAGAATATCAAAAGAGAATCGAAGAGGAAATTTTTGAAACAAGTGGTTTATAAGATTTAACTATAACTCAAAGGTTAAATAAGTGAAATAATAGATTATGCAAGTGTTGGAAAGAATATGTATCTAAGAGTTCTGTAGAAAAATCAAATCATCATTGATTTTGGTTATTCCTATTAGATATGATCATTGTCTTAGAGTTGTATCACTTATGTTCTTATTCTTTCCTCATATTGATTGTTGACAATTAAGGGTTTGCAGGAGATTTGATTTTTCATTAGAAAGGCTTCCAAATCAACTGATAAGGTTGGAAGGAAGGTTTTTAAAAAGGTTATCTTGGTTATCAAAAATATTCATACGATTGTTAGCACTGTTGACTTTGCCTCAAAATATTCCTTCAAGTATTTGATGCCTCAGAGTAGATAGTACAATGTGAACCTTATCCATGGTTGCGATCCAATTTGACGTGAATCTTCTTATGAAAATATTGACAATATAAGATCTAATCATTAGGTTAAGACTTTGACGAGCCTCTCCCAAGTGGATAGAGGCAGTTGCAATGCCAATTACTGGCTTTACAAACTCCTTTATTATGGTCCCTTTAGATGGTGGGTTTTCCTCCACGTTTAGTGATTCAAGTAAAGGATCAAGGTAAGTTTGAGCAAGTTTTTCACTAAAAAACTGAGGGACATTAAAGTCCAACTTTCTAGACAGTTTAATAGGTCTATTTATATTATTATTTAAAGGTGTTAGAGGGTGTCCTAATGATCTCCTACCTCACATATACAAATAAAATAGAATTTAATTTTACCTATCATGTTGAAAAATAAAAAGATAAAATAAATATACAAAATTGTAAAATAATACATATTCGTACATAGAAATACTAAATATATAGCAAAGAATAATAAAATTATACACATGTTAGTAAAATAAATATCATGAAATAAATTAACTTTTTTAAAAGAATTAATAAAGGAAAGGAAATTTTTTTATTATTTCAAAAAGAGAATAAATTTAAAAAGAAATAAAAAGAAAATTTATTTTTTTATGTTTTTTATTTTATTTCTTTAAATAAGAGAAAATTTAAAATTTTTAAATATAAAAAATTAATTAATAACATAAATATTTTAAAATTTTAAATAAAAATCATAATATTAAAAACACAATTTTTTTTAAAATTTTGATAATAACAATTTAAAAATGTTATTCTTTCTCCGTGACAATGTCAAAAACTTGATGCTTACTAGTTTTTAATGGTCTACCTAACAATTACACCAAAAACTTAATATGTCAAAATTAGGCGTACAAATTTTGTATAATTTGTAAAATAGCTCGCAAATATATAAATCACTTATAGAAAATAAAGTATACTTCTAAGGTCAATCTAAAGAGGAATCATGTGATTTTTAAATCATTCAAAAAATTCTTTAATAATAAAATTAAATAACCTAAACATCTTGTCCCGATTGTTTTAGGTTGAGTTTCTAAACTAATAACATAAAATAAACATTAAAAAAATTAAATATTTATCATGCAATGAAAAATTTATAAAATATATTATTTAGTTAATCATACTTGATAATTATTAAGTAGGATATTAAATATACGAATTAAAATTATTGATTTTTTCTTAAAGGTATGAAAATATTCTAAGGCATAGATCATTTTCTTTGTTATTAAACTTTAACTTGCCACCATCAGTCAAATTGAAATTTTAAACCTTAATTAAATTACACTAATTTTTATAAAATTACTAAACCATTTAACTTATCACCTTCGGTCGGGCCGACAATTTAAACTTTATCAAGGTGACTAAGCTAGGTTTTTAAAACTATTATGAAGGATATATTATTAATATATTTTCATTAATAATTCTTATAAATGTTTTTGAAATAGAGCTCCTTCTAACTATATAGTTCCCTTAAATCTAATATGAAGGTGATTGATCATAATAGGGTGCCCAAGATTAAGAGGAAGCCTAATGAATAAGTAGATAGATATAAGTCTAGGGTGGTTTCCAAGGGATACCATCAAGTTGAAGGGGTGGACTACTTTGAGACTTCCAATTCTATAGTCAAGCATACAATAGTGAGATTGGTTCTAAGTCTTGCTCTATCCAAGGATTGGGATATCAAGCAACTTAACATGAATAATGCTTTCTTGAATGATGGTTTGGAGAAAGTGGTGTCTATAACTCAACCTAGGGGTTTTAAAGTTCAATCAACGGTTCCATTGGTTTGCAAGCTAAAGAAATCCTTGTATATTCTTAACCAAACTCCTAAAGCATTGTCTCAAAAGTTAAGCACTTGTTTAACCACCTTGGAATTTCTAAACTCTAACTTAGATGTATCACCCTTTTTCTGGACCAGTAATTCCCTCAGTATTATTTTGGCTCATGTAGATGACATTATAGTCATTGGAAGCGACTTTACTTAAATAGCCAAGTTTATTATGTTGTTTTAAAAAGAGTTTTCTCAAGGATCTTGGTGATCTTTCATTTGTCCTTGGAATTGAAGTTCAGAAGATATCAAAATATCTTCACCTTTCTTATCAAATATATGTGTAAGACTTACTTGAAAAAAATGGCTTACAACACTCTAAAATTTCTTCATTACCTGTAGTTTTGGTATATCTCTCTCTAAATTTGATGGCACTTCACTGGATGATCCAACACTTTGAAGGAATGTGGTTAGAGCTTTTAAATATTGTATTGTCACTAGGCTAGATATAACTTACATTGTTAACAAGTTGTGTTAGTTTTTTCAAAGTCCTTCTGATGTACATTGAGGTGTAACCAAAAGGGTTTTGAGGTATTTAAAACACACTATTTCTAATGGTGTCTTCCTCCAAAAATCATAAGTGCTTGATTTGGTATGATTCTGTTATGTAGATTTGGCTAAAAGCTCCTATGATAGAATAAGCATTGGGACTTACTTTTTTTTCTTTAGCATATCTTAATCTTTTGGTGTTCAGGTGTTCATGTAATTAAAAAGTAGTATCTCATTCTAATACAAAGTTAGAGTAACGAGCACTTGTCTTGATAACAATTGGCTCAAATCATTGTTAAATGAAATGAGTCTTTCATGTGTTTAACCACCTACAATATTTTTGTGACAATATTAATATATAACCTTTGGTTAAAAAGTCATTTAGGTATGTCATAACAAAGCATATTGAAATAAACTTTCATTTTATGAGAGAACATAAGACAAAAGAAGAGTTGGATGTGAGATATATGTTCACTCATAATCAAATAGCAAATTCCGTTATTAAGGCTCTACCTAGTAGTCATTTTCTCGTTGTTAAACACAAACTACTTGTTTTACCCAAACTTTTGAGTAAGGTTTGAAGTTTAAGGAAGTGTTATATAGTCTTAGAGGTTGTTATGGCTATTAGGCTGTTACAATCTAATGGTAGAGAGCATGGACACGTGTAACGTTATTACTTAGCTAGTCAAGTATTACTCATGTATATAAAGATGTAATCACTTAATAGAAGATTATAAGATTATTAATCTGAAATACTTTCTAATACTTTTATTGAGGTATTTTACTGCTTTGTAATTTTTGGGTTTGAAATGATTGTTAATTTGTAATTAAACATAAAATATTATAATAATAAATAGTAATCTTTCTTTCTCCCACCCTTCTTAAATGCTAAAATGTCATATTTTTTTAAAAATATTTATATAATTATTTATAATTTTTTTCTTTTTATATTATTTTGTAATAAAAAATATTAATTTTATTTTACGTTTTATAAATTTTACGTTAATATTATTATTTATTTTTTATTCCGCTCAAACAAATACCGTAATTTTCTATTCAATTTAATTACTATTATAATTTTTCAATCTACACACCAAACATGAAATGAATAATCGAAGCTGTTCTTTCTTTAGTAAAACACACATACCAGAACAGAACTGAAGCAGATCGACCACTGACCTCTCTATTTCTCTTTCTTTCGCTGGGTTTGAAGAAGCAGAGCACAACAATGGCTAAGAACATATGGCTGCTTCTTCT
This sequence comes from Hippophae gyantsensis, assembly GCA_030763125.1. Taxonomy (NCBI): domain Eukaryota; kingdom Viridiplantae; phylum Streptophyta; class Magnoliopsida; order Rosales; family Elaeagnaceae; genus Hippophae; species Hippophae gyantsensis. The sequence goes on along the minus strand of CM061038.1, from coordinate 15,959,985 downwards.
TCCGCTTCTTTGCCTCAATGTAGCTGCCGATACTCATAGTGAGTTTCCTTCTTATTTAATTTCTTTCGAGATTTACGCATTTTTAGATGTTATTATCTCCTTTTTCTCAGTTGATGTGGGTTTCAGACTTTGAGTGGAGCAAATGTATGCGTTGTAATTTGTTTTGTAATTATCTTGTTGATTGCTGGATCTGCTTATGACTTACCGTGGTTCCCAGTCAATGTCTCCATAATTTTTCTAAATGAGTTTTAGTAAATACTTGTTTTCAGTGTATTAGAGTAATTTGTTCAACATTCATTGTTGATCTCTTCAATTCAGATCAGAGTCTTTAGCTAGTTGATCTATTTGTTGGCATAAATATCTGATATCATTATTGTTGTTCATAGTCTAATGTTTTTCCATTTGGGGGCAGACGATAATAGGGAAAAAAAGAATGAAACAAAATGGCTACATGTTGTTTTCTGGTTAACATTAATAAAAATTGTAATAGAAAATAATTATGAGTATTCATGTTATTTGTTTAACTGTTAGAAGGTATTTTCATTTAGGCATTTATTATTTATTTTATAATTTATAATTTTTTTTATTTAAAAGTAAAAAAATTATTTCTAATTTTATTTTATTTATAATTTTATCATTTTGATTATACTATTCAAACAAACATAGTAAATAGTAATAAAGTATTATCATTATCATCTTTGAATTTAGTTTCTATTACCATTATTATTTTCATAATATTTTTTATCATTTTCATAATATTTTCATTCTGCAAATTAAAGATGACCTTATTAAGTGTGATATAATCTGTCCTTTTCTTTTCATCATATTTATGAATTATGAAGTTTGAAAATTCATTGGTAGTTGGTTCAAGTTTCAAAAGAAAACACTAATTTGATAGTTTGGGTACCTTTTCAATTGAATCTTCTTCAAGAAAAAGAGTGCAGATGTCTGAGCCCTTCCACGCATAAAGGCGGAGCAAAACCTGTGGTTTCCATTCTTTCATTTGTGGCTGTGCATAGGAATTTCAAGACATAAATTTAAGAATAAATTAACAGTCTATCATCAATGTTATAAACATATCATGTAACTTTATCGAGTGATAAAAATCTACCATCCAACTCATTATTGGTACAAATATACCACCAAACTTCTTCTTAGTGATACAAGTTTACCACTAAACTTGTTTTTGATATAAATCTATCATTGAAAATATAACGTAATTACTGAAAAAATAATGTAATGGTACATTTGTACCATTAATTATAATAGAGTGTAATTTTTATTTTTCCATAAAGTTGGATGGTATATTTGTGATTTTTGTGATAATTTGTTGGTATATTTGTTAGTTTATCTTAAATTTAAACTATGAAGAGATGAGGATGTGGAATTAATTAGAAAAATTAGAGACCAAGGAGAATTGGCTCATTGGTGACTGACTTCTCCATACTGTATGGAGTTCTAGCTTTTTCACATTTTAGCTCCATATAAATTCAAAATTGCTATTTCTAGGGCAATTAAAAATTAAACTTGAGAATTTTACATCTAATACAAAACACTTTGCTTTGGCAATAGCACTACTGTATAACTTTATGTCATGTGATTAACCATTTGTACGTGTATTTTGCTTTTTGGACTCAGCTCACACTCTAAGATTCAAAGGTTTTCTATATTCAACAATATCTTATTGTTCATTTTTCATGATTATTCTATGCCTTTTATCATTGTATTTGATCTCAATGAACGATGCATTTTCTTATAAAATGGATAAAAGTTGCAGCAAAAGTTACTGATAACCCAGCAGACAGATTAGTGGCTGCTCTTAACAGTAACCGAACTGCACACAAGTCATCATCTCTCCGTGACAATCCAGGCCTGGCCTGCATTGCTCTGCAGTATATAAAAGCCTACCAAGGAGATTGTGGTGCAGTAGGAGATAACAAGAAGCCTTCTGACTCTCTATTTGCTGAACAGTTTGCCCCCACCTGTGGTGTTGAGGCATCAACCCTTGGTCCAATTACAGGTCGGTTACTTGGCTGCCAGTCCAAGTACGTTGATCCTTCTCAAGCCTTTTCAGAAATCCTGATGAAAAACCAAAAAAGCTTAGACATACTCTACAGTAAGAATCACACTGAAGTTGGAGCTGCTGTGAGTGGTAGTGATGGTGGAGGTCCCTATTACTGGTGCGTTATGTTTAGCAATGGAAAACCTAACAACACCTTTGTTCTGGAAGGTGGTGTGCCTAAAATAACAAGACCCGGATGCTTTAGTGGTGCTGATGATGACTGCAGTGGTGCCAGTGATTGGTCTCAAAGAAGATGTGTTTGGCCGTTTATCATTGCAGCTTTGTTTGCCGCAGATTATGCTATTGGGTTATGATCAGGTTTTGTCAGTATTTGAACTTTCCCTTTTGTTTTTTGCCTCTTTGTTTTGATTGCATTGATAGGATCGGACTTAATTATTTATTTTTCTGTTTTTATTATGATTTGTTATAGAGGATTAGATGCTTCTCTTTGATTTTGTTTTTTAACATGTAAAACTATAATATTATAATTTACTAGTCATGGAGTGGTGAATTGGATGTTCAATGTTGTATAATGTGAAGCAACACTCTCCATAAATCTTTCTTTGTATCTGCTTTATGTCATTCCTTTATCTTTCTTTGTATATAGTTTGTCATTTCTTTTAAAATGAAGAATTATAGTTTCCATTTTTCCTGGGCAATAAGTATCATTTATTCCCTTAGGTTACAAAAGGTGATTTTTAGTCTTTTTGCTTACGAAAAAAGTGCCACAGACATTTAATATTTTTTGAATATTATTTTATTGTTAAAATTAATAATAAAATATTCACCATAAATATCAATAGTTCTTAAATAGTTTATTTTTCTTATAAAAAATGACTAAATGATACAATTTATAACCTAAAAAGCTAAATATTATCTTTCACAAAAGCAAAAGGATCTTAGGATTGTTTTCCTTTTTTTTTATTTAACATAGTTTCTCATGGATAAAAAGGTCGTGGAGTTAATGCAATTGTTTCTAAATGAGCACATTAATCTGATAATTATTGGATTGAGCACTGAAGATTCTATAATTTCTTCAAATAAGCATTTTACTACCGTATTTTATGAGTTAGAGATTATTAGTCTTGTTATTATGAAAAGTAAACATTTTTAATCGTATAATTTATTAAAATGAGTACTTCTAATCTATCAAAAGTATAAAAAAAATGGGGACCTTAAGTGCCTACCTGTTATAAATAACAGGTTTATAAGTACATAATTCAACAATTAGAGACTAAAGTGCTCAATTTGAGGGCTATAAGTTTAGTAGTTTTGGACCTATAATTTTTTTTCATAAATTATATATATTTTTAAATAAATATTAAAAAATCGAGTATTGATCGGTGTAAAACTATAAGTGCATAGTATCATAGTTTTATAGTAAAGTGATAAGAGTAGTAGCTTCATCAGGGATTGATAACTTACTTTTGACAACTACTAAAATTATATTAATCTTAATTTTATCTAGACAAGTCACTAAGGTTGTTGCAATTAGAATTTAAAATAAAATCAATTTAAAGAAAATACACAAAATAAAAAAAATATATTATTCAAAGATCAATTATTGGGAAGAAAATTTCTAGGAAATCAATTTCACTTAATCCTTAATTATGTTTTACTCATCTAGCTAATTGAATTTAATTCTCTCTGTTTGTTAGCGATCTCCAAAAAACATCCAAAAGCCTCTTTTGACAATCAATTGAAAATATTCTTGTCCATTAATTTACATAAGAGTATGCAATTTAATAAAGTAAGAAAGCATTAAGACCATTGATTTTAAAACTACACAGGTTCATACAAGTCTTTCAATCTCTATATTTATCTATGTTAAAATATTTCAGATTTATCCTATAATTTCCTCTTTCAATAGTAAATCATAAAATTAAAATCATGTAATTAATGACCAATTAATTAGAAGTAATAAACTTAGAATAAATTAGACAAACATGAAGACAAATAATTCAATTTTTTATGAAAAATCAAGCATAATTCAGAATTAAATTACATTACTTTCTTAGAATAAAGAAAAATTAATTAATACTAAAAATTAAATTTAACATAAATGAATTCACTATAATTTTTCTTAGAGGAATTGAAAGAAAAGTGAAACGTAAAAAGAATATGCTTTCACGTTAATCCATTGCGCTCCAATCTTCTTTTGCTTCTTCCTAGATTTTTTCTTTCTGTTCTCGTACTCTCTTCCTTTTTCTTTTTAATTTCCCTTTCTCTACGCCGCCATTCCCTTGTTTCTCTTCTACCAAGTTTTTTTCTTTGTTTTTGTTTTTTTGCCACCTTGATACTCATAACCTTTTTTTGATTTTCAACCACTTTAACCTTTTTTCGATTTTTGCCTTTCACTTTCTTTTCTTTTCACACTTTGATAAAATAAAGCGAACATAGTGTGGATTATTTAATTTGAGCTAATTTGAGCTTTAAATGCCAATTTTCATCAAAGTATTTTCTCAAAATTTAAGGTAAATTCATAGTTTTTCAAGCTTTAAATAGGAATGGTTAATATAGTTAAAAAAACAAATAAAAGTTTATGTAAAATAAGGCTCAAGGGGGTTGACTATGGGAATACACCATGGATGATGGCGTGATAATTAGAACGGTTGGGAAATATTTTTGGTTATGAAAAAAATTTCCTAGATCATTTCTCTAATATTTGGTATCAACTAGGATTTCACCTTAAGGATCCATCAACGGATTCTAGAGCAAAGCAAGATCGAACTTTCTTAACCCATTTAATTCAACTCCTTTTCTTTATAGGCAAAATAAAGTAAAGAAAAACTGACTATGTGCTCAATTATTTTCAAGGACAAATATTTAAATCAAAGTACCCACAAACATTGACTAAGATAATAGCAAATGTCGAATTTTTTTCTCAAAACCATCAATCACAAATTTCATAGTCATAGCGAATTCAATCATACTCAAATGCATGCTTGATAAGAGAATCCAACAACTCAAGACTATAGGAGTTGACACCCCCAAACTTAAACTAAACAATGTCTTCATTGTAACTTAAAAGTGAGATAGATTGAAGAAATGAAAGGAACTTCCTTGGTTTTATGGTATATCCGCATTAGTTTCTAATTTTTAGCTTTTTGTTCCTGCATAATAAACCAGCATCAAAATCCAAATTATTCAAATAGTAATAAAAAATAAATTAAAAGAAATAACAAAAGAAAGTTTTATAGGATACCTCTTATAAGAGCTTATTTTATATTCTACAACCATACCTTTCAATCTTCATCAATTAGGATTTTGAAGAGGAATAAATGCACAAGTCCTCTCCACTTGTTCTCCATAATAGTGCTTTAATCTCTGACCGTTAACTTTGAATATATTGCATACCTTGTCTTTAAAGTCTATTGATCCAAAAGTGGAAACTTTGTCAATTGTATAAGGACCTATCCATCTTGATCTTAACTTACCTAGGAAGAATTTTAGTCGTGAATTGAAAAGAAAAACCTGATGTCCTAGAGCAAACTCACGCCTAAGAATCTGTTTGTCATGCCACTTCTTTGTTCGTTCTTTATAGATTTTTGCATTTTCATAAGCATCATTCCAAAACTCATCCATCTCATTTAACAGGGATATGGTATGCTTTTCCAAACACTAATCGATAAGGAGACATCCTAATAGGTGTTTTAAAAGATGTATGGTATGCCTACAAAGCATTTTCAAGCTTCTTTGTCTATTCCTTTCTATTGGTGTTGACCATCTTTTCAAAGGTATTCTTGATTTTTTTATTTGAAATTTAGCTAGGCCATTAGTTTGAGGATTGCAGGCAAGTGTTATCTTATACTTCACACCATATTTAGAAAGAATTTTGTCAAACAACTTGTTGCAAAAATGGGTCCTTTCATCACTAATAATAGCTCGTGGAGTGCCAAATCTTGTGAATATGTTCTTATGCAAAATTTGAGCACTACCTTTGCATCATTTGTTATTGTAGAAATTGCCTCCACCCACTTTGACACATAATCAACTACTAACAAGATATAAACAGAGCCAAACGAAAGAGGAAAAGGACCCATGAAATCAATTCCTCAAACATCAAATAACTTAACCTCTAAGATATTTTTCAATGGTAGTTTCTGACGCCTTGAAATATTTCCTATACGTTGGCACCAATCACAAGTCTTTACCAAAGTATAACTATCACAAAAAATAGAGGGCCAAAAGAAACTACTTTGAAGTAGCTTAGTTGTTCGTGTTACTCCAAAGTGTCCTCCATATGATGAGGAATGTCAATGATGGAGAATGGATTGCATCTCCTCTTCAAGCATACATCTTCGAATGATTTGATCATGACATATTTGGAAAAGAAAAGGCTCAACCCAAAGATAATATTTCACATCATGCAAAAAACTTCTTACATTGGTGGTAAGTAAGATCTAGTGGAAATATCCTACAAGCTAGGTAGTTTACAATTTAGCATACCATGGAAGCTTGATCTCACATATAAACAACTACTCATAAGGGAATGCTTCCTAGATTACTAAATCTTGTTTTACTTCCTCTTGCTCCAACTGAGAGAAATGGTTAGAAATTAAATTTTCACTTCCTTTCTTATATCGAACTTGAAAATCAAATTCTTGAAGAATAAGGAACCAATGAATTAGTTTAGGCTTAACATCCTTCTTTACAAAAAAATAACGCAATGTTGCATGATCAATGAACACTATCACCTTTGTACCAATGAGGTAGGACCAAAATTTGTCACAAGAAAATACCATAGCAAGCATATCCTTCTCAGTTGTTGTATAATTCAATGTTCGACTTTCATAGTATATAGCCCTAATTAGTTTGTCTCATTTTTGTCCTAACATTGCTCCAATTGCAAAGTCATTGCATCACACATTACTTCAAAAGGTTGAGTCCAATCAAGTACAATCATTACCAATGTTGAAACCAGTTTCTCCTTTATTGCATTGAAGGCATGCAAACAAACATCATCAAAGTCAAATGTAGAATTTGTTTTTCAAGAAGATTACATAAAGGTTTAGAAAGTTTAGAAAAATCCTTTATAAATCTTCTATAAAATCTCGCATGTCCTAAATTGTTTCTGATTCCCTTCACATTCTTTGAAGGTGGTAATTTTTCTATGGTTGCAATTTTAGCTTGATCAACCTCAATTCCTTTAGATGACACTCTATGGCCAAGCACGATCCCTTCTTGAACCATGAAATTATACTTCTCCCAGTTTAAGACAAGATTTTTATCTTCACATCTCTGCAAAATAAGAGCTAGATTATACAAACAATGATCAAAAGATGTACCAAAAACCAAAAAGTCATCCATGAAAATTTCCATTATATCTTCCACAATATCTGAAAAGATAGCCATCATGTAACATTGAAATGTTGTTGGGGCGTTGCACAATCCAAAGGGCATCCTTCTGAAAGAAAATGTTCCATAGGGGCATGTGAATGTAGCTTCTTCTAATCTTTGGGGGCTATGGAAATATGGTTATACCCTGAATAACCATGTAAGAAGTAATAATAAGGTTATCTAGCCAATCGATCTAACATTTGATTAATGAATGGAAGTGAAAAATGATCCTTCCTTGTTGCTTTGTTCAACTTGTGGTAATCTATATACACATGCCAACCTGTGGTTGTTTTGTAGGAATAAGCTCATTATTGTCATTTTTCACCACCGTCATTCCACCCCTTTTTGGTACAACATGCACTGGACTTACCCATGAGTTGTCTGAAATAGCAGAAATAATTCTAGCATTGAAGAGCTTCAAAATTTTAGCTCTCACAACTTCCTTCATTGTTGGATTTAATCTTCTTTGAGGATTAATTAATAGTTTGTAAAGCTCCTCTATTAGAATCTTATGCATGCAAAAATGGATGGACTTATACCTTTTATGTCAAAGATAGTCCATCCCAAGGTTGTTCTATGCTCCCTTAACACACGTAGTAACTTTTCCTCTTCTTTCGGTATAAGTGATGTTGCAAAAATCATTGAAAATGTGTAACTATCACCTGAGAATGCATAGAAAAGATGCTCAAGAAATTGTTTCAACTTTGGTGTAGTAGTTTGCTGCACTTTTCCTATAGAGATTATAGAATCCGTATTTGCTACCATTGGCTTGAGCCTCTCCACTTCTTTCCTAAATGATGTAACCTACTACAATGCTTCCAAGGAAAATACATAGTGGAGAAATTCTTCACTAACAAAAGGTAAATAAAATTCACAAATAGTAGAGTTATTAAAATCATGAGCATGAGATGAAGTGGTGATACATCGTTCTACTTCACATTGTTCAATTATATCTATCCGAAAGCAAGTTCTTGGATCTTCTGGAAATCTCATAGCTTCATAGATGTTGATTGTAACCTCTTCCTTGTTCACTCTCAATGTTAACTCACCATTTTGAACATCCGTGAAAGCCCTTCTTGTAACTAAGAATGGTTAGCCAAGAGTTAGTGGGACATCTTGGTCTTCATCCATATCTAACACCACAAAATCAATAGGAAAAATAAATTTATCCACCTTTACCAATACATCTTCTATGATTCGACGTGGATATTTGGTGGATCGATATGCTAGTTGCAAAGAAATGGTTGTTTGTTTCATCTCTATAATTCCCAATTCCTATAAACAAATAGTGGCATAAGATTAATACTAGCACCAAGATCACATAAAACTTTATCAAAAAATGAATTTCTTTTGAAGAATGACACTATATTCTTCAGAAAGTTTCACTGTTTTGAACTCTTCCAACCTTCTCTTCTTGGAAATGATGTCCTTTAGGAATTTGACATAATTTGGCATTTGTTCCAAGGCATATGCAAAAGGAATATTTATGTGAATTTTCTTAAAAATATACCAAAACTTAGAAATTGCTTTTGTAATTTTATTTTTGAAAGCGTTGAGGATAAGGAAATGGAGTAGAGAGAATAAGAGGATTGTTAGGAAATGAAATTGATAGAGACATGTGAGTCTCTCTTAGTGTATCATTAATAATCTCCTCTTCTTCTACTTTATTATTACTTTGGCCATTACTTGGAGCTATATGGGTGGACTTAGTTTCCTTTGATGGTAACCTCTCAATTTTTCTTCCACTTATAAGTATAATGAACGTGAATTGTTCCGTTGGATTCACTTTTGTATTGCTAGGGAAAAGTTCCTCTTTATTGAGTATTGATAGTCGTGACTAGTTGCCCAATTTGTACTTCAAGATTTTTCACAGTGGCTCCCATATTGCTACAATGAGTTTCAATGTTATCCAACTGTGAATCACTCTTTTTAAACCTTGCTTTGGTCTTCTCAACAAAGGAAATCATGGCATCCTTAAGTGACATCTTCTTCTCGCTTAGTTGACTATCAAACCCTAGAGGAGGTTGCAACACATTCTTTGTGTTTCCATAAGAAACGTTTTCATGATTTTGAAGCCCTAGATGGTAGTAATTTTACATCTACTCTTCACAAGTCAATACTCTCAATTCATTGAATCCTATGGGTTCAAGTACTTATACTAATGTGTATGCAAATAGAATTTATGTTTAGAAATAAACTAATAAGTTTGCATACTTATAAAATAAGAAAGGCTCAAAAATAGTGCATAACTTTGATCTCATGAAAGAAATCGAATGTATAAATTATAAAGATATCATACATATTATTTTCATGCATCAATCAAACTTATTAAGCAAAAGTTTCAAGATATATGCCTTTTAGAAATGTAGGAAAAATAAAAACAATGACTTCTAGGGGAATTATTTCCTATATTTATTTTCTATTAACCAACTTTCACAATTGTTTAAGGCTAAAAGGTCATAGTGTGTAGATTATACTATATATTCTTTATCTTTTTTTTAAGAAATTGTTCAACATATTTTTTTAGAGAGTGGACCATGTATAAATTGTACATTTTTGTAGGATTTTGATGAGTGGTTAATTTTGTGACTTTTCTATTTGATTTTGGTTTAAGTAACCCCATATATGTCTCTTTTTGATAAAAGTCATGCATGAATGGGATATAGGCATATACTATTAATTTCTACTTAAATTATTTAATCTAAGCAAATTAACAATAAATATACGACACTCTATTAAGATGAGAAAATTCATACATTAAATACTAATACTTATAGAGATCATTTAAAATTTTGAAGAAATAGAATAAGTGTTTTGAGTAGAAAGAAAATATTTCACTCAAAATAAAGGAAATTAAGACTCAAATAATATCTCACACTTATAGTCTCTACTATTTAATTCCTAAACAATGATTTTGAGTTTATTATAATTGTTACACTTTATCATGAAATACTACTTACGACAAAAACTAACTAATTACCATATATTCCATCATGTTCATCATTAAAGTCCACATAGATAGATCATTGTGAACTTCTAACATCTCAACAAATATTTTTAGTTTTAACAATTCTAAAATTATTCACATGTAATTAAACTAAAATAAACAAAATAAATTAAATAAATAAAACAAATAAAAAGAATTACCTAAAATGATGGGTTGCTTCATATCCAACGCTTAGTTTAACTTCTTAGTAAGATATAACTTGGAGGATTTCATTTTAAGTAAACTTAATGTTCTCACATCATTGAGTCAATCAAACCTACAAGTAGGACAAATTTGTCTACCTATACTTTTTAAGTCATACCCTATAGATTTTTAAATTTTATATACTTAAAACTAGGGATATGATTGTGGGTTTTAGATAACCCACTTATAGGTGCAAGTCAAATAACTAAGGCATCAAAACACATTTTTACCTAAATTTAACAAAACAACTATCTCCTTTTATCACAAATTGTGATTAAAAACTTTCAAATTTTAGAGATAACTTTATAATTGTTTTTAAAACTAATCTAACACTAAGTATTAAAATAAATATTAAACCATAAAAAATAAAAATTAAGTAAAAGAAACAAACAAAAGAAAATAATAAAAAGAAAAATAAAGTTAGTAAAATAAAGAAAAGAAGAGATAAATAAATAAATAAAATAATTATTTAGATTTTACAATATATATAATACAAACAACTTTTATACAAATTGTGATACATATAATTATGCATACTTAAACTATACATATTTATAATACACTTTATCTAATATATAATTTAAACATATTTTTATACAAATAAATTTATATGATTAAATTGTATATAATATAATACACTATATTTAATATATAATACAAACACATTTTTATACATGTTATATCGTATGATATTTACAATAGTTAAGTTAATTTCTAAGTTAAATAACATAAAAAATAGTGTGACAAAGGCTCTTTAAAAACCATCATCCTAGATAGAGCAACGTTTTTAGGAAAGACTACTAGCACAAAAATTTCCAAGAACTAATCAACTAAAAAAAACTCTCTTAGATTTTTACTATTCATACTATTACACAATCACTTTTTTTTAAAAAAATTATAAAAGAAAATAATTAAATAAATTAAAGTTAAAAAAACTAAAATTTTATTTTATTTCTTTTTCTAAAGAAAACATTTTTAAAAAATATTTTTTTATTTAAATTTAAAATTTAAAATTTTGATTTACTATTCACAGAACACTATTAGGAACAGTATTTTTGATTTTTTTTTAAATTTTAATTATTAATTATTAATTTTAAATTTCAAATTTTAAATTTAAATATCAAATTTTAATTTTTGATTTACTATTCATGGAATAGTATCCGAAATAGTATTTAAATTAAAAATTTTTTATTTACTGTTCACGTAATAGTAACGAGAACAATAACTCTTGATTTTTATTTTTTTTAGATTTTTTTAAAGTTTAAAATAAAAAAAATCATAATTATTTATAACACAAAAAGTTTTCAAAATTTTGATAAATAATTTAAAAAGTTATTCCCTCAATCGCAATGACGCCAAAAAATTGATGAGAAAAATTGGCATCAAGTTAGCAATATCGATTTTGAAGATACTTTGGTTTTATATTTGTAAAACTCTTGTAAGTGCATGAATCATTGGTTTTATATTATTCAAACTCTTAAAAACAAAATTAAATCTTAAACTTCATGTTATAATATTTTGATTTTTTGTATTTCCTAACCTAATAATAAATATAAATATAGATTCAATAAACAATTATGTAAATTTTTATCATTAATAATAATAGAATATTTATAGATATAATAATTAAGTTAATTATATTTGCTCATATTGTTTAGGTTATTAAATATATAAATTGATATTTATTAATTCTTTATATATATATAAATACCACATTTGATGGGGTTAGATATTCCTTGTTAATTAAATTAAATTTTTTTTTAAAAGATTGAAAATAAACTATTTAAATACCCCATTGGGTGGGGTTCTATTATCTTCTCAAATGAACTCTATATAGTTCATTTACTGCTTATGTATTGTCTTCCTATTGTGGAATCTTCTTGTATCCTAATATGTATATCATCTGGTAGATTACAAAATAATATTTTAATATTTCTAATCATTTTATGATTTAATAATATTCTACAAATTGATGGGTTTGTTTATTGTACTAACTCATTCATCTAATGTCTTCTTTCTATCTCTTATACAATCTAAGTTTAGATAGTCAGTTTTATTATTGTTTTGGTGAAGTTTGAATTTTGATGGTATAGATCCTCTAGTATTACAGTATAATCCTTCTTATATTTTTGATTGTTGTCTTTTTTTATATGAAGGATTACGTTCATTTGAACTTTGCATACTCCTTTCATTTTTGCAATGATCAAAAGTTTTTTTTTAAATTATAAGGATATTACTATAATAATTTTAAAATTTTTTTGTTCATGATACAAGGAAAAATGATTTTAGATACATTTGTTAACTGTAACTAAAACCTTTTAAGTACAATTATTTTCACGAATACAATCGTACATGTTGATATTGACCATAAAAATCTCATTTTTAGGTATGGTTGTTAATCATACCTAAAATATTTTAAATATAATTGACAACCATATCTAAAAAATTTCAAATTATACTCGTAGACATTAAAGTATACTTAACAACTGTAACTAAAATGTTTTAGGCATAGTTGACAACTATACTTAATTAAAATTTTTGCAACTATACCTATAAACCTTTGAAATGTTTTAGGTACAATTGACATTTTTTCAATGAAAAATTTAGGTATGATTAACACTTGTACCCAAATTTTTTGTAAATTATTCTCTGAGTATATCAAATACCATAAATATTTACATTTCAAACACATAATTAATTTCACCTTAATTAATTACAAACACTAGTTAATTTAATAATTAATAAAAATCAAAATATGAAATGTTTCATATATATATATATATATACAAAAATTAATAATTATATATTAAAATATAGCTACTTAATTATAAAAATTACATGAAGTAATGTTTTAATATTACGTAAAATATATTTAATAATTTGATTAATTAACTCGAAGGACCAATGCTATCAAGAATAAATTAATATGTTTCTCTTCGACAAATATTAAGCTCTTTTTTCGGGTATGTTGTCTTTTCTACGAACTATAAAAAAAATTAATAATAATTAGAATGAATTAATCTAAAAAAAAACTAACATATTATAGCACAAATCAAAAAGATTATGACAAAGGATTTCATAACTTACTATTAATTGGCGAGATTTTTTTGGCTGGCATATAATATCCTTCACGTATCTCATCACAGAAAACCACACTCAATGCTATGATTTTGAATAGTGCCTATATAAATATATTCAACAAAACATATATATTAATTAAATAATTATTATAAAAATTAGAATACTAATTAATTAACTTTCATAGGTTGAAAAGTACATAATGGCTTGAAAAAATGGGAGATGTCTAAGTACCATCTACAATATTAAGATGTAAATACAATAAATCTTTACAATCAATCATTTCTAAAGGGAACAAACATTATATATGTTCACATTAATGAAGTGATAAATTTATCCAATGACTAAGCATTGAATTCTTTATGGTGAACTTTCAAGTAAGTCAAATCACTCAATAACATCATTGTAAGGGTGTATAATCCCAAGCAAAGAATGATTTGTACAAAAATAAGCAATAATATCATCATCAAAATAATTACATTATGTTGATATCTAACATTATCATTTAATACTTACTCTAGTCAACAAGGTACAAGAACTCGTCCATTCTCTTTTATCACTCTCATACGTTCAACAAGAGAATTGATTTAATTGTCAAGAACAGGACTTCATTGATTTGAAATCATTTCAAGATGTTCAAAGTCATATAATTTTTGATTTCTTACATTTCTTGTCAAGTGATCAAATAAAATTTTGTATTAATTCGTTAAAATAATAACTTCACTTTTAATATTAGAACTTATAAAACAAGTTATATATTGAAATAAGTATTATCTCTCGTATCAAGCAATAATTGTTGCTTGAAGTCAAGAAATGGTCAACGTACTCTCTTTACATGTAATAGTTTCTCAATACCCAATGCATCTATTGCAAAGATTTATATGATTCATTGGCCATCGTATCATGGATTCTTTAAATAATTAGATAACAATAATAAGAGGAGGGCACATGTTTAGATCTCAAAACATAATTTTGTCCTACACATTAGAAACTCTTGTCCTAGAAATCAATATTAAGAGTAATTATTATTATTATTTTAATGCTTATGGATTGGGGATACAGGCCCTTATGATTTGCTCACCTGCCCAAAATTACTCCAAAAAGGGCAAAAATCATTTGGAAAAGACATGTTATCACATATAATTTAGACTACAACTAAGCCTAGAGAATAATTGCTAAAAGGACATATCAGACATTAGTCCTGTAATTGTTATTCCTGTCTCCTATCTTTGGAACCCATGCCTAAATTTTTCAAGATCACATGATCAAAGTTAGGTGAAAAAGTCTCAACGGATTTGTAACAAGACCAACGTTTACCAAGCTACAAGATCAAATTATTGTTGAACAAAACTTTGTGAATTTGAGTTCATAATATAGATCATATATGGAAAGTAACATTTTTGCTACAGCTAAAATAATAAAGACTTGCATGAGATAATTTATTTACAGGAACAAAATTATACTTGCATGTATGCTCATTTAAAAAGACTTTTTACAATATAAATAATCGTAAAGGGATTTTATATATGGTTATAAGATAATAATAATAATAATAATAATAATAATAATAATAATAATAATAATAATAATAATAATAATAATAATAATAATAATAATAAAAATAATAATAATAATAATAATAATTATTATTATTATTATTATTATGTTAGACTCAATTGAATTTCAAATTGTGTTAGACCTAAAATTTATATTAAATAGAGGTAAGTTCTACCGTAAAAATTAAGACACATAGAGATATTTGAGGTAAACAACCAAGGAAAGCAAAGCTCGGCCATAGGTGATAGGTGCAAGATACATCTGAAATGTCTCTTACACACAACTAGTGGTTATCTAGGTTTCAAAACTTGGGATTACATATGAAAATGACTAACTCACACAATTGGAAGAGGATATGGCCATTTTCGGTTTCGGGCAAGCACTTCAGATTCATTTGGTGGTAGTTTTGGGGGTGAGAGTTTGTGTTATGTTATACTGTGTAATATGAAATTAGACGTAGGTTTAATTTAAATGTGCCTAACATACTTTTAGGTACAATTAACAATTGTATATAAAAGTCAGGCTTTAGTTACAATTAAAAATTATACCTAAGAGTCAAGCTTTAGGTACAACGAGTATACCTAAAAATAACAAATTTAAAAATGGCTCTCAACTATACTTAAAAGTCTTTAGGTATAGTTATTATAAATCCTATTGTAATTTAGGTCTATGTATTGGTTTTTTATGTGCAAAACACAGAGTCTATTTATTTTACTCAGTGTTTCTATCTTCTTTTGTGTAAGTTTGGTTACTGTGGATTAGTAATGCATACACACACATAGTTAGATACATTATGTATGCATGTATATTTACACACACCATGAGTTTAGTTTTTGTATTGTGCATGCTAGGTTGAATGTTGTATTTTTTAATGAATGAGCGTGTGAGTTACGTTATAACTCGTGTTTTGTTTCATTTCAACTACATGTATTTATGAAAACTACTCTACAATTTTGGAAAAAAATGGAAGTTTTTACCCATAAGGATCCCGACATGGGCCTTACTTGATCCCTGGTGAATTGGTTAGTGAGGACCCTTGGTGAGACCTTGATAAGGTTGGTTGTGTGCTTGGGTAACTTCTATAAATACCTTCCCTCTTCTAATTTCTTTTCCAAAAAATATGTAGTAGAGTTATGTCAAATTGAAATCTCATTTTTCTATTTCCAGATCACTATTACCTTGAGTGTTGTTAGGTATTATTGATTCATGATTGTATAGGAAAAAATGTGACCTTGAGTGGTGAGTACACGAGACAGTGTTTGCAAGTGAATTATGTAAGGAACCTGTGTGGTTGTGAGCCATGTGTTGGTTGATAGTTACCGTCGTGCAACTTTTTCTTATGTGAGGAGCATGTATGGCTGTGAGCCATGTGTTAACTGATAGTTGTCTTTATGCAACTTTTTATATGTGAAAACAGGTACATGAGAGTAGATTGAGCTAAACTATTTGAGTTCTCATATATTTGGTTGTGTGCAATGCGTGAATTGATTGTGTGTCCCATGTATAGAATTTGTGGTTTATAGCTTAATTGTGTGTCCCATAAAGATTATTGGGTGTTCATGTTCGAGGATGGTTATGTTGATTATTCACATTACTCATGTTTATACCATATAAGGTAGGGTTGGCTTTAGAGGAGAGCCGAGTTAGTATGTCAAACCAGTTTAGTGCAGAGGTAGCAAGTGAAGGTAGTAATACGTAGTTCGAATAATGATCCTAATTGATAGAGGTAATGAGGGTTTTAATTATTTTATTGCTTAGTGGGTTTGTTTGCTACTAAGAGATTGACATAATCAATTCGATGATGTTATCACAGAGGTAAGGGTTCTATGTGGGTTTATGTCATCATATATGGTGTTATACATGCTCTAATATTTGGTCAATATAATCTGAGTTTCTATTGTGTAAGTGCAAACATACTAGATCTAGACTTCGATTATAAAACTTATTTATTTTGTGTAGTTATATGCCTTTTCCCTTTACTTATAGCATGCCTATATCTTTCTGTTTATTACTTTTTCTATATTAAATTAATTTACTTGCTTCCAATATAATTTATATTGCTTATGTCTTTTATTTGCATGTGAGTTAGATATGAGTCTCTAAGGAGTCTATATCTCCTTATCTTGGCTGTGTATAGGATGTTGGACTCTTTAATCGGTTCACTACGTTTTGTTTGATTGCATGCTATGAGAGTATAATAATCATTTATTAAATATGTTCCCACATATGAAGTCTTGAAGTGATTGGAAATCCTTTGTTCATTTAATATGTATTCTTGTCTCATATGATGTTTGTTGTTTGCTATGCTTATACTTGTTGCTAGTCTGGACAGGAGCATGTGAGGCACACCATCAGTAGTATGTTTATCATAGTTTATTCTTTCTTACTACTTGTGTTTGTTGTCTGTTGAATTGAGCATGTTATCTTGTACTTCTCCTGTATTATTAGTTTAATTCATGTTTGTGAAGCCTCCTTCAACAAATTGGTGTAGAGCTCATAAAAAAATTTCATGGGTTGACATTTTCATCCCTCATCTAGGTCCCAAGTACCTATTTGAGTTGGAAGAACATTGATCTTCGTAGAATTTTTCCTACATATGGAATTTTGAATTGGAATCAGAGCGAATCACCCCTATTTAGGCTTAATCACCTGAGTGCTTAATCCTATAGCTTTATCTATACATACATATACCTTGTATGTTTGTACCCATTATCTTCAGTAGAGAGGGATTTTGTTGTTTTCATGTTCCCTACTTCCTTGTCTTGAAAAGTTTTTTAATGGTCAAATTTGTTGCTATGCTTAGTTGTTTGAGCCTTTACTAATATTTTCCTATGCTAATTGCTTTGACATACTCTTTATGTGTGTTTTCCTTGCTTACTACTTGCTTCTTTTTTGTGGCTATTTATATGAGCATCATGTTGCATGTTTTCATCATGGAGTGTCAAAGTATTAGGATTTTTCCTTCTACATTTTTGTCATTCATATGCCATGTCATATAGAATGAATCTCCTCTATTTTTCTAGGCTCCTCTTTCCTATACCTTGCATATTGAGTGTTGGCTATTTTTTATCTCATGTTCTCTAAAGTTCTTCTTTTGCCTCTTCTTCCTTATCCTATGCTTTATATGTCTTTTGGGAGGAAACTTAGGTGTTGTTACATTCTTAAATGTATGACTATTTCTTTATACTATGCTTATTTGGGTTTGCCTTGTACATCTATATGTCAAATAGATTATCTACTTGTCTTGAAGACTCTTGACTTATATGTATTGATGTGACTAGACTAAGTTTTTTTAGTTGGTGTTCTTGATGGTTGGGTTTCTTACCCTATCTAAGCATGTGTCTTGTTTCTGTGTTGGAACCTAAGCATTTCTCACATGCTTAGATGTTTTAGTCTCTATTGGGGGTGTTGCTTGTGTTGCTCACTAGTTAGTTAGTTTATCTCTTTCTCTTGACTAGCAATGATGTGTGTGTGTTGTCGATGATCTTTTTTGAAGCAATTGTGTGTAATTTATTTCCATTTCTTTCTCTGAAGGAAACTTTGCTAGGATTGTGTTGATGATTTTTATTGAGGCACATCCTTGTCTTTTTGGCCAATGATCTCCTTCTAGGCCATCTTTGTCATCTCACTTGTTTATCATTGTTGTACTTCATGAGATTGATGGTTTTGCTCTCTACTAACTTGTTTCTCTTGTGGGAGCTTTTCTTAACTTCTTTAGTATGATTTCCTACGTATGTATTGTTTGTTTTCCACTATGTATAGATGCTTTTGTTTTCAGGGAGTTTTGAGAGTGTAGGATGCATAAACATCTTTACTGTCTGACTTGCATACATTTAGGGGGAGAGGTTTATGTCAATTGCATGGTATTAGGTGGAGTGCTATGTTTTTTAGCCTCCTTGGTATTTGTCCTTTATGAATTTATGGTATGATGTAGATTCTTATGATGCTTCCTTCTTCTTGACACCACTTTGTATGAACCATGCATAAATAGGACTATTAGTATGACTCATCATATGCATTGTATGAAATCTCTTGTTCATATGTCATCCTATACGTTTACTTGCTTCCCTATTATAATGAGTTATTATATGTTTCTTGCATGTAATTGATAGCCTAGTATTTGTTGTTGGAAATGCACAACATATGCTTTCTTTGGAAGACTGGGATGTCTTTTCATATGTGTGTGCATAGTATGGGGTGAGGTTAGGGAAAGATAGTCAAGTCACTAGGAGTGTGTCAACTAGAAATATAGTTGGACTTCTAGTCAACTTCTTCTTAAGGATTCACTGACACATTTATGTGGCATTGATGTTTGGGGGAAGATAGTTGAGCCACTAGGAGTTGTCAACTTGGAAGATAGTGAGACTCTTAATTGAGCCACTAAGAGTGTGTTAACTAGAAAGATAGTTGAATTTCTAATCAGATTTTTCTTACAAATTTACTAGTCTATTTATGTGGCATTCGTATTTGATAGCCCATCTTGTTGATGTTTTGTAAGAACATTATGAAGACCCTTATACCTTCCCATAACACGTACAGACGTGGGGCTCAGTGCTATGTATTATATTAGGGAGATGTTTTCTGTCTACACTTTTCTTTCTGTGTATCCAATTTGGCATATGTTGTATGCTTTTACCTTGGTGTTTCCTTAGTGTTGTTCTTTGTCTATTTTATGTGATTACATGCATTACTTCTAATTATGTTTGCTATATTATTCTTTATTTTGTTGCATAAGTGTTAGGGTTAATACAATTCTTCTTGATCTCTTTCCTTTATATAGGGGTGTGGTATGTTGCCTACTGTGTGTGTGCTTTGTTTGAATTTCCATGTCAAAAAGGGGAAATGTGTGAACAACTTGTTTTTACTTATACATTGTGTTTGTTTGTAAACATCTTATTTGCTGCATGGGATAGTGCATGTAGTTTGCATTGCATTATGCTTAACTAATATGCATAGACTTAGAGGAGTGTTGCATATGTTTAAGGGGAGTTTGCATATTGGTATTGTATGTATATTATGTTCGTTTGTCCTATATGTTGACTATGCTTAGCTTACCGGTGTGTACACATATACAGGTAACATAATAGCATTTGAATATACTACATGTTATTTCTTCATGATAGGTTCACCAGTAATGTGTTTATTTAATATGTGTAGGTTACAAATGTAGATAAAGGTCATCATGCTTCAGACTTGATGTGTACAAATGTGTTGAGACCCTTGTGTCTTAGTTGGATCAAGGAAGATTGATCAATGTGTTGATGAATTGATAAAAGAAGAGGGATGAAGAATATTAGATGGATGCGTTAGGTGTGCCTCGATGTTATATCCATAGGAACAAACATCTTTAGGTCATCTTCATGATCATGTCATGTTCGATGTATGTATATACTTAGTTAGGTAGTATTTTGTCATGAAAAGACCAAATGGGAGAATGTAAGTGATGAGTGCCCAAAAAGCACTAAAATAACCATGATTTTATGTACATTAATTGATTAAAAATACATATATTTATATGTTTTATCATATATTTATATAAATTTGTCTTTTTCGGAATCACGGGTATTTTTATTGTTTTTCGTGTATTTTTGGCTTAAAAACGCACTTAAAGACCTCAAAGAGGAATACTTGAAGCAATACATCACAAATATATTAATAAATAAGTGGGAAAAGGTCAACAAACATGGAAAAATTGGACAAAATGGGTCGAAAAAGGTCAAAAATGTCAAAAAGATGGAAATCGCGCCCTGCCGCGCCTACAAGCGGCCTTTACTTACAGCCACGTATCATGTCTCGTGCTTCTCCGCTGGCCCATCGCCACGTAGCATACTGTTCCATGGCCAATGAAGCGGCACTTGCCATCGTGGCCATTGACGCCACCTGCTGGCGCCAGTACACTACGCACGCCCGGCCGATTACATTTCATTTTTCACGTGCGGTACCGCCCACGTGACGTCATCGCGGACGTCATCAATGACCTCAAGATTTGCACACGCCGTTTTCACATTTTTTTAACATTTTTTCACTCATTTTTTCTCTCCATCCTCACCTATAAATACCTTCCCTTCACTTCAAAACACACCTCAAAACCACACTTTTCTCTTCTTTCTTTCTCTCTTTTCTTAGATTTTTAGGTTTTTTTAGTTTTTCTTAGTTTTTAGTTAATTTCTCTTAGTTTTAGAGTTCTTCCCTTTTTGGGAAGAACTAGTTATGTTTTTTGTAATATATTAGCTTTTTGATTCAATAAATGAGAGTGCAAATTCCGCTTGGAGGTTTTCCAAGAACGGGAATAGCATCGAAGTTACGTAAGGATTTTATTTTCTTTCTGATTATTTTTTATGCTTTATTCTTACATGTTATATTTAATTTTATGCAGTGATTAAATTTAACCGTTGGTCAAGCTTAGTAAACATGATGTAATAATAACGTTGTTATGCGATAAATATTAAATAGGTAAAAATCTCTAAAATGAATTGATTTTGTTTTTATTCAAGATTTTATATTAAGAATGTTAGAGAGAAATATATTATTTTTCATTACAAACTTAAACCCGAAAAATTAGATTTTAAGGTTTAGTTATCCATTCGATTTAGAGTAGTGCTCTTTTATTTTGATGGTACAACGCATTAGTTAGAGTGAAGCTCTATTTCAAAAGTTTTTATAAGAATTATTATCTGAAAATGTATTGACAACATGTTTTGTTAGTGGTTTTAAAACTTGAAAGTTAGTACTCGGATAATTAAATTCTTAGGTTTAATTTGGACACCTTGAATAAAGTTTAAAAGTCTAACCACAACCAAAGGTGGCATTTAAATGGTTCATTTTCAATCTCTTAGAAAAGAATTAATTTAATTAACCAAATTAGTTATCAACCCCACCCATACAGGTGTTAATTGATTTGTTTAGTTAACAAAGAATATCTAACCCATGAAAATTGGTATTCATATAAAAAGAGAGAATCAATAAATATCAATTCATATCTTTAATAACCTAATTAATATGAAGCATAATTAACTTAATTATTATATCCATAAATACTCCACCATTATAAATGATAAAATTTGCATAAATGTTTATTGAATCTATGTTTATTTTTATGTAAGTAGATTAAAAACACAAAATACCAAAATATCGTGACGGAGGATGTTTAGGATTTAATTTCGCTTTTAAAAGTTTGAATAATAAATTAAAAACCACATACATTCCTTCCTTAGATCGACCTTGGGAGTATACTTATCATTTTCTCTTACGAAATGATTTGGTGCACTTCTTGAGTTTTATAAATAGATAAAACCAAAGTAATGCAAGTGAGGATCAGCGGCTTGTCGGTTACTGATCAGATTTTAGCCATGATTCTTGAAGGAATGCGTTTTTAAATTATTTATCAAAATTTTAAAAACTTTTTGTGTGTAAATAATTGTGATTTTTTTATTAAAAAATTAAAAAAAATAAAAATTTTGTTGTTTGTGAAAAGTAAAAAAATTCAAATTTCAATTTTAGAATAAATAAAAAAAAAATATAGCATGAATAATAAAATAATTTTGCATTTTGAAATTTGGAAGTAAAAAAAAAGTAAATAAATTTTAAATTAAATTAATAAATAAGGAAGAATAAAAAAAATAAAAAAAATGAAAAAAATAAAAAAGTAATAAAAAATAAAAAATAATAAAAAATAATAAAAAATAATAGAAAATAATAATAAAAAATCAAAAAATCAAAAAAATCAAAAAAATCAAAAAAAAAATCAAAAACTTTATTTTCAATTTTTTTTATTTTTATTTTTATTTTATTTTTGTTGTTTTTTCTTTTTCTTTTTTCTTTTACCTTTTTCAATTATTTTTTTTCAATTTATTTTTATTTTATTTTTTTGGCTTAATTTTTATTTTTTTTATTTTTTTTATTTTTTTTATTTTTTTCGCCATTTTTTTATTTTTTATTTTTTTTTTTTTATTTTTTTTATTTTTTTTTATTTTTTTTATTTTTTTTATTAATAAAAAAATAAAAAAATAAAAAAATAAAAAAAAGATCAAAAAATTTATTTTCAATTTTTTTTTATTTTATTTTTGTTGCTTTTTTGTTTACTTTTTTTTTCTTTTAGCTTTTGCAGTTATTTTTTTCATTTTTTTTTATTTTATTATTATTATTTTTTTTTGGCTTAATTTTTATTTTTTCTCTTTTTCTCTTTTTATTATATTTTTTTTTTTTCAAATTTTTTTTTTAACTACTTTTTTTTAATTTTCGTTTAAGGTAATTAACTTAGGTTTTTAGTAACTTAATTTACTAACTTATATTAATTTAATTTACTAACTTAATTAACTTAGATTTTCATTAACTTAATTAACTTAATTTTAATAGCATGAAAAGTAAAGATCTAAGGAGTTTCGTACAGGAAGACTAGTTCTTGGAAGCACAAGGCATATTAGTCTTTTCGCAGGAGCGTTGCTGTCTGGTGAGGATGGTTTTTAGAGGCGCTGTCTTTGACCATTCTTTCCTGCAGAACCTTCTTGGTTAATACTAATTATGTTATTTTAACTTAAAAAAAAAAAAAAAAGTGCAAACTATCTCCAAAATTTTAAAGCTTTAATTACAATCTAAGAGTTAGTTGTTTTGTTTGATCTAGGTACAATTGTGTTTTGATGCCTTTAATTATTTGATTTGTACTGCATGGATTATCTAAAACTCACAAGCATGTCCCTAGTTTTAAGTACGTAGAAAAATTTAAAAATCCATGGGCCATGGTGAAAAAGTATAGGTTGACAACCTTCTTACTTGTAGGTTTGATTGACTCGTTGATGAGGACATTGAGTTTACTTAAAATGAAATCCCCAAGTTACGCCTTGCTAAGGCACGTTAAACTAATATTATTTGGATGAGGCAACCCATCATTTTAGGTAATTTTATTTTGTTTTATTTGTTTAATTTTATTGTTTATTTTAGTTTAATTATATGTGAATAATTTTTAAATTGTTAAAACTAAAAATATTTTGTTGATTGTTCAAGTTCACAAAGAATCATATTATACACTTTCATGATGAATATGATGAATGCACTGCATTTCTCATTACTACTTACACATTCTCAAGAAATAGGTAATCTTTCTTCTCTTTCTCTTTATCTTTAATTTCTGATTATTACATTGAGGACAATGTAAGTTCTAGGTGAGTGGTGAAAAAGTTACCATGCTTAATTAGAAAAGAAAAAAAAAAGATTTAACAATTTAAAAATTAAAAAAAAAAACAATTATTAATTTTTCTTTTTTATGTTCACATCTTCATTTTTTGTGTTTGGTTTTTTTTTTTGTGTGATTTAGTAATTTTTGGAATTAAACAAAAAAAAAAAAAAAAGTTCTCACAAAAATTTATCATTTCTTTAAATCAAATTTAAGTAAATAGTTAAGTCTTTTATCATAGATTAATTTTTGAAAACATATCATGAAATATTATGTAATTGTTTTTGATAATTAGTTAATTTTTGTCATAACTAGTATTTCTTGATAAGATGTAGAAATTATATTAAACCCAAAATCGGTGTTTATGAATTTGTTTTAGTGGAGACTACCTTTGTGAGATATAATTTGAGCCTAATTTCCTTTATTCAGAGTGAAATATATATTTTTCTATTCCAAACGCATTTTTTATTTCTTAAAATTCTTAGATAATCTGTATAAGCATTAATATTAAATGTATTAATTTTTTCTCATCTTAATAGAGTGTCTTATATTTTTTATTATTATTTTTGCTTAGATTAAATGATTTGAGTAGAAATTGATAGTATATACTTTTATCTCATTCAGGTACGAAATTGTTACAAAAAAAAAAAAAAAAAAAGACATATGGGGTTACCTAAACCAAGATCAAACAGAAAAGCCACAAAATTAACCAGCTCACCAAAATCCAAAAAAAAAAATGTACAATGTATACATGGGTTGACTCTAAAATATACATATATTGAAAAAAAAAATTAGAGAGATAAAAAAAAATATAGTATCATCTTCATACTATGACCCACATTCCCTACAAAGTTGTGAGTACAGGCTAATTACAAAAAAAAAAAGAGATATAGGAAATAATTCCCTAAAAAGTCATTGCAATTTCTTCATTTATAAAAAGCATATATCTTGAAATTCTTTCTTAATGAGTTTGATTTATGCATGAAAATAATTTTTATATATGACATCTTTATAATTTATACATTCGATTCCTTTCATGAGATCAATATCAAAATAACACTTTGAGCCTTTATTCTTTATACATATGCGAACATATTAGTTCATTTCTATACATCAACTCTTTCGCATATAAATTAGTATGAGTGTTTGAACCCATAGGATTCAGTGCTTTGAGAGTATTGACTTATGAGGAATAGAGTCGAAGCGAATTCTGAATCATGACACTGAAATTGGGTAAAATTAAATTGATACATTTTTGAAATGAAATATGAAAATGATTTTCGACTAATTATTATAATAAAATCATGATTGTTTAAAGAGATTAAAATAACTTATGCTTGAGATTTTAATTATGATCTTAAAGGAGATTAAAAAGTATGAGATATTTTTGTGATATGTTGTTTTCTTTTATTCTTAAATTAATTTTTGATTGTGTTGTGATTGTTTTTATAGTTTCTTTTTATTTAGTTCAATGTTTGTGGGTATCATTACTCTGAAAACCCTCACGAGACTCAAACTGGTCCACTAGGGCAACCTAGGGTTTAACTACTTGTTGCATAGGCTAAATGCAACCGTTTCAATCCACGAAAGTGATTTAGGATAGTTTAATTTTTTAGTTTTTATCGCTTCTCTTGCTAAGGGACTAGCAAGAAGTCGGGTTAGGGGTTGTGATGAGGCTCAAAAAGCACTAAAATAACCATGATTTTATGTACATTAATTGATTAAAAATACATATATTTATATGTTTTATCATATATTTATATAAATTTGTCTTTTTCGAATCACGGTATTTTTATTGTTTTTCGGGTATTTTGGCTTAAAACGCAATTTAGAGACTCAGAGGAATACTTGAAGCAATACATCACAAATATATTAATAAATAAGTGGAAAAGGTCCAATAAACATGGAAAAATTGGACAAATGGGTCGAAAAGGTCAAAAATGTCAAAGATGGAATCGCGCACTGATTTACCAAGCCGTCCAATGCAGCGCCACCTTGTATGTACGCATGTCAGCGCCATCATGCGCGCACTGTCATGTGCCATCTGCAGTGCCTTTGCCATCGTAGCGCGCCCTGCGCGCCCGACTGCTCTCCATAGCGCCTTGACGCCCATTCGCCCCATTTTTTCACGTCTGTCGCCCCGTGGCGTCATCGCGGACGTCATCAATGACTCTCGGCATTTGCACCTTACTGGCGTTTTCACATTTTTTAACATTTTTCACTCATTTCTCTCTCCATCCTCACCTATAAATACCTCCCTTCCCTTCACTTCAAAAAACACCTTCAAAACACACTTCTCTCTTCTTTCTTTCTCTCTTTTCTTAGCTTTTTAGGTTTTTTTAGTTTTTCTTAGTTTTTAGTTAATTTCTCTTAGTTTAGAGTTCTTCCCTTTTTGGGAAGAACTAGTTATGTTTTTGTAATTTATTAGCTTTTTGCTTCAATAAATGGGATTGCAAATTCGGCTTGGAGGTTTTCAAGAATACTTGAGGAATAGCATCGGTTACGTAAGGATTTTATTTTCTTCTTACGCTATTTTTTATGCTTTATTCTTACATGTTATATTTAATTTGTCCGTGATTAAATTTAACTGTTGGTCAGTTAGTAAACATGATGTAATAATAACGTTGTTATGCCAAATATTAAATAGGTAAAAATCTCTAAAATGAATTGATTTTGTTTTTATTCAAGATTTTATATTAAGAATGTTAGAGAGAAATATATTATTTTTTCATTACAAACTTAAACTCGAAAATTAGATTTTAAGGTTTAGTTATCCTGTCTGATTTAGAGTGAGTGCTCTTTTATTTGATGGTACAATCGCGGTAGTTAAATTGAAGCTCTATTTCAAAAGTTTTTATAAGAATTATTATCTCAAAATGTATTGACAACATGTTTTCGTAGTGGTTTTAAAACTTGAAAGTTAGTACTTGGATAATTAAATTCTTAGGTTTAATTTGGACACCTTGAATAAAGTTTAAATCGTCTAACCCGCCCAAGGTGGCATTTAAATGGTTCATTTTCAATCTCTTAGAAAAGGAATTAATTTAATTAACCAAATTAGTTATCAACCCCACCCATAGGTGTTAATTGATTTGTTTAGTTAACAAAGAATATCTAAACCCCACCAAAGGTGGTATTCATATAAAAAAGAGAATCAATAAATATCAATTCATATCTTTAATAACCTAATTAATATGAGAAAGCATAATTAACTTAATTATTATATCCATAAATACTCCACCATTATAAATGATAAAATTTGGATAAATGTTTATTGAATCTATGCTTAGTTTTATGTAAGTACATTAAAAACACAAAAACACCAAAATATCGTGACAGGATGTTTAGGATTTAATTTTGCTTTTAAAAGTTTGAATAATAAATTAAAAACCACATACATTCCTTCCTTAGATCGACCTTGTGAGTATACTTATCATTTTCTACGAAATGATTCGTGCACTTGCGAGAGTTTTATAAATAGATAAAACCAAAGTAACGGGCAGGATCGGCGACGTCGGTTCTGCCCCGATCAGTAAGTCATGTTGTACTTTATATCTACATGATGGCTTCCCTTATGCAACACAGAATTAGTTTATTTTATTTGGTGATTCTGTCTTTCTCTGTGTGAGATTGGTTACTGCATATTAGTAATGTACACCTTTTATATGAGCATGTTTATAAACATCACGGGGTTAGTTTTCATAGTGTGCATGCCAAGTTGAGCGTTATGGTTTTCAGTGAGTGAGTGTGCTAGTGAGTTGATGTTGTCACTCATGTTTTTGTTTCTATTGGGATGCAGGTATCTATGAAAATTACTTGACAATTTTAGAAATGTAAAAAATGGAAGTTTTGATTCCTTGACAAGGGCCTTATTGGATCTCTCATCGGAGGTCTAGTGAGGTGATCTGCGAGTACCCTCAATGAGGCCTCAACGAGATTGGCCATATGCTTGGATGACTTCTATAAATACCTCTTCTTGTTTCTTATCCTGAAAATATGTAGTTGATCTCTATCGAATTGACATCTCATTTTTCTTTTTCTGAATCAATATTACCTTGAGACTTGCTAGATGTTAATCGTGCTCTTGAGTTGTGAGTACTCAAAGTAATGTTTGTAAGTAAGGTATTTGGAGAGCCTGTGTGGCTGTGAGCCATGTGTCAGCTAGTAGTTTTGTTCATGCAATGTTTTCTTATATGAGAAGCATATTGGTTATGTGTCAGTTGGTAGTTGCCATTGTGCAACTTTTTATATATGAGAACAATTCTATGAGAATGAATTAAGCTTAACTATTTGAGTTCTTATATATTTGGTTGTGTGCAATACGTGGATTGATGGTGCATTCCACACACACAGTTTGTGATTTGTATCTTGACTGTGTGTCCTATGGAGATTATTGGTGTTCATCTTCGAGGGTGGTTATATTGATTATTCACATTACTCATTACTAATCTATGGTTTCTGATCACACCACATAGGGTGGTGTTGGCTTTGGAGGAGAGCTAGGTTCGTGTGTAGAACCAGGTTATTATGGAGGCAACAAGTGAGGGCAATAACAAATATTTTAAATAGTGGTCCCGATTAATAGAGGCAATAAGGATTTTATTTTTGTTAGGGTTGTAATTGTTTTATTACATTATGGATTTATTTTATACTAAGTGGTTTCCATACGCAACCCGATGATGTTACCATATAGAAAAGTGTTATATGTGGGTTTACCTCTATATATTTGGTGTTACGCATGTTCTAATGTTTGGTTAATGTAATCTGAGTTTCTTTTGTGTATGTACAAACAAACAAGATCTAGACTCTAATTAGAAAGCTTATTTGTTTTGTATAGTTGCATGCTTTCTTTTCTTTGCTCTATGATTAGAAAGCTTATTTGTTTTGTATAGTTGCATGCTTTTTTTTATTTACTTGTAGCATACATATAGCTTTTTGTTTATTATTTTTGATAAATTAAATTAATCTACCTGCTTCCTCATTAATTTATATTTCTTCTATCTTTTATTTTCATGCGATTAAGGTAGAAATCTTTAAGGAGTCTACATCTCCATGCACTGGTTCTATACAAGGTGTTGGACCTTTCAATTAGTTTTCTTTGTTTTGTTTGATTACATAATGTGAGAGTACAATCATGATTTACTGAATATGTTCCCACATATAAAGTCTTGAAGTGATTGGAAATCATTTGTTGTTCCAATATGCATTATTGTCTCATATGTTATTTGCGATGCTTATGCTTATTGCTAGTTTGTACAAGAGTCTATGAGTGCGCCATCAGTAGTGTGTTTACCATAGTTTTTTTCTTTTTTATTGTTGGTTGTGTTTGTTATATGTTGATTTGAACATGTTGTTTTATACTTCCATACATTATTTGCTTAAATCAAGTTTGTGAGGCCTACTTAGACGAATTAGTATAGAGCTTATAAAAAGATTTCATAGGTTGATGTTTCCATCCCTCATCTAGGTCCTAGTTATCTATTTGAGTCAGAAGAATAATTGACCTTAGTGCAATTGTTCCTCGGTATGAATTCTCAATTATTATTAATTTTTTCAAAATGTAACTGTATCTAAATGTATTTGTTGTTATAGTCAGAATCTTTTCACTCATTATTGTCATATCAGCCTCTTCTTTATTAGAGCATATTTTTTCTTCATAATGTTTTTTAATTCCTTATTTGTTAATATTAACAGACTTACTAATGTTTCTATATCCTTATTTTCTAAATTCGTAAATTATTCTTCTAATTGTTTTCTATATTCCATTAAGTTGGAACAATATATTTTTCTTCATTTTCCTTTTTGCATGATGAGAAATCATTTCATCAAATCTTCCTCGTGGTTCTTTTTTTAATCCTTCTAATGAATCCCTTTGTAGAATGTCTAGTTGTAATATCTTTCACAACTATTTTTTCTTATTTCTTTAAATATTTTATTTATATTCTGTAATTATTATATTTTTTCTTCTAAAAGAAGTATGAAATTCATTATAGCTTTATGATTATTTAATATACTTATTAAGATACCATTATTTTCTAATTCTATTCCTTGTAATCTAGCTTTTGATATTTTTAAGAGATTTTTACTCAATAGTTTATCAATTTTCTTGTTGTTGGCCTATTACTTCATGGATAAGATTTTTGACTTCTTTAATTTCTTGTTTTAGTTATTTTATTTCTTCTTCTTGTTCACATTCTTATTTACTTATTTTTGTTTGATTATTTGTAAATCGTTTTGAGATACATTAATCTTTCTTACTATATTATTTTTTCCTGATATCAAAGGTTTTTCTTCAATGTCTAAGTTTCATTCTTCTAGTATTTCAAAGTTTGTTATTATTTTTAGTTTTATTATTTCTCTAATTTCTTGAAAAACTTTATCTATTTCTATGAATTTATTTTGTCCATATATTAAACTATTATGACTATTTGTTAATGGATATCTAATACATGCCTAAAAGACACATATAGCTTGTGATTTATCAGAATTAATTAGGAGAATTTGGTTTGAATATTGTGTTTTAACTTAAGTATTTTATAAATTATGTTTTCGAAATATAGGATATGTTTTGATGCATTTTAGGTATTTTGGACTTAAAAGATGTAAATGAGAAAGAATCAATCAAATCCTTTCAACCAGGAACATAATTGGAGGACCTAAATGCAAACATTTATACAAGATGCATCAAAGTGGGCCAAAACATTAAATTGGAAAAATTAAAAGTGCGTTGTGGCATGATATTTTGTGTGTCATGGCATAACACTCTTAGGATGAATTTGTACATAATTGGAAACAAGGTCACACCACGGCATAAGTTAATGCATGTCGTACTTTGCACAGTCAGATTTGCATTCCTCGTCAAATTTCAAACACATTTTTATTCAAACTTTTTTCAGATTTGTTAATTAGTATTTTAATTATTTTAAACCTCTACAACCTTAATTCTAACTTCATTGTAACTCTTTTACTATAAATATGTAGCTAGGGTTAACAACAAAAGCAACCGAATATTATAGATACAGATTTTATATAAAATACACTTAGGTTTGTAGAGAAATTGAAGGCTAGAAACAAGATAGAATTTAAAAGGCAATTAAGGAGTATTTTTTATATTCTTAGTTTTCTATTATATTAATTATGATTCTTTCGAAATCTATGCCTAGCTAATTTATTTATGTGATTGTGGACAATTTCTAAGGCCTAGACTATGATTTCAATTAATAAAATGTTACAATGAATTTTTAGATTCAATCAATGATTTTTGATGTCTTTAATTCTATGTTTAAATGTTATGACTATGTATGTTATGGATTAGGATGATCAATTAATTTATTGTATGTATATGTTTAATGCTAGTCTATTATGAGTATATAATGATAATATTCTTATTCAAAGTGGTATCTTGTTACTTGGTGATAGTATGAAAAGAAGGGTTGATACCATTGTTATAAGTTAATAAGAATTGTAAATTTGTGTAGTACAATCATCTCTTTTTTGGAACTTAATGCAATGAATGAATTATCTAATAACTATGTTTAGGTCGTTTTGGTTTAGGTTGCTTTACAATGATTTTTTAAATCCATTACCAAGTAAGAAAATATGCATTTGAAGTCTTGTCTTAATTGCATGATTTCCTAAGCTAAAGTTAAGAATTCAATGATAATTCTAATATTAATTCATAATACAAGTGGTTAGATTATAGGCTATTGTTTAAGATAGTCCCATAAACACATAGTTCTCTTAATCTATGTGCTCATGTATTTTAGTTAATGTTAATTTGATGTTTTATTTTTAGTTAAAAATAATTTTGAAAACTCCTTTTACTAATTTACTAGTAAGCTAATAAGTAGTGGTATTTATTGTAACAATCCTTGTAGGTTCGATAACCTTTGATATTAAATTATTTATTAATTGTACAATTTAATCACTTATACTTACATGTTTCTAAGCGTACTAATATCCTATTATATAGTGTACCGAAAATTGATGATTTTTTTTCATTCATTAAATCTTATCTTTTAAATTCATAAACTTAATTTAATATTTGATTTAAATTTTTATCATTAATATTAATGACAAACCTAAGGTATACACTGAATTTTAATTTCTGATATCCTATATTTACATGGATCATTCATAATTAAGTATTTTCCATATTTATTATTTTTTGTCTAATAGTATTAGTTTTATTTGTATATCAATTCCTCATCTACAATGTATATTTATTAATATTTGGATTCCTCTTAAATAAATATATCTAATTTTTTTTATCATTATGAGAGATTTTTGATAATGTTTTTATAATAATTTTTTAACAATTAATGTTATATTATGATACCTTCATTTTACATATATAATATTAATACTTATTTTTTATTACTTATTATGTAATAGATTATATTTTTTTCTTGAAAATATTTTCATATTTTTGATAACGATGAATATTTGAATTTATATTATTTCATAAGATTTAATTTAATTTTTTATATTTTTTTAAATTTTTTATTAATTATTATTTTTGTAAAAAATATCATAAGATATCTTATATTTTTATTTTTATTATTTTTACTTATAAAATATTAATATTAATTTTTGTTACATTAAAACATATTTATGACACTTCTTAAAAGTTAAACATATTTGTAATATTATTGATAATGTCCCGATGATTATTCCTTCAAGGTTTACTTTTGTTATAATTATTAATGCCGCCCTTCCCATGCTCATTCCAGATCGTTAGGCCCACATCTTCATAAGCGAACAAACAACCGTTTCTTCACAAATAAGGTTACATAATATTACTAATAACGTCATGTAAAAATAAGAAACGTTTATTTAGCTATTATATTACATTAAAATTTTATATTAAGTTTACATAGTATTTCAATTTATTAATTTTATTGGTTATTTGTATTTTTAAATATTTTTAATTAATTATGCTGATTAAAATTTGATAAATTTTAATGTATAATTAAAGTAATTTTATTATGTTATTCATGGTATATCCTTATAATTTTATATATAACATATAAGATTTACTTATTTTGATTAAATTGATCAATTTTATATCAAAATAATTTATTAAAAATATTTCAATAAAAAATTAATAAATTTAAAAAATATTAAAATTAATAAATTTAAAACTATAATATAATATTAATAGTTAAATTAACATTTACTATGTAAAAATCTTATCTTATGTAGCAATTGACAAATGGCCAATGACCTTTATACAAAAAAATGAATAGTAATTATATATATATATAAATAACAGAAATAATATAAATAAAAACACAAGATATCTAAAGATATTTCTTATAAAAAATAATAATTATAAAAAAATTTAAAAATACAAAAAAATAAATCTTAAAGAAGAAGATATATTTAAAGATTTTTCATTCTTAAAGATAAGTAAAATATTTTCAAGAAAATATATAATTTATTATGGAATAAATAATAAAGAAATGAGTATTAATGTTATATTTAATTTACTAATTATTTATTAAATTTAACCATGTTTGGTTGAAAAATACTATGGGAAATTAGTTATATTGTTATGCTTTAGGTAAATACTTTTATAAAATAAATTTATTTTTATTTTTTTAGTCAATATTTCTACAAATTTTATTACAGAAAAATATATTAACATCATGTTTTTCGTAGTTGATTTAAAATATATAAATTAAATTTAGGATTTGAATATCTAGATCTAATTTAGAATTTATATTATATTTTAAATATTTTTATAAGATTTATTATTGAAAAATATATCGAGAACTTATTTTTTGTAATACATTTAAAATCTGAAAGTTAGTTCTCAAATATATATATATCTTAAAATCAAAAAGTTGGTTTTTAGATTTTAAATGTATTATGAAAAATAAGTTTTCGATATATTTTTCAATAATAAATCTTATAAATATATTTGAAATAGAATATAAATTCTAAAAAATTCATAAAACATCTGTAAAGAATCTCAAAATATATATTTTCATCCATTTTAACTAGAAAGTTCATATTTTAATATTTTTAACCTCAAAATTATTACTTATTGAATAAAACGAATAAATATTAAGTAAAAAATTGCATTTATGACTCTACTTTCATAGAGTTATCAGATAATGTAGTAAATGAAATAAACATATAATTTATTGGAGAAGACAAAGGTAGGCATATCATTGAATTCAATGAAAATGAAATTGGCAAAGCAAATTAATATTTAATAAATATGAAAATATGTGACATGTTATACAAATTCTATTATTTGTGAATATAAAATGAATTATCATAAGTTATCACCCTCGATGCAAAAACTTATAAGGAAATATTTCTCCATAAATTACCTAGAACATTATATAAAACTATAATAGAATGGTGGAATAAAGAAATAGAGAAACTATACCACACCTTAGGAGGAAAAACGTGAAGTCTTAAAACTTGGATAATCATTAAATGTTAAGAAATATATAAATATAAACAAATAAGAGGAAATAATAAAATATGTTGTGATATAAGAGATTTGAGAATGCTAAAAAAATATGAATACAACATAAAATTTTACAAGAAAAAGTATTAAAAAAAAATAAAAAATACAAATATCTAAAAGATGTAAATTTAGAAAACATGACTTTCAAAATATAAGAAAACATATAATAAAGAATATTATAGAAAAAGATATTTAGGAGAAAAATGTATAAGCCATTAGGAAACAAAAATTATTGCCCATGGGAAAAAAATGCAAATATTGGATACGAAATAAGGAAGAATATTATGCTAATGAATGTCTTAACAACCTTCAATATAAAAAAGAATTTAAAAGAAGCTTTTAAGATGGAACTAGAACTAATAGAGGAATCAGATATAGATGATATTTGTAATATTTATCTATTACATACATATGAAGATACATGAGCTAGTATATATGCTTATAGCTAGTATATCTGTATCCCAGAGGAAATCTAAAAACAAGTACAAAAAGATTTAATTATAATATTTATTAATAATACTATAATAAATTTTAATAAAGTCATAAAAGATATAGATATAATGATAGGAGGAAAGAAATTTCATATTCTTACTATATATCAACAAGAAATAAAAGTTTATTTGTTTATAGAAAATTTCATATTCTTACCATATGCAACTACATAAAAGCGAAAAAGTGTTGAGATAAACACAAAACAGCAATAAAAACCTTATTTAGAAAACATTTTATTAGATATAGAAGAGAAAAAAAAAACTCTTAATGAAATATAGGAAGATAAAGCCTTAACATGTATCAAACAATTATTAAAAATAGTAAGCTTATAAAATCCTTTAGATTCAAAAAATAAAAAAAATCTAAAATCATTGCTAACATAAAATGAAGAGATCCTAACAAAGTGATTAGAGTACAAACCTATTATTTGTACTCTAGAAGACAGGACTGAGCTTGGAAAAAAAATCAAGAACTTTTAGACCTAAAAGTCCTAAAACCTAGTAATTCACTACACTCTAGTCTAGTATTTTTTGTTGAAACAAAGTTGATAAAAGAAGAGGAAAAAGAGAATAGTAATAAAATTTAAAGTATTGAATAAAGAAACTATTGATTATGGATACTTTATTCCAAAAAAAGAATAATAATTATAATTAATTAAAGAGAGAAAATATTTCTCAAGTTTTGATTGCAAAAGTCGATTTTGACAAATAAGATTGGATGAGGATCCCCAAAAACTAACGACATTTAGTTGCCCTCAAGGACAATTCCAATGGACTGTTGTACCATTATGATTAAAAAAGTTTCATATATCTTTCAAGGGTGTATGGATAACATCTTTAAGAAATTACAACATATTTTTTGTGTTTACAAAGATGATATTTTGATTTTTAGTAATGAATTAAATACACTTTATTTAGATATTATTAATATTTATAATAATGCAGTAAAGAAGCCAATATAGTCTTTGAGAAGAAAGCAGTAATTTCTTAGCAATAAAATAAATATTTAGGTTTAGAAATTGAAGATGGAAAGCATAATCTATAGTCTCATATACTAAATAACATTTAAAGATTTCTAATGAATTAAAAGACAAAGATCAATTAAAAAGATTTATATGATGCTTACCATATGTTGAAGCATACATCAAGAAGCTTGCAAAAATGTAAAAACATTTACAGCCAAAATTGAAAAAAGATCATGTTTGGAAATGGACACAATAAGATACTTTGTACATGAGAAAGGTAAAAACATAGGTAAAAAATTTACCTAACTTCATATCATCTAGATCTAGATGATAAAATGATATATGAAATATATACTTCACATGAATATTAAGGAGAAATTTTAAAAGCAAAAATAGATGACAAATATGAATATCTTTATAGATATATATCAGGATCTTTCCATGGTTCAGAATTAATTAATCATGTTAATAAAAAGGAATAATTAGTTATTAAAAAACTATTAAAATATTTGTAATATATGTAATAAAATCTACATTCATTTTCAAAATCAATAAATTTTTTTGGTTATTTTTAAAGACTAATATTATAGGTGATTATAAACAAGAAAGATTAGTCATATGACAATAGTGGTTTAACTACTACAACTTTGATGTCAAACATCTTCCAGAAAACAATAATAGATTATAACAGATGGCCTTGTAAGAGAATTAGCACATTTGACTATTTTTTTGTACATGGATGGAGCATCTTGAAATCAAGATAAAGATAAAGGAAAAGGAGATAAAATCCTTTAGGAATAACTTGAGGTTTTATATCTAAAGAAGTCTCTTTTAAAGGTAGAAATTAAACATTAAGTACTTAACATTTCAAAACCAACATTAAAGTATAAAACTATAAAGATGAATCCACATCAGAGATTTATTCTAAGGAAGGTAAAACTTCTAAAGAAAGAATTCAAAATGAGAAGGAAGAACCTAACTGTTCAAAAGAGAGTAACACTTTTGAAAAGAAAAAAAAGATCAATTAGGCTAAAGAAGAAGGAAAAGAATACCAAAAAAAGACTCATGTGATCTATAATGATAAAAAAACTAAGAATTTACAACTAGTCTGAAGTAAGCAACGCTATTATAATAACTCACAAAGCTTTCACTAATAAAATAAAAGTTGAAGGTAGTTATCATAAAATTTTCCCTAATAAAATAGAAGTTAAAGGTAATTATGCCAACTATAGAGTACCAAACTAATAACTTTGGAGGATATAGTTAAAAGTTACTTTGCAGCATTACAACAATAACCATCGCCATCTAGTAGGTTGAAAACCCTAGGAAAGGTAGTACAACCAACAATAGTATTTAGAGAAATACCTCTCATATAAAAAGTAAAGATCGTACTACCATCAATACTATTCAGGGAAACATCCCCCAGGAATAAATTGGTCATTTAATATGATAATAGGAGCAATAATACTATTCTGGGAAGCATCCCCTAGGAATACATTGGTCATTGAATATGAAAAAGACCAATATAGGAATCCAAGTAAACCATAATGGTTGAGTCTTTATAACTTATCCAAAAAATCTACTTAGGAACATATCAAAGATAGGAAGTTTTACACCAAAGAAAAAGAATTCCCTATAGGTAGTACATTAATATTCTTGAAAGAACTGACCCAATTTTTGTTTAATTGATATATGGTAACATCTTCAAGTTTCTTTTAAGGCAATCACTCAATAGCAAATAATTCACTAAACAGTTACAACACTAATAGACAGTAAAATCACTACTACCTTCATTAGCTAGGACCTCTGTTCAAATTGCCTACTGCTGCTATTCACTTGTTGCTTTTGCAATGTTGGTTCAACACACAAGCTTATCTTTCCTGCATAGCTAACACCATCCAATATGATGTGATTGGAAACCATAGATCAAGTAACTGGAAATGAATAACTCAAACTATCAAGGGATACACAGACCAACACTAATATCAAATCATGTACGAGACACACACACTCAAACCACGTACACACAAAGCCAATGATTTGATTGCGAAACTCATAAAATGACCCACTCTTAAATGTACACTGACCAAAATAATTTTACAAATAGATATAAATTTGAGAGTGAATTTTGGTAGAGTTTTAATATTTTAACAAGGGATGAAGAAGAGAGAAATGAGTGGGGTATTTATAGGGCTCGGTTTTGCCACCTTACCAAGGGTGGTCCTAACATTGGTGGTGATCATGGTGGAGAGGTGCTAAAAAGTTGCATTTTTTGGTTTCTAAAAATGTTGAGTACTATCCATAAATACACATATCCGAAACACGCCAAAAACTATATACACGTTGTGTATGAACATGCTTGCATACAAAGTGTACCTAACTATGTGCATATGTAAATTACTGATCCACAATAACCAATCTTACACAAAGGAAGATAAAAACACAAATTAAAATAATAGACATTGTGTTTTGTACTTAAGAAGCCAACACATAGAAATGAGTACAACAGAACTTAGAAGATGAAATCTGTATTTTAAGAGAACAGATGCTAAGTCAAATTTTCCATGAACTTAGAAAAGTTGATAATTCTTCTGAAATCAAAGTAAATTACTCAACTAGTAAAGTTATAATCACTTCCTATAGCAATATGGCGCTCACTAAAGAAGGAAGCAGTAATTATTTAGCAAAAAATTAAGTATATAGAGTTAGAAATTGAAGATGGAAAACATAATCTATAGCTCCATATACTAAATAACATTCAAGGATTTCCTAGGGAATTAAAAGACAAAGGTCAATTACAAAGTTTCCTAGGATGCTTACCATATACTAAAGCATATATCAAGAATCTTGCAAAAATACAAAAACCTTTACAAGCAAAATTGAAAAAAGATCTTGCTTGGAAATGGATAGAACAAAATACTTTATACATGGATAAGATAAAAAGCAGAGGTAAAAATTTTACAAAATTTATGTCATCCAGGTCCAGATGATAAAATGATAATTGAAACATGTGCTTCACATGAATATTGAATAGCAGTTTTAAAAGCAAAAGATGACAAAGATGAATAACTTTGTGATATACATTAGGATCTTTCCATGATCCAAAATTAAATTATCATATTAATGAAAAAGAATAATTAGTTATTAGAAAACTATTAAGAAATTTACAATATATATAATAAGTTATATATTTATTTTTAGAACCGTTAACAAATTTTTTAGTTATTTTTAAGGATGAATATTGCAAGTGATTATAAATAAGGAAGATTAGTCAGATGTGAACATTGATTTAACCACTACAATTTTGATGTTGAACATCTTTTAGGAAACAATAATAGATTAGTAGATACCCTTACAAGATAATAAGTACTTTTAACTATTTTTGTTATTACAGGGATAGAACATCTTAATACCAAGATCAAGACAAAAGGAAAAAGAGATAAGAATCCTATAGGAACAACTTGAGGTTTTATACCTAGAAAAGTCTCTTTTGAAAACGGGAATTAAATAGGAAGAACTTAAAATTTCAAAACCAACATTAGAGTCCAAAAACTCTAATGGAGAATCCACAAGAAAAAACTCAAAATGAGAAAGAAGAAACTAACTGTTCAAAAGAGAGTAACATCTTTGAAAAGAAAAAAAGAAAAGCTCAATTGGACTGAAGAAGCAAAAAAAGAGGACAATAAAAAGACTTATGTAGTCTATAATGGTCCAAAAGAAAGATTTTACAACAAATGACATATAGCAAGCAACGTTATTATCGAATTTAGTGAAATAACTCAAAGAGCTTTTACTAGAAGCTTAAGGTAGTTATGCTAACTATATAGTACCAAAACTAATAACTCTGAAGCATATAGTTGAAAATTACTTTGAAGCATTACAACAACAACCATCGCCACTTAGCTAGTTGTAGACCCTAGGAAAAATAGTATGACCACCAGTACTCTTTAGAGAAATACCTCTTATAGAGACAGTAAAGATAATACAACCACTAGTACTATTCAAAGAAACACCCCCAAGAATACATTGGTCACTGAAAATGAAAAAGACTAATATAAGAATCTAAGTAAACCACAATAGTTAAGTCTCTATAACTTATCCAAAAAATCTACTTAGGAAAACATCAAAGATATGAAATTTTACACCATAGAAAAAGAGTTTCCTACAAGCAGTAAATTAATATTCTTGAAAGAACTGATCCAATTTTTTTATAAAGTTTTCCATGCAGGTTTAATTGAGAACATATATTAAGAAATTAATTTAAATGAATTAAATTATTTTCCTAAAAATTTGAAGAATGCTATAAAGAACTTCAAGAAGAAGATAAGAGCAAGTGACAAGCTTGTCTTTCTCAAATATTTCAATTCACTTATGAATTGGAATAAAGAATGTTGTGTTAGTCCCTACCATTTTATCAAATTACATATTTTTAACACTATTAGAGAAGTTTCAAAATTAAAAGCAGTTCCAAAAAAGGAATTCAATGCAGATGAACTTTATAATTAACTCAAAAAAATTGATAATTCATATGAAGTCAAAGTAAATTACTCAAATAAATTGATAATTCATATGAAGTCAAAGTAAATTACTCAAATAGTAAAGTTATAATCACTTTCCATAGCAATTATTTAATTTTTTTTTATTAAATAACTTGCATAGTTTCTAGGTAGAGATGTATGATTCTTATGTATCTGATCCATAATTGATGAATTTAATGAGTAGTATACAATTTAATTGATATGAGAATGTGATTAAATTAATTAATATATGGTGTGTAGTTTACTTAATAGAGAATTAAATGCTAAGTTAGATTCAATTGATCATGTAATTAATTAATACTTATATTGGGAGATTAAGTATTCCTAGATATTTTCTCATATATCTTCTTAGTTATCAAATCTGATTTAATAAATTATTGTTGTGGACTTTTAGTTATTTCAATTTTGCTTCCTTAAAATCTAAAAACACAAAAAAATTGTTTTTTTATTTTTTTAGTTTTAAAAATTAGTTTCTAATAAAATAATCTTTGTTGGAAAGATCTTTTCTTATCATTAT
Source organism: Hippophae gyantsensis (assembly GCA_030763125.1). Classification (NCBI taxonomy): domain Eukaryota; kingdom Viridiplantae; phylum Streptophyta; class Magnoliopsida; order Rosales; family Elaeagnaceae; genus Hippophae; species Hippophae gyantsensis. The sequence goes on along the minus strand of CM061038.1, from coordinate 15,918,592 downwards.
ATTACTTGTTGTGATACGTACACTTACGTATTCATTGCACACACTTCATGTGTGACAATCACTAAGTATAAACCAAACCCTCTATGAGTTATGTAAAGGTAAGAAACCTAATCTTAAAACATCTACATGTGTTTTGAATTAAGTGTTACATCCTTAGAGATTGTGAGAATCTAAGAAAATTTGACTCTTGAATTGATGACGGCATATTTCTAGGTTACTCATTAACAAGTCATACCTTTAGAGTGTTCAACTTGAGAACTAATATTGTGATGGAGTCCATCAATATTGTTATAGATGAAGCTGGTACTAGTACTCTAATGACTAATGACAAAATTGCCATTTTAAATACAAGCTTACAAATTAAGGAACAGATTGAAGAAACTCATGATACTAAAAAGGTTGATAATGAGGTAGATGAAAAGTCAACTTTGAAGATGAGTTCATCATACCCAATACTCAAACTTAAAGGGCAACACGTACTACCAAAACCCACTAAACTAGAAACATCATTAGTGATCCTAATGCAATCATAGGAACTAAAAAAAGACATGTAAGTGAGATAACTTATTTCTATTATGTTTCTCAAATAGAACCAATAAAATATTGATTAATCTTTAAAAGATGAATTTTGGATAAATACGATGTAGGATGAGTTAGCTCAATTCAATAGGAATTGGTTTTAATAAAAAAATTTCTCTTGTAGCTAGGTTACAATCAATTAGAATTTTATTGCCATTGAATGCTTTATGAAATTCAAACTCTTTCAAATGGATGTAAAGTCTACTTTCCTAAATGGTTTACTTAGTGAAGAAGTCTATGTTGAACAACCAAAAGGTTTTATTGACCAACAATTTCCAGAATATGTTTATAAACTCAATAAGGCCCATTTATGGTGTGAAACAAGCCGTTAAAGCTTGGTATAATAGACTTACAACCTATCTTTTGAACAAAGGTTTTGCTCAATGGGGAGTTGATAAAACTCTTTTTCTTAAAAGAACCAAAGAAGATATATTTATAGCTCAAATAAATGTTGATAACATAGTCTTTGGATTAACATCCAATTCTCTTGTTGATGATTTTGTGAAAATAATGACCAATGAATTTGAAATGTCAATGATGGGTGAGCTCACATACTTTCTTGGTTTGTAACATAAACAATTAAAAAGTGAAATATTTATTTCTCAAACCAAATATGCATGTAATTTAATTAAGAAATTTGGACTTGAAATAAGTAAGCATTTGAGAACACTTATAAGTACTAGTGCCAAGATATCAATGGATGGGTCAGGTAGGAGCGTTGATCAAACGCTATATAGAAGCATCATAAGAAGCTTCCTATACCATACAACAAGTAAACCTGATATTTGCTTTAGTGTTGGTGTTTGTGCATATTATCAATCAGATCCTAAGGAATCACATATTAACTATCTCAAAAGGATCATCAGGTAACAAAAAAATTGTTATTTTGTTTACTAATGATACTACATATGAAATTAGTGGATATGCAGATGCATATTGGATAAGATTAGAATGTAAGAAAAAGCATTTTAGATGGATGCTTCTATATTGGGAACAATCTTGTATCATGGCACAATAAGAAGTGAAACTTCATCTCATTATCTACTGCATAAGCAGAATACATTGCTATTGGAATCTCCTACACACAACTTCTATGGATGAAGAACATGCTTAATGAATATGGCTTTGAATAGGGTACAATTCCCCTTTACTATGATAACACTGGTGCTATATGTATTTCTAAAAATCTAGTTCTACATTCTTGAAAAAACAATATAGACATTTGACATCATTTCATTAGGGAACTATTAGAAGATAAAGTTTTATCCCTTAAGTTTATGCCTACTGAAATGCAATTAGCTGATTTATTCACTAATGCACTTGATATCTAAAGATTTAAATCTTTTCGAAGTGCCTTATGAATCTGTACTATTGATTAAAATTTCTTTGTATTTTTTTATTCTTTATAATATAAAAAGGGGGGAAGTAGACTTCTTTTAACCTGACATGAAAATTACATGTTACTCTCGTACTTTTGAAAACTTCTTAAATAATTGGATACTATGACTTATTCACTTATATATCTTATGCATGTAGTGATCGATGTCAACATAATACTATTCACATACTCACTGAACACATAAGTATGTCATGCATGAATTTTATGATTGATTATGTGAGTATTTAGGGACTTAGATAACCTTAATTGCTAGATTTGTATTTGAGCTCTCTCTTACACTTTATAAAATGTTGCTATAGAGAGACACCTAGTTTTGAAAGGGTTATCTAATATGATGTGTGAAGCTACTACAATAAGCAAAGAGGGATATCCCACAACTAGGGTAAAAGTCATCATTTTAGGTTTTTTCCTTTTGCATAATTCTTAAAAAATAATACAAAATAAATTACATATACAAAAGGAAAGAGCCAAAATTTATAATAAAAAAAGAAAATAAGTAACCATTCCCTCACAAAAAATAATAATATTACAACAAGGGAACACAAAAAAAAAATATTGATTAAAGTTCTCTCTTAGTAAAATTTATTTTGTTCAAGTTTGAATTCAAATGCAATTCCTTCATGATTGGTGATACTTTTTATTTATTTATTTTATTACTAATCATGAATGGACTAATTGACATACAAGTGTTGTTCAAAAACTCAACTCACTTATGGTGACTATGGATATGTCACTATATGTGTGATCATTTTTATGTGTATTATTACATATATTTATGTGTTAATGACTAGTCACATCCTTAGCACAAATTAATGTTTCTCATGTATGTAATATTGTAGTCATGTATGGATTAATCTACTACCCTACTAAATAGAAATCTTTTCCTCTTTAATTCATTTTTGTTTATTTGTATGAAAAAAAAGGGAACAAAAGTTGGTATATCAGAATTTTTCTTGAACTATAATTGAAAATAAGAGAGTTAATTTAGGGAGGTTATTTACTTTTGAATTCTTTTGAATTTTTTATTTTTGACATAGTGAGTTTTTTTTAATTACTATAATTTTTTAATTTTATTTTGAACATTCTTTATTTTTCTATTATTAGATACACTAATCTATTATGAACAATGAGTTCTTCGGAACAAGTTGTTTGATTGTTGTTGTTTTCGTTTTTCAGTGTAAGCATAAGTTTTCAAGATTTAAGAAAAAATGGTTCACTAGATCATAAGATAATACCATTATGTAAAAATTTATTTTTCTTATGAGTGTTATGTAGTGAGAGAGAGGTTTTGTCACACGAATATTCCAAAGGGGGAGATTGTAAGGTTTATGTTAGTGTTGGTGATATTCATGAAGAAAACATATAATTGTAATTTTAGTTTCAAGGTGTGTCTTAGAAGAGTATTTTCAAACCTAAGAAACTATCGAGCCTCAATAATCACATATCAAGTATATTTCTATTCATGTACTCGTCAGATTACATATTAGACGTAATAGGAACAATGTGAAAATAGATTACTCCATCAATCGAGTAGGACTTGATCAATCGAGCAATAATAACGGATTGAATTGATTTTAATGCATTACTAAATTGATCGATTGAGAACTAGATCAATCGAGTTAAATCACTATATCAATCAATGATTTTTTGAATATTAACGAAATGATCACTAGATCGATCAAGAGGATGTTCAATCGATTGAGCACTTTGTTAAATCGATCGAGTAGCAAATTATCTTATTTTAAAAATTATTTTTAATAAGAATTGGATTAGCTTTTTACTATATTGTCCTTATTTCATAAAAGTGTTTTAACTAATTTTATGGACAATATGATAATTCTACTTTAACCTAATGTGTTTCAAAATATTCTATAAATACAAACCAAAACATACATTTGAAACTAACCACATAAGAGATATTGTGCTTATTCTCTTTATCTTTTATAATCTCTTTTATTTTTACTAAAATATTTCAAGTAGGCTTTTTCATTAATTTAATTTATCAAACATTTGTGATTTTTTTATGGATTAACAAGCCTACAGAAATAATTATGTTATTGTGCTTTTAACTAATTGTTCTAGAGTTGCTAGTTATTTTTGATTTATCTAATATATTATTTAAATCATCTAGTTAGGGTTGTTCATTATTGAATTTTCTCAAGGACACACTTGCACTTGTATTTATGTGCTAATGTTTCAGGTGAAAGCAGTACAGATTCGATTAACTAGTGAGATTTGAGTTTGTCAAAATGTTGGTTCAAATCTGAATGCGTATCTTATAGAGATTATGATCAAAGTATTGGCTTGTAAGTTGGTTATTTGGGGGAATTACCTAGGTGGGTAGTTTGAATCCTAGCCTTGTACCTAGATACTCATTTTTCATACTGGATAGCTAGGTGGTTCGGTGGACCGGTGGTTTTCCTCTTAGGTTATTGATGTGGCCTATGTTATTTCCACCTAAAAATCTCATAGGTTGATATTTTTATTTCCACATTACTTTACCTACATGTAAATGGTTGTTTGGTCGCTTATGAAATTTTAATTTACCATACTTCCATTGATTAGATATTTAGATCCATAACTAAACAATCTTTTAAGAAGAATTGTTGAGTCTGTATGTCACTTTGACTAATGGAGCCATGGATTTGTAGAATGAAGCAATTGTGATTTTTCAAAGAGTTTAAGTCTTTCCTTAGCAATACTCCTAATGATCAGAATCTCAATCGTAATATGGTCCATACTGCTTCCCTAAAGGCTCAAGCATCCATTTGTTTGTATTTTAATAGTGGATGCTTTTGACACATGACTAGAGATAAATCCTTCTTTTCTAAACTAACTCTCACTAATAATGGATAATTTACTTTTGCTGATGGAAATAAGGCATTAATTTGTGGTAAAGGATGTATACGTGGTCTTAGAATTCATGAACTCAAGGATGTTCTTTATGTGGACATTCTCAAGGCTAATCTTATCAGCATTAGCCAAATATGTGATAACAAGTATATAATCAAGCTCACTCAAAAGGATTAAACTATGCATGATGATTCAATAAATATTCTTATCAAAGGAATCAAATCCAAATGCAACTATTGTTGTGTGGGTACTATTACTAAAGTGGTGTGTAAAGGTTAATTCTGAGTATTAAAGAACTTTGGCAACAATGATTGGGTCACGTCAACTGCAAACTATTGAAGAAAATTTCTAGTCTTAAAATAGTTAGAGGTTTTCCAACTATCTCTTATCTTCCTTAATATGTGTCTGGTCCTTGTCAATTGGGTAAGCAAAGTTAAAGCTAGCATAAGAAGGATCAACATCTGCCTGCTACAAGACCTCTTCAAGTTCTTCATATTGATTTGATGAGTCCTATTCAAAATGCTAGTAGTAGTGGGAGAAAGTATATCTTGGTTATTATTGATGATTTCTCTAGATATACCTGGGTTTTGTTTCTAAGAGAAAAATCTAAACCTTTTGATAAGTTCAAAACCCTATAACTCAAACTACAAAATTACAAATATGGGTCCCTTAGAACTTCCATCAAAATAAGGATTGAATATGGTAAATAATTCAAGAATTCAAGGTTCAATTCCTTTTGTGATGAAATGGGTATTCAACATGAGTTTTTGACTCCCAAGACCTTTCAACAAAATGGTATATTTGAAAGGAAGAATAAAGTTATTTAAGGGATGGCTAGGTTAATGTTGACTAGCAAAAACTCATTGAAGCATTTTGGGGTGAAGTTGTGAACAGCGTCTATTATATGTTGAATCATTACTTCTTAAGGCCTGGTACTTGTCAATCTTTGTATGATCTTATGTAGAGAAAGAGACCTAATGTTAAGCACCTTTGTGTGTTTTAACTTACTTGCTATATTCTTAAAGATAGAGAGAATCTATACAAGTTTGAGGTTAGAAGTGATCTTGGAATTTCCCTGGGATACTCTAACAATGGCCATTCTTACCATGTTCATTATTTAAGAACTTCTACTGTTATGGAATCAATTAATATTGGGATTGATGACTTTGGTGACACTAAGCTTGTTAATTCTGATGATGTTAATGTTTTTGGTGATTGGGATTCTCCAAATAATACCATGGATAATGTTGAGACTCTATGTACAATAATTCTAATTGATCCTTCTAGAAATTCTGAGATGAGAAAGAAGATGATCAAGAAGATCCTTCTCTTCCAAAGTGGGCAAAGAATGCTCATTTTATGGAAAATATTATTGGTAATGTGGAAGGTCGTGTTAAGACAAGACGCCAGCTATATAAGACCTTAAAATACATGTTTTCACATCTATTACTCTTCCTAAAAATGTTAAGAAAGCCATACAGAATGTACAATAGGTCAACTCTAAACATAAGGAACTTAATCAGTTTTAAATGAATGATGTATGGTACCTTCTTCCCATACCTATAATAAATATGTCATTGGTTCACATTGGTTGCACACAAAAAAAGGAAATTGAAAATGGGATAATTTCTTGAAACAAGTCTCATCTTGCTTCACAAGGATATAATTAGATTTAAGGAACAAACTTCGATGAAAACTTTGCTCCTATTGCCCCTCTAGAGTCTATAAGACTTCTTATTGGTCTTGCCTACTACTTTGGGTTTGAGTTATACTAGATGGATGTGAAGAGTGATTTTCTTAATAAAGTTATCAAAAAGGAAGTCTATGTAGAACAATCGAAAGGATTTGAAGACCCATATTTTCCTAATCATGTGATGAGACTGAAAAAAGCACTAAATACTTTAAAGCAAGTTCCTCATGCTTGATATGAGTGACTTACGATATTTCTCATCTATAATAGTTTTTCTAAGAGGAGGTGGTGACAAAACATTATTTGTCTCAAGAAATTAGGGTGAAGTTGTCGTAGCTTAAGTATATGTCGATGACATCATTTTTAGGTCTACAAAGGATGAACTGGCTCAAAATTTTGATGCCACCATACAAAATGAGTTTAAGATGAGCCTTATTGGTGAATTAATGTTTTTCCTTGGATTTCAAGTCAAAAAGATGAAAGGTTGGATCTTTCTCTCTAAACCAAAGTATGCCAAGGAATTAGTCAAGTATGGATTGGTAAATGCCAAACCTGCTCACACTCCTATGAGTACTACTCTTAAACTTCATCAAGATCCCTCTGGAAAAGAAGTATAGTAGACTTTGTACTGGTGGTATGATTGGGAGTCTTCTCTACTTGACCACTAGTTGTCCAAATATTCCTTTAGTGTAAGAGTTTGTGATAGATTTCAGGCTAGCCCTAAAGAATTGCATCTAGCTACTATTAAATGGATCATCAAATATGTTAATGGCACTTTAGAATTTGGTATATCATATCCTCGTGACACTACTATAGAGTTAGTTAGGTATTCTAATGCCGACCAGGTAGGATGCAATGATAACAGAAAGAGTACTTCATGCAGGTGTTTCTAGTTGGGTAATTCTTTGATTTCTTGGCACAGTGAAAAAAGAGTTATATGTCTCTATCAATAACTAAGGTTGAATATATTACTGTAAGATTTTGTTGCTCTCAACTATTATGGATGAAGAAAAATTTTGTCATGCTATAGTATCATAGTAACAAAACTTTCTTTACTTTATGACAACACCAATGCTATTTGCATTTCAAAAAATGTGATCCAACATTCAAGGACCAAACACATTGATATTTGACATCATTTCATGAGAGGTATAGTGGAATCAAACACTTTGTCTTGTGGCATATCAGTATAGACCTTATGCTAAATCTTTAGACTTTCTTATTTTGATTCCCTAAGAAAGGCAATTGGTGTTTTCATCTTTCCCTAAGAGACTACTGCTTGTGCATTTTAGATTTATGTAAGCTTGAAGAACTTTTTATTTTATTACTTGTCTTTTTTATTTTTGATATGGCATATGTTACATATTGTTAGAATAATTGCATATTTGTATGCCTTTTGTCCCTTATATAACGATATTTCTTTGACTTTCTATATCAAAAAGGAAGAGAAGTTTTTATGCGTAACTATGTGTTTGTTTCTATGTTGTGTGTTGCATGGGTCATAAGTGTAAGATTTCACTACATCCTGTTACTTGACATGTATACAATTAGAAGGAATTGCATACATTTCATGTGTTTCTATTGCATATTTGTGAGTGTTTGCCTATCAGTGTGTACTTGTACACAGGTAATATGATAGTACTTGGATAGACTACATTATGTTTATACATGATACTTTATTGGGTATGTGTTTATTTAGTATGTACAGGTTATAGGTGTAGATTGATGTCATTGAGCTTTCGATGTGCTTTTTGTAGTTGTGTTGAGAACATCGTGCTTCTATCTGATAGAGTATGGATGAGTTAATACAAGAAGATGGATGGAGCACACAAGATGGATGCTTTTGGTTTATGTGTGTTTATGTGTGTTTTTGGGTGTTGGGTGTACGTCAATTTTTTGTTTATAAGAACAAACATATTTATGCCATCTTTATTGTCATCTCATGGAAAGTCAAAAAGCGAGTTTGTAATTCCTGCTATCCTTTGTTTTTTTGTTGGCTTCTCGTGTGCAAAACACAGAATGTGTTTATTTTATACAGTATTTCGTTCTTTCTCTATGTAAGATTGGTTACTGTGGATTAGTAACACATACACGCATATAGTTAGGTACATTGTGCTTGAATGCATATTTTACACACATGATGGGAATGGTTTCTTATTATGTTTGTTAGATCGTGAGGAATGATTTTTGGTTTCGATTCGTATGTAAGTATTTATGGGTAATTATTTGATAATTTTGGGATCCAAAAATGGGATTTTCGTACACTACAAGACCTATCACTAGACCCATGGATAGGTGGTCATAAGGACTTGGCGAGGATGGTTGACCATTGGTTGTTGTTTTAACTACCCCTTCTTTAATGTTCGATTAATTTGAAAAACCTTATTGAAATTCTACCAAGATTTTCAATCAATTCGAATTATGTCTTCATTAATTATCTTGAATGTGTTTTCATAATTTGATATGTTTGTGTGAGTGTAAAATTGTATGCTTGACTATTTTACAAATTTTGTGAGAATAACACTATAAGAGTGGGTAAGGCATCATTATTTATGTACTCATATTAGTGGTTGTTCATAGTAAGTGGTTAAATATGTTTCCTACTTTGGTTGTGTGCGATAGGTGGTTAAATGTGCTTTGTTGATGGTTTGTGGTTGAGGGTAGATCCCACGATTGAATGGTCCCATTATTTTTCATGTTAATAATCTTTGGTTATTGATCACACTACATCGAGTGGTGTTGGCCTTAGAAGAAAGTCAGATTCTTATGTCAAACCAAGTCATTACAGAGTCAACAAGGGAGGGCATCAATAGATTATTCAGACATAGGTCACGACTGATAGAGATATTTATGGTTTTATTTTTGTTAGAGTTGTTCCTATTTTATTGCTTGATAGATTTGTTTGCTACCGAGTGGTTACCATAAGCAACCAGAGGATGATACCACATACATAGGAGTTCTACATGGGTTTACCTCATTACATGATTATGTTTGAATGATCAAATTTGTTTTGAGCACAATTTGAGTCTTGATATTGTATGTTACTACATATAGGATTAGAATTTGATTGGAAAACTACTTATTTCTGTTTAGTATGCTTTACTTTCTATATGTGTAGCCTATGAATATATTTTATGTCTGTAAAAATAAACTGCATGTTTGAGATTATTATTGCTATTATTATTATTTTTTTACTGCTTATAGGGATGAATCCTATAAGAGTTTGTATCCCCTTACCTTGGTTGCGTACCTAGTCTTGAACTTTTCACATAAAATCATATAATCACACTGGTAAGGAAAATGTGTATTTCCTGATGCCTTAATTTATTATCTTTCTTATTATTATACATAATGTTAAAATAAATGAAAAATCCTACTTATTCATCAATTGACTATATTATATTTTATTCAATGTAGTAATAAATATATCATATTGTTTTTAATTCAAATATAATCTAAAAAAATTAGTCAAAACTTATATAATCTATATAGTACTAGAATAGAAGAATTATTACTCAAAACTTGTATATTATATGTTGGACTTTTTTCTCTTATTTTGATTCTTTTTTCTGGTCCATTCTCTTGTCTTTTGCCTCTTCAATGCTATGAATATCCCATTTTATGGCATCATGTTCTTTTTTTTCTTTCTTTTTGTCCCTTTTCTGGTATTTCTTTATCACATTTCTTATATGGTGGTAATATTAATACATCTTTCACTCCTTTTGGGATCTTCCAAGTTTTTTTCATTTTTAATGGGTATATTGATGGTTGGTATGCAAGCTTTAAGTATAATGTGTGGTAGTAAGAGGAACACTTATCTTCCAGTGCCTATTTTACTTTCTTGCATGATGTTATTGCATACATGTAGGGTAATCTCCATGATTGATACTTTCCATAGGAGCATGTTTTTGTTTCCAATTTAACATGGTATCTCTTTAATCCATCATTCACTTCATACTCCACAAAATTGATTTCTATCACATTATACATCCTTGGCTTATCCTTCCTAGACCTTTTCCTCAGCCCAATTCATTAACTTATGCATATCAGATGCATTTATTCTTCTTAGTGTATACCACCTTTGAAGTGTAGCCCGTATTTCTTCCAACATGTATCTTACTAGTGTTTCTCTCACATGTCTAAGTACAAAATTTATGTGTTTGAAGTTGTTTGATGTCATAAAATTATACCTAAGCCTTGGACAGTGTGACCTTTCCCATGTCTTCAAGTCTGTACCTTTTGGTTATTGTGAGCCTCTTATGCTATCTTCCTTTATTGTTTGAAATGCCTCATTCAATTCCTCAATTATGTAAGCATATTGTCACATCCCGCTCAGAATGTCCCGCGAAATCCAAAACAAATGGTGCTAGCCTAAAGGATCTAGACTATTCTACATAGAAAGTTCTAGAGTGGCCTAGAGATGTCTAGAAAAGGCTAGAGTTGGACGGACTCAACTCAAGCTTGAAGACCCTAGAATGTTCTAGAGCATGCTCGAGAGTGCTAGAATGGGCTGGAATATTCTAGAACGTGCCGGATGGTTCGGGAAGGATGTAGAAGCCGCTGGAAGCTTACGGAACATCCCGGAACGTGCATGAAGGAGCTAGACAAACCTAGAAGACTCTAGAGTTGGCTAGAAGGTCATAGAGCCTTATGGCACATTGTACATAAACCTAGAACACTCTTGTATATTCTAGGCTTAGAATTATCTAGAAAGTGGTGGCATATTCTTAAGCTTAGAAGCCACACTATAAATAGACTTATTGGTCTTCATTTGTATTCATCCTTGGGAATTCTTAGCACCTTGTAACATAAACTCTCTCTAGAGTAATACAAAGCATTCTTTTACAACTCCCTTTCTAATCTCTTTGGAGAATTCGTTCAAGAAAAGGCAGGCTTAGTGCAACGGACCGTACTAAGTGCCGCACGATCGCTACTGAAAATTTAAGGTCGTGACAATTGGTATCAGAGCTTTCGGTTGAAGCATTTCTACCTTTGGCATAATGAAGAACGTTGCTCCATCTACACCAAGCGTTGATGTTCCTCCTAGCTTAGAAGCACGAGTGGGGAGTGCGCAGGACAGCTTAGGGGAGCTGTTTGATCTGGTGGACAACTTAGAGGAGCGTTGCAATGGCTTGGAGGCCGAGGATGTGGAGATCCATGCAGCGGTAAAGATGTCCCTCAATGATCTAGATGGCGGGTTAAGGCAAGAGATTGATGGGTTGAAGGCTGAACTTCCCAAGGTACGAGATCTTGTCCAAAGAGAACTCGCTAATGTGTTGCATAGAGTTGAGGATATGAGTGGTGATCTAGCTCTATGTAAGCGGGCTATGGCCGCGGGAACTAGCACAACCACGGTAATTGAGGCTAAGAGGGTGGATGTTCCCAAGCCTAAGACCTTCAACGGTGTTAGGAATGCAAGGGAAGTGGAGAACTTCCTATGGGAGCTTGAACAATATTTTAAGGCTACTGGCATAACGGACCATGCCAGCAAGATCCGAACTGCTGCCATGTATTTGTCCGACACTGCTATGTTGTGGTGGAGACGGAGGCATGGTGATGTGCAACGAGGGGTTTTCACAATCGACACCTTTGAAGATTTCAAAAGGGAGTTCAAAATACATTTCTTCCCCGTAAATGCTGAGGAGGAGGCAAGGGGCCGATTGCGACGATTGAAGCAAACGGGTAGCATAAGGGACTATGTGAAGGAGTTCACAACCTTGTTGCTAGAAGTCCCCGACACATCTGACAAGGATGCCCTATTGTTATTCATGGATGGTCTCCAATCATGGGCTAATCTGGAACTTAAGCGACGTGGTGTCCAAGACTTATCTTCGGCCATCGCAACTGCAGAAAGCTTTATTGATTACTCCACCAACAAGGAGAGCTTAAAAGCTACGGATAAAAATTTTGGTGGAGGAAAGAGTGGTGGAGGCCATGCCAAAAGTCAGGGTTCCAAAAATCATAAGGATAGCTCCTCATTCAAGGCAAGAGATAAGGGGAAGGAGAAGGAGGATCGGAGTGCCTCGAAGCCCCGCGTAACGTGCTTCATATGCGACGGACCGCATTGGGCACGAGAATGTCCTAAGAGGAAGGCCTTGAGTGCCTTAGTTGCTTCCAGTCATGATCAGGATGGAGGCGAGTCGGACGAAGGTGCAAAGATGGGTTCTTTGCGCCTACTTGGTGTATTGTAGAGCGCCCCAAAGACCCCTAAAGGCTTGATGTATGTAGATGCATCCATCAACGGGAAGGTCACCAAGGCTTTGGTCGACACAGGTGCATCTCACAACTTTGTTTCAGTGGAGGAAGCAAAGCGACTCAGCCTGAAGGTAGTCCATAGAGGGGGATCTCTTAAAGCAGTTAACTCGGCAGCACTACCCTTGCATGGAGTTGCTCGGGGAGTTAAGGTCAGTCTCAGTGCTTGGACTGGCCAAGTGGACTTGTCAGTGGCGCGCATGGACGACTTCTCGGTTGTATTCGGCATGGAGTTCTTGGACCAGGTTAGAGCTTTCTTGGTGCCATGCTCAAACTCTATGTGCATCATGGATGGTTCGAAGGCTTGTGTGGTGCCGACGGAAAGGACCACTAAACCTACTGTCCAAGCTCTCTCAGCACTTCAATTCAAGAAGGGATTGAAGAGGGATGAAGAGAGTTATTTGGCCATCTTAAAAGAATATGACGATGAAGAGGCATCACCAAAGCCAAGCTTGCCGACGGAAGTGCAAGCTGTCCTAGATAAGTTCAAGGATGTAATGCTCGAGGCATTACCAAAGCGGTTACCTCCAAAGAGGGAGGTAGACCATGAAATAGAGTTGGAACCCGACACCAGGCCACCAGCAATGAGCCCCTATCGAATGGCAAACTCAGAGTTGGCAGAATTGCGGAAGCAACTCGATGAATTGCTGGATACTGGCTTCATAAGGCCCTCTAAAGCCCCATTTGGTACCCCGGTTCTCTTTCAAAATAAGAAGGATGGCTCGCTACAGATGTGCATCGACTATTGGGCTCTAAACAAGATAACGGTAAAGAATAAGTATCCTATCCCTCTCATTGCCGACTTGTTTGATCAATTGGGGAATGCTAGATACTTCACAAAATTGGACTTGCGATCGGGTTACTACCAGGTACGCATAGCCAAGGGAGATGAGCCCAAGACCACATGTGTGACCAGGTACGGTGCCTATGAGTTCCTTGTCATGCCATTTGGTCTCACTAATGCACCTGCCACCTTCTGCACTCTTATGAACAAGATTTTCCATCCCTACCTCGATCGGTTCGTGGTAGTATATCTTGACGACATTGTGATATATAGCCGGACTTTGGAAGAACATCTAGAGCATTTGAAGAAGGTGTTCGAGGTCCTAAGGGAAAATGAGCTATACGTCAAGAAGGAGAAATGTTCCTTTGCCCAAGAAGAAGTGATGTTCTTGGGACATAGGATAAAGGATGGGAAATTGATGATGGATGGAGATAAGGTGAAAGCCATCCAAGAATGGGAACCTCCTGCCAAGGTTCCCGAGTTGAGATCTTTCCTTGGACTGGTGAACTATTACCGAAGGTTTATCAAGTCCTACTCAGCGAGAGCAGCCCCGCTCACTAACCTTCTCAAAAAGAACAAGGCTTGGGAGTGGTCAAGTGAATGCCAAGCCTCATTCAAAGACTTAAAGAAGGCCGTTAGTAAAGAACCGATGATTTGTCTTCCAGAACCCTCCAAGAAATACGAGCTGCATACAGATGCCTCAGACTTTGCCATTGGTGGAGTATTGATGCAGGAAGGGCGTCCGATAGCTTATGAGAGCCGCAAGTTGAATGACATTGAACGCCGCTACACGGTGCAAGAAAAAGAAATGACAGCTATCATTCATTGTCTAAGAGTGTGGTGACACTATTTATTGGGTTCTCATTTTGTTATCATGACGGACAATGTGGCAACAAGCTACTTCCAGACTCAAAAGAAGTTGAGTCCTAAGCAAGCTCGATGGCAAGACTTCTTGGCAGAATTTGACTACAGATTGGAGTATAAGCCTGGTAAGGCCAATGTGGTGGCTGATGCGCTGAGCCAAAAAACGGAGCTAGCAGCCTTAAGTAGGCCAAGTAGCCCTTTGTTGGAAAGGATCAAGGAAGGGTTGGAACATGATGCCCTTGCTCAAAACCTCCTTGCCCTCATCAAGGAAGGAAAGACTAGGCGATTTTGGCTGAGTGATGGACTACTCTACGCCAAGCAGAATCGCATCTTTGTGCCAAAGTGGGGGAACTTAAGGAAGGAGCTAATCAAGGAGTGTCATGATTCCTTATGGGCTGGACACCCAGGAATGAGGCGCACCCTTGCTTTGATCAAGTCCATCTACTATTGGCCTCAACTTCGGGACGATGTCGAAGCTTATGTAAGAACTTGTCTTGTGTGCCAACAGGACAAGATAAAACAACATGCACCCGGAGGGTTGTTAGAGCTGCTACCTATTCCAGAGAGACCATGGGAGAGTGTCTCAATGGATTTCATTACTTGTCTGCCAAAATCAGAGGGCTTTGGCAGCATTATTGTCGTCATTGACTGCTTCAGCAAATACGCGACATTCATACCTGCCTCAACGGACTGCACGGCAGATGAGACGGCACGGTTGTTCCTCAAGAATGTTGTGAAGCATTGGGGAATTCCTTCCAATATCGTGAGTGACTGAGACCCACAATTCACGAGGAAATTTTGGACGGAACTATTCAAGCTATTAGGATCAGACTTGAATTTCTCTACAAGCTTTCACCCACAAAGTGATGGACAAACAGAGCGTGCCAAAGCATTGCTGGAGTTGTATCTTAGGCACTTTGTAAGTGCTAATCAATGGGATTGGGCGAAGCTGTTAGATGTAGCCCAATTCTCATATAACTTGCAGAGGAACGAGTCCACCGCAAAGAGTCCCTTCGAGATCGTCATGGGACAACAACCCATGACTCCCCATGCCTTGGCCAGAAGTTATGAAGGGAAGAGCCTTGCTGCCTTCAAGTTTGCCAAGGCGTGGCATGAACAAGCGGAGTTGGCCCGAGCTTATCTAAACAAGGCGTCTAAGAAGATGAAGAAATGGGCTAACAAGAAAAGGAGGATGGTGGAATTTTAGGAAGGAGATTTGGTCATGGTTAAACTATTGCCCCAACAATTCAAGTCCTTGCGAAAGGTTCACAAGGGGTTGGTGCGGAAATATGAGGGACCATTTCCAGTCCTCAAACAAGTCGGTAAGGTGTCGTACAAGCTGCAACTCCCTCCAAAGCTTAAAATCTATCCGGTCTTTCAAGTAAGTATGTTGAAACCCTTTCATGGAGACAAGGAAGACATGAGCAGGGGAGAATCCAAGAGGACGCCTACCACAGTGGTAACCTCCTTTGACAGGGAAGTGGACTCGATTTTGGCGGACCACTTGATCCGACGAAGAGGCGTACCAAGTTATAGGGAATACTTGGTCAAATGGAAGAATGCCTCAGATGAAATAACAAGCTGGGAACCTGAGGAATCTTTGTGGCAATTCAAAGATGACATCGAGAGGTTCAAGCTTGAAGGCGCGACGAGGGCGTCGCGAACTTGAGTGGGGGAGGGTGTCACGTCCCGCTCAGAATGTCCCACAAAATCCAAAACAAATAGTGCTAACCTAAAGGATCTAGACTATTCTACATAGAAAGTTCTAGAGTGGCCTAGAGATGTCTAGAAAAGGCTAGAGTTGGACGGACTCAACTCAAGCTTGAAGACCCTAGAATGTTCTAGAGCACGCTCGAGAGTGCTAGAATGGGCTGGAATATTCTAGAACGTGTCGGATGGTTCAGGAAGGATGTAGAAGCCGCTGGAAGCTTACAGAACATCCCGGAACGTGCATGAAGGAGCTAGAAAAACCTAGAAGACTCTAGAGTTGGATAGAAGGTCCTAGAGCCTTGTGGCACATTGTACATAAACCTAGAACACTCTTGTATATTCTAGGCTTAGAATTATCTAGAAAGTGGTGGCATATTCTTAAGCTTAGAAGCCACACTATAAATAGACCTATTGGTTTTCATTTGTATTCATCCTTGGGAATTCTTAGCACCATGTAACATAAACTCTCTCTAGAGCAATACAAAGCATTCTTTTACAACTCTCTTTCTAATCTCTTTGGAGAATTCGTTCGGGGAAAGGTAGGCTTAGTGCAATAGACCGTACTAAGTGCCGCACGATCGCTACTAAAAATTTAAGGTCATGACAATATGCTACCTTTTCAAATGATTCAACCACCATTGTATCATGAGTAATGTTTGAGAGGTTTCTCTTTAGGTGGTAGTATCATGCACAAATGTACTATTTCTCAAAATACTATTTGTACTATATTTTTAATGCCTGGGATTTTATAAAAAACTATCACCAGGTCGTGCTTTATTTCAACTAGTAATTTCAATATTAAAAAAAAACTATTGACAATTCTAAATGCAATACGCAAATCTATTGTAATTAACACATTTTTCAATAAGTAGTCTATATTAATGCTTCATATGTATGATGTGATTCCATTGTTTAATTTTGAAACAAAGTTACCTGGTCGATTATGTCATGCTATAGTGAACAGAACACCTTTTTGTTTCTCTTTTAGAACTGTAGCATCCACAACTATGATTTGTCTCATGTAGCTATTGAATCTAGTTATGCATGTTTGAATCATAATTAATGCATACTTGAACCTTGATTTTGTGTCCTTTTTATTTTAGTTATTGTTCTTAGTTTTTTTGCATTCAACATATACAAGTAAGATGGTAGTTCTCCATAGGAGGATGATGGGTCTCCACTTATGTATTTTAGTGCTTCCTTTTTTTTCCTTGTATGCAACTCTATAAGTTATGTCAACTCCCATTTTTTCTTCACCAATTGTATTATGTCCTTTGGTCACACTTGCTTACCTGTGTTTTCAAATTCTTCCATGATTTTCTATGTAATTATTATATATTTTACATGTTTGTAGATGAGGTATGTGTATTGATCTACATATGTATATTCTTCCTTACATCTTGCTATTTTGAATGCACTCAAGTCACCCATCTTGATGCCAATTACAATGTTCATCCTTGCATCTCAAACTTAATGTGTCTTGTTTGAGTTGTTAGTCTTGTAATGAAACTGGTCCTTTATTGCATAATGAGATATTTTTTGTTAGAGATCTTATTTGCTATTGTACACCTTTCCCATATACATTTCTTCATTATCACTTGAATCAGTTTCTTGAGTTTCTTCATCTATTTCATACCTTTTTACTTCATCCTGTGATGTATTTTGTGTTGTCACATTTGTTTCTTTACTTTGGTTTTCTATCTTAAGGTTGTTCATAGTGGCATAGAGTATCTTTCCCATCTCTATCCCAGTATTTTTTTCATGAAGAACTCAACATCTCTATCATGTTATATTTTTATTTCTAAATGTACTACTAGTAAAGTCATCTTAAGTATAATGTCTTCATAATGCATCACTTGCAATGCATTACATACTTCCTCTTTTACTTCCCTGAATTGTACAATGTTTAGAATGCATAAAACTGTAGGTATGCATGTTACATATTTTTGTCTTCCATCAATGAAAACCCAATGTCCTTTATGGAATAGAACAATTCACACTTTTTCTATCTCTGCACAAATACATGTATATATCATATATGTTAAATTGTTTGCAATTAAAGAATTGGAATAATGTAGGAACAATAACTTAGAAAATGGTGCCCTTACTTTGTGTCTTTTGATTTTAGTTATGGTAAGGCTTTCAAAAGAAGTGGTAAACCTTACCTCATCACTAATAAAGATTGCATGTTCCATCCTTTCTCAGGTTGAATTTGAGGGAATGCTTACCACTGACTCTATGTCTTTTGATTTTACTTGTGGGAAGGTTTTCACAATACGTGATAAGCCTTACCTTATCACTGAGAAAGATTTCATATGCCATCTTTTCTTAGGTTGAATTTGAGGGAATGCTTACCATTAACTCTATGTCTTTTGATTTTACATGTGGTAAGGCTTTCACAAGATGTAGTAAGGTTCTCACAATATGTGATAAGCCTTATCTCATCACTGAGAAGGCATGCATATGCCATCCCTTCTCAAGTTGAATATGAGGGAATGCTTACCAATGAATCTAAGTATTTTGATTTGGTAAGCCTTACCTCACTAATGAGAATTCTTACATGAGTTGAATTTGAGGTAAGTGTGTTATGTCATGACTGAGAAGGCTTTTGTAACCTTGATTATGAGATAAGTGTCTACATGTGCATCCGTAAGCCTTCCCTAAAAAATTGTAAGTTAAGTATACTAGATTTCTATCTAATATCTTACAGAAATTTAATTATATTATTATATAATATTAATGTAGTGTTACCAGTGAATTACCGAAAACCATAGAAGAATTCATATATGCACGATATCATTTTGTTTTCTTTCTTCTTGTTAGAAACTATCAAAATATGCATCTATTATAGATTTCATTCAACAATCATTATTGATTTCAAGTTGTATCACGTGTTATTGTTGATCACTTGTCTTTATTACTGATTTCGATAGGTTCTTTCGATCTTTTCAGCCTTTTTCTTCTTCATCAGAAACCATAAGAATATGTATAAATGAGGTCTTTTTTAATCGCTAGTTCTTGTCAATTAGACAAATTCTTCACTTATTTTCTTCACCTTCCTCTATTTTTCATCTCAATCAATGGTTTTGATCACGAGTTTAATGGTTGTAGTTGGTTCGATTGGTGAAATCTCAACCCTCGGAGGAGATCGAAGTCTCGAAGATATACTTTTCACTAGTTATTGATAAATAATGAATAATGAGCAATTTTGTAATTTCAGTTTATATGCTTGTTAGGCTTTCCTAATAGGCTGCAATTTCAGTAAAAATGCGGCCTTTATTAATAACTCTTCTATTATGGTAATTCACTGATTTTGTTACCTATTGTATGATCACACGACCTATTAAATGATAGATTTAGACACTTTTTCTCCTAAATAAAATATTCAATCTCATATAAATTTTGATAAGTAAAGAAAGAAAAATAAAAATATTTGAGCAAAATCTTCATATTCATTTATTTTTTCTTTATCCACTCAACTAATGAACTTTTAACTAACTCTTCATACTCGTCAGTTGGTACTTATCCTCTTACTACAGTTAGAAGAAGAAGAAAAAACTCATTTTAGTGCACAATCCACATTCATTTATTTGTTTAATATTCTTCATCAATAAAATTTACTTATTTTCTTCCTTTAAATTAATAAGAATAGGATGCATGTATTTTCAGTGGGTTGATCTTCTAATTTCAGGAAGCAATTTAGGTGGTGTTTGGTTCGCATAATGGAATCGGAATCGGAATGAGAATGAGAATGGAATGGAATGAAAAGGAAACAATGTTGTTTGGTTTGACCACTGGAATCAAGCTCGGAATCAGGGTTACAATGTTTGGTTTGCTATTGGAATGGAATGAAAAAAGATGTAAATTACCTTAATACCCCTCCATTCAGTAAAGTTCAAATAATGCCATTTAATTACTATTTTTTCTTAAGACAAAATACATTATTGAAATCATTATTTTTCTAAATAATTATTACTTAATTAAAAAAATATATATTATTAAAATTATTATTTTTCTAAATAGGATTTAGGGTTTTGAGGTTTGTGATTTGGGATTTGGGATTTGGGATTTAGGGTTTAGGGATTTAGGATTTGGGGTTATATTTGTGGGTTAAGGTTTAGGGTTAAAATTATTATTTTTCTAAAAAGGGTTTAGGGTTTTAGAATTTGGGATTTTGGATTTAGGGTTTAGGGTTTTAAGATTTGGAATTCGGGGTTTAGGGATTTGAGGTTTAAGGGTTTAGGGTTTTAGGATTTAGGGTTTAGGATTTAGGGTTTTGGGATTTAGGTTTTAGGTTTTAGGGTTTATGGTTTATGGTTTAGGGTTTAGGGTTTTGGGATTTGGGATTTAGGGATTTAGGGTTTAGGGTTTAGGGTTTTGAGATTTGGGGTTTTGGGTTTTGGGATTTTGGGTTTAGGTTTAGGATTTTAAGATTTGGAATTTGAGGTTTAGGGATTTGAGCTTTAGGGTTTAGTGTTTAAGCTTTTGGGATTTGGGGTTTAGGGTTTAGGATTTTAAGATTTGGAATTTGGGGTTTAGGGTTTAGGGTTTAAGGTTTAGGGATTTGAGGTTTAAGGGTTTAGGGTTTAGAATTTTAAGATTTGGAATTTGGGGTTTAGGGTTTAGGGTTTAAGGTTTAGGGATTTGAGGTTTAAGGGTTTAGGGTTTAGGGTTTAGGGTTTTGGGTTTAGGGATTTGGGGTTTAGGGTTTTGGGATTTTGGGCTTAGGGTTTAGGGTTTTAGAATTTAGATTTATTGTTTAGGGTTTAGGGTTTTAGGATTTGGATTTAGGGTTTAGGGTTTTGGGTTTTGGGATTTGGGATTTGAGTTTAGGGTTATATTTGGGGTGAGGGTAAAATTGGAAAAAATATTAGATGGGAATAGAATCATGATTCCTAAAGGGGGGAGAAGAAATTGTGATTCTTTCTTCTTTAGTAATCGATTTCATTCTGTCTCCTCCATTCCGCCCAACCAAACACACAAAATAGAATGAATCAATTATGATTCCTTTCCATTCCTTTCAAATAAACATCACCTAAGAGATTAGAAGTATAATACTTAATTAAATACATGAATTGAAAGAAAAATTTTGCCTTTTGGAATAAAATAATCAGTTTATGAAAGGGAAAAAAAGATTTAGAAGAAAAAAATCGCAACTTGAAAAAGAAATTTGCTATGTATTTATTGATCTCATATATTGTCTTCTATATTTACAAGTACTAGTGTTCTCTAAGTGTTTTTTATCCGACTCTACTTTTTTATAATTAGTTTATCCTTTTATTCAACAAAAAAGGATACTTAGTTCTCTTTTTGATATTCTAAAAATGCCCTTGCACATGTTATAGAGATCTTGTAGTATATTCTACTTACATGGGATTTTAATTAAATTAGTGTACTATTTTTTTTAAGTAAATAATTTATGTATTAAAGTGTAACTTATGAATTATAATAATTTTTTAGATACTTTTTAGAAAGAATTTCCCTTTTAGAATATAATAAATCACAAATCAATAACCTTTCCCTTCAATACAAGAATCTCTCTACTCTCCCCTTCCTTTTTTCCCTAGGCTTCATACCTTAATGATATTGTATGATAATTTAACAATATTATACAACAGTTATATTTTATTGTTTGATGATACCTTCACGAATGAATAAATACGGATTGTATAGTGAATATTTTATATGCTTAAAATTTCAACGCAATCAATGGAAACAATTCTAATACTATAAATAATTAGAACTTATCAATTCACAATCCAAAAATTTCCTTATGTTTTTCTCTTTTGGTGGAGAGAAGAAAATAAATCATGTACTTTTCTCAGTTTTTTCTTCTTTCTTTTTTTATCTTTTTCTTTCTATCTTTTTCTTCCTTCTATCTTATACAAATAACATAAATAAATGGTATATTTATAGAATGCTATGCACTCATTTAACTTGGGTTACAAATGTTTAATGAGTTGTAACTTCTATAAAAGTTATGTTTCTTTGGAACCAAAGTAATTATTCATAGATAATTACAACTCATCCAAGAGTCACGTCTCTTTACAAAAAAGACACAACATTTCATCATAAATCATAGCATTTAACTTTCAAAAGTTGTAACTCTATAATATATATTTTACTAAAAGACACATATTAAACCATTGTAACTTTTCATTAAAATGTTATGAGTTGGATTGGGTACATCTATGGGCGACTCGTTTGGAATCAAGTCCAAAATCCAACATCTCCCACTCGAACATGGAGTACACGATGCTATGTTATTTCTTCTCATATCTACCACACTCACAAAATAGTTCATACAAGTTAATGGATCGTGCGACTATTAAAAAACACTGTATATAGGAGCTTTATACTAGTAACTCAATTCTGAGTCAGCATAGAGACATCAACCCTTTATCAATACAAACAAAAATGTTAGTGTATATATGGTGTCTCTAAATGTCCCAAATTCATCATTCACATTAGGTTCAAGTAACTCCGATTTCTCATAAAAGAATCATATTTAATCTCTCTAGAATTTAATTTCATATTCATACATATTTGCATTTCAATTGATGTTATACAAGTTATCGACAATGAATATAAAATGCATATGTGATCTTAGATAATCTTCCTATTACCCTCACGTTACTTTGCTTAGAATTAGTAGTTTTTCTAGTAAATTTCCATTAAATCGAATTAAGCATGACCATTGATAACATGCTAAAATGACTTAACACCAATTTATTACTTTGTGACATAGTCAAAGGTAACAAAGAATAGAATGATCATTTATAATAATTTATAGAAGGGATTTATTTGTATATCTTCATATGTGATCACAAGCACAGGTAGTAAGAAATACATGCTACAATGGAGTGATATTGAACCATGTCAATAGTCAAAACAATGTACATATCTTAATTTCAATGCTTCATAGCATCTAATCTAAGTTCACAAATTTACCATCATGGTAACAAATTCCTTTAGAACTCACATCCAACAATAGGTATAGGTTTAATGGGTAGTGGGTATACCTATCATCGATCATTTCTAAATAAATCTCATCTAGGTCTCAACTTGAAAAACCAAGGCAACACTTTTACTCAATTAGTTATTATCATAGTAATAATTTAATATGTCTCATCTTTACTCACTCTTATTTAAGTGCCATAAGGTGATTTCTTATGTGAAAGAGCCAATCTAACCTATTGACATACTTCTCTAGCATATATGTATGCGTGTTATATCAATATTTCCAAAATTCAACAAAATTTGTATATGAACATGGACATTACAGTTTTGATTTGCCTTTCTTTTGCCACTTCTCTTAACTCTCTTACACTTGGGGTTATCTCCTTTTGGAGCATATCTACCACCACCACCTTCACTTTTCCATGATGCACCTCTAGCTCTCTTGCATTTGGACCCAGATTTTTTGTGTGAGCCATAATCGGCAACTAAGTAGAGATATATATATATAACTAACCTTTAGGCGATCTTCTTCAAGCTCTAAGTGATGTGAAATATCATTGAAAGTTTTTATGCTTTTATTGTATATCATGTTTTGTTTCATTTGCTCCCAAGTAGGTAGAATAGAGCAAATTATAGCTTGAACTTGTTATTCATCAATAAGTTGGCCAGTAACAACAAGATCACAAATTATACCTAACATTATTCTTAAATGTTGCTTAATCGTACAATTAGGTTTCTTCTTATAAGAATCGAACTTCATACTCAAGCCCAGTAATCGAGTCAATAAAGCGACACTAAATCTTTGTTTAATGGTCAACCACATCTCATGAGTAGTTTCATAATGCTCAAATTCATCAAGAAGATCATTTTATATACTACTTAGTATAATATAGGATGCATTATTACGATCTTTGTCAACTTGTTTCTTATATGCATCAACATCGTGACGATGTTATTCAGTGTTTCCTTCATCATGCTTCATCATGATGTGAAGTGTTTCAAGAACACTTTTTTCATTAAGAATATATTAAATCTTATAATGCCAAATATCATAGTTGTCATTATCCAATTTATACCACTTACTAGATCTACTAAAATGTTTAAAAACCATATTTTTATTAAAAAATATATGCACATAAAATTTTTATATTAACATTACACACATAATTTTGTTATATAAATCTAAATAATTATTAAAAAAATAAATAAAAAGTAACAAAATCATTATTATATTAATATATAAATATGCAATATTAAACATCCATTTAACGTAATTCTTAATATATTCTATTATCAATATGTACACATAATTTCAAATCGGAGTTATTAACGTTGTGAGATAAAAACATCTCGAGTTCCGTTCCCATTAATAATTAATTAATAATAAAAAATTTGACTTGTCAATTCAAAGTTAGATCAGTCTAACTCTCGGCCGGATTTTCTTTTTTTCTTTTTTTCCAAATAGCCTAGTGAGCAAGCCAATTCATCGTTCCCAAAAAGGATAATATTAAAAATATATATTTTTAAAATTTTAATATCACTCAAATATAATTTAAGTTAAATTAACGTAAATAAATAATAATATTCTTAAAATAAAAAATAATAAAAAATCAAAGAAACCAAGAAATAATAAAACTAAAAATAAATTTAAAGAAATTCAAAAAGTAAAATTAAATCTTAAAAAAATTCAAAAAGTAAAATTAAATCTTAAAGAAAATTATTTTTAAAAAATATATAATTTATTATAAAATAAGCATTAATATCACATATATAAAAGGAAAGTCATATTATTAATTGACAAATGAACTATATTGAATAAACTATCCAAAATTTCTCAAAAGTATAAAGAAAAAAATTGGATACATTCATTTAAAAAGAATTCAAATACTAATGCAGACTTATTTTAGATAATGAATAGATACACTAATAAAAACAGGATTATTAGATAACTGAATAATAAATAGGAAAAATATTTTACTATAAATAATCCATAATAACTTAGTATATCAAAAGCTAAAATTTACAACATATCACATGTTTGTTATTAAAATCTATGATAAAACATAAATTAAGTATTAAGTCTAGTTTATGAATTTAAAATAGGAGATTTAATGAAAGAAGAAAATCATTTATTTTCAATACACTGCCTAGTATGATATTCTTTAACAAACACTCATAATAGTTCAATATATGGACAAAATGAATTTAAAGAAATAGACAAAACTTTTTAAGAACTTGAACAAATAATAAAACTAAAAATACTAACATATTTTGAAATGCTAGAGAAATGACACTTAGATATCAAGAAAAAACCTCTGATAATAAGGAGAAAAAGTAATGTTGTTAAAACCAATAATATATCAAGATTTACTTTTATAGATCATGAAGAAAAAATATCTAACCAAGAAGTTAAAAAACTAAAAAAATAAAGTCTAAATAATGAAGGCATTAGTTTATTATGTCATATTAGGAAAATAATAATATTTAAAGATAAATTAAAAAATATACAGTTAGAAGTAAATGAAAGCCTAGTAAGAGTAACAAAAACTCAAGAAATATTACTTGAAGCCTTGAAACTTTTAATAGAGGAAATGAATTTAGTCCATAAGGTAAACATAGAATACCTATAAGAAATAATAGAAACACAAAGAGAATTATTATAAAAAATAAAGGAATGTGGTTATAATAAACTTTAATAAGATATACATATAGAATTTATAGAATTAAGAAAATATGTATATAACATAGATAGAAATAATGATATTATAAGTCATAAATATGATCCCCTAGAAGGACTAGAAATAGAACCACTTATGAGATTAAATTCTGAGAAAAGAAAAAATAAAGAAAAATTTAATGAAACAAAAATAATTTCAATTTAATGAAATATTGGAAAAAATTAGAAGAAAAAAAATTCATGAACCTTAAAAATATGAATATAGAAAAATTACTTAGTTTATTAACACTAACTAAAGAAGAATTAAAAGAATATCGAGATGAAAAACTTTTTACAAACAAAGAATAATATGATATAACAATAATCAGTTAGATTGATTTTGAACCAAAAATCATGAACCAAAAAGGTCATATAAAACCAATTTCATTACCAGTTCCTTACCAAGAAGGAACATCTTATCCACATAGGGAGAAAAAAATAGGCAAAGGTTAAGAGAGCCTGACACCACAGATAGAAGAAGATAACCACTTAAAATGGAGGAAGGGTTGCATTGGGGAACTAGAGGTAACATCCCACCAGAATTCAAACTCCATGATAATTACAAATATGATCTATTAAATCTAGATTTTATAAGAGACAAGAAAAAAAAGTCTTAGATGAATGGACTAGTGATATGAGTGTGCTCATACAAACCTCTCAAACTACACAGATAAACCTTTCAATCTGTAGGGTATTAGTAACACATAAAATGACACAAAATGTAAAAATTTGGTTTTAAAATTTAATAGACCAACAATATTTATTAATGCAAGGGAATGCTCCCATAGGAAAGGAATACCTAAATATAGTAATAAATGAAATATACAAGGAATTTATTGAAGAATAAAAAGGAAGAACTATCATTGATACCATTAAAAGTGAAATCAATGAAGCCAAATGGCATCTAACAAATATGAAAATTTGTAACATGTGTTACATAGATTCTTTTATTTGTTAATATGAAATGTATTACCATAGATTACCACCCTCTATACAAACAATTTATAAGGAAATGTTTTTTTCAAAAATTACCTAGAACATTAGATAAGACCTTAATAGAAAGTTGGAATCAGAGAAATATGAAAACTATTCCAAACATCCTAGAAGAAAGAATAAGAAATCTTAAAAGTTGGATAATTATTAAATGTCAAAAAATAAAATAATATAAACAAATAAGAGGAAATGATAAAATCTATTGTGATATAAGAGATTTTAGAATACTAGAAAAATATGAATGTAACATAAAACCCTATAAACAAAAATACAAAAAATATAAACAATACAAGAGATTTAAAAAATATAAATTCAGAAAACAAGACTTTCAAACATATAAAAGAATATTTAATGAGGAAACCTATAGGAGGAGATATTTTAAAAGAAAGAGATATATACCTCCTAAAAATAGGAATTAATTAATGCCTCTTAAAAAAATGCAGATTTTGGATCTGTAATGAAGAAGAAAAATATGTCAATAAATGTCCAGGCAGGGTTCAACATAGGAAATAATTTAACAAGGAATTTCCACATAAAACAAAAATCTTAGAGGAAGTGATAACTCTATAAAAGAAGAGTCATTAGTGCACTTTTTTACTTAATATTTACTTATTTATTCAATAAATAGTATTTTGGGACTAAAAATATTAAAATATAAACTTTTTAGTGAAAAGGGGTGAAAATATAAATTTTGAGATTTTTTGGGATTTGTTTGAAATTTATAGGTATTTTTATGAATTTTTAAGGTAATGTCAATCAAAAGCTACCACGTGGCCTACCACACAAGTAGATGAGCTGAATGGGCAACCACATGGACACCACGTAAGCAGGGACAAGGAATCAGAGCATGATGCGTATGGGGAGCCAAGTAGCACGTGCCACGTGTTAGTACAGTGTTCAATCCTAGTTCAGAGCTCAGTCAAACCTTCATGCCACATGTCATTATGTGATTGGTCTCCACATTCCACCCTGTGCGCCATGTCATCCATTACCATAAATCACGTTGCACCGCATGGTGCTAACTCATTATGTGTTATAATTTTGGTGGAGATTCAAGAGAAATCAGCACTACAATTCTAGAGATTGATTGTATTTCTTTTTCTACTCCTTTCTTTATCAATTTTTATGTCTTTCTTTATGAAAAATATGAGTTTTATGAACAAAATTATGTCTAGTTAATTTATAAATCTAGGGATCTTATGAACCTAATTTTCACCATATGATGATCTAATATTTTATACCAATTATAATTATAATTTAATTATATTATTTAAACTGATTTTTATACTATTAATTGTTTGGCCAAAAATTTATCTATAGAGGCAATTAAATAGATTTGAGAAAATTATTTAATTGTTTGTCTTGATTAAATAACATGGATAGTTTCTAGGCAGAGATGTATGATTATTTTACATGTGATCCATAATTGATGAACTTAATGAGTAGTATAAAATTTAATTAGCATGAGAGTGTGATTAAATTAAATACTATATGGTGTGTAGTTTACTTGAATTAGGATTATATGCTAGGTTAAATTCAATTAATCATGTAATTAATTGATAATTATATTAGGAGGATTTTAGCGATTCACATGTTTAAAAAATTAGAGAATTAAGTATTCCTAAATATTTTCTCATATATCTTTCTTAGACCAAATCTGACATAATTAATTATTGTTATTTACTTTTAGTTATTTTAATTTTGCTTCCTTAAAATATATAAACAAAATAAAAACTGATTTTTATTTTTTTAGTTTTAAAAATTAGTTTCTAATAAAATAATCTCTGTGTAAACAATCTTTTCTTATCATTATATTACTTGTTATGATACGTATACTTACGTATTCATTGCATACACTTCGTGTGTGGCGATCAGGAAGCTTTAAAGATGGAATTAGAACCAATTGAGGAATCTAATATAAATGATACTTATAGTATTTATCTATTAGAAGAAACTAAGAAAGAAATAACTTACTCAGAATATGAACACTCAGGTTTTGAGTACTCATCATCAAAAGATGAATGATTTGTATATCCACATAGTACTTAGATTAAAGTAAGACTAAAATTCAAAGGTTATGCCAACTATCATCTATATGTATATATAGATACAGAAGCTAGTATATATGTAGCAAGTAATATGTGTTTCCAAAAGAACACTGAAACTAAGCACCAAAAGATTTAATTGTAAGAATTGTTAATAATACTATAATATATTTTAATAAAGTTTTAAAAGATACAAATATAATGATAGGAGGAGAAAAGTTTTACATTCCTACCATATATCAACAAGAAACAAGAGTTGATTTATTAATAGAAAATAATTTTGTAAACTTATATCAACCTTTTACACAATGTTTAGACAAAATAAGTCTAACAGTATTAGATGATAATATCATTTATGTATCAAAAATAAGAAAAACCTTTGACTTTATCAAACCCAACTTTTATGTAATAACATAAAAAGCAAAAATGTGGTGAGATAGAGCAACAAAATCTTATTTAGAAAATATTTCATTAGATATAAAAGAGAAACACAATTCTTTTCTTAAGAAATACAGGAAGATAAAGCCCTAACATGCTTAGAAAACTATTAAAAAAAATAAGCTCATAAAATTCTTTGGATCCAAAAATAAATAAATCTAAGACAATTGTCAACATAAAATTAAAAGACCTTGATAAGGTTATAAGACTAAAACCAATGATTTATACTATAGAAAACATGATTCAATTTGAAAAAAAAATAAAAAAAATTGGAACTGAAAGTCATAATACCAAGTAATTCACCTCACTCTAGTCTAGCACTCCTAGTTGAAAAAGAAGCTGAAAAAAGAAAAAGTAATAAACTTCAAAGCATTAAATAAAGAAACTATATTAATGATGAATACTTTATTCCAAATAAAGACGAATTATAATCATTAGTAAAAGGAAAGAAATACTTTTCAAGTTTTAATTACAAAAAACAATTTTAGAAAATAAGATTGGATGAAGAATATCAAAAATTAACGGCATTTAGTTTCCCACAATTACAATTCCAATGGACTATTGCACCATTTGGACTAAAACAAGATCTAGGCATCTTTCAAAGATATATGGATAACATCTTCAAAAAATTACAAAATATTTGTTGTGTCTATATATATAATATTTTTATTTTCAGTAATGAATTAAAAAAATATTATTTAGATATTATTAATATTCTACAAGAATGTAAGAAAGAAGGCATTGTACTCTCTCAAAAGAAAGCAGTACTTGCTCAGCAAAAAATTAAGTATTTAATGTTGGAAATTGAAGATGAAAAACATAATCTACAATCCCATATATTAAACAACATTCAAGGTTTTCTTAGTGAATTGAAAGACAAAAACCAATTACAAATATTTTTAGAATATTTAACATATACAAAAGCATATATCAAAAAATTTGCATAAATGAGGAAACCTTTACAAGAAAAATTGAAAAAATATCATATCTGGAAATGAATAGAACAAGATACTATGTATATGAATAAAATAAAAGCAAAAGTAAAAAAATTGCCAACTTTATACCATCCCTAGCCAGATGATAAAATGATAAATGATATAAATGCTTCACAAGAATATTGGGCAGTAGTTTTGAAAGCAAGAGTAGATGAAAAAGATGAATATCTTTGTATATATACATCAAGAACCCGTGAAGCAATGGCAGTACTAGACAACACCTTACCGACCTATAATGAAACTGTGATGGAAACTAACCCTCATCAAGAGTTAGCTCATCAACTCCTAAGTTAAGAAAAGACCTCGAGGAGACTAGGTGGAAGACTATGTCACTTCACTCCTAATCAAGTGAGGGAACCTCTGATGATCAAGCCACCAACCTAATTGACAAACATAAGCCAGAGCGCATCATACCAAGCCTAATCAAGTGGGGGAACATGAAGTTGAAGGCAACCCTCTTTCTAGCTGGTGAGACATAACGATGAGCAGTGGATACAAAAAAGGATAAAATGGGAGACACGATTTCAAGCGTTGGAAGAAGCTAACAAGAAGCATGACCATGCCTTGAAAATAGCCAATGAAAGACATGAAAAAGGAAAAACTCCCTATAATATGCATATGGACTACGAACAACTATGTATCTCCCCATTCTTCGATGAGATAGAGAATGACGAACCACCAACGAAGTTCAATGCTCCTAAATGCCACTATTATTTGGGAACTAAGGACCCTATATCACATGTACAACACTTCAAGATAGCCATGACTTCTATGAGCCTCACATATGGAGAAATAGATGTCATGATGTGCAAGTTGTTCACTACTACTCTCTGTGATGGCAGACAAAAGTGGTTTAATAACCTGGCACCTCGCACCATAATCTCCTTCTCACAATTTGCTTGATTTTTCATCACAAGCTACACCTGTAACAAACCCCTAAGGAAGGCATTACACCACCTCTTTTCAATTGCTCAAGAGAAGAGTGAGTCCACGGAAGAGTATATGAAACAATTCAGTGAGGAAAATTTGGAAACCTCTAATTATCCTAGGTCAATCGCTATAGAAACCTTTAGGTGGGATCTTCTAAAGAATTATGACTTGTTTATAGAGCTAACCAAGATAGTCCCCTATAATTTAGAGGAGGCATATGAAGAGGTGAGACAATTCATCAATCTCGAAAGAGATTTAGGTCCAGTCAAAGGTCATTGGGTCAATATAGAAGTTTTACTAGAGAAGGAAAAAAGGAGGATAAGTCCTGGAAGAGCAAATCAGAATAGCATAGTCAATAGACATAAGCATTTCACACCAAATGAAAAGGAGAGTGGACAATGGTCAAGAAATAGGGGACCTTATAGGAGGTCACTCTCTCCTTTTAAAAGGCCTTCCTTGAGAGTAAATTTAGCTTAGGTCGTATTAACTATGAAGGAGGAGCCAAATGCTAGATGGCCTCCAAAAAATAATGTCTCTACTTAAAGACACATCTAAATGGTGTGCCTTTGATGAATCAAAATCAAGTCTCCAGCAACGGTGCCAAAATCTTGATGAAGTAGTAGAAGAGTGGCATCGGGTTAGTAATACCAATCTTATAGATACTTTGGTTTTATATTTGTAAAAATCTCGCAAGTGTACGAATCATTTTATAGAAAATGACAAGTATATTCCACAGGTCAATCTAAAGAAGGAATATATGTAGTTTTTAATTTATTATTTAAACTTTCAAAAATGAAATTAAATCTTAAACATCTTGTCACGATATTTTGATTTTTGTGTTTCCTAATCTAATAACAAAAAAAATAAATATAGATATGATTTAATAAACAATTATGTAATTTTTTATCATTCATAATAGTGGATTATTTATGGATATAATAATTAAGTTAATTATGCTTGCTCATACTATTTTTATTAAAGATATAAATTGATATTTATTGTTTCTCTCTTTTTATATAAATACCACCTTTGGTGGGGTTAGATATTCTATGTTAACTAAATAAATCAATTAACACCTATGAGTGGGATCGATAGTTAATTTAGTTAATTAAATTAATTTCTTTTTTTAAGAGATTGAAAATAAACTATTTAAATGTCACCATTGGTGGGGTTAGATATTTTAAACTTTATTAAAGGTATCCAAATTAAACCTAAGAATTTAATTATCCGAGTATTAACTTTCAAGTTTTAAAACCATTACTAAAAATATGTTATCAATACATTTTCGAATAATAGTTCTTATAAAAACTTTTGAAAAAGAGTTTCATTCTAACTACTAGGAAATCGTGCCAACAAATAAAAGAACACTACTCTAAATCAGACCAGATAATTAAACCTTAAAGTCTAATTTTGAGATTTATGTTTGTAATAAAAAATAATATATTTATCTCTAAAATTCTTAATATAAAATCTTCAATAAAAATAAAATCAATTTATTTTATAGAGATGTTTTACCTATTTAATATTTTGCAAGCATAACAATATTACTATTATATCATATTTGCAAACAGCCAACCAAGTTAAATTTAATCACAAACAACATAACATATAAGAATAAAACATAAAAAATAACTCTAAATAATTTATTTTAAAATTATACCTTAAAAGAATCCTTCTAGAATTTTGATGCTAATTCTATTGCTAGAAAACCTTCAAACGGATTTGTATTTCCATTTATTGAATCAAAAACTAAAAATTCATAAAAGCATAACTAGTTCTTCTCAAAAAGAGAAGAACTTTAAAACTAAAAAAATTAAGAATTAGAGAGAGAAAAGTTTGTGATTTTTTGTAATTTGAGTGATTTGATGGATGATTTTTACAATGGGAGAGGATCTTGTTATAGATGAGGAAAAGGCCAAAAAAGGTGAGAAAATATCTCAAAAATTAATTTTGGATCCTTTTGGACTCGCTAGCACTCGTGTGGGGGTGAGATTTGCGGTAGATGGGCATTGGCACATGCGGGTGCGCGTGTGACAGGCACAGACATGTGTTGGAGTGCATGGGACTCAAATTGGGCAAGTGCTCGTGCATACGAAACTTAGGGCGGACGTGTGTTGAATGCACACGCACATGATTAGACATTTTTGACATTTTTTACCGTTTTGACCCATTTTGTCCAATTTTTCCATTTTTTTACTTTTCTCATTTTATTCTCAACATATTTGTGATGTATTGCCTCAAGTATTTTTTTTCGAGTCTTTAAGTTATTTTTGAACGAAAATACTTGAAAAACAATAAAAATACATGTGATTCTAAAAAGACAAATTTATATTAAAATATGATAAAATAATACAAATATAAATCTATTTAATCAATTAAAGTATATTAAATAATAAAAAATTTAGTGCTTTTTAAGAACTCATTAGCCTTTAACAAGGATATGGGCCATGAGACTAGAGATTATAGGCACCTCAAAAAGGAAATTGAAGAATTGTTGGCTAAAGGATATTTGAAAGACTTCGTAAGAGGTAATAGTGAAAAAAGAGTCCATCAGAATAGGCGAGAAGCACCAAAACTGGCCACTTCATCAAAGAGCAGGATAGACCTCCACAACGAGCCCAACATCAGAACTATTCATGCCATACATGGAGGGCCCATAATCAGTAGGGTCTCAAACAACTCACGTAAGAGGTTCACTATAGAGTTACACAATGCCCCGCAAGTGTACGCTATGGAAAATGTGAGGTCCTCCGTGAAGATGGTTTTCACTAAGAAGGACAAAACCTTGTCCCATCATGAAGATTCCTTAGTGATCACATTGAGAATCGGATCCTACGATGTTTTCCAGATCATGGTTGATATAGGGAGCTCAATTGATCTTCTTTTTATGTCTACTATAAGAGCCCTAACTGTGAAAGAAACTGAAATTGTAAGGACAGAGCTACCCTTAGTGGGATTCAATAGAAGTCCCACCTATGCAGTAGGGACCGTGATACTACCTGTCATGGAAAATGGATCAATAGTGATGACTAATTTTGTGGTTATTGATGTCCCAACTCACTACAACGCCATCTTGGATAGGCCTTGGATACATAAGATGAAGGCGATACCATCCATCATCCACCAAGTCATCAAAATCCTAACTAATGAGAGCATGGAAGAGATAAGGGGGGGACTAAGAGAAAGCCAGAAGTTATTACAATGCCACTATGAAAGAGGTCACCTCAAAGTAGCAATCATAGTAGGGTATTTCTAAAAGGAGGTCGGGTGTTAAAAGTTTAACGAGGCCTATCAACCTAAATAAGGTATAAGACTTTCCAATAGGAGATAAGGGCAAGAATTATCCTTTAAAATTGAGCAGGGATCTAAAAATAGAGGTGGAAGAGAAAATTTCACACTTGCTCAAAATGAATTCTGATGTCTTCATATGAACCTCAGCAGATATGCCTAGGATTGACCCAAAAGTCATAACTCATAGGTTGAATGTCAATCTAGAGGCTAGGCCAATTCAACAAAGAAAAATAAAATTCTCGATGGATAAGATTGAGGTGATCAAAATTCAGGTCATCACCCTCACAAAGGCAAGGGTTATAAGAGAGGTCAGCTACCCTCCCTAGTTTTCAAAAGTTGTACTAGTATAAAAGGCATATGGATCACTCCATATAAGTATGGCCTTTACAGACTTAAATGAGGCATGTCCCAAATATTTTTTCCCCTCTTAAGTATTGATTAACTAGTAGACACTTTTGTTGGTTTCTATTTTTGGACTAATGAGTTTCTTGGAAGCATACTTCAAGTACCACCATATCAGGATACACCCTAAGGATGAGGAAAATACATATTTCATCACAGAGGAAAAAACCTTCTGTTATACCATAATTCCATTCGAATTGAAGGTTGTAGGTGCCATATATCAGCGTCTTGTCAAAAAAATGTTTGTAGATCAACTAAGGAGAAACCTAGAAGAGATGACATGATAGTGAAGTTAGCTCAACCCCTAAACTATGTTAGAAACCTAGAGGAGGTATTTTTGGTCATATGAATGTATGGTATGAGACTTAACCCCAAAAAGTGTGTCTTTGGTGTTGCTATAGGAAAATTCTTAAGATATCTTGTATTTGCCTGGGGAATTGAGGCCAACCCAGACAAGATACAAGCCTTGATGAACATAAGGCCACCTACCAATTTGAAGGGGATCCAATAATCGAACGAAAGAGTAGTGGCACTGAACATATTCATTTCCAAATGCATAGACAAGTGTTTTCCATTCTTCAAGATGCTAAGAAAAAACGTAAATTTTTTGGGACGAGGACTCTAATAAGGCCTTTGAAGAAATCAAACAATACCTAAGCAACCTTCCTCTCCTAGTTAGCCTTCTACCAAGGGAGACACTTTACTTGTATTTGGCTATGGCCCCTATACTTGTAGCTCATGCTCCTAGATAAAAGAGACAAGTTTAGCACCTCATCTACTATGTAAGTCAAATCTTGAAAGATGCTCAAAGAAAATACCCAACCGTTGAAAAGTTGACTTTTGCTCTCAAATTTAGTGCACAGAAGCTCAGGTATTACTTTGGCTCACACATAGTCATAGTACTTACCTCCTAACCACTCAAAAGCATTTTGACGAGGCCAGAAGTGCCAGCAAGACTAGCATAAATAACCATAGAATTGGGAGAATACTACATTAAATACATGACTAAAATAACCATCAAAGGGAAAGCAGTGGCTAAGTTTGTGGCCAAATTCAGCAAGACACTATAAGTTGTCAATAACAAGAGGAAAAAAGAAATGTGTGGGATGTATCAAATGGAGAAGCCAACCTAGCAAGTATTCATCGAAAAAGAACACAACTTTAATGGTGTTGGGCTAGGATTGGTCATAATTGATCATGATAACAATTGTTTTGAGTATGCTATTAGACTTCATTTCCAGGAAACTAATAATGTTATGGAGTATAAGGCAGCTATATTCGGGGCCATAATGTCAAAGAAACTCAGGGTAGATAATATCACCTTATATAGGGATTCTAGACTAGTGGTCAACTAGTTTTTGGGAACATTTTAAGCTAGGGATGGAAAGATGAAGGGGTATCTGGAGAGTGTAAAATGAAAGTGCTCAAAATTTTCCAAGTTTGAGATCAAGTAAATAACTCCAAATGAGAATAATCACATTGATGTTGTGGTCATACTCGCATCGATATGGGAGGCCAACCACGCCCAAGTAGTGTCAATAATAATCCTAGTAGGGGCAAGTTTGGAGAAGACAAAAAGATTAGTCGGGTGTGTGGAAACTCCTACCAACCCATAGTTCACCCTGAACTATAACTTCCTAGAAAGGGAAGACCTTCTCGAGGATTACAAGCTTTCAAAATAAATCAAGGCTAAGATAGGTCAATGCATGATCAAAGAAGGTAAGTTATACAGAAGAACCACACTTGGACCCAAGCTCTTATGCATAGTCAAGAAGGGAGTTAAAATACTGATGTTTGGAGCACATGAAAGAGTGTGTAGCTCTCATTCAGATGGAAGGAAGCTATCCCAATGGATTATACGACAGGGCTACCATTGGCCCACTACGTTGGCAAATTGTACAAAATACACTCATGAGTGCAATAAGTGCCAAAGATTTTCCCCATTATCACACACGCCTCTAAACACCTGATGAGTGCTCAAAAAGCACTAAAATAACCATGATTTTATGCACATTAATTGATTAATATATATATATATTTATATGTTTTATCATATATTTATATATATTTGTCTTTTTCGGAATCACGGGTATTTTTATTGTTTTTCAGGTATTTTGGCTTAAAAACGTAACTTAAAGACTCAAAGAGGAATACTGGAAGCAATACATCACAAATATATTGATAAATAAATGGGGAAAGGTCAACAAATATGGAAAAATTGGACAAAATGGGTCAAAAATGTCAAAAAGGAGAAAATCGCGCCGCCGCGCCGCCCAGTCGCCGCGCCCCAGTGCCCAGACCGCGCGCAACACGCCCAGACCGCGCGCGCAGCACGCCCAGACCACGTGCGCAGCATGCCCAGTCCGCGCGCGTCAGCTGTCCAATTCGCGTGCGCCGTGCGCGCCCTTGCCTCTTTCCGCGCGCGCCTCTGCGCGCCACTCCTGCCTCACGCGCGCGCCCCTGCGCGCCCAGCTGCCCTCCGCGCGCGCCGACGCCCATTTCGCCCCATTTTTCACGTGCAGCCGCCCCATGACGTCATGCTGACGTCATCAATGACCTCAACATTTGCACTACGCGTTTTCACATTTTTTTAACAATTTTTCACTCATTTTTTCTCTCCATCCTCACCTATAAATACACCCCTTCTCTTCACTTCATACACACCTCAAAACACATTCTCTTCTCTCTTTCTTTCTCTCTTTTCTTAGATTTTTTAGTTTTTCTTAGTTTTTAGCTTTTCTTAGTTAATTTCTCTTAGTTTTAGAGTTCTTCCCTTTTTGGGAAGAACTAGTTATGTTTTTGTAATTTATTAGCTTTTCGATTCAATAAATGGGAGTGCAAATTCCGCTTGGAGGTTTTCCAAAGAACGGAATAGCATCGAAGTTCTGTAAGGATTTTATTTTCTTCTGATTATTTTTATGCTTTATTCTTACATGTTATATTTAATTTGTCGTGATTAAATTTAACTCACACGTTTATAAACATGATGTAATAATAACGTTGTTATGCTTGCGAAATATTAAATAGGTAAAAATCTCTAAAATGAATTGATTTTATTTTTATTCAAGATTTTATATTAAGAATGTTAGAGAGAAATATATTATTTTTCATTACAAACTTAAATGTGAAAATTAGATTTTAAGGTTTAGTTATCCCTAATTTAGAGTAGTGCTCTTTTATTTGTTGGTACAATCGCCGGTAGTTAGAGTGAAGCTCTATTTCAAAAGTTTTTATAAGAATTATTATCTGAAAATGTATTGACAACATGTTTCAGTAGTGGTTTAAAAACTTGAAAGTTAGTACTCGGATAACTAAATTCTTAGGTTTAATTTGGACACCTTGAATAAAGTTTAAACTGTCTAACCCCACCAAAGGTGGCATTTAAATGGTTCATTTTCAATCTCTTAGAAAAAGGAATTAATTTAATTAACCAAATTAGTTATCAACCCCACCCATAGGTGTTAATTGATTTGTTTAGTTAACAAAGAATATCTAACCCCACCAAATGTGGTATTCATATAAAAAAGAGAGAATCAATAAATATCAAATCATATCTTTAATAACCTAATTAATATGAGCAAGCATAATTAACTTAATTATTATATCCATAAATACTCCACCATTATAAATGATAAAATTTGCATAAATGTTTATTGAATCTATGTTTATTTTTATGTAAGTAGATTAAAAACACAAAACCACAAAATATCGTGACAGGATGTTTAGGATTTAATTTCGTTTTTAAAAGTTTGAATAATAAATTAAAAACAACATACATTCCTTCCTTAGATCGACCTCGGGAGTATACTTATCATTTTCTACGAAATGATTCGTGCACTTGCGAGAGTTTTATAAATAGATAAAACCAAAGTAACGGGCAGGATCGGCGATGTCGGTTCTGCCCGTATCAACACCATAATATGGGTGGTAATTCCTTGGCGATTCTATAAGTGGAAGCTCAACATAGTAGAGTCCCTAGCTCCAACAAAGGGACAAAAGAAGTTTCTACTAGTGGCCACTAATTACTTTTCTAAATAGATTGAAGCAAAACCTTTAGGAAGAATATAAGAGAATAAGGTGATTTGATTTATCTAGAAGTCTATACTTTTTCTATTCATTCTACCCAAAGATATCATTATCGATAATTGGAGGCAATTTACAGGCCGTACCATCAAAGAGTTTTCCATCAAATACAACATCAATATATGTCACTTAACGCCATATTATCCCTAAGGCAATGGTCAAGCAGAATCTTCTACCAAATTGATTATGAACCTACTAAATAAAAGGTTAAAGGGTGCAAAAGGAAGATGGTTTGAGGAAGGCATTGTGGGCTCTCAGGATTAGCCCTTGAGGAAGCACTAATAAGACCTCATTTCCCCTAGTCTATGGTATTGAGGTAATAAGACCAACTAAAGTTACAGTACCCACTGTCAGGTCGACCCTAACAAAAGAACAAAACGAGGCAAGTAAATATATCGAACTGACCCTCACTAAGGAGAAAATGGATGAAAATTTAAGAAGGATAATTGATCATAAAAGAAAAGTATCAAATTATTAGAACAAGGATGTGCATTTCAAAGTGTTTTCCATGGATGATTGGGTTCTCAAATGAGTTTTCCCTAATAAGAAGGAATGGATGGCCGGAAAAATGGGTGCAAATTAGGAAGAACCTTATCAAATAATTGAGACAACTCCAAAAGGGGCCTACATGTTGAAAAGCATTGAAGGAGTTGAGGATGGCACAAGTTGGAATGCCATACACTTAAAGAAATACTAGTTTTGATGTACATTAATTTACTACTTGCATATACCATCATTGTATGCATACTAAGGTGACTTTCATCAACAAATGGCTCTCTCCCAAAAGTCTCCCACTATTATATGTCTCAGGCTGATCACCTAAGTTAAGAAATAGATAGAGTGCCCTAACACTTGCAAACATCATGAGTTGATCACCTCAATCAGGAACCAAGTTGGCACACTGATGGTGAAGGGAGAGTTAAACACCCCAATCAAAAATTAGGTAGAGCTCCCTCTCCCACTATTATATGTTATTAACTGATCACCTCGACTAATAACCAAGTAAAGCACCATGACATTTGAAAAAATCTTGAGTTGATCACCTAGGTTAGGAACCAGGTTGGCACTCTAATGGTGAAGGGAAAGCTGATCACCTAAGTCAGGAACCAGGTAAAAATCCCTCTCCTACTATTATATGTCATTGGCTAATCACTTCGGTTAAGAACTAGGTAGAGTGCTCTAAAACTTGCAAACATCCTAAGTTGATCACCTCAATCAAGAACTAGATTGGCACTTTGACAGTGAAGGGAAAGTTGAGCACCTTGGTCAGGAACCAGGCAGAGCTCTCTCTCCTACTATTACAAGTCATGAGCTGACCACCTCAATTAAGAACCAAATAACACCCTGACACTTGTAGAGTTTGTTCCATAATAAAGAAAGAGCATGCACATAGAAAAAAACAACGATCGGGCATTATAGTTACATTCTATTAAGAATACTTTTATTATCTAAACTTACAATGCTTTTGAAAAACTTATTAATACATAGCTTGGCCTCCCAAAAGATTTAAAATTCCTCAAATTCTTAGACATGCGATCGATGTCAAGGTCATTAGTTTCCTCCACCATAGGCAATAGCTTTTCCTAAATCTTGATGATTTTTTTTGTGCATTGGCCACCATTTTATGAGGAACAAACCTTAATGCGAGCACTACATGCTCCAATTCTTCAATGACCCTCATCACCTTAAAGAACACCCTTTCAGATTGCTTCATATAGAAGTTCACCCAATAGGATTCCCTGTCCATGAGGGCAGCCATTTTAGTAAGGGTCCTCCTCACTCGAGCTTGAATTTGAGATAATTATTCTTTACAAGAAGATAACTCACACTTGCTCTCATTAAAATTCCTTAGCTTTCTTTCAAGTTTAAACACCTCAGTTTATAGCTTTCTAACCTCGCTCTTAAGCCTATCATTTTCTACTTTCAAAGATCAAACTAAATTTATGTTGGCCTTATCAAAATCCATAAAGTTTGACCAAAAAAGATGGAGAAGGAGTTGGTCACTATTTTTATTGATTGGATTTAGCAAGTGTTCCCAACCCTCTTTTATAGGGGATGATGCTAAGAAAAGACTGGAAACACATGTCCCAAAAATAGATAGGTATGTCAAACATCATAAATACATAAGACAATAATATAAATGTACAATTATGTAGACAAATTTATTTTTAGTTAAGAAAATTGATTCTTTGTTAATAAAATTTGGATTACAAAGGATTGAGCTCTTGACCACACAGGTAGAAGTGGCATCGAGATGGAAAATTTAAAAAGCATATAGGCCCATAGAATATACTAAAAGATATGCTTGAGCCATAAAAATCAACGGTCCCAGTCCCTACCCTCTACAACTGTCACCTCAGTTCCATCATCACTCTCACCGAAGTCCAAGCCCTTCTCTTCACCCCCTTCTTCAGATCATGTAGGAATATATCGAGGAGTGATCAGAATATTTAGAATATGATAATAGTACTACCTTATGTCCTTATTCTTGGCCTTTATTTTAAAGGATTCCATGGCCAACTCAAACACAATCTCGACACTCGAGGTGAGCTATTTGGCCATCACATCAAGCTTGGCCTTTGTTGTCTCCTCAAAATCTTCTCTTTTTTGGGCCTCTTTAATTGTAGCCTTGGTTATTTTTTAGGCCTTCTCAATCTCACCTTCAACTTTTCTTTAAGCATCTTTAAGCTTAGTAAGACAACTAGAGTATTCATTCAGCTCGACGGGGGCCTTAGGCAGTTTTTCTACTTTATCTATGGCCTTGCCCTCCCACTTATTGACCCTTTCTAGTAACGTTGTGTACCTGCACTAAGTAGAAGCATAACCATGTGTTTTTATTGTCCCAATGCATGCTTTAAATGCCTTACACTTTATGCCCTATCAAAATTGTAAAGCGGCTACAACTGAAAGAAAAAAAGAGAAAGCACGCGGTCAAACAATTATGTCACAAGGTCAAACTCATAAAAT
The DNA here is from genome assembly GCA_030763125.1 of Hippophae gyantsensis. Taxonomy (NCBI): domain Eukaryota; kingdom Viridiplantae; phylum Streptophyta; class Magnoliopsida; order Rosales; family Elaeagnaceae; genus Hippophae; species Hippophae gyantsensis. The sequence continues at coordinate 15,876,641 of CM061038.1, read as the reverse complement.
AAATTATTATGAATATAAGAAATGAGGTTGGGTTAACATACTTGGTACATATGGTGGTGGACAACAACCTCAGAGCCTGTATCCTCACAAATGGCCTTAAGCTGCTTTTCATGAACTTCAGTAGGAAGATGGCTCAAGTAATGATCAAGTTGTTCTAGCACTAAGCTCTGATATAAAGCCACTTCATCCACATTGATGGTAAGATCATTGATGAAACCCTTCCCCTTCTTCAAATCCCGTATAGGGTGTTCAGATTCTTTAGGACCCAAGCTAGAAGGTGGAGAATTATGTTGCTCCTAAAACATGGATAAAGGCTCTAAGACATTCAATGGCTCCTAGCTAAGTATGGGCTTATCAATAATTACTTACTTCTTTTTTGTAAAGGGTATAAAGAGGCCTTCCCACCCAGAATATTTGTTCCTCTTCTTACCTTTAGAGGAATCCCTCCCAGAAACAGGAGGTTTACCTTTTTGGAAGCTCCTCCCTGAGGAAGAAACCTTACCTTGTAGTCGAGATAAGAGCTGGGTGGCAGTGAACTCCATTGTATTTGCAAAACAAGAATAAGGAGGTGTTATTATCATAAGATGAAGTCAAGCATAAAAAAAACAAAAAAAATTTGAAGTCTCAAGACTAGTTCACCATCATTAGTAACCACCCCAAACATTCCCCCATAGTTTTTTTGAAGGGTCCAAGGCTTAAGAAAAGCTAGGGGTTTACAAATAATCCTATAGGGGATCTATGAAACCATGCCTCATTAGCTCACATGTAATAAAATATGGGGTATTTAGCAAATGCCTCCATGGGGTTTTCTCAGAGAGATAGTTTTGGATATCAACCAACCGTTGCTTTACATCCAAACTCAAGGTCTTGATGAAGGAGCCCATATTCCTTATCACGGCCTTAGTGTCATTCCAGATGCTCCTTATCAACCTTGTGTCACTAGTAGGAGATTCCCACGGGCTTGAGACGTAGAAAAAATATTCCTTCCAATTCTTCTCATTCTCAAGGAGGGCCATATGTATACCTTGGTCTTATTTTATGGACATGTATACCCTTTTTGGGTTTGTCGGGTTCTGCTTCAAAATGTAAGCCTCATTAAACTCTGGCATCTCTAAATCCACTCTGAGCTTCTAGCATATCACTGTAAGGTAGAAAAGATACCTCTACCCATTAGGCATCAACTAACCCAATGCGAGCTGAGTCCTAACCAAATATATCCGTATGAAAGGGTACAAGGGAAACCTCACCCCCAACACAAAACCTTCTCGTGAAAGGCCTCCACCCATATGGAGGTTGGTTGCTATCACAGACCCCCTCCAATAGAATCATTATTTGAACCGAATATGGGATATGGTATATTTTCCTCAACTTTTCCTCATCCCGGGGTGTTAATCCAATGGTTTTGATTTAGGCCAACCAACCCTTGGTACAACCTATAGATTCCCTAGACCCTATGTTCCTCGTTTTGTTCCTCCATGTCTTAGCCACTAATATGTGAGTCTAGGACATGTTCAACCTAAGGGATGTAATGGTCTAAGGATAAGTGGTGGAGGTAAAGGGTTGAGGTGGAGATTAACTCTCCTCACTAGAAGAGTTTATCCTGGAAGACCTCGAGTCATCACTGGTACTGAGGTATTGGGGGATCTACCAAGAGCTCGAGCCCAAAGTCTCTTCTTTGTGCATTGTCTTAAAAAAACTACAAAAAATAAAAAAAGGATAAGGTACGAGAAGAAGGGATTATCTAAAGTCGAGTTTGAAAATAAAAGGAAGTGATTCTTTCAAATGACCTAAAAAGAAAGCATAAAAGTGTAAGACTTGTGAGGCATGTACTCTAAAAACTCATGCAAACAAGATATGCGGCGAGTTGAATTCTTACCACCGAACTGAAAGCATTTTAATGGCTTGAGCTGATGCGAAAGAGCATTTTCTCTCTTACTTTTTGTTTGATGTGTAGGAAATGATGAAAATGTATAGCCCATACACCTCCTTATGTATAGACCCACATTTTTCTCACTCTAATCAATTGACAAGCATTTATTATAGGAGTTGAACAGTTCAGATTCGCTACCCGAGTTTTACTCTTCCACTTCAACTCCGAGCTCGAACTAAAATAGTAGGGGGACTAGATGTTTGGATAAATGGATTGGCCTGGGGCTTGACCCGTCAAATAGCCCAAGCCTAGGAGAAAAATCAAGCCAAAGATCCAATCCGAGCCAATTTTTGTATCTTTGGGGTCGACCACCAGTCTAAGCCGTGGGATGGTAAGCCCGAGTTTATAAATGTGCCTATTTTTTATCCTTTTGTCCTTCTTAACGCACTTACATGTGTATACTTTATGTAATCGATACTTATACATATAAAACTTTATAAATACATGGACTCCCTAAGAGATCCACACATTCAAGCAATTGCTCTGTTTTTTCTCTAATTTTTCTCTTTGTAAATCGGATCAATCCCAATAATTTGTTTGTTTAATAGTCTTTATCAATAAAATTTAATTATTTTTCTTTCATTAAAGTGATATAAAGCAACTTATTTTTTATTTTTTAAAACTTTTTTCTAAGATATCTAAGATATTGTAAGTACTTCTGTGATCGATTATTAAATTCAATTGTGATGAGAATAGATGTAAAATTAAAATTACTTGTGAAAAAATTTAATACTTACACACTTTACCTTACACTAGGTTATGCTTTACGCGTGTAGTACAACAATAAAATTAAATTACTATGAAAAATAAATAAATCAAAGTTAACATCATATTCTTGAGTAAAAGGAAAAAAATTATAAAAAATAGTAATCTTAATCAAAACATTTAAATAATTATAGTTTAATTTAAATTAAAATAAGGTGTATAATTTTTTTTTATAATAAAAATGTACAAGGTGAATATAAAAAAAATTATTTAAAAAAAAATAGATAGTTATATATTTTTTTATTTCTTTAATTCCATATATAATACTAAATTTTTGTATAAATAAAATAATCACACTAAAAAGCACAGATTTCAGTATTCGCTTATTGCTTGAATTTATATATATATTTTTTATGCTAGTTTGTATCATTAATTTTGATTTTTTTTTCTTCCAAGGAAGTATATGTTTACAAACTTTGAAAAATTTCAACAGTTCAATTCTCAAATATCTTTAGTAATACCCCCCCTAACATTTAATGTATCTTCAACATTACCCCTAAAGAATAACTGCCGTTGCTAAACCTGTTACATTAAACTGACTGTATCCTCTGAGAACTCGTCACCCAAATGTTCAATCACTTCATCACTCTTTGTTAGGTCTTATATACATTTCTAGAGACTTGATTTTGAACTGTTCCAGGTTATTTTCATGTTTATAAGGACAATTATTTATTTATTTTTTAATTAATCATTCACTTTTGCTCAGTCTTTTTTAGATCTGATCTCCTAATAAATATTTGATCTTAATTCAGCGCAAAGATCTAGCTATGCAAACTTAGAGACAAACTGGAACAACACAAGAAATTAAGCTCTTCAAGAGACTATTGTAAAGCAAAAAAAGTTCTTGTCTAGTCTCCCTTCACATCTCAAATCTCATAAAAAAAGCTTCATTACCAGTACAAAACCAGTTCATGCATGGTACAAAAAGAAGCATTTGGCGAAGAAATCAATCTGGAAATTATAGGAAGCCTCAAGGACGCCAAAGCTTTTGCTCACAAGAAAGAAAATGTGGACACTGATATGTTTCTTCTCCCTTAATTTTTAACTACTTAATACGCTTTTCAATTTTTTATCCATACGTTAATATCTGTAAGAAAATTGAACGTAATGCAAATGGAGAACAAAATCTAAACCATCTAGCATGATGATTATCCTTAATAGAGAAAATTAACTTTTTACCCTCAGAGTTAAACACTTTCTCATTTCTGTTAAAATTTGAAGGTGTTATTGACATTAATTAAACGTTTTCGGGGATATTATTGAAACTTTCCCTACAAACTCACACGCTCGATCACAAACGTCTTTGTTAATGTTTGAAACTAAGTTTCTTTTAATTCAATCAATAATAATCCTTTTTGCTGTGAGAGCTTGACAAAATCCTTATTCTAATTTTAAATAATAAAATAACCAATCTTTTTTCAATTACAAAACCCACAATGATGTCCTTTTCTTATGCTAATTTCTTAAAATCTAAAATATAAAAAGGCACGAATTGGTTAATTAATATTGCCCAAGTAAACAAGTTTAAATTACCAAAGAGGATCCCTATGGAAATAATTGGGATAATTTGAAAACATTGTTTTAGTTTTGAAATTTTGTAAAAGCATATATGGAGGATCAAAGTGAGAGCATGAACAGGGGAGGGAATTAGGCGCTTGCGGAGAATAGAGAGAAAAGAAGATGGTACTCGTCGACGCCGAGAACAGAGAGAAAAGAAGAGTGTGGAAAGAGTTGATTTTTTTTTCTTTCACTGTTTGGTTGTTTTATATATAACTTTTGAAGATAATATAATATATATATATATTTTAAAGTCAAGAATAATTATTAAACATATATAATTTTAAAAAAAATTTAAAATATGAAGTGATTCCTAAGTTTTTTTTTTTTAAATATTGATCAAATTTAAAAAAAATTATACGAAAAATCAAAGTAAAAAACAACTAAACCTAAATTTAATGTTTCTCATATAACTATGACAAGTTATAGTTGAAAGAGGAGAATTTAGGAAAAAGACACGTTGATAATTTACTCTATATGCTAAATAAGTCTAATGATTTTTCTATAAATAAATATTAGAATAATATGATAAATATATAAAATATATAAATAATAACAAATGTCTTACTTATCCAGATTTTTGAAAAGAAAATTAGAAATCAAATAGCCTTATCAAACAAGATATATGTGATTTTTAATTTTCATTGTCAAAATTACTGTAAAAATTATTTATCAAACACATTAATATTATTTTTATTGAAAAAGTATTATTTAATAAACAATTAGTTTCGTTTTCAAACAAATATGCAAAAATTATAAATAAAATCTCTAACATGGACTGAATATAATTCTTTAATCTTTTTTACCTATAACAATATTTATTTATTTTGACGGCAAAATAAGAATATAAAACAAACAAATGCAATATTATATTTCAAATAAGTAAAGTTAGATATAATACCTATAAAAAGGAAGAATATAATACTATACAATTGGAACTTATACGAAAATAATAATTAAACTAAAATTAATTAATTTATTTATTTTTCTTTATTGATTATAATTAAAAGTTAAAATGCCATTTTCTTACTTTTTTTTTCATGTGAATAGATAACATTCATTTTTAAGTTTGGGAAGGGATTTAGATCAGTGATGTTCGATCCTTCTGCTAACCAAAATTAAAAATAATGTGATCATCTTGCTACACTATTATAAAATGTGTCATTTAAGTTGATATGTATAGTTAGTTTTCTCCAAAAACCAACTTATAATGAATTTAAAGTCAGTTCGATGAAGAACTGACGCTATGTATAGAGTCGGTTAACATGTTGAATCGATGCTACAAGTGGACGTAGCGTCATTTCAATACGTCAACCGACGCTATATACGTGGATTTTTCCTTTTCACTTCTTTCTTCCTCCTATCAGACACAATTTTTAATTTGCAGTACTATAAACAACACCCAAATTAAAACCCAAAATCGAGTTTCACCTCCTCCACTCTTTCTCATTTTCTGGCCACCTACGACCACCAATTCTAGCATCGTTTAGTGGGTTTTCATTCTCTCCAAATTATCTTCCAGATCCCCTATTTTTTTGAGTGAAATACTTAATTTTTATACCTATTTTCTCACTTACCAAACACTTTTTTTCTTTATTTTCTTCATTTTGTCACTTCATCTCTTGTAAGTATTTTTATTAATCCTACGCACTTATTATTCACTTTGTGTTATTTTTTTGTATATTATGTGTATAAATTTTTGTTTATGTATGTTATTATTTTTATTATGTAGGTTTTGTATAAGTATTATGAAATAGGAAAGATATGATTCAACAATATGATGCTCATTATAATATATGTGATTTGTAGTATAGTTATTAAAAAAAAAACCTTAATAATCACAAAATTATTATATAAATTTATATGTCATTGAATACAAGTTCTTAAGTAGAATAAAAAATGAATAAAATATGTAAAAAAAACTTTAAAGTTGGTTCAACCTGTGAACCGAAATTAAATTTTAAGTCTTTCTATTTAAAGTCGGTTTTTAAATGATTTTAAAGCCCGTTTTTGTAGTAGTGTAACTATTTTCATTTTTTGGGATGTAAGTTTGCAGAACATTTTATTTTGCTTGTTTAACCAAAATTTTAACTCAAGTAGAAATTTATACGTGTTTAATTTTATTATATGAAGCTTCAAAAATAATTTTGTATGAAAAAAAACCATTAGGGCAAAAAACATATTAATAAACATATAAAATTTAACCACTTTAAAAATATAATATTGTATAAATAAGAAGACAATAATACTAAAGTGAAATAATGCATAACTCATTATTCAAGAATATAACTAAACAATCTCACGTGAAAGGCACGAGCATGTTGGCCGGTAGAAGAAAATAGGGGTTTGAAACTCATATTATTTTAATATTCACTCAAAGAATATGCCATTTAACAGGAAAAAATATTAATAATACCTTTGATGTTTACATTCATCTTTCAAAAATATTAAAGATGACCTATAAACATATGTTAAAGATAACAATTACTAATGATATTTTTGCAATATCTTGTATGTCTTGTATTACTTTGTGTTTTGTTAGCTTTTCGCATATATAACACAGAATCTGCTTTCTAAAGTTTATATGAGTATTGGCGATATTCGTAAATAAAATATACAAATATAATTTAAATTATTAGGTGTGTTTTTTGAGAATATTTTTAAGCCAAAAAAATCAAAGAGCTTCGATGAACACATCTCAAGTATATATTTGTTTTCGTACACGTTAAATTTCATATTAAATACATAGAATTTTTTTACATATAATTCATTCGATTAGCATGTCTAGATTAATCGAGCTTAATTAAAATTGACTGAATAAATTTTTTATATTATTAGATCGATCGAGATTAATAAGTATATCAATTTATTTGTTTTAGAATTAATTATTTATTTCACTAAATCGATCAAATTTTTCAATGTCAATCGATTGAACTCAATTAAATTGATCTAGCAACCATGCTTGATCAATCGAGCTTGGTCTAGATCGATCAAGTAACCAAGTTTTTAATTTTAACCTAATTTTTACTCGAACCTATTTATTTCATTACCATATAGTCCTTACTTTTTGAAACTCTTTTAAATGTTTTTAATGATAAAATTATGATAGGCCTTTGACTTAGGACTTCAACTCATTCTATTTAAACAAATACTTGGCTCACAATTTTCTTATCCAAAATTGAATCTATTTCTGCATCTTTGCTTTCTCTAAAAACTTTTTGCAAAAAAGTTTCTGATAGGTTTTTTATGCATGTATCAGGTAAAATGGTGGTTGTCCTTCAATGTCCCTAAAATAGTTATAAAACCAACCATGGAACAATGGTTGATCAAAACCAACCATAGAACAACTAAACTTGAAGACATCAAAGACCAAAAATTGTTCTTAGCCCAAAAGGCTGAGACCAATGCATTAATTGCTACTGTAAAAACCTGAGAAGAACTCTTGGAAATCAATCAACAATTATGTCAAGAAACATCAAAATTCTCCAACAAAGTAGCCTTTAACCAAGTAGAGGAATCCAAAAGTAAAACTTCATTAGCAGACTATAAAGCTTCATCAGAATTTCTAACAGACATAGGAGCTGATAGTGAAGACATTTGTTATAGGATTGATGGAAAGCTCCTATAAAAATTCAAAAATTGTATAACATAGCCCACATGCCTATCTGTATTAGGGTTAAAATCCCAATTCGTGTATCAGGGTTAAAAACAATAAAATCATTATGGGATTAAAAGCCTTTTTATTTGTAAAATGGCACATTAAAAGGCCAGCCCAATTCTATATTAGGATTAAAAGCCCAAAAATGTAAGACTATAAAAGGCCCATCAAAACCGTTAGCCCATATAGCAGGTATTGTAATAAGTACTCTAGTTTCAGCAACAAACATGATACAATTTATTAAACAGTACAAGCATATGTGCACATTAAAACTTTAATTATAAAAGAAAGGCTCATTTTAGTTCAAAAGCATCTTATAATTTCCATAGCCCTATCATACCCATCTCTCTGATAATCCTTTCCTTTAGTAATCCTCATATAACCTTCGATTATCATTTATATTTAAGTAATTTTCTATTTTATTTTATTTTCTATATTTTAATTTTAAAATTTATATTTTGTTTGTAATACTTATGGCTGACTAAGCCACCTAATCTATCAATATAATATGTTTGTTCTTTAATAACAATTTCTTCACTTACTAACCATATATTTGAGTGAACTTTTGATATTGAGGAAATTCTATAGAAGATAGAACTCATTGTTTATACTACCATAATTTTTGTTTAATCTTAATTATCTGTACCTACATAGGTTGATATTCCAACCCTTAATAACTATAAGAATATGAAGAAGCTTTATAGAAAACAGGGATTATCTTTTTTCTAGTAAATTTTATCTAACCAATGATTTGTATCTACATAAGTCGAAAGTCAACCCCAAATGGCTTGGTTGAGAGAGTTCTGCAAACAAAGAACTCACATTTCTCCTACCAAATTTTGTTTTAGTTAAAGTCATTATTACAAAAGGGAGTATTTAAGTTAAGATTTAAAGTCAGTTTTTGGGGTAAACCGACTTATAATGTATTTTAAGTCAGTATACTAAAAAATTGACTTAAAAAATTAAAAAAATAGCATCGGTCTTACGTGTCAACCGATGCTATATGTAGGGTATAACGTCGGTTCTACGTGTCATTGGGTATTATTATTAATTACATGCATTTATATATATATATATAAATTATTATATATTATATATTGTTAATATTATATATTGTTAATGTTATTATGAGTTTATTAATTGTTTGATTAAATGTATATATTTTTATATGAAGTTTTGATAAATATATATTCTAATAATTAGGGAATTCATATATAATAATATCTTAAATATATTAGTTGGATACATATTTAATATACTTAATGTTATTTATAGAAAATGGACAAATCTTGGATGTCAAAGTGTATAATTGAGCAGGACTACATTTCTGTAGTTGAAAGTTTCTTGGAATTTGCTCATAGAAATAGTAATAATGAAATTAGTATGATCTGATGCTCATGTATTAAATGTAATAATGAGAAATTTCATGATGTTGATGAGGTTAAGTATCACCTTATCCGTAATGGTATTCTTTTGAGTTATAAATGTTAGCATTATCATAGAGAAAATATTGATAATACTTATAAGGAAGAGATAAATAAGAATGTGAGTGGATTATATACATCTTATCATAATGTACAGACAGAAAATATGTTCCATGTTGTTGAAGATGAACTAAATGAGGATGATCTTGAAACCTTTGAAATTTTTTTAAAAGATGTCAAAAAATTGTTGTATCCAGAGTGCAAGAAATACACTAAAATGTCGGGATTGGTTCATTTGTACAATGTGAAGACAAAAAATGGTTTTTCTAACAAGGGATTCATAGAAATACTAAATGTACTAAGAGATATGTTTTTTGAGGGTATTGAATTTCCATCTTCAATGTATGAAATGAAGAAATCTCTTAGTCGATTTGGCATGGAATATCATAAGATTCATGCTTGTCCAAATGATTGCATTCTTTATAGAAAATAATATAAGACATTAGATAATTTTTCAATGTGTAAAGAATCGAGATGGAAGCATGCTACAAATGACACAACACCTAAAAAAGGCATACCCGCAAAGATTTTTTGGGACTTTCCTCCAATTTCTCACTTTTAAAAGTTGTTCAAAAGTAAAGAGACATCAAATATGTTCACTTGGCATTCAAATAATCAATTTGATGATGGGATGCTACGTCATCCTTATGATTCCCAAAATTGGAAAATAGTAGATAATTTATCCCCTTAATTTGCATCTAATCTATGTAATCTTCGTCTTGCCATTGTTGTTGATGGAATTAATCCACACAATTCCCTTAGTAGTAGATATAGTTGTTGGCCAGTAGTTATGGTAACATACAACCTTCCTCCCTGGTTATGTATGAAAAGAAAATTCATGATGTTAACATTATTGATCTCAGGAGCAAAACAACCCGGAGTTGATATTTATGTATATTTGTAGCCTCTAATAGATGATTTAAAGACGTTGTGGAATGATGGTGTAAACTTTTACGATGCACATAAAAAAGAATACTTTAACTTGAGGAGGGTCCTTTTATGGACAATTAATGATTTTCCTGCCTATGGGAACTTATCAGGACATGCAATAAAAGGTTATATGGGATGCCTTATTTGTAGTGATGGCACTTCTGCAACTTATCTTGTTCACGAACAAAAGATGTCTTATAAAATACATAAAATATTTTTTCCATCTGGACATAAGTTTAGATACCAAAAGAAACCATTCGATGGTAAAGAAGATCATGATCCTACACTGAGACCTTTGCGAGGTGTTGAGAGATTAGGTAATTGAATGGTATAACATTCAAACGATATGGAAAGATGAAAAAATGAAAACTCACTGATGGAGGGAAATGAAAGAGGTCAACTAATAAAAGATGTGAAAAGGAAAATGTTACTGAATCAATAGATCATGGTTGTTGGAATAAAAAATCAATATTTTGGGAATTTCCTTATTGGAAAGACTACACATTCGTCACGTCTTAGATGTCATGCACATTGAGAAAAATGTATGTGAGAGCTTGACTAGTACATTACTTAATATACCTGGAAAAATGAAGGATGAAATTAAAGCAAGACTGGATTTAAAGAAACTAGGCATACGACTTAAATTGGCACCAAGGGTGGAAAATGATAATAATTGAACATACTTGCCACCAGTATCATATACAATGTCAACAAAAGAGAAGGATGTGTTTTGTAAATGTTTGTAGGGTGTGAAAGTTTCTGATGGTTACTCATACAACTTAAGAAATTTTGTGTCTATCACGGATAAGAAACTTTATGGATTGAAATCATATGACTGTCATATTTTAATGCAACAGTTATGACCAGTTGCTAATAGGTCAATTCTTCCAAAACATGTTCGATTATCAATAATTCATCTTTGTTCATTCTTCAATACAATATGTAAGAAATATATATCAATTGGCGAGTTAAACTCTTTATAGAAAGGTGTTATGGAGAATTTGTGTCTACTTGAAAACTATTTTCCTCATTCTTTTTTCGATTATGTGTTCATTTAGTTTGAGAGGTTCAATTGTGTGGTCCTACTTACTTAAAGTTGATGTATCATTTTGATAGATACATGCAATCCCTTAAAGGATATGTGAATAATAGAAATCATCCTTTAATGGTTGCACTAAAATTGGGAATCCTACGCAAATGTTTTTATTAAAACATCACATGATCCAAGTAAGTAACCTTATGCTTGGTGGAAATATGAAATTGTTTATTGATCTCACTCGATGGGAAAAAGCACACCAAATCATTTTGGTAAATAATAATGAGGCACAACCGTACATGAGTAAGTGATGACAAGTTCAACCTTTTCATTTAAAATAAAATTATTTTTTATTTAACTATTAATGATACCTAATTGATATATCTTGAATAACAATATAGAATGCATTTAAACTTATGAAGATTAATCCTCTTTATAAAAACAAGAGAGGAGAAAAATGGTTGTATGATAAACATAAGCGAGAGCTTATTAATTGGTTTTACAACCATGTAAGTGTCACATACATATATACAAGAATTCATTAGTACTTCTATATAATGTTTTAAAAATTATTTTAAACACATTTGATGTTATTATATGCATAGATTCAAATTGAAATCAACAAACCTAATCATAAAATAACATAAAGTTTAGAATGACTTGCTCATGGTCAAAAATTTGATGTCAAATCATATTCTAGTTTCACAATTAATGGATCGAGGCTTACGACTCAAGAAAGGGACAAAGTCTGAGTAAATCAGAATAGTGGTGTGAAGATGGTTGCACAAACTAGGCAATTTTTCAGTTCAAAAGATGATAATCTTATACTTTTTGATATAAGATATTATGGTATAATTCAAGAAATTTGGGAACTCGATTATGTGGTCTTCCATGAAATAGTATTCGTGTGTGATTGGGTCGAGTTGATGTCATGGTTAATAAATTTATTTAATTTATGTAAGAAGTTGAAATGGATAGATGGGTTACCCATTCTGAATTGTATATAGAAACAAAGACCCCCAAAATGAAATGGATAGTTGGTTAGTAATTTAACTTGATGCAAAGTTCTTATGATTTTTGCATATTGATGTAATAATGTATGGTATGTTTTTTTGCTTTGTTATTTGTAGAGAGCTATTCAAGAACAAATAGCCAGGGGTGAAATAATCAAATAACCAGAGAGAAATGCTATATATCATGCATTTGGACGCGAGCATCTTGGTCGTGTTAGGGAAGGAAGCCAATATGATGGTTATATGGAGTTTTTTAATATTCCAAAACAAATCCTCAAGTGGTCAGTAAGGAGAAGTATTGTAAAATTGAAGAAGAATTCAACTCTTTTAAGTCCTCAATGTTAAGTGAGATTGCTACTTTAAAGGAATATCAATCACAACACATGTCAGACATGGCATCATACTACAATCAGGGCATGCTCTACTATCCAGGCATGCAACCATCCATGCCAAGCATGCCACCATCCATACCTAACATGCCAAGAATTCCACCCATGCAATCTCATGATGCCTAACCTATATCCTCAATGAGATATAGTCATCATATTGGTCCTCCCTTTATGCCAAGAAGTAGATGTAATCAGCTAGTGGTTCAATATCTCTAATGCAATCTATGCAATCTTACCATCCTTCACATGATGAATGTTTTGATGAGAATGTCCTTCCAATAGATACCCCACATAGGAGTCCTCCATTTGATGAACTATTTGTGGTAAGATTTAAAGCTTATATAGATAGTCTATTATTTTTATTATATATATATATATATTATTTATTATATATAACGCTTAAATATTTTTCAAAATATGAAATATTTATTGAAATATCCATCATCTACGGACTATGTTGCTAACATATATAACGCATCTTCTTTATTCTATTATACCAGAATTACTAAGTACAGCACATTTAAAAGATACAAAGCAAGTATCTCGTGATAAATCTATGTCTAGTAGGAAATCATTATGCACTAAGTCATTCAAGAAGAAGTCATGGAAAAAGTATAGTTATGAATATGCTATAAACTTCAATAGAAATCTTGGCTCTTTGGTGACTATTATTGCGAGCAAGACTAGTATAAATAATAGATGGAGTGTACCACTTCTTAAAAAAACTTCTAGCGTAGACATTGGGTAAACATATATATCAATCGAGTGTATATTATAGATGTTTGAATTTAAAATGATCAATTTAAGTATAATTCAAGTGTGAACAAGGTGAGTCCTCAATCAGTAAATAACTTTCATTTATGTAGAACATATAATTATATTTATATTATCTAATTATTTATATATATATATTTATTTTATACATGACATGTTATTATCGACTTCAAGCTAATCACTTATCAAATTTAACAATATTTTATGATTCATCATTTGTCAATCAATATCAAGATAAAGATGTTAGCAATAGAGCTAAACAATTATGTGATAGGGCATTAACACTTAATAGAAATTAGAAGCTGATAATCCCTTAGCCACTAAAGTTTGAAAAAGGGCAAGATCATTGGATGTTGATGATCCTATATATATATATGGAAATTATGTTTGGTACTATGACTCAACTTCTATAGAATTGAGTAAAGGCACAAAAGTAGTTGTTGAAATGTAAGATTTATATCTAGATATTTTTCTTCTTTTTTTGTAATATTTAATAAAGAACTAACTATTTTAAACTTTGATAGGGCAAGGAAGCTATGGAACAAGAGTAGGAGCATTGCCCTTAAAATGTCCCAAAAGCTTATATAGAACAAAGTTATGGTATGTACAAGCGAATATTAATAATTTAATTAAGTTTACTATTGAATAATAAAGATGTTCGAATATGGGAAACCATGTACACTTATTTTTTGTAGATTCCACAACAAAATGATGGAGTCATGTGTGGTTACTTTTTATGAGTGCTTAAAAAGCACTAAAATTACCATGATTTAATGTACTTTAATTAATTAAAAATATTTATATTTATATGATTTTATCATATTTTTATATCAATTTTTCTTTTCATAATCAAGGGTATTTTTATTGTTTTTCAGATATTTTTGCTTCAAAAATAATTGAAAGACTCGAAGAAAAATAATTGAGGCTATACATCACAAATATGTTGAAATAAAATGAGGAAAAGTCAAAAAATGGAGAAAGGGACAAAACTACCCAAATCGTGCCCACAACTACGCCTATCACGCCGAGATCCACCCCGAAGTCAAGATCCACACTCACGCCGAGTCTCGCACACAACCACGCACATGTTACGTCAAAATATGTGCTTATGCCAAGTCCCGCGCACCAGTGCATGCCACTTCAAGATCTATGCCCACCAAGAGCGTTACGTGTGCCATTTTTGTCCAAATGCATCCAAGACCAATTTTTGAGATATTTTTTTCACTTTTTTTAGCATTTTTTCACCTATAAAAAGCCCATATCCCCCATTGTAAAAATCACACCTTAAGACACAATTTTCCCAACTCTTTCTCTCTCTAGAAAGTGGTTTTTAGTTTTTAGTTATAACGTTCTTCTCTTTTTGAGAAGAACTAGCTATGCTTTTATATATTTTTAGTTTTTGATTTAATAAATAGAAATCAAAATTCGTTTGGAGGTTTTCCATCAATAGAATTAGCATCAAAGTTTGATTGATGCATGGAAATGATATATTTGATTGATGCATGGAAATGATATATATGATATCTTTATAATTTATGCATTCGATTCATTTCATGAGATCAAAGTTATGCACTATTTTGAGTTTTTCTTCGTTTATACATATGCGAACATATTAGCTCCTTTCTATACATCAACTCTTTCACATATAAATTAGTTAAAGTGTTTGAACCTATATGATTCAGTCTTTTGAGAGTATTGACTTATGAGGAATAGAGTCAAAGCGAATTCGGATTCTTGAAACTAAGTTTGAGAGAAATTAAATTGATACATTTTTTTATATAAAATATGAAAATGATTTTAAACTAATTATTATAATAAATCATGAATGTTTAGGAAATTGAAATAATCTATGATTAAGATTTTAATTATAAAATTTAAAAGAGATTATAAGCATGAGATATTTTTGTATTTAATTTCTTTATTTTATTTTAGTTCTTTTACTTTATTTTAAATGTTAGTTAACTTCTTATTTTATTTGTTTTATTTTGTTTTCATTTTTGTTGTTAATATTTGTGGGTGTCATTACTGAAAACCCTCACGAGACTTAAACTCGTCCACTAGGGCAACCTATAAGTTTAAAGGCTTGTTGCATAAGCTAAATGCAACTGTGTCAATCCACGAAAGTGATTTAGGATAGTTTAATTTTGTTTTTATTTTAGTTTTTACTGAACTTCTTATTTTATTTGTTTTATTTTGTTTTCATTTTTGTTGTTAATGTTTGTGGGTGTCATTACTGAAAACCCTCACGAGACTTAAACTCATCCACTAGGGCAACCTAAAAGTTTAAAGGCTTGTTGTATAAGCTAAATGCAACTGTGTCAATCCACGAAAATGATTTAGGATAGTTTAATTTTGTTTTTATTTTAGTTTTTACTGCTTCTCTTTCTAAGGGACTAAAAAAAGGCTGGTTGGGGGTTGTGATCAGTGCTTAAAAAGTACAAAAATTACAATTATTTAATGTACTTTAATTGATTAAAAATATTTATATTTATATGATTTTATCATATTTTTATATAAATTTATCTTTTCGGAATCACGGCTATTTTTATTATTTTTTAGGTATTTTTTCTTCAAAAATAATTTAAAGACTCGAAGTAAAATAATTAAGATAATGCATCACAAATATGTTGAAAGAAAATGAGAAAAAATAAAAAATGGAGAAAAGGACAAAACTGCTCAAATCACACGCACAACCGTGACCATCACGCCGAGATCCATACTGACCTCAAGATCTATGCTCACGCCGAGTCTTCTACTCAGCCGCATGAATGTTAGGTTGAAATCTGTGTTCATGACACACCAAGATCCACACCACATTGAGATCTACGCCCACGCCAACCGCCACGCGCACTAGTGTCGCCCACACGTGCCATTTTTGTCCAAACGCATCCAAGACCAATTTTTGAGATATTTTACACTTTTTTTTAGCATTTTCCTCATCTATAAAAAGCCTCTCTCTCCTATTGTAAGAATCACACCTTAAGACACAATTTTCTATCTCTCTTTATCTTTCTAGTTTTCTCTCTCTAGAAATTTTTTTTTAGTTTTAAAGTTCTTCTCTTTTTGAGAAAAACTAGCTATGATTTATAGATTTTTAGTTTTTAATTCAATAAATGGAAATGCAAATCTATTTGGAGGTTTTTCCAACAACAAAATTAACATCAAAGTCCTCTAAGGATTCTTTTGAGGTATAATTTTAAAATGAATCTTTACAGATATTTGTTATGTTTTATTCTTATATGTTATATTTAATTTGACTGTGATTAAATTTAACATGACTAGCTATTTGTAAATATGATATAATAATAACGTTGTTATGCTTGCGAAAAATTAAAAAAGGTAAAACATTTCTATCAAATAAATTGATTTTGTTTTTATTCAAGATTTTATATTAAGGATGTTAGAGAGAAATATATTATTTTTCATTACAAACTTAAATCTGAAAATTATATTTTAAGGTTTAATTATCCGATCTGATTTAGAGTAGTGCTCTTTTATTTGTTGGTACAATCGCTCGGTAGTTAGAGTGGAGCTCTATTTCAAAAATATTTATAAGAAATATTATTCAAAAATGTATTGACAATATATTTTTAGTAATGGTTTTAAAACTTGAAAGTTAGTACTCAGATAATTAAACTCTTAGGTTTAAGTTTGACACCTTGAATAAAGTTTAAACTGTCTAATCCCACCAAAGGTGGCATTTAAATTGTTCATTTTCAATCTCTTAAAAAAAGGAATTAATTTAGTTAACCAAATTAATTATTGACCCCACCCATAGGTGTTAATTGATTTTTTTAATTAACAAATAATATCTAACCCCACCAAAGGTGGTATTCATATAAAAAAGAGAGAATCAATAAGTATCAATTTATATCTTTAATAACCTAAATAATATGAGCAATCAAAATTAACTTAATTATTGTATCCATAAATACTCCATTGTTATGAATGATAAAAATTTGAATATATTTTTATTGAATCATATCTATATTTATTTTTATGTTATTAGATTAGGAAACATAAAAACCAAAATATTGTAACAGGATGTTTAGGATTTAATTTTTGTTTTTAAAAGTTTGAATAATAAATTAAAAACCATATATATTCCTTACTTAGATCGACTTTGGGAGTATACTTATCATTTGCTATAAAATGATTCGTACACTTGCGAGAGTTTTACAAATATAACACCAAAGTATCTGCAAGATTGGCATTACCGATCTTGTTCATCAATTTTTTCATGAAATTTACGAGCAAAATCATCTCAAATATCAAAATTTCAATTAAAGATTGGTAATCTCTTTTACTAGTATAACGTTTTAACATATATAAGTTATTTTTTGTGAATTCATGATATTACATTCTTATTTTGAATTTAAATACATGTAGTTCTTTGGTTGGAACAAGTCAAGCTATGATATGCAAATTTTTGATGATTTATGAGAAAAATGGGTAGAACACATGCTTCAAATTATAACATCATAAGAAGAATTAGGAGAAGAATCTGATGATCTTGAATAGCATAGGATAACTCCATGGTAATTTTTATTATACTTTAATTTCCCTATTCCTGTATCTCTGAAGTTTGGACTTGATTAATGTTGTATCTCTGAAGTTTGTACTTGTTTAATGGATGTTTATTTGCTCATGCATTTAGGAAAATGAATTTTTGTATGGACCTATTTTTCTACCTAAACTCCATCTCATCTCTCTTGCCTAGTTCCCTAGTCACTATGAATGGGAAATTGCTGGTGAATCTAAGCAAACCAAGCTTTTTCTCCTTGATATAAAGTGGAAATATCACAAAATTCATGACAAAAAAGGCGACATCTTTTTATTTATAATTTAAGTTATATATATATGTACGTACTTTATATAAACTATTTTTTGTAATAAATTTAGTTCTCAAGTAATTAATTTATATTTAATTTTTCAATTGTTTATATTATTTAAAAAATATTTTAAACAGATTTTAGCTTTTTCTACTATTATGTGATCGAATACAAGTTGTGAGTATAGCAAAAAATGAGTAAAATATGTACAAAAAATATATAATTTAAAATCGATTCAAGCGTTAAACTGATTTTAAACTTAAAGTCGGTTCACGGGTACAGAATTTAAAGTTGATTCAAGCGTTAAACTGACTTTAAACTTAAAGTCAGTTCACCCCGTGAACCGACTATAAATTTTAAGTCTCATCTTTCTAAGTTTTAAACGACTTTTAAGTCGGTTATTAACCAACTTAAAAGCTCCATTTTGGCATAGTGAATCTCAAATTTTCTTTTAGTTGGCATAACTAGGATTTACTACCTCGCTCTCGAGACTTACTACGAACCACCAACTCTGTGACTCGGTATCAACTTTAATTTCCAACATAATTTTAACAATAAGTGCCACAATTTGTAACAACTCTTTCAACCTTCCGTGCTTTAGACGAAAGCAACTCAATACAAACGCAATAGTTAAACTCAATTTAAGTAGTGTTAAAAGACAAGTGGTACGATTTGTAACAAAATAATCTTTAAATTCTTATAATCTATTTAAGGAAAATTCCTTATTACTCAGCATAGATAATCATAGTATAACTAGATTATAAATAGTAGAAAAAATGAGTATCTATAATTTGTATTAACTCATTCAAACACCCATTTGGCTTTAATACCATAAGTGCACCAAGGATCTGGGGAGTCAATCGAAGAAATGCAATACTAAAGTGACAAGTATATTATATTGAAAAAATGAGGCTTAGCCGGCCATAGATGACTTCTATTAAAATAAATAAAAGTTTTACAAACTAAAGACCTAAACTATAATATAAGAGCAATTATAACTTATATAAACTTGAGAATATGCAAGAAGGTTTTATGAGGATGGGAAGAATAAGCATGTAGGAGGTTTTGAGAGAGAATGCTTGTGTGGTTGAAACACAACTTAGTTTTGAATGGAGAGGAGCTTTCCTGAAAAGTGTTTTTGTCGCCAACTTTTTATTATTGAAGATGCATATATTGTTTGTGAATAGTATTTTGTCTAACACATTTTTACTGTAGGAGATGCTTTGCACTGTTGCTTGAATAGTGCATTATCGATCACTCCTGTAGACTTTTTTTCTTTAGTGATAACAAAATAGTGCCCAGTTGTTGATGTCTTAGTGACGTTCTATTGATATCACCATAACGGGCTTTGAACCCTTTTGGGGCCCTATACATTGGGCTTTTACATTTTATAATAAATGTTTTTAACTTTGATACAACTTAAAAGGCCCAAAAGACATTTTACATGGGTTTTTCAATAATACCTTTTTGGATTCAAAAATGCCAAGTAGTCTTTCTCGTCATCCCTAGAGGTTTTGAGTTGTTTGGTGCAGAGTCGTCTGGCGTTTTTCTTGGGAGATATTGTTTTATCTTCTAATAGTTGATGCTTAATATCTAGATGTTATTTTGTTCTTGATGTAACAAGTAATGCATTTGTATTGGCTTTATGGGCCAAGAACTAGTGTTGGGTTGGCATAAGTTCTTCATGCCATTCTTCCACCACAGATTTTGGAATTATTTTAGGGTCATTGGGTATTGTCAACTAGGGGTGAGCATCGGTTCAAAACCGTAAGTTTTAGTTCAATCCGAATCCGATCCGATCCGAAGCAAATTATAAATTATTCAATCCAAATTCGATCCACTTTACATGCCAATTCGAATAAATCCGAAACTGCTAATTTTAAGTCAATCCGAATCCAAATCTGATCCGATCCGAAAATTATTAAATCAAAAAATTATTCAGTCTGAATCTACTTTAAATGTCAATCCAAATCTGATCTGTTGTACATGTCAATCCGAACAAATCCGAATCCGCCAATTTTTAGTCAATCTGAATCCAATCCAATACGAAAATTATTTAATCCGAATGTGCTTTAAATTCCACTCCGATCGGATATGGTCAAAATTTTAATTTAAATATATTAAAAAAATTACATAAATAAGCAAATTATGAAATATCAATCTGATCCGAACTGTTATAAATGTCAATCCGAACAAATCCAAATCTAATATAATTTCAACATATAAAATGAAAAATTACATAAAATAAAAAAATTTAAAATAAAAATATTTTTCATACAAATTAAAAAATAGACAACATGATTAAAAATAATTCAACAACAATAATCAAAAAGAAAAAATTCAACATCAATTACATAATTTAACTCCAAAAAATTAAATATCAATTACATAAATTAACATCGAACTGCAAACAACAAACAGCAAATAGCAACTGTAGAGCAAAGACCGTGCGAGTGCAGCGTGCGGTGAAAGTGCGAGCAACGAAAGCGGCGTGCAGGTGCGGCAAAGAAGTGTAGCGGCAGCGGTAGCGTGCAGTGAGCAAAGTAGCAATGCGGGGGTGCAGCGAGTTGCGACTGGGACAACAGAACAGAGAGTAGCATAACAGAGAGCAGCATAATGGCGATAGTAGATCGGTGAGCAGCAGAAAAACGAACAGTAGAACGACAAACAGCAGAATAGAGTAGCAGAACAAATAGTAGTAGAATAGAGAACAGTAGAACATCGAGTAGCAGAACAGCGAGCAGTAGAACGACAAGCAGCAGAACGGCGAGGAACAGAACCTGAAACCAGCAATGGAGGTAGAGAGAAAGATGGAATCACCTGAAAAAATATTAGGATGGAGGCAGAGAGAAGGATGTAGGATGGAGGCAGAGAGAAAGATGGAGGCAGAGAGAAAATATTAGGTTTTTTAAGAGATGTGCGACTAGGTTTAATAAATTAGGTTTATTAATTATTATATATTTATTTTAAAATAATATATAAATATATTAGATCGGATCAAATTATTCAGATTTGAATATTTTCAATCCGAATCCGAATCTGA
The DNA here is from genome assembly GCA_030763125.1 of Hippophae gyantsensis. Classification (NCBI taxonomy): domain Eukaryota; kingdom Viridiplantae; phylum Streptophyta; class Magnoliopsida; order Rosales; family Elaeagnaceae; genus Hippophae; species Hippophae gyantsensis. The sequence continues at coordinate 15,855,230 of CM061038.1, read as the reverse complement.
ATCCGAGCGGATTGATAAAATCCAATCCGAATCCTACCCGACTTCGGATCAAAATCACTCATTTTATTCGGATTTGATCGGATTTTTCAGATTGATCGGATTTTTTGCTCACCCCTATTGTCAACCACTTGATTTTACTCACCTTTCTTGGGTTAGATACTCGTTTAAGGGATAATTGATACACGCAAGGAAGGTATGGTTTTGTAGGGAAGATGCACAAGGTTATAAACATTCTTTCACTCTCTGTAGGTTTCAAGAGTGTTTTGAACAAGCTATAAGTTTCTTGGATTTTTGGTAGGGATTCAAATGACTTCCACTAGTGCATTTGGGTAGGTTGTTTTAAAATAGAATATCCAGAATGAGGAATATTCTAGGTTTTAGATTAAGAAGGTATCGAACCATATTAGTTCATGATCCCAATAAACAAAGGTTTTAAAATGAAAGTTTTGAGGATTAAATGAATCCAAAATACTCTGATAATATTCTAGAGTCTTGGTTTGGTTCCAAGTTCCATAGAACCATTTTTTTGAAAATATTTTTTGTAAAGAACTCTTGTTTTGAAAATATTTTTATACAAAAATATAATGATTTTGCCATGAAATCCTTGCATAATTGTTCTAATAGTCTGCGTAATTTATTTAAAAATATACTCAATTAGTTTTGAAAAATATTTTGCAGAAGATGATTCTACTTTTTTCATTTTGGAGATTATTTTAAATGATTTTGTAGATGACTCACCTTTCTCTATTTCAGAGATGATTTTATAGAAGGAGGAAGATCCTTCCCTTTTAATTTTAACAAGTTTAGAATTTATAACTGTGGAGGCAAGGGCCTTTGACTATTTTTGTTCTTTAATATTCTCAAGAGAACTCTCAAGGGTTTTGAGACTATTTGGATATTCAGAAAAAGGACATATTCCACTCTTGATTTTGGTTGGTTTTGTTATTGGACTATGAGTTCTGTTGGTTTTAAGGCTGGACTAATTTGGATATCTCTGGGAATTCAGATAATATGGTAATGGGTTTGGAAGAAGAAATGGTTTTGAGTGGTGATTCTTCATTCCAAGCAATGCCAGATTTTGAAGAGGAAATGTGCTTTGAAGAAGAAAAGGGTTTTATTGGTGGTTTGTCCTTTTCTTTTCTTGGTATTGCTAAGAATTCCCAAGTTAGGAAATTTGGTAATGAATTTATATCTTTCTTTAAGATGCTTAATATGTTTTGCCATTGAGCAGACATCTACTTTGAGGTAATGTTTTGTAAATTTTGTAAAACTTCAATCCTTAATGAAAGCCTTTGATTTAACAAATCGAATAGGAGTTTGGTAATACATAAAAATTTTGTTTTGGAACAATCCTTTTGATAATCATTCTTAGAGCCAAAGGTATATTGGGAAATCATCCCTTTCTTCCCCTAGTAAAAATGATTTATTTTACTAGTGTAAAAGAATGTTTTGAGATGTTTTGCAAACATACCAACGATATAAATAATGCAGAGTTCAAAATATAGCTTAAAAATATTATTTATATTTTTTGAGACTTAGAAAGTGCATATTTTAAATCAAAGAGCATATCATTCCATTCATACTGTCTAAATGAAACAATGAATGTTGTTCTATAAATACTTGTTTCTTTCTGCTATTTATAATCCAGTTATACTATGATTATATGTGCTGAGTAATAAGGAATTTTCCTTAAGTAGATTATAAGAATTTAAAGATTATCTTGTTACAAATCATAGGACTTGTCTATTAACAATGCGTAAATTGAGTTTAACTATTGTGTTTGTATTGAGTTTCTTTCCTCTAAAGCACGGAGTGTTGAAAGAGTTGTTACAAATTGTGGCATTTATTCATACACTGTTTAAATTATGTTGGAAATTAAAGTTTATATCGGGTCACAAAGTTGGTGGTTGGTAGTAAGTCCCGAAGGTGAAGCAGTAAATCCTAGTTATGCCAACTAAAGATAAGTTAAGACTTTAACTAAAACAAAATTTGGAAGGAGAAAGGTCAGTTCTTTGTTTGTAGAACTCTCTCAACAATCCATTTGGGGGCGACTTTCAACTTATGTAAATACAAACCATTGGTAAGATAAAATTTACCATTGAAAGATAAACCCTATTTTCTGTAAAGATTCTTCATATTCTTATAGTTATTAAGGGTTGGAATATCAACCTATGTAGGTACAAATAATTAAGGTTAAACAAAAATTATAGCAGTATAAACAATGAGTTCTATCTTTTATAGAACTTTCTTAACTTCTTCTTGTTTTCTGCTATCAAAAGTTAACCTAAATATATGTTTACTAAGTGAAGAAATTGATATTAAAGGTTACGTATATTATATTGAAAAGTCTATTTCCATAATTTTCATGGCTTTTAGTAGAACTTCTTTGTTTTCTAGTTTAGCTTCTTTTGAAAAAATTTCAATGTCTGCTTCTTTTTCTTCTATTTCTTCTTTTGAAACTCCTTCATTTTCTTCTTCTTATAACAAAACCCTACTCAATAGTGACAAAATCATTACTGTATATTTCAAAAATTATTCAAAGCAACGAAAGAGATGACCAAATCTCCTTTGAAGAACCTCAAAACCCTTTTGAAACCCAAAACTTTTTGAAAGAAATTCAAAAACCTTTAAAAAGAATTGGTAACACCAAAATTCTTAAAACCCAAAAATCTCCTAAACAAGATTTTACTTTCAAAACCACATAAAGAGATCCAAAATTATCTTCTAACAAAACCTTGTCAAGTAAATATGAGTTTTCTAAAGTCTTAAGAGACTTATATAAAAAAACAGCTAAAAAGTGCTAGCTCAAACTCTAACACTGGTGCTGTAAAGATACCAACACCAAAGAACAAGAAAGAAACGTTTCAAAAACAAATATTTCTACAAAAAATAGGGAAAGAGATCCAAATATTTCTACCTACCATAACTCAACCTAACTATCCTACCTTAAAAATACCTACCTCAAACCTCAAAGGATTAGACTTAAGTATCTCAGTACCTTACCCAGTCTACACCAATGGACAAAACTAGGGGAAAATAAATCAACTCCTTCATCTACAACACCATCGACTATAACGAAAAATATAACCAATGAATCAAAACCTTTTAAAAAAGAATTCATGGAAGAAAAACCATTGCTAGATATAACACTATTGCATCTAGACCTTGATTGTCCACAAAATAGTCATATTAAAGAATGGTACCCTACCAGATGGTCTAAAAGTGAAAGAGAAAGCCTCTTCAAAAATATCATAGGTACATTCAGAGACATACCAAAAATGTATTGTTCCTTGATTGGTTGGAAGCATATTACAAAATCCTAAATTTGAATTATCCATTCGCCCAAGCCAAAGCAGCCAAGGAAACCAAAATTGTTAGCCCACTAGACACCAAAACTGTTAACATGGTTAACACCAAAAATACAACACTTATTTGGGAAACCCCATATGACATACTTGAGGTTGAAAATCCTCCATTGAGACCTATCAAATTCCCATATGGTAAAATCAAGGTTGGAACTTGTCTTTTGAGAAAAACTCAAGAAGACTCCACAACCAACATCATAAACATAGAGGTTTCTCCCCTTTAAAAACCCCAAGATGATTCCTCTTCCAATACCAACAAAACTAGTCCTATAGAACCTATATTTACACAAAACCCCAAAATACATAAAGATTAGAATATTGGTATCTTACACATAGATACTAGTACATCTGATAAGGAAATCTTCCAAGAATCTACCAGTTGTAGCATTGGTCCAATGGTTCAAGAGACTCCTTAAGAAAAACCACAGGATATTAGTATCTTACACTTAGATGCTCGTATTTCCAAATCACTTAAACCTTCACAGAGTAAACGTATCTTACATAAAGGTGCCAGTAACTGTAATGAAAGAACATCTCAAGAACCATCTCCTAAGATTGCTATATTAAGTTGTCAACACTTGATAAGCATAAAACTCGCTAGGTCCCTAGATTTAAGAACCCAACCAAACCAATGCATCCAATCAAAATATAATGCCTCTTTCGTTTATGAAATGAATATGGATGGGTTATAGAACATGGCATATATATATATATATATATATTACATGTTGTGGATTATGTGTCTAAATGGGTGGGAGCTAAAGCACCAGAATTATCGACTCTAAAGTTGTTGTGGATTTTATGAAATCAAACATATTTGCTTGGTTTGAAACACCAAGAACTATCATTAGTTATGGTGCACTATATTTTTACATTAGAAATTTTTGGTCCTTACTTAAAAAGTACAATGTCAATTACAGAGTCGCTACCCTTTATCATCCACAGAAAAATGGACCAACTAAAGTATCCAATAAAAAGATCAAGTTCATCCTTGAAAAGATAATCAAACCGAATAGAAAGGATTGGAGCTTGAAATTGGATGATTCATTATAGGCATATAGAATTGCATATAAAATTATTGGGATGTCACCGTTCTGGTTGGTGTATGGTGAACCTTGTCATCTACCAGTTGAGTTAAAACACCGAGCATTTTCGGTGGTGAAAATTTGTAACAAGGACTTAAACAAAAATAAAAGGAACCAAATATTACAAATAAATGAGGTAGAGGAAATTAGAAATGATGCTTATGAAAGCTCTAAATTTTACAAACACAAAATAAAAAGGTTTCATGATAGTATGATATTGAGGAAAGAATTCACCATTGGCGATAAAGTCCTCTTATTCCATTCATGACTTAAACTATTTCTAGGTAAGTTACTTTCTTGTTGGGTCGATCCATTTATTATCGATAATGTGTTCTCTCATGGTGGAGTTGAAATACAAAGCCCAAGTACTGGCAAAGAGTTCAAAGTTAATGGACATAGATTGAAGCCTTACTATAAACCTTTTGAACTAATCAATATAAAGTAGATGACTTTACATAAACCAACAGATTTTTATGGTTAAAGAAACACATGAGACAGAGTCAGGCTGAAGACACTAAACAAAGCACTTTGTGGGAAGAGACCCACAATATTTTTTTCTACTCCCTTTTTACTTATTTTTACATTACATATATGGATGTTCTTACATTAAAGACAATGTAATAATTAAGTATGAGGGAGTGCTAATACATCACTATCATTATTTTTTGTACTTTATTAGTTTAACATGTTTTAGGACTAGTATACTATATGTAGCATAATGTTTTTCGTTTTTAGAATTTATTTATTGCAATTCTTAGGATAGTTAGGATTAATAGAAGTATTTAGAAACAATCACATGTTCTCTCTTTATTTTCTGGCATCTGTGATGAAATTAGCTAAATAATGTTGGCCAAAAAGGATAATAAATGTTGATAAAGCCTTGACTATTCCTAAATGAAGATAACTTTATGATAATTTTACTCAAAACTTACATGAATAATAGCTAAATTGGTGATAGAATAATATATATGCATAAACTATGAAAAAATATTGTGAACCCCTTGAAATTTTGTTATATTTTTAATGAATAAGAATAGGTTGCTAGAGCTTTTCTTTAAGTTTATCAAGGCGAATGCTAAATATATCTGTTAAAAAATAATTAAGGCGATAAGATTAACTTCTTTGGCTAAATTATGTTACCCTTAATATTGTTTTTCTTTCAAGAGCAACCCTTTTAGAGAATCAATTTTAGCCTATATGAGCTAATTGTTTGTATGCACTCCTTACCCTTTCATCTAAATACATTAACCATACTCTATAGTTCAAGAATAAGTCTATTTGTACAAAAGGTGAATAAATTCTATGAAAATGCTAAAATAAGATTTAAGAGTATCAATTATACTACAATTGATTAAATTTTCAACATAAAGAAAGAGCCCCGACTATAATATGTTCCTACAAAAAGAACAAAAACAAAAATAGAAAGACGAAAAAAATATAAATATATAATATATGCATAAAATTATGATAAGGGGATAAGTGAAAAAAAGTATAAAAATGGCTATGTATTATTCTAAAATAGGAGGCAAAAATAAAAGAAAAAAAACCAATAATGATTTTTGGGTCAAAAATAATAAAATTTGACCCTATTTTATTGAAAAAATTGTCTTATGATAGTATTATTTATAGGTTTATTTCTCTTAATTCATGGACTCGTGAACTTTTATTTCTCATTTTTCTCTTTCATTTGATTAAATCAATAAACATAGCTACATATTATAACCAAACAAAAGACCTTTCAATTTTAAGGAATACTTTTAGTGATTGAAGATATAATTTTATGGAAAAAGCGTATGGTATCTAATTCAACTCTAAAAAGAATAGTGATATTTTATAGGGAGGAACAATTTTTCAATTTATTTATGTTAGATTATTTAACTATTGCTAATTGATACTACATCACACACACTTTGAACATTATTATTGTACAATAGCTATAGAAAAGGAATAATTAGAGATAATATCCAACATTTATTACAATTAGAAATCATAACATTGTTAAGCTCATGAAATAAAATGTCAAAAAACTTATTCTATTAATTTTGGGTGTTAAATTTACTAGATGACTAGCAAAGGGTAGGTGTGGGGAAGTTTGATAAGTGATATATATATTATAATAATCTAAAATTACTTATTTTATATTTATTGAAAAAAATATTGATTTTTTAGATTATTTTGGATTTTTTTATTTAGCAATTGGATGTATTTAAAAATGTCTGTGGATGTACTTATCATACCCGTGGATGTACATAGATAAGAGAACTTCCAAAAAATGTTGTTTTGTGCTCCCAACTTAACGTCCTAGCCCATAACGATGTGTTGTTATTCGCTGAACTCCAACCCCCATACGACATGCCGTATGGTCCTATTGTTCATCATGTCCTAACACCACACGTTGTATTGTTCACTCTAAATCCCATATCGCGACACGTGTCCCATATACATCTAATTAGCGTGAGATTTTCTTATCATTTTACACATGATATGCGACCCATCAATCTTAATATAACTTAAAAATAGATCAATTTTTCAACATAAATAAAAAACACCACCCCATAAAATCTAACTAGTATTAGAATTAAGCAAAAAATATAAAAAATATAAAATTATAAAATTAAGCTTGAGACAACAATCGAGAAGAAAAGGTTTCAAATAGTAATTAAAAGAATTAAATATCAGATTCAAGAAGGAAAATTCTAAGATTTTTCTCCTTTCTTTTATTGTCTTTATGAATAATTTTCTAAATTTATTGTTTATCATAAATAGTTAATTTTATAATTAATTGTGGGTGATATCAAAGCCCTAGATATTGACTACAATATTTAATAAGATCTATAATATCATATTAAATTATTTTTTTAATTATGTATCAATTCTCAATTTTAATCGTTATACACTTAAAATCAAATTAATTCATCGTTAATCAATTTAGTAGATTAGATACATAATCGCTTGATCAATTTAAATAATTAATGATAAAATATTTGTAATGAAAATTAATACTCAAGAAAATTAAAGTGATCTTGTGTGTTTAACCTTGATCCAATTTACTTATTGAAAAATTAATGTTTTGATAGATTAAATTTAAAGAGTTTATTATAAGTTTACAATTAAAAAAATTTTGGATTAAGAGATTATTTAGTTCAACGAATCTATAAGAAGAAGTATAGATTTTTGCATTTCGTGTATTTCTCTAAGTAGGTATAATCAAATAATAGGATATGTTTTTGTTGATTTTCAATACATGCTAATACTGGAGAATAACCCTACAATCATTCTTTTATTCGAATATTTATCGTAATATTTATATTTTTAATCTTTATTAATCTTTAGTTATTAAATTTAATTTTTAGTTTACAAAACCAAAATCTCCTTTATTTTAATAAATAAGAGTTAGTTTTTAAAATTTTCTACGGCAAAGACCGACCCTTACTTACTATATATTAATTTATGACATCTTTAGAATTTAGAGTAAGGTTTAAATTAAATGTTCATCTAGACTACATTAGTAGAACAAACATCATTTTGGCTATTGTAAAGATAGATTAAAAGCTACAAAAAATCTTCTGTTGAAAATTCAAAATGGTCTTATTTTGGACAATAATGGTTCCTTAGAAAATCATCTTTTAAAAGAAATTGATAAATATCATACTAGAATTAAAAGAATCTAAAGGGAAAAATCAAGATATACTTGGTTACATGAAGGAGACTGAAATACCAAGTTTTTTCATATTTCAACTTTAATCAGAAGAAGAAGGAATACCATTCTTAATATCAAACTTGACAATGGTAAATGGTTTTCAAACATAAATGATATTGGTGCTTGTTTTATTAATCACTTCAATGATGTTTTCATGTCCTTTTTTGATTATTTAACTTGCTTAAATATTAAAATTCCTATACTATTTTCTGAATGTATCTCTCTCGATGATAATAATGAGTTATGTAGTATTTCAGACGTGGGTGAAATCAAAATTGTGCTTTTAAAAATGGGTTCTTTTAAATCCTTTGGTCTAGATGATATTCTTGTCTTGTTCATAAGAACTACTAGGATGTTTTGGGTGAAAGTTTGGTAAGTCTTATTCAAGATTTTTTCAAAACTGGAATTCTCAATCCATTTTTGAATAAAACTTTCATTACTTTAATTGACAAAGTTAATAATCCTTATCAAGTTCATCAATTTCATCCAGTTAGTCTCTAGAATGTCTTCTATAATATCACTTCTAAAATTTTGTCCAACAGGATCAGTGGTCATCTTAATAAATTTATTTCACCTTTTTAATAAGCCTTCTGATAGATGCATTTCTAAAAATGTTATTAATGATCTAGAAGTTATTCATACTATTGAAATAAAATCAAGAAGAGGTGACTTAATAGGTATTAAAATAGATATGGAAAAAGCTTATGACAGGACGAAGAGGAATTTCATTATTAGAATTTTAAAAACTTATTGGCAAAGTATGACAAAAAAAAAGTCTAAAGAGGACTCTAAAGAAATACTCTTGATCAACTATGATTCCCCTTTTTTTAAATTAGTCTTGGCCAGTAAGAACAAAATAAAGGGAAAACCAATTTCAACAAGAATAAGAAAACACGAATTAGATTCTTGAACAATCTACTACTTTGCTCTCCTTTTCTTCTTCTTTTTTCCTTTTTTTCTATTTCTTTTTTCTTTCCTTTTTTTATTTTTTTATTTCTTCTGCTTTTTTTGAGTATAAAATTCACCAAAAAAACCGCAACCCTAATGACCAAGAATCGAAAACAACGTAAAAAGGTGTGATAAATCTTTAACCCTCGATAAGTGGTCTAAACAGTAGAATTTGGGCTCAAAACTTGCAAGAATAGAGGCGAATGCTATATTTTCTTTTAGTAATTGAAATGAGCTTCGATTTTATATATTATAATAGTGATTTCATTATCTGAGTCAAAATTTATGACCATTTAAAGTTGCAACTCTATTTTATCAAATTTGTTTTTTGAAATTGAACAGCAGCCCTCTTCTTTTCTTCTTTTCTTCTTTTCTTTTTTTTTTTGTTTTTGAAGAAAAATGAGAGATTGAACATAGAAATAAAGAACAAGAAAAAGATATGAAGAATTCAAAGAAAACTATGAAACAAAATCTAAATACAAAACAACGACAATGAAATTGAAAGAAAACACAATACTTAAAAGGACGAAATTTCTCTTTTTTTTGTTATTTGTGACTCAAGAACATAGAAAATAATCAAAGGACAGAATATTTTTTGTTTGAAATCTAGAATTCAAAACAAAGATAGATGAAGATAGATAACTATTTTCAACAACCAAGGCTCTGATACCAAATGATGCAGACCCTCTAGGAAAATAATCCTAGGAACCCACAAACTCAAAGGAATAGGAATGATTGAATTGCTAAGAACGTGTTGAAGATAATCAGATTAAAACCCTAAAGAATCAATGTCCTTAAAACCCCAATCTTGAGGCGCCACAAAGAATGATTACTCCTTTTAATAAGTCAAATTCAAGCATTCAATCAAGAACACAATAAGGCAAAGCAAAAGCTTTATGAAATATACTTTTTATTAGTGATATATTCATTCTTGACTCCAAATTACATAACTCTTCTTTTATATAAGCAAGAAATCCTAAAAGAAAAAACCCTAGATGAAATGGGCCTATTTAGTTGTGAATTGGGCCTAATTCAACTTTAAAAAATAAAAGACTAAAAGACTTAAAATAAAAAGCTCATAATTCACTAACATAAAAATTTCTAAACATAAAAACCCCACAATTAATGAAAACAAAAATTATTTCCCAAAATAACCGTTGCATCCAACTTGATCTTCCAAATCTATCCCTAGTCATTAGACTGCCAATTCCTTGCAAAAGATCTTGAGAATATTTAGGAACATCAAATTGATTAACACTTAGGAACACCAACTTGATTAGCACCTTGATCTCCGTTAATAGGAGAAAAGGATATGCTTTTGTTGATTTTCAATACATGCTAGACATGCTAGTGGTGGAGAATAACCCTACAATCATTCTTTTATTCGAATCTTTATCATAATATTTATATATTTTTATCTTTATTAATTTTTACTTATTAGATTTAATTTTCAATTTATAAAAGCTATCAAAAATCTTCTGTTGAAAATTCAAAATGGTCTTATTTTGGACAATAATGGTTCTTTAGAAAATCAGCTTTTAAAATGCATTGATGAATATCATAGTATAATTGAAAGCATCTAAAGGCAAAAATCAAGATATACTTGGTTACATGAAGAAGACTAAAATACCAGTTTTTTTCATATTTTAACTTTAATTAGAAGAAGAAGGAATATCATTCTTAATATCAAACTTGATGATGGTAGATGGTTTTCAAACATAAATGATATTTGTGCTTGTTTTATTGATCACTTCAATGATATTTTCAAGTCCTCTATTGATTATTTAACTTGCTTAAATACTAAACTTCCTATACTATTTTCTCAATGTATCTCTCTATATGATAATAATGAGCTATGTAGTATTCCTGATGTGGGTGAAATCAAAACTGTTCTTTTAAAAATGGATTCTTTTAAAGCCTTTGGTCTAGATGGTATTCCTACCTTAGTTTATAAGAACTACGAGGATGTTTTGGGAATTATCAATTTAGTTCTGAATAAAATTTTCATTACTTTAATTGACAAAGTTAACAATTCTTACCAAGTTCATCAATTTCATCTCATTAGTCTTTGGAATTTCATGTACAATATCATTTCTAAAGTTTTGTCCAACAAGATCAATGGTCATCTTAATAAATTTATTTCACCTTTTAATAGGCCTTCATTCTTGATAGATGGATTTTTGAAAATATTATTATTAATCTAGAAGTTATTATACTATTAAAATAAAATCAAGAATAGGTGGCCATAGGTGGCCTAATGGATATTAAAATAGATATGCAAAAAGCTTGTGACAAGATGAAGTGAAATTTCATTATCATAATTATGAGACTTCTTGGATTTTCAGGAAAAATTTGCAATTTAATCTATACATGTCTAAGTATAGTATCTTAATCTTAACTTCTTAATGGTATTCCCTTTGACAACATCATCCTTGGTAGAGTTATGAGACAAGGTGATCCATTATATCCCTATTTGTTTATTATTGAAGCTAAGGCTTTAAATAGACTACTTATTTCTACATAATTTAATTTAGATTTTCATGGAATTAAAATTACCAAAAATGCCCCTAATATTACTCACTTATTGTACGCAGATTATTTAATTATTTTTTGTCATGCAAAGTTTTCACAAAGTTAGTATTAGTCATCAACAATTACTCAAATATTTTGCCTGATTAGACTAAAATGCTAATTTATCCAAATCATGTATCTTTTATTCAATAAATGTTTATGGACACCTAAGATCTTAGTTTCATAATCATTGGGTATTTTAGAGGATTTAGGAGGTGTTAGATATCTTGTAACAAGAATTTGCAAGAATCACTGATATACTGATTTCAAAGACAGATAATTGGAGGTCTCGATTACTCTCATAAGTTGGTAAAGTGATTTTTATTAAATATTTTATTCTTTCATTATCAACTTATTCTATGAGTACATTCAAATTTCTTAAATTACTTTGTGAAAAAGAAGAGCTATTAAAAGACAATTTTGGTGGGGTTTTTGCTCTAAGAAGAATAATTCTATATTTCTGGCTTATAAGTCTTTCTAAAAATGTTAGAGGTTTAGGCTGTTCACAAGCTTGAAGACATCAATTAAGTCTTATGTCTAAATTAGGATGATAATTTCTTAATAATGAAAACAAATCTTGGGTTCAAATATTTCATTATAAATATGGGCAGTCTAATGATTTTCTTGATTATGTTGCTAAAGTGTTAGATTCTTTCTTATGAAAAGGCATTTATTCCTCCATAGAGTATTAAAATCGAGAGCTTCTATTAATATTGGAGATGGTAAATCAATTGATATTTGGAGTGATCCTTGAATTCCTTGGACTAATGATTTTAGATCTCCCTCTCCTTTAATTTTTATTGATAAATTGTAGCATTGTCCTACTAAGATTGAAGATCCTATTTTAGCTTCTATGGTTGGATGGAATTTTCAATTGATTAATCATATTTGTAGCATTGTAATGTGTTCTTATCTTTCAATACTTTCCCTTTATATCATTTCAGGAAGAATCCTTGGTGGTTTTTCCTCCTTCTGAAAATCATTTGGAATTTAAAAATTCATGATAGAATTAAAGTTTTCATTTGAAGACTTTATTCTAATTGTCTTCCTACTAGATGTAACATTGTTGTAAGGACCCTTATCTGTTATTTTATGCCTTCTTTGTCACTTTCATCCCGAAACATCTATCCATATTTTCTATCAATGTCTGATGATCATTTTTATTTGGACAAATTGATCTTTTACTTCAAAGTTAAAAGATTTTACTTTTCTCTCTTTGGGTGGTATTTTCAAAAAAATCTTCAAATCTAATAACAATCTTATTCCTATTGGTTTATCAAATATTGAATTCATCATTGTTGTCTTTCTTTCTTTGGAACACATTTGCAATATTAGAAATGAATTTATTTTTAATTCTAAATATCCTAATCTGAATCTCATTCTATCTAATCTAGATCTAAGATTTTTAACTCTAAGGATTGTTCTTAATTACAATTTGAGAAACAAATACTTCTTTGATCTCTTGACTAAAGACTTACACCCATCTCCATCGCCACTTAGAGGAAACCTCTTAAAGGAGCTTTTAAACTAAACTTTGATACAATCGTTTTGAACAATAATATACTCTAGCTATTATCATAAGAGATTCGAATGAACAAGTTTTAGGTCGCTAGAGTAAGTTCTCTTCGTGTATTTGCGTTGAGTTAGGTGAAGCTACTGCTTTACTTTTCTTCATTCAAATGGCTTTGAAAAAAGATTAAAAAAATATTTATTTAGAAGTTGACAACCAAAATATTATTAATGCCTTAATGCATGAAAATGTGTAAATCTCTCCAAAGGCATAGATTTTCATAAACCAAGTTAAAAATTTATTGAAAATATTTAGTATGATTACCACTCCTTGTATTCCTAGAAGTGCAAATAATGTTGTTCTTCATTTAGCTAAATGTGTTTCTGTTAATTTTATTGAGGGTTTTATTACAAAATGTGTATGATCTCAAAAATTTACGATGATAATTTGTAATGATTCTAATTATTAATAATTGTTGATACAAGTACGTTAAAACAGTGATGGAATAATATTACAGATGATCTGAAATGAAACTGCTTGGGTTGAGTCGCGGACGAGGTCGCTCTCTTTAAGACGTTTCGCGGCTCTACCCAAATTTGTGCAAGCAAACACAACCTCATCGTCCCCAGGATAAAATAGCCCAAAATCTTTTTCTCTGTCTCAAAACTTCAATGCACTAATGAAGATCGAAATGCTACACCTAAAAAATTTGTTGCTCGGAAAACTGAAAAGTAACTTAGAATTGTAAAGAGAATTTTTTTAGTGAGATGAGTTTACAGATTATTGTGTAGAAACTGAGAGCTGAGGCCCTCTATTTATAGGTTTTAGAAATCGTGTGACCATTATGATAATAACGGTAATGTCTGGGGATGGAGAGCGTAACACTCATTCTGAGTAATGAAGAGTAACGACCATTTTCTGAGTAAAGAGGAGTAATAGACATTTATGTGAGTAAAGACAAGTAACGGCCATTTTCGGAATAAAGAAGAATAACGGCCATTTAACGATCATATTCTGATAAAAGAAAACAACAGCCACATTCTGAGTAAAATAAAATAACGGTTGTTTTTCTGAGAATATATATATATATATATATATATAACAACCATTTTCTGAGTGGAAAAGTTTTTGTAAAAAAAAATATTTTTCCAAAAAATAAAATGCCACCTCACTCCACACATATGCACATGCACTCGGACTCGACTCAGCACGGCCGGTCGGTCGGAAGGACGGCGGCGGCGCGTGCGCGTGTGTGGTATCATATTTGCCTAGGTCCTCTCCCCCTCCACAAAAGTGGGTACCCCTTAGGGTCCAATCTCAATAGCCAACTATTCACTATTTATACATCTTTTAAATAATGTAAAAAAGCAATGTTGGACAAGGCTTTACTAAAATTTTTTATAAACTTCATTTTTTCCAACAATCCCCCACTTGAATTTTATATAAAAATAATTTCCATTGAGCAACCAATTAATTAAAAATATAAGATTATGCATAAGCAAAAAGGTGTCTATCGACTTGAACCTTTTCATAGTGTTGATGCTTTAGAATATACTAGAGTAACTCGTAGTTTTGAACTCTATCAATCATTATACACACAACCTTTCCAAGGTGTAGTTCGAAAAGCCCGTGCTTTATGGTCATGCACGTGTATCCCAATATAGTGAACACTCTAGTAAATTTTGCCCAAAACATTTCCATAGGAAGTGGCCACACTTCCACATTCACATAGGTGATTCTATCAAGAGCACTCCTGTAGCTATGTACTCTATTCCACATAGAGTATAGAACCCATTAAGAGTTTAACAATTAACTCATCATTTTTTATCGCTTCAGGACTTCATGCTTCTAACAATATAGAATGGGATTTGAAAATAACATGATTCATCTCATATCACTTCATAACTTGTTATTACCCTTTGAACTTATTTCTTGGGATCTCCAGTCTATAAGTTGGGTTACCATCACAAGTGACTCTTCATTCTAAGGGCTTTAGTCCCATTCCTTTTGAGGTTTTGAAAACCTTCTCTCTCGGTAATCCTTTCGTCAAAGGATCTACCAAATTTTCATCAGAACGTACATGATCCACTCTTACAGCTCCCGTAGAGAGAAATTCTCTAACAGTACTATACTTATGATGTATATGTCGTCTCTTTCCGTTGTAGTAACAGTTCTGAATCTTTGTAATAGCCGCAGTACTATCGCTGTGGATCAAGACAACTGGTATCAGTCTTTCCCATAAAGGGATCTCAGCTAACAAACTTCTTAGCCAGCCTAATTCTTCACTAGCAGTGGTTAGTGCTATCATTTCAAACTTCATTGTAGATTGAGCCAATATTGTTTGTTTCTTAGACTTCCAAGAAATAGCTCCACCAGCTATGTTAAATATATAGCCACTAGTTGCTTTGAAGTCTTCTGATAAAGTTTTCCAATCTGTATCGTTGTATCCTTCTAGAACAGTGGGAAACTTTTTATAATGTAATCCAAGGTATATAGTTCTCTTAAGGTATCTCATAACCCTTTCAATAGCATTCCAATGCTCTACACTAGGTCTACTAGTAAACCTACATAGTAGTCCTACAATATAAGATATGTCTAGTCTAGTGCAATCAGTAGCATAACGTAAGCTACCAATGATGCTCGCATTCTCAGTTTGTTAAACATCGTCTTTGGTATTCTTGAACAACTTTACACTAGGATCATAAGGAATACATACAGGTTTGCAGTTAAAGTAATTATATTTCTTTAAGATCTTCTCAATGTAGTGAGATTAATCTAGAGAAATTCCATTTTCACACCTAGTTATCTTTATATTAAGTATTACACTCGCTTTTTCGAGATCTTTCATATCAAAATTAGCACTTAACAAAGTTTTCAGATTGTTCACAACATGAATATTTGATCCAAAAATAAGCATGTCATCCACATATAAACATATAATAGTGCAAATGTTATATTCTAATTTAAAATAAATGCATTTGTCACTTTTATATATTTTGAATCTATGTGAGATAACTAGATTATCAAATTTTTCATGTCATTGCTTAGGTGCTTATTTTAAACCATAAAGAGATTTATCTAGTTTAAAAACTTTATTTTCCTGACCTGGGATAACAAAACCTTAAGGTTGATCCATATAAATTTATTCTTCTAAATCACCATTTATGAAAATAGTTTTAATATCCATTTGATGTACTACTAAATCATGGATAGCAGCAAGAGAAAAAAGTACACGTATGGAAGTTATTCATGTGACTGGTGAAAAGGTATCAAAGAAATCTACATTTTCCCTTTGCCTATACCCTTTAACTACAAGACGAGATTTGTACTTTTCAATAGTACCATCGAGTTTTAATTTCTTTTTTAGTATCCATTTACATCTAATGGTTTTGCAACCAGGAGGTAAATCAACTAAATGCTAAGTCTTATTATACTCAAGTGATTCCATTTCATCATTTATGGCTTCTTCCCATAAGTTGGCATCTAAAGAAGATAATGTTTTTTTAAGAGTTTGGGGATCTTCCTCTAAGGTATAAGCATAAAAATTAGACCCAAAATCCTTAAGGGTTTGAGCTCGTTTACTTCTTCTAATTTCAGTGTTTAATTCTTCATTTTGTTCACTAGTTCTAGTTATGGGTAAACTACTAGAAGACGAGCTCCCACTATTTTTAAATTTAAAGGGAAACCTATGTTCATAGAAGTCAGCATCATTTGATGCTATAACTACATGATCATTTAAGTCATAGAATTTATAAGCTTTACTATTCACAACGTATCCTATGAATACACATTCATATGCTCTACTAGCAAGTTTATTTTTTTAGGATCAGGGATCCTAACATAGGCTAAACAACCCCAAGTTTTAAAATAAGTTAAATTAGGTTTCTTATTTTTCAAAATTTCATATGGTGAAATTTTATTTGTAGATTTAGGCACTCTATTTAGCACATAGCAAACAGTTAATAAAATTTCTCCCCACCAATGGGAAGCAGCACCAGAGTTTAATAAAATTGTAACAACTGATTCAGTAAAAGTTCTATTTTTTCTTTCAGCTTTGCCATTCATTTCAGGAGAATAAGGTGCAGTTTTTTCATGAATGATTCCATGAGTTTTATAAAAATCATTGAAGATATTGGAATCATATTCAGTGCCTCTATCACTTCAAAAAATTTTTATTTTTCTATTAAGTTGATTCTCAATCTCCGTCATAAATATTTTAAACATGTCAAACGCTTCACTTTTATTTTTCATTAGATATACATAAGTGTAATCTGAACAATCATCTATAAAAGTTATAAAATAGTGTTTTCCATTTCTTGTTAAATTTCCATCAAGTTCACATATATCAGAATTAATTAATTCTAAAGGTTCAGATTCTCTAACTACTGATTTATGTGAAGTTTTGGTTATTTTAACTTGACTACAAAAATCACATTTTTCAAAATCATTCAGAGATAGTTTAGGAATTAGTTATAAAGTACTCATGTTCTTGATTATACGTTTATTAACATGACAAAGTCTAGCATGCCAAATATAAAAAGAACTCAACATATAAGTAAAAGAAGAGGTTTTATTGATTTCAACATTTAATTTAAACATGTCATCTATGGCGTACCATTTCCTAACAAATATATTATTTTTAGTTATAATATATAAATCAGCCCCTATAGTTTGAGTAAACCCGGCTTTGTTAAGAAGATAGCTTGAAACTAAGTTCTTTCTCATATCTGGAGTATGCAGTACATCCTTCAAGATGACAGTCTTTCCAGAGGTAAACTTCAAACCACCTCACCAGTACCAGCAACTTTAGTGGAGTGGGAGTTGCCTAGCAGCACTTTCTTATCCTCAGAATTAGAATAGGACTTGAACATGTCTCGATCATAGCAGACATGGCGAGAAGCATCGGTGTCCATCCACCACCCCACGGATCCACCAACAAAATTGACTTCAAATATCATAGCAATAAGTTGATCTTCAGTAAGGTTCGCTTGTAGGGCAGGACGATTCCTGTTCCAGCAGTTCCTAGCCAAGTGTCCAAGTTTGTTACAACTATAACACATGAATGTGTTATTCCTTAAGGGGGGTTGAGGTCCATTCTGGGGAGGATAGTTTCTATTTCTATTTTGGTGGTTGTGGTTTTGGTTACGATTCTGAGTTTTCATATTTCTACCTTTAGGTTTTAGAATTACAGAGGAGGGTTTCTTATTGGTACTGTTATTTGAGACTACGAGTACTTCATCTCTTTGGTCTTGTTTTCAGGATTCTTCTTCTATTCTTAAACGGGTTATAAGACTTTCTAAAGAAAACTCCTTAGTTTTATGCCTAAGTGTATTCTTAAAATCTTTCCAAGCAGGGGGTAATTTATCTATAATAACAGCTACTTGAAATTGTTCATCTAAATTCATACCTTTAGAAGTTATTTCGTGTGCTATCTTCTGCAGTTCGTGTGATTGAGCTTCCACTGATTTACCATCAATCATTTGAAACTTCATGTATCTACTGATAGCATACTTCTTAGTTCCAACTTCCTCAGTGTCGTACTTCTTTTGAAGTGCTTCCCAAATTTCTTTAGCAGACTTATCAGAGTTATAATAATCATACAAGTCATCAGCTAAACCATTAAGAATATAATTTTTGCACAGAAAATCATTTTGCATCCAAGTGTCTAAATCTTTAGTTGTAGCTTCAATGGGAGGATTAGACTGTATTGGTTTTTTAGTAGTAAGAGCATAAACGAATTTTTTCATGGTTAAGAAAAATAACATTTTTTGTCTCCATCTTTTAAAGTTTAGTCCTCAAAACGGAATGGTTTGTTTAGATTAGTAATTAGCATTTCAGTAGTCATGGTAGATAGAATACGTCTTAAAATTGTTAATACAAGTATGTTAAAACAGTGATGGAATAATATTATCGATGACCTGAAATGAAACTGTTTGGGTTGAGTCGCGGATTAGGTCGCTCTCTTTAAGCCGTTTTATAGCTCTGCCCAAATTTGTGCAAGCAAACACAGCCCTGTCGTCCCCAGGATAAAACAGCCTAGAATCTTTTTCTCTGTCTCGGAACTTCACTACACTCATGAAGAACGAAATGCTACACCTGAAAAATTTGTTGCTCGGAAAACTGAAAAGTAACTTAGAATTGTAGAGATAATTTTTTTTCTTAGTGAGATGAGTTTGCAGATTGTTGTGTAGAAACTGAGAGCTGAGGCCCTTTATTTATAGGTTTCAGAAACCGTGTGGCCATTATGATAATAACGGTAATGTTTGGGGATGGAGAGCGTAACAGTCATTCTGAGTAATGAAGAGTAACGATCATTTTCTGAGTAAAGAGGAGTAACAGACATTTATGTGAGTAAAGACAAGTAAGGGCCATTTTTCTGAATAAAGAAGAATAACGATCATATTCTGATAAAAGAAAACAACAGCCACATTCTGAATAAAATAAAATAACGGTTATTTTTCTGAGAAATATATATATATATAACAACCATTTTCTGAGTGGAAAATTTTTTTGTAAAAAAAATATTTTTTCAAAAAATAAAATGCCACCTCACACACACACGCACGCACACGGACTGACTCGGCTCGGCACGACCGGTCGAACTGATGGCGACGACGACGCACGCGCGCGTGTGGTATCACATTTGTCTTGATCCTCTCCCCTTTCACAAAAGTGGGTACTACTTGAGACCCAATCTCGATAGCCAACTATTCGCTATTTATACATCTTTTAAATAATTTAAAAAACAATGTAAGATAAGGCTTTACTAAAAAAATTTATAAACTTTATCTTTTCCAACAATAATATTATTTTCTTTTAAGATAAAAATTAACTCAATCCTTGCCTTTTTTTAAAAAAAAAAGTAACAACTCACCATTTTTAGTGATTTTTGTTATCTCTTCTTTTTTCTTTATTTTTTCGTAGTTGAGACTTAGAATAAAACAATTGTATTATTTGTTTGTAAATTTGAAGTATTAACAAAAAAAAACACAAATTATTTTCGGACAATAAAAGGAAACAATGAATTATATATTACCCTACGGTGTTCCCCATCCCGCAGCCACGGGAACAAATATCATTGTGTTAAGATAACGATGAGATATTAAAAATAATAATAGAAATTAAATTAAAATAATATTATAATTAATATATTTATTTAAATAATTTAATTAAAATAAAGATAAATATTAAAATAAAATTTTAAAAATCATTCTATTAATTTCAAATAAACATGATATAAATGCAATTGGGTAGCCAAAGATATTTTATACTATCTAATACATAAATGATCCCATTATTTAATTATTTTTACATTTAATTCCATAGTAAAAAAACATATTCATTTTATTACAACTTAAAAAAAATATGTTTATTTACGTTTTAAGAAAATTAAATATTTTTTTAAAGTGTTAAAAATAAAATTTAATGTATAAAGAGAAGTTATATTATGCAATTAAACCTATTTTAAATTTAGATAATGGATAACAAGAATTTATTTACCTATAATTAAAATACACTTTAGATCTATTGTTATTTTTTTGGAGCAATACGACTCTGTTACATCTTATAGAACGTCATCAAAATCCATTTGATAATTTTAAGTTAAATTTTTAAGAAATAAATTTGGTATTTTTAATTTATTTTTTAATAAAGATGATAACAATATATTTAAATAATTATTTTTTGTTAATAATTACGTCGTAATTCATTTTCCTACAATTAATAGAGATAATAATTTTTTATTTATTATTTTAAATCATAAATTATCCATTTAAAAAATATTTATGAATAATTTATAAAAATATGATAATTATTTAATTCCTATTTAAACGAACCATTTTTTTATTAATTTTGAAGATAGTTTTTTAATCCTTAATTTAAAAATCATATCAGTTTTTTATTATTGAGTCCTTATTTTTTAATCTTTTTATATGCTTGAATGGCAGGTTCACTTTTTTTCATTTTTTATTTAACGTAGATTTCTTTATTTCACATTAAATCTTGAAATAGTTATCATTCATTTTTTAAATGATAATTAGATAATACAAAATAAATAATGAATATGATCCTTCTGTGTAAATAAAAATAAATAATTTGTGATTACATTATTTTATATACAAAATTTATCAATAATATGATGATGTATTATGTAATTTTTTTAACTAAAATAAATAATTTGTGATTTAAAATAAGTAGGAATGACTATAAAGATCCATTATTTTTTTGAAATAGAATAGTTATGTCTACTAAGTTTTTGATAATTTAGCCCAATAACTTTAAAAATGATAACGTGAATTTAAATTCTCAATTTTTATATTTTTATTCTATTTTTTAAAAAATTTATTTAAAAATAGATGAACAATTATTCTTATTAAAAAACTTTTCTTTTCAAATGTACTCAAAAAATAAAAACTAAAATGTTCAAAAACTTAAAAATTGATCATTTAGATCAAGGGTGTCATTTTTTCAAACTGGTGCACTAAACTGTCCAAAAAAAACTATTTAATCTAAATATTTTAATTAAAATAATTAATTAATTTACGTGTCATTCATATCTTAGAATAATATATAAATAATAAATTAATATAATTTTTTTATTGAAAGCAGTTGTAGTATAAAGATATCCATATGATTAAACAATAATTATTTAATTATTTATTACTTATTTTTGATAAAAGAATAATTTTTTTAATTACTTTTTTATTTTTAATAATTTGACATAAAATTATAAAATAGATTTTGATCACAATTTCACTATTAGATTTACAGTGTTCTATTAATAATAATGAATCAAAAATGTAAAAAATTTGAACACTCTTTATTCTTTATATTTTATCTCCACAAAACAACACTTTAAGGACATTGAGTTTTTTTACTAAATATGATGAAAACTGACAAAATTTCATAGATATCTTTATGTTTTCAATTATTTTAAATAATATCCTCAATTTATTAAAAATATCAAAGATATCCTCCTAAAGTTAACTTGACTTACATGAAAAATGAAAATCAAGAGTAAAAATGTAATTTTGGGATTTGATGAGTGAAAAGTTACCTAACATTATCGAGTCTAGTACATCTTCACCATCCCAACATGCCTATCTCTCCCTCTTATTCTTCACCATCTCAACAACCCTTCTCTCTTTCAAAATTAACACAAAAACAAAAAGGAAAAATGCTTACAAAGAAAAAAAAATGAAAAAAGTAACTGTTATATAACTCCTTAGTGAGCAAATTAGAAAAGTCACACATTAGTTAGGAATGGAGATGGATGTTGGATTTGGGGTTATAAATAAAGCCCTCATTCACCATTTATAAACATCCTAAAATTTGTAAATTTTTCTCTCTTTTGTAAGGGTAATTGATTAGCTCAATTTTGACCAATTAGTTGTAATTTTAGAGTTCATCCGTTTGGAGATAGTGGAAGTGGTCAACGACACTCGAGGACCTAGGTAACATTTATACCGAACCTCGTTAAATTTCTGGTGTTATTATTTTTCTGCTTTAATATTTCTGTTTCAATATTTGTTTTAGTTTATTTTAGCATTATATTTTCAATAGCATTATTTTGTCGGGTTAGTTTGAGTTCTATTCATTTAAATCATAAGTGAATAGTAACTACTTAGAATAGAGAAAATATACCCGATTTTCCCAACAATTGGTATCATAGCCGAAGTTTTTCTACCTAGGCATTTGTTTGTATTCCGTTTGTTTGCTATTGGAATATAGTTGCTAGTTGTTGCAATTTGAAGAAATGGCGGAAGAAAAATTTCTTTCAAACAAAGGCTAATCATCCATATCAAGCAGAACTATGATGATGAATGCAAGGTTCGAGGTGGAGAAGTTTGATGGAACCGATCATTTCGGCATGTGGCAAGGCAAAGTTCTAGATGCTCTGTTTCAACAAGGTCTAGACATCGTCATTGAAGAAGAGAAACCAGATGGAGCAGATGAAGTAGAGTGGAAACATATCAACCAATTGGCATGTGGTACAATCCGTTCGTGTCTCTCAAAAGAACAAAAGTACACGTTCATGAAAGAGACATCCGCAAGTAAGTTGTGGAAGGCGTTGGAGAACAAGTTCATGAAGAAGAATGGACAGAATCGGCTCTATTTGAAGAAGAAGTTGTTCCGGTTTGAATATCTTCCAGGTACTACAATAATCGACCACATTACTACTTTTAATCAATTAGTAGCAGATTTGTTAAATATGGATGAAATTTTTAAAGATGAAGATTTTAGCCTTGATGTTGTTAGCCTCCCTTCCTGATGAGTTTGATCATCTTATTACGAGCTTACTCATTGGAAAGGATAAAGTATCTTTTGAGGAAGTTTGTACTGCTTTGTATAGTTATGAAATTAGAAAGAAAGATAAAAGAGAAAGTAGGAATGAAACAGCAGAGGCATTGTCTGTAAGAGGACGTCCGCAAACACAACAGAAAGGAAGGAGAGGTAGATATCTATCAAAAGGAAGACTTGGTAAAGATGAATGTGCTTTTTGTCATGAGAAAGGCCATTGGAAGAAAAGTTGTCTGAAGCTACAAAAGAAAGGAAAAGTTGTGCAATCTTATGCATGTGTAGTTGAAAGCAATTCAAATTCAGATTTTACATTGGTTGGTTCGTCAATAGCATCTCATCCTGGTAATTGGATTTTTGATTCAGTATGTACTTTCCATATGTATCCTAACAAGGAGTGGTTCTTTAATTTTGAAGAACTAGACGGTGGAGTTGTGTTTCATGGGTAATGATTATCCATGCAAAGTTTTGGGAATCGGTACAATTTGTTTGAAGAATCAAGATGGTTCAACCAGGGTCTTGACAGATGTTCATTATGTTCCAGATATGAAGAAGAATCTCATTACTGTGGGAGTCTTAGAATCAAAAGGCTTCACTGTGACCATACAAAATGGGGCATTGAAGGTTACTTTTGGAGCACTTGTGGCGATGAAAGGTGTTCGGAAGAATAACTTGTACTACTACCTTGGTAGTACGGTTATTGGGACAACATCAGCAACAGTTTCAGTGGATGAAAGAGATTTAGAAACTACCAAGTTGTGGCATATGCATTTGGGACATGCTGGTGAAAAAGCTTTGCAGATTCTAGTAAAACAAGGCTTGTTAAAAGGTGCGAGAACCAACAAGATGGAATTCTGTGAGCATTGTGTATTGGGGAAGTAGAAAAGAGTAAGCTTTGGCACTGTTCTCCATAATATAAAGAGCATTTTGGATTACATTCATACTGATGTATGGGGGCCAATAAGAACTCCATCCATGAGTGGCAAACATTATTATGTCACTTTCGTTGATGACTTCTTCAGAAGAGTTTGGGTGTATCTCATGAAGAAGAAGGATGAAGTGTTGGGGATTTTTCTCAAGTGGAAGAAGATGATTGAGACTCAGACTGGTAAAAAGATCAAGCGTTTGAGGTCTGATAATGGCACTGAGTACACAAATGATCCATTTATGAAAGTTTGTGAAGAAGAAGGGATAGTGTGACACTTCACTATTCGAAAAACATCACAACAAAACGGAGTTGCAGAACGTATGAATCAGACTTTGCTGAAGAAGGTTCAGTGTATGTTGTCAAATGCTGGTTTAGGCAAGCAGTATTGGGCTGAGGCTGTGACATATGCATGTCATCTCGTCAATCGTCTACCATCGTCTACTCTTGAAGGCAAAACACCTATGGAGGTATGGTCTGGAAAACCTGCTAGAGATTACGATTTCTTACATGTGTTTGGTTCAATTGCATACTACCATGTAACAGAATCAAAATTGGACCCAAGAGCCAAGAAAGCCATTTTTTTGGGGATCCCTTCTAGTTCTAAGGGATATCGACTATGGTGCCTTGAAATGAAAAGGATAATCTTTAGCAGAGATGTTACCTTTGATGAATCTGCCTTGTTGCAAAAGGTAACTAAGAAGATTGATGGCACTTTAGAGCAGGTGGAGCAAACTCCGAAACAGGTGGAGTTTGAAAGCAAATTGTTAATCCAGTTAGTGAAGATAAGGCAGAAGTTGATCCTTCATTGATAGATGATGAATTAGATGAAGAGGTTTTATCCCAAGAACCTCCACAGCAACAAGAAGAAACTGTAGTTGATAGGCCACGACGACAAAATGTCAAGGTAACTACTCGATACAAGGATTTTGAAGACCTACCTGCTCAATTTAAGAATACGGTGGCCTATGCACTTTCAGTTGTGCATGATGATGTTTCTTCAGAAGCCCTCAAGTTGAAAGATGGAAGGAAGCCATGGATGAAGAACTTTTGTCCCTTCAGAAGAATAAAACATGGAAGTTGACACAATTACCTAATGGTAAGAAGGAAATTGGATGCAAATGGGTGTATGCAAAGAAACATGGATTTCCTAACAAAGATGGTATTCTCTATAAGGCAAGGTTGGTGGCTAAGGGCTATGCTCAGAAGAAGGGAATCGATTATAATGAGGTATTTTCTCCAGTTGTAAAACATTCCTCCATTAGAATTTTGTTGGCCTTGGTAGCACAGTTCGATTTGGAACTAGTTCAACTTGATGTGAAAATCGCGTTTCTACACGGTGACTTAGAAGAGGAAATCTATATGTCTCAGCCATAAGGGTTTAATGTTGCTGGTAAAGAGAATTGGGTTTGTAAGCTGAACAAATCATTGTATGGATTGAAGCAATCTCTAAGGCAGTAGTACAAACAATTTGATCAGTTTATGTTGCAGCAGAAGTACACCAAAAGCACACATGATCATTGTGTGTATTTTCGCAAGCTACAAAATGAGTCTTTCATCTACCTTCTATTGTACGTCGATGATATGTTAATTGCATCGAAGAGCCAAGCAGAAATTGAGAAGTTGAAGGCTCAACTAAGTCAGGAGTTCGAGATGAAAGATTTGGGAGAAGCTAAGAAGATTCTCGGTATGGAGATAAACAGAGACAGGAAGAAGGGGAAGCTTAGTTTGACCCAGAGTCAATATTTGAATAGGGTACTACAATGTTTTGGTATGAATGAACAGACAAAACCTGTAAGTACTCTGCTAGTTCCTCAATTCAAGCTTAGTGCTCAATTATCTCCTAAGAATGATGCAGAATGAGAATATATGGCAAAGGTACCATATGCAAATGTGGTTGGTAGCTTGATGTATGCAATGGTGTGTACAAGACCTGACATTTCACATGCGGTTGGTGTTGTAAGCAAGTACATGCATGATCCTAGTAAAGGACATTGGTTGGCTATGAAATGGATTCTACAGTATATTATAAATACTGTAGATGTTGGTTTAATATTTTAAGAAGATAATACCGTTGGTCAATGTGCAGTCAGATATTGTGATTCCGACTATGCAGGAGATTTAGATAAGCATCGGTCAACTACTGGTTATGTGTTTACTCTTGCTAGAGCACCAGTCAGTTGGAAGTCTACCTTATAGTCCACAGTTGCTTTGTCTACTACATAGGCAGAGTATATGGCAGTTATAGAGGCTGTGAAGGAAGCTATTTGGTTACGAGGTTTGCTTGAAGACTTGGGAGTTGGTCAAAAATATATTAAGATATTTTGTGATAGTCAGAGTGTTATTCATTTAGCAAAGAACCAGGTCTACCATGCACGTACAAAGCACATTGACGTTCGTTATCATTTCGTGCGAGAGATTATTAAAGAAGGTAGAGTACTAGTTCAGAAGATTAGTACGACAGAGAATCCTGCAGATATGATGATCAAGGTGGTAACAGCAATCAAGTTCAAACATTGTTTGGACTTGATTAACATCCTACAAATTTGAATTGGCACTAGCGTCTCTGATCTAGTAATTGAAGAAATCATTTAAAATCACTAAGTAGCTAAGGTGGAGATTTGTTATATAGCTCCTTAGTGAGCAAATTAGAAAAGTCCCACATTGGTTAGGAATGGAGATGGGTGTTGGATTTGGGGCTATAAATAAAGCCCTCCTTCACCATTTGTAAACATCCCAAAATTTGTAAATCTTCCTCTCTTTTGTAAGGGTAATTGATTAGCTCAATTTTACCCAATTAGTTGTAATTTTGGAGTTCATCCATTTGGAGATAGTGGAAGTGGTCAACGACGCCCGAGGACCTAGGTAACATTTATACCGAACCTTGTTAAATTTCTGGTGTTATTATTTTTTTGTTTTAATATTTCTGTTTCAATATATGTTTTAGTTTATTTTAACATTATATTTCCAATAACATTATTTTGTCGGATTAGTTTGAGTTCTATTTATTTAAATCATAAGTGAATAATAACTACTTAGAATAAGAAAAATATACAAAAATTTTCCAACAAGAATCCTAAATGTTTTCGTAATATAGTTTGCATCTTTAACTGATTCTGGTTATAAGCTTATAATCCCTATTTGATGGTAGGAAACTATCTTTGATTGCCCAGTCTCCTTATTCTTTTCCCTTTCGGTAGTATTTTGACAAGCAAGAAAGTGGGTTTTTCCATAATAAAAAAAAACTATTTGAATTGCCTATTTACTTAATAGACCCAGGATTTCATAACCTATACAAACAATGTGTATTAAATGACTTTTTGGAAATTAACTCACTAAGCTCTTATTTTTGACTTTGATACTACCTTTATTCTATTTCTTCTCCTTCAACGTAAATGGATGGGTGTTATATAGAGTTATTTTCCTAATGATGACTAAAAAACTACACAATATGCTTATCATCGTCTCTGACTAGTATTACATGGTTAAAACTACTTATCAATTACATGAAGCCAAACTGAGGGAGGGACAAAAACTCGATGACCTTTTTTTTTTCTTAAGAAAAGTTTTGGTTTCTATGGTTGTGTCTCAGATGGAGATCTGGTTTATCGGGAAGAAGATGGGGAAGGCTGAGAAGGGTAAAAGTGTAATTTTACGGACATATTGTTTTAAGACACTGTATAAGTAACCAATTTATTAACGTAGACATTTTTGAAGATTATTAAAAATTAAGGGTATTGCAGTCCATTTTTAAAAAGTTAAGGCATCATTTAAGATAATTGAAACATTAAGAGTAAAAGTGAATTTTGCCATAAATACATTAAGTTTATAATTGAATTATTTAAGTAGAGTGTATAATACACACACTGAAAATCATTGGCAAATATTATTAACCTGTATATATTTAACTATTTGTTATTTGTTATTTTAAACAATTTTATCTTTAATAATTCATATTTTGGATGATTATTTTAATTATTTTAATTATTTATAACAAATACTATTTTCTTATATTACCATCACTATTTAGTTTTTTAAATAATTAAGTTTTCATCTTTGAGTAGTATTTATGTTATTTTTAATGTTTTTAAAAACTTTCTTAACAAAGTAACAAAAATATTTATCCAAATGATGTTTGAGGTTAAAGAATCCTAATATTTATACAAATGATGTTTGTGACATTAATAAATAAACTTTTGAGAAATTATGAAAAAATAACACGCCTAACACTTATAACAACAAAAAAGTATTTAATATAATTGAATCACGTTTAACGTTGAATGATGTTTAACATTGAATGAAACTAAATAATCGTAATTTAATTTAAACGTCATTTAAAATTTAAAATTTAAAGTGAAATGTGTGTCATACTTCTTTTAACAGAGAAAAAATATATGAGATAGATATAAGGTATAAGTCATGTTGTACTTTGTGTTGATGCGTTGGTTTTCTGTGTCCAAAAAAGAAAGTTTATTTATTTTACTTAGTGTATTTGTCTTTCTTTGTGTAAGGTTGGTTACTGTCGATCAATAATACACACACGCACATAGTTAGATACACTTTATATGTTAGCATGTTTATGCGCACCACAAAGTTTTTTTCATAATGTACATGTTAGGTTGACACTCGTTCATTGACATTGTCACTTGTGTTTTTGTTTCGTTTTGGGTACTAGTGTTTATGAAAATTGCTCCACATTTGGAAACAAAAAAATGAAAATTTTTGGCACCTCAACGAGGCCTTCATTAGACCCCCAACGAGGTGGTTGGCGATGTTGGTCATGTGCTTGAATGATTTTTATAAATATCCCATCTCTTTGTGTTTGGTATCCAAAAAAATAGTAGTGACTCTATCAAATTGACATCTCATTTTTTGTTATTGGATCATTATTACTTTAAGTGTTGTTCTGTATAAGTGATTTGTGACTATGTGAGCAAAATTGTGCTCTTGATTAGTAAGTACTCAAGGTGGTTTTTATGAGTGAGTTTTATGTGAAGAATCTGTGTGGTTGTGAGTCATGTATCGAATGATAGTTGCTAAGATACAACTTTTTCTTAGCTGAGGAGCCTATGTTACATTGAGTCATGCGTCGGTTGGTAATTGCTATGATGTAACTTTCTCAAATCGTTTGTTATGTGTAGTACGTGGTTGACTATGTGTCCAACATAAATGATTTATGGTTTATGGTTAAATGTGATTTCCACAAGGGTTATTGGTAGTTCATGTCTAAGGGTGGTCCTAACGTTTGTTTGTTTACATTTTAATTCACTTTACTAATTACACTATGTCAAATGGTGCTAACTTTGGAGGAAAGTTGTGTTCATATGCCAAACCAAGTTGTTGCGAAGGCAACAAGCGAGGGAAATAATAGACAGGACAAAGATTCTGACTGATAAAGATAATAGTGGTTTTATTTCTGTCAGGATTATACTTGTTTTATTACTTAGTGAATTTTTTTGTTGTTGAGTGATTGTCATAAGCAACCTAGGGATGTTACCATATAGATAGGGTTTTATGTATGTTAATCTCGTTATATCTACTGTTGTGTATGCTCTATAAAGTACAATCAGAGGTTAAATTATATATGTTTCTACATACTAAAGTTTAAATTATGATTAGAAAGCTTTTATTATCTTTTGCTTGTTTTCTGAATACTACATAATACATCTACTATTCATTACTGGTTGTTTGTGATTAATGTGTACTGCATTCATTGCTTTCTATTAAGTATTTTACTTATTATTGTTATGTGTTTGGGACGAGTCCTTAAGAAGTCGGTATCTCCTTAATCTGATTGTGTATCAGATCTTGAACTCATTCAATATTGTTATGCGTGATCTGATTGTGTGTTAGGATAATATGAATTTTTATTGTGTATGTACCAACATACTAGATGTAGACTATTTAGAAAGTTTATTTGTTATATGTTGTCACATGCTTTCTTTTCTTACTGTGTAGCATGCTTATATCTTTCTATTTATTGGTTTTCTTGCATTTAAACTAATATATTTGTTTCCTGATTAATTTATACTGCTTATGTGTTGTATTTGCATGCGAGTTTGGTATTAATCTTTAAAGAGTCAGTATCTTCTTAATGTAATAATGTACCAAGTATCAGACTTTTTATTATGGTTTGTTATAATATATGATTGCATGTCATGAAAGTACAATCATCATTTAATAAATATGTTCCCACATATAAAGTCCTGAAGTGATTGAAAATTCTTTATAGCTTTTTTATACGTATGATTGATTCACATGATATATGATGTTTTCTTAATTATGCATATTGTTAGCCTAGACAAAAGCCTTTTAAGCACACCGTCACTAGTGTGTTTACTGCAATTTGTTCTTTTCTATATTACTGGTTATTTTTATTATGTGTTGAATTGAGCATGTTATCTTGTATTTTTCTTGTGTCATTGGCTTACTTCACGTTTATGAGGCATACTTGTTCGAATTAAGATAGAGCTCACAAAAATATTCTATGAGTTGACATTTTCACCCTTCATTTAGGTTCCAGTTACCTATTTGAGTCAGAATAATAATTGACTTTCGTATAATTGTTCATACATATAGAATTTTTATAAGGAGTGCTATTTTTATAGTTACAAGTTTTAATAGTAATATATTTATTGTTTTCTCTAAAAAAAATTTATTTTATGATAGAAAAAAAATATTCTTCAAAGGCTTATGTAAGTAAAATTTTACAAAACATGAATTTTTATTTTTTTTAAATACAATAAGATAAATTTATAATAGATTCGATATGATTTTTTAAAATATTTATTATAATATAACTTATCTTCATATATCCATGTTTGTCCTATAAAATTATCTACGTGGGAAAAATATTATTAATTTAAAGAGAGTTTTAATAGCTATTAAATAAATAAAGTAATTTATATATATAAAAATAAAATATGTTCTTGATTAATTAAAATTTTAAAATTAATTAATTTAATAAACCATTGTGTAAGATATTACATAAAAATAAGGTAACTTTTTCTTGATTACTAATTAAATTTTAAAACATTATAGGACTTAAACTTTGTTATATTTCCAGCATGGATTATTTTGTGGTTTGCAATAGCTATAAAAATTCTCAGAAAATTATAATAATAAATTTCTGTATAAAGTATAAAAAACAATCTTTAGAACATAAAATTTTCTTTTCTATTACTAAAAAATCTTACTTACTAATAAAAGTATTTTTAGAAAAAACTAATAAAATAAATTATTATTATTTTATTTTACATAACTAGCGAACAAATGAATATGAATCATCACAGTTTTCCATTCCAAGTGATTATTACTCCTACTCAATGAGTAATTCAAATTATGTGAAGGAAATATGCCTGAATATTAGAAAATCACATTATCAATCAATAGGTAACTATCCTACCTATTTTATTATTGAAGGGAGATATTAAAACACAATATTTATTATAAAAATAAAGTTTTAGGGTAGAAGTAAGATATAATTCTTATTTTGTTATATATATAAAATAAATTGTGCAAATAATTTCAAGTTAAATGAATAAAAAATAGATTATTATTGTCTTTTATTTTATATGGTATAAAATTTAAAAATTCCACTTACAAATTACGTGCATTTTATTAGTTAGTAAATATTAATCAATACCACATGCATACATGTATTTGTTAATTTCTTTTATTTTAGAGAATTAATATTTTTAAAATAAAAAACACATAGTAGAGTAATTAAATATTTTATTTTATAATTTAATATTTTAAGATTTTTAAAAATAAAAATATTATTTTGCATTGATAAAATTTGGATTCATAATAGGACAATCCTTATTTTTATACATAAAGTTTTTATTTTAATTATATAAAGAAAGTATACATATAAATACAAAAGAGAAAAACATTGTGAATAACATTTAGTGCTAAATAAACAAATAAAATTTAAAAAAAACATAAAAATAACATTTAGGAAATATCAATGGGAAACGCTTATGAATTTAATGAAAAATAAATTACTTTACATAAAAGTTAAAAAAAAACAAAATTATATGAAAAAATAAGGAAAATAAGAGATATGCTTATCTATCATTATTTTTATTTTAGATTAGAGCCATAACTTGTAATTTTATTATTATTTTTATTATATTTTTAATGAACACACAGTTTGATATATGATCAATTAGACATAACAAAGTTGGACATATGTTCAACTAAAAAACAGGAAACTTATTTTGGAAACATGTGTTCAATTTTACATAACAGAGTTGAACATTTGTCCAACTAAATATATGAACATATGTTGAGAAAATATGTATAATCTATTATTCAAATACATAATAACAGATGATTAAGATTACATACTAATTAAAATTTGATTAGTTGATCATGTGTTCAATTTGGTTACGGTGATTATGATCATCGACCAATCAAAATCTGACTAGTTGAACAATTATCTAGTTTAGTTAGACATGTGTCCAACTCTATTCCGACGAGTAGGATCATTAGTCAAGAAAAATTTGGTTTGTTGGTTGTTGATTTACTTAAACATGTGTCCAATTTAGTTACAATGAGTAAGGTCACCATTCGATCAAAAAATCTGACCAATTGGACATGTGTCTAACTTAGCTCCAACAAGTAGAGTCATCGATTGACCAAACTTCGACAAGTTGGACATGTGTCCAACTCAACTCCAGAAAGCAGGGTCACCTGCCAACCAAACTTCGATGAGTTGGAGAGTTTTCCAATTATGAAGATTAAATTGTACAAATTCTACTTAAAATTGGATAACAATTTATCATTGAAAACTAAGGACATTTTTGTCATATTGTGTAAATAGTTAAGTGGGAGAGGGTTATATATGATTTTTAACTAATATAGGATCATTAGAGTTGAAATTTCATTTATTTTGTTATAGATCTAATTATCTAATTAGGAAAAATATGATAAATTAAAAATTTATAAGCGGCCAAGAATACAATCACGTGTAAATAAAGTGATACAAAAAATAAAGATCAATATATAAGATTTTTTGGTGAAAAAAACCTAAACCATACCAATGACTTAAAGAAGAAAATCATTGGTCCAGTGGACCACTGGACCACCTAACTATTTATTATGAAAAATAAGTATCCAATTACAAGGCTAGAACTCAAACTACCCACCAAGGTAACATCGCCAAAGATCTACTTTCAAGCACCTGTTTTTATCATAATCTCTACAAGAAAGACATTCGGATCCAGACCAATGTTTTGAAAAACTTGAGTCACACGACTTAATCGAGCCCGTACCGCTGTCACATAAAAAGTTAGCACATAAACATAAGTGCAAGTATATATCCTAAAGAAGATTCAATAATGAACAACCCTAACTAGTTGATTTAAATAATATAACAGATAAATCGAAAACAATTAACAACTCTAGAATAATCAGTTTAAAAGCGCAATATCTCAATTATCGTAGGCTTGTTAATTCTTCAAATACAACCACAAATATTTAATAAATTAACTTAATAAAAAAGCCAGCTTCAATAATTTTAGCAAAACAAGAAAGAAAATAAAAGATAATTACCATCTTGTCCATAAAATCAATTAAATAAGTTTTAAGGAATAAGAATAATATAGTAAAGGTCAATCCAATTCATATTAAAAATAGGTTTTAAAATCACAGCTCTAACTACTCGATTAATCTAATCAAGTACTCAATTGATCGAGTATATAGTTTAATCGATCAAATGTCCTTTCGATCGATCTAGTCATTAATCTCAATCGATCTAGTGCTCGATCGATCAAGTATTAATTACTCGATCAATCTAGTCATATAAATAATTAATTAAGGAGGTAATATAGCTCGATCGATCTAGTAGCCTATTTTTATATTATTTCTATATGTCTAATATGCGATTTAAAGTGCTCAGGAATAGAAATATACTTGAGATGTGATTTTTGAGGCTCGATAGTTTTTTTGGCTTGAAAATATTCTTTTAAAACACACATAGAAACTAAAATTATAATTATATATTTTGTTCACAAATATCATCAACACTCATATAAACCTTACAACCTCTCCCTTTGCATATTCGTGTGATAAAACCTCTCTTTCACTGCATAAGGCTCATAGGAAGAATAAAGTTTTACATAGTAGAATTATCTTATGATCTAATGAAAATATCTTTACTTGAATATCGAAAACTCATGCTTACACTAAAAAAACAAAAACACCAACAAGCAAACAACTTATTCTGAATGACTCATTTCTCATAATAGTTCAGTGTATCTAATAATAAAACAAGAAATAATATTCAAAAAAATGATTAAACAAATGATAGAAATTAAAAACAATTCCCCCTATGTTAAATATCCAAAAAATTCAAAGTAATTTAAAAATAAAAATCTATCCTTAAATTAATTATCCCTCTCTTTTTATGTTTCAATTAAAGTTCAAAATTTTTTATACTAATTTTTCTCCCTTTTTTTCATACAAATAAACAAACACATACCACAGATAAGAACAAACAAATGAAACAAATATAAAATAGACATGAAAATATTTATTTTTAGCAAGAGTAGTAGATTAATCCAAACATAAATACAATATTACACACATAAGAAAATTAACTTGTATTTAAAATGTGACTATTTATTAACAACATAAACATATGTAAGCAATACACACAAACATGATCACACATATAGTGACATATCCATAGTCACCATAAGTGAGTTGAGTTTGAGAACAACACTAGTATATCAATTAATCCATTCATGATTAGTTATGATTTTTTTTTAAAGTATCACAAATCATGAAAGAATTGTGCTTGAATTCAAACTTGCACAAAATAAAAATTTTCTAATTAAGAGAGAACTTTAATCGATATTTTTTTTATTTTGTATTTTTTTCTTGTATTATTATTGTTTTATGAGGGATTGGTTACTTATTTTCCTTTTGTATAACCATTTGTAGATCTTTTTTTTGTGTAAGCAATTACTTTTGTATTATTTTTCTCTTTCCTTTAATAATGTTATTTTTAAGGAAATATGCACAAACCAAAAACCTAGAATAATGACTTTCACACTAGTTGTGAGGTAGTCATCTCCGCTCATTGTGGTAGCTTCACACATCACAATAGGTAGCCATCTTAAAATTAGGTGTCTCTCTATAACAACATTTTATAAAGTGTAAGATAAAGTTCAAACATAATTTTAGCAATCAAGGATATCTAAGTTCTGAAATACTCACATAATTAATCATAAATTTCATGCATGACATATATATGTGTCTAGTGAGTGTGTGAATAGGATCATGTTGACATCAATCACTTAATGCACAAGATATGTAAGTGCATAAGTCACAATATCTAGTTATTAAAGGCATAGTCAAAAGTATAAGAGCAACATATAATGTTCATATCAAGTTAAAGCAAGTCTACTTCCCCATTTTTTATATATATTCTAAAAAATAAAATAAAATACTAGAAAATTTTAATCAATAGTGCAGATTTCTAAGGCACTTCTAAGAAATTCAAATCTTTGAATATCAAGTGATATAGTGAATAAATCAACTAATTACCTTTCAGTAAACACAAACTCAAGGGATGAAACATTAACTTCTACTAGTTTCCTAATGAAATCATGTCTGAGTATGTAGAATTGGATTTTTAGAGATATATATAGCACTAGTGTTATCACAATAAGGGGACATTGTATCTTGTTCAAAGCCATATTCCTTGAGCATATTTTTCATCCATAGAAGTTGCTGCAAGAGCTTTCAGTAGCAATGTATTCTACTTCTACAGTAGATAATAAGATGGAGTTTTGTTTTTTGGTGTACCATGATACAAGATTGTTCCCAATATAGAAGCATCCAACTCAAGTGTTTTTCTTACATCCTGATTTCCTAAACAATCTGCATATGTGTATCTACTAATTTCACATGTTGTATCATTAGTAAACCAAATACCAAAGTTTTTGTTTCAGAGATGTACCTAACAATCCTTTTGACATGGTCAATGTGTGATACCTTGGGATCTTATTGATAACATACGCAGGCACTAAGACTAAAGTAAATATCAGGTCTACTTGTTATGAGGTATAGCAAACTTCCAATCATGCTTTTATATAGCATTTGATCAATGCTCTAACTTGACTCATTCATTGAGATCTTGACACTACTGTTTGGAAATATGAACTGACCTAATGCTCGATCCATTTTACTACTCGATCCTAATCATCAACTCGAGTCGTAAGACGAGGCATCCCAAATGATTGACTTGAAAATGTGCTTGCAACACACTAGAGAAAAGATCGGTCTGAGGGACCATGCTACCTATTAGGTCAACCACCAGCTCGAGCCAGGGTCAACCTCTAGCCATAAAATGTGGTACTATTTACCATTTGTATCCCTTTGACATCCATGTATGAGTACAAATATGTAATCGACACATGTATATATAATGTTTTATAAATAGGTGTTCATCTTAAGGAATCCATATATTCAACCAATTTCTCTTACTTCTCTCTAATTTCTCAATCTGTAAATTGGACTAATCCTAACATTTTGGCACCCATCGTAGGGCTCAAATTTTGAGGTCGAGCTTAAGTCTCTCACCCTGCATTTTTTGGGATTCACTCTGAGTGTTGAGAGAAATTGGAGAAATAAAATGTGTACCATTCATAAGCTACACCTAAACTCACAAACACCTGTTACATATCACCATGGTAGGAACCCATGTTGAATGAAGGTGAAGACTATCTAAGAAATAAGCAATAGTGACGCAAGGGAATGCCTCGCCGACCCTAAATGAGGCCATAATAGATACAAACCTTCACCAAGAGTTAGCTCGCTAACTCTTCGAGCTAAGAAGAGATCTCGAGGATACTAGAAGAGAAAACAGGTCGCTACACTCCCAGTTAAGAGAAGGAATCCCTGATAACCAAACTGTTGACCTAATCAACATAAACAGATTAGAGTGTGGCCAAACCAAACCTAACCACATTGAATAGGAAGTCGAAGACAACCCCATTTCTAGCTCGGTGAGACCTAGCAATGAACAATGGACTCAGGAAAGAAAATGTTAGAAGGCACAATTTTAATCACTAAAGTAGGCTAACAAAAAAACAAGATCAGACCCTGAAAGGGCCAATAAGAAACATAAGAAATAAAAACCCCTTATGATGTGGACAAGGTCTATGAGCAATTATGTGTCTCTCCATTTTTGACAAGATAGAGAACCATGAACTACTAGCCAAGTTCACTGCTCCTAAATGCCCCAATTATTTTGGAACTAAGGATACTATTACATATCTACAACACTTCAAGACGACCATGATCCCTATAAGCCTCACTCAGGGAAAGAGAGATGTTATGATGTGTAAATTGTTCGTTGCCACCATCTATGAGGATGATCAAAAGTGGTTCAATAACTTGAAACCTCACTCCATAACCTCATTCTCACAGTTCACCAGGTTATTCAACACAAACTATACCTACAACAAGCCCATGAGAAAAGAATCATATCACATCTTCTCTATTATTTAGGAGATTGATGAATCCAGTAAGGAGTATATGAAATGGTTCAGGGAGAAAAAATTGGAAATCTCTGACTCTTCTAGCTCTATTGCTATAGAGGCCTTCAGGCGTGATCTTTTAAATAATTCTAACTTGTTCATGGAACTGACTAAAATAGTGTCTCATACTTTAGAGGAAGCGTACAAAGAGGCAAGAAAATTTGTTAACCTTGAGAGGGAGTTAGGCTTGGTAAAGGCCATTGACCCAATATGTAAATCATACCAGAAAAAGAAAAGAGGAAAGTAAATTCAATCAGGGCAAATCAGAGCAACATAAATAAACGTTTCATGCCAAAACATAAGGGAGATGGACAATGGTTGAGGAATAGAGGACCTTGGGAGAGGTCACTCTCTCCTTTTATAAGGTCTATTTTGAGAGTGAATCTTGCCTAAGTTATATTGAGGATGGAGGAGGGACCGATTCTTAGATGGTCGTCAAAGATGAAGTCCCTACTCAAAGACACCTCTAAATGGTGTACCTTCCATAAATATGTGGGCTACTAAACAAGAGAATGCATACACCTTAAAAAGGAAATAAAAGAGTTGTTAGCTAGGGGATATCTGAAGGACCTCGTAGAAGGAAACAGTGAAAGAAGAACCGTCAAAATAGACAAGAGGTGCCAAATCCAATAAATCCATTGAGCAGTGAAAGAGAGCACCTCAATGAACCCAACATCAGGACCAGACATACTTTACATGGAGGACCAAGGATCAATAAGGTCTTAAATAACTCATGCAAAAGGTTTGATAGAGAGCTACGCAATGCCCCTCATATTTACCCCTACAAGGTCTTATGATGTTTGTTGAATAATGATCAACATAGGAAGCTCGATGGATCTCCTTTTCCTGTCTACTGCTAGAGCCCTAGGAGTAAAGGAGTTTGACATTGTTAAGACAAAACTCTCTCTAGTATGGTTTAACAGCACCACCACCTATGCAATAGGAAGGATGGTGCTACTCGTCATGGAAAAAGGGATGATAATGATGACTAATTTCATAATCTTAGATGTCCCAACTCACTACAACCCCATCTTGGGTAGACCATGGATACACATAATAAAGGCGGTATTGATGAGTGCATAGAAAACACTAAAATTACCATGATTTAATGTATTTCAATTGATTAAATAGATTTATATTTGTATGATTTTATCATATTTTTATATAAATTTGTCTTTTCAGAATCATAGGTATTTTTATTATTTTTTAGGTATTTTCATTTAAAAATAATTTAAAAACTCGAATAAAAATATTAGAAGTAATACATCATAATATTTAAAGTGTAGTATTCATTTATTATAAAAATAAGTGAGAAAAAATGAGGAAAAGTAAAAAAAATGAAAAATGGATAAATTGACAAAATTATGATCGGGGCAGAACCGACGTCGCCGATCCTGCCCGTTACTTTGGTTTTATCTATTTATAAAACTCTCCCAAGTGCACGAATCATTTCGTAGAAAATGATAAGTATACTCCCAAGGTCGATCTAAGGAAGGAATGTATGTGGTTTTTAATTTATTATTCAAACTTTTAAAAACGAAATTAAATCCTAAACATCCTGTCACGATATTTTGGGGTTTTGTGTTTTTAATCTACTTACATAAAAATAAACATAGATTCAATAAACATTTATGCAAATTTTATCTGTTAAAACAGTGGAGTATTTATGGATATAATAATTAAGTTAATTATGCTTGCTCATATTATTTAGGTTATTAAAGATATGAATTGATATTTATTGATTCTCTCTTTTTTGTATGAATACCACCTTTGGTGGGGTTAGATATTCTTTGTTAACTAAAAAAATCAATTAACACCTATGGGTGGGGTTGATAACTAATTTGGTTAATTAAATTAATTCATTTTTCTAAGAGATTGAAAATGAACCATTTAAATGCCACCTTTGGGCGGGTTAGACAGCTTTAAACTTTATTCAAGGTGTCCAAATTAAACCTAAGAATTTAGTTATCCGAGTACTAACTTTCAAGTTTTAAAACCACTACCAAAACATGTTGTCAATACATTTTCAGATAATAATTCTTATAAAAACTTTTGAAATAGAGCTTCACTCTAACTACCGCGATTGTACCATCAAATAAAAGAGCACTACTCTAAATCGATCGATAACTAAACCTTAAAATCTAATTTTCAGGTTTAAGTTTGTAATGAAAAATAATATATTTCTCTCTAACATTCTTAATATAAAATCTTGAATAAAAATAAAATCAATTCATTTTAGAGATTTTTACCTATTTAATATTTCGCAAGCATAACAACGTTATTATTACATCATGTTTACTATACAACAAGACAGCTTAAATTTAATCACGTACAAATTAAATATAACATGTAAGAATAAAGCATAAAAAATAACTGTAAAGAAAATAAAATCCTTACAGAACTTCGATGCTATTCCCGTTGCTGGAAAACCTCCAAGCGGAATTTGCACTTCCATTTATTGAATCAAAAAGCTAAAAAAATTACAAAAACATAACTAGTTCTTCCCAAGAAGGGAAGAACTCTAAAACTAAGAGAAATTAACTAAAAACTAAAAAAAACTAAAAAAACATAAAAATCTAAGAAAAGAGAGAAAGAAAGAAGAGAGAAGTGTGTTTTGAAGGTGTGTTTAGAAGTGAAGAGAAGGGGGGTATTTATAGGTGAAGATGGAGAGAAAAAGTGGGAAAAAAATGTAAAAAATGTAAAAACGTGGATTAGTGATTGTTGACGTCATTTGATGACGTCACCATGACGCAAGCCAGATCTTGTACGCGGATGAACAGCTTCCCGCGGATGAACAAGTGGGGCACGGATGAACGGGCACGGATGAACAATTCGCGATGAAAAAGGGCGAGTGGCTTTATGCGGCGCGATTTTCTCCTTCTCGACATTTTTGTCCTTTTTGACCCATTTTGTCCAATTTTTCCATATTTGTTGACCTTTCCCCATTTATTTATTAATATATTTGTGATGTATTGCTTCCAGTATTCCTCTTTGAGTTTTTAAGTTGCGTTTTTAAGCCAAAATACCTGAAAAACAATAAAAATACCCGTGATTCCGAAAAAGACAAATTTATATAAATATATGATAAAACATATAAATATATATATTTTTAATCAATTAATGTGCATAAAATCATGGTTATTTTAGTGCTTTTTGAGCACTCATCAAATTACACAGCCAACACACACACACGCGTCGAGTCCCAAGCAAAGCTAGCACATGCATGTGCCTGTCCCATATGTCCTATGCACATGTCAAGGTAAGTCTCACACATACTGTGAGTGCCATTTGAGGCAAGTCTAATGCACGTCAACACCCGTCCCGCCACAACATTTCAACAAACTTAAGTCACACAAGTTAATTGAACCCATACAGTTGTCACATGAAAAGTTAGCACATAAACACAAGCGCAAGTGTATATCCTAGAGCAAATTCAATAATGAACAACCCTAATTAGTTGATTTAAACAATATTTCGCATAAATCAAAAACAACTAGCAACTCTATAACAATCAGTTTAACAGTGCAATATCTCAATTATCATAGGTTTGTTAATCTATCAAACATAACTACAAATGTTTGATAAATTAACTTAATGAAAAAGCCTACTTTAATAGTTTTAGCAAAACAAGAGAGAGAACAATAGACGAAGAGAATAAGCATAATTAAGCTCTTATGTGGTTAGATTCAATTTTGTGCTTAGGTTTATATTTATAGAATATTTTGAAGCACTTTAAGTCAAAATAAAATTAACCACTTATCCATAAAATAAGTTAAATTAGTTTTAAGGAATAAGAATAATATAATAAAAATCCAATCCATTTCGTATTAAAAATAGGCTTTAAAATCAAAGTCATGACCGCTCGATCGATCTAACCATATAAATAATTAATTCAACAGGTATAATAGCTCAATCAATCTAGTCACTACTCAATTGATCGAGTAGCCTATTTTCATATTGTTCCTATGTAACTAATATGTTATCTAACATGCACGGAAATAGAGATATACCTAAGATGTGATCATTAAGGTTCAATAATCTCTTCAGCTTTAAAATATTCTTTTAAGATACACCTAGAAATTAAAATTATAATAATATAATTTGTTCACGAATATTATCAATACTCAAATAAACCTTAAAAGAGTATATAACCAAAAATAAATAATATAAATACACATTAAAAATTTCTTGCCGAAAGTTCCAATAAGGAAAACAAATATGTGATTTTATTGTAATTTTTAAGTTCTATGATGTTTTATTATTTTCAAGAAAAAAATGAAACAATACATTATTTAATATAATTTTAAATAAATAATCATTTTAGTTGGAGTTAAAAATAAAATTTATAATAATAAATGATAAAACAACGACACAAATAAGCACACTAAATTTTATGCAGTGAAAATGGATATTACATAATATAAAAGTTTATTGAAATCATATAAAATATCAAAGACCACCTGAATGTATATCATGTATGCAATATAAACAGATTTGCAACATTTTTTTATCTAGTATAATTTTAATGAATTATAAATTATTTTTATTTACTTGATTTTATTTTTAAAAAAATAATAAATTTTTAATTTGATATCATGTTGATAAATATAATTTTAAATAAATAGGAGAAAATTTTAGTTAGAATGAAAAAAAATTTATAATATATAAATAATAAATTTACAATACATTTAATAGTTTTACGATTATATTTATAATTAACTCGTTAACATATAGTAGACTTTTTTTTTTTTTGCTTCAGTTAACATATAAGTATTATGTTTTATATACATTGCTCGTATGTTTATGTGAAAGTAAAAAAACAATAAATATAATAAGTTATTATTATTATAATTTAATATCACAAACAAATATACGATTTTAGATAAGTAGTAACTTTGTTTAGAGTTAAAATAATTCGGTAAACTTTACTAATTTAGTTTTGTTAAGAGTCAAAATAAACTTTACTAATTTAGTTTTTGATAAATATAAAAATTTACTATTAAATTATTACATTTATTTTATTGAACTATTTTTTGCTCGCTTATATTACTAAAATATTAAATTTCTTCTATTTATATCATTTCTTTAATCTTCGTCTAACGACGTCACATGCCAACAATAAATTTAAAATAACTCAGATAATTAAATGTTAGATTTGGAACAACTTAAATAATCAAGTATTATATTTAAAAATAATGATTTATTCAAAAGCTACCACTTAATTATTCAAGTATTTTTAAAGTTACCACTTAACTATCTGACATTGATACTGTTGGACGGAGAATAAAAAAATGATATAAATGGAATAAATACAATAGTTAGTTAGTTATAAATTATATGAAAAATAATTTAAATATATAAATGAAATAATTTAATAATTTTTTTTATCTTTACTCTTAGTTTTGAAACACCTACTTATATGGAAATTAATATATAATAAATATTTATTTGTTTGTTTTAAACTTTTATTTCATAAATATTAATAATTAATAAATGTAAATAAAGGCATTTTATGAAAGTAAAATAAAATTTTTGAATTTAACTAAAGTTGGTATTAATAATTTGTTTAAATGAAAGCTACAAAAATATCATTAA
The DNA here is from genome assembly GCA_030763125.1 of Hippophae gyantsensis. Taxonomy (NCBI): domain Eukaryota; kingdom Viridiplantae; phylum Streptophyta; class Magnoliopsida; order Rosales; family Elaeagnaceae; genus Hippophae; species Hippophae gyantsensis. The sequence continues at coordinate 15,811,682 of CM061038.1, read as the reverse complement.
ATTATTATATTTATTTTATTTATATTATTAAATTATTTTTCATCTTTTTTATATTACCTAATAATTGTATTTGTTTCATTTATATTATTTCGTAAATATTTATTTAAAAACATCACACATCTATTAGTTAAATGTTAGATTTGAAATAACTTATTTAAGTGGTACATTTGAAACAATATTCTATTCTAAATATGTCATTTAATTATTTGAGTTGTTTTAAATCTATCATTTAACTATCTGAATTATTCTAAATCTACTACTTAATTATCTGAGTTGTTTCATATCAATCACTTATTATCTAAGTTATTATAAATATACTAGTGACGTGTAATGCTGTTAAACAAAGATTAATAAAATAGTATAAATGCAATGCATGTAATAGTTGAATGGTTTAAACAAGAGAAAAAATAATTTGATGTTATAAACAAAATAAATACAATAGTTTAATAATATTTTTATAGATTAAACTATTTATTTATGATGTAATTAAATATAATAAACTTAAAAATTTGAATATAAATAATAGTTAATGTGAAATTCTTGTCTAATTATTTTATACATTGTAATTTATAATTTTATATTTTTTATAATTAAAATACTTGTTTAATTAGAGATAGGAATATTATTTCTATCAAACTTATTAAATTTATAATAGTACAATGATGAGGTTGTGATTTACATGTAATTTAGTTGATATAACTTTTTATATTATCATAAACCTAAATTCAAATTTTATTTGTGTAATGTTTCAATTATTTAAATAAAAAATAAGACTTTATAGCCCCTTTAAAAAAATACAACGATGAGATTTCAGGGGAAAATTTCACTATGTTTCAAAGTTTTATCATATCATTACATATGTCCTTGACTTGTATAAAAATATCTCTAATATTCTTTAGATTTATATTTATTATTAGGAATATCTTTATTGATTAACAATGTTAAATTTTCATTCATTGATTTGTTTTTTTCCTATGGATTTGATACTTATTAAATTTTCAACTCAAATTAATGTTTTGATTTAAGAATTTGAATAAATAAATATCGATTAATTTTCTAGTTTTAAGATTTTAATCAAATAAATATTATACTTAATAAACTGAATCTAGAGTTATTTCCAATTTTACCTTGTTTTAATGAATATAGGTCCACCTCTATCTTCTGTTACTTCGCATTTGATCTTTAGTTACTTTGTTAGAAGCTTCATCTTCGGAATTGAGAACAATGGCTTCCTGCCTTCAATATATGATAAAATTCATACTTTTATTTAAGATATAAGAGAGACATTCAGTTTTGGTGAAAAAGAAACTCTTATTTATTGAGGAAGTCATATCATTACAACCTTAATTTCCTCCAAATTTATTCCATAAGAGTTTGTTTATATATAATTTTTCTAAGAAGAGATGGGTCTTTGAGTTTTATGGTTAGAACTTCTCATGCCTTACTTTCTTATACAATTTCCCTTTTATAGACATAAGAGTAATTATTTTTCATTCATAACATAAAGACATATGAAATAATAAGGATTAAATCTTATCTTGTCTCTTCTTTCCTTTAAAAATTGTTGTTGAAACCTTTTTATTGGCTAAAGTCAATTGCTAACATGCTTTCTCTCGAATTTGGAGATGTGGATCCATCTCTATCCTTCAATACAATAAAGATACTTGTAGTCCTTAGTTTGCTTTTTTGCTAGTTGGTAAAATTCATGTTTAATACCTTCAGTCATGTCCAACTTATTACTATTAAATGGGCTTTATAATTAACAATTGTTTCAATATCTTCTTGAACGATGTACTACATGAGATCATTATGAAATTGCTTGTATAATAGTTTACCCTAATTTTGGAAGATGTTTTTATTTTTATGGTTTCACTATATATCTAGCTCAATATTATTGCTCTTTCTTGGTTGAGAGCTTTTTCATCAAATGCTTCTTTTGGTAGAACTCTAAGTCGGTTTATTGTTTTTGCTAAAAATCTCATTCCAATTTTAGTAAAATAATAAAGACTAGTAGGTTTTCTTTATACCAATCCATAATAGATCTAAAAACTTAAAAAATATTGGACAGTTATTTGTTTTTAATCTTTTTCTAAAATATTTAATGGCTTTTTTAAAAAAATTAGGAAAATGAACTAATTCCATTAAATTATTTTTTGGGTAAATATTTTCAATCAACCCATAATAAAATAATTAGTACACAATTTTTAGATATGTTCCCTCATTAATGTTGAATCTACTGATGTGATTGGTTTTGTTCCTAGTGTATAGACTTTTTTTGTTATGAAAAATTCCATAATTTCAAGTTGATCCTTTCCTGATTTTCTTGGTAAATTATAAAAATTTAGCTATTTGTTTGGATTTATGTTTATTTGTTTTTCCTTTTCTTCTATGATGATAAGAAATGTATTATCTATTTTGCTTAAGATGATTGGTTTTGATATCTTTCTTGGCATTATCATGTTTTCTTTTTTAACTGTTTGGTTTTCAGTGCATGTGTATAGTTGCTTTCTAAGTTGGCTAGTACATCATTAGGTTTGAGAAGCTTAAGAGTTTTGAAGTTAACAAAACTTCTTTTTGTTTCAATTCAACTAGTGAATACTTTGTGTGTTATACCAAAGGATTCAATTATTGTCCTACTTGTTTTTTATCACGTCTTATACATTCATGGAGTCGACCTATTGTAGACAACATAATACTTTTGTTTTTCTCCTTGATTCTTTTAATTTGAGATCTTTCTCATTTGTAATTTCAAGCTATAATGCTTTTGAAGAGTTATCTTTTTTCTCTTTTAGTTAGTTATGAGGTTTTATCCTATTCCTTTAAAATTTTAATATCTTTCTTTGTTAAAGAACTAGATTCTTCCTATTTTTCACATATGAGTGACTTTTGAGGTATAAAATTTTTAGTTGATCTCTTAAAACTCTTAATTCTTTTTCTTTGATCTTGATTTCTATATCAAAATTGTCCATCTTTTCTATAATTGTAAAGTTATTAGTGGGACTAATTCTCTAATTAAAACATAATTTAAATTATTCTTTTTCTTGATAGATATTTAAAATCAAATTTATAATGGTTAAATCATTGTTGTCATTTGATTAATATTTCTTGTTTATAATCTCTTGCAAAGAAATATCCAAGAAATTATTATCTATTCTTGTAATAAATCTTGAAGATATTACATATATATCAAGCTTCTTTATTGCCTTGTTTATAGCTAGATATTCACTTTCATTATTATGGTAGTTTAGTTCAGCTCATTGGAAAGCTTCTAAGTAAACCTATACAAATATTCATCTTCGTCATTCATTCTTGCTTTTAATATGCCTCCACAATATTCATGTATAGCATGCGTTTTTATTACCATTTTTTTATCTGGTCATAGATGGTATAGTACTAGAATTTTTTTATCTATACTTTTACCTTTTTCATGTACTAGGTATCTTGATCAGCCAATTTTCAGATATAATTTTTGTAAAGTTTTGCTTGTAAAAGGTTTTCTCATTTTTGCTAATTTTCTAATATATGTTTTTGTATATGTCAAACATCTTAAAAACCTCAATAATTGGTATTTGTCGGTTATGATACCAGAAAATCCTTGTATATTATTTAGCACATGAGGTTAAGGGTGATGTTTTTCATTTTTTATTTCAAGTCCTAAATACTTGATCTTTTGTTAGATTAATACTGCATTTTTTAAACAATATTATTTCTTCTTTTTTACATTTTCTAAGGATTTTTAATAAATCAAGACAATACTGGTTGATATTATCACTAAAGACTAATATATCATCAATACAAACACAAAAAATTAATAGCATCCTTAAAGATGTTGTCCATATATATTTGAAATATTCATAATGCTTGTTTTAATCCAAATGGTACAGTAGTCCATTAAAATTGTCCTCGTCAATAGTTAAAAGCTATTAATAGCTGAGATACCTTATCTAATTTAATTTGTCAAAATTTACTTTTGCAATCAAAACTATAAAATTATTTCTTTTCTTTGATCAAGGTTAATAACTCTTCTTTTATAGGGATAAAGTATACATCATCTATTGTTTCTTTATTTATTAATTTAAAATTTATCACCATTCTTTTCTTTCATCATCTTTTCATAACTTTTTTATCTACTAAAAATGCTAGGCTTGAGTGTAGACTCATGCTTGATTCAATTATTCCTAGTTATAAAAGTTTTTGAATTTGTTTACTAAATTATTCTCGATCTTCTAAACTGTAGACTATAAGTTTCACTCTTATAACCTTATTAGTGTCTTTTAGCTTTATACTTTCTATTTATATATTGATTTTTGAATCTAAGGGATTTTCTAAGATTACTGTCTTAAGTAATTTTCTTATTTTCAGTAACTATTTATCTTCTTATATTTCTTTTAAGAAAAGATTTTCTTGATTAATAAATTCTATACCACCGTCATCTAGTAACTTTTTTTTTCTGTGCTGTGTTTTTTAAATTTGGTTTATGTTTTTCGTATATCTCATCATGTCTTCACTTTTTATGTTGTTCAATAAACTTTTTTAATAACACATTTTTGACATTTGAAATATATATTATTACTCCTAATATTGTTAAACTTATATTGTCTGAATATAAAGTAAATGGTTGATATAAATTTAAGAAGTTGTTTTCTATTAATATATAGTAGGAAGATGTAAAATTTTCCTCCTAATATAATACCAACATATTTTATAACCTTGTTCATGGTAATTATTGTATTACTTGCTAGTTTTACAATCAAGTCTCTTGAGATTATTGTCCAAAATTCTTGTAAAAATATATATTTGCTAGCTAGATATATACTAACTCTAGTACTATGTAGGCATATAAATGATATATATTATATCCCTTGAATTTACATCCTATTTTTATATAGTTGCTATAGAATTAGTTATGTTATATAGTTAATTCATCCTCGAATGTTTCATCTAAATATGTTTCTTCTTCTTCAATTTCACTTATTAAGTATATTGATTTTGTTTAATTAATATCTGATTCTTCTATATGTTCTAGTTCTACCTTATAGGCTCGATTTAATATCTTTAAAATTTTCTTATATTTTTTTTTATGGGTTAGTCTATTAGGACATTTATTATTATAAATGATTTTTCTCATTACATATCTATCACCTTCAAGTTTTCTTATGGATAGACAATAATTTTATTTTTTGTGAAGTTTTATTCTTCTAAAATATATTTTCTTATAAGATTCTTGTTTATATCTTTACTTATATTTGAAAAAAATATTGTTTTTTGAATTTATATTTCTTAGTTCTTTTATTTTTGTTTATTTTTGTTTATAAGGTTTTATATTACATTCATACTTTCTCAGCATTTGAAATTTTTTACTGTCATAATATTTTTTAGAATTTCCTTTAGCATAACTATATTCATTTCTTTTTGGGCATTGTAAATTATACAAACTTTCATTTATTTTATTCTTCCTCTTAAAGCATTGTTATTGTTACAATATTTTTATTTCTCTAATTTTTTTCAAGGGCTTTATATAAAGTTTTTGAAAACTTTTAATAAAATATTTTCTTAAATTTTTGTTGTGTTTTAATTATATTGTGGTAATATATATTATATTCAAATATAAAAGAATATATGTAGCACATATAACATATTTTCATATTTGTTACATACCATTTAGGCTCATTTATTTTTAATTCACCTGTTTCGATAATATGGTTTTCTTTATCTTCTCATATAAATTCTTTATATAATTCATTTACTACTTTGTTTAGATATTATCTTCCTAAATTTCCTTGCATCCTATGATGTATTTTATCTGATAGATTACTAAATTATATTTTAATATTTTCAATTACTTTATAGTTTAATTATACTTTACAAATTGATGGATTTAAATTAATAGTTCTGATGTTTGGATTAGTATGCTCATTGCAATATCACATTCATCTAATTTCTTTTTTCTACCCCTAATATAATTTAGTTTTAGAAAGGCAATTTTATTATTATTTTTTTAAAGTTTAAATTCTTGTGGTATAGATCTTTTAGTACCTAATGTAATCCTTATTTCATTTTTGGTTTTTGTCTTATCATATCTGAAAGATTAGGTTCGTTTCAGTTTTACCTATTCTTTTTATTTATGTAAGTTTCTTCATGGATTATTTGGGATATTATTGTGTTTTCTTTCCACAGTGATTTTGGAATTTTTTGGTTCAAAATCTATTTCACTAATAACTTTCATATCATCTTCTTCTCTATTGGAGCATATTATATCTTTATATTATTTTCTTAATTTCTCGTCCATTAACGTTAACAGACTTAGTAATGTTTCCATATTCTTATTTTTAAGATTCGTGAATTATTCTTTTAATTGTTTTCTATATTCTATTACGCTTGAACCATAGATTTTTCTTCATTTTTTTCTTTTTTCATTACTAGGGATCATTCTATCATATCTTATCGGTGAAATCTCTTTAAATTCTTCTAATATATCTCTTTTTAGAATATTAAGCTGTAATATCTTATCACAACTATTTTTTCTTATTTCTTTAAGAAATTTTTTAGATTTTATTTATATTTTGTAAAGGTTTTATTATATCCACTAAAAAAATTAGGGCTTTAATTATAATTTTTGGGTTATTTAATATGCTTATTAAGGTAATATTATTTTCTAATTCTATTTATTTTAATTTATCTTAAGACATTTTGAATAAACTTTTACTTAATAATTTATCAGATCTCTTGTTACTATCCTATTATTTTATGGGTAAGATTTTTAACTTTTTTAACATCTTATGTTTTTATTTCTATTATATCTTAATTTTTTATTATTTTTATTATTTTTGTCATTTTTGGATATATATAAAAGATATAATTAACTTTCATTAAAATTAAAAGATATTTATGATATTTCTTAAATCTCATATATATTTGTGACATAACATTAACATTTCAATTTATTATTGATATTATTTCGAGGTTTGAGTAATGAAAAAAAAATTAAGATTTTTTTTCTTGCTATTAAACAAAATTAAGGTTTGAGTGCATATAACGATCATATATTGGGTAATAAATTTGAGATGAAATGTACTAAAGTTATATAAGTAGTATAGTTTAGATATTTATTTATTTTTTTAACATTTTAGTTCTTTTATTAAAAAAAAAATTACAACACAATAATAAATGATTAAGTTTTAATTTTATTTATTATTAAACGTAATTTATAAGATTAATATCTCAATAATAATTATAAATATAAAAAAAATATAAATAAAATAAAAAGTTGTTTACTTAACTTCTCTTTTTAAATAAAAAATTAAATTATTGTGAAAACTAACGAATAAATTAAACTAATATTTTTATTATAATAATAATTAGGAGATTTGTGTTATAACACACCCTAAATTCGAGTATTTTTTTTAAACAACCCTAAATTCTAGTATTATTGGCAAGTTGATCACAGCTTGTCCCACAGAGAGTGCAAATGGCCAAACAGAAGGGCACAAGACAATAAATACGGAAGTGATGGGGGACACTATGCAATAACAAGAATTCAGAAAAATAATAATTAATAAGAAATTTAAACGTTGAGTAACCCCATTTGAAAGAGAAAGATAAGAGAAAGCCAGAGGTTGTCTCTAACCATATCATTTCATGCCATTATACAATTAGCAAAAGTTGTGCTTCATATATTTTTAATCTGAGTTAGAATCCTCTTATCAGTAATATTAGTGGGTGATTTGATTTGTATGATTGAAAAAAAAAGCCATTTCCTTTCATTAACTTCTCCCTCTTTCGCATCAAAATTCTCGCCCCAAAAACCAAAAAGAGAAAGCGACCCATTATCTACAATGGCATTAGCAATTTAGCATACTAAATACAGTAATTAACCATACCAAAATAAAAATCATTTGTAAAAAAAATGTAGAGAGAGAAAGTTTGAAAGTGATGGAGAAAGAGAGAGCTGTAATGTTGCAGGTTTTGTAGCAGAGCTCTGGCAGATGGCGTTTTGACTTTATCTATGAAAATGGTTCTCTCTTCCATTCTCTCTCTCTCTCTCTCTAGTTCTTACAGTTGTATTTAGAGGTCTATATGCTAATATGCCAGAGCGATGTGATTGAACACAGCAAAGCTGAGTTAAAAAACCCATACATGGTCTCACACACACCCAGGAAACCAGAAGATTTGTTCAAAAACCCATAGAATGTAAAACAATAAGAGAACCTAGAAGCTCAAACTCTTCATTTCGGACCAAGTTTAGCGTCGGCGAGTGCTAGAAGAGCAAGTAGCTTCTTCTTTTTCTTTGAGCTACTTCACTTCCTTTGGTGTTTTATTTTGAAGTGTGTGTACTCAACTAGATTGAACTTGTTTTCTTTATCGGAAGAACAGTAATGGCATTTCGTGTTGAGTTTGTCGTTTTAGTTTTCCTGTTCTTTGTGTGCTTCGCTTTTGTGGAGTCAGATGATGGTGAGTAGTTATTTGAGTTTAAGCATTTCTCTCTTCGGCCTTTTGTAATTGGCTTGAATAAAGAAAGATTGAATAAGAAAATTTAACACAACTTCTTTACTAGTAACTGTAGGCTTCTAATTTTTCTGGTTTAATTGGGCCGTCGAGCGGGTGCCAGTTATGTTGTTTCGTTTTCTTTCCATCTTTTTTTTTTAAATAATTTTTCTCGGCTAACAAACAGACTCAGTCCTTTATGTCGTATAAAAAATTAAAAAATAAAATTTAAACTTTTCAACATTATCACACAGCTTTAATCAACTGTTATACTACTGCATGTTTATTTGTTGGCGTAATTTGACATGCGAAGGGTTCTCTTGCGCAGTAAAAATTGGGCTTTCGAAATTTAATTTCGAACTGTACTGGGCTTATTAGTAATTTGCGTGTCTTGAACTGACTTTAATTATGATTATCTGGGTGTACCATTTTTTAAAGGAGCAACACTGTTGGAGATAAAGAAGTCGTTTAGAGATGTGGATAATGTTCTCTATGACTGGTCAGACTCAGACTCACCCTCTTCAGACTATTGCGTTTGGAGGGGTGTCACTTGTGATAATGTCACCTTCACTGTTGTTGCACTGTAAGCCATTTTTCTTTTTCATTCTTGTTTGGTTTACTTAAGATTTTCTATTTCTTTTATGTTTACTGATTCTTCTTCTTCTTCTTTTTTTCTTGTACTTGGACAGTAATCTAACAGGGCTAAATCTTGATGGGGAAATATCACCAGCAATAGGGAATCTCAAGAGCCTGCAGTCCATGTACTCTTCTCTACCATTTATATTTATGCTTCTCTTTTTTTTTTAAGGTTTTATTTGGGTTTAATAACCCAGATAACTTTTGTTTTGTACTTCTAGCTAGACAAAACTGTAAACTCTTAGTTTATCAAAGGATGATATATTGGAAGGCATAGTATGTGGAAGTTGATAAAGAATGAAGTTCAATTTGGTTATTTAAATTATGATGTATTGAAGCTCAAACATTGATTACTTTGTGTTTTTGTCTAGAAGAGAAAAGTTGAAAATAACTTGCATCGTTTATCCTCTGTCTCCAATGTGCTCAGTGATTTAAGGGGAAATCGTTTATCAGGCCAGATCCCAGATGAGATCGGTGACTGTTCAGCTTTGAGAAACTTGTAAGTTCTATTTGCAGACTTGAATTGCTTTTGATTGCACGGTGTTGCTTCCTTATGTTGAAGGTTTTTCTATATGTTATTTATTTCTGCTCAATATTGTTTACCCAATGATTGATCCAATGGTTATTAGCGATCTGTCATTTAATGACATAAATGGGGACATACCATTTTCAATCTCAAAGTTGAAACAGTTGGAAAATCTGTAAGTTGCTATTCAAGCTTGTTCCTTATCTCAATATTTCAAAGTGTTTGTTGCACTGCCATGAAATTATGAGCTATATGTTTTTATATATATTTTTTCTTTGATTGGGATCTTCAGAGTTTTGAAGAATAACCAGTTAATTGGGCCAATTCCTTCAACGTTATCTCAGATTCCAAACTTGAAGATTTTGTATGTTCTTTCATCTATCCCCGTTTTATGACAAAGTATGTTTTATATATGCTATCCATGAATAAAACTGACACATTCATCCATGCCGTTCCAGAGACCTGGCACAAAATAATTTCAGTGGGGAAATTCCAAGGCTTATTTACTGGAATGAAGTTTTACAGTATCTGTAAGTGTCATTTTCAGCCAATTAGCATTGATGCTTCATGTGTTGTGATTTAATTAAGGGCTTACTATCAAACTTCTGGTTTGTCTTTCTTATTTCAGTGGCTTGCGAGAGAACAATTTAGTTGGGACACTCTCTCCAGATATGTGCCAGCTTACTGGGTTGTGGTACTTGTAAGTGTCTATCCAATTTCTTTACTTCCTAAATTTCTGTCTGTGACCATATGACATACTTTGCCTTTTCCTTCCGTATTTTGCAGTGATGTTAGGAACAATAGTTTGTCTGGTAGCATCCCTGAAAATATAGGGAATTGTACTGCCTTCCAGGTCTTGTACGTATATCTCATCTAACTTCTAAGGTTAAGTTTATACTGTGCCTTACATATTAGAAATTCTAAAATGTTTCATCCCTTTTGTTTGGCAGGGACTTGTCCTATAACCAGATGACTGGAGAGATTCCTTTTAATATTGGGTTCCTACAAGTAGCAACTTTGTATGTGCATGAAAATATATTGTATTGCTGGGTCTTTACTGTGCTATCATTCCCAACGTATTGATTTACTAGCTGGTCCTGTTTTTGTTCTTGCTAGATCATTGCAAGGAAACCAATTTTCTGGTCATATCCCTTCCGTGATTGGGTTGATGCAGGCCCTTGCAGTATTGTAAGTGTTTTTTTTCTTTAGTTTAGTTGAAGCTCCTGAAGTTCTAAAGTAAAAGCTGCATGGTTATAGATGCTTTCCCCTCGTCTGACCCGAGCCTTTCCCTCATTTCCAATACCAGAGATTTGAGCTACAACATGTTAACTGGGCAAATCCCCCCTATTTTGGGAAATTTGACGTATACAGAGAAGCTGTAAGCACTTGCTTCACATTATGGATAAATTGGACTATTATTTGTTTCAAATTTGTGTGTGCTTGTACTTTTTTCCTTTCCATGGTTTGGATGCTTGTCCGTGCATTATCTGGTAATACTAGAGTAACTAGACAATTAATATTGATTCTATTTGCATTTTGTCACTTGTATATTGATTGGAATATGTTAAAAATGTTAAGGTATTTGCATGGTAATAAGCTGACTGGTACTATTCCCCCCGAGCTTGGAAATATGACAAAGCTTCATTATTTGTAAGTAAACTTTATCTCGTCTCTCTTGGCTTATCCAAGTTATATCGTAATTTATCAATCCATTTTGATATATATCATTTTCAATCATCGAGCATGGTTTGTAAGAGATTAGAAGTGTGTAACAAGAAATTGATTGAGATAACAAATTGGTCAAAAGAGGAGGTTGGCAATAAAACTTGGGAACAATTCGTTTTCAAATCGATTCATCATAAAAATATTACCATCAATTAGTATATTGATAGAAAACATTACTTTATATTGTTATTTAGTTGGTATCAAAATGTCGTTGTACAATTAGAATTTTCTAATTAAAGACTCCTAATATAATTAGGATTTAATAATTAATGCAAGAATTCTTAATTAGGTAAATTACTTATCCATGATGGTTGGCGTCAAAAAAGTCCTCCTGAAAATAGGCCAAGTCCATGTTTTACCTTTTGATGTCTATTTTTTTATTAAGTGCATGTTTCATAACCCTTTTTTAGTGGCTTTCCTTACCAATATGCTTCATCCTTTCCAACTGAAGTACCGGCCCCTCCTTAAGTTAAGACACCTCACCTTAGCCAACCCAGAAGGCAAGACATCTTGCATCGCTAACATATATATATATATATATATATATATATATATATATATATAGGCCTTCTCTCTAACAAGAGTGATCATTACCAAAAATTGAGAAGTCACAATATTGAAACCACATTCGTTAATGATGCTATTTTTGTAATCATCTTTGCTTTCTCTCTTGATCATCTATTATTGTATGCAATTTGAGTCATTTATTTGCAAGATTTGTTTTCGTATTCTTACTTTGTATTGCTACATTTGTTGAGAGAGATTTGAGTGTATTTAGGTTTGGTTTTGAGTGACTTTTGGATATTGGTGTTTGTACTCTCTATATTAATGGGTTTTTTTAAGTGTGTTGTCACTAGTGGAGTAGGTTTTTTCACATTTAGAGGTCGAACCATTTAAATCTTTGTGTTATTTATTTCCTTGTCTGTTATTTTGGCGTAACTCATTATTATTTATTTGTGTAATCTAAATTGATTCCTGGCTTTTGCTTTCGCTTTTGTCAATTTATAACAAACTGATATTAGTGTTTCAGGTTCATTTTTTTTGGACTAGTTTGCTCATTTGATTTTTTTTGAGCTTTTGGTTATTTGATATGTTTCCAAATTTAGGATTGTGCTTTTGTTGATTTCATTTGGGTTTTTTGTCATGGCAGCAAAATCGAAAATTAAGAAATGTAACAATAGGAATGCTTTTAATCTTTGACGTTTAAAGATGTAAACTCTATTAGTTAAAGAAAGGTTCGTTAAGGCACTTAAAGGTAAGAATAAATTATCGAGAAAATTGACTGATGAAGAAAAAGATGCATAGATGGAAAATGCTCTTAGTTCAATTCAGTTGTCATTGACTGAAAAAGTTTTGCGCGAGGTTAGTGATGAGAAATCTGCTGGTGGTTTGTGGCTTAAATTGGAGAGTTTGTATATGATCAAATATTTGACTAGTCGGTTATATTTGAAGCAACATTTGTATATATGCACAATGTCAAAAAGTACTTCTCTGCATGATCACCTTGATGAATTTATTAAAATTATTCATGACCTGAGAAAACTTGGTGTTAAAATTGATGATGAGGATTAGGCGTTGGTTCTTTTTAGCATTTTGTTGTTACTATGTTATAGGGCGAGATATTATTTCTTTGGATGATGTTAGAGTAGCTTTGAATTTTTGAGAGTTGAAGAAGGTGTTTGCAAGTAACAATAATAGTGGTAGTGGTTTGTTTGTCAGAGGTAAAACTCAAGAAAAAAAGTTTAAGTAATGATAGAGGTAAATCTAGATCCAAGAAAAAGGACAAATGCAACTATGGTTATCAAGAAGGGCATTGAAAATCAAATTGTCCTAAACTCAAAGATAAAGATAAGTCTGTCACAATATCTTTTGCTCCAAATGATGTTGCTGCTGTTGTAGATTGTTTTTGTTTTGATGATGATGTCTGTCAGTATCTATTGGTTCTCTTGGAGACATTTAGATTCTTGATTGGAGTTACGCTTACCATATGTGCCCTAATAGGGGTTGGTTTTTTACTTATCAATCCATTGATAAGGGTGTTGTCTTGATGAGAAATAATGGGTTCTGTAAGGTTGTTGGTATTGGTACAATTCGAATTAAGATGCATGATGATATTGTTAGAAATTTGGAAGACGTTTGTCATGTGTCGGATTTGAAAAGGAAATTAATATCTTTGAGTAATCTTGACTTACAAGGCTATGAGTATTTAGTTGAAGGTGGAGTGTTGAGAGTTTGTAAGGATGCTTTTGTTATGAAAGGACAATTGTTTTGTGGCCGTTATGAGCTTCAAGGTAACACTTTTGATAATGGTGTTTCAAGTTTATCATCATCATATTTGGTCTCAAATATTGCTCGTTTGTGTCTTATGAGTGAGGCATGGATACCTACTATGAGAATGCAGAGTTCGTTTAGTGATTAGAAAGTCAAGCATTTTAGGTCCGATACTGATTTGGTATTTTGGAAGTTATTTGTTATGTCAAAAAAGTTGCATAGTGAGACATCGCATTATATGTAGTACATCACATCGACATAGAGTTGTAGGATGTTTGTGTTTGACTCTTTTGGAAAAAGCGTGTTGTATGCTCTTTCGGGCTACTTTGGGTAGATCCTTTTGGACCGAAGCTTACAATGCCTGTTATTTTGTTATTTTGTGAACTGGTCTTCGTCAATTGCATTTGGGTTGAATATTTCATTTGATAAAGAGAAGTATGTTTTGGTAGTTAAAGACAACGGTGTCGGTGAACAGATGAAACTTATAGTGGATTTGCTAGTAAAGTACAAGTTGGTAGCCTGTAGTGGACAAGTTAGATTATCTTGTTTATTATTTGGTAGAGGAGTAATTGGAGCAGCCATATTGTATTGTCTTTAGTAAAAGACAATTATAGGACCCTTATTGGTTTTGCATTGGTTCATTTGTTTATTTATTGCTCTTTAGTTATAATATTCCATATGCTAGTGAAATGGAATTTTATTGGCGCTTTGAATTTTGGTTTGGTTCATGGTAGGAGTTGATGCTTATTTTCGCAAGTGTACGAATCGTTCAAGTAATAAAGTGTACAAAAGTACGGATATCCAACCCACAAGGAATGGCGTTACTAAGTACAGAAATTGACTAACCCTAATTTTATTTGAAAACTGAATTGTTGAAATTGTTTTAAAAGCAAATTAACATAAAACTAAACGTAAATAACAAAATTTAATGTTGTTCACAAATGATTAAAAACGCTAAGGCATTTGATTTCGCTAAATCAATTCAATCCGATTTCAAGTCATGCTATATGAGAATCAAAGCTAAAAGTGGTGGTTGAAAAACTCAAACTTATCTAATACTCTTTCTCAAGTTATATTAGAATTACTTATCTATGAAAACCAACTATATTTCTATGAAGATTTAATCACAAATAAGCACATTACGATTTATGGAATTTCTGGAATAACCACATACATCATGCATTAGGTGTCAAACTCGCATTCAACATACGGTATTTATCACAAGAAGCATTCATTACACATCTCTCTCGGTCTCAATATAATGCAACAAATCATCTAAATCTTGATCGAAATTTAAAAGCATTAAGCATGTAAATAAATACTCGACTTGAAAACAATGAATTCATATAACCATAACAAAAGAAATCGATTTCCTTGATTTAACTACATCATAGCCTTAGCAAAACGTAATTAGTTCATAACTTAAATAAGAACAACCATTATTTCAATTGAATTCATGAATAACAAACCGAATAAATTAATATAAAAACTAAGGAGAAGAGATGAAAAACTCTAGAAGATGAAGACTTGGTAGCATCAATGGTGAAGATCCTTCAAGTTTCTCCAAAATTTCTTTCTCTCCTCCAAAAATGTCTTTGAATTCCCTCTCTGCCGTCCCTCTTTCTCCATCATAATGTATATATAGATCTAGGGTTTGGGAGGCAATTTTGGAACAAAACAACATAAAATTGTGTTTTCGACGAAACTTCGCGGTGGCGGTTATTCTCGCCGGCCATGATTCTGAAAACTTACGATTTCGGTTATAAATC
This sequence comes from Hippophae gyantsensis, assembly GCA_030763125.1. NCBI lineage: Eukaryota > Viridiplantae > Streptophyta > Magnoliopsida > Rosales > Elaeagnaceae > Hippophae > Hippophae gyantsensis. Next base: position 15,796,271 of record CM061038.1, on the reverse strand, counting down.
TCGCCGTGGCAGATACATGGCCTACGGCGAGATTGATTTGGCCGGCGGCGAGATTGCTTTGCCAAAATCCGTGCTCCCTGTATGATTTTCAACATTTTCTCCGTAAGGTTTTCGCCGGCGGCGAGAATATTCTCGCCGGCGGCGAAATTCCAAATTTTGAAATTTTGTTTTCTTTTTATTTGCACTATTCAATGTCGCAAATTTCTCCAAAATTATGATTTTACCTGAAATTGCACTTTAAACACGAAATACCCGTGAAATGACATTTGTGGATTAAATAATAAAATAAAACGCAATTTTCACACAAATATCAACCTTTAAATCATAACAAAAATGCAATAATTTGACTCTTATCAGGAGTTATAACACTACCTGTAGTATTATTAATTTTATGGACTCTATTTGTGCTGGAAATTTTATTGGAAGTTTTTGATAGATTTTGTCTTCACTTATAGCGTTGTTAGTTGAGAGATGACTTTACATTCTATAGTTAGTTTGTATATTAAAGAGACAGTATATGGTAGTTGCTTCGATTTGTAATATGAGTTTACAACATAATATTTCTATTGTATTTGGTGATTGCTAGAGTTTGATACATATAATCTATAGTATGTATCTTGAGGTGATCAAACACTTTAGTGTCTAATATTACTTCGTTGTGGATGTTGTCTTATAGTGGTTATTTGTTATTTAGTTGGTTTTAAAATATCTTAATACAAATAGAATTCTATACTTGAAAATATTATAGATATGAAATGTGTTGTTTCATATGAGATTAAAGTACTATTTATTTAGTTTTTTTAATTAAAGAAGCCTAATATTATTAGGGTTTGACATTTAATATAAGAATTTTTAATGAAGTAATTACTTATATATATTGGCCTTCTCTTCAACAAAGGTGATCATCACTAAAATTGAGAAGTCACAATATTGAAGTCACATTCGTTAATCAAGTTATTTTTTAGTCATATTTGTTTTCTCTTTTCGTCATCTATTATTGGTATTCAATTTAAGTATTTTCTTTGCAAGATTTGTTCTCATATTCTTGCTTTGTATTACTATTATTGTCGAGAGGGATTTGAGTGTATTTGGGGTTTAGTTTTGAGTGATTTTTGGATATAGGTGTTTATATTCTCCATTTGATTATTAGTAGATTTTTTTCGGTATATTGTTGCTACTTGAGTAGGTTTTTCACATTAAAAGGTCAAATCACTTAAATCTTTATGTGTCATTTATTTTCTTGTTTATTAATTTGACGTAACCCATTATTATTTATTCGTGCAATCTAAATTGATTCCTGGCATTCGCTTCCGCATTCGCCAATTTATAACATATATAATATTGCCCCATGTAATAAATGCAATGACCGAAATATAACTAAAATCTATGTTATTAAGACACTGCTTTTTCTTGCCATATCGATGTCTACATGACATGATATCGACATCGATGCAAGATATGTGTCGATCTAGCAATTTTTTTTAGACATTGTGGAGATAAGAACAAGGAAGAAGAAGAAAGAAGAAAGGAGGAAGAAAGAAGTAGATATAAGAGACTGAGATAAAAAATAAGAAGAGAAGAAGAAAGAAGTGGAGACGAGGTTTACCCATGTTATTACAATTTAGCAGTGGGCTAAATCTTTTGGTACTCTTAGAACTAATTTGTTTTGTTTTTTACCTCTATTTTTTTCTATGTTGATTTTTTCTTATCTAGGTATTTATCGATAATCTATGTTATATTTATCTCTGTGAAGTTTGTGTTTTATTGTAAATCTAGATTTTCATCTAGATTATTAGTGTCGAAGATAATGAAGATTATAATATGGTATCAAAATTTCATTTTGAAGAATGATCAATATAACAGTTAGAACAACCAAATAATTGATGAAAAATCTTACAATAAAGCAAAAGATAAAAGCTCAAGGTTTTTTCTGTGTTTAAGAAGGCTTATAATCTTTATTGTTTATGACCTAATATAAGGGTGGTTGAGCTGAGAAGGCAATGTTGCCTATGGTAGGTTGAAGATGATAGTGGAGCTTTTCTATGCTTGGTTGTTGATACAAGTGGAGAACTAGGGTTTATATTGCCAATTATTAGTTTACATTCCTTGTTGAGTGGGCTTGGCCAAATGTGTGGGCCACCCTTATATTAGGTCATAAACGTGTCCAAACACTTGTAATAATATTTACATACAAACATAAAAAGATTCAAAACAAATATATATATTTAATAGTCTTGTCCTAATGTCTAATAAAAAAATTGGACACAATATCCGTGTCTAAGTGTCCTAAAATTTTAAGTTAGCAAGTCCGACATTTATATATATGTCCGTATCTAAGTTCGAGTAATATAGACTAAAATAACAATAATACAAGTAATTAAGCTAATTATTATTTACAGTTTTGTACTTATATTATTGCTAGTGTAATTGAATTTATTTGAAGTACCATATAATAGTATTTTTTAGGGTGAAGGGCATGGAAGGTCCCATAGGTTTTACAAAAGAGCACTATAGTCCCTTTACTTTCAATTGGGTATTTTCTATTGTAATAGTAGCTAATGATATTATTTAATGAGTGTTTATTTCCCTCAAATATTTTTTCTTCATCTTATCTAATCTCTTCCATTCTTGCTTCCATGTGCATTCCTCCTACAATGTCTCCTCGTATGAGACAATTTTTGAATTGTTCATTTGTAAACCAAATCATTGCAGATTGGTCAAGGCACAAATGGATGACAACTGTGCTGAATGTAGGATACTATTGTTTAGGTCCAGTATTCATAAATGACAAAATCATAATCAGCTCTTTGTTGCTTTGTCTTCACAGGGAATTGAATGATAATCATCTCACTGGGAAGATTCCTCCTGAGCTTGGGAAGCTCACTGATCTTTTTGACCTGTAAGTCATTTCCCCCAAGAATTTGATTATTGGTTGTTGTTGTTGTGAATAAGAATTAATGAGATATCATTCTTGCAGTAATGTCGCTAACAACAATCTTGAGGGCCCTATCCCGGATAACCTTAGTTCTTGCACGAACCTTAATAGTCTGTAAGTAAAACTCCTATAAGTACTATTTTTAAAAATTATTTCTTCTATATTAATGAGATTTTTCATGACTTCAGCAATGTGCATGGCAACAAGCTAAATGGAACTATCCCAGCTGCTTTCCAGAAGTTAGAGAGTATGACCTATCTGTAAGGATATGCGTTCAATGTTTTTTTTATTGCTTTGTATGGGATTTAAATTTTTTTTGAGGTTTTCTTGGGTTATTCATAAGTTATTATTAGAACTGTAAATTGAGAGGAGATGTTAATGAGATTCATGATATAATCTATTAATTTTCAAAACTCATCTCATTTTGATTCACTTAATTTTTAATGAAATGAGATGATAATAAGATGGTAATAATGGAGATAACTTATTTGTCTTTAATGAGTCTCAATGTTGTAAAAGCCTATTTTAAATACTGAGACTTTTTTATTTAGTGAGGCAAGGCTTAAGCCTCGAGGCGGTCCGAGACGTTAGTCTCAGACTTTAAAAAACATTTATATATTAATGAAAGCAATTTTTAATCCTATAAGTAATATATATCATGAAAAGTAACTCAAATTTTAACTTTAAATAATGTTAAAATATTAATATAATTAATTAATCATGAAAATAATCATAAAATGTGCAAAGTAAATAATATAAGCTGTGACTCTATTGGTCAAATATCAATTTGAAGTAGAAGAAACAATACAAATATAAGTCGTCAAATCGAGAGGTAATGTGACTTGTAATGCCGTAATTTATTAATTGATAAAACTTAGAGTTGTTGGAGGCAAAGGAAAATAAAGGTGATAGGTGAAGGAAGATCAAAGAATGTTAAGGAAGCAACCCTAGTCATATTTGTTCATGAGATTATGATATTCCCTTTTTGTTTTATCTTATCTATGCTTTTTTACTTTTTTAATTTTGTGAGATTGGGTCTGGATTTTATGGATAGCGCATGAACTAATTTAAAAAATTAACCATTTAAGGCTAAAGCCTCAATCACTTCGAGGCATAAAAGCCTTAAAGTATATGCCTTAAACCAAAAAGGCGTATGCTTTAATTTACCACTTGAGGTTATAATCTTGGAACTTTTTTTTAAGCTTCAACTTGAGATGAGCTTCAAAATAGCCTTTTACAACAATGATGGGCTTAAACGAGATAAGTAAGAATATAAAAATAATAAAAATTATGATATGTGATTATTTATAATACAAATTTAATAAAAAAAATAATACAACATATTTTTAAAGTTAGACCAATTAGAGTTAGAATTTAAATGAGATGAGATGTTATTTAAATAAAATGAGACAATATTGTACCATGAACCCATAAGAGTCACTAAATGAGATATGAGATGAAACAACCCACTTTACATCTCTAAATACCACACTGGTTTTTTGGTGCACTATCTCTATCATGCATGTTTGCTTCTATAATACTTGTCCTTGTGATGGGTTTTGTTTCTCTGATTTTATCCTGTTTGTCATTCTCAGGAATCTCTCTTCCAACAATCTTGAGGGTCACATTCCTATTGAGCTGTCTCGGATCGGTAATTTAGATACTTTGTAAGTATCTAGTTTTTTGTTAATTTATTTATAAAAGTATTTCTTTGTACTGATGTAGAGGTGTGTGTACAGGGACATCTCCAATAACAAAATAAGTGGTTCAGTTCCTTCTTCCCTTGGTGATTTAGAACATCTCTTGAAGTTGTGAGTTCTACTATTACTCGATTCGATTTCAACTTCATGGAATTATTGTGCTGACACTTGCTACACTATGTTACAGGAATTTGAGCAGAAATTGTCTATCCGGATTTATTCCAGCAGAGTTTGGTAATTTAAGAAGTGTCATGGAAATGTTAGTAGATGGTGCTTATAATTTTGTTTCTGATGAGTTGTTCAAGATTATTATAAAGCTTTCTGTTGATGCCGATTTTTATTTTACACCCAACACTTTCTTTGGTAATTTTGTAATATTATTTCTCATTTTTTACATGCAGAGATCTTTCGAACAATCTATTTTCAGGCTTAATTCCTGAAGAAATCAGTCAGCTTCAAAACATGTTCTCATTGTATGTTTTCTGGGATTTTATTGATTGTTTATTTCTAATTTCATAATTTCTATGGAAATATTAGTTAGTATAGAATTAATGCCACGCTCACATGCTTTTAGCATCTGAGTATTTATTTTTAATACGGATGCTTATTTATTAATTCATCATCTTTATTCATTATTTTTTAATCCTGCCAAGGAGATGTTCTGGGTTTATTTCTAACCACGAAGTAACACAGCCCTGACACTCTTTGACTTTGTATCTTCTTGGCATCCAAATATATTGAGTTAATCAAGTATGTAGACCTTGTTGAACTACAATGAATTAGAATGCCATATGGTCTCTGTATTCTTGTATACTTTAAAGAAGTACCAGTTGCTAATTTTCTCAAAAGTTTAAGTTTGTTGGAGATGGACCTAACAATCATTTATACTCTTTAACATTTCCCTTCAATTGTGAGCTCCTTTACTTTTTGTAAAGGCTCATCACTTGAACTTTCTTCAAAAGTGAGTTTCTTTCTTTTTGCAAGGCCCATTAACTTAAGAATTTTATTTAGTTTACGGGTTGTCACATGGATTTGGTCCCAACACTTTGTTGCTTTGATACCATTAAGAAGTTTTAGGTACTAATTCTCCCAAAAGCTCAAGCTTATGAAGGGTGGGTCTAACAATCATTTATACTCTTTAATATCCTTAGCCTGATTTATTTTGAAGCGTGGAACTATAGAAGGCCCATTTAGGATTAAGTGTTCTGACACATCATTAAAACTTTGAGAAGTTATTCTGCCTTTATTATGGAAATTTTAATAGTTATTGTTCAAGAGCATAGTGATGTTACCAGGCTGCATTTATTTTTAATTCTCTAATCACTTGATGAAAATTCTTGCAGGAAACTAGAACACAACAATTTATCAGGAGATGTGATGTCATTGATAAACTGCCTCAGCCTTTCTGTTCTGTGAGTTCTTGTTCGTATGAATTAAGATGTAGGATAGATGTGAGACTGATTCAAAGCCCTACAATTCTATTTTTAGCTGAAAGTTGATGAAACACTTGCAGTAATGTATCGTACAACAATCTGGAGGGCAATATTCCTACTAGTAATAATTTCTCTAGATTTTCACCTGACAGGTTAGAGAATTTTATTACGCTTTTAAAATTCCTATTTGTGAAGTTATTCCAGCATTCTTTGCAGTTTTTGACTGATGTAAGTTTATTTATGAAGCTTTATTGGGAACCCAGATCTTTGTGGCTACTGGGAAAGTTCATGTCGTGAATCTCATCCAACAGAGAGAGGTAAAGATGGCCACCAAAATTGCAGGACTTTTCATCATTTTTTTTCTTATGTGATAAGCTTCCTTGTGCTTTCGTTATTTCTTCTTGATATGGTTCAAAAATCTGCTTTGACAAAACTATGTTGTGATAAACCAATGAAATTTTAAGTACTCAGCTTCAAATGTTTCAGATAAAGCATATGTTGCTGGTAGATGCTCAAGCGTGGCTTTAGTGTATAAACATAGAAGAATCATACAAATAATCTATGGAATTATCATCAATAAATTACATTTCCTGGTTTCACTTGTTCTAACCTATCTCAAAAGCATTGATGATTTCCTACATTCAAATGATTTTGGTCGTATAGGACAAACTCAGATATACATAGTTGCTGTTTTCTTTTTGCAGTAACAATATCTAAAGCAGCCATTTTGGGAATTTCTCTTGGTGCCCTTGTGATTCTTCTCCTGATCTTAGTGGCAGCATGTCGGCCCAACAATCCAACACCATTTCAAGATAGTTCTTTTGACAAACCAGGTATCCCAAACTTTTTATGCAGATATCGTCAACGCTATAGTTTGTTATTGTAAAGATGGATTTATAGTTTAGTTTTCTCAAGTCATTATGTTATAAAGGACACAATATTGGTTTGATTTGGACTGCTAAAATAAGGAAGTAAAATTCTTTGGGAGCTTAGATTTGTTTGTTTCTCTTAGAAATAAGTTCACAAATTACATTATATCAAAGAAAATGCTAAGCAACTTTTTAGACATTGTGCTGGTATTATAATGTTAGCTTATGGATTATAAATGCCTATTTGGTCACTTAACTTCAAAACAGTTCTTAAAAGTTGTTTAAAACTATTATTAGAAAATAGTTTTGTGCAGTTTTAGAAAACGACGTGTTGTTTGGTCATTTTTTTAAAAACTGTTATAAAGAACATTAAGAAAAAAAAAAGAAGTATTTGCTAATGCATTTGGCCAACTTGTTTTTAAGGATTGTTTTGATAATGAAATATTTTATTTCATTTAAAATTTAGCCTATATTCATATATTTTCTAATGTGAGTCCCAATTTTTTTATAATTTATTTTAAAAATTTATAACTACATATGAGAGCCAATGTAGCCATAAAATCTTTTTGCGATTGTCTCTTTTTGTTTTTGTTGCTTTAGTTACAGCAATTATCATTAAGATTAATTTATTGTTTATATTAGAAACTTTATTTTCCTATTCCAACCAAAATTTCTATTCATCTAAATTTTTATTTATCAATTTATATTATATTAGAATAAATATAATTAACATTTATCACAACGGGTACTAGTCTTTTTCAAATTCTTCAATATTTATCAACAGTTAATGTCGTTTAAATATTTATTAATGAAAAATTATATATTAAACTATTAATATGAATTTACTATGTAATATGATAATAATTAAACTAAAAATAATTTTTATTTCAGCTAGAACTTATATTATGAATTTCAAGTTTAATATATTTAATTGCATAATAATATATGAGATCGTACATTAATTTTACATTTTCTTTTATTAGTGTGGAACCCAAAATTCTCATATAATACAAGAACATTCGATAAATAATTTTGCCCCCATAATATTTATTATCATCAAATAAAGAATATTCAATAATGGAGTTAATAAAGAAAAGAAATCAATAAAGGTTAGTTACCCCCATAATATTTATTATCATCAAATAAAGAATATTCAATAATGGAGTTAATAAAGAAAAGAAATCAATAAAGGTTAGTTAATGGAAATTTAAATAGACATTAATGAATTATATTTTGGTTCATGGACTTTGGATTAGATTAGTGTATGTGATGACGGTTAATTAAATTTAAGATTGTTGTAACTTTAAAAAAAAAAAAATCCAATATTTGATAGATAGAAAAAGTAATATGATATATGATTAGTATATTCTAGAGCAATAAATAACATTTAGTTTTCTATTCGTCGCTTTCTTTTCTTTATGGGTAAGTTTGCATGTTGGATTCGGTGAAGCTTTAAAGTAACTTTTAATTTTAGTAGAAAAAATTGAAAGAATAACCAAAAATATCTGTATCCAAGAGTCAAACCTAGTAAACGTCAGAACACTTAAAGCGGTCTTCTGTTGTTTTTGAAAATACAAAAAATAACTTAAAGCTGTTCTCTGAATTTTAGTTTTCTAAAACACTTCATTTTTAAAACTAATGTTTAAAAACAATGGCCAAACAGTGTCTTGTATTTTTAAGAAATTTTTTCTGTTTTGAAGAGCAGAAAACTATTTTTGAGTATCATAGCCAAACAGGCCCTAAGTTTGTCGACATATGTTTGTTTTAATTATATAGTGTTGACTTGGAGATCTAGCTACTAACTTTTATATGCTTGTCAAACAGCAATTAATTACTCTCCACCAAAATTAGTTATTCTTCACATGAACATGGCACTTCATGTGTATGAGGATATTATGAGGATGACTGAGAATTTGAGTGAGAAGTACATTATTGGTCATGGTGCATCAAGCACGGTATACAAGTGTGTTCTTAAGAATTGCAAACCAGTTGCTATCAAAAGACTCTCTTCTCACTATCCACAGTACTTGAAGGAATTTGAGACGGAACTTGAAACAGTTGGGCGCATTAAGCATCGAAATCTGGTCAGTCTACAAGGATACTCTTTGTCTCCGTCTGGAAACCTTCTTTTCTATGATTACATGGAAAATGGCAGTCTTTGGGACCTTCTTCATGGTAAGTTTATATTTTCTATGACTTTGCCATTTATTTCCATCGTTATCCTGGTTTATATAGACTTATTAAATTTAACTTTCTTCTATGAATATGGTTCAAGAGTGAACAGTTTTAACATTTTTTTATGTCGTGAATATTAATTATTGGGTAAATAGATTTTTTACCCCTAAACTATGGTAGTTCGTAAAAAACTACCGCTAAACATTCAGTTACTAAATTACCACTGAATTTTAGTTATTGTTACACAAGTACCATTACCACAAAATGGGTGCTTATCATTTGAACCAAAAAGAAAAATACTTGACAGAAATGGATTGCCTTATTTTGCATATTTTTACAATTTGATTTCCTATATTATCCTTTTGCAGGCCCAAGCAAAAAGAAAAAACTTGACTGGGATACTCGTTTGAAGATAGCGCTTGGAGCAGCTCAAGGGCTTGCCTATCTGCATCATGATTGTAGCCCCCGAATCATCCACAGGGATGTGAAGTCATCAAACATTTTGTTGGACAAAGATTATGAGGCTCATCTCACTGATTTTGGTACTGCCAAGAGCCTATGTACCTCAAAGTCTCATACTTCAACCCATGTAATGGGCACTATTGGCTACATAGATCCAGAGTATGCTCGAACTTCCCGCCTCACTGAGAAGTCTGATGTGTATAGTTATGGCGTTGTTCTTCTGGAGTTGCTAACTGGCAGGAAAGCTGTGGACAATGAATCCAATCTCCACCATCTGGTTAGCATTTTGTGGACTTTGATTATATTTTACTATTAATGGTAACATGCTAAGACGATTGGTTGGCTAATATCAATTTTAAAATGAGATTAGGTTGGTTTTATATGAAAGAATAGAGAAATTTTAAGTGGACTCTTACATTGGTTGATTTTTTTTCTTTTTTCTCGTGTTGTTCTCCAAATGGTTTTTTCTCTTAGATGAGTTATTCGAACTTGCATTTCAGATTCTATCTAAAACTGCAAACAATGCCGTGATGGAGACTGTAGATCCCGAGATCACAGCCACATGTAAAGATCTCGGAGCAGTGAAAAAATTATTCCAGCTTGCACTTTTATGCATCAAAAGGCAGCCATCGGATAGGCCAACAATGCATGAAGTTACAAGAGTTATAGGGAGCCTTAATGTGCCATCAACAGAGGCACAACTAAAACAAGCAACCCCAACTCTACCATCTACAATTCCATCTGCCAAAGTCAGTTGCTACCGGGATGAGTATGCAAACCTGAAGACTCCTCACATAGTGAACTGCCCATCAATGAGCACCTCTGATGCTCAGCTCTTCCTCAAGTTCGGAGAGGTAATTTCTCAGAACAGTCAGTGAAGCTTTGGCTTTTGGGTAAATATAAAAAAAAGAAGGGGGAGAATATTTGAGGAATGGAAGGTACTGTTAATTTATAATTGTGTATAGTTTTTTCATCAATTATTGTAGTTGGAAAGTATCAAACTAGTAATAGATGGAAACTTTTACTAATAGGATTATGAAAGGTAGAGTATTTCCCAAAAAGTTATATGATGCAATGTCTTGGGGGTAATTTTGATATAGGAAAACTGCTATTTAGAGCAAATTTGTGAGCATCACAATTGAGTTGTCAGGCCCTCGTGAAGCAAGTGGTTAATCTCATCACTCCAACTCATCTGTGATATCACAAATTTTGTGATTACTAGCACTATTCTTTGATATATCATTGTAGGACCAATGGCTCTGTTAAAAAATAAAAAGAAATTGTAGGACCCACTGGCACAACGGTGTGGTGTGGTGGGGTTAGGGGTTATGGTGCAACATCCTCTGAGTTGTTGGGTGACCAGCAATAATGTACTGTCAATGCATTAGCTGGCCTGAGCAGTCTGTTGTGACTTTGGAATTCGAAGTCCATTGCTTTTCTCTTGACTCGATCTGCCGATCATGCAACTTCGTTTCAGAAGTTTAATGCTGTGTGGGACATGAAATTTAGTGCTTAGTCAGTCTCCTGGACATTTCGAAGGCTCATAATTACATGTTGATGCTTGTTTACTTTATTATCGTTTATCGTAGAATAAAAGACCCAAGTATTTACATAGCAAGGACAAAAATAGAATGGCTAATAATTAGAAGAAAGTTTATATATGTACATGTACATATGTAAAATTAATTCTATATCTAATCAGTTTACGTTAATAATGTTTAAGATTTAGGGTTTAGGATTTATAGTTCGGCGATAAATAAATGAGTATTAATAAAAAGTTAATATATTTTTTAAAATGTCTCTAAATTACTAATTTTTTATTTTTGTCTATTTTGTTCTTGGTTGAGCAACACCTATACATGCTAATAAAAATGTTTTTGTTACATTATTTATCTCATAATTTAATCACATACCAATACATGACTCAGCGTAATTTTAGTTTCTGATCTTTTGACAATTGAGGCAAGATTGTATTTCTTTGAACAATAATGTGTCTTTTTTCTTTTTTGATAAAAATGTAAAATTGAAGTCTTATACGTTGGGGTGATTGTTAATTAATATATTACTTTCGTGTAATATGCCATTAGTTACAAAAGGTTACTAATTATCCAACATTAGTGTGCTGTTCAAATTTAAAGCTGAAATATGAAGCGATGAATTTTCATAGAGAATACAAATTAGACACCAATGAAGAATAGAAGTCTATAAGTCATTTGGTTATATACTTATATATTGAAAGGTATGAAATGACATGTGTATGAGTTATTTGGTGCAAGAGTGTTTTGGATTTTAGTGTTTTTTTAGTTTGTTATATGTTAGAAATACTTAATGATTGTATTTTATTCTGTGTATTAAGGAATATACATGGTCTTTTTATATAAGAGTTATAAATAAATTAGATATACTTAAAGGAAATTAGATATACATTAATAGATATATATTAATTTGTTAATAAATATACATTAACGTTTTCCTCAAATTCAAAGTGGATGTGAAATTAGCTTGAGGTTATCAACCAAATTACGAGCACGTTTTTTAGGAAGTGTCTTAGTGAAGATATCTGTAAGTTGATTGTTGGAGGAGACGTGGAAAAACTTGAGAGTACTATGGACAAGATGAGAACGAATAAAGTGACAATCAATCTCAATGTGTTTAGTCCGTTCATGGAAGACATCATTGTGAGTAATATAAATGACATTTTGATTGTCACAATAAATGGGAGTAATAGAGGATGTGGACACACCCAAATCCTTAAGAAGCCATCGTAGCTAAATGAGCTCAGATGTGGTATCAACAAGAGCACGATATTATGCTTTAGTACTGGAGCGGGTCACGAAAGTTTGTTTCTTACTTCGTCAAGAAATCAAAGAAGAACCAAGGAGAAAACAATAACCAGTAGTGGACCTGCGATCAGTAGGATCTGCCTAATCAACATTAGAGAATGAACGAAGTATAAGAGAAGATTGAGTTGAGTAGAAAAGGCCATGGAAGAGAGTGTCCTTCAAGTATTGTAGAATGCGCAGAACAACAACATAATGAGTTGATTGTGGAGTGATGAGTGCTCAAAAAGTACTAAAATTACCATGATTTTATGCACATTAATTAATTAAAAATATATATATTTATATAATTTTATCATGTATTTATATAAATTTGTCTTTTTGGAATCATGGGTATTTTTATTATTTTTCAGGTATTTTCGCTTAAAAACGTAACCTAAAGACTCAAAGAGGAATACTGGAGGCAATACATCACAAATATATTTAAAAATAAATGAGGAAAAGTCAACAAATATGAAAAAATTGAACAAAATGGGTCAAAAAGGAGGAAATCGCACGCACGCCTGGGCCGTGTCGAGTAAAGCCAGCCCCACGCGCTACCATGCTCTTGCTCGTGTCCCGCGTGCTCGTGCAGGCGCCCAGCCTAATCCGCGCGCTCGTGCTCTGCTCCCATTTACGCGTGCCTGCGTCCATCAGCATCCAGTTCGCGCGCGCCGTTGCCCATCTGCACCCATTCCGCGCGTGCAGTAGCCCCCACATCATGCTGACGTCATCAATGACGTCAGCAATCACCACTTCGCGTTTCCACCATTTTTTAACATTTTTTTTCACCCATTTTTCCTCTCCATCCTCACCTATAAATACCTCTATTCTCTTCACTTCTAAACACACCTCAAAACACACTTCTCTCCTCTTTCTTTCTCTCCATTTCTTAGTTTTTAGTTTTTTTTAGTTTTTCTTAATTTTTAGTTAGTTTTTCTTAGTTTTAGAGTTCTTCTCTTTTTGAGAAGAACTAGCTATGTTTTTGTAATTTATTAGCTTTTTGATTCAATAAATGAGAGTGTAAATTCCGCTTGGAGGTTTTCCAAGAACGGGAATAACATCGAAGTACTGTAAGGATTTTATTTTCTTTACACTTATTTTTTATGCTTTATTCTTACATGTTATATTTAATTTGTCTGTGATTAAATTTAACTTTGCTGGCTGTTTATAAACATGATATAATAATAACATTGTTATGCTTGCGAAATATTAAATAGGTAAAAATCTTTAAAATAAATTGATTTTATTTTTATTCAAGATTTTATATTAAGAATGTTAGAGAGAAATATATTATTTTTCATTACAAACTTAAATATGAAAATTAGATTTTAAGGTTTAGTTATCCGGTCTGATTTAGAGTAGTGTTCTTTTATTTGTTGGTACAATCGCCCGGTAGTTAGAGTGAAGCTTTATTTCAAAAGTTTTTATAAGAATTATTATCTGAAAATATATTGACAACATTTTTTCAGTAGTGGTTTTAAAACTTGAAAGTTAGTACTCGGATAACTAAATTCTTAGGTTTAATTTGGACACCTTGAATAAAGTTTAAACTATCTAACCCCACCAAAAGTGTCATTTAAATGGTTCATTTTTAATCTCTTAGAAAAATGAATTAATTTAATTAACCAAATTAGTTATCAACCTCACCCATAGGTGTTAATTGATTTGTTTAGTTAACAAAGAATATCTAACCCCACCAAAGGTGGTATTCATATATAAAAGAGAGAATTAATAAATATCAATTCATATCTTTAATAACCTAAATAATATGAGCAAGTATAATTAACTTAGTTATTATATCCATAAATACTCCACTATTATAAATGATAAAATTTGCATAAATGTTTATTGAATCTATGTTTATTTTTATGTCAGTAGATTAAAAACACAAAACTTAAAATATCGTGACAGGATGTTTAGGATTTAATTTCATTTTTAAAAGTTTGAATAATAAATTAAAAACCACATATATTCCTTCCTTAGGCCGACCTTGGGAGTATATTTATCATTTTTTACGATATGATTTGTGCACTTGCAAGAGTTTTATAAATACATAAAACCAAATAAACGGCAGGATCGGCGATGTCGGTTCTGCCCGATCAAGTTTTTGGCTGCGTTGTTAGGGAAGAAATAGCGTTTTTAAATTATTTATCAAAATTTTAAAAACTTTTTGTGTTGCAAATAATTGTTATTTTTTTTATTTAAAAAAAAATAAAAAAATAAAAAAATTTGTTGTTTGTGAAAAGTAAAAAAAAAATTCAAATTTCAATTTCATAATAAATAAAAAAAATTAAAATTTTAAATTTCATAAAAAAATTATAGCATGAATAATAAAATAATTTTGAATTTTGAAATTTGTTGTAAAAACGTAAATAAATTTTAAATTAATTAAATAAATAAATAAAAATATAAAAAATATAAAAAAATATAAAAAAATAATTTTTTTTTTCAAAAAAAAATCAAAACCTTTATTTTCAATTTTTTTATTTTATTTTTGGCTTAATTTTTAATTAAAATTTTTTTCTCTTTCTCTTTTTATTTTTTTTATTTTTCTTTTACTTTTTCAATTTATTTTATTTTTGGTTTAATTTTTTTTAAAATTTGTTTTTTTTAACTATTTTTTTATCTTAATTTTTATTTAAGTTAATTAACTTAGGTTTTTAGTAAATTAATTTACTAACTTATATTAATTTAATTTACTAACTTAATTAACTTAGATTTTCATTAACTTAATTAACCTACCTTTTTATTAACTTAATTAACTTAAATTTTAACTTAACTTAACTTAACTTAGTTAACTTAATTTTAATAGCATAAAAAGTAAAGATCTAAGGGAGTTCTGTCTAGGAAACTAGTTCTTGAAAGCCTTTGTGCCATTAGTCTTTCTTGGGAACGTTGCTCTGTCTAGGAGGATGGTTTTTAAGGAGCCTTTGCCCCACCATTCTTTCTTGGGAGCACTCTTGGTTAATACTGATTATGTTATTTTAACTTAGATATTATACTTAAAAAAACAAAAACAATTTTTTTTTTGAAACTATCTCCAAAATTTTAAAGTTTTAATTACAATCTAAGGAGTTAGTTGTTTTTTTTATCTAGGTACAATTGTGTTTTGATGCCTTTAATTATTTGATTTGTACCTAGACATGGATGATCTAAAACTCACAAGTATGTCCCTAGTTTTAAGTACAGAAAAATTTGAAAATCCATAGGACATGATTGAAAAAGTGTAGGTAAACAAACTTGTCTTGCTTGTAGGTTTGATTGACTCATAAATGAGGGGACATTGAGTTTACTTAAAATGAAATCCCCAAGTTACGTCTTGCTAAGACATTAAACTAAGCACTGGATGGGAGGCAACCCATCATTTTAGGTAATTTTCTTTTATTTATTTAATTTCTATTATTTTTTTAGTTTAATTACATGTGAATAATTTTAAAATTGTTAAAACTAAAAATATTTGTTGAGATGTTATAAGTTCACAGCGATTTGTCTGTGTGAACTTTATTGATGAATATGATGGATGCACTTGCATTTCTCCGTTACTACTTGCACATTCTCAGAAAACAGGTAATATTTCTTTTCTTTTCTCTTTATCTTTAATTTACAGTTGTTAATGTAAGTTCTAGGTTGGGGGTGGTGAAAAGTTACCATGCTTAATTTAAAAAAAAAAGATTTAACAATTTTAAAAAAAAATTTATGTTCACATTTTCATTTTTATTGTGTTTGGTTTTATTTTCTTTATGCGATTTAGTAATTTTTGGAATTTAAAAAAAAAAAATTCTCACAAATTTATCATTTCTTTAAATCAAATTTAAGTAAATAGTTAAGTCTTTTCTACTGTTAGATTAATTTTTGAAAACATATCATGAAATATTTTATAATTGTGTTTTTTTGTAATTAGTTGGTGTTTATCATAACTAGTATTTCTTGATAAGATGTAGAAATTATATTAAATCCAAAATCAGTGTTTATGAATTTGTTTTAGTGGAGACTACCTTTGTGAGATATAATTTGAGCCTAATTTCCCTTATTCATAGTGATATATATATTTTTTCTACTCTAAACACATTTCTTATTTCTTCAAATTTTTAGATGATCTCTATAGGCATTAGCATTGAATGTATGAATTTTTTCTCATCTTAATAGAGTGTCGTATATTTTTTATTATTATTTTTGCTTAGATTAAATGATTTGAGTAGAAATTGATAGTATATGCTTTTATCTCATTCATGCATGACTACTACAAAAAAAGAGATATATCTGGGGTTACCTAAACCAAATCAAACAGAAAAGTCACAAAATTAACCACTCACCAAAATCCTAAAAAAAATGTACAATTTGTACATGAGTTGACTCTCTAAAAAAATGATATATATTGAAAAATATTTTCAGAAAAATATAGAGAGATAAAGAATATATAATATAATCTACATACTATGACTCATATTACCCAAAATCCAAAAAAATGTACAATCTGTACATGGGTTGACTCTCTAAAAAAATGATATATATTGAAAAATATCTTCAGAAAAATATAGAGAGATAAAGAATATATAGTATAATCTACATACTATGACCCACATTGCCTACAAAGTTGTGAGTAAAGGCTAATTACAAAAGAAAGGTATAGGAAGTAATTCCCTAAAAAGTCATTGCACTTTCTTCATTTGTAAAAGACATATATCTTGAAATTTTTTCTTAATGAGTTTGATTTATGCATGAAAATAATTTTTATATATGATATCTTTATAATTTTTACATTTGATTCCTTCCATGAGATCAACGTCAAAATAACACTTTGAGCCTTTATTCTTTATACATATGCGAATATTTAGTTCATTTCTATACATTAACTCTTTCGCATATAAATTAGTATGAGTGTTTGAACCCATAAGATTCAGTGTTTTGAGAGTATTGACTTGTGAGGAATAAAGTTGAAGCGAATTCGGATTCATGACAATGAAATTGGGTGAAATTAAATTGATATATTTTTGATATGAAATATGAAAATGATTTTTGACTAATTATTATAATAAATCATGATTGTTTAAGAAGATTAAAATAACTTATGCTTGAGATTTTAATTATGATCTTAAAGGAGATTAAAAAGTATGAGACATTTTTGTGTTATGTTGTTTTCTTTTATTCTTAAAGATTAATTTTTGATTTTGTTGTAATTTTAGTTTTTAAGTTATTGTTTTTATTATTTCTTTTAATTTTTGTATTTAGTTCAATGTTTGTGGGTATCATTACTAAAAACCCTCACGAGACTCAAACTCGTCCACTAGGGCAACCTAGGGGTTTAAAGGCTTGTTGCATAGGCTAAATGCAACCGTGTCAATCCACGGAAGTGATTTAGGATAGTTTTTATCGCTTCTCTTGCTAAGGGACTAGCAATAAGCTGGTTGGGTGTTGTGATAAGTGCTCAAAAAGTACTAAAATTACCATGATTTTATGCACATTAATTGATTAAAAATATATATATTTATATGATTTTATCATATATTTATATAAATTTGTCTTTTTCGGAATCACGGGTATTTTTATTGTTTTCAGGTATTTTTGCTTAAAAACGCAACTTAAAGACACAAAGAGGAATATTGGAAGCAATACATCACAAATATATTAATAAATAAATGAGGAAAGCTCAACAAATATGGAAAAATTGGACAAAATGGGTCAAAAACGAGTAAATCGCGCCGCCTAGTTGCCCAGCCGCACCGAGAAACGACGCGCAGTATGCCCATCCCACGCGCACCCGCACGTGCAGCATGCCCAGTCCGCGCGTGCCAACTCTACAATCTGCGCGCGCCCTTGCCCCTTTCCGCACGCGCTTGTGCACGCCCCAACTCAACTCCGTGTGCGTCTGTGCGCGCCACTGCTGCCTTTCGCGCGCGCCTGTGCGCGCTGCAGCTCCACTCCGCGCATGCCGCTGCCCATCTGCGCCCATTTCGCGTGCGCAGCCGCCCCACGTCATGCTGATGTCATCAATGACGTCAGCAATCACCACTCCACGTTTCCACCATTTTTTAACATTTTTTTCACCCACTTTTTCTCTCCATCCTCACCTATAAATACCCCTCTTCTCTTCACTTATAAACATACCTCAAAACACACTTCTCGTCTCTTTCTTTCTCTCAATTTCTTAGTTTTTAGTTTTTCTTAGTTTTTAGTTAGTTTTTCTTAGTTTTAGAATTCTTCTCTTTTTGAGAAAAACTAGTTATGTTTTTGTAATTTATTTGCTTTTTGATTCAATAAATGGGAGTGCAAATTCCGTTTGGAGGTTTTCTAGCAACGGGAATAACATCAAGTTTTTGGAAAAACTTGATAGGGCAGAACCGACATCGTCGATCCTGCCGTTCATTTGGTTTTATGTATTTATAAAACTCTCGCAAGTGCACGAATCATTTCGTAGAAAATGATAAGTATACTCCCAAGGTCGATCTAAGGAAGGAATGTATGTGGTTTTTAATTTATTATTCAAACTTTAAAAAACGAAATTAAATCCTAAACATCCTGTCATGATATTTTGGGTTTTGTGTTTTTAATCTACTGACATAAAAATAAACATAGATACAGATTCAATAAATATTTATGCAAATTTTATCATTTATAATAGTGGAGTATTTATGGATATAATAACTAAGTTAATTATGCTTGCTCATATTATTTAGGTTATTAAAGATATGAATTAATATTTATTGATTCTCTCTTTTTTATATGAATACCACCTTTGGTGGGGTTAGATATTCTTTGTTAACTAAACAAATCAATTAACACCTATGGGTGGGGTTGATAACTAATTTGGTTAATTAAATTAATTCCTTTTCTAAGAGATTAAAAATGAACCATTTAAATGCCACTTTGGTGTGGATTAAACTGATTTCAATTTTATTCAAGGTGTCCAAATTAAACCTAAGAATTTAGTTATCCGAAAGTACTAACTTTCAAGTTTTAAAACCACTACGAAAATATATTGCCAATACATTTTCAGATAATAATTCTTATAAAAACTTTTGAAATAGAGCTTCACTTTCAACTACCGCGATTGTACCTGACAAATAAAAAAGTACTACTCAAATCAGACGGATAACTAAACCTTAAAATCTAATTTTCAGATTTAAGTTTGTAATGAAAAATAATATATTTCTCTCTAACATTCTTAATATAAAATCTTCAATAAAAATAAAATCAATTTATTTTAGAGATTTTTACCTATTTAATATTTCGCAAGCATAACAACGTTATTATTATATCATATTTACAAACAGCTAGCAAAGTTAAATTTAATCACAAACAAATTAAATATAACATGTAAGAATAAAGCATAAAAAATAACTGTAAAGAAAATAAAATCTTTACAAGATTACTTGATCTTATTCCGTTCTTTGGAAAACCTCCAAGTTTTAATTTGCACTCCCATTTATTGAATCAAAAAGCTAATAAATTACAAAACATAGCTAGTTCTTCTTAAAAAGAAAAGAACTCTAAAACTAAGAAAAACTAACTAAAAACTAAAAAAAACTAAAAACTAAGAAATGGAGAGAAAGAAAGAGGAGAGAAGTGTGTTTTGAGGTGTGTTTAGAAGTGAAGAGAAGAGAGGTATTTATAGGTGAGGATGGAGAGAAAAAGTGGGTGAAAAAAATGTTAACAAATGGTTGAAACGCGGAGTGGTGATTGCTGACATCATTGATGACATCAGCATGACATGGGGGTGGCTGTGCGCAGATGGGTAGCGGTGCGTCTGATTTGAATCTTGATGGGCGCAAGCATCTGCGGACTAGAGTTAGAACCGCACAAGTAGCGCCCAGGACACGAGCAAGCCTTGGTATTTTGAAGCGTCTTCTGCAATGAGCCTATTTCAGCGTAGCATCTAACGTCTTGTGATTTCCTTTTTGACATTTTTGGCCTTTTTTTGACCCATTTTGTCCAATTTTTCCATATTTGTTGACTTTTCCTCATTTATTTTTGAATATATTTGTGATTTATTGCCTCCGATTCTTCTCATGAGTCTTTAATTCGATTTTTAAACGAAAATACCTGAAAAACAATAAAAATACCCGTGATTCCGAAAAGACAAATTTATATAAATACATGATAAAATCATATAAATATATATATTTTTAATTAATTAATGTGCATAAAATCATGGTAATTTTAGTACTTTTTGAGCACTCATCATGGAGTAGACAAATACTGGCTCATTTGATGAATAACATAAGAAATGTCTGGACGAGTAACTATAAGATAAACTAGGCTGCCAACCAATTGTCTGTAAAGAGAGGGATTAGACAATGGTTTTCCCTCTGAGAGTGTCAAATGTGCATTAAGTTCAATTGGAGTGTTAACAGTCTTCTTGTCAGTGAGTCCAGCTTGAGATAAAAGGTCAAATGCATACTTGGCTTCAGTAATATAAAGACCATCTGTGGAACGAGTGATCTCAAGACCCAAGAAATAGTTGAGATGTCCAAGGTCTTTCATCTCAAACTGTTGACTAAGAAAATTCTTGAGTTCTTGAATGCCACTGAGGTCATAACCAATTATGATCATATCATCCACATATAGGAGAAGCAAAATGGTGCCTTATCATTGCGATGAAGAAATAAGGAATAATCATAAGGACATGCAGTGTAACCCAAGCGAAGGATGATGGAGCTGAACTTGGCAAACCATGCTCGTGGAGCTTGTTTAAGACCATAAAGTGCACGTTGAAGGCGATAAACCTTTTTGTTTCAATAGAAAGACCAAGAAGAGGTTACATATAGACTTCTTCATGTAGATCCCCATTAAGGAATGTATTTTTAACATCCATATGAAAAAGGTCCCATTTATTAGCAACGACAACAACTAAGAGGGTAAAATCTTTTGCAACAAGACGGCCTTGTAGTGCTCGATGGACCCATCAGAACGAGTCTTGATCTTATAGATCCATTTATAACCAACCATTGACTGACCAGGAGGGAGAGTAACCAGATCCTAAGTATGGTTTTTGGTTAATGCATCAATTTCTTCTTTCATTGCAATCTGCCATAAAGGGTTAATAGATGCCTCACGATAAGTGTGACGCTCATGAAGTATAGCAAGGGTAGTGTAACAATGATAGTCAAGTAAATGTGTAGGAATGGATCTTACCCGGGTTGAGTGGTGAGGTGGAATGTCTTGTGGAGGATCTTCAGGCGGAGCAAGAGCAAGGGTCCTATGCTCAAGGTGTGGTAGCTCGTCATCAACCTGTTATTCTACAACCTGTCTAGGAGAATTATTAAAAATATATGAAGATTGAATAGAAAATTCCAAAGGAGGATCAAGAGTATCTGTGGAAGGAACATGAGACTCATCTAGAAAGATTTCTAAAACATTTGAGTTAGTTAGGGAAGAATGAAAGTGAGAGAGTTCAACAAATAAACGGTGTTTCCGAAAGACAACATTACAGGAAACACGAAGACGATGCGAGACAGGATCATAGCATCAATACCCTTTTTGAGTTTCACCATAACTAAGAAAACAACTAAGTTTAGATCGAGGCTCAAGTATGTTGTGTTCATGAGACTGAAGAAGAACGAAACAGGTAGATCCAAATGAGCGAAGGTAATGCTAGTAAAGGGATAACCTAGAAAGGTGCTTATACAGAGTTTGATTATACATGACAGTGCTTGAAATGTGATTAATGGCATGAAAAATATGGAGAGCACTTCACCCCAAAATGGGGCAGAAACTTTGGCAGAAAGAAGAAGAGCACGAACAATGTCAAGAATATGACGAAGTTTTCTTTCGGCTCGACCATTTTGTTGAGAGGTGCCTGGATGGGTTAGGTGATGTACAATGCCATAGTAATGTAACAGAGCTTGAAAAGAATGTTGAGTATATTCAAGAGCATTATCAGATCGAAATTTTTTGATATGATTGGAGAATTGTGTTTCAACCATTTTTGCAAAGTTACTATATATTGGTAAGATTTCAGAACGAGATTTCATAGAAAAGATCCAACTATAACGAGAATAATCATTAATAAAAACAACAAAATAACGAGATCTACCAATACTAATAATATGAGAAGGTCCCCAAACATCAGAATGAATTAACTCAAAAATAATATTAGAGATAGACTCACTATTATTGAAAGGTACAACTGGTTGTTTTCCTAACTGGCATGAAATGCAATCAAAATTGTCTTTGGACATAGAACCAGAAGCTAATTGTTGTACTTGAGTGGATGAGACATGACCAAGACTAGAATGCCAAAGTATGAGAGAAGGTAAGGAAGAAACTATAGCAGCTGCAGTAGCAATAGAGACAGGAGCAACAGGTAGAAGATGAAGATTGTTCATGGAAAACATATGCCCAACCCTAAGACCAGTCCCAAGCTCTTACCCCATCCTCGGATCCTGCACAATACACCCAGAATAGTAAAAAATAAGGTGATATCCTAGTTTAGTTAATTGTCCCACAAAGCATAAATTATAAGTAGGTTAGGTACATAGAAGACCCTAGGAACAAAGAGGTTAGAGGTCGAAACAAAACCTAGACTATTCCCATGCATGGTGGAACCATCAGTTATATGAATATTAAGAGGATGAGGTGCAGGCTCAAGTTTGGAGAATAAAGATGAGTGAGGTGTCATGTGATTACAACAGACAGAATAAAAAAGCCAAGTTTAAGACTTACCAGGCAGAACTGAGAGAGTAGTGGAAAGAGATGCATTACCAGCCATTTGAATAGCCTGAGTTATGATCTTCTGTAGTTTAGTGGGGGAAAGATTGATACTGGATCCAGAAGATTGGGACTCAGTTGAAATAGAAGGCATGAGCGGAGTAGGCTCAGTATTAGCAACAATAGTAGTAGATTTGTTGCGACGATAACATGTCTCAATGATGTGGCCGTGCCGCTTGCAATAATTGCAAAACTTCTTGTTGGTATGCCTACAATGATTGCTAGAGCAAGAGGAATCACCTGACTATTGAGGTTGCTCAATGGTAGGAGCAGAAGTAGGAGTAATAGCCAAAACATTTAACTTATTATGGACTTGTAGGGTTGCAAGTCGAGCTTCTTTTCTAACCAACTCATTTACGATAGTGTCAAGAGAGGGATTAAGACTACGATTGAGAAGTTGACCCCGGATGGGCTCAAAGTCCTTATGAAGTGACATCAGGAACTCATAGAGACGAAATTCATCTCTAATTGTAGTATATTGCTGAGCATCCTTTGAGCATGTCCAAATTGGATCACAAAGGTCAATTTGGTCCCAAAGAAAGTGAAGCTGATCATAGTAGTCATTGATGGATTGTCTTGGATATTGTCGAAGTTGATGCAATTCAACTACTAGTTGATATTTCATAGATCCGTGAGTAGTGGAGTACCTTTTGGCCAACATATCCTATGCTGATTTTGCATCATTAAAGCTTCCCAATAGATTGGAGATGGAGGAAACATAAGTATTCCAAATCCATGTGAGGATCATGTGGTTATGACTATCCCATTCAATCATGCGACCAAGGTAGCAACATCTTCTTCACTTAGTCCCTTCCAATATAGTATTGATGGGGCGAGGAAGAAAAAAAATCATTTTTATCCATTTAGAAACACAATATGCATAAACAGACGACAAAAATGAGGTCTACGTGAAAAACTGGATAAGGATAACCTAAACTACAAAAAGTCAACGGTCAACAGTTACGATCAACGATGATGTTAGTAGAAGATGATGATGACATCATTTATGATGTCAACCTTAGGGTTTTTGATGACATCATAGGACCAGAGTACGGTGTGTGAGGCACGTGAATCTAATGCGTTGTTTCTTTTGAGGGTACGTGTAGCCTCCGATGCTTGCGAGACTTCCACTAATGTGTAGATCTGGTCGAGCCAATCACAATGGTTTCTACAAAAAAGTTGTCGTAGTAAGATGCACGATGACATTTGGTGTTTTGTTGGTGGCGCGTGAGGAAGATGTGCAGTTCCTTTAGGCGGTGCGTGAGGGAGCGTGCAGATTCTGATGGTTGCGGGACTTCCAAAGTTGTGTAGATTGGGGCGAGACGATCGCTGTGGTACTTGTAGAAATGCTATATGAGTAAGATGCACGGTAGAGATGGTGATTGCAGTGGTCTGTGTGGTGCAGGACTCCTCAACGATGGCTGTTGAAGGCCTGGAACCTAAGGACAACGGTTGAAAGACATCGAAGGTTTAACGGTGAGTGGCTGCAGTGGCTGTTGTGACAGCGGAAGCTATGATGGTGGAGTAACACCAGAAGAGACAAGACTGCTAAAAGAAAGGTAAGAGCAGTGGTTCTGATATCATGTTAAAAATACTTAATGATTGTATTCTATTATGTGTATTAAGGAATATACATGGTGCCTTTATATAGGAGGTACAAGTAAACTAGATATCCATAAAGTAAACTAGATATGCATAAAGTAAACTAGATATGCATAAAGTAAACTAGATATGCATAAAGTAAACTAGATATACATTAACAAATATATTTTAATATGTTAATAGATATACATTAACATTATATATTTGTTTAATATAGGTTATATTGGGTATTTAATTAAAACTTTTATCCAATAAGTATTATTAGTGAATTTATTTGGGATATTGAGTATGGAACAAACTAGGTAAATTGACTAATTGCAATAAATTTCTTGTACTTTGTTTGCTTTTGTTTTATTTTTGGTACTTTTGTTATGCCAAACAAGTGATTAAAACCTAAAGGTTAGACTTATAGACGTTAAAATATTATATCACAAATAGTGAAATGATAATTTATTTCAATAATATAACATATAAATAAAAGGTAATATATATATTTATTTGATAGAAGAGATCGACTTTTATTAATATTTTAATTATGTTATGTGGGGATCGTTCTAACATTATGAATTAATTGGTGTGTTTGATTTTAGCTCTTAATGTTCTATTTATAATAGAACCCCAATATAGAATCGTAAATCTAATAGGTCGGTTTAGGCCTATAAGTGTGGATTATGGGGGCGGTGTACTCAACGTTATGAATTACTCAACATGTTTGAGTCTAGCTATTAATGTTCTATTTATAATATAACCCCAATGTAGAATCGTAAATCCAATGGGCCATTTAGGCTTACGAGTGTGCCAAGTCCATAGGTCTATCACACAATTCAAATATGTTAAGTCCGTTTCATTATGGACTTAAATAAATACATATTTATTTAATATTTGGCTAATTATGCTAATTATGTTATAACATGTTTTATTAATTATTTTGATATAATTTAGGATCGATAATGATTCTGCATGTCTATATAAAATAATTTTAATAATTCTTTCACTCAGACATTATTCATCTTAACCTTAAATATTTTATTCTTTGGTTACAAACAACATTATCAAGCTAAAACTTATCATCAAAAAATATAAAATCAATTAATTATTTAATTGTAATTTTTAGGAGCTATATCAACGCTAAAAAAACCTTCATTTGATTTGACACATTATTTATAACAAAATTTCATGCTTGATAGATCATAATTTATTTTTTTGTAACATTTTAATCAAAAATAGTGTTCAAAAAACCCACAGATAACATTTTAGTGACAAATGATTATTTTTTAGAATAATATTAAAGAAAAATGAAAACTTGACGGAAAAAAAAAACTTCAAAATATTATTGAAATTTTATTTTGTAGACTTACACATTTTCTATTATTTCTTGCAAAACAAGTCCACATAGATTGTGATTTCTACTCTTGGGCGAACAAAACACTGTATCTAGGTAAGTCTTTAAAGAGTATTTCAATTTCATCCAATTTATTTTACATGTTATCATGCATATGATAATTGTATGACACATTTGTAGAGTATCCGTAAAGAGTAAATTATTTTGGACTAACCAAAATTTCGTAGTTAGGCAGTTATCCTTATGTAAAATATTATTTACTATACTTATCATTATGTCATAGTCACATAATACACATCATAAAATTTATCATATTCATTTATTTATAATATTGATAACTTTTATATTGCAGGGACATCTTATAATGCAAATTCAGGACCGTTGCAACGTCCCAATGAACCAATTACAAACTCCAAAATCAAGCTGCTTAAGAAAACATTAAATGGGTCAACTTAAGAGTTGATTCGAGGACAAAGGGTACCCAAAAATATCACAACTTGTGTCAAGGGCCAAACGAGAAAAAATAGTGATGATTCCAGAAATTGGCGCAACATGCATGAATGTCCATCGCGATCCATATACATAAATTTTATTTTCTCGCTTGTGTTGAATAGTTCAAACACTGTTTAGTTTTATTTTTTTTAATTAGTTTTCTTAGGGTTTTATTTTTGGTTGTATAAATAAATTAGACATTTGTAGATATATAAGATTTGATTTTTAATCAAAATTGAGAGCTTTTAACCTCATTATTCATTACAAACAAACTCATCAAAGAATTTGCAACCTTTGGCATTTTATCATCGTTGGATTTTTGGTGCATAATATCTATAGAATTAAGGTACTGCTACAATCTAAATACTAGCTTTTGGGATTGTTTTTAATTTTTTATTGGGTTTTTAGTCGTTTCTCTTGTAATTCTCAAACCATTTTGCTTGTGTGGGTTTCAAGGTTTGAGTTCATGGGTTTGCATCATTTTGTACCAGAGACGTAGGTTCTAATTTTATATTCCTATCTTTTTCTTCATTCTTTATTTTTTTTTGTGTTCTTGATTTTTTTGATTTGTGTCAATTTTTGTCATTCTTTCGATCAATTTTCAATTTTTTTCTTGTTTGTTGAATCAAGTAAAAAAAAGGAGAAATTTGATTATTAAAAAAAGTACAAATTTAAAAGAAAGAAAAAGAAATAAGATTTGATATATTAAGAAAAAGAGATCTCATTATTAAAAAAAGAGAAAAAAATCTAAATTTTGTTAGTTGTTTTCTTATTTCTTACTCATATTATTAAGTAATTAAAATAATTTGTATCTTGTTGTCCATTCTAATGTCAAAGAAAAAAATATACAAATTATTGCAAGGTTGCTAATGGTCTTCTCTAGCCACCCTCTCACTTGTATTTACCATTACTACAGTCATCCGTAACCCTTAGCATTTGGTAGAATGATTGTAATAATGGTAAATACGAATGCGAGGGTGGTTAAAGGAGACCATTACCAACCTTATAATAGGGAGCACCATAAGGAGTTCCAAGTATTAGGGGGCCATATAGGTAAGCACATAAAGAGGAAGATCCTGAAGATGGTGATTGGGAGAATGTTAGAAAATTTAAGGATGATGAAGATAAAATACCCATTAGAGGGAGATATGGAAATAAGGGAGGCAGAAATGGAAGGGATAGTTTATAAATACCCCCACCTAACCAACATAACATGCTTGATTAAAATTTGGGAAGCTTAAAATGAAGATGCCACCTTTCCACGGGATGAGTGACCCTGAGTTATACCTAGAATAGGAGAAGAAAGTAAAACACATATTCGACGGCCACAATTATATTGAAGATAAAAAGGTAAAACACGCCATATTGAACTTATTAATTATGCACTAAACTGGTGGGATCAATTATTGATTTGTAGGAGGAGGAATCATGAGAGGTTAATTAGTAGTTAAGAAGACATGAAGGCTATCATGTGAATTTTTTTCCCTAGATATTACATAGGAAGTTGTAACAAAAATTACAGAGGATTAATTTAGGGTTAAAGATAGTAGATGATTACTATAAAGAGGTGGAGTTTGTAATGATAAGAGCTAATATAGAGGAGGATAGTGAAGTCATCATGGCTCGTTTTTGAGTGGGTTAAGCCAAGAGATTTCCAACATAGTGGACCTTCATCACTATATAGAGTTGAAGGACATGATCTATATGGAAATCAAAGTGGAGAGACAATTTAAAAGGAGAGGTTATCGGTCATTACCACAAGAGTCAAATTTTACTACACCTTGGAAGGCTAGTTTGAGAAATGAAGAGGGAACAAGTTCCAAGTAAAAACCCAAACTAGTCAAAGTCAAAGAGGCAAAGATTAGCAAGGATAAAGGTAAAATTGAAATCTCAACTCATGATCGTGATATTCAATGTTTTCATTGTCTTGGTAGGGGTCAAGTCTCATCTTAATGACTAAAAAAGAGAACAATAACATACCAAGGGAGTGGGATGGTGGAAACTGATGGTAGGAGTGAAGATGAAGAGATGCCACTAGTAGAGGAAGCTAGTGATGAGAATATTATAATGTATGTTATGAAAGGTGAAATGCTTATATTAAAGTGAACATTAAGTGCTCCAATTAACGATGATGGCATGGAACAATAAAGGGAAAGTATTTTTTTCATACTAGGTGCCATGTGAGAAATTAGATTTTTAATATGATTATTTATGGAGGGAGAGTTGCACTAATTTAGCTAGTATTACCCAAGTTGAGAAGTTAGGGTTAACCATGTTGAAACACCTTAAAATTTACAAATTGTTGTGGCTAAATGATAATAGGGAGATAATGGTAGATAGTCAAGTACTAATTTCTTTTTCCATAGATAAGTATAAAGATGAAATGTTATATGACATGGTACCAATGTAAGTTGGGCATAACTTGTTGGGTAGGACATGGTAATATGATAGGAAGGTGTCACATGATGGGTTTAGGAATAGGTACACATTTTTTAAAGATAGCATACAAATTACTCTTGTACCTCTTACACCAAAGAAAGTTTATGAAGATCACATGAGAGTGAAAAAGGAAAAGGAATAGGAAAAAGAAAAAGAAGAAGAAAAAGAAAATAGTGAAAAAGAAAGGACTAAAAAAAAGAAGAGAGTAGAAAAAGGAATTTTTTAGAGGGGGAACAAGAAAATGATTTAGGTGATGGAGTGAAAAAAATAATTAGCAGAGAAAAAGAGGGAGAGAGTGATTATTAACTAATTTTTCTTTCTTACAAGATTACCAAATGAGGTTCAAATAGACGACCTTCAAAACTTACATCATGATGAATGTCCAAATTCGAAGTTGATTTTTTTTTTGAAGAAGCAAACTACAAATTCCAAGACCAAGCTACTCAAGGAAGAATTAAATGGGCCAACTCTAGAGTTGATTTGAGGCCAAAGGGTGCCAAAAAAAGAGCACAACTCATGTCAAGGGGCAGACCAAGAAATAAGAATGTTGGTTCTAGAATTATGTTCGTGCCATGACATGAGTTAAATTTCATTGTGATATATAGCTCTTGGGTTGATTTTTTTATTCTAGTCAATTATACAATATTTTGGCATGATTTGACAAGCGTCGTGGTCTGCACACATAAAATTTGTTTCCTTACAAGTTTGACTTGTTCAAATACTTTTTAGTTTTATTTTTAATTAATTTTCTTAGGATTTTATTTTTGGTTGTGTAAAATTTATGAGTATTGGTGATATTCGTGGATAAAATACTTGTATGTAACATTAGTTTTTAGGCTTGTTTTTCAAGAATATTTTCAAGTTGAAGAAACTTTTGAGCCTTAGTGATTACATTTCAGGTATATCATTGTTTATATGCATGTTAGATTTCATATTAGACACATAAGAATATTGATAAGATCTTGATTGATTGAGTGGTGACTAGATCAATCATGCTTAATTAAAACTGGTTGAATTAAGAATATGACTAGATCGATGGAAGCATTATCTCAATCAATTGAGCATTAGATCGATTGAGATTAATAACTAGATTGACCATTTGTTTCTAAATTAATTAATTTTTTTACTAAATTGATTGAGATTTAAATAGATTGATCGAACTATGCATAGTCAATCAATCAAACTTGACTAGATCAATCAAGTGGCCATACTCGATTGATCAAGGTAAGTATAGATCAATCGAGCATACATGTTTTCAAGTTTAACCTAATTTTTACTCGAGTCAATTTATTTTATTACTATATTGTCCTTAAGTTTTAAAGCTCTATTAAATATTTTCAAGGATAGATTTGTAATAGACCTTTGACTTAGGGTTTCTACTTATGCAATTTAATCGTACCATTGGCTCACAATTTTTCTAACCATACAAGAGCATTATTAAGCATTATTCTCTTAATCTTGTTCTCTCTCTTGTTTTGTTAAAACTATTCAAGTGAGCTTTTTCATTGAGTTAATTTGTCAAATATTTGCGGTTGTGTTTGATGAATTAACAAGTCTATAATATTTATGATACTGTTCTTTAAACTAATTTTTTTAAAGTTGTAGTTGATTTTGATTTATTTGATATTTTTGTTAAATCATTTAGTTAGGATTGTTTATTATTCAATCTACTATAGGAAACATATTGGTATTTATTGTATTATGCTAACTTTTCAGGTGTTAGGTGTACTGGTTCGATTAACTCATGTGACTCAAGTTTATCGAAACGTTGGTTCAGATACGAATTCCTTTCTTGTAGAGACCATGATGAAAGTAGTTACTTGTAAGTAGATTACTTAGGGCCATTACCTTGGTAGGTAGTTTGAGTTCTATCTTTGTAATTGGACCTTATTTTCAATAGTGGATAGTTAGGTGGTCCAGTGAATTGATGGTTTTTCTCTTAGTTCATTGATGTTGATTAAATTATTTCCACCTAAAAATCTTGTGTCCATCTTTATATTTTTACATTACTTTATTTATACGCGATTACATGTTTGACCATTCTACAAAATTTTAATTTGTTATGCTTTCACTAGTTATCTTTTATTCACTTGGCTTCTAGCTAATAGATCTATAACAAAAAAAAATATTTTTCTCTCATTTGGTATCAGATTGGATCACTAGATATACTTAGTATGCCTAGGACCTTGTTATGGATTATTTAAGAGAGGGTTCTTCCAATACTAGTACACCTTACTTTGATAGATCTAATTACCTATACTGGAAGGCTCACATAAGAGCCTTTCTATGGTCTATAGATGAGAGTGTCTGAAACTCTGTAATTTATGGTTGAGAACCACCCATGGTTACCAAAGATAATGTAGTCACTCAAAAGCTTAGGAACGAATGGACCAATCAAG
Source organism: Hippophae gyantsensis (assembly GCA_030763125.1). NCBI lineage: Eukaryota > Viridiplantae > Streptophyta > Magnoliopsida > Rosales > Elaeagnaceae > Hippophae > Hippophae gyantsensis. The sequence continues at coordinate 15,764,894 of CM061038.1, read as the reverse complement.
ATAAAACTGTTAATGAGTTTCGTCATATTTCTCATATTGATACTGCTAAGAAATCTAAACCCACTAACTTAAATGTTTTGAATGTATGAGTTTTGGTCACTTTGTAATTGACTGTGCAAACAAGAAGAACCAAACTGGAAGATATTTCAACACTACACTTATTAACTATGAAAGTGATAATGACAATCCAATAGAATCAGGCAATGACTATTTGGCATTTATGCAACTTTAGGTAGACAATTTAGTAAGTCTGACATTGATTTAGATGATGAGAAAAATGATGCTGAATTTCTACTCAGTAAATTTAATGTAACTAGTATTAATGAAATATTCATAGATTATGTAAGATGCAAAAATAAGGTAGTTAAATTAAATGACGAACTTAAATCCTTTGAAATAAATGACGAACTTAAATCCTTTGAAATAAATTCCTCAATTATAGAAAAATAAAAAATTGAACAATTTGAACATTCTAATGTTATGAATTCAAGTTTTTCATATGTTAAGTAAGAAAATATGAATCTTATATAGGAAATTGAACAATTAAAGGAAGCATTAAGGAGGTTAACAATTGGAGCTAAAATATTGAATAAAGTTCTAGGTTATGGAAAGCTAGCTAGTGACAAGAGATGGCTAAGATATGTAAATGAGCACACTATACAATTTTTTTCAAAATAAACTAAATTTATCAAAGTTTCAAACACGTTCTCCTCATATTATACATATGAAATTAGTTATAAGGATGAGATCTCCACTCCATCTATGTCAAAAACTACATATGTAAGGCCTTCTAACCCTACTCCTTATGTTACCCATTATACACAAAGAATAGTTGCACCTACGATTAAAAAATCTGTTAAGTTTGTGCCTGTCTGTCATCATTATGGTAGAAAAGGTCATATTAGACCCAAGTGTATATTTTTGATAAATGCTCCTAAATGTAATAATATTTTCCATGACATCTATACATGTTTCATCATATTCTAGGATGAATGGAAATTATGTTAATATGTACAAAAATCCTACTAGAAAGTATGAAGGTGCTGGCTCAAAGAAGGAAGTGAAATATAATGCATTTAATTCTAGAACTAATAATTATCATTGTCCCACCATGCATGTTGCATATTTTTTAAGGATGAATGAAAAATCTAAAAGTCAGTCCAAGAATATGGCAATGACCACTAAGCTAGTTGATTTCCAGCCCAAAGATCTAAAGAAACCAAAAATCAAGAAATTTTGAATTAGGAACGATTGTCTCCATCCGGTCATCTAACCATCGTTCTTCATTGTTTCACCTAGATACTTTTGTTTGAGTGCTTAATTGATCCTAGATGAATATTGATAGTTTTTTTGTTTGTTTATTTTTATTTTATTGATGTTTCTTTAGATAAAAAAAATAAAAAGGAGGGAAGTAAATATGTTTTAACATTGACATGATCATTACATACTCCATTCATATTTATTTTTTTGGATATACATTATATAAGTGGATATTTTGACTTATATATTTACATATTTTTCACATCTGGTGATCAATGTTGACATAAACCTACTCACACACTCACTGGACTTATATGTATGTCACATTTGAAGTTTATGATTGATTCTGTGAGATTCTAGGGAATGGGATAACCTTGACTATAAAGTTAATTTTTAGATATATCTTTCAATTTTTAAAATGCTATTATAGAGAAACACCTAGTTTTAAGAGGGCAAACTCACAATTAGTGTGAAAGTCATCATGCTAGGTTTTTGGCTTATGCATATTTCCTTAATAATAATAATAATAATAATAATAATGAAGGAAAAATAAAAATAAGAAAGCTTTAACATGCACAAAAAGAAGGAGCCACAATTAGTTATACAAAAAAAAATAAATAACCTATCCCTTACACAAAAAAAAAACTAAAAATAAAAAAATACAAGATGGGAATACAAAAAGAAAAATATAGATTAAAGTTCTCTCTTAGTAAGTAAATTTTATTTTTTGTAACAAAGAATTCAACAATAATTTTTTATGATAGGTGATACTCCTTCCTTTAAATCCTTCATAACTAATCATAAATGGATTAATTGACATACTATTATAGTTTCAATTTTTATCTCATTTTTGGTGAATGTCGATATATTACTATATGTGTTAGTATGTTTGTGTGACTTATATACATATATTAATTTCACGATTTATGTGTACTGTTGTAATCATGTTAAGCTAAGTTTACTACCCTCAATTCAAATATATATATATGCGCGCGCGCGCGTGTGTGTGTGTGTGTGTGTGTGTGTGTGTGTGTGTGTGTATGTGTATATATATCAATTTTATATATTTTTTATTTTATTCTAATTTATATAGAGGAGTCATGTAACTTAGGTGGAGTTTGTTCTTAACATTCATCATCTTCTTCCTTGTATTGGATTTAAGCTTCAATATTTGGATTTGTTTACTATCCTCTGCTAAAAAGAAATCTTTTCATCTTTACTTCATAAAAAAGTTAATTTTGGGGGATATTTTTATTTTTGAATTACATTGAATTTTTTTGGATGTTTCACATAAGGGGGTTATTTCTTTATTTCTATAATTTGTTTAATCCTCTTTTGAAAATTCTTCACTTTTCTATTGTTATATACACTGAAATAATAAACAATGAGCTTTTTGAAACAAGTTGTTTGGTTGTTTATGTTTTTGTTTTTTAGTGTATACATGAGCTTTCAATATTCAAGCAAAGATGGTTTTACCGGACCATAGGATGGTATCACTATGTTATTTTTTTCCTATGAGCATTATGTTGGGAGAGAGAGAGGTTATGTCACATAAATATGCCAAAGTGGGAGATTGTAAGGTTTGTGAGTATTAGCAATATTCATGAACAATTTGTATGTAATATTAGTTTCTCGGTATTTCTTTGAAGAATATTTTCAAGTCGAAGCAACTATTGAGCCTCAACGATCACTTCTCAGTTATATATCTACTCCCATTCAAATTCGACATATAGGAACATTGTTCAAATAGGTCAATCAATAGACTAAATGATGACTAAGTTGATCTAGCTTAATTAAAAATGATTGAATTAATTTTTAATATGACCAGATCGATCGAAGCATTATCTCGATCGATCAAGAATAATTACTAGATTGGTCATTTTATTTTTAAATTAATTAATTTTTCACTAGATCAATCAAACTATTCATAATCGATCGATTGAGCAATTAGGTTTTCCATGTTTAAATATTTTTTACTCAAGTCAATTTATTTTATTACTATATTGTCCTTATGTTTTAAAGCCCTTTTAAATATTTTCAAAGAAAGATTTGTAATAAATCTTTGACCTAGGGTTTCTATTCATGCTATTTAATCAACCAATTAGCTCACAATTTTGTTAACCACGCATGAGAATTATTAAGCATTGTTCTCTTCATATTATTCTCTCTCTCATTTTGATAAAACTATTTAAGTAGGCTTTTTCATTGAGTTAATTTATCTAACATTTGTGATTGTGTTTGATGAATTAACAAGCCTAAAATATTTTTGATATTGTGCTTTAAACTAATTGTTCTAGGGTTGCTAGTTGGTTTTGATTTATCTAATATATTTGTTAAATCATCTAGTTAGATTTTTTCATTATTGAATATGCTCTAGGAAACACATTTGTACTTGTGGTATTGTGTTAACTATTTAGGTGCTAGATGTATGGGTTTGATTAACTCATATGACTCAAGTTTATCGAAACATTGGTCCAGATATGAAAACCTTTCTTGTAGATACTATGATGAAAGCAATGACTTGCAAGTAGATTACTTGGAGGCGTTACCTTGATGTGTAATTTGAGTCCTAGCCTTGTAAAATGACCTTATTTTTCATAGTGAATAGTTAGATGGTCCAGTGGATCGGTGGTTTTCCTCTTAGGTTATTGGTATAACCTAGGTTGTTTCCACCTAAAAATCTCATGTGTCGATCTTTATATTTCTACATTATTTTATATATGCACGATTCCATGTCTGGCTGTTCTGTGATTTTTTAATTTGTTATACTTCGACTGATTATCTTTTATTCACTTTGCTTCTAGCTAATAGATCCATAATTAAACAAATATTTTTTCTCTTAGGTTGTATAAATAGATAAATAGATAGTTATAGAAAAATAACTTACTTCATATATAAGATTTGATTTTTAATCAAAGTTGAGAGCTTTTAGCCTCACTGTTCTTTACAAATAGATTTATCAAGGAATTTTTAGTCCTTGTGGTGTCTTATCACCATTGGATCTTTGGTGCATAATTGCATGAAAATATCCCTAGAAGAAGATTATATTTTTTGTTAATAAAACCAATGAATGTCCTTGGGTAGGGATCACCAATTAATTAGATTAAATTATGATTTATTTCTAAGGAAATAGAAAACCATGTAAATCACTACTTTAGGTAGAGAACATAATTTAGACTCTTATCCAAGGTGTCAAAATTAGATCCTAAAACATAATATTCTGTTTTTAAATCTATGACGAAAAATATATCATCAATATATTTATCAGTAATAAACTTTGTAGAAATCTTGAATGAAGAAATAAACTCAATTTATTTTTGTAAAAATATTCACCTAAATTAATCTTTTACAAACATAGCAATATAAGTAATATCCCACAGTAATAATCAGTCAGATATGCTCAAATTTAATAAATGGCTAGTATGTTAAATATAACATTCAAAAAAATACATAAAGATTGAATATATAAATAATCAATTACAATTAAAATAAAATACCTCAATGTATTCTTCAATATACCAAACTTTTGTAATGATCAGTGGTCTAAAATACCTCCAAAAAATCTACTTATACTATTTATTGAATCAAAACTATTGTAGAAAGCTAAGAAATAAGATGTTGTAGATAAAAGAAATTAAGAATCCTAAAAACTAAAACTTTGTACAACTGTAGGAAAAAAATAAATCAAAACCTAAAGAGAAATGTCCCTTTTATAGCCGAGGTTGGCCAAAGAGCTTCATGAAAGGACAACATTCGCACACTGTGGCCCACGTTTATCAATGTCGCAGCCCGTAATATGTAGTGGTTTGCCTGATTTCAAATAGAATTAGTCATGCCATGGCCTAATATTTCTTCACCATAACAAAAGATAAGTTACATGAATTTGATTTTAAACAGCTAAGAGTGTTGCGGGCCAAATGTAGTCCATGTTGTGGCCCAGGATGCTTGAGTCAACTTCTTGTTTTTAATCCCTTACAACTAGTTGGATTATATGTAAGCCTTACATGTATTATTCATTTAGTCTTCTAAGGTACAAATGAGTGCTTTTAGGCATAATTCTTTATGTGTTGATCAATTTACCAAATTGAACATTAAAATACATGAAAAGTAATAGAAAATACCCATGATTTTGAAAACAAAGATTTGTATAAATAATGATAAAATCATGCATATTCAAATCTATTTATTACATTTAACTGTAAATAAATCATGAAATATTAGTACTATTCAAGTACTCGTCACAACTTTCAACCAGCTTCTTGCTAGCCTCTAGTAAGAAAAGTGATAAAAAAACTATGTTAAACTAACCCAAATTATTTTCGTAGATTGACATGGTTGAATTTAGCATATGCAACAAGCCTTTAAACCCCTAGGTTGCCCAACTGAACTAGTTTAAGTGTCATGAAGGCTTTAAGTGATGATACCCATAAACATTCCTCTAAATACAAAAAACTAAAAGAAATAACAAAAACAAACAACTAACAACTAACAATTAAAAAAATAAAACTAAAGCATATGTTGGATTAACATCCCAAAGATTCATAGTTTATTATAAAGTTTAGTTGAAAATCACAAATTCATGTTAAGAGAATGTTTTTTGTAATAACCATTCTTATAAATTTGAAGACCTTTTAGGTCATAGTATTTAATTATACTATTCATTTTTCTCTTTTTTTATATACTCTTTATATATATTTCTTCTTTTCTTAGAGAGTGAGTTCATTTACAAATGTATGATTTTGATCAGTGGTTGATTTGGCTCTTTTTGTTGGCTTTAGGAAACACAAGATATATCTCTTTTTGAAAATCATATATGAATGAAATAGGCATACACTTTCAATTTCTACTTAAGTCATTCAATTTAAACAATAAAATAAAGTACATGACACTTCATTAGATGTTAAAAATCCTAACATTCAATGCAAAATCTATAGAGATCATCTAACAACTTGAAATAATAAGAACGTTTAATGGAGTCGAAAAAATATATTATCACTCATACAAAAATGATTATTGGCTCAAAAATATTCTTACAAATTAGTCTTACTATTTGATTCCTAAATACTAATTTTAGGTTTATCTCAATCTCAATACTCAAGCATGAAACACAAACTATGACAAAAAAATGATTATCACACTATTCCATGACATATTTAAAATATCAATCTAACCGTACAAAAGACTCGATCATTTATTTTAAATTAACTAAAATCATGATAATTTTACAAAAAAAAAAAAAAAATTGAACCTAACTATCCTTAAACAACTAAATATAAACAAATAAATGTAAACACATGTTTATTAAATTTTTTAAAACTACCTAAATTTCTGTAACTTTTCCTCCACTCTAACCTAGAATCTATATTATCCTTAATGTATCAAATGTGAATTAAAAATAAAGATAAAGAAAAGAAAAGTTATCCATTTTCTTTTTCTCAATGTGATCAAGTAGTGATGTAGTAAGTCAAGTGTATCCAATTTAATTACACAGGCAGAACGATGTGCATTTATCATACATTACATCTTAACAATCAATTATAAATTTAATAATTCTAAATAAAATAAACACGGTTCACATTATAGGAAATAAAATAAATTACATAAAATGGAAAATAACATAAAACAAAATAATATGGAGAAATAAAAAACTAAATTAAAATAAAATAAATAATTTTATTCAAAACAATGAGTTGCCTCTCATTGAGTGCTAATTTAGCATCTAGAAAAAAGTAGTTTCCATATGGTGCTTAGGCTTGTACATCTGTATGTACTCAATTTCTAATATGTTATGTCTTCCTTATTAGTAAGGCTTCACATGATACCCATTGACCTTGAATGTTCCTTGTGTCTTAGTATTCAATAACTCTACTACTTCATTTGGAAATAATTGGGTAATTGTGAACCGTCCATCCCATTTTGATTGCAGTCTTCCTGGAAACAATCTTAGATGAGTGTTAAATAAAATAAACCATTTTCTCTAGCTTTATCTAAATAGATATTTATCTTTTTAATTGTCCAATAGGCCTTATGTTCAAGTTCAATGGGTAACTCGCATGCTTTCCAAATATTAATCTGTAAGGGCTCATCCTGATCATTGTTTTGTAAGCTATATGATATTCCCATAAGGAATCATTTAACTTGATTTCCTTATCTTTCCTTGAAAGGTGTATAATGCATTCCAAAACCTCTTTGATTTTCCTATCACTCACTTCCATTTGACCTAAAGTTTATGGATGATATGAAGTAGCCACTTTGTGTGTGATGTTATACTTCTTCAATATCCCATCAAAACATTTGTTGCAAAAATGGTTCCCTCTATTACTAATTATTGCTCTAGGCATACCGTACCTACTAAATATTGAATCCTTCAAAAAATTCTCAAATTTTTTAGCATCATTTGCTTTAATATAGGTTCTACCCACTTGGATACATAATCAACAGAGAATGTATTCATTACCAAAATACAGGGGAAAAGGACTCATAAAGTCAATCCTCCATACATTAAACAATTTAACAATTAAATTAGATGTCTAAGGTAAGTTCTCCTATATTACATGTCCTTTGACATCTATCATAGTGTATGGAAAATATATGAGCATCTTTAAACAGAGTTGGTCGATAAAATCCAAACTGTAATACCTTAAGGGCCATTTTCTTACCACCAAAATGATTCCCATAATGAAGTTCATGAGAAAAGGCTAGAATGTTCTTGTGTTTCTCTTTAGGAGCACACCTTTAGATGAATTTATCTTGACTAATATTTAATAGATATGGGTCTTTCGAGAAGTATTTCAGAAAGAATGTAAAAAACTTTTTAGTATCCTAAAAGGAAATATTAGGCCTTAAAATACCAATAGCAAGATAATAACTATGTTAGAAAACTATGGGTTTGGACGTACTAAAAAGAATTTTTCATCAAGAAAGGTTTCAATAAAATGTTCTTTACTTTTATCTTCAAGAGAATTGAATTCAGAAATTAATCTAGACAAATGATTAGCTACTACATTTTCATTACCTTTCTTATCTTTGATCTCTAGGTCAAATTCTTGTAAGAGTAAAACTAACTTGATTAGTCTTGCTTTACATTTAGTTATTTAATAGATAACTCAAAGAAACATGATCAGACACTACTACAAAATGTAGCATTTAAGTCGATATGTAAAGTCAGTTTTTGGAGAAAACCGACTAATAATGAATTTAAAGTCGGTTAAGTGAAAAACCGACGCTACATATGGACATAACGTTGGTTGACAAGTAGAACCGATGCTACGTCCACGTGTAGCATTGGTGCAACATGTCAACCGACATTATACACGTGGATTTTTCCTTTTCTCTTCTTTCTTCCCCCATTAGACACAATTTTTAATTTACAGTGCTGTAAACAACACCCAAAAACCCAAAATTGAGCTTCACCTCCTCCACTCTTTCTCATTTTCTAGCTACCTACGACCACCAATTCTAGCACCGTTTAGTAGGTTATCTTCCTCTCAAAATTATCTTCTAGATCCCTTATTTTTTTGAGCAAAATACTCAAATTTTTTATACCCATTTTCTCACTTACAAAACACCTTTTTTTCTATATTTCCTTCATTTTGTCACTTTATCTATTGTAAGTATTTCTATTAATCCTACGCACTTATTATTCACTTTGTGTTATTTTTTGTATATTATGTGTATAAGTTTTTGTATATGTATGTTATTATTTATATTATGTAGGTTTTGTATAAGTATTATGAAATGGGAAAGACATGATTCAAAAATATGATGCTCATTAAAATATCTTTGATTTGAAGTAGTGTAGTTATTTAAAAGAACCTTAATAATAAAAAAAATTATTATATAAATTTATATATCATTGAATACAAGTTCTTAAAGAGAGTAGAAAATGAGTAAAATATGTAAAAAAAACTTCAAAGTCGGTTCAACCCGTGAACCGACTTTAAATCCCGTTTTTGTAGTAGTGAGAATGCATAATTACTTTAGAGCCTACTAAGTAAGACCCAAATAAGGAAAACAATAAAGCTAAGAATTATTTTTCAAGGGTGGAATAATTAATTTGGGTGTCATTGAGTGTTTTGCTAGCATAATATTTGACATGTAAATGCTTATATACTTTCTGACCCAATACTATTCATATAGCATAATTAGAAGCACATACATTATTTCAAAAGGAAGAGACCAATAAGGTTCCATTAAAATAGTGTAGAGGTTAAATTATATTTCAAAGTATTAAAGACGACAAGACAATCATCATTAAAATTAAAATAGATATCTTTTGGCAATAGTTTACATAAATGATGACTTATTTAGAAAAAAATTAAATAAATTGCCTATAGAAATCTTTATGTCCTAAGAAGCTCTTAATCCCCTTAACAAATATAGGGGTGGTAGCTTAGCAATCAACAAATTTTTTGGCCTTATCAACCTTAATTTCTTTGTTAGAAATTACACATTTTAGTGAAATTCCTTATTCAACCATAAAATAACATTCTCTTAACTAAGCGTCAGGCTACATTTAATGCAATTTTGTCAAACTAAATTCAATTTATGTAAGTAATCATCCAACGAAGTTCCAAAAATAGAAAAATACCTCAACATATTTTTTCACCACTAAAACTTGCAAATGTTATCTTAGTTTTCAATACTATTGTTGGTTTTACCTCGCAATTACACTAAAAATTGATGTGACAAAACTAGGAGTATAAAATTTGTATAATTTATAAAAAAAAACTTATAAGTTCACGAATCACTTATAGAAAATGATAAGTATACTTCCAAGATCGTTATAAAGAGGAATCATATGATCTTTAAATAATTTAACAAACTATTAAAAACAAAAATAAAACCCAAACATATTGTCACAATTGTTTTGGTTTGAGAAATCTAAACTAAAGACATGAAAATAAAGATAGATTCAATAAAAATTTAGGCAATTGAACATTTTAGTTATTCTTGTTCAATATTAAGTAGGTTCTTAAAAATATGAATTAAGATTATTGATTCTCCCTTATTTGTAAGAAAATATCCTAAGGTAGGTATCATTCTAGTTGTTAGTAATAAACCAATTAATATCCTCAAGTGGAGCCTACCAATTGATTAATTATTAAATTATAATTCTTTTATAAGATATTAACAAATCAATTAGTTTTTCTCCTTAGGTGAGGTCTAACAATTTAAACTCTCATTAGGTGTCTAAGTTAGGTTTATGATTTAAGTATCTCAAAACTAACTTTTAGATTTTAAAATTATTATGAAGAATATGTCGTCAATATATTTTTCAATAATAATTCATATAAAAATATTTCAAATACAGTTCTCTAAATCAGATCTAGAATATTTCATCTAACATCTAAGAATTGACTCTAAATTAGATTCAAATAATTAAATCTTAAATCTAATTCTCATGTTTATTATGAAAATTACTTCGTCAATATATTTTTCTTTTATAAACTTTGTTTTAATCTTGATGAAGAAATAAAACTTAATTCATTTTTAAATTTTTTTTATCTACTTTAATATTTCACAAGTGTAATAACATTACTAATATCCCATTTTATTTATAGTTAGACATGCATATTTTAATAAATGATCAATAAATTAAACATAGCATATAAAACAACACATAAAGATAATCTGAAAAGAATACATTTTAATGTACCTCAATACAAAATCAGTATTATTTATATTTTGGAAAACCTTCAAACAGAATTGTATACTATTTATTGAATTGAAACTAAAACTATTACATAAACTAAAATTTGTTCATCGCACAATAAAGAGAACATAAAACTACTAAAAGAAAAGATAAAAATCTAGAAAGAAGCTAGAAGGATTAGAAAAGGATGATGGATAAAGGATGATTCATACAATGAAAATGGGGTCCTATTTATAGGTGTATAAGAGGAGAAAAATAAATATCAAAAGTCTAGCCCCACAACACACAATTCTTCACACCGTGGCATACACAGGTTGTTACATGGTTTGGACAAAATTTAATTAACTTGCACCGTGACATATAACATTTTCACACCATGACCTATATAGAATATGTGACACATTATATTCAGTCCTTTAGCGTGGCGTCGTGGCACATAAAACATCCACTCTACTGCATGCATTGTTCTAATCAACTTTAAACCCATATTTTCATATATCCTTTTTTTAACATATGTAATACTTTACATATGTTATCTTTTAAGTTTTAAAATTTCACGTGTTGATCAATTTTATCATTTCTTTGAAGCTAAAATTTCTAAAAAAACAATAAAATATACTCGTGATTATGAAAAGATAGATTTGTTTAAAATGATAGTAAAACTAAAAAAATACTTATATATTTAATCAATAAACATGCATAAAATCAAGATATATTTAGTTCTTTTGAGCACTTATCTTAACCACCAACCAGCTTCTTAGTAGTTTCTTAATAAGAATGACAAAAACTAAAAAACAAAAACTAAAATAAAACTATTATAAATCATTTTCATATATTGACACAGTTGCATTTAGTGATAAGAGTCAAATTATTGCATTTTTATTATGATTTAAATGTTGATTTTGTGTGAAAATTGTGTTTATTTGATTATTTAATCCACAAATGTCATTTCACGGGTATTTAGTGTTTAAAGTGCAATTTTCAGGTAAAATCATGATTTTGGAGAAGTTTGGGACAAATTTCAATGATCTGGATTGAGTGAAAATAAAAAGAAAACAAAGCTTCAAAGGTTGGAAATCCCACCGTCGGTGAAATGATTCTCACCACCAGCAAAAATCTTACAAAGAGCACGGCGAAAATCTTCCCGAGAGCACGGATTTTGGCAGATGCAAATCTCGCTGCCAGCGAGACACCTTTGGCCACCGGCCAAATTAGTTTCGCCACCGAATTAGTTTCGCCCCCAAAATCCTAGATCTATATATACAATATGATGGAGAAAGAGGCCATGATAGGGAGAGCCGATCTGAGTCATTTTTGGAGGAGAGAAGACAATTTTGGAGAGAAAGTTTGGAGAAGCTTAAAGGATTATCACCATTGTTGCTACCAAGTGTTCATCTTCAAGAGTTTTTCATCTCTTCTCCTTAGCCTTCATATTCTGCATTTTATTCAGATTTGTTATTCATGGATTCAATTTAGATAATGTTTGTTCTTATTTCCATTATGAACTAATTCGTTTTTGCTAAGGCTATGATGTAGTTGAATCAAGAAAATATGATTTCTTTTGTTATTGTTATATGAGTTCATTGTTTTCAAGTTGAGTATTTATTTCCATGCTTAATGCTTTTAAATTTCTGGCCAAGATTTAGATGATTTGTTGCATTATATTTAGACTGAGAGGAGATGTGTAATGAATGCTTCTTGTGATAAATACCGTATGTTGAATGCGAGTGTGAGAACTAATGCATGATGTATGTGGTTATTCTAGAAATTACATAAAGCGTAATGTGCTTGTTTGTGATTAAATATTCATAGAAATATAGTTGGTTTTCATAGATAAGTAATTCTAATATAACTCGAGAGAGAGTATTAGGTAAATTTGGGTTTTTCAACCATCACTTATAGCTTTGATTCTCATATAACATAACTTTAAATCGGATTGAATTGATTTAGCGAAATCAAATGCCTTAGCATTTTTAATCATTTGTGAACAACATTCAATTTTGTTATTTGCGTTTAGTTTTAAGTTAATTTGCTTCTTAAACAATTTCAACAATTCGGTTTTCAAATAAAATTAGGATTAGTCAATTTCGGTACTTAGTAACGCCATTCCTTGTGGGTTCGATATCTGTACTTTTGTACACTTTATTACTTGAACGATTCGTACACTTGCGAAAATAAGCATCAAGTTTTTGGCGCCGTTGTCGGGGAATGGTTTGATTTTATTAATATCGATACTACCTAATCTTAGTTTTAATTTGAAGTTAATTTGCTTTATCATTGTTTCATTTTTAATTTTGTTCTAAATTGAGCTTGTTGAGTTGTGGTAATTGTTTGTTCATTTAGAGTTGTTGCTGCTCATTTGCATTATTTATTCTAGTTATTTCTTGCAATTTTTTAGTTTGTTTATTTTGCTCTTTTATTTTATTTATCATAAAAAAATGGTAACTTTGTGTTGTTTTTGTGCTAGTTGATTTTCTGGTTGTAGGATTTTTGTATGAGACGTACAAGAAGCCTTAACCTTCTTCCATTTGATCCGGAGATTGATAGAACATATAGGTGTCTAAACCGAGAGAGAAGGCGTTCAACCTCAGCTTCTAATAGACAATCAGCCATGGATCCACCATTTGTTGAGGGAGGTGGAAATCGTAGAGCTTTGAGGGATTATGTTGTGCCTAATGTTGCTGGAACTACTTCAGGTATAAGGAGGCCAATTGTTCAAGCCAATAACTTTGAGATAATACCATCCTTTATCCAAATGGTTCAATCAAATCAGTTTGGGGGAATGTCAAAGGATGATCCAAATGCACATATTGCTTACTTTCTGGAGGTGTGTGATCTTTACAAGATAAATGGTGTGTCCGAAGATGCTATAAGATTGAGGGTTTTTCCTTTTTCACTTCGGGATAAAGCCAAGGAGTGGCTAAACTCATTACCACCGGGATCAATTACAACATGGAATGAATTGGTTCAGAAATTCTTGTCCAAGTTCTTTCCTCCTACTAAGACGGCAAAATTGAGGAATGAAATCACATCATTTACATAGTATGACCAAGAATCATTGTATGAAGCTTGGGAAAGATTCAAAGAAATGTTGAGGAAGTGCCCACATCATGGTATACCGATTTGGATGCAAGTCTCTACATTTTATAATGGGTTGGTTTCAAACTATCGAGAAATGATTGATGCTGCAGCTAAAGGGTCTTTAATGGGAAAAACACCGGAGGATCCTCATGAGTTGTTAGAGATTATGACAGAAAACAAAAATCAGTGGCATTCAGAGTGGGTAATTGCAAAAAGACCAGCAGTAGTACATAAAATTGATTCAGTGAATGCTTTGTTGGCTCAAGTTGTTGTTCTTTCAAGAAAGATGGATTCTTTGTCATCCAAATTCGAATCCAAACCAACTGCACAATGTGGAAATCATGCTAGTATCGAGTGTCAAGTTGGAAATCTGTTTGCTTCACCAAATGCTGAGCAAGCAAATTATGTTTCAAATTTCCAAAAACCTCAACATAACCTATATTCGAACACCTACAATCCAGGTTGGAGAAATCATCCAAATTTGTCATGGGGAAATAACCAAGGGGGATTCAAACCGCCATCATCTTCCTACCAAACCCAAGAGAAGAAACAAATAGATTTGGAAGGAATTTTGGGAAAGATCATTGAGAAGTCAAGAACAAATTTTATAAATCAAGAAGCAATCAACAGGGACATCCAAAACCAACTAGGGCAGCTTTCAAAGCAGATTGTAGAAAGGTCTCAAGGATCGTTGCCTAGTGACACAATAAATCTCAAAGAGCATGCAAAGGCTATCACATTGAGAAGCGGTAGAGAAATTGAGAATCAGAGGAAATCGGAGAAAAAGATGGAAGAATCTAAAGAAAAGCCATCAACATCCCAAGATGTTCAACCTTCCCCAAATGTGAAATATGAGACTCCTATCCCATATCCTCAAAGATTGAATAAGAAAAAGCTTGATAATCAATTTGATAAATTTCTGGAAATTTTTAAGAAATTACATATTAACATTCCTTTTGCAGAGATGTTGGAACAAATGCCCAAGTATGCAAAATTCATGAAGGAAATTCTATCAAAGAAGAGGAGGCTGGGAGATTATGAAACTGTCATGCTAAATGAGGAATGTAGTGTAGTTCTTCAAAGAAAACTGCCATAGAAATTGAAAGACTCAGGGAGTTTTACTATACCTTGTACTATAGGAAGTTGCAATTTTGATAAAGTTCTATGTGATTTAGGAGCAAGCATTAATTTGATGCCACTTTCTATTTTCAGGAAACTAGGCCTAGGTAAAGTGAAGCCCACTTCAATCTCTCTACAATTAGCGGATCGATCGGTGAAATATCCTCGAGGGGTAATTGAGGATGTTTTAATTAAAGTTGACAAATTTGTTTTCCCTGTAGATTTCGTGGTGCTTGAGGTTATACACGGTGAAAATAGTGACTATGTGGATCTACTTAATAAAATTTATAATTGTAGGGAGTTTGATGTTCACAAGATCCCATATTGTCATGCCATCGTAGCTACTCGATTTCAAAATTTCGATGTCCATTCTTTTGTTGATAGTAAGTACACTGTAAATTTTTATATTATAGCATATAATGAGTCCATTTTTTTGACAATTGATAATGGCAAGTGGGCTATTCCACCAAAGTTAATGGACCTAGTTGGACTTCCTCCTAACACTAAGAGGAATTATTATAGACCACGAAAGTGACGAATACGTTCATGTAGGTAGTTAATTAGGTCATATTGTGCAGTAGGTGTGGAAGAGATGGTCATAACACGACGACTTATATTCAATTCCTTTAGATGATTGTAGAACTTTCGTTGTCTTCTCACCCTTAAACATTATTGAGATATATGCAGGATATTCTTGTTTTTTATATTGGTTATCTTTTTATAAATATTTATATACGATGATATAATAAATATTATATTCTTTATTTACTAAAATATACCATATTACTTGTATATTGTCAAATATAGCTGACATTGCTGGTGAATAAAAAGTAAATATTTAAATATAATTTTTAGGTTACTTTTATTATAATAGGATAAAAAATTAAGGTTAAAAAAGTTTTCAAAATAGTTTTTAGTAACTTTTAAAACAAATAGTTAATTAGCATTTTAATTTAGTGAAGTAAAGATATACAATGATGACTATTTTATGGGTATAATATGATTTAAAATATAATTATAAATAATTTGATACAATATTAAAAATACTTATATAATTTTATTAATAAATAAGTTAAATATAATATGATCACACATATGTCAAATATAAATAATTTGACATGATATTGACGCATGCACCCTCAACTTTTTTATAATTGTTTTTCTCATGTTATGCTTACAAATGTGCTTATTTTATTTTACAAAAATACATAATAGTATTTCATCTCAAGTTTATTATTTAAATATTTATTTTTCATATTAAATCTTCATTTAACATTCCTCGTATATTTTTTTTACTTTTACTATAATATTATATAATTTTTATTAATTGGATTCTAATTGAGTAGTAAAATGTTTAACATATTCTTATAAATTTTATAAGTTTAATTTTCTTACTATAAGTATCTTTTATTAAAAAAGTTATAGTTTTTATCTTTTATATAATTTAGTTATTCTTTATTATATCATATACAATTATATAAATATTTGTTGTCATGCATATATACATAATATTATTGTAATCTATTTTTTATATTCGAATCTTTTTATGTTTTTATTAATTTATGTTGTTTAATTTTTGAATTATTTTATGAGTTTATATAGGTATGAAACTATATTATTTAGAGTTGACAGACAATTGTGAAAAAGTTAATAGGCTTCCACTTTTCTATCCTATCCTTTTTCTCTCTTTTTTTTTTAAATAAAATCTGTTAAAAAATTAACTCTCACATTTAAAATTAAATTTTCTCTTTTTAAACTAAAATACAAATAATATTTTTTTAAAACTATTCTATAGGATATGTCCATTTTGGACGAAATCCCTTTCATTATATACATATAAATTTAGTAAGGGAGGCTATAGGAATGATTATACTCAATGTTATAAATTAATCAATTTGTTGGACTCTAATTTTTACGTTCTATTAATAATAAAACCTCAATATAAAACTCTAAATCTAGTATGTCTATTTAGATTTACGAGGACAACAAACCTATGAATCTCTCGCACAATTTAAATATGTTAATTTATTTCATCATAGACTAGAATAAATACATGTTTATTTAACATTTGGTTAATTATATCAATTTTATTCTAACATGTTTTACTAATTATTTTGAGATAATTTATGATTGCCATAAATTAATTAACATTAGGAGTTAATATTTGACTAACAAAATTGCTATTTTACCCTCTATTTATAATTAGATATTTATGACTATGTACAAATGTGTCTGGTACTCTACATATACTCCAATTAATACATTTATATCCTAAATATCTCATGTTATTAAAATATTCTGTTTTAGTACCCCAATTCAAACATTGGTACTCTTTCTATTATTTTTGAAAAGTAACTAATTGTTTTACCCAAAATACCCTTTGGCATTTTTATGAAGGATTTTTTTTTCTTTTTCACAATTAAATAGAGTTAAAACAAAGTGAACAAATTTGTTAATTTTCAAAGGCTCTTTTTTTTCTCACACCATTAATAATACAAATATTTTTGTTTAATTATTCATGAAAATTATTTTCATCATTATCCCTGTCAATTAGTCATAAATATATTTTCATCGTATTCTAATAAAATTATTAGAATATTATGATTTTTAGTACTTATTTATATTACTTTTTATAAATGAAAAAAATTAATAATTTTGTTTTTCATAACTTTTCGTAGGAAGTGTTAACCTAACTTTTAACAAAAAAATCATTTTTTCAGCTCTAAGTAATTTTCATAAAGAAAAAAAATAAAAATCCTTTACTAAAAATCCAATAGGGAATTTTGGGTAAAATTTTGGTTACTATTGAAAAATGATAAAAAGGATATGAATACTTAAATTGGGATCCTAAAAAGAAATCTTTTAATCACATAAGATATTTAAGGTATTAATGTATTAATTAATGTCCTTCTAAGATATCATTTCCCTCACAAATGGTCAATTTATACTATCATATATTTTTATCAAATAATTAATTAACAATTGATTATTTATCTCTTAAAATATAATATCATTTGATCGTTGTTATGAAACATACTTAAGAATCAATATAATCAATTTGAAGTTTAAGTTTAAGAAGATTTGTTATTTAATTAACTCCTTAATTAAAATACCATTCCCATACATAATTACTTTAACTCTTAAATTATACCTGTTATTTACTTAATTTTCAAATTTTGAGTTTGATATAATATTAACTACTGATTAATTGATCATCCATAACTATTCCATAGTCAGATATAATTGAATGTTTTCATTATACCCTTACTAATTAACTCGACTCCTTGAGTACCCGCAATTCATATTGAAACAATCATATTGAAACAACCATATATGATCTTATCACTAGATTGCACGTTGCCAAGCAAACACCCTGGACAGCAGTTAAACAAGGAAGCTTCTATATAACATTAGAAACATGCGGATAAGAATTCATCATCCTGTGAGATAACCTCGCAATCAATTGATATAATATCACACCAAGATAC
This sequence comes from Hippophae gyantsensis, assembly GCA_030763125.1. Classification (NCBI taxonomy): domain Eukaryota; kingdom Viridiplantae; phylum Streptophyta; class Magnoliopsida; order Rosales; family Elaeagnaceae; genus Hippophae; species Hippophae gyantsensis. The sequence continues at coordinate 15,746,291 of CM061038.1, read as the reverse complement.
AAGACATATTAATCCACTAAAAAAAGTATTATCGAGTAAGTCAAATAAAAAAAGTATTATCGAGTAAGTTAAATATCAAGATTTTATAAGAAGGGACCCAACTGTAATATTTATGATTAAAATCATTCTAAAAATAATCATAAATTAATATGTTAAAATTATTATAGGTTAAGCGGATCTTTATAGAGTTACTAACACATATAGTGCAGTCCTTATAATATACCATTTTACTAAGTACCTCTAGTTTAGACATCTCCACATCAACAACCTGATTAGGATTATTCCCTTCTAAATAAATATAGGTCTTACTAGGAATGCAATGTAAAGATCCCAACTTCAATTATTGGTACGAATATTTAGATTGTTTTCAATTTAACTCAACCCTCTTACATGGAGCATACTCGAATAATAAGAGATTTTATATTTTAGTTAACAAAATGAATAATAAAGCGACTAATTAAATACATATTTTATTTATTCTAATTTTAGCAAAATAAATACAAATTATATTTGCATTTTTAGCCTCCTTCTTTAACAATTTCCCACTAACTTTAAAGCAAATGTAAAATATTCCCCAATCCCATGCCTTTTAGGTGACCTTCAAAGCTGCTAGCATAAAAAGTCTTCATAAACAGGTTAGCAAGATTTTTCTCTAATGCTATCTTAGGGACTACAGTGTCTCCTCGATGCACAATTTCTCGGATTAGTTCATACTTGTATTCTATATTCATTTCAAATGGCCACGGCTTCACTATTATCACAATAAAGGGTGAGTGGCTTATTCATGTTTGGAATAACTTCCAAATCATTTAAGAACTTGCGGCGCAAAAAACATTCATTTGTTGCTTTACAAGTTACCACGTATATAGCTTCCATGGTAGAATCTGTATGTTTGGATAGCAAAGCTTAGAATATATAACTAATGAGAGATGCGTGAGTGATCATCATCTAGATAGTACCCCTTTTGTTGTATACATAGAGTTAATATGATACACATGTCATTATTAGTTTTTCTTGGAAACCCTTTTTGATATAAATAAAATCTTTATTATATAAATTGTGGAAGTTTGTGGTATTGAGAAACAAAATATTTTCCCAATAAGATAGTTAGGATATTTATAATTTAATCATAAAATAGAATAAGATTAACATACCTTGTAGCCTGTGAACAATGGTTATAATCTTTGGGCTTTCAAATCTTGCCTCACAAATAGGATGAATGTGATAGGTAGGTATCATTACAATCTCTAATTTGATCGAAATATTATTCAAGTTCTCTCCAACTTGAATCCCTTTATGCGTGGCTAACTTTTTTTCCAAGAACAATATTGATTTAAGAACAACATTCTTGAATGATATGGCTTTGGGTTGCATTATATCTCACAAAATTATTTTCAATTGAGTGTGAAAACTTTTGCTCAAAATTCAAAAGTTTTGGTCGGCCATGGGAAAAAATTTAATTTGGTGTAGAACACTTAAATAATCTCTAAGTATGAGTCATGTACAATCAAATTGAGCACTTATGAGAATTCTATTTTTACACTATAAGCCTTACATGCCACTTTAGGAGACCCACTCCTATTTGCATGTAACAATTTATCCAATTAAATTATATCATAGATTCATATATTGAACCTAATTTGATATTTATTAAAATATCTTTTTTATCTAACAAATATACAAATATTTAAATGCATACCAAATATTTAAATTTATATATTAATATTTTTTATTCATTCAAATAATCATTTAGCTCAACTAAGTAATATTTAATTAATTATATGGATTAAATGGTCAATAAAAATTATCATTTTATCCTTACATATACTTTTTGACATTTATGAACATAAAATGACCTAATAAATACATATCCATTTTTATTATCCAAATAATTAATTTTCAATTAATTATTCATATTTATCTATAAAGCAACATCGTTGAGTCATTATTTTGGAGCAAACTTGTGGACCGATAGAGCTATGATTTCAAGCTTTAATAAAAAAATTATATATTAATTAGTCTCTTAATTACTTATCAATCTTTATTAATCCAAATGTCACTCCACTGTAGGCTTGAGACTGAACTCTCGAATATCATAGTTGATATTTACCAAACATTGTATATGAGTAATACGACAAAGGTCAATAAACCTATTTTACCTCCTTTATTACATATTTTCTTGAGTGTCCAAAATATGTGTAATTAACTATCTATAATCATATTATATAAACAGACAGAATGGATTCTACAACAAGGGACAAAATGGATTTGAACCGTTAATAAAAGGAACTAATATGTAACATCTATGAACAGACAGAATGGATTCTACATCTTGTGAAATAACCTCCTAACCTACCATGAATATTGAGATACCAAGATGCAAGACATCATAGCCTATCAGTATGAGTATCACCGAGTAAGTCAAATGTTAAGATTCTACAACAAGGGGACAACTAAATCACTCAAGATTGAGGTCGTTTCAAAATGACCATTGAGTGATGTATTTAGAAACATGTGTTGGTAAAAGGATATTAATAGTATTTCTAATATGTCTTATCCAATCAAGTATAATCAATCATTATACAAAGTACTTAGTAACAATTACACTAGATAATAATCACTTCATTCTAAATGGATATGGGTAGTACTAGTAACATAATTAAAGATCACTTTTATAAATTTTAATTAGTTGTCACATACTACTTTGATTATAACACTTAAAATCAATCCTCTTTTATATACATTAATATATGATGAGCACTTAAAATTATTCAATATATCGTGATTTTGTGCACAATTTATAATTAAAAATATTGTATTTACTTAATTTTATTATTATTTTGTACAAATTTTTCTTTTCAAAATCACAAATACATTTTGTTAGTGTATGCCATGGCACGATGCTTTGGCATTTAGTACAATTGTCCCTAAACTTTCATAGACCATGGTGTGGAAAACATGTGTGCCACGACGTGAGACGCTCGGACCATGTATAATGTGTGTGTTAATCATCCTCATCCTTCTCATTCCTTTAATTTCTTTAGTCCTTTTAAGCTTTTAAGCTTTTATTTTCTTAGTTTAAATTTCTTCTCTCAATTGAGAGTTGAATAAATTTTGGTTTATGCAATAGTTGTGGATCTAATTCAATAAAGGCTCGGCATTTCTTTTGGAGATTTTTAAGAAATAATTCAAGAAAATCCTATTGAGGTATATTTATGTATTCTTTTTAGTTATTCTTTATATGTTATTTTTACATACTATGTTTAATTTTTAATCAATTATTAAATTTAGTATATCTGACTGAAATTATGATGGAATGTTACTAACGTTGTTACACTTGTAAAATATTTTTTGCAAAAGTAAGTATTATTTTCTATTTAAGAATTCTATAAATTTTGTTTTAGAAGATATAGGGATACCAGAATTTTCGTTATAAACCTAAAATATAAAAGTTATATTTAAGATTTAATTATCTGAATTTGATTTAACGTACTCTTCTTTTATCATTGATTTGGTTCACATGTATAGTTAAAGTATAAACTCTATTTTAAAGATTTTTATAAGAATTATTATTGAAAGATATATCGACGACATATCTTGCGTAGTAGTTTTAAAATCTCAAAGTGATTTATTAGATAGTTAAATTATTAGACCTAATTTTGACACTTGTCAGACCCCACTTATGGAAGACAATTAAATGATTTATTAATCTCTTAGAGAAAAAAAATTAATAATAAAGTCAATCAACACACTCCACCTAATGATTTTAATTCTTTTATTACTAATAACGAGAATGATCCTTACTTAAGATATTTTCATAAAAAAAAAAGAATCAATAATCTTAATTCAAATCTTTAATAATCTATTTAACATGGAGGAAGCATAATCAACTACCTAATATATCCTATAAATTCTCCACAACATAATAAATGTCTAAATGCCTGAATATTTATTGAATCTATTTTATTTTCATTAGATTAGGATTTCAAACTCAAACTTTATGATATAATGTTTAAGTTTTATTTTTGTTTTTAATTTTTTTTTTGAATAATTTAAAAACCATATGATTCCCCTTTAGACCAACCTTGAAAGTATGTTTATCATTTTCTATAAGTAGTTCATGCACTTGTAAGCATTTTATAAAATTTGTACTCAATAATTTTTGTACTTCAAGTTTTTTGCACCGTTGTCGGAGAGTGAAATAGTGATTATCAAAATCCTAAAACTTTTCGTGTTTTAAATATTATATTTTTTTATTTGAAATCTTAGAATATCTAAGTTATCAATTAATTTTAGATATTTTAAAATTTCAAATCTTCTAAAATTTTTCAAAATAATATATATATATATTATTTTAAATCTTTTAAATTCTTTTTGAAAATAAATAAAACAATTAACTTTCTTTTATTTATTTAGTCAATTTTTTTCTTTTAAATTTAATTTCTCTTATTTTATTTTATTTCTTTAATCTTATTTACATTCTTATTTCTTTTAATTATTTTTGTGTGTAGTATTTTGTGTACTATTGTATTTTATTTCATTAACGTTCTTTTACCTAGCTATTTCTAATAATTAACTTGTGTATTAGTTATTTTTCTTTCTGATTCTAAACTTCTAATAGTACTTAAATTGGTAAAAGAAAGTTCTTTGCCTCTTTGTTTTGTGATTTAACATACAAAAACTAAAGAGATCTTTGAGAAAATAATTTGAATTTTTTATTGGTGAACTTCTATAGGTTCGAAACATTTTTCAAATGGAAAGATGGAAATTTATCAAAAGGAAGAACAACAACCCTAAGAACAAGTAGACGGGGGAGACAAGTAGAAAATAATGAAGGAGTATCCATTGCCATTCATAGGCAATACTACTTCATGCATCCAATTGGGAGAAGCTATAAGGAATTATGAATTGAAAAATATTAATCATTCCTTGTTAACTTTATTTTACGGTATCCCTAATGAAGATCTTTTAAGTTTCATTAGATATTTTATGTTGTTGTAGAAAACATTTTCATTGCAGAGACTTAATGAAGATTAACTTTTGATGAGGTGTTTCCCTTACACACTCAAAGATAAAGCCAAGTCTCGTTTCATGATTCTATAATTAGGATTGTTAACTACTTGGGAAGTATTCTACAACAAATTCATGGGTAGGTACTATTCCCATCAGAAGACAACTAAGTAGAGGGAAAAAATAGCAACGTTATTCCAACTAGATGAAGAGATCCATTATGATGATTGGGATAGATTCAAGCTTCTCTTAAACTAATGCCTACACCACAACTTTCCACTGTAAGTACATAACTAGTTCTTTGATGATAGACTGACACAAAAATGTTAGTACATTGTTGATAATGATGCATGTAGGGCTATATGAGAAAACACACTAGAGAAAACCTTAGAGATGTACAAGATGTTGGGTATTGATTCCCAATGAAAGAGTATTAGAGAAAGAAGAGAAAGAGTCAATGGCATCGAGAATGAAATAGTCTTACATCTTGAAAAATTGACTAAGCAAGTGCAACTCCTTGTAACCCACCAAATTTCCTATCAAGAAGTATATGGAGTTCATATTTCAGCTGGACATAATGCTATTAATTACTCAAGAAATTACCTAGCATATGCCCAAGCCCAAACACAAAGGTCATATGAAAGCCAATCTTACCTACTACATCAACCTGATAAGCCAACTTTAGAAGAAAATCTAAATACCTTTATTCAAATTAGTGAAGACAATCAATTGATGAATAATCCAAAGTTGAGCTCCATTGAGTCTTTGATAAAAAAGGTTGAAGTCAAAGTTGGACAGCTAGTAGAATGCATGCAAAAATAAGAAAAAATAAAGTTGCTCAGTTAAGCAGGATGAGAAAAAAAAGTCACAATTCTTCAAAGTGGTAAGGTAGTCAATAAAATATTACTTGAAAATCAAAAGACAATAGAACCATACCAACCATAAATTCCATTTTCACATCAGCTAAAGGAATCCAAACAAGATAAGCAATTCTCTAATCTTTTTAATATGCTTTCTAAAGTAAATATAAATTTACCTGTATTAGAAGTGATAAAAAAATATGCCCTCCTTTACTAAATTTTTTAAAGAATTAAACACTAAGAAAAGGAGGTATGATCTTAATGAAAGAATATAGGTATCAAAAATTTATAGTGCTATACTTTAGTACCAACTACGCCCAAAAGTTGAAAGATATTGGTAGTTTTATCATTAACATCGCTATGGAGGATAGAAAAGTGGCTAAAGCAAGGCTAGATTTAGGTGCTAGTATAAATTTGATATCATACTCTATTTTCATACAACTAGGTTTGGGAGATGTAAAACCTACAACTATGTCCCTTCAGCTTATGTATAGGTCTATTAAATACCCAAAGGGAATGGTTGAGGATTTTTTAGTACAAGTAGATAAACTTATAATACCTATTGATTTTGTGGTTCTAGATATGGAGAAAAATCCATCATTGGACAAAGAACATACAACACTTCTCGATAGACCATTCATGGCCAATACCAAGACTATTATCGATGTTTAAGATGGAAATTTAACAATGATAGTCTTAGGAGAGACTGTCCACTTAAAATTTTTTAACTCTTCACCTTTTCCTTCTATTTTGGCTATTGATGAATGCTATAATGTTGATTCAATGGATATAATTGTGCATAACACTTTTATGCAGGATAGAACATAAGAAAAACTATAAATTTCCTTAACTGTTGAAAAGGAAAAGAGGATTTAGATGAGAAGACTCAGGGATACCATGAACTTTTAGATAGTGCTTAATAATAGGAAAATATAGTACACCTTTAGATCTACCTAAGACCCCATCTAAGGAAGAGGCCACTCCACCTAACTTACATATTAAAGATTTACCTAAGCAAATTAAATATGTGTTTTTGGGAGAAGGGGAAACTTATCCAACTATTATTTCCTTCTCTTTGACCAATACCCAAGAAATTGAACTTGTTATAGTGCTTAAGAATTTTTAAAATATTTAGGTTGAAATATCACGAATATTGGAGGAATTTTTCCTACTATGTGTATACTTAAGATCAATCTTAAGGATGATGCTAAACCCGTTAGAGAGGACCAAAGAAGACTAAACCCAATCATGCAAGAGGTGGTGAAAAATGAAATTTTGAAACTATTAGAAATATTAGGTATTATTCATTTACCCTATCACTAATAGTAAATAGGTTAGTCCTATACATGTGGTGCCAAAAAAGTCTAGTATAATAGTTGTAAAAAATGAAAAAAATAAATTGATTCCCACTCGAACAATCACTAGATGGAAAATGTGTATAGATTTTAGGAAATTGAATTTGTATACTAAAAGGGATCACCTTCCTTTTCCATTTATTGATCAAATGTTAGAAATACTAGCTGGCATGAATTTTACTATTTTTTGGATGGTCTTTCAGGTTATTATCAGGTATCCATTGCACTAGAAGACCAACTTTACATTTCCTTTAGAGACATTTTTTTTAGAATGATTCCATTTGGGGTTATGTAATGCCTTGGTCACGTTTCAGGTTTTAATAGGCAATTTATTAGATATTTTTCTAAAATAATTCATCCTTTACACAATTTGCTATTAAAAGATATTTATTTTGATTTAATGATGCATGCCTTGTCTCCTTTAATATTTTGAAGGATAAATAAATAGATGTCCCTATAATTTTGGCTCCTAATTGGTCTCTTCCAATTGAAATTATGTGTGATACTTTTGATTATGCAATTGGAGTAGTTTTATGGCAGAGAGTGAAAAAGAGTTTGCATGTTACATATTACGCTATCAAAACACTCAATGATGCACAAATTAATTATTCCATCACTGAAAAAAATTCTTGGCTGTCGTGTTTCGTTTGATAAATTTAGGACTTACTTAATAGGTTCTAAAGTAATTGTACATTTTGATCATGCCACTTTTTCCTAATGAGCAATTATTTTCATTAGGTTCAAATCCATGTTATGCTGATATAGTTAATTATCTTACTTGTAGTATTTTGAGATATAACATATTTTATTAGGAAAAGAAAAATTTGTTAAGCTTTTATAGGCAATAATTTTGGGATGACCCTTATCTATGCAAGATTGGTCAAGATCAAATCATTTGGAGGTGTGTGCCTAAAGAAGAACATAAGAGCATCTTGGCTAATTTCATGATTTTCATTGTAGGGTTCATTTTGGAGGTAACAAAATGGCCTTTAAAGTATTAAAATCTAGATTTTACTGGCCAACACTTCTTCAAGATTCTAATATGTTTTGTGTACATTGTGATAGATGTCAAAGAACATGGAATATAGGAAAACAAGATGATTTTTCTTTAACATCTAATTTAGTTGTTTAACTTTTTGATACATGGGGGATTGACTTTATGGGTCCTTTTTCCCCATCTTTAGGCTATAAATATATCTTGGTTGCTGTGAATTATGTGTCTAAATGGGTAAAAACTATACCCACTAAAATTAATGATGCTAATATTGTTGTTAAATTTTTGAAGGATTCAATTTTGAGTAGGTTCGGGATGCCTAGAGCAATAATAAGCGATGGAGGGAGTCATTTTTCTAACAAAATTTTTAATTGAATACCAAAAAAGTATAACATCACACATAAGTGTCCACCTTATATCATCCTTAAACAAGTGGAAGTAAGTGATAGGCAAATAAAAAGGGGTTCTGGAATGCACTATGCACTCTTCAAGGAAGAACTGGGCAATAAAATTGAATGATGCCTTATGGGCTTATCGTACAGCTTACAAAAACCGATTGAAATGAGTCCTTATCGGTTAATCTTTGGAAAAGCATGCCACTTATCCATTGAATTTGAACACAAGGCTTATTAGGAAATTAAAGAGAAAAACTTGGATTTGGACGAAGCGGGAGAGAAATGGTTGCTCCAACTCAATGAACTCGAAGAGATTAGGACAAAGCTTATGAAAATTCAAAATTGTACAAAGAACATACAAAGCATTATCACGACAAAAATCTAGTTTATAAGTCTTTTCTTCTTGGAATGAATGTTCTTTTATGTAACTCTTATATGAGTTTGTTTCTAGAAAAATTGAAATCAAGGTGAGATGGACCATACACAATTACCCAAATTTCTCCACATGGAGTTGTAGAGATAATGAGTCCAAAACACAAACAACGTTTAAGGTAAATGGGCATTGTGTGAAGCCCTATTTAGAAGGAAGGCACAAGGTAGTAGATATTGAATCCATATTGATGAACTAGCACATGTATCAAATAACAACTACGTCTAACTAAGATAGTAAAATAAGTACTACATAGGAGTAAACCCATCATTATAGGTAATATTACTTTCTTTATAATTGTCTTTATTTTGTGTAATTTTATTCCCAATTTTTATGAACATTATTTATAATTATCCATGTTATAACCAATTGATGAAGTGTGTGAAAGGTACACAATTTTTATCTATGTAGGAATGATTGGATTAATTGATGCACTTGTATTCCAACACTTATATGATCAGTAATTGGGTAAATTTTCTATTCTCTTATTCTTTAATTTATAATAATTATATTTAGAATATTGTAAGTTCTAGGTTAGGGTAGGAAAAAGTTACATTATAAAATTTATGCTTAAATGTCTATATGTTCACATTCACATTCACATTTTATTTTTACTCTTCTTTTTGTGTACTTTTAATTATTTTTATTGTTTTAGGAACTTTTAGGATAATTTTAAATGTTTTTTACAAAATTATCATGTCTTTTAATTTAAATTTAAGAAAATGATTAAGTCTTTGCATTTTTAGATTAATTTCAAAAATATTTCATGGAATAATGTGATAATTAGTTAGTTTTTATCATAGTTAGCATTTCATGAGAAAATTTTGAAATTACAATGAACACAAAAATTGGTGTTTAGGAATCAAATAATGGAGACTACCTTGTGAGAATATATTTTGAGCCATTATCTTCCCATTTTAAATGATGACATTTTTTTCTCTTTTAAACACTTTCTTATAAATTTTAAATTATTAGATGATCTTTATAGTTCTTTGCATTGAATGTAGAATTTTTATATCTAATAGAGTGTGATATATTAATTTTTATTACCTAAATTGAATAAATTAAGTAGAAATTGAAAGTATATCTCTTTATCTTCATCCATGCATGAATTCTAAAAAAGAGACATATATGGGGTTACCTAAACCAATACCAAAGAAAAAGCTACAGATTAACCATTCAATTTTTCAAACAATATATGTACAATATATACATGGGTACTTTCTCTAAAAAATATATATCTCTAAAAAGAGAGAAAATAAAATATAGTATCAACTAAATACTATGACTCATTATCCTACAAAGTTGTGAGAATTAGTTAAATACAAAAGAAAGAAATATAGGAAATAATTCCCGAAGAAGTTATTTGTATTTTCTTCATCTCCTAAGGGCATATTAATTGAAATTTTTATTTAATGAATTTGATTGATGTATGAAAAAAAATATTTGATTTCTTTATAAAATCCTTTCATTTGATTCCTTTTATGAGATCAATAATGATGTACTACTTGAGCTTTCCTTCTTTAAACATATATGATACTATTAGTTCATTTCTATACATAAACTCTATTCGCATAAAAAATTGAATGAGTGCATGAACCAATAAAATCAATGTATTTGAAAATATACCTTGTGAGGTCAGAGTTGAAGTGAATTCAGATTCCTTACAATGAGATTGGGTAAATTTAATGTTGATACATTTTATATCAAAATATGAAAGTGATTTTTAATTATCTATTATAGTAAATCATGAATGTCTACAATATTAAAATAACATATCCAATAGATTTCAATTGTAATCTTAAAGAGAATTAAAAAGCATGAGAAATTTTGTTATTTTATTATTTTAATATTTTATTTTTTCTTTGTTTTAAATTTTTTTGCATAGTAAGTAATGTCTGTGGGTATCATATTTGAAAACCTTCGTGAGACTTAAACTCATCTATTAAGACAATTTAGGGGTTTAAAGACTTATTGTATAAACTAAATGCAATCATATCAATCTACAGAAATGATTTAGGATAGTTTCATTTTTTCAGTTTTTTTTAATATTTTTCATCATTCTTACTAAGAGACTAGTAGGAAGCTAGTTGGAGGTTGGGATGAGTGCTCGAAAGACACTCAATATATTGTAATTTTATGCATAATGTTTTATTAAAAATATTTGTATTTACTTAATTTTATTATTATTTTGTACAAATCTATCTTTTAAAAATTATGGATATATTTTGTTATTTTTAAGTATTTTAACTTAAAAACATAAAATTGATTAATACTTGAAGAAATATATTTGAGGCACTCCATTGCAATACTCCAAACTAACAAAAAATGATATAAGAAAATAAGGGAACAAAGTTATGGTGAATAGTGTGTGCCATAGTGTGGAATTATTGTGTGTTGTAGTGCGGTACTTTTTAATTCAGTACAAATGCTCCTAATCCTTCATAGATCGCATCATGGAAAATATGCATGCTATGGCGCAAGACACTCAAACTGTGTATAATGTGTGTCATTTATGTGCTTGTCACGACATGGACTATTGTGTGCCATAGTGCCAACCTATCTGAACATATTTTTTGAACATATAAATAGGATCCCTATTCTATTTTATCAATCATCCTCATCCTTCTCATTCCTTTCATTTCTTTAGTCTTCTTAAGATTTTTTTTCCTTAGTTTAAATTTCTACTCTCAATTGGAAATTGATCAAATTTAGTTTATGTAATAGTTGTAGATTTAATTCAATAAAAAATTGTCATTTATTTTGGAGATTTTTCAGAATTAGTTAAAGAAAAATCTATTGAGGTATATTTATGTGTTATTTTTACATGTTATATTTAAGTTTTTGATCAATTATTAAATTGAGCATGTTTTGTTGAAATTATAATGAGATATTAATAACGTTGTTACACTTATGAAATATTAATTATTAAAATATTTTTACAAAATTAAGTATTATTTTCTATTCAATAACTCTATAAATTTTATTTTAGAAAATATAGTGATGTTAGATGAGGATATATATTGAGTCTATTTTGTATTCATTAGATGAGGATTTCATTTTTAAGAATTTTATTGAATAATTTAAAAAACCATATGATTTCTCTTTAGACCAACCTTAGAAATACACTTATCATTTTTTATAAGTAATTTGTGCACTTATGAGCATTTTATAAAGGGTATTTGTCTAAAAAAAGCATATATTTTATAATAGTTTAAAAAAAAGCATATATTTTTTTAGTTTAAAAATGGACAAATTGAAACCTATTCAACAATTTGTTGGTAATTATATTTTTTCTCTCTCCTTCCCTCCTTAGCCACTTTTTTTTCTCTTCTTACTACTCTTCTTTTCACCACTTTTTTTTCTTCTTGAAAAAATTAAATTGTACATTTTTTATTAAATTTTAATAAATAATAATTTATTTTTATTATAAATAAAAATAAATTATATTTATATAATAAAAAATATATAATTTTTTATAACAAATAACTTATCAAAATTTTATTATAAAATAATTTAAAATAATAATAATAAATTATAAAATTTTAAATTATTAAAAACTTTACTAAATAGTTACAACCATTTTTATGAAAAATTATTGATATTTTTTTAAAAATAAATTATTTAAGATTAAAAAATTAAAAAATAGATTACATTATAACACATATCTCTAATATTATTATAATTTTTATTTTTATTAAGATAACAAATATTTATTAATAATAATTTTATTTAAATATTAAAATATAATTAATTAGATATATTTTATTATATTAATAATAAAAATAATTATAATAATATTATATTAGATAATATTTTGACGCAAAGTTTGCGTCAAAATGTTCTATATTTGTATTTAAATCTTGTAGAAAGTTAGATATAGAGGTTTTTAATTTTTTTAATAATTTAATTATTTTTATGAATATTATTTTTTATATTATAATTATAATTTTTGTTAAATATAATTATAATTATATTTAATAATAATAATAAGAAGAATATATTATATTATTTATGAATTATCAAAATACTTAGCGTATCATTTTCATATAAATTTATATTTATTTTATTATAAAATAATTTTTTTTTATTTTTTAAAATAAAAATTTAATATATAATATAATAAAAGAGATTTATGTATTTAAAATTAATTATAAATTTATAAAATATTAATATTTTTTTATGTTTATAATAATTATGTTTTGTAAAATAGAGTTTATATATATTTTTATTTATTTTTAAATAAAATTGATTAAAATATATATTGTCAAGTTTAATGTTAAAATGTACCCTTTTTTAAACTAAAAACAACCTTAACCCTTTTTCAAACTATTGTAAAAAATATGCCCCTTTTGGACAAATCCCCTTTTATAAATTTACAAAATTTGTATGCAATAATTTTGTGCATCAATTTACTCATTTAAGCAAACACAAATAATAAGAGATTTCAAATTATTTATTTATAAAATATAATAGCATATATAAATAAATAAAAAGTTCTTTTAATTTATTCTAATTTTAGTACAGTTTAAATACAAACTCTTTTGCATTTAGGATTCTATCCTAATAGTCATTACATCATTGGTTATACATATGACTTATATAAGAGTTAAAGGTACATCTTGACTCTTGTACTTATATCCACATGGCTATTTGTCACTAAGTTGGCTACTTGTCCCAGAGCTAGATCTAGTTTTATTACATACTAACCATGACGGTAAGGATTGGGCTAATGTCCAAACAAAATCAGCTATGCTTTATGCTTATCTACACAATGGCTTCACCACTAAAAGTGTACACTAACCCAAATGTAGATTTCTAAGAATTATTATATTCTTGAAAGTTAGAGTCTATATATAATGTAGAGATCAAATCACTACTAGAATAGACTAGCATGCAATTCCTTACTTTTTGAAGATACTTGAATACGCATTTGACTACTATCCAATGGTCTAACCTTAGATTCAATTGATACCACAACATGATGTACATTAGACTACCACTTCTGATGCATATGGCACTCATCTCATTTCCTCTTCCTCATCATGTCTTAAGACACAAATCCTTAGAAAGGGTAACTCCATGTTGTATATAAAAGATAACTTTCATAGAATTTTGTTTCACAAAAATCAATACATTGTTTATGTATGACAATTCAAATAGAGTAAGAGCTTGTTATTATGATCACAAATGATCTTGTTGGCAAGAAAATTGCTTGCTTCTCCTAAATCCTTCATTTGGGATTGCTTAGCTAGCCATTATTTCACTTCTGACAATAATTCTACATTATTCCCAATAAATAGGATGTCATTTACATAAAGAACTAAGAATACCAATTTTCCATCTTTGATGAGTTTGTATAAATAAGATTCATCGACATTTTGATCGAAGCCAAATATTTTTTAACCTTTCATCAAATTACATATTCTAGGATTTTGAAGCCTACTTAAGTCCATAGATTTATTACTTAAGTTTAAAAAATAAATTATCTTTGCCTTTTATCATGAACCCTTCTGATTGGACCACGTAAATGGTCTCTTCAAGACAGTCATTCAAAAAGGCTTTCTTGATGCCCATTTATTAAATCTCTAATCGAGAGCTGCAATTATAGACAAGAGTATCCGAAATGTTTTTAAAATTCCTATAAGTAAGAAAGTATCCATATAGATAAATGATGAGTGCTCAAAAAGCACTAAAATTATCATGATTTTATGCACATTAATTGATTAAAAATATATATATTTATATGATTTTATCATATATTTATATAAATTTGTCTTTTCAGAATCACGGGTATTTTTATTATTTTTCAGGTATTTTCGCTTAAAAACGTAACTTAAAGACTCAAAGAGAAATACTGGAGGCAATACATCACAAATATATTCATAAATTAAATGAGGAAAAGTCAAAAAAGATGAAAATTTTGGATAAAATGGGTCAAAATGAGGAAATTGCGGACGTAGCAGCGCCGGCCAATGCACACGCCGCGCGATCACAATGCCCAGTCTACGCGTGCCTGCGCTCATCTACCCCATCTGTGTGCACCAACTCGCCCCACATGACCATGACATCAGTAGTATGATGTCATCATTCACTACTCCGCATTTTCTCCACTTTTAATCCTTTTTTCACCCACTTTTCCTTCCTCTCCTCACCTATAAATACCCCAATTCTCTTCACTTCAAATCACACCTAAAAACACATCTTCTCTTCTCTTTCTTTCTCTACATTTCTTAGTTTTTAGCTTTTCTTAGTTGGTTTTTCTTCGGTTTAGAGTTCTTCTCTTTTTGAGAAGAACTAATTATGTTTTTGTAATTTATTTATTTTCTTTTTGATTCAATAAATGGGAGTGCAAAATCCGTTTGGAGGTTTTCCAGCAACAGGAATAACAACAAAGTACTGTAAGGATTTCATTTTCTTTACAGTTATTTTTTATGATTTATTCTTACATGTTATATTTAATTTGTCTGTGATTAAATTTAACTTTGCTAGCTATTTGTAAACATGATATAATAATAACGTTGTTATGCTTGCGAAATATTAAATAGGTAAAAATCTCAAAAATGAATTGATTTTATTTTTATTCAAGATTTTATATTAAGAATGTTAGAGAGAAATATATTATTTTTCATTACAAACTTAAATATGAAAATTAGATTTTAAGGTTTAGTTATCCGGTCTGATTTAGAGTAGTGCTCTTTTATTTGTTGGTACAATTGCCCAGTAGTTAGAGTGAAGCTCTATTTCAAAAGTTTTATAAGAATTATTATCTGAAAATGTATTGACAACATGTTTTCAATAGTGATTTTAAAACTTGAAAGTTAGTACTCGGATAACTAAATTTTTAAGTTTAATTTGGACATCTTGAATAAAGTTTAAAATGTCTAACCCCACCAAAGGTGGCATTTAAATGGTTCATTTTCAATCTCTTAGAAAAAGGAATTAATTTAACTAACCAAATTAGTTATTAACCCCACCCATAGGTGTTAATTGATTTGTTTAGTTAACAAAGAATATCTAACCCCACCAAAGGTGGTATTCATATAAAAAAGAGAGAATCAATAAATATCAATTTATATCTTTAATAACCTAAATAATATGAGCAAGCATAATTAACTTAGTTATTATATCCATAAATACTCTACTATTATAAAAGATAAAATTTGCATAAATTTTTATTGAATATGTATCTATGTTTTTTTTTTATGTTATTAGATTGAAAACATAAAACCCCAAAATATCGTGATAGGATGTTTAGGATTTAATTTCGTTTTTAAAAGTTTGAATAATAAATTAAAAACCATATATATTCCTTCCTTAGATCGACCTTGGGAGTATACTTATCATTTTCTACGAAATGATTCATACACTTGCGAAAGTTTTATAAATATAAAACCAAATTATCGACAGGATTGGCGATGCCGGTTCTACCCATCAATAACTCCTTTATTTTAGGTAAAAACCATGTTTTGCTAGTGGTGCTTTAAAAGTCTCCACTTTCATATCCACTCTTTTTTTCCTTTGGTGTAGCCATTTGCATCTAATTAGTTGTACCTCATTGAGTTTGTCAACAAGTTCTTAGACCGATTTGGAATAAATAAATTGAATCCCTAAATTCAAAGCTTAAATCTATTTATCTTTGTCAATATCCTTCATCGCTTATTTATGAATCACTGTGTCATCAACACCACTATCGAGCACAATAACTTATGCCTCACTATTTTCGATGTAGAAGGTGGTAACTATGATAGGATTGTGGTGGATTTTGACTCTAGAAGGTGGTAACTATGATAGTTCTAATATAAATATTAACAAATGGTGTTCCTTTGATCTTATTAGACTTCAATTTCTTTAAAACACTTTTCTTTGTGCCTTGAAGTTATTTATATAGCCATTCATAATAAATGTAGCATTTGTCAATATAAATAAATTATTGTCTTGATGACTATTTAATAAATCTCATCTTGTTTCCTTCGAGTATCCTTCAAATAGGCATACTTTAGATTGTATCTCAACTTCACGGCTTTCCCATTGAGCATATGTATGAGGCATCCCAAAATGCAAAAGTGTCATAAATTAGGCTTGTGACCTCTCTATGCATGCTTAGGTACTAATTTAGATGGAAACACATTCAATAAATGTATTTTTGTTTCTAAGGCACATTCTAAAAATGTCATGGACAATGATACATAGCTTATTATTGATCTTATCATGTCTAGCAAGGTCCTATTTCTCCTTTTTGAAACACCCTTCTACTGGGGGTTTTCCAAATGCCATGAGTTATGATACAATACCAAGCTCAATAAGGTATTCCTTGAACTATATATTAAACTACTCTCCACCTTGATTCGATTGAAATGTGTTTAACTAATTTTCTAATTGCTTTTAAGATTTCGCACAAAGTTTCTTAATCTTTCGAAAGTTTTAGTTTTTTTAGGTGTAAGGATTATGAATGTTGACGATATTCATGGAAAAAACATCTAAATGTAATTTTAGTTTCTAGGTGTGTCCCTCAAGAACACTTTTCAAACCGAAGAAACTATCGAGCTCTAAAGGAACATTTCTCATGTATTTAATTATTTATTCTTATTCAAGTTAGATTTCATATTAGACACATAAGAACCTTTTGCATTTAGGTTACTTGATCAATCAAGACATGTCTGGATCGATCGACAATCGATCTACCTTACTTAAAAAGTCTTTGATTTGATTTTTAATTGAGGTAAATCGATCGAGGTTTAATGTTCGATCGATTGAGGATTGGATCATTTGAGAATCAATCTACCTATCTAGGGATTTATTTTTTAATAACCTAGATCGATCAAGAATTGGTTAGATCGATTGATCTTTTTGGCTTAATCAATCTAGCTCAACCTAGATCAATTGAGGGACCAAGGTTTCGAATTTAACCTAATCGTTTACTCGAGCCAACCATTTTAATTACTATTTTTTCCCTATTATTTATTATTCTATGAATTTTTTAATGGATAAATTTTCATTGGACTATAACCTAACATTAGGTCTTCAATATTTTCTATATAAAAAACCAATGCTCCATATTTTAACTAAACACAATTGAATCAACTTTTGTAATTTATGCTTTCTGTCTAAATCTATTTAGGAAAAATCCTTTTCTTAGGCTTCTTTTGTTAGTTTATCTATCAAACATTTTGTGGTTGTGCTTAATTGGTTAACAAGCCTACAATATTTGTGTTATTGTGCTTAAACATTTGTTCTAGTGTTTCTAGTGATTTTGATTTATATACTATTTTGTTAAATCATCTAGCTAAAGGTTTTCATTGTTTAATCATCTCTAAGACACACATTGCACTTGTGTGTTTTGTGCTAACATTTTAGGTGCCAACTGAAAAGGTTTGATAACTCGTGTAACACAATTTTATCGAAAAGTTAGTCTAGATCCAAACACCTTGCTTGTGGACACTGGGAAAAAAGTAGGAGACTTATAAGTAGGTCACTTGGGAGCATTATCATGGTGGATAGTTTGAGTCCTAGCTTTGTAATCAATCATTATTTTCACAATGGACAATTGGGTGCTCCATTAGACCGATAGTTTTTCTCATAGGTCATTGTTGTAGCCTAGGTTGTTTCTATCTAAAAATATTGTGTGTTATTTATATTTTTACTTTATTTTATTTTACATGTGATTGCATGTCTGGTCGTTGTATGAAATTTTAATTTAGCATATGTCTGTTAATTATCTTTTAATCCCCATCTAGTAAATTAGATCTGTAACATACAAACTTTTACTAGATACACTTATGTTTCCTAGGAAATTATTAAACATCATTTGAGAGAGGGTTCATCAATAACCCGTGCACCTTTCTTTGTTGGGTCTAATTAACCATATTGGAAAGCTTGTATGAGAGCCTTTCTATGGTCTATAGATGAGAATGTATGGATACATACTTTATGTTCAGGAACCACCCATAGTTACTAAAGATAATGTAGTCACTCTTAAACCTATGAGTGAATGGACCACTGAAAATAAGATTAGTATTAACTGGAATTAAAAAGGTGTAAATGCTATCTTTAATATTGTGTCTATCAATGAATTTTGACCAAAATTTGATGTTGAAACTGCCAAGTATGCTTGCAATACTTTAGAGGTTACCCATAAGGGCACCACAAAAGTTAAAAGAATAAAAATTTGCATGTTAGGTACTAAGTTTGAAAATCTAAGAATGGAAGAGTATGAAACATTTTATGAATTTTATATTAAATTATGTGATATTGCAACTCTTTTGCTAATCTTGGTGAGAATATTGAGGAATTCAGGTTGGTTAGAAAATATTGTGCTCTTTACTAGATTGATTTCATGCCAAGTTCACCACCATAGATGAAATAAAAAATGTGGACACCATTAAAATTGAAGAGCTAGTTGGCTGACTTCTCACTTTTGAGATGAATTTTTGTACTCCCACAAAGAACAAAGGTGTTGCATTTAAAATGGAAACGATTGAAGACTATGACAATGATGATGAAAAACTGTTACTCATAGCCAAAAGATTGAAGAAAATATTCAATGAAAAGAATTCTCAAAGCAAAGGACAATCAAGTTGTCAAAATGATCAGAATCTGAAAGAACTCAAATCTGTGAGTTCTAATGGTAAGAAATCTAAACTCATTGAACCTTAATGTTTTGAATGTATAGGTTATGGTCACTTTACAATTGACTGTGTAAAAATTGGTGGACATTCCAGTAAGTATGATATTGATTTAGACAATGAAGAAAGTAACTTTGAATTCTTACTTAATAAATTTGATGTCACTACTATTGATGATTTGTTCATAGATTTAGTAGGATACAAAAGGAAAATAATAGGTTGCTTGTAGAAGTAATTAGAATTAATGAAAAACTAAAAGTGTATGAAATAAATTCCTTAGCACTGGGAAAGAAAAAATTGATTTGTTTGAGCATATTAACAATTTGAATTCAAGGCTTGAAGGTTTAAAACAAGTAAAATTGAATATGATATAGGAACTTGAACAATCCATAGAAGCTGTAAAAAGGTTAACCATTGGAGCTAAAAGGTTAAGTAAGGTTCTAGATTATGGAAAGCCTATCGGAGATAAGAGGGCTAGGATATGTAAATGAGCACACTATGCCATATTTATCTAAATCAATTAAGTTTGTAAAATCTTCAAACATGTCCTTCTCAACTACTACACCTTCAGCATCAAGCACAGATTTGGTAAGACCTTCTAATCCAACTTCTACTATCATTTATTATACTCAAATAATAATTGTACCTATTATTGAAAAAGATGTTTAATCTGTACCTATTTGTCATAACTGTGGTAGGAAAGATAATATCATACCTAATTGTAGATTTCTTATCACACCTTCATATTTTAACAATGTCTTTCATACTCAATACTCTGTAATTAATTTTCATTATCCATACATGAATACTACATCTCAACCAATGATAAATAGGAAAAATAAATGTAAAAATAAGGTGAAATCCAAGAACATGAAAAAGATAAATAAGTCAATTGAATCCCAACCCAAAGAAGTTAAAAACCAAAATTTAAGAAAATTTAGGTTAGGAAATATTGTTTATTTTTTGGTTAACTGACTATACCTCTTCTTCACTAAGGTATTTTTTAATGGTTAATTAATCCAAGGTGAGTATGTTAGTTTGATTTGTTTAGTTTCTCATTTTTTGTTTGATTGTTATCTAATTGTCTGTCTTTGAATTTTTGTTTTAGTTTATTTAAAATTTGTTATCTTTTAAGAAAAAGAGGGAGAAAATTTTCAAAAGAGTTAGATTTGTTCTAACATCGAAATAAACTTCAAATATCTTTTATGGATCACAAAAAAACATAAATACATTTTTTATAACTTGATTTATTTTGAATAATTCTCCATTGTGTATTTGTATATCTTTTTTTGTGCATTTATATTGTTTTTTTTACATATGGTAATCGATGTTAACAAGAACTCACTAACACACTCGCTGAACACATAAGTTTGTTATGCTTGAATTTTATACTTAATTATGTGGGATTTTAAGGCTTGAGATAATCTTGACTGTTAAAATTTTATTTATATCTTTACTTTATAAAATGCTGGTAAAGAGAGACACCTAGTTTTGAGAGGACTACCTACTGTGATATGTGAAGCTACCACAGTGAGCAGAAAGTGCTACCTCACAACTAGTGTGAAAGTCATCATATTAGTTATATTAGCTCATGTATATTTCCTTCAAAAATAATATGATAAAGGAAATAGAAAAATACAAAATAAATTACATGCATAAAAATAAAGAACCACAAATGATTATACAAAAAGAAAAATAAATAACCAATTTCTCATACATAAATATTTTGTGAAAAATTATGAGAGGGATGTAAAAATAAAAAAAGTTAATTAAGTTCTCTTTTGGTAGCTAAAATTTTATTATGTGCAAGTATAAATTTAACCTTAATTTTATCGTGACAAGTGAAAGTCTTTTCTTTAAATATTTTGTAACTAATCATGAATAGACTAATTGACATACCATTGTAGTTTTAATATTTATTACTTTTTAAGAATTTTCTAATGAGTCATCATATGTGTTGAATAATGTATGTGTACTTTATCAGAATACTTATGCATACTCTTAATAATTCAATTCTGATAAAAAATGATTTTTATTTTAAAAATTGATTATTTGAGTGATGTTTGTACTTAAATAAAACCTTATATATATATATATATATATATATATATATATTAAATTCTTGGTCTGACATTTTCTACTTTTTATTTTTATTTTGAGTGTTTATGTGAAACACTTGAGTAGATATAAGACTTAGGGGGAATATTTGCAATTTGTAGAAATTATGAATGCCAATTGATCTAAAACGAACTATCAATTGAAGTGTGAATATCGATCAATTGACATTAAACTCGATTGATCGAATGGTTTTAGTTTATATATTTTACTTCTTTTTCCTTCAAACCCACGAACCCTAACCCATCTTTTCACGCCCCTAATGGTTTTCACTTAAAATTCCATCAAATCGACTCATGTATGTTCCTATTTCACATAGAATTGATTGCTATTCATTTTTTTAGGATCAATCTCTACAAAAATTATCACATTGAAGTAGAAGTCACTTCAACCATTATCCCCATTTTTCTTTCATTTTTTGATTCACCAATTGTCATATATCCCCCCTCATTTGCGACAAAAATAGTTCACTGACCATTATTCCTCATTTTCTTGAAATTTCAATTAGTTTGGATGTTTTTCAAATCAAGGGCATTTTGGTATTTTTTGGATTTATGCTCGATTTCATATGGCTAATAGATGACGTGAATTCTCTTATAGGTGCTCCTGTTGCACATTCATCTCAATGATGGGATGACAAATCTAAAACAAGGTATCAAACTACTTTGTCTAAACGTTTAATTTTACTTGAATATGGAATAACTTGGATTGAGTTTCATGAAATAGGAATCACACGAGCTGTTAGGGATCTAGGTTAAAAATCCTTGTTCACACTTTCAAAATGTGTACCCAAAAATCTGTCAACCTAAGCCAATAAGTTATAGGGTATTTGTCCAAAATAAAACTGTTGATATCTCGACCTAGAGAATCAACACCTCTTTATCTATCACAAACACAGGAGATGACATGTTTCACTTAGAACGGTATAGCATATATGATGAGCATTTTTTCATCGAGCATTTTGGAACACCCAATGTTGTCTTAATACTAAATAATTGTATATGTAAATCTATTGCCATCCAAGCATTCCTCTTAGATTAAGTACTTAAATGTTAAGATATTGTATTTCATTGGAAAAATAATTGCTTTCAATGTAGGAAAAATCATTCAAGATGAAATTATAAACCAATCTTAAGTAATAAACACGAGAATTGGAATCCCTTGTGGTTGCCTCATCACATAATTGATTCTAAATGGCAGTATGCAACTAACAAGGGATTCTGATTTCGTTCATTTCCTAGGTGACTTTGGAAAGTCAACTATCTCAAGATCATATACCAAAACCTTAAATAGATAGAGGTTCATTGATGTTGATACCAATGGAGTAGCAACCATTAAAATTGGAACAATAATGGTACAACATATGACATTTTTGGAGATGAGGATATGGAAAATATGTCTGCTTTTGAACCTTCTCCTCAAGATTTATTTGAAAATAAAATACATACAAGAATGGAAGCATTGTCAACCAAAGTGGATGGTATAGAACAAAGAATGATTACCATGGATGAATGACAAGAGCCAATGTATTCCATGATCAAGGATATCCACTCAAAGTATGAGTTTCAACCTCCAGGACAAGGATTTATCTTTATCTTATTTTTTTTGTTTTGTAGTGTTTTATTGGTCATTTGGAAGTCATTTTATTTTTGAATTTTCATGTTTTGAAGTATATTTGATATCTGTTTGCTATAGTGCATGGATCATATCAATCAATACACTACTTGTTTGTACTTCATCAATATGTTGTTTATTTTTTTGAATTTACTTTTAGATTTCACATTCATCTTAAATAAAAATACAACATGCATGCTTGTACTTATTTTGAGTTATTTATTTGTATGTAAAAAAGGGGAGAAAAACTAAAATATTAATAGAAAATTCTACAAAAAAAAGAGAGAGCTAATTCAAGGGGAGAATTAGTTTGAATTTGTTTTTTAGATATTGCACATAGGGGAGTATACTTAAATTTTCTATCTGATAATTACTCACTCTTATGAATATTATTTGCATTTTATAGTACTGTATAAATTGAATTAATGAACAACGAGTCTTTCAGGACAAGTTGCATGGTTGTTTATATTTTTTTTAGTTTACGCATGAGCTGTCAAGATTCAGGCGAAGATGGTTTCACCAGATCATATGATATTTCTACTATGTAAAACATGTTTTCCTATAAATGTTAGTGAGAAAGAGATTTTGTCACACAAATATGCCAAATAAAGAGATTGTAAGGCTTATAAGTTTTGGAGATATTTGTGGACAAAACATCTAAATATAATTTTAGTTTCTAGATGTGTCTCTCAAGAACACTTTTCAAGCTAAAGAAACTAATGAGCTCCAAACGAACACTTCTTAGATATATCTTTGTTCTTATGCATGTTAAATTTTATATTAGACACATAAGAACCTTTTGCACTTAGGTTACTTGATCGAACAAGACATGTCTGAATCAATCGAGGTGAGTAGATCGATCGAGAATCTTGATCGATCTACCTTATTTGAAAAGTCTTTGATTTAATTTTTAATTAAGGTACATCGATTGAGGTTTAATGTTTGATTGATTGAGGATTGGATCCATCAAGAATCAATCTACCTACCTTGAGATTTAGTTTTTAATACTTTAGATCAATCAAGCTCAACCTACATCAATCAAGCGGCTAAGGTTTCAATTTTAACCTAATTGAGCCAAACATTCTAGTTACTATTTTATCCCTATTATTTATTGTTCTATGAATTGTTTAATTAGTATAATTATAATTGGACTTTAACTTAACATTAGGGTTTCAATCTTTCCTATATAATGTTCCATATTTTAACTAACCACAATTGAATCAATTTTTGCAGCTTATGCTTTCTGACTAAATCTGTTTTGCAAAAAATATTTCTATTAGGCTTTTTTCGTTAGTTAATCTATCAAATAATTTTTAGTTGTGTTTAATTGATTAATAAGTCTACAATATTTATGTTATTTTATTTTACCTGAAATTTTAATTTAATATATTTCTATTAAGTATATCTTCATCCCATTGCTAATTAGATCTCTAACATAAAAAATTTCATGGTGCAGAAGGTATGTATAACCATATCTTGAGTAGTAATCAATAAAGGTGAAAAAAATACTCATGGTCACCTCTACCTTGTCCAATTATTGGTCCACACACATCGTAGTGGATGAGTTCTAGTAGTTTCCATGGCACAAATCTCATTTGTGATGAAAGACCTTTTTGTCATTTTGCCTTATGAACACGATTCACATACTGAGAGATTGCCCACATTTACTCTTAAAGGACCATTCATAAACAATCTTTGTATCCTATCAAGGTATTTGTGATCTAGTTATATATGCCATAGATATGTATCATCATTAGGAGAAATATTTTTTTCTTTTTAGGATTCGGTTGTTGAACAATTCAGTATTAAATAGTGAGTTCGGTCGTGGGTTTAACATATATAAGAAAGACATGTTCTAAAACTGGAGTGCAAATATTTAAACCATTCTTTAAAGTAGTAGCACTGTTTTCATTAAAAGAAACTTTGTAAAACTCTTCATACAACCATGAAATCGAAATTGAGTTTTCGGTAAACCCAATAATAAAATAAATATTATCTAAAACTAAATATCTATTTTTACTAAAAAGAAGTCTAACCTCTCCCTTTACTTTTGCTAAAACATGTCTCTGTTGCCCACTCTCATGATGGAATGATGGTCCCCTAGTTCGACTAGTGAATTAGTCAGCTATAAAGAAGAACACATATGATTAGTCACTCTTGAGTCTAATTATCTTGGGCGATGAATCAAAGTTAGTCAAACAAGTTTCAAGGACAAGTAAATGATATTTATCATTTTCCTTTTTTTTTTTTTTTTTTGCTTTCTGTTAAGCAGCGAGGGAAATTCTTCCTTTAGTGTCCAGGATGGTCATAATGCAAGCAATTCTCCTTTTGGACCTTCTCCTTTTTGTCATCGCTCTTGGGCTTCTTCTTTGTTTTCCTTGATTGAGGCTTGCCCTTACCTCTTTCTGGTCTTTTGCGCTTCCCATTAGAGAAAGGTTGAACCTTTACTATATTTGCCTCCACCTTCTTTTACTGCATGATAGACTCGAAAGTAGTAGGTTTATTCAGTAATTGAATGTGGTTGTAGGTGAGCTATAAGATAGAGTCTCCATGATCATCCCGATCTGTATAGACTCATCGACTACTGAGCCATTGATTTCAACATCATATATGTACGTGCATAATCATCTTAAGTACAAATAATCAAATTATTTTCTTAATTCCTTCCTTTCAGCTGGCATTACCCGATAAGGGAAATTGAGAGTGGTGTAGTTCCCTGATACAATTCGATTACAGAGTTTATTTCTTGTGCTGGAGGTATAAGTTCGAGTAACTCTTCTAGAGAGGCAAATACCTATTACAACATAAGCTAGCTTGTTCTTGAGAGGCAATACTCTTGCATCTATCTTTTCCTCGAACAGACCACTGTTGCTTGAAAAGTTTGAGCATGTCTGGTTTTTTGTTGAAAGGAATACCTAGGTGGTTGGTAAGGTCAAGAAGATTTTATTTGAAGAGACCGTCTAGGTCTTTCAAAATTCTGTTGTAGTTGCCAACAAGAAGACTATTGACTTTGCCCAAAACAAATTGAGTCAATACACATTGGTTGTTATCGCGTAATCCCCTAAGAACTTGGTAGTTTTATTTTGAAAAATATTTCGTCATACATTTATAAATTCACACCATCTTATGATATCAACATCTCTTTCATGACTTTATGGTCCCAACTTTAGCCAGCTTCTCCAAAAAAAATTGGTATGCCGTTAACTAGTTTGAAAACGTTTGAGTATGTGGAGCATGTCGGACTTCTTTTTTTATCTTCCAAAACCATCCTTCCTTCAGTGATATCTATAAAACTCAGAATTCACTCTTATATTTTCATTCAAAGACACTACTTATTTATATACAAAGTTAGAGACAATCTTAGGTGACATACACTTAATACACAACTAAGACACCTAATACACAACTAATATATTCATCTAGTGTTAGACACCTAATACACACACAACTAATCATCTTTAACACTCCTCCTCAAGTTGGAGCATAGATATTAATCATGCCCAACTTGTTACAAAGATAATCAACCCGAACCCCACTTAAAATTTTCGTGAAGATATCTCCTAGTTGTTCTCCAGTCTTCATATATCCTGTAGAAATCAAATCTATCGAATTTTTCTAACAAAATGACAATCAATTTCAATGTGTTTAGTTCGCTCATGAAACACAGGGTTAGAAGCAATATGAAGAGTAGCTTGGTTATCATACCACAATTTCGTTGGTACTGAAGTTTTAAGACCTACTTCATCCAAGAGCTGATATATCCATATTATCTCAGACGCAGATTGTGTCATAGCCCTATATTCTGACTCTGCACTCGATCGTGACACAACATTCTGCTTCTTACTTTTCCATGAGACCAAATTTCCTCCAATGAAAATACAATAGCATGATGTGGATCTTCTATCCACTTTGGAACCTGCCCAATTTGCATCTGAAAAACATTCAATATGAGTGTGTCCATGATTTGCATACAAGATGCCACGTCCAGGTGCTCCTTTCAATTAACACAAAATTTGCTCTAACGCTGCCTAATGATGAATTGTTGGGGATGACATAAATTGGCTAACAACACTGACTGAATATGCAATATTTGGACGAGTCACGGTAAGGTAATTCAGCTTTCCAACCACCCTTCGATATCTCTCAGAATCTTTAAAGAGTTCTCCATCTCTTGTAAGGTGGATGTTCGGAGTCATTGGAGCACTAGAAGGTTTTGCTCCTAATTTTCCTGTCTCAGTTAATAAGTCCAGGACATATTTTCTTTGAGATAGAAAGATACCTTTTTTACTCCTTGTGACTTCAACACCTAAGAAATACTTTATCATCCTCAAATCCTTCGTGTGAAACTGAGTATGTAGGAAAGACTTAAGAGATGAAATTCCCGTAGTATCACTTCCAGTAATAACAATGTCATCTACATACACAACTAAAAGAATGATACTAGCTTCTGATTGTTTGTAGAACACAGAATGGTCAGACTTGCTTTTCATCATACCAAACGTTTCTATAACTTGACTAAATTTTCCAAACCAAACACGAGGACTCTGTTTCAAACCATACAAAGATTTGCGGAGACGACAAATGTGCCTAGACTCTCCCTGAGCAACAAAACCAGGAGGTTGCTCCATAAACACCTCCTCTTGAAGATCACCATGAAGAAAAGCATTCTTAATATCTAGTTGATGCAAAGGCCAATGGTGAGTAGCTGCCATAGAATTAAACAACCGAACAGATTTTAATTTAGCAATAGGAGAGAAAGTGTCAGAATAGTCCATTCCATAGGTTTGAGCATATCCCTTAGCAACAAGACGGGCCTTTAATCGAGTAATTGACCCATTTGGATTAACCTTAACTGTGAACACCCATTTGCATCTGATAGCCCGTTTCCCTGAAGGTAAATCAACCAAGTCCCAAGTACCATTGTCATCCAATGCATTCATTTCCTCGATCATTGCATGATGCCAACCAGGATAAGATATGGCTTCATGAACAGTTTTAGGGATAGAAATAGAATCAAGAGAAGCAATAAAAGAGCAAGAGGAAGACGACAAGCAATTATACGAAACAAAAGAAAAAATAGGATAAGTACATTGACGTTTACCTTTGCGTAATGCAATAGGAAGATCATCGTTCGGGATTGGATCTCGATGACGAAGGAGCAGGCAAGACATGAATCGGGAAGGTCTATGTCTGAGTAAACTTGAGTTATAGGAGGCCTAACAGGAACTGGATCAGAGACAGGTTCAGATGATGTGATAGAATAGACTAACAAATCGTCATCCTCCCCCTGACATGTAGGAGGAGGAGAAGACGAAAAATAGGGTGTGTCTTCCATGAAGGTAACATCAATTGAGACAAGATATTTGTTAAGACTAGGAAAATAACATCTATAACCTTTTTAGAGATGAGAATAACCAAGGAATATACACTTCAAAGACTTGGGATCTAATTTAGTAACATGCGGACGAACATCCCGAACAAAACAAGTGCTACCAAATATCCTAGGGTCAACTAGAAATAGTGACTTATTAGGAAACAAAATTTTGTAAGGAATATCACCATGAAGAATGGATTTAGCAGGTACGCGATTAATAAGAAAACATAAAGCCGTTGAAATCCGCATCGGCCCCAAAAGGTTTAGAAACATTCATTTGAAATAATAAGGCACGTGCGGTTTCGAAAATGTCCTGTTTTACGTTCGCCACTCCATTTTGAGATGGAGTATCAACACACGAAGTTTCATGAAGCATGCCATTTTGAACCATATAAGATTGAAACAAAGCTGATGTATATTCTTTGGCATTATCACTTCGTAAAGTACGAATTGAAACATTAAATTGAGTTTTAATCTCAACACAAAATGCGCAAAAAATAGAAAACAATTTAGAATGACTCTTCATTAAATATAACCAAGTTACACGAGAATAATCATCCATAAAAGTAACAAAATACTTAAATCTAGGTTTAGACAAAATAGGACAAGGACCCCAAACATCATAATGAACTAATTCAAAAGGAATACTAGCACGTTTATTAACTCTTGGATTTGAACTAAGACGATGATTTTTTGCAAATTGACAAGACTCACAATCTAATGAAGACACCTTACTAAACTGAGGACAAAGTTTCTTCAGTAAAGAAAGAGATGGATGACCTAGTCTACAATGTGCCTCGAAGGGAGAGGTTACACTAGAGTAAGCAACAGATTTCGGTATTGGTGTGTCAAGAATATAGAGGCCTCCAGACTCATGTATTTTACCAATAGTCTTCTTCGTCATAAGATCCTAAAATAAGCAACGATTAGGAAAAAATGAGATGCAACAGTTAAGATTGCGAGTAAGCTGACTTATAGAGATTAAAGGATAAGCTAGGTAAATGTAAGACAGACGAAAAAGGAAGCAAAGGAGTGGGAGTAATTGTGCCAGACCCAAGAACACGAGATGGTGATCCATCAGCTAAGGTAACAGTAGAGGTAGAAGTGTGTCATTGAAGAGTAGAAAAGAGACTAGAATTACCTATCATATGATCTGTGGCACCAGAATCAATAACCCATTTGGAAGATGAGGAAATGAGACACGCATTTGATTTACCTGAATCAGCAATAGTAGTGACAGAGGGTGATGAAGACCTTAGTGATTCTTGATACTGTGAGAACTTGGTAAATTCATCTGTAGAGATAAGAACCAATTTTTTCGTAAGTATCGGGATGCAATATGAGCCGAGTGACCTTTCTGATGCTTGTACTGAAGCTTTCTACATTCATGTTTCATATGTCCTGGTTTGTGACAATAGTGACATACAATACCTCTGAGGTCCTGTGGTCGAGTTTCAAACCCGTGCGAGCCGCCTCCTTTGTTTCTGTTGATATAAGTTGACCATCCATGCTCATAATTATTACTTCAGCTGACCAAAGCACCGTTTAATTGAGCAGGTGGAGGTAGAGTGTCTTCTGTACGAAGTACTCGACTAAACACCTCTTGTAAAGAGGAGATCTCAGAACCAGAAAGAACCTGGGACTTAGCAGTCTCAAAAGTATAGGGAAGACCGGCAAGAAAACTCATGACTGTCATTTGTTCCCATTGGCTTTGTTGAACCTTGACATCAGGGCTAAAAGGCATCAAACTATTGAGCTCCTCATAAGTCCTTTTAAATTCCATAAAATAATTTATGAGTGACTGATCTTGTTTGTCTTCACAGTAAAATGCTTTGCATACCTCATATATGCTAGAAAGATTTCCCTTACCAGAATATAAGAAATCCAAATAATCCATCAATTCCTTAACGAATTCACAATGATTGATCAAATCAATTACATTACTTTCAATAGAATTCCGAATCTACAGAAATAAACGAGCATCGTCTCTAAGTCATGTCTGCTTTGAATCATCTTTAGAAGGATCATTAGTCAAATGAGTATCTTTTTCGATACTTCTCAAATAAATTTGAATGGTCTTGCTCCAAGCCAAATAATTCGAGCCATTGAGCTTATGGTTCGTGATTTTAGACATCACAGGCACCATATCCGTTACAACATTAGATTTCTTTTCAGCCATAACTCTTACAAACGACAAGACAACAAGTAAACAAACAAACAAAAGCCAACAACAGTAGCGAACAAGAACACAAAATTGGAAGAACCCAAACCTGAACAATCACAAGCGATGAGTGCGAAACCACCACAGATGATGCAGGGGAACGGCGGAGAGTGACACGAGGTTGACCGGAGAAGAATTCTACACGGACGCGCTGTGACGCGCCGGCGCGTGGAAATTTGACAGAAAGTCGCGGTGGCGCGTGTGGCCCACTCACGGCTCGTCTAGTGACTGGACTTCGGGGTTTGGCCGGTTGGCGGCTATTCTTCCTCCCTGTGTCGGCGGTGAGACGAGTGGAAATTTGATAGAAAGTCGCGGTGGCGCGTGTGGCTCACTCGCGGCTCGTCTGGTGGCCGGACGGCAGGGTTTGGCTAGTTGGCGGCTGGTCTTCCTCCCTGTGACGACGGTGAGAAAAAATGTGCACTCTAAAAGGATGTTCCAAGTTGAAACTCAAAAATGCACCAAATCCTATTTTGTGTTTACCCAAAATCAGCCCCCAATTTGAACGGAAAAAAAAAATTCCCAAATTTTATAACCCAAATGCTCTGATACTATGTAAAACTCATAATTCATTCTTATATTTTCATTCAAAGACACTACCTATTTATATACAAAGTTAGAGACAATCTTATGTGACATACACTTAATATACAACTAAGACAGCTAATACACAACTAATATATTCACCTAGTGTTAGACACCTAATACACACAACTAATCATCTTTAAGTTAAAATAAAGTGGACGAGTCTTTTCAGACTCTTCAAGGTAGTAAGTTCTATCTTCTCCTCTAGCTCATCTCGAGTTATGAATCTACATAGCGTAAATAAAATATTGCTTGCGTATGCAACGTTCACCAGCTATTCTTTTTAAAAGAGAGATTCTGAGACAAAAGAAAAACAACTTTCTCACAGATTGGTACCATGCTCTGGTATCAAACCATCATGCCCAAAAAAATTGATACGTACATAAAGAGAAGAAAATTGTGTTTTAAAGAAATTTTTAAAGAAACAAAGGTTAATAGTATTGAAAAACTAACTTAAAACTAATTGATTCATCACAAAATGGAAAATGCAAGTAACCTGAAAAGATTCATTTTATTGAAATAAATCAAAAGTATAAAATACTTTATCAATCCAAATTTCAAACAACAGATTTACAAATACTACTGTGCAAAACCTTGACACACAGGCAGAAAACATTCTCTTGATGCATGAATACAAATGCATCGATAAATCTCATAGTTCCATTTTTATTATGTGATAATATATAATTGAACGATCACTAATAAAAATATAATTAGTTAGATTCATGATTTATTTTGTTTATCACCATGGCAACATTTTTTCACATTTTCCAAAATGTTACGCATATACATGATATGTTTGTTTTTAGAACAAATATTATAAGTCATATAGAGCTATCCCTAATATGCAAATATATTCGTCTGCATTCCTGCTTTTACGGTTGATCCTGTTATTTCTATTAAGACTTAAATATATAACATAAAAGAAAATACTTAATTCACATCCTAACAGCTTAAACTTTTAAGATAATTAATTGTTAACTCTTTTTCAAGATGGTATCAAAGCGGTGTTTGATCATGAACACAAATAAAACTTTCTTGTTCTAGTCTCCTTTCTCCCATCTTGTAAGTCAATTATCTCAAAATTTATTATCTTAAAAAAGACCACCATTCTTTATTATTGCTACCATTATCATTGCCTATCCATGCCATTACGTTCTGGTCAAGTAGCGCAATCATCTGTGAACTCTAACCACAAGCCAAATATGTTTTTTTATAGCATGAAAAAATAAATTTCTAAAATTCTAGGTCTACCACTTCTATTTGGTTCAAATACCTTATTATTTGAGGCTTATTTTTGGTTATTTTATATTAGTATTTCATTGTAGAGGTAATTATTGGTTTTAATTGGAGATTATTTTATCACTTTAAATTTTGTTTGTCTCCAAATTTCATGTGGGTTTTACACTTTATTTGTTTCTCAACCCATAAATAAGAGCACATCACACTCATTTAATTAGTCCACAAATGAGAGCTCAATAATTCAAGAGAGTATTAAAAAACAAAACAAAAACTCCTACAAAATAAGAGGAGTGTTAAGACCCAAATATAACTTATAAGAAATAATTAGTCCACCTCTTAATAACTTAACCTATTAGAAAATTTGGTTACTATCTCTTCACTAATTTTCAAAATATAAATTTTAACTTTCAAAAATAAATAACAATCAATAACTTTAATTAACCCTATTAAAATTGATCCAATTAGAAGAATATCGTACTTGTTATTTTGTAGTATATTCTATCAAATCAACTTGTATTAATCTTCCTTACTCCCTTTTTGATACCCCAATTCTAATTGCTCAATTGAAAGTTATTTTTAGAGAGAAAAAGTAAGGAGAGGAAAATTTTTGAAAACATAAAACAAGAGTTATCCCTCCCAATTTGCAAGCATTTAGTCAATTTTCCATGCACTCGATGAGGGTCCGACGAATGAATAAATTTTCTCAATGTGTATTTGCTCTTGACAGCCTTTGTCTCCCTTTTGCTACCACCTCATCGCCCTCATTGTGTCTTTCCCGATCACCCTTACAGAAGACTTAGTGGTGGTTTAGCGAGAACTTAGTGATAAAGACCTTTTTTTACCAAACTCCATGTAAAAATTGATTCCATTTTGAAAAGATTTAAACTATTATTATTAAAGTTATTGAACTAAATATTTCATAAAATTACATTAGAAAATAAATTATAGAGACCAAAGATCTCACAATAATCAAATATCAATATGTAGTTATCACAAAACTATGTAGTGAGCAATAAAAAAAGTATTTAAACTATGAATTAAACTAAAGTTGATTTAACGTAGCAAATAGCAATCACTTAAAACAATATTTGAGAACTTGGAATCTATTAATTCTTTAACCACTCCACATGAAATATCATGTAACATTGTATTGTTTTCTACCTAATTGATGCTCTTATATGCCTATGAATCTTTGTCAAGCATTCTATCATATATGTACAAAAAATCACATTGCTATGCTATTTCATTCACACATCGATTAAGCTTACATGTAACATGCCATACATACATTACTCGTACGATTGTACTATTTCAATGCATGCGATAATAATTCTATGACTAACTCAAGAACTTACTTAGTCAAGCTAGAACATGAATCTCTAATAATCTAATTATTGCTCAAATAATCAAAACATAATGATTAGAATTATTATATCAACTAATAACAAAGAAATTTATTCAACTAAATAAAATCAATCATATATTAGGTGACTAGGTTTATCAAAAATACAACTTAAGAACCTAGCCAGTCATAGTTCTAAAAGTCATCATTAAATAAATGTATGAATGAATAAAGATTACAAGGATGAAGAACAAAAAAATTAAATCCAACATTGATGAAGAATTTAGCTCAGCTTTCACTCTCCTTTACAACCTCTTCAATGAACTCCCAAAATTTGATCTCCTTAATTCTATATTGTAAAGGCTTAGAATGATGATTAGTGTTGCTAAACTTGATGTTAGAATAGGTAAAAACTGACCTAATCTCGTTCGTACTAGATGTAATCTATCAAATCTAGGGTTGAGACTAAAAACTTGAGACAAAATTGACATTGTTATAGATGTCACTAGGTAGCTCGATTGGTTGAGACCCTAAAGTAAATTGATCAAGCAACAATAAGAAAGTTCACCTGAGAATCCTTGATCGATCGAATTGAAAAATTATAATTTTTACAATTCTCCAATTTCTAATCTAAGGCTTCTCAATTGAAGTACGATCAATCGAGTGCCAATGTTCGTAATTTTGTTGAAAGTGCTATAACTCATCCATTTTTTCTCTGATTGATGTCATTCAACCTAAATCAACATATTTAAACATAAGATATGTCTTTTTGCTGATATTCACTTGAAGACAAGAAAAATGACTAACTTAAAGTGGCAAAATAACTTTATTTTTGTAAATT
Source organism: Hippophae gyantsensis (assembly GCA_030763125.1). Lineage (NCBI taxonomy): Eukaryota > Viridiplantae > Streptophyta > Magnoliopsida > Rosales > Elaeagnaceae > Hippophae > Hippophae gyantsensis. Next base: position 15,711,291 of record CM061038.1, on the reverse strand, counting down.
ATTGGCTCATTAGACCATATTAGGAAAAAGAGAAAAAAAGAAAGGCATAAATATCATAATTATGTAATCAGTTTCAAAGATGATATTGTCAATTTAATTATAATTGAATCTCACATAAAAATTGTCTTTCAATATATTTATAGGACTTCACTATGTTTTATGTTTCTGCTATTTAGGAATGGTAGAAAAGACACTCTTAATGTTTTACTTGTGAGAATGTATGAACATTTAGTTGCATGTAGCATTTATGTATTTTTGATCATTTTTGTTAAAAACCAATAGTTAAATGTAGTATTAAAAATCTGACTCTATTAAAGGAAATGACCAAAAGAACATAAATGTTACACGAAACTAAACATTAGGAGTATTTTTATAACAAGCTACTTGTTAGGGACATTTTTGTTATTGATCCCAAACACTAAGGACATAAAACATTTTAAACATATATGCCAAATATTCATATTGAGTAATTTTAATATCATTCTCATCAATTAAAAAAATACAATATTATATTGCTAGAAAATACATCATTGGTATTTGTACAACAAGGCTAATTTCTAACCATCAGTGATTTTGGTTCTGATACAACATGTTAGAAATGTGTTAATTTCATTTATGGATTAGAACATGAGGAATGCTATCAACACTCTCAATTAGACGCTCATTTTTACTTGTACAACTCTTCAAATGACACATGTAAATTTTAATTCCTTTTACACATTAAATTTCCTTAAAAAAATGTGAAAATATATGCCAATAAAGTATAGTTTATATGTCACTTAAGAAATGTTGCAAGTAAAAATTAGAGTATAAGTGTTGCTAGCAATACTCTACAACATAAGCATTAAATTAATAAAATACCATAAGTTTAAGGTTAAGTCTTCCCCTTATCTGTCCTTATGAGAAACAACTCTAATGGGTGAGCACCAAGATAGTTTCTTTAGGTTAGAGCAGAAAAGGACCTATATATATATATATATATTTATAGAGAAGCATTAGTGTTTTATCCATAAAAACAACCATAATTCTACTAGATTACACAAACTCATCACATTAGTAATAGGCCTAACTCATGACAAGGTGTGTCAAGCCCATATCGAAGAAATGTTACTTTATAGTTCAACCTATTTTTCTGAACTACATACATTAAAATTCAACATCTTGGAATCTATGTCATCAAAGACCAAAAGTTGGTGCAATCATGTCTACTTTAAATGCCAGGAAAGGTTACATATATCAAATTTTTCCTTCAAACCTTACCTACATATGCCATGGTCACTTTAAATATTTTCCAAAGTAGTTAGGAGAGACAATTCTAAGAGGATTTCGGTGGACCAATAATATAGATAATTATGTCTAATGCTTTGGAATCAACTATGCACACCAAGTACAAAAAGAGGACTATGTTTTAGAAAATTTGAATGTATCATTTTAACCTTGTTATCTATGCTTGGATGGAAATTCCTAAATAATGAACCTAGATTATGGGTGCAAATATTTTAGGGGAAATATGGAAGCCCAAAAGATTTTATGAACCAACCTATTAAAGTTAGTGATTTATATGTGTGGAAAGAGATATGTCATACACATACCTTACTGGAAAGCTAGCAAAGTTTGTATGACGATTGGAAATGGGGAAACCAGTGATGTATGGACTGTGGGAAGATCCTTCGATTAACCCCTTGGCTTCATCAATTCAAACTTCAAGTGATAGCTCTAAGCCACCATCAACAATAACAAGCTATGACTTTCCAAAAAGTTAGTGAATTAGCTTATCCACAAGGAAATGGGTTTGGTACTTTAGTGGTACTTTTATGAAAGAAGAGGTACACATTTTGATTCATATTATCAAATTAGTACACTAGTAGTCCCTTTATTTAACAAAATGTACACCAATGGTCCATTTTTTGAGAAAAAAAAATACAAAAAATCTAATGTATAGAAGGGTAAAATTATCGTTTTAAAAATATTTTTTATTTTATGTATTTTCTCATTTTTTTTTCAATATGAATATCTCATATCACCCTAGAAATTATTGCCAACCTCCATCATGCTCTCTATCTTATCCTTGATATTACTTTATTCTTTTATCGGTCAACTAACTTTCATCATTTACTACAAAACAATTTAAAGTTGTATTTTGTTTTACTAAACCTGTAATTAGGTCATAACTAACTCATTTGAAATACCTATCTCTGACCCTAACTGTCACTACTAAGAATTCATTCCCTCTAATCCCAATGTCCCCTTCATCATTTATGAACACTTTATATTAGATTAAACCTAAAGTGAAAGTGGCTTTGATCGAATATAATGTGGTCAAAAAATGATAAAGAGATTAAGAAGATAGGAGGGAATGAGCTAATAGTAGTTATTGTTATTGGCATAGATGACATTTCAAATGAGTTGGTGGTTGCATAATTTTAATTTTGCTAAAAATTGCATTTTTAAATTGTTTTATAGCAAACAATGAATGTTGATTGGTGTGTAAAAGAATACGGTGATATTATGTATAGAATGAATAGGATGGTCGAGATGGATATGGTTGCTAGAGTGTGTAAGGTTGTCTTCGTAATGAAATAAACAAAAATATATGAAAAATACATAAAATAATAAACATTTTTATAAAAACAAAATTGCCCCATTATAATTTTTTTTATTTTTTTCCATGACCATTATTGTACCTTTTTTTAAAATTGAGAGATTACTAATGTACTAGTTTGATAATATGGGTCCAAATATATACCTTTTGTTTAATAATGATACCACTACTGGAATGGGGACACCATATTACAAATCTAGAATGCATGGATTCTTCAGTACTCATTCAGAGATTGACACAACCTATTTCAAGATGTTCAGATTCCTAGAACTTTAGGAAATTTCATAACTTTTGTTTAATAATGATACCACTACCGAAATGGGGACACCATATTACAAATATAGAATTCATGTATTCATCAGTACTCATTCATAGATTAGCACAACCTATTTCGACATGTTCATATTCCTAGAACTTTAGGAAATTTCATAGGGCAATTCAGTGCTAGATTGACCTACAAAGAGGTAATTTGTTCTAAAATTGAGTCTATAGATATGTCTTTATGAAAAAGAAAAAAAGTGTGGTTCTTCAAAATTCATGAAGGACTCAAAATCTTACTATGAAAATTTTCTACTTATTTTTTACCAATAAGATACAAACCAAAAACAAATTCCTCTTCTTGATAGTACTTGCCCTTCATGCAAAACACATAAAAAAATAGTCCATTAATTTTCTATTTGCACTTTCATCACAACTATTTTGAAAAGATGGAACATAACCTTAAAATTGTTTCATAACAAATGTACCAGAGAAAGAGACTAACTTAAAAAAGCTTTGCTTCATCATTCATCTCTTTGTTCAAAGACAATAACTTATATGAAATATGTGTTGGCCCAAACCTTAGTAGTCTAGTTGGTAAGGGCTATGGTGCCCTTAGTCAAAAGTCCAAAGTTCAATGTCTGACCCTTACATCCTACATCCAATGTTGGAAACATTCTAGATAAAATGAATTTTGGAAAAAAGAATAAAAAGTGTGTAGTATGTGTTTACCCTCTCAATTATAAATTGTCCCATATTGCTTAGAAATATATTTTTAGAGGTGTTCGTGAGATGTTAAGTTAAGACTTGGGATTAGGCCCTATATGGTACCCATGTTTGTGAAGGGAAGATGAGATAGGGAATTATTGGTCTATCTATCGTACGCATGTGCCGTCATCATTATCCTGCCAGCCAAGCCGAGTGAGGTGAGGTGGCATATTTTTAAATATATTTTAACTATTTTTTATTGAAATTTCAATCTCTCTTTCCCTACTTTAACACATTTTCTTCAACTTCACTTTTTTTTATGACCATTACTCTCGTCCATGTTTCCATCTCTAGCATCTTCGATGCTTTCTAATTTTAATAAAGGTGTAGTATTTTGGTTTTCTATAGTGTAATAGACTTTTGAAATAGAAAAGATTTTATTGGTTGTTTTATCTTAGGATGACGGAGTTATACACTATTTGCACATTCTGGATAAATTCAAAAAATGTCTTAAAAAGAGTGACCTAATTTACAACTCGACCCTAGTATATTTTTGGTAATTTCATTGTTGTTTTATTTTTTTATAGTAATAATTTTAAGACATAATTTCAACTACCATGTTTACTAATTTAATGACTGCTAATCTGAATAAACTATATCCTTTTATAGGGCTCTATTTTAAAGAGATAGAAAATGTTATTTTTTATTATCATGAAAAAATCGCTTATGTTTTAAATACTACCAAACATGAACTTCCTACTGAACTTGTTGAATTTCAAACTAAAGATTGTTAATATTGGGTAGAAGATGATTTCATGTATAATAACATCATTCTAAATGGTTTGTCTAATGACCTATATGATATTATAATTTTGATAAAATGATAAAGAAATCTAGGATACAATTAAAAGGAAATATGACACTTTGAGGGTTCCTGGATAAGGGTGGCTACTTTTTTATTTTATTAATTCTAAAAATTCCACTTGAAATATAGTTATGTATTTGGTACATGGCTACTATCAGCAAAAAAAAAAAATCAATAGTCAAATTAGGAACAATATGCACATTTTTTTAAAAATAATATGACTTGTGTACCACTTGAGAATTATAAAAAATTTTGCACTTTTACTTAAATCTATACAACCTCTAGATTCCTTCACCCTATTTTAAATGAAGATTATGGTTGAAAAAAAATAAAGGGAGATGGATGGTAGTGGTCTCGTAGCTTTGGACAAATTAGCACTTTAGTCCTATAGGTTTTAATTGAAACGCTTTAATTTCATAACTTTAAAAAATATGCACTTCAGTCTCGTACCTCTGATATAAAATATACACTTTAGTCCTATTTTTTGAGTTTTTTATGATTAAACTACACATTTTCAAAGTTATAGAACTAAAACAATTTAGCTAAGAGCTACGGGACTAAAGTGCTCTTTTTGTAAAATTTATAGGACCTCTTGCATCTCTCACCCAAAAATAAAAACATCTCCTCCTTGATGTGTTGGTCATCAGTATCACTTACATTACAACTTGTTTTTTAGTTTCTTGAAGCCAAAATCGTATGGTTAAGCTATTGAGTACAATTTAGAATAAATAACTCTAAATTTACTAATATTAGATCCAAACAAGTAAACAAACTACTTGTATTATACTCACTATAACACCTTTCAAAGGCAACTCACAAATTGAAGAGAAATACAAACACTCAAAGAGAAAGCTCTCAACTCACACTCAAACTAAGAATACAAAGACTTGTTTGTTTTTTATGGAATGATTAAACCAAATGCAAGTTAGGTTATTTATAGTCCTCACCATGCAATCTACACCATACAAATATAAAACTAAGAAATAATCCTAGTCATACAAGTATTATCTACACACTTATCTTTTCTACAACCTTCAACCACTTCATTTATTTCTCTACTTCCTACAACCACTTCATTTATTTCTCTACTTCCTACAACCACTTCATTTATTTCTCTACTTGCTACAACCATTTCATTTATTTCTCTACTTCCTAAAACCACTTCATTTATTTCTCTACTTCCTACAACCACTTCGTTTATTTCTCTACTTCCTACAACCACTTCATTTATTTCTCTACTTCCTACAACCACTTCATTTATTTCTCTACTTCTTTCAACCACTTCATTTATTTCTCTACATCTTTAATTATTATGTTGGTGTTGATTTTCAACACTCCCCCTCAACACCAACTCTCACTATTTTTATCAGGTCGTCGACAAATAAACATTTGAAACTTGCCAACGCTTAAGCTTTTTGTGAACAAGTTCGCAACTTGATCATCTGTCTTGATTTGCCTCATTTCAATTTCTTCTTGCAGAACCTTTTCTCTGATAAAGTGATAGTGTACTTCAACATGCTTAGTTCTAGCATGAAAGACCGGATTCTCTGCCAAGCAAATTGCCGATTGATTGTCATAGTACAATGATACTGCATAATCTACTGGTTGATGTAGATTATTCATTAGCTATATCAACCATGTACACTCTTGAGCTGCCATTGCTGCTGCTCGATACTCAGCTTCAGTGGTTGATAATGATACTGTTGGTTGTCTCTTGCTACACCAAGAAATTGTTCCAGAACCCAGCTTAATCACATACCTAGTTGTTGATCTCCTGGTGTCATGATCTCCTGCATAGTTAGCATCGCAGTAACCAACTAACTTGTTGTCTCCACCTTTCTTGTACAAAGACCATAATAATCAGACTCTTCACATATCTCAATATTCGTCGAACTTCTTTGCAAACGTGGCTTCTTTGGATTTTTCATGTACCGACTCATTACACTAACTCGCATAAGAAATGTCGTCGAAGTTAAGGTTAAGTAGATCGACTACCTACCAATTTTGATACATTATCGCATCTTCCAAATCTTTTCCTTCACAGTGCACACATGTTGGCATTTGGCTCCATCGGCATTTGTAAATTGGTTTGCATTCAAGCATTCCAAACCGCTTTATCAAATCTTTTGGAATATTTTTGTTGACAAAGAAATATTCCTTCTCAGTGCAAATAATCCCTGCACTGCTGCAGTGCTTGAGTCAGTCTCCAAGTTCCTTCATCTGGAAACGGACTGATAAATTCTACTTTGTTCAAAGAATTTCTACCTCATTATCACCAGTTATGATTAAATCATCTACGTACACTAGTACGATAGCTAGCTTTCCTTCATTGGCTTTGACAAACAAGCTAGAATCTATAGGTGTTACTGAATAACCACTTTGTGTTAGAAATTCAGCAATCTTACCATACCATGCCCTAGGCGCCTGTTTCAATCCGTAAAGTTCTTTTTGCAGTTTACACACATATTCAGGATGATCTTGGCTCTAAAAACCCATTGGTTGGATCATGTAGATCTCCCGATCTAGCTCTCCATGAAGAAAAGCATTCTTCACATCCATCTGCCACAACTTCCAGTCTTTGTTAGCTACAAGTGTAAGTAGGACTCGTACAGTTGTAAGTTTTGCCACCGGACTAAATGTTTCATCATAGTTTAGTCCATACTGTTGAGAGAAACCACGAGCTACCAATCGTGCCTTATACCTCTCGATTGACCCATCTAGTCTGCACTTTATCTTGTAAACCCACTTGCAGGATATAGGTTTCACATCTCTTGGCTTTCGCACCAGATCCCAAGTTTGATTTTGCTGAAGTGCATCAATCTCTTCTTTCATAGCTGTCATCCACTCAGATCTTTGTGATGCTTATTCAAACATCTCAGGTTCTATTGCTTCTTCAATTATGGCTACATTGACATATTTAGGATTTGGCCTTCGTGTTCTTATTGACCTACGGAGTTGAGATTGTGGAGTTGATTCTTCTATTTCACTAGGCCCACCTTCTTCATTTAGTTGTTGATATATGCCAGTTTTCCAAGGATTCTAAGTTACTCTTTGTTCGGCACCATCATCATCTGGATCACTGGATTCATCTAAACTTGGTTAGAATTGAATAGTATGCTCTATCATCTTTTGTTGCAGCTTATCTCCAAATTCTCTTGAGTCTGGCAATGCTTCCTTCTCTGATGACCACCAAGAAGATGCTTCATCGAATACCACATCTTGTGAAGTGTAGCATCTTTCACTCGTTGGATCACAACATTTCTACCCTTTCCTCTGGCTGTCGTATCCCACAAAGATACATCTAATAACTTTCTTGTCAAATTTGCTTCGTAAATGATCAGGAACAAATACATAACACACACAGCCAAATACTCGAAAGTAGCTAACTGTAGGTTTCATGTTCCATAGTTTTTCAAAGGGTGAAACAAATTCTAACCTTGGTTGAGAAAGTCTATTGATCACAAAGGCTGCAGTCCTCATCGCTTCAGCCCAAAACCTCCCAGGTACATTCTTTTCATGTAGCATACTCCGAAAAAATTTTACAAGATGTTGGTTCTTTCTCTCTACTACACCATTTTGTTGTGGTGTGTTGGCACAAGTGTACTGATGACGTATTCGACATTCCCTTAGGTATTGAGAGAACTCGCTTGAGCTATATTCTCCGCCGTTGTCAGTGCGCAAACAACGTATCTTCTTTCCAACTTCTCCTTCAATTGACTCTCTAAACTCTTTAAACTTTGAGAATATGTCAAATTTTTCTTTCATAAAGAAAACCCATACATACCATGAGAAGTCGTCAATGAATGTCACCATATATCGCATACCACCAATTGATGGTTGCTTAATAGGACCAAATACATCGGAGTGAACTAACTCTAATGGTTCTTTTGCTTTAAACTTTGATTCCTCATATGGAAATTGGTGAGCTTTACCATATTGGCACCCTACACAGATTGTGTCTATTCGTACATCTAGTTCAGGAAGCCTTTTAAGCATCGACTTCTTCACCATCACACTTAGCTTGGAATAGCTAACGCGACCTAACCGCATATGCCATAGATCTGTTGTCTCATTTCTTCTTGTCTTGTCTACATATGCAAATTTTGTTGACATTACTTAGACTAATTCCAATCGTTGCCCCTCCATTGTCGGTGTTTTTGAGATTTTGAGATCACGATACACCTTCACATCTTGGGGACCGAAAAAGACATAATGGCCTGATAATGTTAACTGAGCCACAGATAGCAAATTTTTCTTCATTCTTGGGACATGATAAACATCTTGAAGTGGTACTTGGTTAGTACTATATCGAGGCGTAACTATCGTCTTACCGATGTGGGCTATCGGTAACCTTGAGTTGTCAACTGTCACCATTACACGACCTCCCTTGTACTCAGACATATTTTCCAACTTCTGTTTATCACCTGTCATATGATTTAAGCAGCCCGAATCTATGATCCAGTCATTCTTGTAGTCAATATGTTTTAATGTTGTCACCGTAAGAGCCAATTCTTCTTCCCCTGTAGCGAATAATGCTTCGGCATCCCAACCATCTTCGCTATGCTCCTTAGAACTGGAAGTAGTTGTATTGCTTTCAATAGGCTTTTTCTTACTCCAATAATATTTTGCCATGTGACCCATCTTCCCGCAGTTGTAACATTCACCGTCAAATTTTCTATTGTTATTGCGATTCTTCCAAGCTCCCCCTAGACAAAAGCCTCCCTTTCCTTGAGGAATTTTTCCTTTGTTGGCATCATTTTTATATCCATTTCCATTGTATCGCTTGAAAGTGCCTTTGCTTTTGCTAGTGTAGAGCGCTTCTTCTTCACCCTTCAGTGAGACTCCTCTCATTTGCTTAGCCATAACTTCTTGACCGGCTAACAAATTCTCAAACTCAACAAGAGATGGTTGTGTCGGCCATCCTTGTATAGCGGTAACAAACCCTTGATATTCGGGTCTCAAACCATGAATAATTATTCTTTTTATCCTCGTTTCCCCAATAGGAGCTTTTGGATCTAACTCTGAAATTTCGCAGCATAATGACTTTATCTTGTGAAAGTATTGGGAAATCGACATGTAGCATTGCGCCATCGATAGTAACTCGTTCTCCAAAAGTTGCAATTTTGTATCATTCTTCTTTGAAAAGAGTGTAACAAGAGTGTCACATGCTTCCTTTGGTGTTTTTGCATCCCGAATGTGCTCTAACATTTCTTCTTCAACTGTGGTCTTCAAAGCAAACATCATTTTGCCTGCTTTAATTTTCCACTTCTGCAAGATGTCGTTTGCATCTTCCACTAATGGTTGTGTAACTTCATCACCACCAACAACCTCCCACAAGTCTTGACCTTGTAGGTAAGACTCCATACATGTTGCCCATGTGTTATAGTTTTTGTTGTTGAGCTTCTTAACTCCTCCAACTACTTGAAGATCACCCATCGTGTTTGCAAGACTTTAACTATACCGAACAAGCTTGACTAATAAACTTGTAGAGTATCAAACTCCTCACGACTTAAGATAGCTCCACTAAGAACGATCACTGACTGTCCCGCTCTGATACCAATTGTTGAGTAAAATTTAAAATAAATAACTCTAAATTTACTAATATTAGATCCAAACAAGTAAACAAACTACTTGTATTATACCCAGTATAACACCTTTCAAAGGCAACTCACAAATTGAAGAGAAATACAAACACTCAAAGAGAAAGCTCTCAACTCACACTCAAACTAAGAATACAAAGACTTATTTGTTTTTGATGGAATGATTAAACCAAATGCAAGATAAGCTATTTATAGTCCTCACCATACAATCTACACCATACAAATATAAAACTAAGAAATAATCCTAGTCACACAAATATTATCTACACACTTCTCTCTTCTACAACCTTCAACCACTTCATTTATTTCTCTACTTCCTACAACTACTTCATTTATTTCTCTACTTCTTACAACCACTTCATTTATTTTTGTACTTCTTACAACCACTTCATTTATTTTTCTACTTCTTACAACCACTTCATTTATTTCTTGTTTGAATATCCATGTGCTCAGTTTCTTCTTTTTCAGCCCGACATAGAGTTCTGCATTATGGTTAATTTAATGCGTGTTCGTTTGATAACCATTAATTTTTTAATTTTTAATTTCTAATTTCAATTTTTAAATTTTAGAAATTTTAAGATCATATATGTTTGATAACTCATTTTCAATTTATGTTTTTGAAATTTTAAAATTAAAAAAAATTAATTTTAAAATTAAATATATTTTTTTATTTCTTGAGACTTAAAAATTAATAGTCCAACATATTTAATTATACTCAAAATAATAATTGAATCAATAATTCATAAAATTTTATCAAAACTAATTTAAAATTGAATTTTTGAGTTTAAAAGTTAAAAATCTAAAATTTGTATTCAAATAATAAATATCTAATTTTCTATTTCTACTTCTTAAAATTGAAATTAAAAATTAACTATTAATTTTTATTTTTTTTAAATTAAATTAAAAATTTAACTTCAAAGTTAACAAATTAAAAATTAGAAGTTTGAATGGTTATCAAACAAAACATACAAAAGTGGGCATTTGGTGGCTATGTTCAGGAGGATATTCTCAACCCCTTAAGCGCTTCATTATATTCTTTATATTTATTGTTTGTAGGTCTAGCTAGTTTGTAAATCATGCCATAAGCAGCAGCTTCATTTTCTGTGAAGTTCATCGTAACTTCCCACATTATGTATATTCCCGTTCTATATTCACATTAGTATATGTTTAAAAAGTAAAAAATCTGTTTCATTAACATATAATATTTTATGTTATTTTTAGATTAATTCGATTACATATAACTATTTAATTAAATATTTAATTTGTAAATTTAAAAACAAAAACAGCTCAGGTTATATATATATACAAAGTAAATATACTATTGTATAAATAATCAAAATAAATATATTATTTATATAACATAAAAAATATTATCATGCAATACCAATAAAAAAAATCCATATTTCTATATATTTATCTAACAAATTATACCATCATTATCTAAAACTATAAAAAAAAAAAACATTAGCCTAGTGCCATATTTTAGTACCAATGACAACCTCAATTAATAAGATAGATAGATGAAATAATCATCATAGTTAAATCTACACGTTAATACACTAAATACCTATATTTTTGAAGAACACAAAAGATGATGCATAATTAAGAGTCAAAATCATAAATTTAGAATGATAGTTTAATTACACTATCATCTTAAAAAAAAGTCACAATATATATCACATTGAATTATGATTTTAGTTGAACCATTAGGTTGATAATACTGTAACCAATAGATTGGTAGAGTGTAGCTGGATCAAGAAAACTAATCCATCTATCAAAATAAGTATAATATAGTCAAAAGCTCATAATTCATGTATCAAGAAAAACATAATAGCCAAAAACTCATTACTTTATATGATCTTTATTGATATCACAAAATTGTAGTATTACATAAGTAAGGTAATCATCCACATTTGTAAAGTCACGAACTTTAAAAAAGTTATCTTGCTGATAGCGTATATAAACTAGATATAATAATATAAATATACAAACAGTCTGAAGAAGAAGATATGATAACCGATCTTATGTTATTTCTTATTATTGTTTTGTTTTGAATACAATGTATAGATAATATTTATGAGATTCTCGAATCTTAATTTAAAATATCAAATAAAATTAATAATAATAAGATATATTATTTAGTTATCATGTTGACACGCAAATCATAACACTTTCTATAATCTTATTTCATATTGCTCTTTTATAATATCATCCTAATAAAAATGTATGATTTTAATGTATTATTATTATATAAAATTTTCATTAATAATAACTGTAACAATAACTATTTGAGTTATGTCAATATTAACATCCTTTTTAAATTTGGGTAAGTGACGACAAAGTCTTATAGTTATATCAAATAGTACAATTTGATCAATTTTTTAAATTTGGGTAAGTGACGACAAAGTCTTATAGTTATATCAAATAGAATAATTTGATGAATTTGTTTTTTTATAGCGGTTTAATCTTTTTTTTTTAAAAAGTGACGAAACAATAACAAATAACTCTTTTTTTTTCAATTACGTTTCAACTATTATGGAAATATCAATTATATAATTTGTCTTAGTAATAAATAATAATAACTTCAAAACTAATAAAATAAAAATAAAAAATTTTAAAATTTAATTATTTATCTTTATGTTAATACTTTTTCATAACAAAATAACTAAATTATTATAAAAATAACAAAATCATTAAACTAGTATAATTTACATAACTAAAAAATCAAGTTATATTTGTCTCTTCAAATTTTCATCTTCGTATATTTATATTTGTGTTTATGTTAAAATTAAAGATGTTTGAGAATTTGTTTGGGACAACCTGAGTTTTACAAAATTTCACAATGCAATTGCAATTAAGCTTATTTTACTCTGAAAATTTCCCAAATAATTTGCATACTCGGGTAACCAAGTGTACACCATGTTACACGTAGGTAAATATTTTTTTGAAATTTTTCGTTGCAAATTAAAGTGTTATTCAACTACATTTTAAAAAATTTCAAAAATTAATCTTACACTGGGTGATCACCAATTATTTTTTCCCCCGATCGATCAAGATGCCAAGAGAAATGGAATGTATAGCCCTTTTATAGTAACACTTTTATAGTAACAGATAAGAAAAGTAATGTAACTATCTGCTTCTAACGGCATGTATGGTGTGCGGTATTTGACATGATAAATATAGTCGACTAGTGGTATTTGACTCAACCGTATAAAATCATATTACAGTTAAATTGTACATTTATGACAACTATATAATATCATTGGATAAATTATACAATATTTGATAATACAATAATTTTAATAAAATAATATTTAATTTATTGTAGGTAAATCCTAACATATCAAAATGATCTCACTAAGAAAAATTTACTAAAATCAATATTTAATTTATTTTTTTATTATTCATATATTTTAAAAACATAAATATAAATTACTTTTCATTTAAAAGAAGGAAAATCAAGACAATATTAAAATTAAAAATTTAAACATATTAAGTTACAATTTAGACCGACAATTTGTGTACTTTACAATTTTTATTTAATAAAATACGGTTTGATTTTACACCAGCATGACAACATATTACACAGTTAGGGTCTTTTAATACTACTCAACAAACATTTCAAATTTAATGAGCAGTCACAATGAATACTGAGTGAAATTCATATGTAATCTGCCACAAATAAATATATATGACATACACAATGAAGGAAAAGCTCATAGTATGCAATACTAATTTGGAGCAACTGTCCAGAGCAACATAACTATGGAGAAACTGGTAAAAAGTTCGTCAGATAAGGAATTCAAAATTTTATGAAATAAAGGCTAATCCTCCTGCTATTCCTACATTAAGCTCAATTTTGACCTAACAAAATGTGTACAAAAAACATTTAACAGCTCACCCGAAGCTTTCTTGAAACACCTAAAATATAGAAAAAAACAAAACAAATGTAACAATCTGTATAAGTTGAGATACGATACGATACAAGGTAAGCAATGCCTAAATCCTAACAAAATGTGTACAAAAAACATTTATCAGCTCACCCAAAGCTTTCTTGAAACACCTAAAATATAGAAAAAAACAAAACATATGTAACAATCGGTATAAGTTGTGATACGATACGATACGATACGACAAGGTAAGCAACGCCTAAATCCTACAGCCTTGCAGAAACTTATCCAAAGCACACACGTAAAAAAAGTGAGGCAAATGTCAAACCATGCATATGTTATTGAACAATGGCACATCCAAGAGGACACTTCCTTATACAGAAAAAAAAAAAAGATGTAACACTTACAAATATCAAAGAGGCCAATCATTAGGGAAGGATTTTGCGTCGTCGGCGAGGGGTTTCTCGTTTCAAGTACATTTTCTCCATTTCATCCAATGGTCGACTGGAACCATCTGGCATGCTAACAAACCTCCAACCACCGCCACCTCCACGTTTTCCTTTTGGTCCCATTTTTTCCACAGTAATCTTCCACCCATGTGATGGGCGACGCCTACTGTACTTGTGGCAGAAGACCTTCCCCGCCACCTGACAAAAAAAAAATAAGACACCATTAGGAGAATCGGAGGTGGCATCAGTAGAGAATTAAGAGTTGCTATATTATTGCATGAGAAGTAATATGAAACCAAACCAAATTAGTTGCATAAAAGCATTAGATCAACAATTACAGGAGCTACAATATGTGAAAAGATAAATGGTTTGGTGGCAAGTAGGACTATCTACTTCTATCATTTTTGGTTTGTAGAATGGAAACGTAATGGAAATGAGAATGATAATTGAAATTGAATTCAATGAAAACAATATTTTACTATTACTATGTTTGAGCAGTAAAATCAAAATAATGATAAATATTAAAATAAAATTTCTAAATTTATAAATGAAGCAAAATTAAAAAATAAGTTTTTTTCATTTTTAAATGAGATAAAATGAGAAAAATAATAAATGATTATACATATGTACGAGAAAAATAGAACATGATAGCCTATTACTGAAGGGTGTGGAAGGAATGAGCATCCTCTTACTGTTAAAATGCTTTACATTCCATTCATAATTAATGGTCAAACCAAATACGAAATACCCTTAATCATTCTTATTACGATCAAGCAAACATGCCCTAAGAGAACTAAATCCTAGTTTCATATTTTATATTTTATCAAAAATGACCAAATATGTAAATGTGAATTCTAAACTGTACTAATCACCTGATGACTAATACGGCAATCAAGTAGACTCCCTACTGTGAATTCTAAACATTTGACTATTTAATTATTATTGCAAAAAGAATAATAAAATTACATCAGATAATTTAAAAGAATCAGAAGCTAAGAGTAAGCAAATTTTCATTAACATAAAACCCAAGGGAGCCAGATATATGTTTTTAAAAGCAAAAGAAAAGAGAGAAAAAAATAAAAAAAAATCAGGAGTTATTATTTATATATGGCTTCAGTTTGTTTCTTGGGATCCAAACTTAAGGAAAAACTCACTTTCTCTTTGTTGAAGTTCATTTTTTGGACGAATTCTTCATAAAGCATGTCATCTTCTTTCCTGGATATCTGATAGTGGACTTCGTCCAAATCCTTAGTAGTACCATCCCAACCCTCTGGCATAACCTTAAAGTCAGGCTTGTAAGGAAGGGATGCCACATGAAATTCCCGATCATGAGAATTGAAGAATCTGCAAGAGAAAAGGATTTGGGATCAAAATTTTCTGTTAGGAGCAACATAGAATCAACAATCCATTCTCAAAAGGAGGTTTCAAAAATTTGAGTACTAGACTACTAGTTACAGGATTTGATTCATTCTCATCACCATTTCTAGAAAGGAAGTACTCAGAATATGCATAGTTGTGCATCTATATTGCCTTATTGTCATATTGTATACATTCAGAAAGAAATTCAAATTTATGCAGGATAATGCATCAAATTGGTATGCCCTCATGAACCTTCTCATTAATTGTTCGAGTAACCAGCAGATTCAACAAGTTCATTCCTAAGAATGATGCTGCGTCCAATGAAAAATGTACAAATAATTAGCAACTAATTTTTTCACCAACAAGTCCATCCTCCCCCTTAAAAAAAACAAATAAACGATCTAAATACCTACATGCTCCTTATTTTTTATAATAAAAAAAATTATCTATATCCTCCTCATTACATATGCCTTTACAATATTTATTATATCTAGTAAGTTTCCCATACAAAATTCTTATCTTTTCCATATGAAATTCGTACATTAGATGCCCAAAATTCCAAAACAAGTACCCACTAGCAAGGAGCATACAGACACCCATCACACTTACATACATGCATAGATACATACATACATGTGTGGACTTAGTACTTGTTAGTGAGTGTGATGATGAGGATCTAATGCTATGACTACCACTTTCCCCTAAAACTGAACCCCTCAAGGGTGAATGATGTCGAACTGAAAACCTCAAGGTGGGGATCATGATGTACTCAGCAACCAACTAAATTCAAAACCGTAGAGGAGGAGAGGAATATTAAATTCCAGAACTGACTAAGGAAATTAAGAAAAAAGTATACAGTGAAAGACATTTACTTAAAATGATAGTTTCTTTACTTAGTAAAAAATTATGATACACATGAATGTAAATACTAAGATATGTTTTCAGCAGTTGGATGCTAGTTGTAAGAAATCCTGTTTGGCCAAGAACTACCAGATTAATATGAAGAAAAAAAAATAATTTAGGGCTCAACAGTGACTGGGCTAACATCAAATGTTTATGGACAAAGATAATCTTATAACATAGAAATCTATCAAATAAGACATTGAGTCTGTTGCAAAGAAATTTGGAGCATCAACAAAAAATGAAAAGAAAAAAAAAATCATTTGTAAATGCAATACATGGATTTTTGGAGAGAACTAGCAGCAATCCCAAAAAGGATTGCTCAAAACAGGACTGTGATGGCGAAGATCCTATCCTCACTCACTTTTAAAAAGTCACTTCTACATGTTCAACTTTGGACTGAGATTGTAACCAACAACAGTTTACGATAAGAAAATTTAAAGTTTCAATTGGAATAAACATCCCTGACACAGACATACGGAGCAACCAGTGTGAAATGCCCGAGTACAGATTGGGCATTTACTCTCAAGTGCTCCATTACCAATCCATTAAGGACACAGCAAATCTCAGAGCACTCTGACACACATCAAGATTATCAGTAATGTAGCAAAATATCACCAAGATTTTACCACAAATTGATGAAAATTATTCATTATAGAATAAGTAATGTTTAGAATAATCATCTTACTCAGGGAAAGTATCAAGCAAAAGTTCAACAGAATCATCCAAAGGATGGCCAAGCTTCTTTTCCTCTTCCTCCTCAAGCTCCTTCAGCCATAGAATTGCATGGACTCTCTGCCTCATAATCCTGTAATCTTTCGCAAGCCTCTCGACTGTGTACACCTCAGGATTTTCCTTGTGTAATCGATACATTTCAGCTTTCTCTGAGTCCTTGAGATAAGAACCTCTAGCACCAGGCTCTCGCACTTGCTTCATCAGTACACTTACCTCCTGCATCCTCTCCCCCCAACCATCAACAAATGCTTTACTTTTTCTATTCTCTGCTTCCAGCTCCTTCCACTTATCATCAAGCTCTTGTAAATTAGAGATGATTTGAGACTGGGACGTGTTAGTTTCACTAGCTCGATGGCCTGCCACTTCCCCATCAAAGTGCTCCTTGGCAAGTCCAGTTGACCATGAAGACATAGAATCCCAGCCTAAATCATCTGATGCAGAAGAACCAAATGTTCCAGGAAGAGTCTTCTCCCATCCATCTTTACTATTGTTTTCACCGTCACCTCCAGATGTTGCTGAAAAAATCCTAGTGCCACCATATGGATAAGTTTCTAAACCATTTTTTGAGGTAATAACAGGGCAATTTCTTAAGGCTGATTTTGTCTTTTCATTCAGCAATCTTGAAGTACATGAGCCTGATCCGAGCGAAAAGACTGATAGACGAGCTATAATACGATGCAGATTCTGCATGATTGAAGTATTTTTATTTTTTATACTGAGATGTGTACTTTATCTTTCCTGCAGCCAAATGGACATAAAAGATCCTGAAACACAGACAATCCTCCTAATTAGCATACAAGACAGATCATATCCATCAAGCTAAATTGCATGTATAATCTACATTAATTTAAAAAGCCATAATAAAGACGCAAGAAGGGATCCAGACATTAAAACCTGGAATATAATTTGTTCGATCCACAACAAACAAAAATATGAATTTGTTATAGAAATACATGATTGTGTGAACCTTGTAAAGAAAAAAAGAAGCACAAATTAATACCAAAGCTATTGAGACTTCAAAATTTTAAATTTGGATGCATAAATGCAGTATCAGCATTTTGTTTGTTAATTCCTTGATATTCTCTAATAACTGAAATTGCTGAGTATCTTATTACATATAAAAGAAGAGAGAAATGGACTGATAGAAAAGGGAAAGAGAGTGAGAGAGTGAAGTGTGGAGACTATTATTAGCTTAGTGAGTTGCGGCAATGAAGCTTACCGAAGATAAAGGATTCTTGACGGGCGGCGATGGTGTGACAGGGGAGGATGAAGTTAGGGCAAGTTGAATTGAACGGATTAAGGCTGTTGCGGCTCTCTTTTCATTTTGATTTGTTTAACCAATTTAAAAAAAAAACATTTAATTTCTTTGAAAAAATATCATAAATATTCTTTTTTAAGACTTACACAACTTTTAAATATATATATAAATATATGACAAAAATATCATAAAAATATTTTCTTTCATTAAAATTATTATTTAATCTTTATTTTCTTTCATTAAAAGTATTATTTATTTTTTTAATTTTAAAAATATATTTAATATTCTTTTTGTTTAAACAATATTTTTATTAATATTTTTATTTATAAAAAATAAGTTATAAAAAAATATTTGTTAATAAAAATATTTTAAACAAATATTAATAAGAATATTTTTTTCATTTATCTCTAACATATCATCAAGCTAAAAAACTTATAAATATAATGGGTGATATATTATGGTATTTTATTTTTAATTTAGGATTAGAATATCTCTAAAAAAATTATTTATTTTTAAATAAATTTAAAATTATTAAATATTTTTTTATATTATTTTTATAAATAAATATTTTAAATATTATATTTTTAAAATTAAAATATTAAATAATATCTTTTGTATAAGTAAATGGAATAAAAGACCTTCCACTTACAAACCATACATTACAGCTCGTTTTAGTGGACATGTAACTTGTATGTAAGGCACCTAATTTAGTATTTGCTTTCAAAATTTCTTCCACGCTAATCGGTAAATTTATGAAAAAAATTAATAAATTTAGCATAGCGATTTTATTTAGAGAAAGTGGAAAAAACTTTATTAGTTTAACACTGAGATATCCAAAATATCTCTAAAATTTTAATAATATCACAAATACCTTTTAAATTTAATAGAATTAAAGTTATCAATATTCAATAGTAATTATATACATAAAAATAAAAAAAAATAATAAGAAATCAAAGAATATTACAAGTAGAAACAAAGAAATTCTTAGGATGTTTCTCACAAAAAATAAAAAAAAAATAAAAAAATTAAAAAAGTAAAGTTTAATCTTAAAGAAAAGATGGATTTAAAGATATATAATTTTAAAAACTAAAAAAAATATTTCTAAGAAAATATATGATTTAATATGAAATAAGTAATAAAGAAATGAGTATCAATATCTCATATATAAAAAAATGTATAAATATATCATTAATTGATAAAAAAATCATAATAAATAAGCTATCAAAAATTTCTAAAAAAGATAAAAGAAGATTGAATATTATCATTTTAAATGAATCTAAATATTAATAAAAGTTTATTTTAGATAAAGAATTGATACTCAATAAAACTAAGATTCTTAGATAATATAGTTATAAATTAAAAAAATGTTTTATTAAGAATAATTCATAATAACTTAGGATACTAGATGTTAATATCATCAGCATATCATACGTTTGTTATTAATATTTATGATAATAACTTAAAATACTTGTTAAATTTAACTTATGAATTTAAAAGATGAAATTTAATGAAATAAGAAAATCATCTATTTTCAATACACAACATAATAGGATATTTATTAATAAACAATTATAACAATTTGATATATGAACTAATGAATTTATAAAAATAGATAAAACTTTTCAAAAACTTGGAAAAATTATAAAACCAAAAATACTAACAAATTTCGAAATACCATAGAAATGACACTTAAATATCAAGAAAAAAACTCACGATGCCAAGAAGAAAAAGTAATGTAGTAAAAAATAATAATATATTAAGATTTACTTTTATAGATCATGAAAGAAAAACTTCTAAATAAAAGAAATTATAGAACTAAAAGAAGAAGTTTAAGTAATAAAGTATTAATACATGATGTAATACTAGGAATAAAATAGTAGCAAGATGTTTAAAAATAAATTACAATATATATAATTAGAATTTAATGGAAGGCTACTGGCGTATAAAAAACCAAATAATAATAATGAAAACTTTGAGCAAAAGAAATGAATGTAACATAAGAACCAAACATTGAATCCTTATAAGACATAAATGAAAGACAAAAAGAACTATAAATGAAATAATAGAATTTAATAAAAAATTACAAGAGGATATTAACGAGAACTTTACATAATTAAGAATAGATATAAATAACATATCTAGAAATAAAAAAATCATAAGTCATAAGCCTGATCCATTTGAAGAATTAAAATAAAAACCACCTAGAAGATCAGATGTGTTGATACTTAAGAATGAATAAAAATGATCAAAAAATCTAAAGATAATGAAAAAGCTATAACTATAGTTTAATGAAATACATAAAAGAATTAGAAGAGAAATTTATAGATCCTAAAACTATGGTTATAGAAAAATTAGTTAGTTTGTTAATTCTAACAAATGTAGAACTAAGAAAACATTATAATTAAAATTTTCATACAAATAAAAAAAAGATGATATGACAATAGTCAATAAAATTGATTTTGAACCAAAAATCATGACTCTAAAAGGTCATATAAAACCAATTTTACTACCAATTCCTTATTAAGAAGAAATATCATATCCACATAGAGAAGAAAGCTGTAAACAAAGGTCGAAAAAACCTGATATTTCTTATAGAAGGAAATAACAACTCAAAATGAAAGAATGATTACATTGGGGAACTACATGTAGTATCCCACCAGAATTCGAACTCCATGAAAATTATAGATCTAATCATTTGGATTTAGATTCTACAAAAGATAAAAAAAAAGTCTTAGATGAATGGGCCAATGGTATGAGTATAATCAAACCTTTCAGCTTGTAGAGTCATAATAGCTTTAAAAATGACAAGGAATGTTAACGCTTGATTTACAAATTTAACAGAACAATAACATCTATTAATGTAAGAGAACTTCTCTACAGGTAGAGAATACTTAAAAACTGTAATAAATGAAAATATACAAGAAATTTATTTGAGAAGATAAAATGAGACATATCACTAAATCGAGTAAAAATTAAATTGAGAAAGCCGACATTTAATAAATATGAAAATATGTAACATGTATTATGTATATTCTTTTATTTGTGAATACAAAATGTCTTATCATAAATTAACATACTCTATACAAAAAACTTATAAGGAAATTTTCTTCCATACATTACCTAGAACATTGCATAAAACCTTAACACAAAGATGTAATAAAATAAATAGAGAAACAATACCAAACACCCTAGGAGAATATGGATGTAAGAGATTTGAAAATGCTAGAAAAATATGGATGCAACATAAATATTATAAGCAAAAATAAAATAAATACAATCCACTGTTATACTTCTACCATTTCAGCTACCATTTCCTCTTCATCTTCTCAAAACACTATACAATCCATTGTTATACTTCTACTACTATTTATACTCATTCTCCTCCTTCTTTTTTTCTTGTTTTTCTCATAGTGATGATGTTCTTGTTTCCATTCATTAGGACATCATTCTCTCAATATGGTGTTGTATTTTTTTAATCAAAATTTCATGGATATCTAGAAGGCATAGGCTCAGGCTATTTCTTATCACCCAACTCTTCCACCACCTACTTACATGTCTCCTTACTCTTCAACCTCAGTTAGACCTCTACCTTTTGACTCAAAAGGCCCTTCTTATCGCTCTGATGCATCCTTAGTTAGTTCACTTGGCTCCATTTTCAAAGATTTTAGTATAGGTAAACTTGAGCCTACTCTTAACCAAATTATTTAATCTTGCTTTTAGCATCAGTCATCTATACCACCTACTGATCCTACAAATTAGAATTAATCTTCATTCAGTGTAGCCCATGATGATGATGATGCTAGAGAGTGTTGAGCTTATTTTATAGTGTTTTTGTTATATTTTCTTATTTTACTTTTGAAATATAAATGTAATAAAAAGTTTGTTCAATGAGAATGGGTGACTTCTATGTCTTTTATTTATGTTCTTTCTATGTTGCATGAGCCTTAGGATTATGGAATACTTATATGTCTTCTCTCCCTTATATAAGGATGTTCCTTTAACTTTTTGTGTTAAAAGGGGAAGAAATTTATGTGCACAACTTGGTGTTTATTAACATGATGTGTGTTGTATATAATGTGATTGTAGGATTCCACTGCATTTTGTTGCCTGAATTGCATTCAATTAGGAAGAATGTTGCATGGAGTCATGGAGAATTGTTAACTTTCCATGTTTTTATACTATTGCATGTTTGATTGTGCGTATCCTATCGATACATACTTTTGTAGGGGTAAAATGATGTATATGGATAGACTACTCATTATTTTGGCATGATACATTCACGAGATATGTGTTTCTTTCATGTATGTAGATTACAAATGTAGATTTCAACCATCAAGTTTTAGACTTAGAGAGTGTGGTTGAGTCGAGACCTTCATGTTTTAGACTAGCAAAGTGTGGATGATTTGATTTTGAAGATGGATGCACTTGTAGTAGGTGTGCTTTGGTTTCTTGGTGTGCATCAATGTTTTGTTCTTGAGAACAAACATCTTTAGGTCATCTTCATGATTGTCTCATGTTTATTGAGTGTCTGTACTTAGTTGTGTAGTGTTTTTCCATGGAAAGCCAAAGGGAGAGATTTTAAGTCTTGTAGTTCTTTAAGACTTTGTTGGCATTCCCATGTGCAAAACATAGAATCTATTTATTTTACTTAGTGTATTTGTCTTCCTCTATGTAAGGTTGGTTACTGACAATAAATAATACATATACCCACATAATTAGGTATATTTTGTATTCAAACATGTTTACACACACCACGGGATTGGTTTTCATACTATGCATATAAGATTGAGTGTTGTGGTTTTTGTTTTGTTGCATTTTCAAGTATTTGTAGAAAATTACTTAGTAGTTTTTAAATTAAAAAATCACACATTTTGATGCCTCAACAAACCTCTTAGCAAGACTTGGATGAGTGGTCAATGAGAGCTCGATGAGGTACTCCAGATGTTGAAATGTTTCTATAAATGCCCTTATCTTTTTGCCTTCTTCTGTCAAGATTTGATAGCAAAATTCTACCATAAATTCACTCAATTGTGATTTCATTTTATAAATTACTTTAACGAGATTATTAGTATTTGTGCTAGGTATTTTCGAGGGTAAAATAGTGTTCTTAAGTTATGAGTACTTGAAATTATTTTATCTATTGGTTATGAGCAAAATTGCTTTCTTAGATTAGGCTTAGTCATATTTTAATATCCCTAAGATAGTGTTTGTTGGTTGTTGTGGTTGAGGTGGTTCCCACATTCTTTCATACATTATTGATCAATGGTTACTAATTACACTATTGTGTATAATGTTAGACTCTAGAGAAGACTTAGATTCGTGTGTTGGAATAAGTAGTTGCGGAGGAAGCAAGAATGGGAAGCAATAAATAGTTAAGGTAGTTGAGTTGTATCTAAATTTATTATTATAGAGGAATTTGCATTTATACTTTTATCGAGTTACATCTATTTATTATTTTTAGTGAATTATTTGATGTCGAGTAATTGCCATTTATTTATTATTTTTAGTGAATTGTTTGATGTCGAGTAATTGCAATAAGCAACCAAAAGATTTTACCACATAGTAAGGTTTTATATGATTTATCTCATTATATCTGTTGTTATGTATGATATGTTGTTGTGTTAAAATAATCTGAATTTATATCGTATATATTCCAATATACTAAGATTTAGACTTTGATTAGAAAGCTTATTGATATTTGTTGTTGCGTGTTTTCTTTTCTTTCATTAAGCATGCATATAATTTCTTGATTATTCAATCTATTGTTTTTATTAATTTGTCTGTTCAGCGAGTTATTATCTTTTTATTTTGATTGTATATTTAGTGTCAAATTCTTTAAAACTATAATGTTGGTTCATTTAGAATTCATATCCGGCTAAACTTCTATAGTAATTATAGGTAATTTTAAATCATATATTATAATTTATTTAATTTAATGTTATAAATGATTTTTTCTTTATTAAATTTTATTTTTAAATATCATTACTATAGATATTATAAATGAAGGTGATTAGCTAATATTTTGATTTCTTCTTTACGAGTTAAATTTATTGATGACAAACAAATTCACCACGAAAAGTTTTAATTTTATAAACAAATAATATTTCCTGACAAAAACACGTTGTCAATAAGTATTAAGCATGTCAGGAATATACTTAACAGACGGGTTGATCAAAGTCGTCAGTAATCATTGTTAGATTTATTGACAAAATTTCTCATAAGCTTTCTTCTAAAGAAACAAATTTGAAATATTGGCTGATAAACATTTATTAGAGTATATTAAATTAATTTAATATGAAAATTTTGACAAAATTTGTAAGTAATTTGTTTAATATTAATATTCTTCGACGAAAATTCGTTGGTGAATTGTTAAAATACTTTATTATGTTATTATATATTCATCAAGAATTTTTTTAATATTTATATTTTTCGTCAAAAATTTATCAATGAATTATTAAAATATAATTTATAATTTATATTTATGCATGATTTTTCATCACTTTTATCTATAATATATTTATTTTAATTATCTATTGATAAATGTTTGCCAAAAATTCTTTAAAAATTAATTTAGCTACAAATATTTGTAGATTTCTAAAGCTGTCGATGAATATATATATATAATGAATATGAATTCCAAAATTTAGCAATTTTCCATTCATCTTCATTCCTGTCTTTATCCATGCCATTAATCTTATATTACTCTTCTATACAGAAATATTAAATATATAAAAAAATCTATTCCATATTCTCTATCAAAATATTTACTACTTAATTCAAAACATGTCCCAATATACTATTAATCAAACAAATTTAATATTTGTTCAAAAAATTCAAGTTTAACATATATTAAATGTCTTCAATGCGTATATCACGAATATTTATTATTGTTTATTCCTTGTTCACTTTCTTTCATTGAATACCAGCTACTATTTTGTTACAGAACAACTAACAATTCCTTCCAATCCAATGAAAAAAATTCTAACAAAAAAACATCTTCTACAACCGGAAAAAAAAATATTTTTATATGTAGTAACTAATTGAATCGTAAAAATATAATAATCTACTTCATAAATTATTGGAAACTAAGAAACTCTTGGCCTCACATTTTACCTGATCCTCAGTTTCTATTCCTAAGTCAATAATAGAAAAACTCCTTATATTACAAGTACTACTACAAGTATTGTAGGAATTTGAGGAAATTTACATTGAAGTAACAAATAATACAAATCATATAAGAGCAACAAATCCAAGTTTAAAAAGATAGAGACTCTGATGAATATTACGAGATAAATGCTACTTGTGATATTGCAGAGAGACTTGTGATGTTATATTTACAGTAAGTTTATGTAAGAATCTCATCTTCACAACATGTTGTTGAGCCATCATCCCTGTTGTTGAGTAAGCATCTCAATAGGTTGATACTAAGTTTGAATTTGTTGATGCTGGAATTGAATGGGTTTATATATCTTGTATTTGAATCACATCTAGCAGCTCTTGGTGCAAACTTGCAGCTCTCGTAGTTGCAGCAGAAGGCTGAAACCACCAACCAAATGACTAAAAACCAATTTAGGTTGATATTTCTTTGCTATATCAACTTCAGATCTTTGTAACTGCTGACCACCTTCAAAAATAGTTTCTTCCATAATAGTATCTCTATCAGCAATCATATTTTCCTAAAGATGTAAGTATATTTTTAAAAATACAAATAACTTCTAAGGAATGGAAATATAATATAATGCTACATCAATCACTAACTAGAAAATGATGCAAAAAAGAAGAGATTAACCTTTAAAAACAAGTCAAATCTTATAATAACATATAATCAAATTTTATGCTAATTAATTTGGGAAGAGACAAAACAAATAGAGGTTCAAAAAGCAAAATTTTTTTATTCCATAGAACTATCATTTAATAAAATTTTAAATTGTTAATATAACCTCAAATAAAATTATGCAAACTAAACGATCTCAACTTTTATCCTTAAAAAGAACTCAAGACCATTATTCCCCGATCCTACCTCTATATGAAAACCATAAGGATACATTTTCATAAATTAAACATATTTAACAATTAGATAGTAATTATCATTTCACTTATTTACTCGTAATATGAATTAATCCACATATTTTACTTAATATGTAACCATCGAAAAGCATTCAATATTTGAAAAAACTTGGTCTCGAAAAGGGTAAAAAAGCAAGAAAATAAAGTAGCTTGAAGTAATACCTTGTAAACCTATTAGAACTACAACAACAATCTGTATGTTTTGAGAAGCTCAACTATTTGAGTTTCCTATAGCCACAGTAGGAATTATAAATAACTATCGAACTTTATAAATCCATGATATGCCTAGTAATATGAGTAATATATATATATATATAAATGAAATGTTATTTGAAACCACAAATTCATATTTTTCATTATGTTCATTAAAAAGAGATAATATATATATATATATAACCATGGCTATATTTTCAAAGAATATGAAATGATTGTTAATGAACTAAGTATAGCTGGATGGGCCATTGTTGTTAAATGGCTTTTTTTTTACTCTATTTCAAAAATCGAGTAAGACCATAATACTTATTTTCTTGTGCTAGAATGAAGACTCGTGGTATAAGCTACGTAAACTTGTAGAGAATAGCTACTGTACGTAGCTAGATTAGTTAGATAGTTGTAACTAACTCTACACACTGTTCGATCCATACATGTAAAATTCTATAAATACTCTTGTATACCAATGAATCAAGCTAATGAGAATAATCTTCAATTCATTGAATATACAAATATAGTATTAGAGCAAAGTATTAGCTTTCTTGCAGCTTTTGTTGGACCTTTAATGGGTTCTACACTACTAGTTAAAAGAGCTGATGACTCCACTAACAATGGTGCCGGAAAATCCTTGTTGACTTTCCCAACTACAACTTCTATTGCTTCACTTCTGCATAAAACTTGAAAATTCCAATTACTTGATATGGCATGATCAAATACTATCTGTGATAATTGAATATGGCTTAAAATCAGTTATTAACTCCACTGTTATTCCACCTTCTTAATTCTTACCTAACACCTCAACAATCAATATTTATGAGTATGCTCACTGGAATAGAACAAGCAATCTTGGTAAGTCTTGGTTCTAGGATTCCATTACACCTTTAATGCAACTTCATCTTCCTTGAGAAGAGTCAGCTGCAATTTAGTAGAAAGCACTTGAGAGGGTTTCCCCTACTTCTTCACAAACCAGAACAATGGATCTTTATTGGAGTTACAAACCATGGGCAAGAATGACCTTACAGTAGAGGAGTACACTCTAAAACTTAAAGGTAATCCAAAAAATTCGTCAACTACTGGGGAGAATGTTTCTGAAATAGATCTTATTCTCTATGGTCCTGGAGAACTAGATTTGACCTGCAATTTCTTTGTTTCTTCCATGTCAATACTTATGCGTACAGGTTGTGTTACATTTAGTGAGTTTCAAAGTAAACTTATGCCTTTTGGAAGAAGACTGATTAGACAGAGGTCATAATTAGATATGAACACATTACTACAAGAAAATCTTACAAAGTTTTCTTCATTCAATCTCAAAGGTTCTTCTGGTTCCTATTGGTAGTGGTGGCTCTAAAGGAAATTTTGGTTCAAGTTCTTGGAATATTCATGACTTCTTGAATAAGAGTTCATCATTCTAGCCCTCTCCTTCAAGGAAAAGAGATATAAGGGATCTTATGTTAAGATTCAAAATCGGATCTGTGAGAAGATGGTCATTCAGCTAACAAATGTTTCCAATTTAGGGATTTACATTGGCTCACAAGGTCATGTAGCTTTCCTGGCTAGCAATGTAAATTCCTCTAATACCAATTCATCTAATAATGTTTGGTTGTTAGATTTGGAGGCTACTAATCACATTACACATAGTGTAGAAAATCTCAATCATACTACAACCTGCAATGATAATGATTCTGTGACTGTAAGTAATGATTCCTCTCTGAATCATGGTTCTACTTATTTACATGTACCTCACACTGATTTAGTGTTGAGTCTTCATCATCTTCTTCATACTCCCTCTATTTCTCAAAATCTTATTTTTTTAACAAGTTATGTAATGACAACAATGCTATTGTTAAATTTCATCCTAATGGATTTTTTGTGAAGGACATTCAAACCAATATTGTGCTGGCTCAGGGAGCAAATGAAGAGGGTTTTGTATAAACTCAAAGGTCAGGTACAACCACCATCCCCTTCCATTGTACATGCACATTTTCTGTTAATAATAGTAATGTTATTGCTAGTGCGCAATCTACTTTTTTCTTTTCTGAAATAAAGCCTTATGTGTGGCATCATAGGCTAACTCGTGATATGTTAAATTAACTCGACTCTATTTTGTCTACTTCTGAAATGTCAAGGTTCAAAAAATTGTCTTTTCTTTACACTCATATATTATCAATATATCCTTTTGAATTAGTTTTTATTGACCCTTGTACCTATATAATTCCCAATAGTAATGGTATTAAGCATTTTATTCTTTTTCTTGATTATTTTTCCCGTTATATATGGATATTTTTCCTCAATGTTAAAAGTCATGCTCAATATTTGTTTTAGAATTTTGGGATATGATAGATAGAAAATTTTCACATAAATTGAAACCTGTACAATTAGATGGTAAGGTGAATTTCATTTTCTCTCTTTTAAGCTAGGTTCTCAAGGCAATCTTCACCAAAAGATGTGCCCTCATACCTCTAAGAAAAATAGGGTGGTAGAGTCACGTCATAGGCGTGTTGTTGAAAGGGGATTAACTCGTTTGCTCCATAGTAGAGCGCCTTTGAACTTTTGGTTTTATGCCTTTAAATGTGTATTTTTTGTTTCAAACAAGCTCCTTACCAAAGTTTGTCAAGAAAAAGTCCTTTTACAACCTTATATAACAAGCATCTTAACTATAATTTTTTTAGATATTTTGGTTGTTTGTGTTTATAAGCTTGACCCTCGGTCTATGCCTTGTGTGTTTTTGGGCTATGTCCTTAATAGCATGGTTATCCGTGTTGGAATAAAGAGACTAGCAAATTTATCATGAGTAGACATGTGAGGTTTGATGACCAATTTTGTTCCCTTTTGTTTCCATTATATTTTTTCTCCTACTCAGCATGTATCACCTTTTTCTCAATCACAATTCTTTTGTCTCCTGGCTCAAGTCATTCTGGTTTTTCCAGTTCTAATTTTGTTTCATCAATCTTGTCACCTTCATCTTCTATGAATCATGAGTCTTTGGTTCCTTCCCTTTCAACACTAACACCTATATCCCATGATACAATTCCATCTGAGCTTCTTGGCCATTTATATAATGAGTTACATGTGATGTCCTCACTTCCTTCTCTTGTTGTGATCTCTCATTCTATGGTAACTTGTTAAAAAAAGGATCTCTCAAATCTAAAACCTACTCAGTTTCTCTGTTGCT
The DNA here is from genome assembly GCA_030763125.1 of Hippophae gyantsensis. Taxonomy (NCBI): domain Eukaryota; kingdom Viridiplantae; phylum Streptophyta; class Magnoliopsida; order Rosales; family Elaeagnaceae; genus Hippophae; species Hippophae gyantsensis. The sequence continues at coordinate 15,681,218 of CM061038.1, read as the reverse complement.
TGATTATGCTAAAGCCAAAGGTGTTCTTGAGTGAGAAGATGCTATGTAGAAGGAGTTTGATGCCTTAATGGCTAGTGACACTTGGATTCTAATCCCATTGGCAACAAATAGGTTTTTAAAACAAAAGTGAAGGGTGATGGCCTACTTGACAAACAAAAAGCTAGGTTGTGTCCAAGGGGTATGATTAGGTGGAGGGGATAGATTACACTGAAACATTTCCTCTTACGATGAAACCTCAAATAATTAGAGTTATGTTAACCTTGGCTTTATCAAACAAGTTAGAATTGAGACTATTAGATGTTAATAATGCTTCTCTTAATGTAGAATTGCAAGAAACTTTGTATATGAAGCATCCATTGGGATTAGAAGATAAGAAACATATGACTTAGTTATGCATCGATGCTTGCAAAAGTTATCTATTTTTTAGTGCTATTTTTAGTATACTTAAAAATGATGCCAAAAATATGATGTGCCAAAATTAGGCGGATAAATTTTGTATGATTTATAAAATGACTCACAAGTGCTCAAATTACTTATAGAAAATGATAAGTATACTTCCAAGGTAGTTCTAAAGAAGAATCATGTAGTTTTTAAATAATTCAATAAATTCTTAAAAGTGAAAATAAACCTAAAACATTCTGTCAAAATTTTTTAGGATTTTGAAATATCTAAGCTAATAATGTAAAAATAAGATAGATTCAATAAACATTAGGCAAATAACATATATTCTCATTGGAGAATTTATGGGATATATTAGCTAATTAATTATATTTGCTTAATATTAATTAAGTTATTTAAAGATATGAATTTAGATTATTGATTCTCTCTAGTATGTACATATAGCACCTTTAGTTGGGTATATTATTTATTATTAATTAAAATCACTTACTGTCTTTGGTCAGATTTAGTAGTTAATTTTAATTAAATTATGCTTATTTTCTAAGAGATTAATAAACCATTTAACTGTCACATTTGATCGGGTCTAATAATTTAAACTTCATTTAAGGTGTCAAAATTGGATTTAAGAATTTAAATATTTAAAAACTAACTTTCAAATTTCAAAACTACTATAAAAAATATGTTGTCAATATATTTTTTAATAGTAATTCTTATAAAAATCTTTAAAATAGATTTTACACTCCAAGTATACATACGAACCAAGTTAAAGATAAAATACCAATACTTTAAATTAGATTCAGATAATCAAATCTTAAATCTAATTTTTATATTTTAAGTTTATTACGAAAATTCTAACATCACTAATTTTTTTATAATAATAAACTTTGTAGAATAGTTGAATAGAAAATAATACTTAATTTTGTAAAAATATTTACCTATTTTAATATTTTACAAGCATAACAAATTTACTAATATCTCATAGTAATTTTTGTCACACATACTTAATTTAATAATATGGCCAATATTTTAAACATAGAAATCAAAATAACACATAAATTAATGTGAAAATAGAATAATACATTTAACTTATACGTCAAGTGTATCTTCCAAATACAAAGCTTTAGTATTGTTTCTATAATTTAAAAAGACTCCAAATAGAATTGTCAATTACTATTTATTGAATTTAGACTAAATTATTACATAAAATTATAACTATGTTCAACTCTCACTTGAGAGAAGAACTTTAAACTAAGAAAAAAAACTAAAAAGCTTAGAAAGAAGCTCAGAAGGATGAGAAAAATAGATGAAAGGGATATAGAATACAATAAAAATGGGGTCATATTTATAAATATAGATAAGAGAAAATGTTGGATCAAAAGACTAGTGTCGCAGTATAATTCTTTCCATGTCACAACATGATATAGACTGTAATTGGTTGTAATGAAATCCATTACACAAGTGTTGCAAGACATAACATTTCCACCCCGTTACCTACATCAATTCTAGGACATGTCATATTCAATCATTTAGACTCACATTGTGGCACATAAAACTTCCACGTTGCTACCCACGTTGTTTTGATTAACTTTAAACCCATATTTTCTTATATATCCTTTTTTTGAACGTATGTAATGCTTTACATATGTTATATTTTAAACTTTTAAAGTTGTAATGGAAGCTTTCAAATATATTTTCAAGTGTTTGAACAATTAAATATTTTTGAAGCTAAAATACCTGAAAAACAACAAAACATATATGTGATTATGAAAAGATAGATTTGTTTAAAATGATAGTAAAATTAAGCAAATAAAAATCTATTTAATCATTTAGAATGTATAAAATCACGATATATTAAGTGCTTTTAAGCACTCATCCCAACTCCCAACCAGCTTTTCGCTAGTCCCTTAGCAAAAAAGGTAAAAAATTAAAAACAAAAACTAAAATAAAACTAAACTATGCTAAATCATTTTCATATATTGAGATGGTTGTATTACGTATATACAATAAGCCTTTAAACCCCTAGGTTGTTCTAGTGGATGAGTTTAAGTCTCGTGAGATATTTCAGAGATGATACCCACATACATCAAAGTTTAAAATAAAAAAAAAACAAAAAAAAAACAAATAACACATAAAGAAACAAAAAAAATTTAAAAAAGTAAAAAATGAAAAAGATAACAAAATAAGAAGAATTACAAAACTTTTCATGCTTTTTAATCTTTTCTAAGTTTACAATTAAAATCTATAACATAAGTTAATTTAATATTCTAAACATTCATAGTTTACTATAATAATTAGTTGAAAATCACTTTCGTATTCAAATATAAATGTATCGATCTTAAATTCACCCAATTTCAGTGTATAGAATTTGAATTCTCTTCAACTCTATCCTCATAAGGCATATTTCAATGACACTGATCCTATTGGTTCAAGCACTCAATCAAAGATATATGCAAATCGAATTTATTTTTAAAAAAATGAATTAATAGGTTCGCATATATATTAAGAATAAAAAGCTCAAAGTGGTGCATAATATTGATCCCATGAAAGGAATAAAATAAAATGATTTCATAAAATAAGTCACATGCTACTTTCTTACATAATCAAATTCATCAAATAAAAATTTCAAGTAATATGCCTTTAAAAGGATGAAGACAATGGAGAAGACTTCTTAGAAAATTATTTCCTATCTTTCTTTTGTATTTAACTAGTTCTCACAACTTTGTAGAATATTGGGTCATAATATTTAGTTTATACTATTCATTTTTCTCTCTTTTCCTTATTTTTTAATAGATTTTCTTTTTCAAAAATGATCTATGTACAGATTATACATATTTTGTATGATAAAATGATTGGATAATTTGTGATTTTTTTTCTTTTGTATTGGTTTAGGTAACCTCATTTATGTCTCTTTTTTAGAAGCCATGCATGAAAGAAGATAAGAGCATATACTTTTAATTTTTATGAGGTTTATGTTAGTATTGACGATATTCATGAACAAAAAATATAATTGTAATTTTAGTTTCTAGGTATGTCTTAGAAGAATATTTTTAAGCTGAATAAACTATCAAATCTTATCACATATCAGGTATATTTCTATTCCTATACATGCTAGATTGCATATTAGATACAATAGAAACAATATAAAAATAGGCTACACAATTGATCGAGTAGTGACTAAATCGATCGAGCAATATAACCTAATTGAATTAATTTTAACACATAACTAGATCGATCGAGGGATTTACTAGATTGATCGAGGGATTTACTAGATTGATCGACTTAAATCACTAGTTTGATTAACTTTTTGATTATCAACTAAATGATCATTGGATCAACCGAGAGGATGTTTGATCGATCGACCAATATACCTAATCAATCGAGCACTTGGTTAGATCCATCAAGTAGCTAGTTATCTAATTTTAAAATGTATGTCTATTACAAGTTGGATTAGATTTTTACTCTATTGTCTTTATTTCTTAAAAGTGTTTTAATTAATTTTATGAACAATATGATAATTCCAATTTAATAGAATGTTCTTCAAAATATTCTATAAATACAAACCTAAGCATACATTTCAATGTAACTACATAAGAACTATTGTGCTTGTTCTCTTCATCTTTTACTCTCTTTTTTTTGAAAATATAAGATCATAATTTTTTAGGATTTTTTATTTAGTTCATCTATCGAATATTGGTGGTTGTGTTTGATTGATTAATAAGCCTATTTGATTTATAATATTTTAATCAAATGTTCTTATAGCTTCTTCTATATTTTTATTATTGAATTATTCATTCAACTTGCACTTATGTTTATGTGCTAACTTTTCAGGTGACACCGGTACAAGTTCAAATAACTCGTGGAACTCAAGTTTGTCGAAATTCTAGTCCAAATATGAATGTCTATCTTATAGAGATTATGATGAAAGTAGTTGCTTATAAGTAGGTTACTTGGGGGTATTACTTGGGTGAGTAGTTTGAGTCCTAGCCTTATAACTGGATACTTATTTTTCATGGTGGATATTTGATTGACACGAATTGTGTGCAATGAATACACAAGTATACATATCGCAACAAGTAATATAATGATATAAAATATGATTCACAAGAAGATTATATAATTAGAAATTAATTTTAAAATTAAAAAATTAAAAATCAATTTTTGTTTTGTTTTAAGAAACCAAAATTAAAAGAGCTAAAAATAAATACCATTAATTAAATACTCATAATTGATAGCTAAGAAAATATCTTGAAATACTTAATGTTCCTATTTTCTATACATGTGAATCACTAAAATCCTCAATATAATTATCAATCAATTATATGATCAATTAAATCTAACCTAGCAAGTATTTCTCTCTCAAGTAAACTACATACCATATAGTAATCAACCAAATCACACTCTCATGTCAATTAAATTGCATACTACTCATTAAGTTCATCAATTATGGATCGCATACATAAGAATCATACTTCTCTACCTAGAAACTATGTATATTATTTAATCAAGACAAAAAATTAAATAATTCTCTCTAATATATTTAATTGCCTCAATAAATCAATTGTTGGCCAAAGAATTAATAGCATATAAATAAAATAAAATAAAATAATTAAATTGAAATCATAATTGGAGTAAAATATTAGATCATCATATGTAGAAAATTAGATTCATAAGAACCCTAGATTGATAAATTAGCTAGACATAATTTTGTTCATAAAGCTCATATTTTTCATAAAAAGGACAAAAATATGATAAAAGGAAAAGAAGAGGAAATATAATCAATCTCTTGAATTGTAGTACCAATCTACTCTTGAGTCTCCACCAAAATTGGATCTTCTTTTAAATTTTTTTATATTTTTCTCTCTTCTTAGATCCAAAAACAAATAAAAATATATATTAATTTCAGTTCATTAGGGATTTTAGGGCAATTAAGGGGTTAAATTAGATTCAGGTGAAATCTGGACTGTGAGATCAGCTTCAAATCAAGGATTGAGATGAAAAAAAGGAAAATTAACAGCATTGGCCAATAGGAATGCAACACGTGGTAAAGGAGATTCACTAAGCGAATTAGTGCACGACATGTGATATAGGAGGAATGATCATGGTCATCATCATGTTGCACATTGTGATTTGTAATTACTGCTTATATGATATGATAACTATATTTTATATAGTTATTTTCACCTATTTTATTAATTATAATTGTTATGTTCTTGATATTTTTAGTTAATTTTAGTTAAATAAATTAATATTTACTGCTTATTTGTTAAGGAATATATTTTTAAGAAAATTAAATAATTTGTATAAAAAACGTACTTAATTGCAAATTTATGTCTGAAAATATAATTTAAAATAAAAGAGTGTTTAATTGCAATTAATAAAAGTCGAAAATATAATTTGAACTAAAATCGGGCTTAATTGCAATAAAAGAAAGTTTAAAAGTTAATTTGAATTAAATTGGAGAGCTAAAATGCAATTAAGGAAATTTATTTTCTGCGTAGGAAAAGGAGGCCACGTGCACCATCACTTACGTGCGACACCAACCGTTCGATCAGCAAATCAACGGATACGATGAGGTGCGTGGATTGCAAACGTGACAAAAGAGAGTGTACGCAGGTATTCAGGATTCACGCGGCTCGGCGCACTCAGTGGGGCCCACCTTCCGCGCAGTCCGGCGTGTAGGGTGGGACCCACGTGTCTCATGCGGTTGCCAAGGCATGATTCTATGTGGCCGATTTACATGCACCCGGTTATACAACAAATCTAAAGCTGCCACGTGTCCCACCATTCTTTGCATCCAATCAGACGCTGACATGTGGCAGGTTTCGGTGAACGCAAAAGTGTAGAATCACGCACGCATTCCAACAACTGTCCCCCACTTTCTCGGCGCCCCTTATCCCGTGCGACTATTCCACATGCATCCATTCTTGGTACCCAATAAGATGCTGCCACGTGTCCCACCATTCTTTGCATCTAATCATATGCTAACATGTGGCATGTAGATTGAATTAAAAAAAATCAGAAATGGTGCCCTCTGTTTTGATGTCTCTCACGCGTATGTTGAAATAATAATTTTGATATCCCATTTCCCATATGCGTGTCTGCATAATTAAAGAAAAATATATTTTTTAAATGTATTTTTGGAGCTATAAATAGGGCATTTATTGCTAGAGTTTCAAACTTTTGAAGTTTTGGAATTTTTGGAGAGTTTGTGGGTTGGACTATGGAACATACAGAAGCCATTTTTGGCTTCTGTTGTGTTCTGCATGTGCCAAATATTTAGGAGAAGATGATGTTTTAATTTTCTTTGTATTCCTAATCTAATATTCCTTAATTGTTGTAATTTTTATTTCCATTATGAACTAATTTATTTTTGCTAAGGCTATGATGTAGTTGAATTAAGAAAATCTGATTTCTTTTGTTATTGTTATATGAGTTCATTGTTTTCAAGTTGATTATTTATTTCCATGCTTAATGCTTTTAAATTTCTGATCAAGATTTAGATGATTTATTGCATTATATTGAGACCGAGAGGAGATGTGTAATGAATGCTTCTTGTGATAAATATCATATGTTGAATGCGAGTTTGACACCTAATGCATGATGTATGTGGTTATTCCAGAAATTCCATAAATCGTAATGTGCTTGTTTGTGATTAAATCTTCATAGAAATATAGTTGGTTTTCATAGATAAGTAATTCTAATATAACTTGAGAGAGGGTATTAGATAAATTTGGGTTTTTCAACCATCACTTTTAGCTTTTATTCTCATATAACATGACTTGAAATCGGATTGACTTGATTTAGTGAAATCAAATGCCTTAGCGTTTTTAATCATTTGTAAACAATTTTACCAATTAACGATCGTTTTGGATAAAATCAGAGGGAAACAATTTTAGTACTCAATAAACTGTAATGACAAATCTCCGTGGGAACGATACTCTACTTATCAAATTTTATTACTTGTGACCGTGTATGCTTGCACGTTTTATGTTCTCCAAAAGAGACAAAATGATGCCCAGATGGGAAGAATGGATGAATCATGTGATAATGCGTGGCATGCCCGTTGATCGCACGATGAAACTCAAAACTAACGTCATGTCGGCATGTGGCATGGCCTACATCACTCAGTACACGCAACATTGCACGATTGGTCCTCTTTGCTTACGTAGCATCCAAATGGCATGCCTAGTCAGCTCTCCTACATGCTTGGCATCCATATGATATCTTTTTACGAAATTCATAAAAACTCCATACAAATTCCCAAAAATTTCTAAAAATATATATTTTCACTAAAAATATATATTTTCACTAAAAAATTCATATTTTAATATTTTTAACCCCAAAAGTACTACTTATTGAATAAACCGAGAAAATATTAAGTAAAAAAGTGCACTAATAACTCTATTTTCATAGATTTATCAATAGTTAAGTGGTTTGGAAGATCGGTGAGTTTCCTTTTAGCCTAGGTTGTTTCCAGCTAAAAAATCTCGTGTGTTGATATTTTTATTTTTGCATCACTTTATGTTTGCATGATTGGTTGTTTGACTTCTTACGAAATTTTAATTTAATATACTTCTATTGACTAGATATTTAGATTTATAACTAAAAGAACTTTCAACTTCTACTTAAGTCATTCAATTTAAGCAATAAAAATAAATATATGACACTTTATTAGATGTAAAACATTCAATGTAAAGACCTATAGAGATCATCTAGTGATTTAGATAAGAAGACTACTTAAAAAAGTAGAAAAAATATTATCACTCAGAATGGGAAGATAATAGCTCAAAATATATTCTCACAAGTTATAGTTTCCATTATTTGATTCCTAAACACTCATTTTGGATTTATCACAATTTTAACATTTTATCATGAAATACTAATTATGATAAAAACTAACAAATTATCATATCATTTCGTGATATGTTTAAGAAATTAATCTAACAATACAAATAATTAATCATTTTTTTAAAGTAACTAAAAGACAATAATTTTGTCAGAATTTTTTTAAAATTAACCTAAAATTCATAATGTAATAAAAATAAATAAAAGCACACAAAAATAAGTACAAATATAAATAATATAACAAGGTGAACATATGTTTAAACAAAAATTTCAAATTAGCACAATTTATATTGCAAATTTTTCACCTTCAACCTAGAATTTATATTACATTCAATGTAACAATTGTAATTTAAAGATAAAGAGTAAAGAATAGAAAAATTACCCATTTGTTATACCTGCTCAAGTATTGGTATGGAATTACAGGTGCATCGATCAATCCAAACATTTAAATTTTGCACTTATTATGTATTTCTCACAAATTACAATAAAGAATTATAAAATTGACAATTCAAAACAATGTTCACATGACAGGAAATAAAATCAAAAAAAATAATTAACATAAAATAAAATAGATGAAATAAAATAAAATCAATTAAAATAAAAGAAAATAATATTACCTACAGATGTGTTGCCTCCTATCCAGCGCTTAGTTTAACATCTCAACAAGATGCATCATCTTTACGGTGCTAGGGATTAGATTCCCATATTCGGTCAATTTCTAATGTGTTGTGTTCTCTTTCTAAATAAGGTTTCACATGATGCCTATTTACCTTAAATGTTCCTTCAGTCTTAGGATCTATCAACTCTACTGCTCCATATGGAAACACTTGGGTAATTATGAATGGTCCATTCCATCTTGATTGCAATTTTCCTGAAAACATTCTCAGACGAGAGTCAAATAAAATAACTTTCATTCCAACAAAAAAAGACTTAAGAACTAGTCTCTTGTCATGATAGGGCTTAATACATTCTTGGTTCAACTTTGCAATTTCAAATACTTCACTCCTAATCTTTTTAAGATCATTGAGTTGGAGTAACCTGCTTTTCTCTTGCTTTGTGTAAATCCATGTTTAGCTATTTAATTGCCCAAGGAGCCTTATGTATGAGTTCAATGGGTAAGTGACATGCTTTCCCAAAGATTAACCAGTAAGGGACCATCCCAATAGGTGTTTTGTATGTTGTGCGGTAAGCCCATAAAACATCATTTAATTTGATTGTCCAATCCTTCTTTGAAGGATGAACAATAAATTCTAGAACCCCTTTGATTTTCCTATTACTCACTTTCACTTGACCGAACATTTATGAATAAAATGAAGTAGCTACTTTATGTGTGATGTTATACTTCCTCAGTACCCCATCGAAAAGATTTTTACAAAAAATGGCTCCCTCCATCACTTATTATTGCTCTAGGCATCCTAAACCTATTAAAAATTGAATCCTTCGAGAATCTCACAACAACATTAGCATCATTAGTTTTATTTGGACACATAATCAATACCAATCAAAATATATTCATATCTAAGATATGGGAGAAAAGGACTCATAAAGTCAATCCTTCATACATTAAATAATTCTACAACTAAATTAGATGTCAAAGGCATTTCATTTCCTTTTCTTATATTATCTATCCTTTGACATTTATCACACTACTTGTAGAATATACGAGCATCTTTAAAAAGAGTAGGCCAATGAAATCTAGACTATAATACCTTATGGGCCATTTTATCGCCATAAAAATGGTTCCTATATGAAGTTTATGGCAAATTTTTAAAATGCTCTTATGTTACTATTCAGGTAAACAATTTCAGATGACTTGATCTGAGCTAATTTTGAATAGATAAGGATTATCTCAGAAGTATTGCCTGTAAGATTATAGAAACTTATTATTTTCTTGAGAAGGAATGTTAGGTCTCAAAATACAAGTAGCAAGATAATTAACAATATTAACATACCATGTATTTGGACCTATTGAAAATAATTATTTATAAGGAAAAGTTTCAACAATTTCTTCTTTACTCTTACCTTCACTAGAATTGAATTCAAAAATTAATCTAGATAGATGATCACTATTGAGTTTTCACTATCTTTCTTATCTTTGATTTCTAGGTCAAATTATTTTAAGAATAAAACCCACCTAATTAATCTTGGTTACGCATTAGGTTTACTTAGTAGATATCTTAAAATAGCATAATCAGAATGCATAATTACTTTAAAGCCTACTAAGTAAAACATAAATTTGTCTAAAGAAAATACAATAGCCAATCATTATTTCTTAGTGGTGGAATACTTTATTTAGACACCATTGAGTGTTTTGCTGACGTAGTATATAACATGCAAATGTTTATCCACTCTCTATCCCAAAACTATTCCAATTGCATAATCATAAACATCACACATAATTTCAAATGGGAAAGACCAATTAAAGGTGTTTATCTTTTAAAGTATTAAAGGCTACAAGGCAATTATCATTAAAAACAAAGTAAACAACTTTTGACAATAGGTTACATAAAGGATGACTTATTTTAGAGAAATCTTCAATAAATCGCCTATATTAACCTGCATGTCCAAAGAAGCTTTTTATCCCCTTAACAAATGTAGGGAGTTCTAATTTTGCAATTAATTCAATTTTTTCCTTGTCAACCTCAATTCCTTTGTTAGATATTACATGTCCTAAAAAAATCCCCTATTTTACCATAAAATTGCGTTTCTCCCAACTAAGTGTTAGGTTGCATTCAATGCATCTTTCTTAAACTAAAGTCAATTTATGCCAGCAAACATCAAATGTGGTTTCAAAATAGAAAAATCATCCATAAATTTCTCAATGATTTTTTTCATCATGTTTGAGAAGATTCACATTGTATATCCCTAAAACATTGCGAGGGCATTGCATAACCCGAATGACATCTTTTTAAAAGTAAATGTCCCAAAAGGACAAGTAAAGATAGTCTTTTTCTAATATTCTGGTGTAGTGCATACATGATAATAACCTAAAAGTCCATCTAGAAAATAGTAAAAGTCATTCCTAACTAGTCTTTCTAACACCTGATCAATGAATGGTAGAGGAAAGTGATCATTTTTAGTATATAAATTCAATTTCCTAAAATCCATACAGATCCTTCATCTAGTGATTGTTCTAGTGAACATTAATTCATTCTTCTCATTTTTGACAACTATTATACTAGATTTTTTTGGTACCACATGCACTAGAATAACCCACCTATTATATGCAATAAGGTAAATGACTCCTACTTCAGAATTTCTTTTTTCACCACCTCTTACATGATTGGATTTAATCTTCTTTGAGTCCCTCTAATAGATTTAACATCATCCTACAAATTTATCTTATACATAAACATAGTAGGACCAATACATCTAATATCCTTGATATTCCAAGCTATAGCTTTCTTAAATTTATTAAGTACCTTAACAAGTTCTTTTTCTTAGGTTTTGGTCAACGAAGATGAAATAATGGCTAGATAAGTTTCTCCTTCTCCCAAAAACACATATTTTAGATGCTTAGATAAATATTTTAGTTCTAACCTGGATGGAGTGTCCTTTTCCCCAGGTGGGGTACTTGGTAGATCTAGGAGTGTACTAGGATTTTCTTTTGGTTCATCATTATTTAGTAATTCAAGGTACCCCTCAGTTTTCTCATCTAAATCATCTTCTACCTTTTCAATAGTTAAAGCAATTTCTAATTTTTCATCCATTATATCTTGCATAAAAGTGTTATATACAATGTTATCTAATAAATCAACATCAAAGCATTCAGAGATAGAAGGAAAAGGTGGAGATTTAAAAACTTGAAAATATATAGTATCTCCTTAGACTAACATTGTTAAATTACCATCTTCGACATCAATAATATCTTTGGTAGTGGCCATAAATGGTCTACTAAGAAGTATTGTATGTTTTTTGTCCAATGATGGATTTTTCTCCATATCAACAACTAAAAAATCAATATGTATTATAAGATTATCTACTTGCATCAACACATCCTCAAACCATTTCCTTTGGATATTTAATAGATTCATCCTCAAGTTAAAGAACATGGTTGTAAGTTTTAGATTTCCCCAACCTAGCTATAGGAAATAAAGTACGGTATCAAATTTATATTAGCACCTAAATTTAGCATTACTTTAACCACATGTCTATCCTCCACAGTTATGTTTATGATAAAATTATCTTGATCTTTCAACTTTAGGGGTAGTTGGTACTGAAGCACAGTACTAGAAATTTTTGATACTACTACTTTTTCATTAGGCTTATACCTCCTCCTTTTAGTATTAATTCTTTGAAAAGTTAACATAGAAGAGCATATTCTTGATCACTTCTAATAATAGTAAATTTATATTTACTTTAGAAAGCATATTAAAAAGATCAAGGAATTTCTTATCTTGTTTGGATTCATTTAGTTGGTGTAGAAATGGTATTGATTGTTGATATGGTTCTAATGCTTTATGATTTATGGAAATGTCAATTGACTCTACAATTCTTTTCTCATAACGTTTATCATTATTGGCACATGTTTCTCCATTGTGAGAAATTATAATTTCAACTTCTTTATGACCTGCACTAAATGGTAAATAATTAGCAATTTTAAGTAATAATTTATTGACTACCTTACCACTTCGAAGGATTGTAACATCCTTTGCTTTTTCTACTTGGCTATGCAACTTTCCTTTTTTCTTGCTTTTGAATTCATTCTGCTAGCTACCCAACGTTGACTTCAATCTTTTTTATCAAAGCCTTTATGGATTTTAACCTTTGATTGTTGATCAATTAGTTATCTCTACTAATTTGAATAAAGACATTTCAAATTATCATCTAAGGTTGGTTTTAATTGACTTTGTGGGTAAGGTTAGTTTTCATATGACCTTTGTGTTTAGTTTTGAGCATATGCTTGGTAATTGTTTGGTTTTTGGTAGAGTTAGGGTATTTATAGGTGTTGGAATGATACATTTTTACATAATTGGCTTCCTCTAAAGTATCCATACTAGAATTACCTACATTTGAATAATTAAAAGCACTATGTCCAATTGAACCACAAACTTCACATACCTATTGATTTGACATTTAATGGGTAGTGAGGAGTTGCATTTGGTTAATCAATTTTGCAAGTTACATGGCCATTTCGTTTCAAAAGCTAACTTCATTGACTTCTACTTTACATCCTCTAACACTATTTTGTTGGGAATTAACACCTAATATCTCACAAATCATATAAATTTATTCTGCTCTTTTTTTCTCCCATAGCTCCTCCTATTATATTATCTATAGTGTACTGACATTGTAGTGTCAGTCCATCATAAAAGAACTGATTCTATACTTGTAGTGGATAGCTATGGTATGGGTATTGAATCAAAAGGAGCTTGAATCTGTCCGAAGTTTCATGGAAGGGCATTCTATCCAATTGGAAGAACGTTGCCATTTTTGTCCTTAATTCTATAGTCTTTTCATATGAATAGTATCTACTTATAAATTTACTGTAGACTGCCTTCTAGGTATTTAATGAACTTGATTGTAAAGTCATGAACCAAAACTCAACTTTATCCTTGACAGTGTAATAAAAACATCTTATCTTAAGCTGATCTTCAACCAATCTTTGTAATGGAATTGTTTATATAGTAATAGAAATTTGTCAAATAAAGTTTAAAGGGTATTCATCAAGGATGCCATAAAATGAATGTAACATGGAATAATGAATATTTTTCAACTCATAATTCCTTGCAACCTCTCCAAATTTTATGCAAGAGCCAGTACTACCAATGATAGGCAATGCATACTCATTCATTATTTTCTATTCATATTTAGCATCACCCATGTCTACTTGCACTTGGGGTAGTAGTTCATTTTTCTCATAATAAACATCCATCTCTCTTGAATTTTTTTTGAATCTGTAGATATTAATAAAAATAATGAGTTTTTTTCTTAAAGATCTCTTACATTTTGTACATTAATAACAAAAGTCAATCACTGCTACAAAATGTGGTATTTAAGTTGAGATTTAAAGTCAATGTTTTGAGAAAACTGACTTATAATGAATTTAAAGTCAATTCATTGAATAACCGACTTAAAACATGTAGATTGTAGTGTCGATTAACACGTAGGACCGACGTTATGTCCTACGTGTCAATCGACGCTATGTCCTACGTGTCAACCGATAATACACACATTTTTATTTTCCTTTTCTCTTCTTTCTCCCCCATCCAGGCAGATTGAACGTTTCTAACGCTGTGTGTAAACTCAAAAATCAAACCTACCTTCACTCCCTCCCCCACTCTTTCTCATTTTCCAGCCACCTCTAACCACCAATTCTAGCACCATTTATTGAGTTTTCTTCCTCTCCAATTTCTCTTCTAGATCCTCTATTTTTTTTAGCGAAACACTCAAAAAATATTTACCCTTTTTCTCACTTACAAAACACCCTTTTTTCTTCATTTTCTTCATTTTGTTACTTCATTTACTCTTGTAAGTATTTCTATTAGTCCTACGCCCTTATTATTTATATTTCTTTATTTTTTGTATTTTATGTGTATAATTTTTTGTATTATATATGTTATTATTTTTATTATGTATGTTTTTTATAAATTTTCTTAATAAATTAAATAATTCTGTAATATTTTTGTAATAAATTTATATATTTATACATTTAACCTTTTTTATATCATTCTGTTGAGAATAATTGTGATTTAAGTTTGCCTTTTAATTTATTTATTTTTGTTAATATGAAATGGAAAAGACATGATTCAACAATATGATGCTCAATAAAAATTTAGGTTTTAAGTATTGTAGTTATTTAAAAAATTTAATCATTATAAAATTGTTATATAAATTTTGTTTTATATATCTTAAATTTGAAATCAACTCAAATGATGTGACATATTATTATTAGTAATTACAATCAATCTCATATAATTATATTTATGTGTTTATATTTGTTATGTTTGGTTTTTATGTATTTATTTTTATATAATGTTTTGATAGATATTATAATAATTAGGGAATTCATATATAATAATATCTTAAATATATTGGTTGGATATATATTTAATATGGTTAATATCATTAATAGAAAATGGACAAATCTTAGATGTCAAAGTGTAGAATTGAGTAGGACTACATTTTTGGAGTTGAAAGTTTATTGGAATTTGCTTGTAGAAATAGTAATAATGATATTAGTATGATTCGATGACCATATGTTAAATGTAAAAATGAGTGATTTCATGATGTTGACAAGGTTAAGTATCACCTTATCCGTAGTGGTATTCTTTTGAGTTATAAATGTTGGTATTATCATAGAGAAAATATTGATAATACTCATGGGGAAGAGATAAATAAGAATGTGAGTGGATTATATATATCTTATCATAATGTACAGACATAAAATATGTTTCATGGTGTTGAAAATGAACTCCATAAGGATGATCCTGAAACCTTTAAAAAACTTCTAGAAGATGCCAAAAAACCGTTGTATCCAGAGTATAAGAAATACACTAAAATGTTGGGATTTGTTCATTTGTACAATATAAAGACAAAAAATGTTTTTTTTGACAAGGGATTCACATAATTACTAAATGTACTAATAGATATGTTTCCTAAGGGTATTGAATTTCCATCTTCAATGTATGAAGTAAAAAAATCTCTTAGTCGATTTGGCATGGAATATCATAAGATTCATGCTTGTCTAAACGATTACATTCTTTATAGAAAATAATATAAGACATTAAATGATTGTCCGATGTGCAAAGAATCAAGATGGAAGTGATGAGTGCTCAAAAAACACAAAAATTACTATGATTTTATGCACATTAATTGATTAAAAATATATATATTTATATGTTTTATCATATATTTATATAAATTTGTCTTTTTCGGAATCACGGGTATTTTTATTGTTTTTCAGGTATTTTCGCTTAAAAAACGTAACTTAAAGACTCAAAGAGGAATACTGGAAGCAATACATCACAAATATATTAATAAATAAATGAGGAAAGGTCAAAAATGTCGAAAAGGAAGAAATCGTGTCACGGCCTGCCTGGGCCAAGACCAGTCACTACCCAAGGCTACCATGCTCCACTTCGGCGCTCTAATGCCTAAATCACATACACATGCCCACACGCGCTCCCATTTAACCTCATATACTGCCACACTATTTCGCCCCATTTTATGCGCAGAAGGTTCTCACGTCCGTGCTAACATCATCAATAACGTCAACAATCACCACTCCGCGTTTTCATCATTTTTTCACCCACTTTATCTCTCCATCCACACCTATAAATACCCCCTTCTCTTCACTTCAAACACACCTCAAAACCATTCTTCTCTTCTCTTTCTTTCTCTCATTTCTTAGTTTTTAAGCTTTTCTTAGTTTCTTTCTTAGTTTTTAGTTTTTCTTAGTTAAATTCTCTTAGTTTTAGAGTTCTTCTCTTTTTGAGAAGAACTAGCTATGTTTTTGTAATTTATTAGTTTTTTTATTCAATAAATGGGAGTGCAAATTCCGTTTGGAGGTTTTCCAACAACAGGAATAGCATCGAAGTACTGTAAGGATTTTATTTTCTTTACAATTATTTTTTATGTTTTATTCTTACATGTTATATTTAATTTGTCTGTGATTAAATTTAACTGTATTGGCTATTTGTAAACATAGTATAATAATAACGTTGTTATGCTTGCGAAATATTAAATAGGTAAAAATCTCTAAAATGAATTGATTTTATTTTTATTCAAAATTTTATATTAAAAATGTTGTAAAGAAATATATTATTTTTCATTACAAACTTAAATCAAAATTAGATTTTAAGGTTTAGTTATTCGTCTAATTTAGAGTAGTGCTCTTTATTTGTTGGTACAATCGCCCGATAGTTAGAGAAGCTCTATTTTAAAAGTTTTTATAAGAATTATTATCCTAAAATGTATTGACAACATGTTTTCAGTAGTGGTTTTAAAACTTGAAAGTTAGTACTCGGATAACTAAATTCTTAGGTTTAATTTGGACACCTTGAATAAAGTTTAAACTGTCTAACCCCACCAAAGGTGGCATTTAAATGGTTCATTTTAAATCTATTAGAAAAAGAAATTAATTTAATTAACCAAATTAATTATTAACCCCACCCATAGGTGTTAATTGATTTGTTTAGTTAACAAAGAATATCTAACCCCACCAAAAGTGATATTTATATAAAAAAGAGAGAATCAATAATTATCAATTCATATATTTAATAACCTAAATAATATGAGCAAGCATAAGTAACTTAATTATTATATCCATAAATACTCCACCATTATAAATGATAAAATTTGCATAAATATTTATTGAATCTATGTTTATTTTTATGTAATTAGATTAAAAACACAAAACCCAAAATATCGTGACAAGATGTTTAGGATTTAATTTCGTTTTTAAAAGTTTAAATAATAAATTAAAAACCACATACATTGCTTCCTTAGATCGACTCAGAGTATACTTATCATTTTCTACTAAATGATCTTCGCATCAAGTAGAGTTTTTATAAATAAATAAAACCAAAGTGACGTGAACGTTTATGCGTTCGCTCGCCTGATCAAGTTTTTTAGCCACAAGTGGGAAGAAATAACGTTTTTAAATTATTTATCAAAATTTTAAAGACTTTTTGTGTTGTAAATGATTATGATTTTTTTTATTTAAAAAAAATAAAAAAAAAATTGTTGTTTGTTAAAAGTAAAAAAAAAAAAATCAAATTTCAATTTCATAATAAATAAAAAAATTATAGCATGAATAATAAAATAATTTTGAATTTTGAAATTTGAAGTAAAAAAAAAAGTAAATAAATTTTAAATTAAATAAATAAATAAATAAAAATTAAAAAAAATTAAAAAAAAATAAATCAAAAACTTTATTTTCAATTTTTTTTTATTTTTTATTTTTTTTCTCTTTTATCTTTTTCAATTATTATTTTTTTTCATTTTTTTTTTATTTTATTTTATTTTATTTTTGGCTTAATTTTTAATTTTAATTTTTAATTTTTACTCTTTTATTTTTTTTCTTTTACTTTTTCAATTTATTTTATTTTTGGTTTAATTTTTTTTTTAAATTTTGTTTTTTTAACTTTTTTTTATCTAAATTTTATGTTTTTAGTAACTTAATTTACTAATTTATATTAATTTAATTTACTAACTTAATTAACTTAGATTTTCATTAACTTAATTAACTTACCTTTTTATTAACTTAATTAACTTAAATTTTAATTTAACTTAAATTAATTAACTTAATTTCAATAACATGAAAAATAAAGATCTAAGGGAGTTCTGTCTATGAGACTAGTTCTTGGAAGCCTTTGTACCACTAGTCTTTCTTGGGAACGTTGCTCTATCTAGGAGGATGGTTTTTAAGGAGCCTTTGCCACACCATTCTTTCCTAGGAGCACTTTTGGTTAATACTGATTATGTTATTTTAACTTAGATATTATACTTAAAAATAAAAAAATAAAAACAAAAAAACAAAAAAAAAGGTTTAAAACTATCTCCAAAATTTTAAAGTTTTAATTACAATCTAAGGAGTTAGTTGTTTTGTTTGATCTAGGTACAATTGTGTTTTTATGCCTTTAATTATTTGATTTGTACCTAAACATGGATTATCTAAAACTCACACGCATGTCCCTAGTTTTAAGTACAGAAAAGTTTGAAAATCCATAGGACATGATTGAAAAAGTATAGGTAGACAATCTTGTCTTACTTGTAGGTTTGATTGACTCAATGATGAGGGGACATTGAGTTTACTTAAAATGAAATCCCCAAGTAACGTCTTGCTAAGACGCAACTAAGTGCTACTGACGAGACAACCCATCATTTTAGGTAATTTCCTCTTCTTTGTTTTATTGTTTATTTTAGTTTAATTACATTTGAATAATTTTAAAAATTGTTAAAACTAAAATTTTTTTGTTGAGATGTTAGAAGTTCACAGCGATCTGTCTGTGTGAACTTTATTGATGAATATGATGGATACACTTGCATTTCTCCATCACTACTTGCAACATTCTCAAGAAATAGGTAATATTTCGTCTCTTTTCTCTTTATCTTTAATTTACAGTTGTTACATTGAGGACAATGTAAGTTCTAGGTTGGAGGTGGTGAAAAGTTACCATGCTTAATTAAAAAAAAAGATTTAACAATTAAAAAAAAAAATTTATGTTCATATTTTCATTTTTATTGTGTTTGGTTTTATTTTCTTTGTGTGATTTAGTAATTTTTGGAATTAAAAAAAAATTTCTCAAAAAATTTATCATTTCTTTAAATCAAATTTAAGTAAATAGTTAAGTCTTTTTGTACTGTTAGATTAATTTTTGAAAACATATCATGAATTATTTTGTAATTGTGTTTGATAATTAGTTAGTTTTTGTCATAACTAGTATTTCTTGATAAGATGTAGAAATTATATTAAACCAAAAATCGGTGTTTATGAATTTGTTTTAGTGGAGACTACCTTTGTGAGATATAATTTGAACCTAATTTCCCTTATTCAGAGTGAAATATATATTTTATCTACTCCAAACACATTTCTTATTTCTTCAAATTCTTAGATGATCTCTATAGGCATTAATATTGAATGTATGAATTTTTTTTCTCATCTTAATAGAGGTCGATATTTTTTTTATTATTATTGTTGCTTAGATTAAATGATTTGAGTAGAAATTGATAGTATATGCTTTCATCTCATTCGCATGACCGTTACAAAAAAGAGAGACATATCTAGGGTTACCTAAACCAAGATCAAACAGAAAGCCACAAAATTAACCACTCACCAAAATCCTAAAAAATGTACAATCAGACATGGGTCAACTTTCAAAAAAATGATATATATTGAAAAGTATCTTTAGAAAAATATAGAGAGATAAAGAATATATAGTATAATCTACATACTAATGACTGGGATACCCAAAAATCCAAATTTTTTTTTTTACAATTTGTACATGGGTTGACTCTCTAAAAAATGATATATATTGAAAAATATCTTCTAAAATATAGAGAGATAAAGAATATATAGTATAATCTACATACTATGACCCACATTGCCTACAAAGTTTTGAGTAAAAGCTAATAACAAAAAAAAGATGAGAAAGTAATTCTCAAAAGTCATTGTACTTTCTTCATTTGTAAAAGACATATATCTTGGAAATTTTTTCTTAATGAGTTTGATTTATGCATGAAAATAATTTTTATAAATGATATCTTTTATAATTTATACATTTGATTCCTTCCATGAGATCAACGCCAAAATAACACTTTGAGCCTTTATTCTTTATACATACGCGAACATATTAGTTCATTTCTATACATCAAATCTTTTCGTATATAAATTAGTATGAGTGTTTGAACCATAGATTCAAGTGTTTTGAGAGTATTGACTTGCGAGGAATAGAGTCGAAGCGAATTCGATTCATGACACCGAAATTGGGGTGAAATTAAATTGATACATTTTTTATAAGAAATATGAAAATGATTTTCGACTAATTATTATAATAAATCATGATTGTTTAAGAAGATTAAAATAACTTATGCTTGAGATTTTAATTATGATCTTAAAGGAGATTAAAAAGTATGAGACATTTTTGTGTTATGTTGTTTTCTTTTATTCTTAAAAGTTAATTTTTGACTTTGTTGTAATTTTAGTTTTTAAGTTGATTGTTGTTATTATTTATTTAATTTTTTTACATTTAGTTTAATGTTTATGGGTATCATTACTGAAAACCCTCACGAGACTCAAACTCGTTCACTAGCATAACCTAGGGGTCTAAAGGCTTGTTGCATAGGCTAAATGCAACCGTGTCAATTCACGGAAGTGATTTAGGATAGTTTAATTTTTAGTTTTTATCTCTTCTCTTGCTAAGGGACTAGCAAGAAGCTGGTTGGGGGTTGTGATGAGCGCTCAAAAAAAGCACTAAAATTACCATGATTTTATGCACATTAATTGATTAAAAATATATATATTTATATAAATTTGTCTTTTTCGGAATCACGGGTATTTTTATTATTTTTCAGGTATTTTTGCTTAAAAAACGTAACTTAAAGACTCAAAGAGGAATACGAGAAGCAATACATCACAAATATATTAATAAATAAATGACGAAAGGTAAAAAAATATCGAAAAATTGGACATCAAAAGGTCAAAAATGTCGAAAAGGAAGAAATCAGGTTACCACCGCAAATTGCCTAAGGCCACGCTCATGCCCACTCCCGTGCCCATACCCGTGCGCACTTCGCTGCTCAAGGCGTGCCCTCACAAGACCACTATTGTTTGCCGCTCTAACCGGCCCGCACACGCCACGCCTTATTTCGCCCATTTTCGCGAGCAACCACTCCGTATTTTCATCATTTTTTCACCCACTTTTTCTCTCCATCCTCACTTATAAATACCCCCTTCTCTTCACTTCAAACACACCTCAAAACCATTCTTCTCTTCTCTTTCTTTCTCTCATTTCTTAGTTTTTAAGCTTTTCTTAGTTTCTTTCTTAGTTTTTAGTTTTTCTTAGTTTTTAGTTTTTCTTAGTTAAATTCTCTTAGTTTTAGAGTTCTTCTATTTTTGAGAAGAACTAGCTATGTTTTTGTAATTTATTAGCTTTTCGATTCAATAAATGGGAGTGCAAATTCCGCTTGGAAGTTTTCCAGCAACGAGAATAGCATCGAAGTTCTGTAAGGATTTTATTTTCTTTGCAGTTATTTTTTATGCTTTATTCTTACATGTTATATTTAATTTGTCTGTGATTAAATTTAATTGTGTTGGCTATTTGTAAACATGGTATAATAATAACGTTGTTATGCTTGCGAAATATTAAATAGGTAAAAATCTCAAAAATGAATTGATTTTATTTTTATTCAAGATTTATATTAAGAATGTTAGAGAGAAATATATTATTTTTCATTAAAAACTTAAAATTGAAAATTAGATTTTAAGGTTTAGTTATTCGGTCTAATTTAGAGTAGTGCTCTTTTATTTGTTGGTACAATCGCCCGGTAGTTAGAGTGAAGCTCTATTTCAAAAGTTTTTATAAGAATTATTATCTGAAAATGTATTGACAACATGTTTTCAGTAGTGGTTTTAAAACTTGAAAGGTAATACTCTGATAACTAAATCCTTAGAATTAATTTGGACACCTTGAATAAAATTTAAACTGTCTAACCCCACCAAAGTTGGCATTTAAATGGTTCATTTTCAATCTCTTAGAAAAAAGAATTAATTTAATTAAACAAATTAGTTATCAACCCTACCCATAGGTGTTAATTGATTTGTTTAGTTAACAAAGAATATCTAACCCTACCAAAGGTGGTATTCATATAAAAAAGAGAGAATCAATAAATATCAATTCATATCTTTAATAACCTAAATAATATGAGCAAGCATAATTAACTTAATTATTATATCCATAAATACTCCACCATTATAAATGATAAAATTTGCATAAATGTTTATTGAATCTATGTTTATTTTTATGTAAGTAGATTAAAAACACAAAACCCCAAAATATCGTGACAGGATGTTTAGGATTTAATTTCGTTTTTAAAAGTTTGAATAATAAATTAAAAACCACATACATTCCTTCCTTAGATCGACCTTGGGAGTATACTTATCATTTTCTACGAAATGATTCGTGCACTTGCGAGAGTTTTATAAATAAATAAAACCAAATGAATGGCAGGATCGATGATGTCGGTTTTGCCCGATCAAGTTTTTGGCGCCGTTTCCGGGGAAGGAATAGCATTTTTAAATTATTTATCAATATTTTAAAAACTTTTTATGTTGTAAATAATTGTGATTTTTTTATTATTTAAAAAAAACAAATAAAAATAAAAATATATATTTTTTCATTAAAAAAAAAACCTTACCGTTCATGAAAAGTAAAAATGGGGGCGAAATGGCAGTGGCTGCTCGGCGCGACTGGGCGGCTACGTGCGCGATTTTTTTCATTTTGACATTTTTGACATTTTTGACCCATTTTGTCCAATTTTTCCATCTTTGTTGACCTTTCCTCATTTATTTATTAATATATTTGTGATGTATTGCTTCTAGTATTCCTCTTTGTGTATTTAAGTTGCGTTTTTAAGCAAAAATACCTGAAAAACAATAAAAATACCCGTGATTCCGAAAAAGACAAATTTATATAAATATATGATGAAATCATATAAATATATATATTTTTAATCAATTAATGTGCATAAAATCATGGTAATTTTAGTGCTTTTTGTGCACTCATCAGGAAGCATGCTACAAATGAGACAACACCTAAGAAAGGCATGCCAACAAAGGTTCTTTGGTACATTCCTCTCATTCCTCACTTTCAAAGGTTGTTCAAAAGTAAAGAGACATCCAAGATATTGACTTGGCATTCAAATAATCGATCTGATGATGGGGTACTATGTCATCCTTGTGATTCTACAAATTAGAAAGTAGTAGATAATTTATCCCTCAATTTGCATCTGATTCACACCATCTTCATCATTCCATTGTTGTTGATGGAATTAATCCACACAGTTCCCTTAGTAGTAGACATAGCTATTGGCCAGTAATTATGGTAACAAATAACCTTCCTCTCTGGTTGTGTATGAAAAGAAAATTCATGATGTTAACATTATTGATCTCAGGACCAAAATAACCCGAATTTGATATTGATGTATATTTGTAGCCTCAGATAAATGATTTAAAGACGTTGTGGAATGACAGTGTAAATTTTTACGATGCACATAAAGAAGAACCCTTTAACTTGAGGGGGTCCTTTTATGGACAATTAATGATTTTCCTACCTATATGAACTTATCAGGATATGCAACAAAAGATTATATGGGATGCCTTATTTATAGTGATGGCACTTCTACAACTTATCTTATTCACGGACGAAAGATTTCTTATAGAAGACATAGAAGATTTTTTCCATCTGAACACAAGTTTTGATACTAAAAGAAATCGTTCGATGGTAAAGAAGATCATGATCCTACACCCTGACCTTTGCGAGATGTTGAGATATTATGGCAATTGAATGATATGACATTCAAACGATATGGAAAGATGAAAAAAGAATACTCAATAATGGAGGGAAATGAAAGAGATCAACTAATAAAAAGGGTGAAAAGGAAAATTTTACTGAATCAGTAGATCATGGTTGTTGGAATAAAAAATCAATATTTTGGGAATTACCTTATTGGAAAGACCTATAAATTCGTCACATCTTAGAGGTCATGCACATTGAGAAAAATATATGTGAGAGTTTGATTGGTACATTACTTAATTTACTTGGAAAAATAAAGGATGGAATTAAAGCAAGACTGGATTTAAAGAAACTAGGCATACGGCCTAAATTGGCACCAAGGGTGGAAAATGATAAGAACCAAAAATACTTGTCACTAGCATTATATACAATGTCAAAAAAAGATAAGGATGTTTTTTGTAAATGTTTGGTGGGTGTGGAAGTTCTTGATGGTTACTCATCCAACTTAAGAGATTTTGTGTCTATCAAGGATAAGAAACTTTATGGATTAAAATCACATGACTGTAATATCTTAATGCGAAGAATGGTGGAATGTTAAAAAGATAAGGATGTTTCAAAAAAATGTTTCATTATCAATAATTCATCTTTGTTCATTATTCACTACAATATGAAAGAAATATTTATCAATTGGCTAGTTAAACTCTTTACAGAAAGATGTTGTAGAGAATTTGTATCTAATTGAAAAATATTTTCCTTCTTTCGATATAATGATTCACTTGTGTGTTCATTTAGTTCGAGAAGTTAAATTGTGTGGTCCTACTTACTTAAGGTGGATGTATCATTTTGAGAGATACATGCAAGTCCTTAAAGGATATGTAAATAATAGAAATCGTCCTGAAGGATGCATGGTGGAATGCTACATTGCTGAAGAGGCCATTGAGTTTTGTTCTGAATACTTTAGTGGTTGCACTGAAATTGGGAATCCCATGCATAAGCTATTCTTAGAATGTCACATGATCCAAGTAGCTAACCCTATTCTTGGTGGAAGTAAGAAATTATTTATTGATCGCCCTCGATGGGAAAAAGCACACCGAATCATTTTGGTAAATAATAACGAGGCACAATTGTACATAGAGTAAGTTATGACATTGGGCATCCTTTTAATTTAAAATAAAACTATTTTTATTTAACTATTAATGATATCTAATTGATAAATTTTTAATAACATTACATAATGAATTTAAACTTACTGAAGATCAATCCTCATTATAAAAAAAGGAGGAGAAAAATGGTTGTATAATGAACATAAGCAAGAGCTTATTAATTGGTTTTGCAACTATGTAAGTGTCACAAACAATAATTCATTAGTACTTCTATATAATGTTTTAAAACTTTGTTTTAAACACATTTCATGTTTTATATACATAGATTCGAGTTTAGCGCAAGAAACTCAATCATAAAATAATAGAAATTTAGAATGGCTTGAACATGGTCCAAAATTTGATGTCAAATCATATTCTAGTTTCACAATTAATGGATCGAGGTTTACGACTCAAGTAAAGGACAAAGTCCGAGTAAATCAGAATAATGGTGTGAAGATGGTTGCACAAACTATGCAATTTTCCCATTCAAAAGATGGTAATCTTGTACTTTATGATAAAACATATTATGGTATAATTCAAGAAATTTGGGAACTTGATTATGCGTTCTTCCATGAAACATTATTCTTGTGTGATTGGATCGAAGATGTTATCAATGTTGGATATAAAATAGATGATTTTGGATTTACCCTTGTAAATTTATCCAAGATAAGTCACACTGATGATCCTTTCATGTTATCACTTCATGCAAAAAAAGTATTTTACATGAGAAATCAAATTGACACAAGATGGTCTGTTGTGTCAACGCCTCCACAAAAAGAGTTCTATCATTGTGATGCTTTAGAAGATGATGACATGCTTGATACATTAACCAATATTAGTCATTTCTCAAACAAATTGCCTAATGTATGTGATGATCTAGTTGATGATGATGATTCTTCGTCATGGACTCGAAGTGATTGTGAAGGAATATATATATGATCAATAACCTAATTAACCATAATGTATGTTCTATATTATTCTATTAACTCTTGCATGTTTATATGTTTGGACTTAAAATTGTCAATTAATTTCTATTACATCATTATGTGCAGATATTTCATGGATCCTAGGATACTAGAACTTGTAGATCCAATGATCCATTGGGGCATTTGAAAAGAAGGGGTTGGGTGAATATACCTGATGCTCCACTTAACCCAGATGATAAAGTACCCATTCTATTTGATGCTACTGGTAATCCATTAGGGGAAAATGGCCAAAAATTGAAATCCTCTATTGGTAGACTTATGAATTCAAGTATACCAATCAATATAAATAATTAGACTAAGGTTAAAGAAGCTGAAAAGTTCAAAATATGGAAACCATTTGTGTAAGTCTCTTTTATTTTATAACTAATTACATATATTATATCTTTTTTGTATTATATGTCATCTATTGTAGTGTGTTTTTATAGAATCGTTATAAAGTCCTTGACACTTGGATGAGCAAGTGGTATAAGATTGCAAATAAGACATGGAATGAATACAAAACTTCCAAATTGGCCAGATATTATATGTTTCCTTATTTGGAACCACTTGATAAAGTAGAACTATAAAAAATCCCTAAAGAACACCCCTGGATTGAACCCCAAGTATGGAAAGACTTTATGGATTATAGACATACAGATGAATTTTAAATTATTAGGGAAGAACATTAGAGTACACAAATGTAAAATATTCTTCCTAACCATACTAGGAGGTCTTCAAATCTCGAAGTTAGACAAAGAATGGTATTATTAAGTTGTTAATTTATAAATATTTTTATTTTTATTTTTTGCAAAATTTAAGTTGATGTCATGGTTAATAAATTTATTTAATTTATATAGAAAGCTGAATTGGGTAGATCGGTTACTCGATCTGAATTGTACATAGAAACAAAGACCCCCAAAATGAAGAAGTCAAGACCAATGATTATACGAGGAGAGGAACAATTAAATAATTTGGTTAGTAATTTAACTTGATACAAGTCCTTATGCTTTTTGCTAATTGATGTAATAATGTATGATATGTTTGTTTACTTTATTATTTGTAGAGAGCTGTTCAGGAACAAATAGCCAGGGGTGAAATAATCGAACAGCCAGGGAGAAATGCTATATATCATGCATTCAGATGAAAGCATCCTGGTCGTGTTAGGGGAGGAAGTCAATATGATGGTTATATGAAGTTTTTTAATATTTCAAAATAAAAGCCTCATATGGTAAGTAAGTAGAAGTACTATAAAATTGAAGAATAATCCATCTTCTTTAAGGCCTCAGTGTTAAGTGAGATTTCTACTTTAAAAAAATATCAATTACAACATATGTAAGGCATGGAAGTATACTACAATCAGGGTATGCCCTATTGGCCAGACATGCAACCATCCATGCCAATCATGCCACCATCTATGCCAGGCATGCCACCCATGCAATCTCATGGTGCCTAACCTTTATCCTGTATGGATATAGTCATCCTATTGGTCCTCCCTTTATGCTAGGAATGCATATGCAATCAGTTAGTGGTTCAATATCTCAAATGCAATCTATGCATGCTTACCATCCATCACACCATGATGAATGTTTTGATGAGAATGTGTTTCCAATAGCTACCCCATATGAGAGTCCTCCTATATTTGATTAATCATTTATGGTAAGATTTAAATTTTATATAGATAGTCGATTATTTTTATTTTTTATTATATATTTTATTTATTATATGTAATGCTTAAATTTTTACAGAATATGAAATGTTTTTTGAAATATCCATCATCAACGGACTTTGTTGCTATTGAGCGATGATCGAATGATTTATAATCAATATTTACCAAATTATTGGCAAATAATAATTGATCAATCATTACTCCATGATTGTCCATTACCTGTGCCTTCTGATGTTACCACAGTCCAAGAAGCGGTTGGACAATATGTGGCTTGAACGTTGAGTCAAGTTGTGATAAATTTTGACATGATACTATTTTTTTACTTAAGATAACACTTTTTTTACTATTTCTATTATATTATTATTCTTTTGTTGTTACTAACATATATAATACCTCTTCTTTAGTCTATTATACCAGAATTAGTAAGTGCAACACATTTAAGAGATACAGAGCAAGTGTCTCGTGGTAAATCTATGTCTAGTGGGCAATCATCGCATACTAAGTCATCCAAGAAGAAGCCATGGAAAAAGTATAGTTATGATTATGCTATAAACTTCAGCAGAAGTCTTGACTCTTTGATGACTATTGTTGTGAGCAAGACTAGCATAAATGATGGATGAACTGTGCCACTTCCTAGAGAAATTTCTAGTGTAGATATTGACCAAACATATATATCGATCGAGTGCATATTGCAACTATTTGAATATCAAATGATTGATTTAAGTATAATTCAAATGTGGATAAGGTGGGTCCTCAATCAGTAAATAACTTTCATTTATGTAGAACATATATAATTATATTTATATTATCTAATTATTTATATATATTTCTTTTATATAGGGCATTTTATTATCGACTTCAAGCTAATCACTCATCACATTTAGCAATGTTCTATAATTCTTCATTTTTCAATCAATATCAAGAGAAAGATGTTAGCATCAGAGCTAAACAATTATGTGATAAGGCATTAAAACTTAACAGGAATGAGAAGTTGATAATCCCTTGGCCACTAAGGTTTGAACAAGGCCAATATCATTGAATGTTGATAATCCTTGATCTATATGGCAATTATGTTTGATATTGTGACTCAACTTCCATAGAATTAAGTAAAGATACAAAAGCAATTGTTAAATGTAAGAGTTATATCTAGCTATTTTTCTTCTATTTTTCTTTATAATATTTAATTAAAAACTAACTTTTTTAAACTTTGATAGAGCATGGAAGCTATGGAACAAGAGTAGGGGTATTGCATTTAAAAAATCTCGTAAGCTTATATGGGACAAAGTTATGGTATGTTCAAGCGAATATTAATAATTTAATTAATTTTACTATTTAATAATAAAGATGTTCGAATATGAAAAATCATGTACACTTGTTTTTTTAGGTTCTACAACAAAATGATGGAGTCATGTGTGGTTACTATGTCATGAAGTTTATGAGCGAAATCATCATAAATATCAAAATTCCAATTAAATATGTGGTAATCTCTTTTACCAATATACTTTTTTAACATATATAAGTTATTTGTTTTTGTAAATTCATGATATTACATTCTTATTTTTAATTTAAATACATGTAGTTCTTTGATTGGAATAAGTCAGGCTATGACCCACAATTTTTTGATGATTTACGAGAGGAATGGGAAAAACACATGGTTCAAATTATATCATCACACGAAGAATCAAGAGAAGATTCTGATGATCTTGAATAGCATATGATAACATCATGATAATTTTTATAATGCTTTAATTTCTTTATTTCTATGTCTGAAGTTTGGGCAGCTTGTTTGATGGATGTTTTCTTTTATAGATGTTTATGTGCTCATGTATTTAGAGGAATGGATTGTTATATGGACCTGTTTTTTGCCCAAACTTCATCTCATTTCTCTTGCCTAGTTTCCTAGTATGACAACATCATGGTAGTCAATGACCAACCAAGTACAGGAAAACCACCAAGAATCATCATATCTTCAAGAGTAATTGTTGTTTCGCCTTAAGGAAATACAAAAGTATTAGTTTATGGGCATAAAAACTTAACCAACCCAAGTAACAAATCAGAGTTATACTTGACTTCATATTTAGAGCTCATTATAGTATTAAAAATACCAGCTTGATTCCTGATAGCTTCATATTTATAGACAAAAGATTAATACAATGCTAATATGATTTCTAAGAGATGGGGTTATTATTATATCACTTTGGTGTCGATGTAGTAATCTCTTTTACTAATCTTTTAACATATACAAGTTATTTTTTGTGAATTCATGATATTACATTCTTATTTTAAATTTAATTACATATAGTTCTTTGGTTGGAATAAGTCGAGCTATGATATGCAAATTTTTGATGATTTATGATAAGAATGGACATAACACATGGTTTAAATTATAACATCACAAGAAGAATCAAGAAAAGAATCTGATGATCTTGAATAACATAGGACAACACCATGATAATTTTTATAATGCTTTAATTTCTCTATTCCAATGTCCTTGAAGTTTAGGCTACTTATTTGATGAATGTTTATATGCTCAGGTATTTAGGAGAATAAATTGTTATATGGACCAACTATTTTTTGCCCAAACTCAATCTCATCTCGTTTGCCTAGTTTCCTGGTCACTATACTGGTGATTCTAAGCAAACTTAGCTTCATCTCCTTAAAATGGGAATATCACAAAATTCATGACAAAAGAGATGACATCATTTTATTTGTAATTTAAGTTATATATATATATATATATATATATATATATATATTGTATATAAATTATTTTTTTGTAAAAAATTTAATTCTCAAGTAATTAATTAATATTCAATTTTTTAACTATTTTTATTATTTAAACTTTGTTAAAAAGATTTTGATTTTTCCTGTTATTATGTGATCGAATACAGGTTTTGAGTATAGTAGAAAATGAGTAAAATGTGTAAAAAATACAAAATTTAAAGTCGATTCAACACGTGAACCAACTTTAAATTTTAAATCTAAGCATTTAAAGTTGATTCACCTAACCGATTTTAATACCTCGTTTTGTCGTAGTGAATATAGAAAATCACTTAATACTAACTTATAAGTACTACCATAAATATAAAGAAAAAAAGAAAAATACATATTATTCAAAAGTTAGCAAAAGAGAATAAATTATACAATAAATAATTTTAGTACACAAAATTAATAAACATAAAGCAAAAAATAAAATAAAATTTAAATTTAAAATAAAAGAAAAAAATTATTTTAAGAAAACAAATCGAATTAAAAATAAAAAAAGTTAAATTTTTTTATATAAATAAAATCTTAAATTTTTCAAAATGTTTTAAGATTTTAAAATTTTATTATTATTTTTAAATAAAAATATTATTTTTAAAAAAATAAGAAAAGAAAGTTTAAAAATAATATTTTTATTTATTTTATTTTATTTATTTATTTGTTTTCAAAAATAAGATAAAATTTAAAATTTAAAATATCCTAAATTAAATAATAACTTAGATATTTTAAAATTTTAAATAAAATCATAATATTTAAAACACAAATTTTTTTTAAGATTTTGATAATAAAAATTTAAAAATACTATTCTTTCACAACAAGGACGCCAAAAACTTAAATACTTGTAAAAGTTATTTACTTTTTATTGCTATTACCAGTATACTTGACAATGACACAAAAAACTTGATGTCTCAAAATTAGGCGTACAAATATTTTATGATTTACAAAATAGCTCGCAAGCATGATATTCAATCCATTAGCCTCTCGATGCTAAATCTATATTTAGAATGATACATTTGGGATGTATGATATTCAATCCATTAGCCTCTCGATGCTACATATAAAACTTTCATGTTGCAGCCTACGTTGTTCTGATGAACTTTAAACCCATATTTTCTTGTATATCTTTTTTGTGCTTTAAATATGTTATATTTTAAGCTTTTAAAGTTATAATGAAAACTTGTAGATATATTCTTTAAGTGTTTGATCAATTAAATATTTTTGAAGCTAAAATACCTAAAAATCAATAAAACATATTTGTGATTTCAAAAAGATAAATTTGTTTAAAATGATAACAAAACTAAACAAATATAAATATATGTAATTGTTTAACATGCATAAAATCACAATATATTAAGTGCTTTTGAGCACTCACTATGCATGCTAAAAAAACATTATATGGTTTAAAACAAGTTCCACGAACTTAGTATCAAAAATTAAGTACTAGCACACCTCCATGTTTGTTCATTAAACCAGTCATCATCTCACAATCATGTTGATCTATGTAAATGATATAATTCTCCCAGGAAGTAGCATGGAGTATAATACCTAATTGATTGTGCTATTAAATATAAAATTTTCTCTAAATGATCTTAGTACACTACACTTCTTAGAATTGAAGTAACTAGATATGATAATCAGATGTATATGACTAAAACCAAATATATCCACAATCTGTTACCAAAGCAGGTCTCACTCGTACCAAGTATTTCAAAAAACCTAATGTTCCAAGCCGGTTCTATACAAGTTTAAAGGTGACACTCTTAATAATCCTTCTCTCTACAGGTGCATTGTAGGAGCCTTGCAATATTGCTTGCTCATACAACCTTAAATAGCTTATGCAATCAATAGACTATGCTAGTTCTTACATAAACCAACAGAGGCTCATTGGCAAGAATAAAAAAATCATGTTATCTAAAGAGTACCCTCACTCAGGCTTATTGCTTTAGAAATCAGATGAACTTGACCTTATTGGTTTCACGAATTCAAATTGGGCTATTTGTCCAGATGATAGGAATAGTACTTAGGTATGACATGTATTTTGGTGACAACCTTGTATCTTAGATGGCTTCAAAACAAAAAGTTGTTGCTAGATCAAGTGTTGAGTTTGAGTATAGAAATCTAGCACTTGAATCTGCAGAAATGATTTAGTTATAATCTTTTCTAACTGAGTTACAGGTGAAGGAGACTCATGTGGCTGTTCTCTTTACAAATAACTATAGTGAAAAACATTTGGCAACTAACCCTATCATGTATGCTCCATAAAGCATGTTGAAATTGACTTTCACTTCATACGTGACTTAGTATATAGGAAAAGCTTGATGTTAGTTTTACTCCTTCGAGTGAACAAGTAGTAGATGTGTTTATCAGACCATTAGGTGAGACAAGTTTATGTGCCAATAAAACCAAACTCGTAGTTCTTTTATCCCCATGTGTTTGTGGGAGAATGTTAGAATGAAGACTTACGATATAAGCATATGTACACTTGTAGAGAAAAGCTACTATAGCTAGATTAGTTAGATAGTTATAACTAACTTTACACACTATTCCATACATGTTAGATTTTATAAATACTCTTGTAAACCAACAAATCAAGCTTATGAGAATAATATCCAATTCAATAAATACACATTTTTTGTTATATCTAGTTCCTTTCTTGTTTCCCTTACTGGTGGCTTTTTTGGTTAAATGGCAAGATGGCTTTTTTTCTCGAACAGTAATGGTGAAATTGGTTCTCTATCAAACATTTGTACCAAAAAAATAGAGAAATTAGTTCAGAATAAGGCGCAGATAAAAAGGTAAACTCAAATACTCTCAAACGATGACTTACTAAAGGAAAGAAGAAGAAGCTATAGACTTCATACCCACACAGTTATAGACTTGAATGCCAAGCAGCTGAGAATTAACCTTATGTTTGGTTGACTGGAATAGAATGAAATCAAAATTGATTCCTTCCAATTTTATGTTTAGTTGGACTAAAAAGTAGAAATTAAATGTAATTGATTCCTAAAAAGGAAGGAATCAGAATTTCTTCTCTCACCTTAGGTGGCGTTTGGTTCACAAAATGGAATTATAATCAGAATTAGAAT
This sequence comes from Hippophae gyantsensis, assembly GCA_030763125.1. Taxonomy (NCBI): domain Eukaryota; kingdom Viridiplantae; phylum Streptophyta; class Magnoliopsida; order Rosales; family Elaeagnaceae; genus Hippophae; species Hippophae gyantsensis. Next base: position 15,647,396 of record CM061038.1, on the reverse strand, counting down.
GAGAATGGAATGGAATGGAAATGAAACAATGTTATTTGGTTTGACTATTGGAATCAAAGATGAAATTAGTATTATAGTGTTTGGTTTGCCACTGGAATGAAATGGAAAAAAATGTAAATTATCTTAATTACCTTAGGGTTTTTGGATTTAGGGTTTAAGGTTTAAGGATTAGGGATTTGAGATTTAGGGTTTTGGGTTTTGAGATTTGGGATTTAAGGTTTAGGGGATTTAGGATTTAGGATTTAGGATTTAGGATTTAGGGTTTGGGATTTTAGGATTTAGGATTTGGGGTTTAGGGTTTAGGTTTTTGGGATTTGGGATTTAGGATTTAAGGTTTAGGGTTTTGGGATTTGGGATTTGAGTTTAGGGTTATATTTGGGGTTGGCGTAAAATTGGAAAAAAAATTGAGATGGAAATGGAATCATGATTCCTAAAAGGGGGAGAAGGAATTGTGATTCCTTCTTCCTTAGGAATCGATTCCATTCCTGACTCATTTTTCAGTCCAACCAAACACACAAATAGAAGGAATCAATTCTGATTCTTTTCCATTCCCTCCAACCAAACGCAACATTAAGGAATTTTGATTTCATTCCCATCACAAATTTTTTTTCCCAATTTTACCCCAACCCTAAATATAATCCTAAACCCTAAATCCTAAATCCCAAATCCCTAATCTCTAAACCCTAAACCCTAAACCTTATTTAGAAAAATAATAATTTTAACCCTAAATCTTAACCCACAAATATAACCCTAAATCCTAAATTCCAAATCCCAAAACCCAAAACCCTATTTAGAAAAATAATAATTTTAATCATAAACCTTAACCAACAAATATAACCCTATACTTTATATCCCAAATCTAAAAACCCTAAACCTTATTTAGAAAAATAATAATTTTAATCCTAAACCTTAATGCACAAATATAATCCTAAATCCTAAATCCCAAATACCAAAACCCTAAACCCTATTTAGAAAAATAATAATTTTAAAACTAAACTTTAACCCATAAATATAACCCTAAACCCTAAATCCTATTTAGAAAAATAATAATTTCAATCCAAATCCTTAACCCACAAATATAACGCTAAACCCTAAACTCTAAATCCCAAACTTTAAAACCCTAAACCCTATTTAAAAAAATAATTTTAATAATATATTTTATTTTTAAGTAATAATTATTTAGAAAAATAATAATTTCAATACAGTGTGACAAAAAAATAATAATTAAATGATATTACTTAAACTTTAATGAATATAAGGGTATTCAGATAATATACAATGTTTTTCATCCTATTTCAATTATAAACTAAATATTATAATACTGATTCATTTTTTTGATTTTAATGATAAAACAAAACAAAACTATTTCATTTTCATTACCTTCTATTCTCGTTAATATTTTCATTCTAATTCACATTCCGTGAAAAATACGTAAACCATTCATATTTTCGTTCTAATTCACATCCCGTGAATAAAATGTAAACCAAATGAAAATGTCAAAAGGCAAATGAAATAGGGTTTTTTAAAGGAAAGGGAAAAGGGATTAAGTAGTACCAAATGTTTTTTACAAATTGTTTGTTATTATTTAACATCAACCGGCAAATAAGGCGGGATGTAAACTTATTCCCTCTTTATTTCGGGATGTAAATTTTTTCCCTCTTTATTTTTTAGCGCCATTTGGCATAAAATTTATCAAGATAAATAAATCGCCATAAATTATATTTGTCCTAAAATTTTATATTTTGTTAAAAGCTTGAGTTGATAAATACAAGGATAAATATTAAGTTTGTCACCTATTAAAATATCAGCAATGTAAGTTTCGTCAGTGGGAAAAAGTTTGACCAATACTTGCACAACAAACTTTTTACTGAGAATTTATATTGTCATCTAAAATTTTCATCAACATTGAAATATTTTCTTGTTATGCTCGTGGGTGCACTAACTGAATTTCTTTACTAAATGTTAAATAGTTATTTTAATATTATTTAATTTAATTAATCGTATTTTTAAATTTTAATAAAATAAATAAATTAAATCTAGTAAATATATATCAAAATCATAGAGGATGTAAATCGATTAATAAACAGAATTTAATCAATTATGTGATAAGAAAATATAAAAAATCTAAAATATACTTAAATTTTTAAAATTAAAATTAATAAAATAATTTACATTTATGACATGTTTAATAAAATTATTGATTAATAATAAGATAATTCAACAATCACATATTTATCATAATATTTTTGTAACTTACTCATTGTTTTATATTATTTTTTTCCGTGATAATTCAAAATTCCTTTTTTCTCATTTAATTAACTCACCGTTAAAAAGTAGTAGTAAAATTATATCAATTCTTATGGATAATACAATTATTACTTCTACATTATCACCTATATTTTATTGTTTTGAATGTCATTAATATTTCTCCTAATAACTTGTAGTTGTAGTTTAACTTGTGATGATGACTCATTCAAAGTAATAGCTACAATTATATTAATATTAATATTAAGTACTATTTGTTTTAATCTATATATTAGAGTAATTCATTTAAGTTTTAAGGTTGAACAACCAAATAACATGTGATGTAAAAATATTAGCGTTTCCTTAATTTGCGTTGGGAGATTAGAATATTAATAGAGAACTTTTTAGGATAAAAGTGATTTTTTTTTTGGTCAATATCATAGCCTTTGGCTTTCCGAAAGTATATATGGCTAATAATATTAATGAAAAAATATTCTTATTAGAAAATAATATTTAAATTTTATAGTTTAAACTATTATTAAGAAAAAGTAACAAAGTTATTTTTTATTTATTTTATTTGTTTAATTTTTCAATTACATTATAGAGACGGTAATAATTTAAAAAAAATTATAACCGAAAGAATTAAAAATAAAAAAAAAATTATTTAAAAAATTTATTTGTCTTTATGTAATCACATTTTTGTAAAAACATGAATAAATTATTACAAAACTTAAATAAAAAACTTAAATATCACATTTAAAATAAGCATAGATTATTTACATTATATCATTAGATTGTAACCAAATTTCATGATATAATATTAATAGTAACACAACATTACAATCTAACTATAATGTAATTAATTAGAAACAAAATATAACACCTAAACACAAACTTATATATATATATATATACAAATTAATCGTTGAAATGAGTAATAAATTAAGCATAATTATTAACATATATATATATATATATAAATTAATGCATAAATAACGTTGAAATGAGTAATAAATTAAGCATAATTATTAACCAGAAGCAAGCTTGGCAAGGACTCCAACAGCAAGAGAGTTAACATAAGTGCAAGGCTCAGTCTTTGGAGAATCCCAACGCTTGTCATTATAGTTGTCATAACGATCAGGTCCTCCCAAAATAGCACCAGTGAGTTCATTAGGATTTGGTGCATTTTTGGCATACCAATATACAAAGCTCATGGGACAACTAACAACTTGGCCTGGGGGTAAAATTGGCACAGAAGCTCCTCTATGATGTGCTTGTGTTGGTGGGTTGTTTCCAAACCCTACCATGTATGATCTTCCTAGTGGATTCTTTCCAAGTAAATAATCCATCTGCATATAATATAATATATATGTGTTTAATTAATTATTAATTAGCTATATATATACTTCTAAGTTTCCAAATTATAGAATGCTTCACACAAGCTTTAAACAAAACAAATAAACTTAACAGTTTTGCAAAAAACTATTGTAATTTGGAGAAAAATATTCCCATGAATTCTTCATTTATTATAAAAATCATATTTAAATCATGTACTTATTTTTTAAAATAATTTAATCTTATTATTATTAAAAAATAAACGCATAAAAACAAAGTTAATTTTTTAATTTTTTTTTATATTTTTTGTCAAATAAAAACTGTTTTAACTTGAATAATATGTAATTAAAAAAAATTAAATAAAAATAAAAAATAATTATTTATTCTTATACGATAACTTTTTAATAATAATATGATTAAATTATCATAAAAAATAAATATATAACCTAAATGTCATTTTTAAAATAAATAAGTAACTTATGTAATCAACTTTCTTGTATTTTAATCTATAACTCCTAAATTAGAAGTTTGTGAACTATGCTGTAACTAATATGTTATACTTAAATCTACAAACTTGTTAAGTTTGGGAACCTAGTGTCATAATTAAAAAGAACAAGTGTAGCATTTAATAAGTTTGGGACCAAATTGTTAGGTTTTTTGGGGACCTAGCTAATTAGAAGTTGTTTAGCCAATTAATTAAGTAGCTAGAAGATGTTACCTGTTGCTTGGCGAAATTCATGAGGGCATTTGAGTCAAATTGTTTGTTGGCACAAGTAATAGTTTGGTTGTATTTGGAGAGCAAGTCACTGTAGACACTAAACAAGTAAGCAGTTGCCGTGACGTATTGAGTATTGGCTCCATCTCTCATATGAATCATACCACCTTGAGACACATATATCTGTTTGTATGGACTTTCTGGTAATACTGAACATACATAACTCTCTGCTTGACTTTTGAATTCTTCCAAGCTCTTCTCTCCTTGATAATATAGCTGAATGTTTGTTTTATTTTCATTAATTTCTAAAAGTAATTTTAACTATTTATTTTATAATTAATAATTTTTTTAATTAACAGTTACATGCATACACATCCTATTTTGGATGGTTCAGACCACAATCATTTTAATTAATAATTAATAATTGTGTTTATTCATTATTATTATATATTAGCTATGTTAATTACTTGAATTATATATATATATATATATATATATATATATATATATATATATATATATATATATATTTATTTTTAAGAAAATACACATGTCAAAAACAACATGAGATAGACCGGGTATAAGTACTTAGTACTCCATTTTAATTTATAGAAAATTAATAAAGATTAGCATGCAGAATAGCTAATTATAATTGTAAGTGGGGAAATACTACTAACCTGGGTTAGGAGTATTTGGACTCCAGCATATTTCAGATCCCAACTGAACTCAGCTACTTGGGCACTTATGGCTTCTTCTTGTATGTACTTCATATACATTGGTCTTTTTGTGGCAAAGTATAACCATGTTGCAGCCCAAAGAAGCTCATCCTGCATTTTATTATTAAATATAAATAATTAAATTAAATGTACAATATTTGTCAAGATTGCAATTAAAAAATACGTTTTTATATAATTAAAACATAATATTACTCACGCTCTTAAGTAATTTTCATAACAATTACAAAAAAAAAAAAAAAGAGTAATTTTCATTAAATTAATTGAACTACTTACATTGTAGCCAGAGTAAGAGCAATAGAAGGGACACTCTCCATCAAAAGTTCCTTTGTGTGATTTAGCAAATTCAAAAAGCTGTAAATTATGAATGAAACAAAATTATGATGAAATTATTATATATTATTCTAATCACTTTTTTTTTTTTGGTGGAACTATTATTAATTCTAGCTTTATTAAATGAAAATTTAATAAAGTAGTACGTGACAGGGATTAATAGGTGCAGTGAGACATTTCAAATAGCTTGGCATCCTTTTGGCACCATCATCATTTAACTCCTTAACTATTAATATTATTAAATAAAGGAAAATCCATCAAAATGAGTTCAAAAACCTCAGTAGAACCTATATGTAAGTCTATTATTAGCATCGAAAAATAGCTTAAATAAAAATGTATTGAATTTATAAAATTGATGAGGGAAAAAAAATTAATACCAATTTAGCTTTGTTAAGAAGACGACGAGCATAAGGCTTATCAACAAGCCTAAAGACAATAGAAGAAGCAGCCATTGCAGCTGAAGTTTCAGCAGCAATCTCAGTTCCTGGAAGGTTATTGTCAATCTTCAACACTGTTCTTGGTGTCTGCATGTTCTCTGGTCGGACCCAACATTGGTGATCCTGTACTGGATCTCCCACCTTTCAAATGCATAACATTAATTAATTAGCTTTTTTTCACATTTTAATGAAATATTTTCCTTTTACTGTCTTGGATTGTGGGATTGTTAAAAAAAATCATTACGAAATATAGAATAATAAAACAATTTATAGACTAGGAACATTTTATGTAATATAATGTTCTTTTTTTAAAAAAACTTTACTTTTTATAAATTAAAAAAATAGAAATCACCTTAAAGAACCTCTAGAGGCAAGAAATTTGGAATTTTAAGAACACTGTTAAGATAAGTGAATTTTATTATGCACTTTAGATTTTATTAGAGAAAACTTAATTTGTGGTAGACTTATTTTAAGATATGTTTCCGATCACTATTTATCAATATTTATGATTATTTTTATTTTTATTTTATTTTTTCATTCTTAAAGTCACTATATGCATGTCTAATTTTATGCATACACTTATAACAAGTTACAAATGTGTGTATAATTTTTACATATACATGTAAAAAATTCACACTTATGTAAGAATTTTTATTTTTCCTTGTGCACCATTGACACACACTATAAAAACAATTCTAAATTGTAAAATTTATGTGTCGCAACCATGATTAAGAGTTTTCTTTACTCTCAATACTATTACAATTTTTGTAGTTTTTAAAAAAATGGGTTCCATGCCTAACGAAAATGGGAAAGTAAAAAAAATTTAGAACTGTGTGTGGCATTTATACATGCATGTGTAGAAATTTTACGTACACTTGTAACTTGCTACAAGCCTTTTTAAAAGTTCTTCACGGGCATGTGATAATACAAAGATCGGAAGAAGAAGGATTTGTAAATAGTGATATGAATTAAAGTGACCAAAATATATCATTAAATAAAACTAACTTAAATTATATTATATATATATTATCATAAAGGTGGAAACATATGTGGTTGAAAATTGTAAAGGAAAAAGTAGAGTTTATGGTTTAACCTTACCACCCACCTCCAATTTTTTCAGTTTTTTTTTTTATATAATTTTTCAATTATATACAAATTTTATTAATTGCATAACTTTTTATTTTTAAGGACAACAAAATATATTTTTTGTTAAATAAAATAAAATTATATGGGTGGGATTCAAGTATGAATCTCTGATAAAAATGTGTGCATAACTATATATGTAATACAAAGAAGCATAATTTTATATCAATATCAATAAACATTTTTTTAAAAACGAATGAAAATAATAAAAAAAAATATATATATAATAATATTGAGACCTGGACATAAAGGCAATTACGCTTAGCACTAGCTTTGAGAAAAAAATCAGTTCCCCAACGAATAGCAGATTGAACATTTTGTAATTCCCCAGAAGATTGAAGTTGTGTTTGGTAAGCAAGTGCTGTCCATGCAAGTGTTGTTACTGTAAATGCCATTGGTAGTCCATATTTCACATTGTCACCAGCATCATAATATCCTCCAACAAGATCAACCTATATATATATATATATAATTAATTATTTAATTTAAATATTAATTAATAATGAAAAAATGTAGAGAAATTATAATATTATACATTAGCTTGTTTTCCATCATCTAAAGCAGAATCTCCTCTCCAAGATGGTCTATGATTAGGAGCAAGTTTCCCTGATCTTTGTGCCTCTAAGAATATAAGGGACTTTGTAAGTGCTTCTTTGTAATTAAATGTACCATTTACACCAAGTAATAATCCTTGAAAAAGAGCAAGCCATGATATGATAATTTTGGAATTAATTCCCATCAAATATCTCGGTAATAAAATCCCAAATTGATCAATATGGAAAATGGAGTCGGATATTGAAGATGAAGAAGACAAAGAAATAAAACTCTTTTTTTTTTCTTTTTTTTCAATGATTGGAATTGAAAAGAAACCGATGGTGTATTAAAAGGAAGAAAAAAAAAGGATGGTGGTTGTTTTGTTTGTGTTTTATTCCTTTTTATTGTATTAATTTCTGTTTAAGGATACGAAAAATAGATAAAACTATAAAAGTGGTGGATATAACAACGGACAGAACTATGGAACACTCAATTTTTGATAGCCTGATTTTAGATACAATATTTATAGAATTGAAAATAAATTATATCTATAATAAGTTTATGCAATTTCTAAAGCTTCATTTTGAAGATTTATTCACTCTAAACAATAAAAACTTAATTATTTAAATATATTTATCCTTAAATGAGATACATATAATAATTTTTATAAAAAATAAATAATATTAAGGATGAAAATATAGACAACATCATAGACATTGACATAATAATATTTTCTTTTTTTTTACACATTCTAACATTAAAATGTGATATTTATATCTTTTAATTAAATTGTTACAAAAATGTCAAAAATGTTGTTTAAATGTCTTTTTCGACTAAAATGTCCTGGATATTTTGAAAATCGTCTTTAAAATATTGCTAATGTCTAATAAAATATTAAAAATATCAATTCTTAATTTATTTATCTTTTTTTTCTCCTTTCTAAGCAATCATTTCAATTTATTTATTTTTCTTAATTTTACATAAGAGAATATATTCTTTTTTATTATTATTTGTAGGATGTTTGCTATGTTTATGAGTACTTTTAAAAATAAATGATCAATAAAATTTATTTTCATACTATCAAGATTTATCTATTTATAATAATTGTAATTAGATAGTCTATTTAATTATTTCAAACCTTTTAACTAATTATTCTACAATAATTAACAAAAAAGAATATATATATTTTATTATACTATATTTTAATTATTTGATAAACTTATTGATTAATATAAATATTTTATGTATTTAAAAATACATGTATTAAATAAAAAATTATTTTGATATTTTATAAAAAAAATTCATATTTTCGATAAAATTAACATAATTTTTGTGATTTTTTTTTCAAATTTTCGTCAACAATAAAAATATATTTAATATTTTTATAAAAGTTATATCTTGACATATTCATTAAAATTGAGATTTTTAAACCTTGTATATATGTGATTTTAGGGAATATTCAAGGAGTTACTCAATTAAGAGAATCTTTTCTCTCAAATTTAATGACTCAAACATACCTAATTTGCGTTCTTGTAGGTTAGAATAATCATTTTGGGATTTGATTATGTTACACTTGATATGATTAGATCTAAGTTTAAATCCTATCATAATAATAATTGTTTTTATTTAAAGAAAAAGAAGGTTTTAATACCTATAATAAAAATAATAAAAGAAGTTAGATGGATCATTTAAATACATATATTAGTTAAGATTATTATTTTTTTAACTAAAGGAAATTAAAAAAAATATTTTTTTTTTGTGATTCTAATAATTGGGAGTGAGTTTTATGAGTAAACCACTATAAAAGAAAAATGTGAGGTGTAAAACGGATTTAATTACTTGGAGGTTTACTTAACGTTATGTGTTCAGAGCCAACCATATTCCTATTCTTAAATCAAATGGTACGGACCTAGATTTGTTATAACTGGCAAAAGAGTTGAATCGCCAAAACGGCAAATTGAACTTCTTAAAAACAATAAGATTTTGGTTTAATTGCATAATTTGTTAGAATAATTTCGTACCTCTTATGTGACGGTAAATAAATAATATTAGACTTCTTATGTGCCAATTTTATTAAACATTGAGTTATTAAATAAATACGGTAAAAAATTTATTTTAAAAAAATAAAGATTTAATAATTATCTCTTAATTATCTTAAGATATGTTACAAGTTAATCTTATTCCAACGAATTCTTAATTCTAATAAATTCAATAATTAAAAATAGATATTTTACATAATAGATAATTGTAATTAAATATTTTCTTTCTTTTTAATCATATAGCAAGATCGTAGATCTTTTTTAAATTTCTAAACTTCATCATTTTATAACTTACTTAAACATAAGAGAACCAAAAACCACCGTTATATTTTTGTTTGATATTTTAACAATTTATTTATCTTATAGATTTATGTAGGACAATTCTATTTAATATTGACAAAAATCGATATCGATATAATGTAAATCAACTTCACAAATAAAATTTATTATTAACTTCGCTCTACCTTATTCACATATATCTTTTTCATATAATGTAAAATAATATATATATATATTAAATGTTTAATAACATAATGTTAATGTGCTTGAAATATAAACTCAAACTTCTATGTATATCTTCCTATATATTGAGTTTAAGTATATATAAATAATTAAAAAACTTAATATTTAATAATTAAAAAACTTAATATTTTATTTAATAAAATAAATTTTATATGTAAATAATTAAATATTATTTTATTTATTTTACTTTTATAAATATAAATACAAACATATTTACATTTAATAGCTTATACCATAATTTAATTTAAATAATTTCATCACCACAACGGATTAATATCATAAATACTTCAAGTTTTAAGAAATCTTTAAAAATATCTCTAAGGTTTCAAAAAATTCAAAAATACTCGTAAAACATAACAGAAGTTAAATCTAACGAAAATAATTAGTAACATTCAATATCAGAAATACCTTTAAGGTTTCAAAAAATTCAAAAATACCCCTGAAATATAATAGAAATTGAACTTAACGAAAATAACTTTCCTAAAATGAAAAAAAAATAAAAATAAACCAAGAAATAATAGACATAGAAATAAAAAATATCTCAGGATGTTTTTCACAGAAAATAATAATAAGTAAAAATAAATTTGAAGATATTCAAAAAGCAAAGTTAAATCTTAAAACAGATGGATTTAAAGACCCATCATTTTTATTAAGAAGATTATTTCCTAGGAAAAACATAATTTATTATGGCATAAGTAATAAAGAAATGAGTATTAAGATAATAGATGCAAAAGAAATGTATAATATACCGTTAATTGATAAAGAAACTATATTAAACAAGAAATCAAAAATTCCTTATAAACACAAAGAAAAAATTGGATACATTCATTTAGGAGGAATTCAAATATTAATAAAATTTAATTTTAGAGAAGGAATAGATACACCAATAAAAATAGCATTATTAGATAATAGATTAATAAATAGGCAAGATGCCTTATTAGGAATGATCCATGGTAGTTTAGGATACCAAAAGTTAAAATTTACTACATATCATAGATTTGCTATTAATATAAATTATTAAAATTTAAATCAAGTATTAAGTCTAGCTTATGAATTTGAGAGATGAGAATTAATGAAAAAAGAAAATCCTCCATTTTCAATACATTATCTAATAGTATATTCTTTAACAAATAATCATAATAGTTCAATATATGGACAAAATGAATTTATAGAAATAGACAAAACTTTTAAGGAACTTGGACAAATAATAAAATTGAAAATACTAACAGATTTTGAAATACCAGAAGAATGAAAATTAGATATCAAAGAAAAATCCTTGATAACAGGAAGAAAAAGTAATGTTGTTAAAACTAATAGCATGCCAAGGTTTACTTTTATAGACCATGAAAGAGAAATTTCTAACCAATAAGAAGTTAAAAAACTAGAAAATGAAGTCAAAATAATAAAGGCATTAGTTCATGATTGTATATTAGGGAAAATAATGTTTAGGAATAAAATAAAAAATATGCATTTAGAAGTAAATGGAAGCTTAGTAGGTGTAGCAAAAAATCAAGCAACATTATTTGAAACTGTACAATTATTAACAGAGAAAATAGACTTAGTCCAAGAATCAAACACAAAATATTTACAAGAAATAATAGATATACAAAAATAATTACTAAAGGAAATAAATGAATGTGGTTATAATAAACTACAACAAGATATGCACAAGAAATTTTCAGAATTAAGAAAAGATGTATACAACATACATAGGAATAATGAAATAATAGGTTATAAATATGATCCCTTAGAAGGACTCAAAGAAGAATCACCTAGGAGATCAGATTCCCTGATTCCTAAAAATGAGAAAAGAAAAAATGAAAAACAATCTAACAATAAAGAGATAATTCCAATTTAATGGATATAGAAAAGAATTAGAAAGAAAATTCATGGACCCTAAAAATAGGGATATAGAAACATTAGTCAGTTTATTGACACTAACCAATAAAGAAATAGAAGAACATCATAATGCAAAACTTTGTACTAATAAAGAAGAGGATGATATGACAATAATCAATGAAACTGATTCTGAACCAAAAAAACATGACCTCAAAAGGTCATATGAAACCAATTTCATTACTAGTCTCTTACTAAGAAGGAACATCTGATCCACATAAGGAAGAAAGAAATAAGCAAAGAACAGAACAACCTGATACCATAGATAGAAAAAGACAACCACCTAAAATGGAGGAAGAGTTGCATTGGGGAGCTAGAGATAGTATTCCACCAGAGTTCAAACTCCATGATAATTATAAGTCTAAACTTCTAGATTTAGACTGTATAAGAGATAGGAAGAAAGCCTTAGATGAATAGGCTAGTGGAATGAGTGTGCTCGTGCAAACTTCTCAAACTACTCAAAAAAATCCTTTAACCTGTAGAGTGCTTATAGCACATAAAATGATAAGAAATGTTAAAGTTTGGTTTTCAAACTTAACAGATCAACAACATAAATGAAATATACAAAGAATTTATTGGAGAAGATAAAGGAAGGACTATCACCGAATCTAGTGAAAATGAAATCAATGAAGCTAAATGACATCTAAAAAATATGAAAATTTGTAAAATGTGTTACATAGATTCTTTTATTTGTGAATATGAAATGTACAACCATAAATTACCACCTTCTATGCAAACAACTTATAAATAAATGTTTTTCCAAAAATTACCTAGAAAACTACATAAAACCTTAATATAAAATTGGGAACAAAGGAATAGAGAAACTATACCATATACTCTAGAAGGAAGAAAAAGAAGCCTTAAAGATTGGATCATTATTAAATGTCAAGAAAGAAAAGAATATAAATAGATAAGAGGATATGATAAAATCTGTTGTAATACAAGAGATTTTAGAATACCAAGAAAATATGGATGTAATATAAAATCTTATAAAAAAATATAAATATAAAAAATTTAAAAAATACAAATTCAGAAAACAAAATTTTCAAAAATATAAAAAGAGATTTAATAGAGAAAACTACAAAAAAAAAACATTTTAGAAAAAAGAAGTATAAACCTTCTAAAAAAAGAATTATTGCCCTTCAGAAAAAAAAATATAGATGTTGGATCTGTAATGAAGAAGAACATTATGCTAACGAATGTCCAAGAAGACTTCAACATAGAAAAGAATTTCCATAAAAAGAAAAAATCTTAGAAGAAGCTTTCAAAATGTAATTAGAACTAATCGAGGAATCTGATATAGATGATACTTATAGTATCTATCTATTGGAAGAAACTAAAGAAGAAATAACTAACTCAGAATACGAACACTCAAATTGTGGATATTCTTCATTAGAAATGAATGATTTATATAGTATTATAAATCCAAATAGTACTTACATTAAAGTAGGACTAAAATTTAAACATTATAACACTTATCATTTACATGCATATATAGATACAGAAACGAGTATGTGTGTAACCAGTAAATATGTATTTCCATAAGACAATTGGAAACAAGCGCCAACAGATTTTATTATAAAAATTGCTAATAATACTACAATAAAACTAAATTGATAGGAAGAGAAAATTTTCACATTCCTACCATATATCAACAGGAAACGAGAGTTGATTTACTAATAGGAAATAATTTGTTAAATTTATATCAACCTTTCACACAACATTTCGACAAAATAAGTCTCATAACCTTAGAAGGAGATATCATCTATGTCTCCAAAATAAAAAAAACTTTAATTGTCTCAAACCGAACTTTTATGCAAAAACATAAAAAGTGAAAACGTGGTGAGATAGAAAACCAGCAAAAACCTTATTTAGAAAATATTTCATTAGATATAGAAGAGAAACAAAACTCTTTTCTCAATGAAGTACAAGAAGACAAATCCCTAACAAGCATTAGAAAACTATTAAAAATAGTGAGTTCAAAAAATCCTTTGGATCCAAAAATAAATAAATCTCAAACAATAGTCAACATAAAAGTCATAATAACTTTTAATTTGGAAGATATGATTTATACTCCAAAAGACATGATTTAATTTGGAAAAAAAATTTCAAGAACTTTTGGAACTAAAAGTCATAATACCAAATAATTCACCTCAGTATAGTCTAACATTCTTAATTGAAAAAGAAGCTGATAAAAGAATAGGAAAAAATAGAATGACGATAAACTTTAAAGCATTGAATAAAGAAACCATTAACGATAGATACTTCATTCTAAAAAAGGAAAAACTACTATCATTAATAAAAGGAAAGAAATATTTCTCGACTTTTGATTGCAAAAATGGATTTTGGCAAATAAGAATAGATGAAGAATTCCAAAAATTAATGGTATTTAGTTGCCCGTAAGGACAATTCTAATGGACAGTTATACCATTTGGATTAAAACAAGTTCCAGGTATTTTTCAAAGATATATGGATAACATTTTCAAGAAACTACAAGATATTTGTTGTGTTTACATAGTTGATATTTTATTTTTTAGTAATGAATTAAATAAATATTATTTTGATATTATCAATATTCTACAAGAATGTAAAAAAGAAGACATTGTACTTTCTGAAAAGAAAGCAATACTTGCTCAACAAAAAAATAAATACTTAGGGTTGGAAATTGAAGATGGAAAACATAATCTACAACCCCATATACTAAATAATATTACAGGTTTTCCTAGTGAATTAAAAGATAAAAACCAATTACAGATATTTTTAGGATGTTTAACATATGCAGAAGCATACATCAAGAAACTTGTAGAAATGAGAAAACCATTACAAGAAAAATTGAAAAAAGATCATATCTGGAAATGAACCGAAGAAGATACTCTATATATGGATAGAGTAAAAGCAAAAGTAAAAAAATTTATCAACTTTATACCATCCGGGACCAGATGATAAGATGATAATTGAAATAGATGCTTCACAAGAATATTGAGGAGCAGTTCTTAAAGCAAGAGTAGATGACAAAGATGAATATCTTTGTAGATATACATCAGGATCTTTCCAAGAATCAGAATTAAATTACCATAATAATGAAAAAGAATATTTAGCTATCAAAAAAGATATTAAGAAATTTTCAATATATGTTATAAGCTCCCGATTCATTGTTAGAACAGAAAACAAGAATTTTGGTAACTTCTTAAGAACTAATATTGCAGTTGATTACAAACAATGAAGATTAGTTAGATGGCAACAATAGTTCAACCATTACAATTTTGATGTTGAACATCTTCTAGGCCAAAAAATAGCTTAGTTGATGCTCTTACCAGAGAATTAGCACCTCTAACTATTTTTATGCTTTCATGAATAGAACATCTTGATATCAAAATCAAGATAAAGGAAAAGGAGATAAAAATCATACATGAACAACTCGAGATTCTATATCTCGAGAAATCTCTTATGGAGATAGGAAAGAAATAGGAAGAACTTAATTGTTCAAAACAACCTCTAGAGACTAGAAACTCAAACGAGAAATTTTCATTAAAAAAGGAAGAACATAATAGTTCACAAAAAACTTCTGACACCACAAAGCTCAATTGGGAAGATGATGCAGAAAAAGAAGAACACAAAAATGTTTATGTGGTCTATAATGGCCAAAAACTAGGAATTTATAACAAATGGATAGAAGCTAGCAAATCTATTCTAGGAATTAGTGGAGTAACTCATAGAGTCTTCATCAACAGAATAGAAGTAGAAGGTAGTTATGTCTACTACAAAACACCAAAATTGATAACTCTAGAGGAAATAGTAAGAAATTATTCTGTAGTATTACAACAACAACTAACAGCTCCAAGTAGGTTGACAAATCTTGGAAATATAGCAAGGCCTCTAGTGCTATTTAGAGAAACATATCCTCTAGAGACATTAAAAATAGTAAAGCATTTAGTACTATTCAGGAAGACATCTCCCAGAACTACTCCAATCATTGAAGATGAAAAAGACCAATATAGAAACCTTAATAAACCATAATGATTAAGTCTCTATAACTTGGCAAAAAATCTACCCAAGAACATATTGAAGATATGAAGTTCTATACTATAGACAAATAATTTCCTATAGGAAGTAAATTCAATATATTGGAAGGAGCTGATCCAATATTTGTGTATAAAGCATTTCATGCAGGACAAATAGAAAATATATATCCAAGAATTAATTTAAGTGAATTAAATTATTTCCCAGAGAATTTTAAAAGAGAAATCAAGAACTTTAGAAGGAAGATTAAAGCATGTGATAAACATATTTATCTTAGATTTTTCAGTTCATTAATGGACTGGAATGAGGAATGAAGTATTAGTCCCTACCACTTCATCAAGATAGGGATTTCTAACACAAAAAGGGAAGTTCCCAAACTAAAGGCACTTTTAGAAAAATAATTCAACATAGAAGAACTCTGTTGTGTACTAAGAGGTCAAATGTTAGGCCAAATTTACTATGAATTCAGAAAGATTGACAATTCTTCTGAGATTAAAATAAATTATTCAACTAGTAAAGTCATCATCATTTCCTATAGTAGCATGGCTCTACCAGAAGAATATGGTGAAAAAATTACCAAATACAAAACCAATTTTAATTGCAACAACCTATAAATTAGTCAAGAAACAAGGAAGGTATTCTACTTCTATGCCTGAAAAGCCACCAAAGACCATAAATGCATTATTTGCATCAAAGATTAAGAAGATGAAGATGTGTCATCATCAACATCATCAAAGGAACCATCGATAGAAAATGACAAAGAAAAATAAGAAAAGAAACTATCGATCAAAGATGACAAAAGAAATAAAGATGTAGACCCCATATCTTAGTCGGCAACATATGCCAAGGAAAAAAGTAGTGACTATCCTTTAAAGTAGAAAAATAGATGAATTATTAAAGCAAGGATAAAATAATAATTTATCTTGTAAATATGGATTGCTTGTTCTATAAAAGGAACCCTTATTATCATTTCAAAGGACACATAAATACACAGAAATCCAGAGCTCTCTACTCTGAAACACTTTAGCATAGAAAACCCCTCTATCTAGAAATCTCATAACCAATAATATTATACCCAGTAATTATGAGTGGCTAAGCACTCCTTCAAGGTTCTTA
Organism: Hippophae gyantsensis; assembly: GCA_030763125.1. NCBI lineage: Eukaryota > Viridiplantae > Streptophyta > Magnoliopsida > Rosales > Elaeagnaceae > Hippophae > Hippophae gyantsensis. Next base: position 15,630,328 of record CM061038.1, on the reverse strand, counting down.
GTTGGCCTTAAGTTGTAATAATTATTATTCTATGAATAAAATAGAGTTCAATTACTCTTCTCTAGTAAGTCAACTATTGAGCACCATTTATGTACGGATGTAGAAGGTTCACCATTTCTATGAGGGTGTTGAGGTTTGAGCAAAGCTGAGACATAACACGTGTAATAAAAGAAGACGAACAGAAGGAAAGACCGTGATAGACTCATCAAATTCAGGTATAATAATTATAAATTTAAGCCAGTTAAGAATCTTAAATGTTTAAATATTTGCTTACAACAAGACATAATACTGCTAAAATAGGAAAATGGAAACTATTTTTAGAAATAAACAACTAATAATTCCAAATAAAATCAAAGACAAAAATAAAATTTTATTAGAAACATTTGATAAAGGTTATCTCTATCATTTAAATAAATATTTTAAAAATGAAGATTATGAAACTTGTCTTGAAAATTTTAAAAGATTTAACATCTTATTAGATATCTATATAGATTATATTAAAGCTATCACAAGCATCATAGACCATCATGTTTCAAGGACATTAAAAGACTATTTTAGTCAAAAGTACGTAAGAATAGAGGAAGAAGAATTCAACAACTTAATGTTTGGATACTACTTCTTTGAAGATTATAAATGCATTATATGTACATAAGAAAAACTTGTTTGTATACTACGAATATGATAAAATAATATACATTCAACACATATGATTTATCAAGATAATACTTTATGAACATCGAATCATTAGTACATAAATTAGAACTATTAGATTTAACAAATGAAAGAAAAAATTTTAATTTTAAAAGACAATTAATAGATTCAGGATTAGAATTTTGCAACCAACATAGTGAAAAACATAATATACTATGCAATTGTAATGAATATAGAAGAAAATTAGATTTATACAAAAAATAATAATAAATTTTTTAGAAAAATTATTGTCTTTAATAAATAGACCAACACCATCAATTAAGTCAATATTAATCCCCGATTAAAAATTGTATCGATCCGTAAAAATTGGTATTAGAGTTTAGGAATAGTAGTCTAAATAATAATTGATAAAAAATTAACACTGTTAAAATCTAAGAATATTTTTGATATTTTATAAAACTCGAGGGCATAATGAAAAATATACCAAACCTTAGAGGCATTTGAGATATTATTCCCACCACAAGTGATAATCACCAATAATGTTTCCATGTTATAACCACATTCACTTAACCATACATACCAAAGTGTTTGTATTTCACATAATAGCTTTGAGGAAAACTAACTAAATAATGTTGAATTATATAGAAATATTTAATCTAATTTGAGTTAGTTTTATTTTATAATGTATTTTCGATCACTATTTATCATTGTTCATGATTTTTCTCTCCATTCTTACCATCACTATATGTATGTGTAAAGTTCTCACTATATGTATGTGTACATAATTTTCATACATGTATGTAAAAAAATTACACATTAGTGTTAACTTTTTTATTTTTTCTTTTCTACCAACTACAGACACGTTATAAAAAATAATTTTATAATATAAAATTCATGAATCTCAACTATAATTATGAGTTTCCTTCCCTCTAGATGAAAAGTTTTGTATTTTTGAAGTGATAGTGAACACATGGAAACAACAAAAACAACTGTTATCTCATATGTAATTCAATTACCTCAACTCATTATGTGAGTATTAATAGCACAAAAAAATAAAAAATCATTATGTAAGCATATGGTTTATAGTCGATAGTATTTTTTTTTGGCGATCACCTAGAATCAAGTTTTATACTATTCTATAAAATGAATTGACATAAATTTGTAAAATATTTACATGGACATACAATTAAAATTTTACTATTATATTAGGAGTAGTAATTTGTAATGAAGCTCAATTTTCCAAATTAGGGTGATAATTTGTATGAGCTGGTTCAATTCAAGCCACCCCAAATTGATTCAATCTTAACTCAATTTAAATTTAATTTGAGTTAGTAAAGGTGAGTTTGAACACAAACAAAGAAAATAATATTACAACAATTAATCTTTAAAACAAATGATAAATTAACATTGAATGAATAACCCATGTACACAGCAAAATTCACGGAGATAATGAAACTCCTTACACACGCTTCTTATGTTACAATAACCAGTTAATTACAAAACAAAAACACTAATAAGCATAAGCTAAAGAAAATTAATTCTTAAAGCAAAAAATCCATTTTTAAATAAATTTAACAAATATAAAATCCATCAAACCCCTCTTATGCAAAAGTCAAAGACCACTCTATCTTCATGAAAATTCATAGTTTGAATAAATAGCTCTAAATATCAATAAAAATTTCTCAACCATTAAACAAATAAATATATGAGTAAGATTAAATAAAAAATATATATAAACAAGAACACTAGTAAACATAAGTTAAAGAAATTAATTCATAAAATAAGAAGTCCATTTCTAAATAAATTTGATAGATGTAAACTCCATCAAAGCCCTCTTATGCAAAATTTAGAGGTCGTCGTGTCTTCATGAAAACTTATAGTTTGAATAAAAAAGCTCTAATCTCGATAGAATTTTCCCCAATCACTAAACAAAGAAATTTATGAATAAGATTAAACAAAGAATATTTATAAAGGTCTCTTAATATTCAAGTAGATTATATAATAATCATACAAAAAATCATTTTTTTTAAATGGCACGAAAATACTTTAGTGTGCTTCAATGGAAATAGGGTTGTTGCTAGAGAATAATGAAACAATGCTAAATGTAGGATTGTTGATGAAAAAATGGTTGTTATTGGTTATTGGAGAAGTAGAGAGTTGAGGAAGAGACTGAGTCGATTGGGAAATAAAAAAAATACGTTTTTGAAATTTTAAATTTTTAACTTAGCATCTAAGTTGTAACGTTTACGAGTTATAGCTTTTTTAAAAAAATATTTTGAACTAATAAGGTGGCTCGAACCCAACCTATCCCAACTTGAGCTACAACACAAATTGTCATCCCTAGTCTAAACTAAACACGAATGAAACACGAACAAATAAAATTTGGGTCCAATTTGGGTCAGCTTGAATAACACAAAAAAAATAGGATTGGGTTTGAGTTGGGTCAGGGTCAGTTCGATAAGACGAAAATAAAAAATAATTATAATAATTGTTATGTACTATTATTATAATTTTTTCTATATGATGAGTTTGATACTAATTCATGCCATGAAAAATTTCTCTTACTATTTTTATTGTAACTTTTCTATATTCATATATTGATTCACAAAAATTATACAGTATTTTATGAGCAATAAACGTAACTAGTTATATGAGTTTTTTTGAATTTTATTTAAAAATAAGATTTGACTTTCTTTTGAATTCATAAATTATTTTATATAAAATATTTATGATAAATTTATTATTTATTCGTGAGTCTGTCAAATTAACTTATAATTTTATTATTCTTAGTTATATATGTAATATATTATGTTATCACTAATAACAATTACATAACTAAAACATTCATTTATTTTAATTTTAGGTTATGATTCCTTAAGTTATTTAGTAATATACTTATGGCTTTAAAACTTTTACTTTTTAATTTTATAAAACTTGTAATAAAATTTTTATTTTTATGTTTAATGTTATTAAATTAATGTATTTAGTTTGATTCAAAGCTTTTATTATTTTATTATAAAAAAATTTATAATATTTTAAATTAATATCAGGTTAAATAAGATAAAAAAAATGATCAATTAATATATATAAATAAAATTTTGGGCTAATTCAAGCTAGTTTGTATAACTTGATTTTTTTTTTTTTAGATTAGAGTTTACAATTCATTGTAAAAATTAAATTTAATTTAAATTAGAGTTGAAATTATTTATATTGGGCTAATTGTGGGAGCATAAACTAGCCTAACCCTATATTACATGCGAGTAAAATGTTTAAGCTGCTATGCAAAAGAAAAATAAATGTAAACAGTACTTTATAATATATTGTGAAATATAAACAACTTAAACTAAATTATGAATATTAAATTTATCATTTTTTTTGTCTTTCCTATTAATTAAAAAATTTCATTTACTAGTTAATATCAAACAATGAATAAATTCTGAAAGCTTCCCCATTTTATAATAATAATAATAAATAAATAAAAAAGACATGGATCCCAATTAAGGGTGTGCAGCAGTTGGAATGCACAAGAGAATTTTGACCCTTAGATGGGGTTCTGTGCAGATGGACAAGATTGTGCTAATCTCACAATACACAAGCTCTTTCACCTCTCATTATCTCTTTCCATCAAAGTCACTCAAATGGAGAGCACACTTAAATAGCATATTTCAAGTAGGACCAATAGGGTACAATGTATGCTTTTAGTCTCGAGATTTTAGCCTCGGTTATTTTAAAAACCGAGGTCATAGGATTTTGACAACGGTTTGATAAAAACCGAGGCTATAGTGTATACATATAGCCTCGGTTTTATCAATAACCGTGGCTATAAGTTAATTTACAAAAATTATTTAAATATATATATAAACATTTATATAACAACAATTATTAAATAACTATGATTATAATTAAAATAACAGAGTTTTCAATATTAAAATATTATATGTCATTCATTTAAAAAAATACAAAAATTATTTTATAATTTTTTTTTATTTTTCTCTATTATTAATCTTTTTTTCTTTTATAATATATATATATATATATATCAAATTTTTACATCAAAATTTTTTTCACTCTTTATTTTTTTACTCTCTTTCTTTTTTTCCTATCTTTTTTTTTACATTTTTTTCTAATTTTCTAATTAATTTTATTTGAGTTAATATTACGCTAATTAAGTAATATATATATATATATATATATATATATATATATATATAATATTAATAACATTAATTCCCCATCACAATATATATATATTATAATATTAATTATCGAGTTAAGTAATATATATATATATATATAATAATTACTCGTGTTAAGTAATATATATATATATATAATATTAATTACCTACCCGGTCCCAATCTTACATAATTGTTTTTCTAAATCGGCGTCTCAGATCCAGAGCTCGCGTAACTTGATTTCTCTCCGAGCAACACCACGTCGTGCCGCGTCTCAAGATATTGTCGACGAATTCCTCTAATAGCTCTTCCTTTCCAACACCTCGCTCAACATTAAAGGAATTCTTTTCCCTAACCTCTCTTCTTCTTTTCTCTCTGATTTGTTTCTGTTCATATTTTCCTTTTTGCAACTCAACGCTCGATCGTTTCTACTGTCATTGTTGGCGACTCAGCTTCAAGTAAGTATAATACCCTGTTTTTTTACTATATAAAATCATATATATATATATATATATACACTTGTGACTTAATTTCTTAAGGTTTCTTTATAATGTACTTGTAAGTTAGGAGTTAGGACCACAACTTAATTCATATTAATCGGTGAAAAGGTTCTTTTCAAGCTTCATTTCAAGCTTCATTAATATATATATTTGAGTTCAACAAGTGTCTCTATGCATTCAGAAGAAAGTGATAACGAGATTGTGATGGCTTACAACGATTAAAATTAGCTAAACCAAACAAACAATATTCATCATCTGCTAAATTCACATTTTTATATTTTCTTTATTTTTAATTTGTTAATCACTTTCAATCCAATGCCTACTCCGTTTGGTCTCTTCAATTGTGTTATCAAATATAATTTTTTGCTTTAATTTGGTCCTGACAAGCAGACTTGTTGAACTAATTTGTTTGTTATATATATATATATATATATATATATATATATATATATATATATATATATATATATATATATATATATATATATGTGTGTGATAAAGTTATAAATGGTGAAGATATATGTAACAAAATTAAAACTAAAAAGTATTTCTGATAATTTAAGGATATGAGTTACAATGTATAAAAGGTTATGAGTATTCTTGTTAAGTTATAAATTTGAGAATATATTTGATGAAAGATAAAACTTAGAGATTTGTGATAATATAGTGAGTCCCTGATTAACTACCTATTTCTCTACTCCATTATGCTATCATAATCTACATTTTTCGTTTCTTTTCCAGTTTTATGTTGAGCTTTTTAAAACTTTTTTTAGGTTTTTTCTTTTTTTTTAAATGAAAAATCTTTGTTTAGGTTTGAGCTACTTGATATATGCTTTCTCTGTTTTCGTGTTTCTTGGAGAGAAGAAACGAAACCAAAAGAAATGGAAAAAGAAAAAAGTTATGAAACAGGGCACCAAAAGACCAATATCAGAATTAGTTTAATAGATTCCATCATACACCTCCTATAATATACATCTAACACTTATCAACCATTAGATTTTTTAAAGAAATCTCATCTACATAATTGATTTTAAAAATTATATATATATACACACACATATAAGATGTATTATAAAACTTTTCAGGTTACTATCATATTGCTTTTAAAAATTGAATAGTCTTCTAGTCGGCTTGTATTAAAATCTATTTTAATCAATCAGTTTCATCTTTTTTTATCCAATAGAAAGTACTCCATGAATTACCTAGTAACTTGGTAGCTTAATTGGTTGAGTTTGCATCTCTCAAAATAAAGGGACCTTGATTGAATATCTCCAATCTCACTCCACCTCATCAAATATTGTTTGATTTTAACCCTTATCCAATTGCAAAACTAGCAATTATTGTTATTTATTTTACCTTCATTATATAGAGTTCATATTATGTTCAATGGTCATCAAAATTGAAGGTCTCAAGGTTTACCAATATGGTCTAGAATGAGAGTAAGTTATAATTAATGCATGGTTTATTAAACTCCTTAAATTCAATCTTGTAGATTTTTCATATCTATTGGCTATTCACTAAAAGTACTAACAATATTTATTGATAATATCTATGTAATGTCTTTTTGAACAGTGTCTTGACTTGGTAATAATTTCAATAACTTTGTGTATTTTTATTTCTTTTTTATTCATGATTTTAATTTTTTAGTTAATTAGCTAACAATATATATGTGTGTGTGTGTGCATGTGTGCGTGTACATTACAACTTAATCGTGAAGGAACTTACACTGATACTGAAGTTGATGAGATGCGGAATGAGTGGGTAGAATTCACCAATCGATTCTTACAATTATAACTCACCATATAGTCAAATAAAATGGTAAGGTGAATGATGTGGGATGTTCATGACTGGTTTTTTAATCAAAAATCTGGATTTTCTGTTTCATTTTTAGAACAAGAAGTAGATAGGACTCTTGTGTGTTCTTGATGTTGTATATGCATGATTATAGTCATGTAATATGGATGTTGATATGCTCATATATAGTAGATGTTTGTAATATTCATAGGTATTGTCCAACGCTTGCAAGGACCCTTCGTCTGTATCTCTTTTATGCGTAATTAATGTGGGTATTAGTAAATAATAATGTTGTTGCTGTTATTGATATATGTAGTACTAAATAATAATGTTACTATTGTTATTGATATAGGTATTACTAATTTTCTTGAATTGTATCTCAATTGTTTTTGTTTTATATTGAGTATCATAAATTTACTTTGAGGTTAGATAAGAATTCCATGATTGTCACTCTTGAATAGGTTGAAGAACTACTTATTATGCCATTTGTTGTATATGCAGGAACAAATGTAGATTGAAGAACTTATTGTGTTAATATGAGGTATTGTTTATATTCATGTAATCTGGATGTTGGTATGTTTATATATATTAGATGTTTATATTCATAGGTATTATCCCATGGTGTCATTAATTATAGATATTTTTATGACATTATAATCATGATGTAACCTATATATTAAGAATAAATAAGTAGAGAGGATTATTATGTTTTGGATGTTGTATATGCAGGATTATATTCATGGAAATTGGATGTTGGTATGCTTATACTAGATGCTGTTTTTTTACGAGGAAATTAATACATGCTGCCAAGGACAAAGATTTTGAAGAATAACATTATTACAATGGGACTTACTCTTTTTCACATTGATTTAGATTATAGACTAATGTTAGCAGCTTTAAAGTTGTTTCTTATATTTTTTTATATTTTTGGAATTCTTTAATTAGTTATTTTTTATTATATGTGTTTTATTGTATCGTTTTATTAAACTCTTAATGTAATATCTCTTTTCAATTTAATATAATTAATTTTATTTTTTTTAATTTTTTCAATTTATATTTGAAAATTTAGTGTAATAATAATTCATTTTGATTATCTATGGTCTCGGTTATATAGCAAAACTGTGGCCATATGTGCAACCTATGGGTCTCGGTTATTGAAAAACCGAGGCCATATGTGTGACCTATGGCCTCGGTTATGAAAAAACCGAGGCCATATGTGAGACCTATAGCCTCGGTTAATTAAAAACCGAGGCCATATGTGAGACCTATGGCCTCGATTATTGAGAAACCGAGGCCATAAGGGGTACCTATGACCACGGTTATTAAAAACTCGAGGCCATATGTGCGACCTATGGCCTCGGTTAAAAACCGAGGTCATAGGTAATGACTTTTGGTCTCTCTCACTTAGGTCTCGGTTCTTATAACCGAGGCCATAGGTCTATGGTCACGGTTAAAAACTGAGGCCATAAGCACATATTTTAGTAGAAAGAGACTGCAAAGCACATTGTAAGACCTTTCATAATTTTTGTAAGGCATAACATATGAGTGTTCTTTAAAACCCTATAATGTATCAAATTTCTCTCTCTCTCTCTCTCTCTCTCTCTCTCTCTCTTTCCTTTGCCCCTTTTGCTTAGTTCCAATGTACGATATTTGAAGAAGTAGTTAGAGGCAAAAACATATGATCAGCCATTAAATTCATTGAAATTATAACAGTTTCCAACTGACCAACTGATGATTGAAACGAAAAGGTCTTTAATCTGTTAGGCATGGAGTGGGTGGTAAATGGAACTCTATACCATTTGCTCATATACATGTGTTAATTTTACATAATTGTTAGAGTCTCAATTCAATCCAGAAACGTTCATAAAACTATATGAACTCATAATTTAAATGCAGCGGAAACAAAATTGGATTGAAAACATACCTCCTGCCATTGATCAAATTTCAGCACTTACACGGGAATTCCAATGGATTTTCTGTTCGATGCTTTCACTGGTTTCTCACACTTATTCTCTGCGTATTGATGGTGTATCTGAATTGTTATGCAGTTAATAGTGAGAGGACCCGATACTTTATTAAGGTTCTTCCATCAAGAACCTCGTTCGGTTTCGGAACCGACGTACGGTTCCGACGAAACCGAACCGTTACCACGGCTCACTAACGTTGCACCACTTTGATTTACATTCTCCCACTTGGTGCAAACGTTAAGCGAAATTCTCTTGAGTAACAAAACACATGAATCATAGCGATAGGTCCTCTAAGAGCGAGTATTATCTTCCATGTATTACAATGTATTTAGTTTCTCAAGTACTATACTTTATGTGGTAACTAAACTTAATGAATAAATCCTATATTTATTCTTGGTCCAATAAAATATATATATTTTCTCAAATAAATTAAGGTGCACATGAATATGAGAAAATATCACAATATATAAGAGTTTCATTAATAAATTGTATATATACATTTACAAAGTGGAACCAATTCCCATTTTCTCTACATGATCCTTGAATTTCATTGGTGGCATGCCTTTAGTCAAAGGATCAGCAATCATCAACTCAGTGCTTACGTGTTCAATGACCACTTTCTTTTCCCTAACACGTTCTCTTATGGCCAAGTACTTAATGTCGATGTGCTTACTACGACTACCACTTTTGTTGTTCTTAGCCATCAATACAGCAGCTGAGTTGTCATAGTACAATCTTAATGGCCTAGAAATAGAGTCAACTACTCTAAGCCAGGAAATGAAACTCTTCAACCATACACCATGCGATGTGGCCTCAAAACATGATACGAACTCGGCCTCTGATGAGTGCTCAAAAAGCACTAAAATTACCATAATTTTATGCACATTAATTGATTAAAAATATATATATTTATATGTTTTATCATATATTTATATAAATTTGTCTTTTCGAATCACTTGTGTTTTTATTGTTTTTCGTGTATTTTCACTTAAAAACGCAACTTAAAGACTCAAAGAGGAATACTCGAAGCAATACATCACAAATATATTAATAAATAAATGGGAAAGGTCAATAAATATGGAAAAATTGGACAAAATGGGTCAAAAATGTCAAAAGGAGAAAATCGTGCCGCCATACACCACAATTGGCGCTTCAGCCTCCGCCCACTGCTCATTCGCACGCACTGCTTCATTCATGGAATCGCTCATCCGCGCAGACTGCTCATTCACGGAACTGCTCATCCGCTACAAGATCTGCTCATTCACGGAATCGTTCATCCGCTACAAGACTGCTCATCCGTAGGCACTGCTTCATCCGCTACAAGACCGCAGCCGCCCGTGACGTCATGCTGACGTCATTAATGACATCAAAGAATTCCAATACGCTGCTTACATTTTTAAATATTTTTTAACATTTTTTTACTCATTTTTTCTCTCCATCCTCACCTATAAATACCCCTTCCTTCACTTCAAAAACACCTTCAAAACACACTTCTCTCTTCTTTCTTTCTCTTTTCTTAGATTTTTAGGTTTTTTTGTTTTTCTTAGTTTTTAGTTAATTTCTCTTAGTTTTAGAGTTCTTCCTTTTGGGAAGAACTAGTTATGTTTTTGTAATATATTAGCTTTTGATTCAATAAACGGGAGTGCAAATTCCATTGAGGTTTTTCGAAGAACTAGAATAGCATCGAAGTTCGTCAGAAGGATTTTATTTTTCTTTACGCTTATTTTTTATGCTTTATTCTTACATGTTATATTTAATTTGTCCTGTGATTAAATTTAACTCTCACGGGCCGCTTATAAACATGATGTAATAATAACGTTGTTATGCTTGCAAAATATTAAATATGTAAAAATCTCTAAAATGAATTGATTTTATTTTTTATTCAAGATTTTATATTAAGAATGTTAGAGAGAAATATATTATTTTTCATTACAAACTTAAATCAAAATTAGATTTTAAGGTTTAGTTATCCTAATTTAGAGTAGTGCTCTTTTATTTGTTGGTACAATCGCCCAGAGTTAGAAATGAAGCTCTATTTCAAAAGTTTTTATAAGAATTATTATCCAAAATGTATTGACAACATGTTTTCAAGAGTGGTTTTAAAACTTGAAAGTTAGTACTCGGATAACTAAATTCTTAGGTTTAATTTGGACACCTTGAATAAAGTTTAAATTGTCTAACCCCACCAAAGGTGGCATTTAAATGGTTCATTTTCAATCTCTTAGAAAAAGAAATTAATTTAATTAACCAAATTAGTTATCAACCCCACCCATAGGTGTTAATTGATTTGTTTAGTTAACAAAGAATATCTAACCCCACCAAAGGTGGTATTCATATAAAAAAAGAGAGAATCAATAAATATCAATTTATATCTTTAATAACCTAAATAATATGAGCAAGCATAATTAACTTAGTTATTATATCCATAAATACTCCACTATTTTAAATGATAAAATTTGCATAAACAGTTATTTAATTTTTGGTTATTTTTATATTAATAGATTAAAAACACAAAAACCAAAATGTCGTGACAAGATGTTTAGGATTTAATTTCGATTTTAAAAGTTTAAATAATAAATTAAAAACCACATACATTCCTTCCTTAGATCGACTCGAGTATACTTATCATTTTCTACTTAAATGATTCGTAGCACTTGCGAGAGTTTTATAAATAGATAAACCAAAGTAACTCCGGCAGATCTACATGCCTGGCTCGCCCTATCAAGTTTTTGGCGCCGTTGCCGGGGATGGTATCAAGTTTTTGGCGCCGTTGCCGGGGAAGGAATAGCGTTTTTAAATTATTTATCAAAATTTTAAAAACTTTTTGTGTTGTAAATAATTGTGATTTTTTTTATTAAAAAAATTAAAAAAAAAATAAAAAATTTTGTTGTTTGTGAAAAGTAAAAAAAATTCCCTAACCAAATTTTTCGCTAGTCCCTTAGCAAGCAGGTTGATAAAAACTAAAAATTAAACTATCCTAAATCACTTCCGTAGATTGACACGGTTGCATTTAGCCTATGCAACAAGCCTTTAAACCCCTAGGTTGCCCTAGTGGACGAGTTTGAGTCTCGTGAGGGTTTTCAGTAATAATACCCACAAACATTGAACTAAATGTAAAAATCAAAAGAAATAAAAATAATCAACTTAAAAACTAAAATTACAACAACATCAAAAATTAACTTTTAAGAATAAAAGAAAACAACATATCACAAAAATGTCTCATACTTTTTAATCTCCTTTAAGATCACAATTAAAATCTCAAGCATAAGTTATTTTAATCTTTTTAAACAATCATGATTTATTATAATAATTAGTCGAAAATCATTTTCATATTTCATATAAAAAATGTATCAATTTAATTTCACCTAATTTCGTGTCATAAATCCGAATTCGCTCTTGACTCTATTCCTCACAAGTCAATACTCTCAAAACACCGAATCCTATAGGTTCAAACACTCATACTAATTTATATGCGAAAGAGTTGATGTAGAAATGAACTAATATGTTCGCATATGTATAAAGAAGAAAGGCTCAAAGTGTTATTTTGACGTTGGATCTCATGGAAGGAATCAAATGTATAAATTATAAAGATATCATATATAAAAAATTATTTTCATGCATAAATCAAACTCATTAAGAAAAATTTCAAGATATATGCCTTTACAAATGAAGAAAGTGCAATGACTTTTGCGAATTACTTCCTATATCTTTCTTTGTAATTAGCCTTTTACTCACTACTTTCTAAGCAATGTGGGTCATAAGATGTAGATTATACTATATATTCTTTCTCTCTATATTTTTCTCAAGATATTTTTCAATATATATCATTTTTTAGAGAGTCAACCCATGTACGTAGATTGTACACATTTTTTTCTTAGATCTTGCACGCTGGTCATAGTATGTAAATTATACTATATATTCTTTATCTCTATTTTTTTCTCAAGATACTTTTCAATATATATCATTTTTTTAGAGAGTCAACCCACGTATGCTTATTGTACATTTTTTTAAGGATTTTGGTGAGTGGTTAATTTTGTGGCTTTTCTCTGTTTGATCTTGGTTTAGGTAACCCCAGAATGCTTTTTTTTTTTTTAACATGCACTAATGAGATAAAAGCATATACTATCAATTTCTACTCAAATCATTTAATCTAAGCAAAAAATAATAATAAAAATATATGATACTCTATTAAGATGAGAAAAAATTCATACATTCAATATTAATGCCTATAGAGATCATCTAAGAATTTGAAGAAATAAGAAATGTGTTTCGAGTAGAAAAAATATATATTTCACTCGAATAAGGGAAATTAGGCTCAAATTATATCTCACAAAGGTAGTCTCCACTAAAACAAATTTACAAACATCGATTTTGGGTTTAACATAATTTCTACATCTTATCAAGAAATACTAGTTATGACAAAAATTAACTAATTATCAAAAATAATTACATAATATTTCATGATATGTTTTCAAAAATTAATCTAACAGTACAAAAGACTTAACTATTTACTTAAATTTGATTTAAAGAAATGATAAATTTTTGTGAGAATTTTTTTTTTTTTTAATTCCAAAAATTACTAAATCACACAAGTAAAATAAAACCAAACACAAAAAATGAAGATGTGAACATAAAAAAGAAAAAAAAAATTAATAATTGTTTTTATTTTTTATTTTTTTATTTTTTTTTTTGAATTTTTGTTTTTTTATTTTTTTTTTTTGAATTTTTAAATTGTTAAATCTTTTTTTTTTCTTTTCTAATTAAGCATGGTAACTTTTCACCACCCCCAACCTAGAACTTACATTGTCCTCAATGTAACAACTGTAAATTAAAGATAAAGAGAAAAGAGAAGAACGATTACCTATTTCTTGAGAATGTGTAAGTAGTAATGGAGAAATGCAGTGCATTCATCATATTCATCATTAAAGTGTATACGTATTGCATTGTCGTGGAACTTCTAACAACTCAACAAATATTTTTAGTTTTAACAATTTAAAAATTATTCACATATAATTAAACTAAAATAAACAATAAAAAATTAAATAAAAAAATTACCTAAAATGATGGGTTGCTCCCATCCAATAAGTAGTTTAACGCCTAAAGAAGACGTAACTTGGGATTTCATTTTAAGTAAACTCAATGTCCCTCATCAATGAGTTAATCAAACCTACAAGTAAGACAAGGTTGTCTACCTATACTTTTTCTACCATGTCCTATGGATTTTTAAATTTTTCTCAGATTCTTAAAACTAGTGGACACGCCAAGGAGTTTTAGATAATCCATGTCTAGGTACAAATCAAATAATTAAAGGCATCAAAACACAATTGTACCTAGATCAAAACAAAACAACTAACTCCTTAGATTGTAATTAAAGCTTTAAAATTTTGGAGATAGTTTCGTATTTTTTTTTTTTTTTTTTTTTTTGAATTTTTTAAGTTAAAATAACATAATCGGTGATAACCAAGAAGGTTCCCAGAAAGAATGGCGGGCAAAGGCTCCTTAAAACCATCCTCCTAGACATTGCAGCAACGCTCCCGTGCAGAGCTACTATGCACAAAGCTTCCAAGAACTAGTCTCCTGCATTTAACTCCCTTAGATCTTTACTTTTCATGCTATTAAAATTAACTTAATTAAGTTAAGTTAAGTTAAAAATTAAGTTAATTAAGTTAATAAAAAGGTAGGTTAATTAAGTTAATGAAAATCTAAGTTAATTAAGTTAGTAAATTAAATTAATATAAGTTAGTAAATTAAGTTACTAAAAACCTAAGTTAATTAACTTAAACGAAAAATTAAAAAAAAAAAGTAGTTAAAAAAAACAATTTGAAAAAAATAATAAAATAAAATAAAAAGAGAAAAAATAAAAATTAAGCCAAAAAAAATAATAATAATAAAATAAAATAAATTGAAAAAAAAATAATTGAAAAGGTAAAAGAAAAAAGAAAAAGAAAAAACAACAAAAATAAAATAAAAAAAAATTGAAAATAAAGTTTTTGATTTTTTTTGATTTTTATTTTTTATTTTTTTATTTTTTTTTTATTCTTATTTATTTATTAATTTAATTTAAAATTTATTTACTTTTTTTTTTTACTTCAAATTTCAAAATGCAAAATTATTTTATTATTCATGCTATATTTTTTTTATTTATTACGAAATTGAAATTTGAATTTTTTTTTTACTTTTCACAAACAACAAAATTTTTTATTTTTTTTTTAATTTTTTTAATAAAAAAAAAATCACAATTATTTACAACACAAAAAGTTTTTAAAATTTTGATAAATAATTTAAAAACGCTATTCCTTCCCAAGAACTAGCCAAAAACTTGATACCATCAAGAATCCGCTAAAAACTTGATCTAGGGCAATTTCTCCATAAAATAAAGGGGCTAAGGATCAAGCTTTGACTCCTCCAAGACAACTCCACCGACAAGCATGAAAATGTAACCAGATGTTGATTTTCGTGAATCAATACAGCCAGCAAAGTCCGCATCGGAGTAGCCAATTACTTCCAATTCATCGATTCGTCTATACATGAGCATATAATCCTTGGTCCCTTGTAGGTACCTCATCACTTTCTTTGCAGCTTTCCAATGGTCAATACCTGGATTACTCTGATATCTCCCTAGCATCCCAACAACAAATGCAATGTCAGGTTTGGTGCAGACCTGAGCATACATCAGGCTTCCAACAGCTAAAGCATATGGAATGGTTTTCATTTGTTCTCTTTCAAAATCATTCTTTGGGCATTGGTCCAAATTGAACTTATCACCTTTCACAATAGGAGCAACACTTGGTGAACAATCCTTCATCCGAAATCTCTCTAAAACTTTATTGATATAGGTTTCCTGAGATAAACCCAAGACACCTCGAAGTCTATCTCTATGGATCTTAATGCCAATGACATAAGATGCCTCACCCATATCCTTCATATCAAAATTTTTAGAGAGGAATTGTTTTACCTCATGTAGCAAACCCCTATCATTGGCTACAAGCAAAATATCATCCACATATAGCACCAAGAAACAAATCTTACTCCCACTAACTTTCTGGTATATACATTGATCCATGACGTTCTCTTCAAAACCAAATGAAGTGATGACATTATGGAATTTCAAATACCATTGACGGGAAGCTTGCTTTAATCCATATATGGATTTATTAAACTTACAAACCAAATGCTCACCATCACTAGAGAAGAATCCTTCAGGTTGTTTCATATAAACCTCTTCCTCTAGGTTACCATTAAGGAAAGTCGTTTTCACATCCATTTGTTGCAAATCCAAATCAAAATGGGCAACCAATGCCATGACCACACGAAATGAATCTTTCTTAGATACAGGAGAAAATGTCTCTGTGTAGTCGATTCCTTCCTTTTGAGTGAATCCTTTGGCAACGAGTCTTGCCTTATGTCTTTAAATGTTGCCTTGTGAGTCTTTCTTTGTTTTGAAGACCCATTTACATCCAATGGCTTTCACACCATCAGGCAACTTGACGAGATCCCAGACTCGGTTAGACGCCATAGAATCCATCTCTTCTTTCATGGCATTGTACCATAAGTTCGAAATCTTAGAACTCATGGCCTGTGAAAACGTCTCAGGATCATTTTCGGCTCCAACATTATAGTCACATTCTTATAGATACACAACATAATCATTAGGTATCGCTGATTTCCTTACTCTAGTAGATCTTCTTAATGTTGCATCAACATTGTCCTGAGGAGCAGGATCATGTTGTTCAACTGGTTGTTCAACAGTTGTAGGCATCTATTGAACTTCAACATCTACTGGATCAAGATCAACAGCTTGTGGTACTTCCAAGACTGGTTCTTCAACATGCATTTGTACTCGAGGCATGTTGTTAACAATAACGATCAGTCCATTACTTGAAGTGGCATATTGAGCATCTGAATGATCTTTCTCAAAACCAATGCCCTGGGATCGATCGCTCCCACTAATCAAGTAATTCTCAAGAAATTTTGCATTTCTTGATTCCACAAACCTAGTGTTGTGAGATGGACAGTAAAATCTATAACCTTTAGATCGTTCGGCATATCCAATGAAATACCCACTAATGGTCCTTGGGTCTAGCTTTTTCTCTTGTGGATTATAAATCCTCACTTCAGACGGACATCCCCAAACGCGTATATGTTGCAAACTCGGTTTCCAACCTTTCCATAATTCAAATGGTGTCTTTGAGACAGCCTTGGTTGGAACTCGGTTTAATATATACACAGCCTTCTTTAAAGCTTCAATCCACAAGGATTTAGGAAGATTGGATTTGCTAGCATACTCCGCACCATGTCCAATAGTGTTCGATTTCTTCTTTCTGTTACACCATTATGGTCTGGTGAACCAGGCATAGTGTATTGGGCAACTATCCCATGTTCTTGAAGAAACTTAGCAAACGGACCAGGCGCTTGTCCATTCTCAGTGTATCTACCATAATATTCACCACCTCTATCTGATCTCACAATCTTTATTTGCTTTCCACATTGTTTCTCTACTTTAACCTTAAAGCTTTTGAAGGTATCCAATGCTTCGCTCTTATTATGAAGCATATAGAGATACATATATCGAGAAAAATCATCAATAAAGGTGATAAAATATTTCTGACCTTGAATGTCCATGTCTGGATAACATATATCCGTATGTATGATTTCTAATATGTTTGAACTCCTATTGGCACCTTTCTTTGACTTGTTAGTTTGCTTTCCCTTAATGCAGTCCACACAGGTCTCAAAATCAATAAAATCTAGAGTACTAAGTACCCTATCTTTCACTAATCTTTTAATTCTTTCTATGGAGATATGTCCTAAAATCCTATGCCATAACGTAGAAGAGTCATCGTCAATAATACACTTTTTAGTGTCAGCTTGAACATGCATAGCGTTATGAGTGGCATTATCTCGTAAATTAATGTAGTAAAGACCATCAGACAAAATACCATTCCCAACACAATCAGATTTATTAAATAAATTGAAAAATGTTTCTGAAAAGTGAAAGGAATAACCATAAGGTACAAGTCTTGAAATTGAAATTTTTAAAATCAAACTACATGTCCCTACAGCCTCCACATGTGAGCCCATCTTGTTACCGGATAAGATGTATTGCTCACTTCCCACTGGCTTCCTTAGATTTTGCATACCCTGTAAGGAGTTTGCAACATGGATTGTAGATCTAGAATCAATCCACCAGGTGTTAATATTAACATTAACCATATTAGATTCATAACAAACAAACGAGGTTGGATTACCTTTATTCTCAAGCCATTTTTGGAATCTGATACAATCCTTCTTCATGTGTCCCTTCTTTTTACAAAAGAAACACTTGGATTCTTTCTTAATATCAGCTTGAGGTGGAATTATCCCTTTTCCTTTATGCTTGTATTGAGATTTTCCTTTTTGGTACGTTGTAGCGAACATTGTACTTTCACCAAATTCCATAACAAGCCTCCCTTCCTCTTGAACACACATGGTCATTAGTTCATTGATTGACCATTTATCTTTATGTGTATTGTACGAGATTTTGAATGGCCCGTACTGATATGGGAGAGTGTTAAGGATATAGTGCACCAGGAAGGATTCCGACATCTCAACCTCGAGATGCTTAAGTTGAGCCGCAATGTCCCTCATTTGCATAATGTGCTCACGCACACCTTTCACACTAGTGAGTCTTAAAGAAGAGAACTTCATAATAAGGGTGCTTGCTAAAGCCTTATCTGAAGTGACGAATTGATCATCAATGGCCTTTAGCAAGTCTTGAACATTGGTATGCTGATCAACGGAACCACGAATACCAGTAGAGATTTTAGTCTTAATGAACATCATACTAAGTCGATTAGATCATTCTCATTGTTCATAAAGCATGATATTCTCTGGAGTACTGGTTTGAGTAATTTTAGGTGGTTCGTTTTTCCTAATAGCATAATCAATATCCATCCACCCTAATTGAAGGAGAATTCTTTCCTTTCATATTTTATAGTTATCCCCTTTCAGATCGGGAATATCACATCGGATATCAGAGAAATTTACAGGTTGAGAAGCTGCAATTAAAGATTATATGCTTATTAAAATTTGAGGCCTAAACTATAGTCATTCTTTACCAATGTAAATCATGAATAATATGAATCTAGTGACATAAAACTTGCATGTGGGCTAAAGTTTTAATTCAATTAAATTCATCCTAACTTTACGATAAAATTATCAAATTATGTTCCTTTTCCTAATCCCTGTGGGTAAATTAGAAAATATAATTTGATATTATATCCTAATTAATCACACAAAAATATAATAAAAATTCCTGTGGGATAAGATTTATTATATCACATATGATTAATTACAATTAATATTTATTTTCTAAATATGATCCTAAATAAACTTTATTATAGTTTTAATTAATTAAAGATGCTGTGGCTACTCTCTAATTAATTAAACTATATGAATCACTTAAATATTAATTAAATCTTTATGCTCAATTATTGCATAAAACCATAAGCAATATTAATTTAATTTCAAATGTGCAAATATTATTTATCTTAAATTCCATATATAACAATAAATTATACAAGAAAAAATTAAATAATATAAGCACTAATTAAATCCATAACAGCTATTAAAAATTAATTTCATTATGCATAAATTATTTAAGTCAATTTTATATGTATAATTAATTACAAAATTTATACATATAAATACCCAAAACAAATAATTTAAGCATAATGTATTTAAATAAAATTTTAATATGTCCAAAATTATTTAAATAAATATAACATGTATAATAAATATTATACATATGATAAATTAAAATTATATTCAGAATTATTATATATATATATATATATATATTTATTTTGTTTTAATAAAATTAAATATCTAATATATATAAAATATTACACGTTGTAGAACACATAACGTGCCGTAGCCTAGTTCTTGAATTCTCTGTCTTGAGACCAAGGTTCAAGTCCAACATAACATAACAGAACGGGTAACTTCTGATTTTATGTAAAAATATTCTGTTACATAACATAACGGAACAGGCTCAATGGTTAAGTGGACATCTCATTGCAAACATTGCATTGTAATCTAGGTTCGATTCCCAGACTAAGCAAGTTTTTTTTTTTAATAAAACTTCATCTTCAACCTTCAGCCGACCCGGTTTGACCTTAACGGATACCCGGCCGTATCTTTTTATTCCGGCAATGAAATCCAGCGTTCTTTTTATCATAATTCTCATAATTCGATTTCCGAGTGATTCATGATCTTAATTTTAAATAAAAACTTCATTTTAAATAAAAAGTTAATTAATGAAGGAAATTAATACCCACGACAAATTGGATTTATTTTCTTCATTGTTTTTCAAGTTTAATTTTACAGAATCATTCAAAAATAAATATTGAAACACTTTATAATTTTCATATGCATCAAAAACAATCAATATAAAAAACCCAAAATTTCAATTCTCGTGATACAACAGAGCAAAATAGAGTTGTTTTCAAATGGCTCTGATACCAAATGTTAGAGTTTCAATTCAATTCAGAAACGTTCATAAAACTATATGAACTCATAATTTAAATGCAGCGGAAACAAAATTGGATTGAAAACATACCTCCTGTCATTGATCAAATTTCAGCACTTACACGGGAATTCCAATGGATTTTCTGTTCGATGCTTTCACTGGTTTCTCACACTTATTCTCTGCGTATTGATGGTGTATCTGAATTGTTATGCAGTTAATAGTGAGAGGACTCGATACTTTATTAGGCTTCTTCCATCAAAAACTTCGTTCGGTTCAGGAATCGACGCATTTGCCTGATTTAAACCGAATCATACTACGGCTCACTAACGTTGCATCACTTTGATTTACAATAATAACATATATAATACTTTTTTCTCTAAAATTAACATATTTGTTGTAATATATACTCATAATGGACAAATTTAGTTCAAAAATTTGAAATTCACATTCCCACGTAATGAAGAGATAACTCTCCAACAGAGAGTTCGATGGAAAATTTGGAAATGGATGGAAAATCATATTAGTCACTTTATTTATACAAAATGTGTAGCTTAATCTCCTCACTTTGAAAATGTAATATTTAGTAATTTTAAATTAATTTAAAAATAAATAAAAACTATTAAGGATATCCAACCATAGGATAGGGAGTAAAAGACCATAATATCCTCACCAATCATGTTTGTAATTTTTTTATTTGACGAGAGGAGATAACGAAAATACCCTTACTAATATTTGTTTAAATTTTTTTTATCAATAAAATTTTTTTTACATCTTATTTTTTATTAGTAATAGAACTAATGAACACATTTTTATTAATAAAAAGATTAATAAATACCTTTTTATAAGTAAAAGGACTAATTAATATCTTTATAAAGTCATACCATTAAACAACACTTTTTACTCAAAGAAAATGTACTCGTATGAACTTTTTTTCATTTAGAAATACCAACAATATAACTCCTAAAGTGGTCTCCTAAATTTAGAAAGAATTTTTTTCTCTATCATTTTAAGAGTCAATGGCTCTCTACCCGTTAGGATTTTCACCATTTATCTTCTTCTTTGCCTTTTCCGCCACCGCCATCTTCTCTTTTCTTCTCTTTCATTTCATCAACCCATTTTCGACTCCTTCTCTCATCTTTCTTCGTCCTTGTTTTTGGAAAAATAAGGCTCTAGTGGCCTTGTAGTCTTTTTGTATCAGTTTTACTAGCTTCTCTAAGGTTGTCAGTCTTTAGTTTGTGTCATCACTTGGTGGTTTAGAGTGGTGGCATGAGTTTAACTCTTCGACATTGTCTCTTCAATGCTGGTTTACTCTGGTTTTGGTTGTCATGTTTTCTCTTCTTAACGGTTTTCAACGGTTGGTAACGGTTGTCACCTCCAATGCTAATGGTCTTCGTCATGCTCTAAGATGGGTCTCTTTTGATACTGTTGACTGGTCTCTCCTCACCTCCAATGTTGGTGAGTTTTATTGGCTACTTCAATTGAGTGAGTGGTTGTTTCAGTTGGTTTGGGTGTGTTTTTAATGTTCATTGTCTTTTAATTTGTTCAAAAACTTGGGTATTTTGATATTTTTTTTTGGTTAAAAAGTAGGTTATTTGTTTTATTTATCCTCTGTAGTTAAAATGTTTATTAAAATGCCTTTAAGAAATTTTTTGATTTATTTTATGAATCATTACAATCAAACTTTAATATCCATTAGTATCAAAGAATTGTTGTTATGATTACTACAATCAAGTGTTAATGTAAATTACAATATAAAGTTTTTATTAAACGCTCATGTATATTAACTTATAAATATATTGATGTCATAATAATTTGATAGTTTTGATTTCATATCTAGATATGTGATATACTTTATAGTTCATATGTTTCAAATTGTAATTTTACTTCTTATTCAATAAAACTCTTACAGTTTATTATAAAAAAAAAATAACAATAAAAAAACAGTGGGATGTACGTCTACACATGAAATAGAAAGAGTAGGAAATATCATGATTATACAACCCATAAGATCGTTAGGGATATCTTTTTTGTTGTCTTGGCTTGGATTGAATAGGACATAAATTGAAATAAGTTACTAAAAATCAAGGAATTGAATGTTCAAAAACTGATTTATGTTATTCTATTTCTTTCTTTCTGTTTTTAACTAGTGATATGATGCTCCTCAAGAGAATTTTTCAGCTTCAAAGGTTTCAAGGGTCACAAGACTCACAACAAACCAGCTTCAAAGAGATTTCTCCGCCTCAAAGTCTCATCTACAAGCTTGAAGGTCTTCTTTACAAGCTTTTGATCAAGGGCAGTAGTTCTGTAAATCTTAAATACACGGTCAACCTGATCCGGAGCAGTGCTCTGAAAGTACAACTCTTCAAATTTCTTCTTCACAAACCTGTGTGAAATGATTTTTAATGATCTATGATGTTCTTATCAAACAATAATGTCTACTATACATTGAAGGCTCAAAAGAAATCTAATGTAAGTTCTAATATTCCAAAAGGAAAAGTGTGAGCCAAGTCAGAGGGTCAGTTGAGTCAGTTTAAAATTACTCCTTTTGGGGGTATATTGGTTTTAAATGGATCAAAATACTTTGGCAATCTTTATAGGAATTGCTTTCAGAATTTTGGGATATTATTTGTAATTTAAAGAGAAGGATTACTTATTTTAAGATAAGTAATTTGAATGCATCCTCCCATCCTAAAATAAGTACTAAATTTCCATTCAAAATCACTTTTATTAATTTTATGCTAAACACCTTACTACTTTTCTCAAACCCACTTTTGACAAAACCAATTCATTTCAAACCACTTTTATTAAAACTACTACGATGCCATGTTCAAGTAAGAGGACGACCCATTCACCTCAAAAGAAAAATCTCGCCTCTCTAAAAGAAACACATCCAGGCTCATAATGTTTTAACCATAGGACAAGGTGGCTGCTAAGAGCCCCATTGTTTCGAGCCATTGAAAAGTTTTCTTCCTTTATGTAAGGACTATGAGTGTTAGTTATTTTCGATAAAATATTTATTTATAAATTTGTTTTTAGACCTGCTATCAAGTTTATCAAGAAAAACCAAACAAATGATCAAGTTCTAGATAATTGTACTTCAGGTATATTTTTGATAACTACGACACATAGGATTACATTTATAAATTTAATAACACATGCTTATAAATCTGAAATTATTTTTAGTACTAAAATATGGAATAAGATATGTTAAAAGATATTAGATAAGATATATTCTAAATTATAGTGAAAATCTTTAACATAAAAGATAACATAAAACCTATTTTTAAAATATATTAGATAAGATATACTTTAAATTATAGTTAAAATCTTTAATATAAAATCTATTTTAAAATAACTCTTCTTTAAATAAGAGTTTTCTTAATTAGTGAGTATTATTAATCATATTTGAAATAGAAAAGACATTTATCAATCATATAAGAGTTTTCTTAATTAATGAGTATTACTAATCCTATTTGTAATAGAAAAGATATTTATCAATTACATAGGATTAAGGATTTTAATTTTTCCTATAAATAAAATTCATTGTTCATTGTTTCAATCAACCACATAAGAACATTATTCTAATCTTCTTAATTTCTCTCTTTTGTTTTAAAAATATAAGATCATAATTTTTAGACTTTTTTATTTAGTTAATCTATCAAATATTGATGGTTATGTTTGATTGATTAATAAGCTTAATTATTTTATGATATTTTGATAATATGTTCTTATGGCTTCTTTTTTATTTTTGTTTTTAAATTGTTAGATCAAATAATTGTTTTTGTCATATCATAATTATTTGATTTGGTTATTAATCTTTAAAGAAGCTATTTTTATTGAACTTGTGCTTGATTTTTTTGCTCTAATATGTTTTGAATCATCTAGTTAGGATTATTTATTATTAAATCCGTTCTAAAACACACACGAACACTTGTGTTTTTTGTGCTAACCTTTTTGTAGTTAATTTGAGAACGTATCTGATTGGCAAGAAGCTTATTGGAACGTTAGTCTGGAAACCGCTCACGCTAATATTAAAAACTGTGAAAACAGAGTAAGGGCTCGTAAGTAAAGTCCATTAGGTAGTATCATAGGAAGGGTAGCATAAGACCGAGTTTGTACTTGAACATTTGATTTTCATAGTGAAAAGTTAGGTGTTCCGGTAGATCGGTGGTTTTCCTCTTAGGTCATGGTTGTGACCTAGATTGTTTCACCTAAAAATATCGTGTGTTATTATTTTATTTTCACATTTTATTCTTACACACGTTTGCATGCTTGACCGCTTTGTTTAGGTTATTAAGTTATAAATTGGTAAAAATTAAAAATAACCTATTCACCCCTCTAGATTAATTTAGGTCCATAATTTATAAACTTTTACTCTATTTAGGCTACTAGTTATGAATGCGTGCATACACACATATTACATACAAGCTATTAAAATTTATAATTTACTCTAGCATTTCTTCAATAGCTAGGCTATAAAAATGACAATTATTTATAATTCTAATTCAATTATATTCTAATCTAAAATGCTTTTCATATAACAATACAATTTAATTCAATTAATCAAGGCATTAGAATTCATATAACAATATAAAATATATCTTTATCTTAGAAGAATTTCACTTGATATATGATACTATTAATAACTTGACTCATTGATACTTTAATGCCTTTAAAATTCTTTTTTTAAATATAAATAAACAAAAAAGGGAAATAAATGTCTTTTTCCTAAAAACTAAGGATATTTTTGTCCAAAAAAAAAATCAAGGCGTGGTTTAGACTTTATATATAGCATAAATTAGCAAGGAAAAAAAATATAAATGCTTACTCATATGCATGCTCAATCTCTTGCTTGCCTGTTGATACTGGCTGGTAATCTTTGAACCACTCACATACATTAAGTGGTACCTACACGAACAACAACATTAATGGCCTAAAAATT
The DNA here is from genome assembly GCA_030763125.1 of Hippophae gyantsensis. NCBI lineage: Eukaryota > Viridiplantae > Streptophyta > Magnoliopsida > Rosales > Elaeagnaceae > Hippophae > Hippophae gyantsensis. Next base: position 15,604,790 of record CM061038.1, on the reverse strand, counting down.
CAAAATTTTCACCAATGAACTATATATGCAATGTATTAAATTATTAATAAGTATTGATACTTACTTTTAGAATCTTCTTCTCAAATATATCAAACTTGTTCAAAAACAGCATGAAGGACGTCTTCTGCAAGCAAGATAAAAAGATATGCTTGAAGTGAAATTTGTACATGGCTTGCAAAGAAAAAAAATAAGTTAAAAGAAGTTAAAAGTTGTTGAGAAATCAACTCTTCCAAAAGTTTAAGTTGTTAAGAGAAAAACCAACATTACTTTTATACATTATCACCCATCATAAGTATTGACTCTATATATTATACACGCGAAACACTTGCAATCCAATTATGGGGATTATTGGAATTTGAACACAAAACCTTTATCTATGATACTACTATGTTAGAAGTTATTGAAAAACAATTCTTCTCCACATTGCTTAATTATATACATCTATCAGAAGAAAACAAAATAAAAGGAAAACGAGAGAGAGATCAAGCAGAAAGAAAGACTTGAGAAATCTTTCTAATGCTTGCACACATAACAAATAGCTAAAAGGAGCACCTCAAAACATGGTTGCTTCAGGATCCATTCAAACAGTTCTTTTGTTTCCATCATTCGGTTCTTCTTATCATCCTCAAATAGTGTTTGATCATACCTGAAAGGAAAACATGAGTTTGAAGCTTTTTCAGATACATAAAGTGATGGATTTTAGATATTTTGGATGTCAAATTTAAGGTAAGTTAACAATGAGGTACTACTACTCAATCTACTAATATAATATGCAATAAAAAAAATTGATCAGATGACTGTCTTACTCGCTAATCGCAACACAAAATATTACAGCAGTAACCCCTTCAAATAGATGGATCCATTTTCTCCTCTCATTTCTCTGGCCTCCAACATCAAATAGCCTATATACTTCGCCACTTTTCTTATTCTCTCCAACAGGACTGTCAAATCATAACATAAATAAGTTATTCGAGACACCACCATATTAAAGGCTAGGATTGCATGTGTTTGTCTTAGAACTGGTTTAAAGAAAAGTGATTCAAAATAAAGTGATCTTAAGAGAAATATTTTAAGTTGTTGGGATGAAAATGTTAGAAGTGGTTTTGAGTAGAGGTGGTAATTCGTGTGAGCTAGACCAGCTTAAATTAATCCAACCCTAGCTCAATTCAAATTTAATTTGAGCCAACAAAAGTGAACCCGAACGTAAACAGAATACAAATGAACTTGCACAAACTGATCCAAACTAACTCGAATTATTAATTGTACGTTTTTTTAGTTAATTGAAACTTTTTTTATAAATAAAAAAATTTGTTTAACGATTAAAGTTCATTAATTCAAACAACATTACATGAAATACCAAAAATGAAAGAAATAATATTACAATAACTAATCTTTTGAACAAATGATAAATTAACACTGAATGAACAACTCACGCACACAATAAAGTCCATAAAGATAATATAACTCATTACTAACACCTATTATGTTACAATAACTAGTTAATTATAAAACACAAACACTAGTAAACATAAGTTAAAGAAAGTTAATTCTTAAAACAAGAAATCTATTTCTAAATAAATTCGACAAAAGTAAATGCCATCAAACCCCTCTTATGCAAAAACTAGAGGTCGTCGTACCTTCATAAGAACTCACAGTTTGAATAAAAAACTCCAAATCTCAACAAAATTTCTCCCGACCACTAAACAAAGAATATCAAAAACTACATACCATGCCAACCATCGAAGACTCCAAAGTACTGGTGTTATGTAGACTAATGGTTTTGCTCTTAGATGCAAGGGAAATGTCATGAATTCAAGTATTAGTATGATTCTTTCAGTACAAGCAACAAAAATAAAATAAAATAGAAGACTCAAAAATGCAACCCAAATCTTCATGAAAAAACACTTACAAGAAATATGTCACTAACCTTAACAACAAACAACACGACTCTGTTTAGTAAAAAAAAAAAAAAAGTGAACATAAATATGACTAAAAAGAGTAGTTGATTCAACTGCCACAAACAAAAGAAAAACATTACAGTATGATCCTATCATTGAAATAGACATATGAGCTCTGAGTCACGAGAAGGCATAGGCACAGAAAATAATGCTTCTCTTATAAATTATGAATCTTATAAATTATGTATTCATTGTACGGGTTCAATATTTAGAATTTTTACATATACTTATCTCTTTCAGGTTGAAATCAAGTAGCACAAAAAATAGTTTAACCTACTTCAATCGGTTGCTAGTGGAAAAGAGTGAAATTGGAGAAACAACTACTACTAGTTTCTAGATAAGCGAATGCTGCTAGTTGCTAAAAAGGCGAATGCTGCTAGTTGCTAAAGAGGCGAATGCTGCTAGTTGCTAAAGAGGCGAATGCTGCTGGTTGCTTGAGATGCGAAGAGTTGAGGAAGTGAGATTGGGTCGGCTAGGAAGAAAGAAAGAATAAATGTTTCTTCAATTTTTAAGTTTTTAACCTAAAGTGTAGGTTACAACGTTTATGCAACTTCTTTTTTAATTTTATATCAAGCTAACGAGTTTGCTCAAACCCAGCTCGAACCCATCTCGATTTTTTTAGGTTATTTGAATTAGCATGAATTTGTCCCAAATTTAATTCAATTCTTGTTCGATTTGGGTTCTACAATTCGTGTTTGATTTGGGTTCTACAATATGTGTTCGATTTGGTCATTCGAGTTACGACACAATTTTCCATCCCTAGTTTTGAGTGGCATTATAATAATTACTTTAGGAAGGGAACATGTATTCAAAACTACTTCTCGAAAATATTATTTGCTTCTTATAAAAGCATTGATAATACTTCTCAAAATTTTAAAAGTACTAATCTTGGAGATTGTTAAACACCTTAAGAAGTGATTTAGATCATAAGAAACCACTTTCAACCAAAAGAATAAGCAATTTCAAATGAACCCTAAGATGCTGTAACGAAGGCACGTGTGTCTTCACACAAGGTAAGACTACGATCAAAGAAGGTCAACATCAAGAGGACAAATATTAGTCCGAAGACAAAAATGCTCTAATCCGTAATAATCATCAACAAAAGTCAATGACATAGCCTGAAATTTTCCTCGATGGCACAATACAAATTACAAATATAATTTGTTATTAACTTTAATCATTTAATGTAAACTTTATGAACAAATGTGGGTACGATGTAAGATGTAAAAATTTCAATGCTTTAAATATATTAAAATTTTAAATTAAAAGTTGTTTTGTTTTGGATCTTTTATAAAACGCATGCTATCAAAGTAAAATATATGAACCAGATCATACATATTAAGAAACAATGATGTTAAAATCAATAATTTTTTTAGGGATTCAATATTCAATGTAATCAGGAAAGCATGAAGATATAATACGAGTAAAATAAGTAAAATTGAAAGTGAAAATTATAAAGTGGTTTACAAAAGGAAAAAAGAAACATTTTTAACCCACTATTATTTTAAATAAAAAATTGATTCATGTGATATCATATTATAAAAAAGTAATATTTTAATTAAATGTGGAAACGAGTATTTAGAATTTTGGATGATATATCATCCAAGCATACTATGACAAAATAGAAACCCAAATAAAAATATCTTTAATTTTCTTTAAGTCAGGTGATACAATTTTATAGGTTTGTAAGTTTAATAACTTAAGACTTATAATACATGCTAGGGTGGTTATAGCATAGACTATGTAACACTAAAGCCTCATTATGAGTCATGTAAATATAAGGTTATGTAAATATAAGGTTAGGGGGTTTAATCCCAAGGGATATATGAGTTGTGAAATATTATTTAAAAAAAGAAGACTTATAATACATAATTAAACATTAAAATCAATAAGAATCTTAGCACAATTTAAAATATATCACAAAACTCAAGGTGAAAGATATTTTCCAAGAGGGGCACTATATCAATCTCAGAGAAATATGTAAAAAAAAATTATGCCCAAAAGTTGAGGGGTATGTGCCCCCTCTTACACTGACTTCGCCCTTAACAACAGTGGTGTCATCAAAAGACATTAATAATAAGAAAATGGAAAAAGGACAAAGTGAATTAGAACATGAAGAGAGTAGTGTTTTTAAAAAAGCACTCAGAAAAATAAGGTAAATGGATTCATGCACTAAAAAAAGAGCAATGTAATTGTGGAATCAGATTAGTGTTTTTACTTCTATAAACCTATGTTACTTGGAGTCTTCAATTTTCGTGAGCCACACCCGTATCCAAGTGACACAACATGAACGCGGGTGTGGATATTCAACAATTTAATTTGGTGAAAATTTATAAAAAATTGAAAAATGTAGACATGTTAAACACCTTATATTTATCCAAAATTTTAAGATATTAATGCCATATTTGGTGTACCGTATCGAATAGGTCAAATATAGCTGTATTGGACTGAATTGTATTATAATTAGTATATGACAATAGGTATAATTTAAGAGGATAAAATTAATAATAATTATTTTAATAAAATAATTTATATTTAAAATAATATTTTATTTATTTTATTTAGTTTTCTTACTCATCAAAATAATTTCATAATAAAAATTTCTCTTTATATTTTTCTTACATTATAAAAATTAAAAAAATAATTTTTAATTTGATAAGAAAGAAAAAATCAAAAAACATAATTTACATTTAAAATTCAAACAACTAAATTAAATATTCAGTACGGTTTAAACTCGCACCCCCTTGTACGACAAAATTTCTACATAATTGAATAATTTTTATTCTGTACAATACAGTCTAACATTGCAGTCAAACATATGACTATATAGGGTTTTTAGTATCGCATAACAAACATGCCATGACCTAAAAGAGTCTCCGTAGCATACCTATAGACCAATTAGTCAAAATGAAGAGCTAAAAAGAAAGATAATAGGTGTAGCATTATTTCTTCAGATCCTTCAATAATTAAAACGTGATCCAATTGTTAAACCATAAACTTTATTCATGTCTAAAATATATCATGTTATCGGTAATAAATTTAAGTTCATTGCTGAAGGGAGAAAAACAGAAATCATATAGTTCAAGGGTTAAAAGAGAAAATGTAATAAATCAACATTATGTGTCTTGATGCACATCAAAAATAATTTACCTGAATTGAATCTCTACAACACCAGTAGTACGAACTCTTGCATACAGAATATCCTCCTGTAAAACCAAGATAGACTAAGTGACTTCATGTACCAAATAGACTAAGTGACTTCATGTACCAAATCAACTTGGGATGCATCCATGGAATAAAATCAGGGTGCAGTGCTAAAGTCAAGGAGTTTTGACACACATTTAATTCTTAGAGCTAGCATGTTGGAATGTCCCAGTACTTCAATTCACAGTTTGCTGGCTGCAAGTTGTAGTAAGTGAGAACTAAATATAGGATGAAACTTAAGTATTTCTATTCTATATATATATAGGATTGGTGGCTACAAAATATTATACAATATTTTGCACTCGCTTATTTCAAGTGTTAGAAATTTAAATAAGTAATTTTTGCTCTCCTATCCCTTATAAATCACAACTTTTTACATATAAGAGTGTCAAAAATTGTGTAAAAAGTTTGGAGACAATGGAGTGTAGCCAAACCAATAGAAATTTCAAAATTACATATCTAAGCAAGAACATCACACTAAAATTAAGACTTCTTTGTCTTTAAAAGGTTTGATTTGAAACTTTTAGGGGAAAGTGGACCAAAACAAAAACTCAAAACTCTTGCAATCTTCCATAATCAGAGACAGAATAAGATTCATTACATACCCAATATAGTAAGATAAATAGACTGCCATACCAAAGTGAGATAGTGGCAGATCAAGGGAACATCTCATGTGACATGAATAGGATATGTCACATTACGTTTGAAATTCTTTCAGATGCATGAGGCACCTCCAGATAATCAGATTCTAACAGAACCATATTGAACCGCTTAAGAAGGAAAGAAGAAAGTGCTATGAATTTTTGGGTACCTTTGTAGGAATATAATTTGAATCAGACAACCTTGGTAGATTTTCCATGAAATAGTAGGCACATTCGGGAACCTGAAGTTCACTCCCACGGGCATAGGTTTCCTGCAACCATAGTGTAAAAGACATCATATTGAACATAGGATCAGAAAGACCAAAAGAAAGTGATTATTGTCGGGGTTTAATAGCATTGGAGCTTGTCTAAGAAATACAATCTATGTCATTTACACCAAGCAAACTACCTGAATTCCAGTATCTTTCCATAGAGTCTCTATATCCTGTGCGAGGTCTTTTGTTAAATGTGGGCATTCCAACCTGCCTCCAATATCTGAGAGTTTTTCTCCAATTTCCTAGGAAACAATGCAAATTCTATTGACATAAAAGCAAAAAGACAAACAGAAATATCCATAAATACAAGTAAGCAGCTCAACTAAGAACCTTTCAATTCATGAAGTTTGATGATAAAACCAAAATTAGAGAGTAGGAAAGTTAAAAATCGAACAGAGACCTTATTTTCATTGGACAAGTGATACTTCGATGAATCTCGGTCATTCTGAGCTAGCTCTTTTGACCCATCATGCAAAAGCTACTCAATCACACAAAAAGAACTGCAATCAGCTAGTTGACTCAAGAAAACTAAATGTTCTACTGCACAGAGTTGACTCCAGATGCACATTATGTTATACAGAAAGGGAAATAACCAACAGACCCTTTCAAATATTGCGTACTTTTATGGTCTGATACACATTGGCATGGATGACTGAGATGTAGCCCTTCAGCTCTGCCTCCTCAAAGCCAGTTTGGAACAAAAGCTTTATCTGTAAATAAATTATGGTAGATGTAGATACAAGTGTTTGCAATATCAGTAAACAAGATAATATGCTTTGAAAGAGTAAAATCCGCACCTGCTTAAAAATGGTTGACTTTCCTGACTCACCTGCACCTGATGTACAAGAGTGGATTATATTAGCAATAGATAAACCAAAATACCCACAAATTTTGCAAGAGTGAGAAGCATCCTGCAAAATTTAACAATAATATGTATTGGTATTGGAGATTAAAAAATCTACACCATTATGCAGATGGGTATGTAGGTCAAATATGCAGCAAAATTGTGAAGTTAACAAGATAAGGTCTTAAGGCCTTGTTTGTTGTTACGTACGAATCAGCCGCATAGTACAAAAATGGGCTAATACGGTGTTTGGCAATAGCATATACCAATATAACATGAATCCAGACAACAAAAAAACCGATGGCTAAAGAGGAAACATTTGACCAGGGAGAGGTTGGGGTCTATCTGGTACAGGAAACCACCCTTTTTTTTTTAATTCATTGTTTATGTTGTCAGAGAGGAAGAGGAGATTATTTTTCCCTTCATTATGTATCATTAATGATCATGTTATTTAACTCTCTTTTTTTCTTTTTTCTAATTCTATTAGACTTTTGTTTTATTTAGATTTTTTTATTAGACTTATTCATTGTTAAAAATTATCATATAAATACAATAAAATTTAACATTTCTAAAATATAATTTTAAAATATTTTTAATTAGTATAATATTAAGATTTCAATAAAAAGATATATTTCAAAATTTTATTACAAATTATAATATATTTATTCTAAATTTTAATATCTAAGTATATTTTACATAAGTAAAATGTCTCACTATCGGTATATCATTTTATTTTATTTGAATGTGCTTTCACTTTATTGACTTCAAATCAGTAGATATATATATTTCAATATCTATCCAATCCAAGCACCTCTTACCGAACATTGTACAATTTCTCCGATATTATGACCAAACATTGTATTAACACAGGCCAATACAATTTGGTCCAATTCACTCATATCCGAGTACACTTGTCCTGTCAGATACGGTATACCAAACGAGCTGTAAGTGTGTTATTTCAATTTCCACACACACCATAATATGCTTAACAAACTCATACTCCAAAATTTGGAAACCAGACATGAGAACTATGCACTATATCTCGTAACTGCCAACTCATTCAAATTCATAAATGAAAATAGGATCTTAACCTGATCAGACTATTATGTAAATCATTTTAGAGTGTATTGATCAACCAAATGAGAATCCAATGTAAGTACCCATACCAAGAAGTAGAAGTTTTTGTATATGTTTTTCAGCTTTTGTTTCTTGTTCAATTCGCCTTTCGATTTCTGCGGTCTGGATGTATGGATTAAGAAGAAAATTAGAGTACAAGTACAGAATGGAGTGAATGGGAACTGTTGTATGTCTAGCAAGAAAAACAAATTAATTGAAAGCAATCTAAAATCCAGTAAAATTGCAAAGTAGAGAACAATAATACAAAGGGTAACTCACTTGTGCATTTTCTTCGGGATTAGCATCATAATGATGACGATTTCTACTGCAGAGTAAGCCCATATGATTTATCAAAGAAGACAGCATAGAATATACTTATTAAGCAAGCTCAACCATGTTGAAACAGAGTCCCAAATTCACTTATCAGTGTATGTATGTTTGATTTTGACCTAATTAGGAAGTTAGAGATAGTTAGGTGCAACATGCATAAGCTATAGATCCTAAATGACATTAGTCCGATCCCAAAAAAACCAATTGATAAATTATAAAAAAGCAATAGACTTAACAATTAAACATTGACATATCTGTAAGACAATGTTGCTTAAAAAACAATAATGATCACATGATGAACATATTTTATGATGTTTAACAATCTCATTTAAGATATGCACACAATGCTCGAAGTAAAATGAAAAACTAGCACTTGATAACCAGAAATACTTGGCATTTAACAATCAAGAGTGGACAAAACAGTGAACCAGAACCATTTAGCCTACACATACTCAGAATTCTTCTGTCTTAACCGGTGAGTTAACCCAAATATCAAGCAACCAACCTAAGAAACGGTAGTATTATGTCCTAATTAAACCTAGAGAATTAGGAAAAATAAATATGCATTACAAAATAGGCAAACTTTTTGAAAAAAAATTCTAAAATAAAGCGACCACCTAATTAACGTGAGAAACATATGAACGAACAGATTTATTCAATAGGTTATAATCTCGTTAAAGAAATTAGCTGGCCAAATTTTTACCAAAATTATCTTTAACTCGAAGGGAAAAAAATAGAAAAACAAATTAATCACTTAATAATCCATCAACAACAATCACCCACAAAAGCTTTCTCTATTGTCCCTGAACAGAAAATTCTTATTCAACAATAACTTCCAGAAAAGTAATTATACCAGAAGCCCATAAAACACATTCATGAAAGCAATCCCAAAAGCTATGCAACTAAACCGACTAACTGAATTTCTTATTAAAAAAATACAAGATTAAGACGTAAGAACCTTTTGATTTTATACACTTAAACTAATTACAGAGATCTCTAAAATAAAATCCGAAACCCAGAAATATAAATAAGGTTGGAATCCAGAAAAGAAACTAAGAAAGATCTAGAAAAATAATCCAATGAGTACACAAATACAAAAGAGTTGTAGTAGTTTACCTGATAGACAATGGTAGGGAGAGAGAGAAAAAGAAAAAAAAGAGTGCCGCTAGATTTAACGGAATGGACAATGTATGTAGTGAGCTAAATAACCAATTGCTTCAGGTCGTCAGTGTTATATTAATTTTTCCCGCAAATATTTTAACAAAATCGATGTCGTTTCTTAATTTCTGTATAATATAAACCAAAATAAAGTAATTAATAGTTGTTTAGCAGGAAAAATAAAACAAAAAAAAATAATTAGTACTTTTTATAGAAAACTAGTTGCTATAACCAATTGTTTCGGTGATTTTTAATTAAAATTAAATTTACTAAAAATAATATTATTATATTTATTTAAATAATTAAATTAAAAATTTTAAAATATTTTTATATTTATTTTTAAAAGATAAAATATAAAATAATAATATATTATATAAATGTGTAAAAAAATAGAATATTTTAATATATTCATTAGTGCAAAAAATATAAATATCATTTAATTTTTTACATATTTTTATATTTTATCATTTGTTATAATTATTTTGAAAATTAGATAATGATTTATTTTTTTAAATAACATTCATACGTGATAAAATTTAAACCATATTAATGTAAAAGTATGTACAAATTTATATCTTTCTAACATTCCTCGTAAGAGTAATACGAGAGAAATGAGTAATTATTATTATGAAAATATTTTACATTTCGTAAATTAACATGAATTAAATCAAACATAAAAATATTTGAATCATTTATATTATTATTTTTATTAATGTTAATTAAATATGACTTCAATACATGTGGATAATTATCAAAATATCCCAAGTTTTGAAGTAATGTCACAAATATCGTTAAGGTTTTAAAAATATTATAAATACCTCCAAACTTAATAGAATTAAAGTTAACGGAATTGAATAATAATTTTGTATACATAAAAATGGTAGGAATAATAGAAAATCAAAATATAATAGAAATAGAAACACAAGACATCTCAAGATATTTCTCGGAAGATATTGTAATTAGTAAAATAAATTTAAAGAAATATAAAAAACAAAATTAAATCTTAAGGAATAAGATGAATTTAAAGATTTATCATTCTCAAGAATAAGGAAAATATAATATCATCATTCTAAATAGAGTAACGTTCTTAGAAAAAACTAGTAGCACAAAAACTTCCAAGAATTAGTCTCTTAGACAAAACTTCCTTAGATCATTACTTTTCATGCTATTAAAATCTAAATTAAGTTTTTTTTTATTTTTTTTAATTAATATTTTTTTTCAAAGGTATTATCATATACGAATTTCCTAATTATTAGAATATATACCAAAACATACATAATACAAAAATTTATCATTTTAATTATTTTAAAATTGTATTACTTTTACTAATATAAATTATAATTATTTATATGTAAATAAATTTATCCACGTACAATAACTATCTAGATATTATTTCCTGTGACCCATCTAAAAAATTAGTCAAACAAATAATAACATATATAATACAAAAATTTATACAAAAAATAACGCAAAGTGAATAATAAGTGCATAGGATTAATAGAAATACTTATAAGAGTAAATGAAGTGATAAAATGAAAGAAATAAAGGAAAAAAAGTGTTTTGTAAGTGAGAAAATGGGTATAAAAAATTTGAGTATTTCGCTAAAAAAAATAGGAGATTTGGAAGATAATTTGGAGAGGAAGAAAACCCACTAAATGGTGTTGAAAATAGTGGTCATTGGTGGTCGAAAAATACAAAAGAGTGGAAGAGATGAAGCTCGTTTTTGAGTTTTTGGGTGCTGCAAATTAAAAATATTATGTCTAATGGAGAAGAAAGAAAAGAAAACGAAAAATCCACTTGGATAGCGTCGGTTGACGTGTTGAACCGACACTACACGAGAATGTAGCATCAGTTCTATGTGTCAACCGACGCTATACTTCGTGACGATTTTTCACCAACCAACTTTAAATTCATTATAAGTCGGTTTTCTCCAAAAATCGACTTCATATATCAACTTAAATGCCACATTTTCTAGTAGTGATATAGTAAATAATTTAATCACACTCTCATGCCACTTAAATTGCATACTACTCATTAAGCTCATCAATTATGAATTACATACATAAGAATCATACATCTCTACCTAGAAACTATGCATGTTATTTAATCAAGACAAATAATTAAATAATTCTCTCAAATTTATGTTATTACTTCTATAGATAAATTGTTGGTCAAACAATTAATAGAATACAAATCAGATTAAATAATATAATTAAATTATAATTATAATTGAGGTAAAATATTATATTATCACATGGTAAAAATTGGGTTCATAAGATCCCTAGATTAATAAATTAACTACACATAATTGTGTTCATAAAACTCATATTTTTCATAAAGAAAGACATAGAAATTAATAAATAAAAGAGTAGAAGAAGAAATACAATCAATCTCTTGAATTGTAGTGTTAATCTCCTCTTAAATCTCCACCAAAATTGTGCCCTTTCTTGAATTTTTTTTGTATTTTTCTTTCCTTTTAGCTCCAAAAACTGACCAAAATTATGCTAATCATGGCCCCATAAGGTTTTTGGAGTGATTAGGGGCCAAAAAATAGTTTCAGGTGCAATATGGACCGTTAGATCAGCTACAAATCAAGGGATGAGATCAAAACAAGCAAAACTGATAGTGTCAGCCAATAACAGCATGACACGTGGCACATAGAATTCACTGGACGAAATAGAAAGCGATGCATGGTAGGGAGACCGGTCAGTGTCAATGCCACGCAGTGCAACGTTATTTGCAAAAATGGATGGCATGATGCATAGGTGAAACATGGGGATCAATGGTATAGTGACACGTGGTAGGGCGATTTGATCGATCTTCGAACTCGGATTGAATACCATGTTGACACGTGGCACGCGGTTCGTCCTCCTCATATGCGACATAACATGATTCGTTGTTCCTACTTGTGTGGCATCTGTGTGGCTTACCCAGTCATCTCTTCTGCTTGCGTGGCGTACCACATGGCAGATTCTGATTGGTCCTACATTAAAAATCCCAAAAAAATTTAAAAATTATATTTTCACCCCTTTTTATTAAAAAGTTTATACTTTAATATTTTTGGCCTCAAACATACTATTTATTAAATAAAAAAAGTAAATATTAAGTAAAAAAAATATGCTAATGACTCTACTTTCATAGAGTAATCACACCCCTAACTTCAATCTTTACTTGTCCTCAAGTAAAGCCAAGTATAACTAAATAAAATAACATAGGTAGTATATTCATAAATATATTTCTATTAGTACATTCATATTTCATGAAAACTATCCCTCTCAGAAGTCGTACAATCCTATGATAAGGAGATTCACATATTCATCAATCCACGTTCCATCAATACAATGATATGTGAGGTTTTTGATAAATTAACTTTTTTGTGTGTGTGTTGCACATGATATCATTCAATGCACTCATGAAATCAACCTATATTAGCATATTAATCAATTCAATCTTAGAGCAAGTCTCATAGTCTATTTTTCACATCACTTTCCACTAATATAAATATTCACTTAGCTCAAGATCAATAAGGATTTTACATGCTTGTAATGTAAGACTTAGGTGGGGTTGATAAATTAAGACATTTTAGCTTTTTCCACACCTTTGCTTTCTTTCTTTTTTCATCATGCACTTTTTAACTACAATTGAGCTTTAACTTGATATTTTAGTATACCCTCTTTTGTCATTTTTTTCATATTCTTTTGTTCTACATCTATTTTCTCTTCTTTCTCTTTTTTTTTGTAACTTCACAACATTCCCAAACTTATTTTCAATTCTATTTTATTTTTCTTTAGAGGGATAATTGTGTTATGAGTTTTGTTTCTTCTTCTTTTTTAGGGTGCATTGCATTTCACCTTACTCTATAGCATAACGCATGATTGCATTTTTTTTCTATTCATACAAGCTAAAGGTGCAAGGGTAAAGGTAATACATATTAGCTAGGTATTAAATGTGGCTTATAGATATGAAATGTTATTTGTTAGGCTCAAATGGGTGACTAAAGATATTAACAATGGTTAGCTTGAAAGGCTCAATTGATCCAAATAAGGCCTAAATCATTTCTTTTGCTAAATACTATATAGGATTTCGCCTCAAGGGATGATCGAATAGTTTCTAAAACTTGGTAGATCTCATCAACTCAAATAATTCACTATAAATTTTCTCTTAATAAGCACACCAAAATCAATCATGAACATATGTATAAGAATTTAAATCAATCCAATCAAAACTAGCAAGCATATCACATGATTAATGTAAATATCTTAACAAATACATTACATTCTTTATCCTAGTCATGACAACCAATTTTTATCATCGAGTTCATATGTTTCATATCAAGCATGCATGCATTTAATTTTCATATACTTATCAATTTTCTACCCAAATCATGATTAAAAACATAAAAAAAAATATTCCTAAAAATTTAAAACACATACTAAATACTAAAGTAGAGAATAAGGTTCCCTTTCCCAAACTTAAATTACTCATTTCCTCTAATATGTACATATAAATATGAAAATGTAAAAAAAATAAAACTCCCTTAATCATGGCACACCACATCTGTTGTTGAAATGCTCATTCTTGTTGCTTCATTACTCTTCACATTTATTCACCTATAAAACAAAAACAATAAAAATATTAAGTAAAATAACGTTGGGTTGCCTCCCAACCAGCATCACGTTTAACCTCTTTAACTAGACGGTCATATCAAGTCTTAAGGCATATTCATTTGTTTCCATTTACTTTTGAGTTTGCTTGGAAACAACTTGAGTCTTGATTTGTTCAATCATAATTTATGTTCTTGTTCGCAAACACGATGCTCAATTCTCTTCTCATGTCATATTTTTATTTTCTTTTTGAACTTTTTGGCATTCTTATAAGCATTCCACCGTAACTCATCAAATCATCTCCTCTGCTTGCGTGGCATGCCACATGGTATCTTTTGATTGGTCATGCGTTAAAAAATCATGAAAAATCTAGAAAAATCTAGAAAAATCCCAAAAAAAATTCCAAAAATTATATTTTCAACCCTTTTCACTAAAAAAAGTTTACATTTTAATATTTTTTGCCTCAAAAATACTATTTATTGAATAAAATAAGTAAATAATAAGTAAAAAAGTGCGCTAGCGACTCTAATTTTATAAGTAATCACTAGATGAGTAAAGCATAGTGAGAGATTAGGTGAAATCAATTTTTTAGAATTTTTCTTCCCATTAATTTGATCTTTGAACAACATCTTTATTTTCTTTTATGTATTTTCTTTAAATTGATTTTACTTTAAATTTCAATTACACTAACCTTAGTGACTTCTCTAGATAAAATTGAGATTAGTATAATTTTGGTATTTTTCAAAAATAAGTTACCAATCCTTGAGGACAATACTCTTCTTATTACTTTATTATAAAACTACGATATTATGCGTTTGTAGTTTTGCACCGATAAATCACAATCATTGTGGGTATTAGAAGGTGTTTATCCCTTTTTCTATTTCTACATAGGAAGGGATCCATTAAGACAATTATTTGATGCTAAGTAGGACATTACCTTGATCCTAGATCACAGTTTTTGTGGGCATTAGAGGGATGTTTATCCCACTTCCATTTTTTGCATAGGAAGTGACCATTGAGGAAATGATTTGACAAAGCTAAGTGAGGTAGTCTAGATCATAGAATAAGGCCACTGTGGGTATGGAAGTGGTTCTGGACGTACTTTATTTCCGGTACATGACTTTATCCTTCAAAAAGATGGTTGGATGATGTTGTTCATCAAGCCTTCATGGGGTGATGGTCGCTAGATAATTTTGCAGTAGGAGTATCCTTCTTGATCCAAAGTAGGACAAGTATGGTTCCTAGCTTTAGCCGGGTATGGCTACTAGGTTCGAGAGAGGAATGCACTCACTCCTAAGTAGCGCACAAATTTTAATTGTTTATAAGCACATGAATCACTAGCAGATTAACGATAAGTTTACCCTATAGTCAGTCTCTAAAAGAATAGGTAGATTGTTTTAAAAAATTAAATTATTTTCTAAATTAGTTCAAATAAATAATCCTAAACATTCTAACAATGGTCGGCCGAGAAAAAAAGACTATAAATTATAAATTAATTTAATAACTAAAATTAAACAAGTAAATTTTTAGCCAAAGTAAGATGATAAAAGAATATGGAAAATTAGTTCGTTATTCCTTCATGGAAACAAAAAATTAAATAATTAAAAAGGTTAGATTTATTAAACATTTCCTTTTTAAATAAGAAAATCCTAAATGATCATGGTCAGTGCCAAAAATTCTCATTTAATCAATAACTTTCTGAATTGAGATTGAAATTTACTAATTTGCAAACCTAACAAAAATATATAAATCATGATTCTCAATTAATCAATAACTTTTTAGTTCAGGCTTGAAATTAATTAACTGATAAATCTAAGGTAAATATTTTCTTTAATTATATATCAAGATTTGATTCATCATTAATTTAAATTTAAAGATAATTTAAATCATCTAATTTAATCCCAATTAATCAATAACCTCTTTGATCGAGCTTAAAATCGATTAATAAAATTAAATTAAACTATTTTTAATTAAAACACAACCAAGCACAAATAATGTGTTTAATGCTTAACTCTAAAATATTTATTTAATTATAAATCAAGATCTGACCCATTATTAATTTATAGTTAAAGATATGAATAAGAAATGAATCCAAAAACTTTTATTTAATTAAACCATAGAATTATTCTTCCAGTTATTGGAAGCAATAATAAAATCTAGTATATAAAAATTAGTCGATTATAATTAAATTAATAAAAATTAATTTACCTAAAGAAATCTGGATTATAAAAAGAAAAATATATAATAATAAAAATACAACTTCTTTGTATATGATTTCAAATATCTAAATTGGATGCTTTCCTTCTTTAAATCCTTACAACTACTCCACCATTGGGAGGTTTTTTGTCTATTCTATATATTATTAAACGTAAGGAATGACTATGGGAGCTGGCAAGATTTAATTCTCTTGATATATTTTATGAGAGGCTTAGGGTGTATTTATAGGTTTAGTTTAGAGTCAAACATGTTTAGAATGCTATTAGGGGTAATTGGTTGATTTTTACACTTGGGCAATATCATGCTTTATTTTGCACTACAGTACGCATTGAATTTTGAATGACCAGATGCAAACAGAGAGCCTTATGTCGAGGCATGTGTTGAACTTCAACAAACACAAATGGATCTGAGATACTTGTGTCGTAACATGGTATTTGTTAAATCATAGTGCGTGCAGAATTTCCAGAAGCACTAGTTGGAACCTAAGAGCACCTCGTCGTGGCATGAAATATGTCTAAGCTATGACACATATAGAATTTCTAGTTTTTTATATTTTGATATGTTTTAACTTGTGTGAGTTACCAGTAATCGTCTCGTTTTTACTCTTTGCTCGTATATGTACAAGATTCTTTTAAAAGCACTTTAACCAACAAAAAATGAAAATATCCTCCAAAACAAGATAATAGTAAAATAAATTTAAAATTAATACTTAAAAACATAGCAAATTATACTCCTAAACACTCTAATAAATGTCGGTTTGTAGAACAAAATTGTAAATTGTAAATTACTTTATATTTAAAAAAAATGAGTAAGTAAAAGCGAATAAATTAAAGTAGGTAATAAATTAAACTATAGCCAAACTTAGAATGATGCATGAATATGAGATTTTAGCAAGTACAATCTTTAATGAAAAAAATAAATTAAATGATTTAAATAACAAGTTATATTTATTGATTTTTTCATTTTATATAAATTAGTGACTCTCACGATCACGATGAGTCCACACAATTCTTAATTAATCAAAGACTTCCTAGGTCGAGCTTAAAATTGTTTGATTGATAAATTGAGAAAAAAATATAAATCAAGATTATCAATTAATTAATAACTTTCTTAACTATGATTGAAATTAATTAATTAATAAACCTAAAATAAATATATTCTTTAATTATAAATCAAGATTTAATTCATCATTAATTTATAATTAGAAATATTTTAACCATCAAATTTAATCTCATTTAATCAATAACTTGTTTGGTGAGGCTTGAAACTAATAAATTGAATTAAATTAAACTCTTATTTATTTATGTATAATCAAGCACAAATCATGTTTCTAATGTTTAATTCTAAAATATTTTCTTTAATTATATATCAAGATTTGATTCATCATTGATTTATAATTAAAAATTTTAAGAACATGAACAAATAATAAATAAAACTCGTATTTATTCAAATCAAAAAACTGTTCTTCCAATCATTCAAAGAAAAAACTACCAAAATCTGATATACAGAATTAGCCAATCATAGTTTAATTAACAAAAATTAATTAAACTATGAAAGACATCAGATTACAAAAAGAAATAAAAGATATAACAATAAATTACCCCTCTTGATAAAACGATTTCAAATCTCTGAATGGGTTATCACTACCTTCTTCAAATCCTTGGATCTTCTATACAATTGAAAGAATTTCTCTTTGTATCTATATATAGTGGTGGAATAACCCTAAACTAAAAACTAT
The DNA here is from genome assembly GCA_030763125.1 of Hippophae gyantsensis. Lineage (NCBI taxonomy): Eukaryota > Viridiplantae > Streptophyta > Magnoliopsida > Rosales > Elaeagnaceae > Hippophae > Hippophae gyantsensis. Next base: position 15,586,705 of record CM061038.1, on the reverse strand, counting down.
ATGGACATATGCCTAACTTACAAATGAAAAGTTGAATCAAACATAATGCTTACGTTTCTATTTATAAGGAAAAAGTGTATAAAGGGCTCGATGTCAAAATTCAGTGTTGTGTGCCATGTCATGAATTTTTCCCTACCGTGACACAAGTTTCATTTGGTTTGCACAGTTCATTCTTGATAGCGTTGCATACAATGAGAACGTCGCATACATTGTTCGACGTCGCAACACACAAAACTTAATATGTCTAGTAATTCCTCTAAGCAATGTGCGCCATGACACACTGTTTTCTTCATCACAGTGCACTTTAATTTTCTTGAAATTTCTCTTGTACACCTTACAGAATGGTTGGTTCTTGATGTAAGGCTTATATACCTTAACCGTTTAAGCTCCTAAGAAGAAAAATAAGTGCTCGAAGTGTTGTTCTTTGTGTGTTGACAAATTTATCTATTTTGAAGTAAAAAAACTTAAAATACAACAAAAGATACATGTTATTACGAACATATAGATTTGTATAAATAATGATATACACATGCTATAATTAAATCTATTTAGTACAATTAAGCACAATAAAATCACAAAATATGAGTACTTTTTAAGCACTCATCACACTTTAACCTATAAAATAAGAAAATATCCTTTAAAATAAGATAATAGTAAAATAAAACTTCAAATTAATGCTTAAAATCATAGCAATTATAGGTCAAAATAATATTCATCACTAAGCCATAGTAACGTATGGGGACAATAATTCCTTGGTGCAAATTTAGGTTGTTGTGGATGAGTGGTTAATTCTCATTATGATGTTATAGCCTTTCTAGATGCCAAGATGTTGTTGGATGCTTTAAGAGCTAAGTTACAGATGATTACATGAATGCCAAGTCGGCTAAGTTTTTTATTTATTCTTAATTTTTTTATACTGGTGTTGACTTGGTCACGCAGGATTTCACTTAGCACTTTTAATTGGAAAATAAATTACAAATATGAAGTAAAAATAAACAATTCTGAACTCAACTTCTTTAAGCTGGCCCTAGTCATAATTTCTACCCCTGACGGATCCCTATTTTGTGGCAATCTCGTGCTACCCTTTACTCTCCCAGGATAATCCTAATTCTCATTTCTGTTGGGAAATTTAGTGTCAGGTGATAAGCAGAAGATACTGCACTGGTAGGATGTAGAAATAGTCATCTTAAGATGCCGTTGTAAGTTGAGGGGCAGTCGACTACTAGGAAATTAATCATGATTGTCTTGAAAGCATAACCTTTCCTAATTCTAAATGGGAGCTCAACATTTCCATCTAGAGTAAGAGGTTTTTGGGAGAAGCTATACAAAGGAGTGTTTACTGGCTTAAGGGGATGTTGTAGCTTCATTTTGCTTCCAAGCATCCATAACAAGATGTACACTAAGCTTTCAATATCCATCAACACTAGTAAATCTTGTTGTTGGATATTTGTAAGGTTACGACCAGAGCATCATAGTGTGGATGCACTAGTCTTACTGCTTCCTTCTTAAGGAAAACCATATCTTCCCAAACCATATTGGGCTCATCACCTTTGCCATGGTTATGAAACATGTGAAACACCTCTTGGTTGGCTACCAATCCTCTATTATGTGCCTTCCTAGCGTGGTTGGTATCCCCACATATTGGGCCTTCCAAGATGGTGCATAATTCATTCAAGGCTAAAGGTCCGTACTCATTTACTTGGTTTTTAAGGACTGTTGAGGAAGTGTCGTTTTTAACTGACACAAAGTCCTTCAGGTAACCTTTTTGTATCCATTACTCAATTTCCCTTTGGAGCTTCTAGCAATAATTTATTTTATGGATAAATTCCCAATGTAACGTGTAATGAGTGCTTAAGAAGCACTAAAATTACCATGATTTAACGTACTTTAATTGATTAAATAAATTTATATTTATATGATTTTATCATATTTTATATAAATTTGTCTTTTCAAAATCACAAGTATTTTTATGATTTTTTAGGTATTTTTGTTCAAAAATAATTTAAGGACTTGAAGAAAAATACTAAAGGTAATATATCACAAATATATTAAGAAACAAATGAAGAAAATAAAAAAAATGAAAACAATTGGACAAAATATGTCAAAAATGCTCCGAGTCGTACACCTAACACACGATGCTATGTCCCATGAACACTCACCCGTGCTAAATGCCTATCTACCACAAATCTCGCACCTCAAACGCATGCTAGCCTGTCCAAACGCGTCCAAAATTAATTTTTGAAATATTTCCACATTTTTTGGCTTTTTCCCCATATATAAAAGGACCATCTCCCCCATTGTAAAAATCGTCTCTCAAATCCTTCAAAATTTCTTCTTTCTCTCTCTAGCTTTCTCTCTCTAATTTTTAGTTTTTTTAGTTTTAAAGTTCTTCTCTTTTTGAGAAGAACTAATTATGTTTTTATAGATTTTTAGTTTTTGATTCAATAAACGAAAATGTAAATATGTTTGGAGGTTTTCCAGTAACCTAATTAGTATCAAAGTTCTGTAAAGATTTTTTTGAGGTATAATTTTAAATAAATTATTTACAGTTATTTTTTTATGTTTTATTCTTATATGTTTTGTTTAATTTGTCTCTGGTTAAATTTAACATGATTGATTATTTGTAAATATGATATAATAATAACGTTATTATGCTTGCAAAATATTAAATATGTAAAATATTTTTGTAAAATAAATTGATTTTATTTTTATTCAAGTTTTTATATTATGAATGTTATAGAGAAATATATTATTTTTCATTAAAAACTTAAATTTGAAAATTAGACTTTGAGGTTTAATTATTCGATCTGATTTAAAGTAGTACTCTTTTATTTGTTGGTACAATCGCGTTGTAGTTAGAATGAAGCTTTATTTCAAATTTTTTATAAGAACTATTATTCGAAAATGTATTAAAAACATATTTTCAATCATGGTTTTAAAACTTGAAAGTTAATACTCGGATAATTAAATTCTTAGGTTTAATTTAAACATCTTGAATAAAGTTTAAAATGACTAATCCTACCAAATGTGGAATTTAAATGGTTCATTTTCAATCTCTTAGAAAAAAGAATTAATTTAATTAACCAAATTAATTATTGATCCCACCCATAGGTATTAATTGATTTGTTTAATTAACAAATAACCCTACCAAAGGTGATATTTATATATAAAAAAAGAGAATCAATAAATATCAATTTATATATTTAATAACCTAAATAATATGAACAAACATAATTAACTTAATTATTATATACATAAATACTCCATTGTTATAAATGATAAAAATTTACATTATTATTTGTTGAATCCATATCTATGTTTATTTTTTTATGTCATTAGATTAGGAAACAAAAATCAAAATATTGTGACACGATATTTAGGATTTAATTTAATTTTTAAAAGTTTGAATAATTAATTAAAAACCATATATATTCATTCCTTAAATCGACTTTGGGAGTATACTTATCATTTGATATAAAACCAAAGTATTTGCAAAATCGACATTGCCGATTTTGTTCATCAACGTTTAGTATAAATTCTAATTCCTGCTATATGAGGAACCTTTTAACTTTCTGGGGTGCTTGAAGAATTATAGGTTCTGGACTTACATCAGTACCTGTTTCTAGGTAGTATTAGAGAAATAAGCTTTTTGAAATTATTCTCAGGCTATAAGTTTCACTTTTCTTTGGGCTCTTTTCTTTTCTATCCCTACTTTTAAACCTTTTACCTTGCAAGCTCTTAGGCTCTTCCTCAGTCTTCCTTTTCTAAGGCCGATTCTTCGTCTAATTTCTATGGTGACTAGTTATGTCTTCGACATTGATCGTTGCATCCATAATCATAGTCATTTCTTTGTAAGATAACTTAGGAATCTTTTCTACCAATCTAGTCTATAAGGATCCGATGTGAAGAGCATAGAGAAATACATTGACTACCAGTGAGTCTACAAAGTCTTCGACCTAAATTTTCTCATTGTTGAAGTAGTCAAAGTAATCTTTTACTGACTCATTTTCTTTTCGAGTTAGCCTTATCAGATGTGTTGAGGTCTTTGGTAATCTTCTTTTTGCTGATAAGTGAATGGGGAGCTGTCTTGCAAACTCTAAGAAGTTCCCATCGTTACTGGCTTGAGTGTAATGTACCAGACTTTGGCCTTGCCTTCCAGTGTCATGAGGAATGCTCTGTAGCTGAAAGTATCATTGTATGGGTAGAGATTCACCCAATCTCTAAATAAGTCAAAATGGTCTAAGGGGTCAGAGGACCTATCGTAAGTTCCAATTGAAGGTTACTTGAACTTACCCCCTAGTAGAGTAGATAATACCTCTAAGGTGAAGGGAGACTCAATAGAATCGACATCCAGATCTTGTTTCTCTCCATTAAGTCTTTGTTCCATCTTGGGGAGCCAATGTTCCAAGTCTCCCATTGGTGGAGTAGAATTAAGATGATTGCCCACTTTTGGTGCCACTTGTTTATTATGGCTAGAATCAGTGGCATAGCCAGAAAATGCTTTCCTGTCTAGAGTAGGCACGACACTTGTCCTAGAGGTTGTTTCTCAAGTCTGCGCATCCAGTGTGCAAGCACTCTAGCTCCAATTGGCTTCCACCATCTTTATCATTGGTGGATAGATGTGTCGGGGGTGGGGTGTCATCACCATTCTCATTGTATGGACCCAGGTCTTGTGAGTCCTAAATGTGGGGATGCAATCTACTATGGATTGGACCTTTTGATTTGTTATTGGCGTTAAGCATTTGATGCTCTCCTGGGTGCCAAGACCTACTAGTCACAGAGACCTTGAGTGACTCACTAAGACACTAGTGTGCCCCTATGAGTTCATTTGGAGCTACATCATTTGCTCCATTATAAGTTCAAACTTTTCTAACCTTTGATGCATGGTTGTTTTTTTGGGCTCGTAACTTTCTTGTTTGTCTTAGTCTTTCTTGGTGGCGATTGATCGCTCACTTGGACTTTCACATGCAATTCATTCAATAGGAGTAGTGGAGAGCTTTGAGAACTTTCTTGGGAGCTCATCCAAGTGATTCAATCAATCAAATGCTTTGTTATGAGATAAATGAACGAAGAATATGACGAATAGAACAAAGAACACGAAAAACATGATCAATGTTTTAACTTTTTCTTAACTCAATCGGTTGAACACCAAATTTCTTTCCTACATATGACACCAGATATTGAAGCTGATTTCTGTTATGTCGCGTCCTCTTGATACATAGACTTATAAATCACTAGAAAATCACGTTAAAAAAAGACGATATCAATGTGTCATATTCGTTCTAATACTTAAATCAATATCTAAAAGAAAAGCTAAGATAAAGGAAGTTTTAGAGAAAATGAGCGGTGAGTTTGAGCAATTTTTGAATAAACTTATACATATTGTTTCTTATTATTATGATAACTTATTTGAAGGTTTTTATGAATATTATAATCATAAATAATTAATATTAATTAATTAATATTTAAATTATAATAATTAAATATTAAATTAATTAATATATAATTATTTAAAATTTTAACGTTTATTTTATAAATTTGTATTTTATCATTAATACTTATTTTAAATTTAAATAATAAAAAATATATTTAAATGTAGGATGATTGTACTCATAAGACTATTTAACGTAGACTAATTAAATGGAACTACTAGTAATTTTCCTATCCAAACATTTACTCATTTGATCTTAGTTTTGTAGAAATTATTCATTATTTTTTGTAGTACCTGATAATTTGGTATTCTAAACTAACCAAATTTAAGAATAATGAGAAAAACAAATTTTTTTAAAAATAAATAACTAATAGAAGCCAGGGAGAGAAAATAGAGATTATACTTTAAGAACTAAACAGTAATTTTGAGAGTGAAACGATCTTTGTTTCAATAATTGGACTTGGCGCGATTATATATCCCAGCAACCTTAGGAGAGAGCAACGGAAAGAATGTCGGCGACGGGGCAAGTTGCCGGTAGTCTGACGGCTCACGATAAACAGATCTTGTCAACAGTTAAGGCCGGAGCGGCGTGCTTGTCCTTCGTTGGTTCGAGCTTCATAGTGCTCTGCTATGTCTTCTTCAAAGAACTCCGCAAATTCTCTTTCAAGCTTGTCTTCTATCTCGCCCTCTCTGTAACTTCTTTGTCTTTTCTCTCTCCTCCTCCTCCCTTTTCTAATTTTTGTTTCTATATTACAGTATCTTTGGGGTTAAATTTTTTCTGTTTGATAGATCTAAATGCTTGCCCACTTTTCGAACAAATTTTTTAACTTGTCCTCAAGATACTTCTGCTTTATAGATTCCTAAGATAAGCTTATTTGTTTTGGAAAGTTGAGGAACTAATCAATTATAGTTTCTGTTCCCCGTTACGAGAATGTGAATCACTTTAATTTTGCACACGATACCAATCGATTAGTGAAATTACTTCGTAGTGATGATGAAATTTGCCCTAGTTTTTCTAATTTTTTCCTCAAACATAAGAAACAAAGGGGGATTCGAACCAATAAATTTCGAACAATAGTTTTTCTACTTCGATTTAAAAGGATTAGGGAAATGACTCAAATTATACTTTCGCTGTAAGTTACCTAACTGTATTAATGTCCAACTTCTCAAAGCTTCTACTTAGATTTAATTTATTTATTTGAGCATTTTGAACGAACTTGTTCTTATCCAACTATTGAGATGCAATCTTGGCATTCAATATTGTAATTAGAAAGGGAAAAACAATTAACCAAATGAGAGAGAGAGAGAGAGAGATGTAGATTTATGTAACACTTAAACATAGTTTTTGTAAGATAAGCATAAAAATGTACTGGTTGTGGACTACTTTTGCCATTGGTGGAGTCTTAATCTCCATTGTAGCAAGTTTATGCCTTAATGACGTGGATCTGAATCTCCATTGTACAAATTAGTGCTTTACTTTAAACTCTTATAGATCCTTTTTTGTTTTTTGGTTAAGTTGGACCCATTGTAAAAAACATAGTCATACCCTACAATTTCTGCCATTCTGTCTATAAAATACATTTGCATAATTGTTTTTGTTTCATGATGCATAAAGAAGTAACTGGGACTCTGGGATATGGTGTGGTCATTCTAGAATTACTTATTATGCTCTCGAGTGATTAATACTTAGGATATTCTGACCTGTTGGTTTCTCAAACACAGGATATGTTTTGCAGCTTCTTCAACATGATCGGGTAAGCTTTCTGACTAAAGTGCTGTCACTCACCCACCCTACACCACTCTTGTGCGTTATATTGAATATAAATGCCCATATATGTGGATTTTGATCTGGCATATGACAATTTTCTCTGTCAAGGGATCCATCCAAAGGATTTTTCTGTTATGCTGAGGGCTATAGCACACATTTCTTCTGTGTTTCCTCTTTTCTATGGACTACAACTATAGCATTTACTCTTCATCGCACTGTTGTTAAACACAAGACAGATGTTGAAGACTTGGAGGCCATGTTTCACTTGTATGTTTGGGGTATGAGTTGACTGTATGCTACCAAAAATATTTTTATGTTTATAATTCAATTATAAGCATTTGCTCTTCTCTCTTTCTACTCTGATAGCTCAGTTTTGTTCTTTGTAGTGCCTTATTTTCACTTAATTATCTTTTACGGTTTCAGTTGGGAATATGGTTCTAGATCCAAAATATTAATTTTTAATTGATAATTACTCTTTACAGCCTTCCTGTTATGTGATTCATCTTGGTTTTTAAGTTCATTTTGAAAAGGATGCTTATTTGAGTATGAAGGTATTTGCAGGAACCTCTCTAGTTGTGACTGTAGTACGCTCACTTGCTAATCATCATGGACACTTGGGACACTTAGGCACATGGTGTTTTGTACAAACTGGTTACATTGGGAAGGTAAGTGGGTTTTCGCTGTTGGGATATATTATCATGTGTCAATCTTTTCATGTAAGAATTTTGAAATGACCCTGGAGCTTATATGTGTCTTTCTGCAAGTTGTTGGTTTTACATTGGGCTATATTGAATGCAGTTAAAATGTGTATATTTTATTCCTAGGCTAATTAAGAATATTCTTTATTCTTTATTTTATTTATATTTTGTGTATGCTTAGGATCTATTCTTCCTTAATTAGGACGTGTAATGTGTGTAAATACCTACTGGGATTAATGAATAAAAATAAGCCTTTCATAATTCAATTAATACATGTTTAGTTATTTGCATTTTCAAAATTGCCAGTTAATTATGCATCACAGTGATACGTGGTGGGGGAGTTCAATAACCCCCAATGGTAGGAACCATAATTGGGCTTGATTTGCTAGATCCATGCATGACATTGTTATTTTTATTATTATTTTATAATTCCTATCATGTAATGTCTTATTTAAGTTGGGAATTGGTCTAAGTGGATTAAGAGTGTAAACTCTATGTTAATTCATCAAATCAAAAATCTGCATCAGTGTGTTTGGAATTTTTATTACTTGATATTTTTATATAGTGATTCTAGAACAAGAAAAGTTGAACTTTTACTCATATAATGTCCTTGGATTCTATTATGGATGCTGTAGTGTTCACAACTTCAGTATTCTTCCTATCAGTTCTAATCTTTGTGCCTATCCTGCAGGCAATTCACTTCATAACTTTCTATATGCCACTGTGGGGTGCAATTCTTTACAATGGTTTGACATACTTTCAAGTTATACGCATGCTAAACAATGTTACTCGTGTATGTATCTCTATTATTCGATTTCTTTCCTTGACAAACAATTTCCAATCAAATATGTGTACATTTTAATGCATACTCGTGCCTTGGAATTTTCAGATGGCTGTAAGCATGTCAGACCGAGTATATCAATCAGATGCAAGAACAGATATGAAGGTATGCTGCATAATACCTAGTTTTCTAGAGCTAGAGAGAGCAAGCGAGAGATAAGGAGGGAAGTTTTCAGGAAAAAAATTATTAGCATTTTCATGGAATATTTGATTTTAATGCTCCAAATTTCTTGTTGAACTACTTCTGTTGGCAGTTTGAACAAATAGATAAAGCCCCAATGTTAGAAATTCGTTTCATTTCATTATTCTTAGCCTAGGGAGGAGTTCAATGTCTCTGAATTACCTTATGTATTATCAATAGAAAAATTGAGGATATTTATTTTAGCATAATTCATTATGAATCTTTGTTGATTCTATTATTGAAAAATTAAACTCCTATTCTTTATTTGTTACGCAATAAAGTAATGAACTCAAGATTTCTTTGTTCTCTGCTATTGTTATTGAGATTCAATTGCAATAGCATCTTCATTCGTTCTTTGTAACTTTTTAATTTGGTTTGTGCTTTTCTATGCAGGCAATAAACCGATGGGGATACTATCCTCTCATTCTTATAGGATCTTATGCTTTTGGCACAATAAACCGCATTCATGACTTCGTTGTGCCAGGTCATAAACTTTTTTGGCTCTCAGTTCTTGATCTTGGGACAGCTTCACTTATGGTAATTTTCAGTGACCACGGACATAATGTCTTCTGTTATTTTATTTTGAATGCTATGGACATGGGCATGCTATGCAAGTTCTATATATAGCCGAATGCATTTCATGGTTTTCTTCTCATTTTATTTTTCAGAAATTGTATTTTTGTTTTTCTTAACAGACCAGCAAGCTGGAAACCTATTTCAAAAATGGACCAATTTTCATTGCAATCTTGATCCATAATTGATGATTGTTTAGGATTATGTAAAATTATTTCCTATTTCTGGGAGCTTATATCATATAGGTGGAAAACCCAGTGTTACATACCATTTTAGTTTAGTATTATTGGCATTCCACACTTCCAAGAATGCATTCTTTTTAATACAATTGAGTTACTAATTTATTTCTTATTTGAAAATTGAATTTTTGCTGGTATATTTCACGGCTAATTTATTATTTTTGTCTGTTTTAGGGACTCTTTAACTCCATAGCGTATGGTCTAAACTCTTCGGTGCGTCGAGCAATATATGAAAGATTGAATCTGTAAGTCTATCTCCCTCTTCCCCCTCTAACAAAATTGCTGAATTTCAAGGGACCCATTATTTGTGTCATATTGCCATTACATTAATGATCATCAAGACCAGTCAAGTGTGGTAATTTTGATCAACGATTCTGTATAAATATCAGACTAATGAACATACTAGTAGGATACCTGGATTAGCATTTTATGCATATGTAGCATGGATAATCTGATGGACCAGTGTTGTAACACTTGCTTCTAAGTAAACTCGTGTAGTTACCACTTTGTTGCATTGTAGTGAGATGATAGTAGTGAAACTTTAGGTGTACCAGCCAGATTAGTGGAAAACCATACTGATGCTTTGCCTTCTATCCTGGTGAAGTTTGAACTTTGCGCTTGTCTAAATACCATTTCATTCAGCATTTCATTTTCGACATCTGTATTATTTTTTCCAGCTTCACATTTTATAGTGTTCCTGTTGTATTTATGTCAAATAAATGTGACTGTACTCGAAATGTTTTATCAGGACTTGGCCCGAGAGGGTACGAAGATGGTTCCCATACAGTCCAAAGTTCAGAAATCAACAGCAAGAGAGTGAACTAGTTTCACTGAAATATGATGAGGGGCAATAGATAGTTGAAAATATGGAACATGACATTCCCCGTATGGCTCGAGTTCCCCATTATTTTGGAATGAAATTAAGAACCAGAGGGCATATGGCTTGAGTTGAGTGCTAGAATCAATGGGTTTTTTTTCTTTTTTTTTTCTTGAAGCCAATTCCAATTTGATTGATGTCTTCGAGACTGCTTTTCCCTTTTTGAGGACCTGGTTTCAAGGATGATGGTCTTCATTGATTGGAATATCGATGTGGTCAACATGGATCCAGGGAAGAGTTAGTTGAAATTGTGTACTGTACTTGTTATCTGTCTTCAACCTATGTATTATACCTGATTTATTTTTAGCACATCTTTTTTTTTTACACGATGAGTTTCTTCCCCCTTTAATCTGACATATGATACTCCATTGCTTTGGTGCAGGGAGTACGGACGAATCAATTTGCATATAGCCTGTAGCTGTATATATTTATGATCATGATGCTTTCGGTGCATTCATAAGAATACATGATACATTAATTGCTGCTCCTGCTGATTCTGATGTCATAAGAAAAAAAAAAGTCCTTGGTATGTAATAGTTGTGCATCCTATCCTTGCAAAAAGCATAAGGTAGAAAAAAAAATACAATGTAGAGATGTAAAGTAAGTTGTCTCATCTCATTTGTCATTTAGTGTCTTTAACGGGTTCAGGTATAATATTGTTTTATTTCATTTACATATCATCTCATTTATATTATAGTTTTAATGGACTTAATTTTAAATACATATTGTATCTTTTTTTTTTATTAAACTTACATTACATATAATTATATATTATATTTTATATTGTTTTTTATTTTTATTTGTCTCATAAGCCCATTAGAGACAAATGAAATCTTAATTAGTACCGTCTTATTATCAAGTTATTTCATTGAAAATTAAGTAAGATGAGATGATATGAGTTTTAAAAATTAATTGATTATATCATAAATTTTATTAATATCTTATTTCATTTTACACACCTAATACATGATAACGATAATTGTTTTTTGGGAAAAATACATAAAATAATACCCATAAGCTATCAACAAAAATAGTATCATAATCATATTGAAGTAGTTATGTTTCGTTGTGTGGTCAACTTTCTCTCCATTTGTTGTCACACCATTTGTATGTTCTTTCCAATTGTGCGACATGTAAGTCGTATCTGTGAATCATAGATTGACATGTGAAGCATCGTTAACTCAAACCAGATCGTTCGTGCCATGCCTCATATTTTGATTCATCCATTAAATTTTGCATGTCATGTGTCTTTTTCCTATTTATCAATTATTTTAATTTTATTTGTTTTCATCTCAACCCTTAATCTGATAGTCAAAATTCTATCTGAGTTATATTTAACTTCTTAATTGTCTCATAAATCCTAAGAAGTCAAAATGAATATAAACTTTATCAGTTTTTGAAGTTAAGAGTGAAAAATATAGAAAAATTTAAAAAAAATATACAATTTTGGTGGAGATTTAAGAGGAGATTGATATTACAATTTAAGAGATTGATTGTATTTCTTCTTCTTTTTATTTCTTTATCAATTTTTATGTTTTTTTATGAAAAATATGAATTTTATGAACAAAATTATATTTATTTAATTTATTAATCTAAGAGTCTTATGAATTTAATTTTTTACATATGATGATATAATATTTTATCTCAATTATGATTTCAATTTAATTATATTATTTAATTTAATTTTTATGTTATTAATTGTTTGACCAACAATTGATCTATAGAGGCAATTAAATAAATATGATAAAATTATTTAATTGTTGTCTTGATTAAATAACATACATGATTTTTAGGCAAAAATGTATAAATCTTTATGTATGTGATCTATAATTGAACTTAATACATTGTGTAATTTAATTGATGAACTTAATGATATGTAGTTCACTTAAGAGATGAATACATGCTAGGTTAGATTCAATTGATCATGTAATTAATTGATAGTTATTTATGAGCAAAATCGGCATTGCCTATCCTACAAATACTTTGGTTTTATATTTGTAAAATTTTTGCAAGTGCACAGATCATTTCATAGAAAAGGACAAGTATACTCCTAATGTCGATCTAAAGGAGGAATATATGTGATTTTTAATTTATTATTTAAACTTTTAAAATGAAATTAAATTCTAAATATCTTGCACGATATTTTGGTTTTTGTGTTTCTTAAACTAATTATATAAAAATAAATATTTATGCAAATTTTTATCATTTATAACAGTAGAGTATTTATGGATATAATAATTAAGTTAATTATGTTTATTCATATTATTTAGATTATTAAAGATTGATATATATATTAATTCTCTCTTTTCTATATGAATATCAACTTTAGTGGGTTAGATATTCTTTGTTAATTGAATAAATCAATTTTAACCTATGAGTAAGATCGATAATTAATTTAGTTAATTAAATTAATTCCTTTTGACTAAAAAATTGAAAATGAATCATTTAAATTTCACCTTTGGTGGGGTTAGATAGACAGTTTAAATTTTATTCAAGGTGTCCAAATTAAACCTAAAAATATAATTATTCAAGTACTAACTTTCAAGTTTTAAAACCATTACGGAAAATATGTTATTGAATATATTTTCGAATAATAGTTCTTATAAAAACTTTTGAAATAGAGTTTCACTCTAACTACCCGAGAATTGTACCAACAAATAAAAAAACATTACTCTAAATTAGACTGGATAATTAAACCTTAAAATCTAATTTTCAGATTTAAGTTTGTTATGAAAAATAATATATTTATCTCTAACATTCTCAATATAAAATCTTGAATAAAAATAAACAATCAGTCATGTTAAGTTTAAACATAGATAAATTAAATATAACATATAAGAATAAAACATAAAAAATAACTATAAAAACCTATAACACTTTGATGTTAATTCTGTTACTGTAAAACCTCCAAACGGATTTGTATTTCTGTTTATTGAATTAAATGTTAGAAATTTACAAAAACATAGCTAGTTCTTCTCAAAAAGAAAACTTTAAAACTAAAAACTAAAAAAAACCTAAGAAAACTTTCTAGAGAGAGAAAGACTTAAGAAAATTGTTTCTTGGTGTATTTTTTACAATGGGAGAGATGAGGTATTTATAGGTGAGAAAATGGTAAAAAAGTAGAAAAAAATGATAAAAAGGGCCTTAAACACGTAATGGACAGATGCTGATGCAGAATGAATGGGTGTTAACGTAGGTTTTGACACAGGCAATGGTGCGTGCACAAATTCCGCATGATGTAGGGGTGTTGGGCACAGATGGGTGCAGATGCGCACACAAATTCGGTGTAATGCGGTGCGACTAGGTATAGATGGGCGTAAATAGGCACATATGTGTGCGAACTTCGACGTGATATGGCTCCGGTTGGGAGTTGGATTGCGGCGTGATGAGAGAGGTTGCGTATAGACTTTGGCGTGATGCGGCACGACTGGGCAAGTTGCTCGACGTGGTGCGGCACGGCTGCACACGGCTAAGGGCAATTTTGTCCATTTTTTCATTTTTTATTTTTTTCTCAACATATTTGTGATGTATTGTCTTCAATATTATTCTTTGAGTCTTTAAATTATTTTTTAAGAAAAATACCTCAAAAACAATAAAAATATCTGTGATTATGAAAAGAAAAATTTATATAAAAATATGATAAAATCATATAAATATTAATCTTTTTAATCAATTAAAGTATATAAAATTATGATAATTTTAGTGTTTTTAAGCACTTATCACAATCTCCAATGAGCTTCTTGCTAGTCCCTTAGCAAGGGAAGCGATAAAAACTAAAAATTAAACTATACTAAATCACTTTCGTGGATTAACACGGTTGCATTTAGAGTATGCAATAAGACTTTAAACCCCTAAGTTGCCATAATGGATAAGTTTAAGTCTCGTTAGGGTTTTCAGTAATGATACCCACTAACATTAAACTAAATGTAAAAATTAAAAGAAATAACAAAAATAAAGAAATAAATTAAAAAAACAAATAAACTAAAATTACAACAAAATCAAAAATTAACTTAAAAATAAAAGAAAACAAAATGAAAAAGAACACAAAAATGTCTTATATTTTTTAATCTCCTATAAGATCATAATTAAAATCTAAAACATAAGTTATTTTCATTTTCTTAAACAGTCATGATTTAATAATAATTAGTTGAAAATCATTTTCATATTTTATATAAAAAATGTATCAAGAATTTCACCCAAATTCAATGTCAAGAATCTGAATTTGCTTCGACTATATTCCTCACAAGTTAATACTCTCAAAAACACTGAATCATATAGGTTCAAATACTCATATTAATTTATATGTGAAATAATTGATGTATAGAAATGAACTAATATGTTTGCATATGTATAATGAAGAAGAGCTCAAAGTGTTATTTTAACTTTAATCTCATGAAAGGAATCGAATGTATAAATTATAAAGATATATATAAAAATTATTTTCATGCAGCAATCAAACTTATTAAGAAAATATTTCAAGATATATACCTTTTACAAATGAAGAAAGTGCGATAACTTTTTAGGGAATTACTTCTTATATATTTCTTTTGTAATTAGCCTTTACTCACAACATTGTAGGCTCGTCATAGTATGTAGATTATACTATATATTCTATCTCTCTATTTTTATAAGATATTTTTCAATATATATATTTTTAGAGAGTAAACTCATGTACAAATTGTATATTTTTGTAGGATTTTGGTGAGTGGTTAATTTTGTGGCTTTTCTGTTTGATTTTTGTTTAAGTAACCTCAAATATGTCTCTTTTTGGTAGAAATCACGCATGAATGAGATAAAGACATATAATATCAATTTCTACTTAAATCATTTAATCTAAAAAAAATAAAAAAATTATACGACACTCTATTAAGATAAGAAAAAAAATTCATACATTCAATTATAATACCTATAGAGATCATCTAAAAATTTGAAGAAATAAGAAATGTGTTTGGAGTAGGAAAAATATATTTTACTCAGAATAAAAGAAATTAGGCTCAAATGATCTTATAAGGGTAGTCTCCACTATTTGATTCATAAACATCGATTTTGGGTTTAATATATTTTCACATCTTATCAAGAATACTAGTCATGGAAAAAACTAATTAATTACCATATACTCCATGATATGTTTTCAAAAATTAATCTAATAGTGGAAGAGACTTACCTATTTATTAAAAATTGATTTAGAGAAATGAATTTTTTTTGTGGGAATTTTTTTTAAAACTCGACGTGGTGCGGCGCGACTGCACACAACTAAGGACAATTTTGTTCATTTTTTTATTTTTTTTGACTTTTCCTCATTATTTTATGAACATATTTGTGATATATTGCTTCTAATATTATTCTTCGAGTTTTTAAATTATTTTTGAAGCAAAAATACCTGAAAAATAATAAAAATATCTATAATTTCGAAAAGGAAAATTTATATAAAAATATGAAAAAATCATATAAATATAAATCTTTTTAATCAATTAAAGTACATTAAGTCATGATAATTTTAGTATTTTTTAAGCACTCATAATTTATATTGGGGATATTTTAGTGATTCACATGTTTAGAAAATTAGGGGATTAAATATTCTTAGATATTTTCTCATATATACTCTTAGCTTTCAAATATGATTTAATTAATTACAGTTATTTATTTTTAATCCTTTTAATTTTACTTCCTGAAAATATAAAAATACAAAAAAATTAATTTTTGTTTTTTAGTTTTAAATATTAGTTTATAATAACATAATCTTTATGGGAATAATTTTTTCTTTTTATTATATTGCTTTTTGTGATACGTATATTTACGTATTCATTTAACACAATTCGTGTTCGATCACCACACTAATGTTATATAGTACTATTCTAGAAGGAAAATGTCCTTTTGTCCTAACTATACTACTCAACACCTATTAGGTGTCAAAATTTTACAAATTTTCTCTATTTATTACATTAACTTCATTTCATATCTTAAGCACATACCTAAGTGTGAAAGCATCCATACTAATGTTACATAACACTACAAAATCCCTTTTTCCTAACTATATTGCTTAATACTACTTAGTTGTCAAAATCTTATAAATCTTCTCTTTTTAACTATACATTTAAATGTGGAAGCATTCATACTAATATTATGTAACATTACTATGAAAGAAAAAAGCCTTTTATCTTAACCATATTACTCACACCATTCATGTGTTAAAATATACAATCCTCTCTCTTTATTATATTAACTTCATTTCACATTTTGAGACCACCTAAATGTGGAATCATCCACATTAATGTTATAGAACACTATTCTTATTGAAATTTATTCTCATCCATAGCACCAATCGTATTGCTTGGCATTTTAACAAATTAACGGTTATTGTTATTTCAAAAAATTCATTAAATTTATGTTTTATCTCATTGACTTTAAATACCACATCAAAAATACTTTAAGAGCAATACGTAATTATTTTAAATAGGAAAACTAAAGACGAGATAATTTACAAGGACATGGGATTAAAAATGGGCGTATCCGCAGTTAATTGAAGTTGTGCAATATGCAAAATCAAACTTGTATTAAATATTTTTATAAATACATATAATTATGTAGTACAATATATTTTTAATATTAAATAATTTTGAATAATTAGAATAAATTTTCTTTATTTTTATTTAAAAATATGTATTAAATAATTAAATAATAAAATTAATGTTAATATTTTAATTAATAAAATATTATGTTGATTTTTTTTTAATTTTTTCAAACAAAATATATCTTTTAATAAATATTAAAAAATAAAAAATATAATTAAAATTCATAACTCATAATTGTTTCAAAATTATACAAAATTGATATGATATAATTATGATTATTAAGGTATCTCTTACTTTTTATCCACGCCCCGATTCTTTACATGAGATGAATATGAAAATAAGAAAGGTGAAAAAGCTTCTTCTCGAATTTTTTTCTTTTATGTTCAAAGCTTTTCCCAAATTTGATAACTCTTTTTTAGACCACACTTTTATTTATGATGATGATATTACTATAACTTTGAAACGAGCTATAACAACTCGGGCTCCTCGTAGGTGTAATGCATGCGGCGCATGAGGCGTATAGGTGTGGGTAACGATGCAGGCTGTATGCGTGAGTAGGGGACCATTGGATTCAATTAGAAATGTCAAAGTTGGTTAGCATAATTTCCATGTAATCCTATGTGCGTGTAAGGCTATATATAGCCACAACTAATTCAATAAAAAAATCAGAGAATTATACTACGAATCAACCTCTCGTTTTCTCTATTTTTCCTATCTTCTTCTTCCTTTCTACAACTACTCATAACAATGGTATCAAAGCCAGTTCATACTATGGATACCCAAGGCAAGTCTAATGCCGAGTTTCGTAATGATGTTATGGAAACTCTAGCACGACACGAGACAAGTTTCGACCGAGTAGGTGCCACAATGTAAGTTGTACTCACCTAGTTATAGGCATTGCACACAACTTGTAACTTACTTGAGGTAAATCCTTTTGTCAGAGACGAACCTGTGCACCCACATCCTCACACTTCCCGATCAAACCTCGAGAATCCTTATCCCCACCTGAAACTATCATTCCCTAAGTTTATTGGTGAGGATCCCATCGATTGGATTTACAAATCCAAACAATACTTTGAATTCACTAATATTGCTCCCGGCCAATAAGTGCAGTTAGCTTCCTTCCATATGGAAGGCATTGTGTTACAATGACATCGATGACTTACCAAATTTTGTGGGCTGCTCACTTGGAAGGAGTTCATCAAGGCTGTACAACTAAGGTTTGGTCCCATTGACTACGAGGACCCTTTCAGAGGCATTGTCTCACCTGAAGCACACTACTAGTGTCGCAACATATCAAGAATCTTTTGGAATATTTCTTATCAGGTTAATGGTATACCTAAGGAATTTCTAATTGGTTGCTTCATTGCTAGATTGAGAGATGAAATTCATAATGATGTTAAAATCAAACAGCCTAGAACAATGGTTGATGCCATTGGAGTGACTAGGCTGATTGAGGAAAGAAGTCCCTTACAGAAGAAATCAACACCAAACCTTTCATTATTAACTTCCTGTAATACAAACCAAACAACCAACTAACACCACAGTGGGTGTGTTAGGACCACCACTTACACAGTGCTCCATTCCATCTCAACCAATATCTTTTCAACAACTTACCAACCAAGAAGCACGAGAACGACAAGAGAAAGGATTATGTTACTATTGTGACAAGAAATTTGTTATTGGCCATCATTGTGCATGAAAACATCTATTTATGATGGAAGAATCCACCGAAAACCACATAGACGACAATGAAGAAACCCTATCAAAACAAGAACATCATGAAGTGATACTAGAAATCTCTTTCCATGCCATAACAGACACTGAACACCCACAGACCATACATATTTTGGGAAAATTGAGGAATAAGAAGGTAGTAGTGCTGATAGATAGAGCTAGTACACATAACTTCATTGATCAGGCCTTAACCTCTTAGTTTGGGTTTCCAATAATCAAAGGCAAGAAACTAGAGGTAATGGTGGCTAACCATGAGAAAATAGAATGTGTTGGGCAATGTTGTAACCTCTCTTTCACCATTCAAGGTTATCCAGTGACTCCTGATTATTATGATCTTCCAATGGAAGAATGCCAGTTGGTCTTAGGGGTCAATGGCTTGAAACCCTTGGGCCCATCCTGATGGATTATAAGAAACTTACCCTAAGCTTCAATACAGAAGGTGACTCTCGTACGTTCCAAGGCTTAGGAAGAGCTAACATTGTAGCTCTAACTAGCAAAGAATTCAATGGTTTACAAGGTACTGAGTTGTTCCTCTAGATAATGGCAATTAACAACCACAAAAATCAGTCCAATACATACCCTCATGAGATAGGTAAATTGTTGGCTATGTTTCCTAAGGCATTTGAATCTTCCACCTACTTACCCCCTATGTGAGTATATGATCATAGAATTCCCTTGCAACTTGGCTCTGGACAGGTGAATGTTTGACCCTACTGCTACCCTTATTATCAAAAAAGTGAGATAGAAAATATGGTGTAGGAACTCTTACAATCCCAATTGATAAGGCCAAGTAATAGCCATTTTTCATCACCAGTTTTGTTAGTTAAAAAAGTAGATGAAGCTTGGAGATTTTTTGTGGACTATTGAGCTATGAATGCAATCACTATCAAGGACAAATACCATATACCGTCATTGATGAGTTGCTGGATGAACCTCATGGAGCTAAAGTTTATTCCAAACTAGATCTCCATTTAGGGTACCACCAAATAAGAGTTCATAAAGATGACATCTATAAGATAGCATTCAGAACACATGAAGGCCACTATGAGTTCCTAGTGATGCCATTTGGTCTCACCAATGCCCATATCTTTTGACCCTTCCTTAAGAAATTCATCTTGGTTTTCTTTGATGATATCTTAGTATACTTCAACTCGTGGGAAGACTATATCATGCATTTATAAACTGTCCTACAATTACTAAAAGACTAACAGTTTGTTTGCTAAACAATCTAAGTGTCAATTTGGTGTATTATAGGTAAAATACTTGGACCACCTTATTTTGGAATAGGAAGTCTCAATTGATCCAGCAAAAATTCGTGCTGTCATTGAGTGGCCAACACCAACCACAACTAAGGGAGTTAGAGGGTTCCTTGGATTGGTAGGCTATTATAGATAATTCATTCATCATTTTGGGGGAATAATTTCTTCTTTCTAACATATATTATGTTTGCTAATTTTTAGCATACTGCTAGCCTAGATAGAAGCTTATGAGACATACCGTCACTAGTGTGTTTACCGTAGTTTCTTCTTTCTAACAAATATTATGTTTGTTATGTGTTGAATTTAGAATGTTGTTTTATACTTTCGTTGTGTTAATTGTTCAATTCACATTGTGAGGTCTACTTGACTGAATTAATATAAAGCTCGTAAAAAGATTTGATAGGTTGGTGTTTCCTCCCTTCATCTAGGTCACAGTTACCTATTTGAGTCAGAAGAACAATTGACTTTCGTGTAATTTTTCCTACGTATGAGAATCTTCAATTATTATATTAAATATAAATTGTTTTTATTTTTTGATAAAAATTGTTAAATTCTAGAACGAATCCTATTGAATAAATGATCTCTGTTTCGCTTTATTTTTATAATATTTTTGGTTAAGAACTTTTTAAGTTATAATTTGTTTCGATAAATGTTATTCAACTATTCCTTAAAGAATAATATATTTATGTAATAAAAAAAAACAAATGAACTCTTCCAAGCTATGTAAGACTTTTCTTCTTTTATTTTCAATCTACCTCTTAAAATACATATTCATATACATATTAAAAAAGAATAAAAAACTTAGGAGTTATGCTGGTTTTTAATAGATCTTAAACAAAATAGCAATACACATAATGAAACATTATATCAATTAATAATTGTTAATCTAATAGTTTAGAAAAAAACCTCATTAATAATGAAAAAAAGACTATTATAAGTTAATAAAAAGTCTAAAATTAAACTTTAATGCAACAAAAGTAAAATTAAAGATCAAGGAACATATGCTCTTTTTTGACACTTTTATAATCATGGAACATAGAGAAGTCATAAAATAAAATATATAACAATGAAGTATTCTAGCAATGATATATATATAAAGTTTAAAATTAAACTTTAATGCAACAAAAGTAAAATTAAAGATCAAGGAATACATGCTCTTTTCTAACCCTTTTATAATCCTATAACATAGAGAAGTCATAAAATAAAATATATAACAATGAAGTTGATATGATTGAATTTCAAAGAGAGTTAGGGGAAGAAGAAGAACATAGGTGAGGAGCTATTTTCAATAATTTATAATATCTCATTCCCTCATTTCTCTGGCTATATATATAGCATTACACAAGCATGAAATACATGAGATTTAGGCTAACTAACTCTGACATCTCTAGCTCAATTCAATGGTCCCCCTACTCACGTGTTCAGCATGCCTCGTTACCCACACACCACTGCATCTCATATGCCACTTTCACTGTGCCCACTACAACCACCTCTGTGCCCACGTTTGTCTGCATTCGAGCACCAAGAAGCCACTACAAATATATGCTCGTATCATTCCTTCCCCCTTTTAGAATCCTTGTCCGTAAGGATAAAATGGGGTTATGATTTGGTAAAAATATGTACGCCCATTTAGTTACATCAGGATCACCTTGAAAAAGCTTTAAACCATGATTACTTTTAGGCCTAGCTCGTGGGAAGCGTATGATACAAAGAGTGGCTACTAAGACCATTCTCTCCATTTGGTCTTGATCATAATTACCTCGTAAACATGGATCCAATAATTAGGATACCTTTCCTTCATCAAGAATTGGCTTGGCCTCTAGGATTGTCACTGCTTATTAGCTTCCTTCCTGAAAGAAGCTTAAGGAGTATGACCCCAAATGTGTAGACGTCAACCTTGTCATTAACTTTTCCATACATGAAGTATTCAGGAGCCAAATAACCAAATATGCCTTCCATATTTGTGTAAGTTATATGTGATGACCCTGTTGGTGCCCACTTAGCAAGTCTAAAATCAGAAAACTGTGGCTCAAAATCGTCATATAATAGTATGTTTGATGATTTAACATCCTTGTGAATCACAACTCGAGCACTGTGACTATGTAGATAATCCAAAGCCTCGGCTACACCCACAACCATCTTATATCTCTCATTTCAACCAAATGCAAGCAAGTCCTTCTTATGCCCATGAATATTCTCTTCAAGGCTTCCCTTTGGTAGAAAATCATAAACCAAGAGGAGATGGTTGTCCTCAAAATAGAATCCCAAAAGGGAAATAATGTTCTTGTTATGCAAGGTAGTGATAATTTCTATTTCCAAAACAAACTCCTTTATGACATCTTTAGATGGCTTCAATATTTTTATAGCAAGTTCTTTGGAGTCAGAAAGGAATCCTTTGTAGACTTGGCTGCTACCACCTTTTCCAATAAGGTTTTCAATTAAGAAATTTGATGTTGTTGAGAGGAGATCTTGAAACTTGTACAATCTTCAACTTGATGAGTACTTCTCATGCAGACCCTCCAATTCTCTAGGAAGGCTTTTGTATTTGTTATTAGGAGAAGGTGGAATTGTTATTGTTCTATCACCCACCAAAACAATTGCACCACTTTCACTACTTAGAATGTAAGAACTATCTTCACTTGGGACACGACTGCTCATTCTACTACTAGAATTGTTTTTTGTAGGTAAAAAATACCTAGGTGGTAATTGTAATGCCCATTGAACTACTGAGATCTGTCGAAGAAAACTCCTTTTAGAATTTTGACAGTTTAGTCGTAGAGCCTGGCAAAGTAGAGGCCAACGAGGTCTAACTTCAAGAAATTCTCTTATTAACATAAAAATCGAACTTGGTATTGCCTGTAATCTCTGAACTAGCACTAAAGCTAGAGAGTTACTGTTATCATTATCAACTACAGAAGACTCTTCTTCTGATTGATTACAAGATTTATCAAGCAAAGAAAAAACTGATGTATAGATTGAGCAGTTCTGTTTAACATTACTTTCTTTTCCACTATCTAACACTTTTTTGGCAAAACACTGCTCCAAAGTTTGGTTCTAACTCCAACCTTGAATTGTCTCCTTCAAGACCATATTGGCATTGCCATCATTCTGTACTTTGGATGATTTGTTTAATGTCAAGCTAAAAGCACCAAATAGACCATTTTTGGGATGATCTTGAACTTCTTGAGGGTCACAATCGCTTGTAAAAGAACCATCTCTCTTGAAGACAACTTTCACATTTTTCACAACAAGAACTCCACAGTCATTTGGTAGCTTTTTAGCACAGTACTTGGAAATAGAGGTTGATGACCAAATCTTATGATGACTCATACTAGTTCCTATAATAATCTTAGTGGCAGAGTATGATTTGGCTTCATGAACTAAAATTTTCTTAATTAAAGTACCTCTGTAAACCTTAAGCTTGAGATCCACTTTTTCAAATTACAAAAACCATCATAGTGATATGTCCTTCCAACATGACCCTTTGAAAAATGTCTTAAGAATTTCCACCTATGGGCCTTATAAGAAAGTAATAACACTCTCCTATGATCACTTATTCTTTCCCCATTGAAACTCAAAATCCCATTTCTAAAAAGTGATTCTTAAAGACTCCTATTAGGCATATACTCATAAACAAGGATTCTATTACTCTTTTCAACACAATAACCCAAAAGGGTCACCAAAAATGGTGATCTTAACCCACCTAGAATCTTCAGCTCATTTTGAAACTCTCTCTATTTGCCAAGACAAAGCATCCAACTTTTTAATAGTAATCAACTTACCATTCTTTAATATTCCCCTCAAGATAGTACCAGAACCTCCTTTGCCAACAAAATTAGCAAAATCAAAGTCATTGGTTGCATTCTTGATCTCTTTGTATGAAAATCTTTCCAGCTTGAGTAGTGCACTAGAATCATATGGAATGGTTTTAGCCTTATGTACTAGGGAATGCCAAATCTGGTAAATAAGATAGAGGATTGATATAAGTATAACTAGATAGAACACCTCTGGGGTGCTTCCTTCATAGCAGAGATAATTAACGTCCAAGAAGAAAACCCCCTTCCTAGTCTGGTTTTTTCTAATAATTTTCCCACCATGTGTTTGATTATTATACACCGAAGAAATAGTGGCACTGATGTTACATCTATGCAGTGTTACCTTAGCTTTAATCGTAGGCTTTAAAGGGTGAAAAGGAAATAGGAAGAATTGGTGAGCTGGAGTGGCTATTCTTCACCTTCTCAGCTCCAGCAAAAACTCTGATATGCTTCAGAGCCTTAATCGTCACCGAAGTCTTCTCAAAACCTTCAGTTGGGTCATTGATGACAAAGGGCATTTCTAGAGCAAACTCAATACCTTGACCACGAGCCATAACAAGAGATGGGATAGTAGAGGCAGCCATAGCCAATACAAGGGCGTATCATTTCTAGTTAACGTTAGTCTTACGATGCCAGATCTTACCGGGATCGAACATACGACCTCCTCAACTCTTGTTTCCAACAACTCTTTGACCACCCTTGTGAGCACCACCACCAGAAATGCAAGGGATGCCAGGATTCGCGTGTCCGGTACCCCAATGAATTAAGCTTCTCACTTGATTGGATTTCTCAACGTTAACCCTAACACCCAAAGTATTCTTTTCTTCATGGGCCAAGTCTAGAGACTCAGATAATGGCCTGAATCTAAGCCCATTACTAGGGAGCCCAATTGAAGGAGGAAAACTACCATTATGAGGCAGGTTTGATTCATGGGAAGCCTTGATGGTTTTGGTCCACACGATTAAGTTTGGGTGTCTGAGTAAGTCATCGTCATTTCTTTGTGTAACCTAGGAATGTGGTTCTTACTGGTTTTGAGTTCAATGGGTTTGGATTCCTTCGTCGCGAAGGAATCAGTGGGTTGGACTTCAAATTTTTGAAGATCTCAGAAGATGCACGAAGGCGTAAGTGCAAAGGTTCATTCCGAGGAAAATGATGTGATTTCGGTGAGCTATGGGAGGCGCGAAGACCTCATAGCTTGATCAACACCGCTTGTAAGGTAGCGCCCACTCACTTGAATCTAGACTTATGTCGTGTCAAGGTCTCAGATACCTCATTGTAGAACTTGGCGTCAGATTTGTTATGATTGTCCATGGCTAGAACTGACTTTGATACCATTGATATGGTTGAATTTCAGGATGAGTTAAAGGAAGAAGAAGAACATAGGTGAGGAGTTGTTTTCAATAATTTTTGATATCTCATTCCCTCATTTCTCTGGCTATATATATAGCATTACACAAGCATGAAATAATGAGATTTAGGCTAACTAACTCTGATATCTCTAGCTCAATTCAATGGTCTCCCACTCACGCATACAACGTGCCTCACTACTCATACATCTCTGCATCTCGTGTGTAACTTGCGTTGTGCCCATGAATTATCAATTGGTTTATATTTAATGTTCAAGTTAAGATAATTGTGCTTATAGCAATAGTTTCAAAAACAATTTGATCACAAAAAAATCAATAATAAGATATTTTTTTATCAATATTATCAATAATGTTGATTATTTTATAAATTAAAATGTTATATCTATAAACTTTAATTAAATTATTAAAACAACTTAATCACAAATTATTTTTGTTATTTATTGATTATCGAAATATGATAACTAAAAATAAAAATAAATATATTTATTAAGTTGATTCATTAAAAAATAGCAAGATGGCTATTGATAAGAGAAAATTCAAACAATAAGACAGGGAAGAAAACAATAAGTCAAATTATAATGTATAACACATTTAATTAAAATAATAAAAAATCAAAATAAAAAGTAAATTAAGTTGATAAATCAGTTTTATACCATCATTAGACAAAAAATTTAATTCTTGGCAATATCTTTTCCTTAAAATTATTTTATTATAATGATAATAATAACTTTAAATATAATTTTATAAATATTATTTACTTAAAATAATTTTTATTATTAACACGAGAATATTCTCACCCATTATTTATCGCCCACTTCTATCTTTCAGAGAGAATATCTTTCTGTCTTTTCTGATTTCTGAT
Source organism: Hippophae gyantsensis (assembly GCA_030763125.1). Taxonomy (NCBI): domain Eukaryota; kingdom Viridiplantae; phylum Streptophyta; class Magnoliopsida; order Rosales; family Elaeagnaceae; genus Hippophae; species Hippophae gyantsensis. The sequence goes on along the minus strand of CM061038.1, from coordinate 15,560,486 downwards.
TTAACTGTGAAAAACTAGAGGGCCTGCTTTTTCGGTAAATACATTCCTCCTATTTATAATTTAAGAAAAATAAAAACACATAACAAGAAATAAAAACATAACTCTCTTAATTCTAAGAAACAAAGCAACTCATATAAAAATAAAAAAATAAAACTTTCATACCCCCATTCTTCTTCTTCTTCTTCTTCTTATATACCCTCTGATCTAATTTATCTTTGTTACAAATGAAAACTACTAACTTGTTTAATTCTTTAATACCCATCAAGTAAATCCAATTTCTTTCTGATTATTTCTCAGAATCTAAGCACAAGCACAAGGATTATCAACAACTGTCAAATCTTTATCCCCACTACGGAAAACCAAATATCCAATCGTCAAACCCAAAACCACAGCAATAAACACCCCACCATTGAACGACATGATCGCCAACATAAGAAGATATCCGATCGCCGAATTCACCCCAAAAAGCAGAGATCCGCCGAGTCTCTCTAGCGACCACTTCCCTCCGACACCATCGAGCTTCTTTTCAAGCAAAGGAATATCGATCTGATCTGGCGATGACGAGGACTTTCTGGTGGCCGAAACGAGTTTAAGTTGAACACGACGATCCTCCATGTACTGGTAAAAAGCAGAGACAATGAAGCAAGCAAGTAGGGTTAGGGCGTAACCAATCCATGATTTGGTTCGCCACGAATCGATCAAAATGGTCACCTCTTTGCTCCAGTAAAAGGTCATATGCATCATTTTGGCTGTGGTTTAGAGAGAAGGAAAGGATTATCGTACAGAAAGAAAGAATTATACAAAGAGAAAGGGATAGGGACGATGGAGAGGAGAAAAACTTGGTTATGTATTCGTGTTTGTACGACATTTTTACATCCGATCCGATAATGACCTCTAATAATGCTTTTATTTACGATTTTGTTCAATTCGTTTTTTTTTCAGTTTGCGGCCGGTTTATTTATCGTCCTAAATTCCCTATGCTTTTGACTGTTAGGAGAGGGGTTGTTTGGGGATTTAAAGCGTGGGCCAACTTGGTTGCCGTGTCGTGATAATTAATTTCTAAGATAAACCTGTAAAAAAATAGTATTAAATTATTGATTTTTTTATTTTAATTATTGATTTTTTTAATATTAATATTTTTTTTATCTTATTTGATCATTGATTTACTATTAACATAATACTATTTTTTTATTTTAATCTCAACATGAAATTTTTATAATATTATATCAGGATAATATATATTGTTTAGTTATAAAGTCATTGGTTATTGATTTGTTAAGATGATATTATTAATTTTTTTTCATCACAGACGTAGGATTGAACTTTAAAAAAATTGTAAATGTATTGATTCTTCTTTCATATTTGGAATTAAAAATTAAAAAAATATATCCTAAAATATAGTTTAGATCGGTTAGGATGCACCCTAGCTACTCGGAAGAAATTGCAGTTGGTTCTTTAGGAACAGGTTATATTGGGTTTGAGATTTGACTTCTTTCTTCCATTTCAAACTAAACATATGTGATTAATATTTAGAATTATAGGAGTTGATCTAGCGTCAAACATATGTGTTTGAGATTTCACTACGCTTTTTTGCCTTTCTTCAATCTGCTCTCTTTGTAAAATATCAACAGCTTGTCAACGATTGACATTTTCTCGTTCTCCCCGATTATAATCAAGAAATTTAAATTCAATATTTCAAAAATTATTGATTATTTACCTTAATCTGTCTTTAGATATTGTAATTTCATTCTTTGGAATACATTGATGAATTAAACTTATTATTTAAATAGATAATTAGAACTTAGAGGAATAAACTGAAGAATTCCTGGAATCTTTTTTGTATTACATTCCAATATAATGAAACAAGCAAACAGGCGGTGAATAATAATATTAAAAACAATGGTAATCACCCAAAATGAGTTCAAGTTATACAATATTTCACAATTTAATTTAAATTGTGACAATTTTGTAATAAAAAAATGAAAATAAAATTGTGAGAATCAAGTCTAATAGATAAGAAAAAAATAATTTACATGAATGTTTAAGTATAATTATTAATTATGACCCAAAGCATTGAAGCACAAAGCTCAAATCTAATTAAACCCTATATTTTTTTGATATATATATATATATATATGCGCGCGCGCTGCCGCAAGAGAACAACTAGTTAGAAGAACAGAGCAGCAGTTGCTAGCTGCTAAATCCAAAAGAAAAAGGTAGAAAGCTACCTACCAGTTCTCCCACGTCTGTTTGAATTGTTTTGGTTTCTCTCTCACGTTTGTTTGAAGTCTTGAATAAATCATCTGATTCCAACTGATACATTGTTAATTTGATTCGTTGTGAAGATGATCTCTTCCTATTCAACCATACTACAAAGATATAATTCAAGCTGTTGATATTCATTCATTTGTATAGTAATATTTTGATTTAATAGTAAGTTTAATAATTTATCTTGCTATAAATTATCAGTAAATTAGATGGAGATATTTTTTAGGTGTATTTGTTTTTGGTATATTTTATGAAACTCTCTGAATATTAGTGTTTGTATCTTCATTTGATTATTAGTATATTTTTTCTCGGTATGTCATTATCAGTGGAGTAGATTTTTCACATTAAAAAGTTGAATCACTTAAATTATGGTGTGTCATTTAATTTTCTTACTGTTTATTATTTTGCTGTTACCCATTATTATATATTTGTGCAACCAAAATTAGACCCGATCTTTTATTTTCGCAAGTACTAATTTATAACAGATTGGTATCAGAGCATTGAGTTATTCTGTTATTTATTGGAACTGATCAAGTTTGCTCTTTTGAATTTATTTTGAGCTTCTGGTTATCTGATTGGTTTCATATTTTCTGGGTTGTGCTTCTGTTTATTTAATATTGAGTTTTCTGTCATGACAGTAAAATACGAAATTGAGAAATTCAATGGTAGAAATGATTTCAGTCTATGGCGTATGAAGATGCGGGCTGTATTAGTTGAAGAAGGACTCGTTAAGACATTTGAAGGCAAGGATAAATTGCCAGGAAAATTGACTAATGAAGAAAAAGATGCATTGATGAAAAATGCTCTCAGTTCAATTCATTTATCCTTGTTTGATAAGGTATTATGCGAGGTTGGTGATGAAGAATCTCCTGCTAGGTTATGACTTAAATTGGAGAATTTATATATGACTAAGTCTTTAACAAGTCGGTTATATTTGAAGTAGCATTTGTATACATTCAGAATGTCAGAAGGTACACCTTTACACGATCACCTTGATGAATTTACTAAAATTATTCATGATCTAAAAAATGGTGGTGTTAAGATTAATGATGAGGATCAGGCCTTAGTTCTATGTTCTTTACCTCATTCATTTGAATATTTTGTTGATACCATGCTATATGGGCGAGATACTATTTCTTTGAAGGATGTTAAAGTAGCTTTGAATTCCAAAGAGTTGAAGAAAAAGGTGTCTACAAGCAGTAATGATAATAACAATGGTTTATTTGTCAGAGGTAGAAATCAAGAAAAAGGCATAAGCAATAATAGAGGCAAGTCTAGATCCAAATCTAGAAAAAGAAAAGATAAATGCAACTATTGTCGTAAGGGAAGGGCACTGGAAAGTAAATTGTCCGAAACTCAAAGGTAAAGGAAAATCTAGCACAACGTATTTTGTAACTAATGATGTTGCTGGTGTTGTAGATAGTTTTGGTTCCGATGGTGAAAATGTTCTATCAGTGTCTATTGGTTCTCTTGGTGATGTTTGGACTCTTGATTCGGGTTGCACTTACCATATGTGCCCCAGTAGAGATTGGTTTGCTTCTTATCAGTCTATTGATGGAGGTGTTGTCTTGATGGGAAAAAATATGTCCTACAAGGTTATTGGTATTGGTATTGGTGATGTTTGGACTCTTGATTCGGGTTGCACTTACCATATATGCCCCAGTAGAGATTGGTTTGCTTCTTATCAGTCTATTGATGGAGGTGTTGTTTTGATGGGAAACAATATGTCCTACAAGGTTATTGGTATTGGTACTGTCCGAATTAAGATGCATGATGGTATTGTTAGGACTTTAAAAGATGTTCACCATGTTCTAGATTTGAAAAAGAATTTGATATCTTTGGGTACTCTTGATTCACAAGGCTACAAGTATGTAGCTGAAGGTGGAGTTTTAAAAGTTAGTAAGGGTGTTCTTGTTGTTATTAAAAGGCAATTATCACGTGGTCTCTATATGCTTCAAGATAGCACTGTTATTGGCAGTGTATTAGTTTCGTTCTCTTTAGATCAAGATTCAGTTACTAGATTATGGCATATACGGCTTGAGCATATGAGTGAAACATGGATGTCTATTTTGAACAAACGGGATTTACTTTGTGGTCAAAAAATTGGGAACCTTGATTTCTGTGAGCACTGTGTCTATGGAAAGCATTGTAGAGTCAAGTTTAGTACAACCATCCATAAAACGAAAGGTACTGTTGATTATATTCATTCAGATCTTTGGGGTATTTCTCGGGTTGTGTCTAAGGGTGGTACCCGGTATATGTTGACTTTTATTGATGACTTCTCTCATCATGTTTGGGTGTATTTTCTGAAGAATAAGAATGATGTGTTCTCAAAATTTGTAAAATTCAAGGCTTGTATAGATAATCAAACAGGCAAGAAAATCAAGCATTTGAGAATTGATAATGGTTTGAAATTTTGTGACAATCAGTTTAATGAGTTATGTGAAAGAAATGGCATAGTGAGACACTGCACTGTGTGTCATACACCATAGCAAAATGGAGTAGCAAAACGTATGAATAGGACTCTCTTAGAAAGTGCTCGTTGTATGCTCTTTCAAGCTTACTTGGATAAATCCTTTTGGGTTGAAGCTTGTAACCATGCCTGCTATTTGGTGAATCAATCTCCATCAAATGCAATTAAGTTGAAGACTCCATTTGAGGTATTCTTTGGTACTCCTGCTAATTATTCTAATTTGAAAAATTTTGGTTGTCCTGCTTATGCTCATGTTAATAATGGTAAACTTGAGCCTAGGGCATGAAAATGTATATTTTTGGGGTATCCTTCTAGGGTGAAGGGTTATAGATTATGGTGTGTTGAACCCAAGTCACCTAGGTGTTAGTGAGTAGGTGGAGCTTGAGAGTAGAGCTCCTAGTCAAGTGCAAGATGGCACTTCAGATCAACCATATGTGGATACGATAGATGATTTTGCTCATGATGTAGCAGAAGAGAAACATGAGCAACCATATAGTATCGCTAAGGGTAAAGTAATAAGAGAGATTCGACACCCTTAAAGGTACGCAAATGTAGACTTAGTTTCTTTTGCATTGTCTGTGGTAGAGTCTATTGAGGTGCATGAACCTTCTAGTTATCATGAAGCTATCACTTGTGATGAGTCTGTTCAGTGGCTGGTTGCTATGAATGAAGAGTTTGAATCACTTCATAAGAATCTTACTTGGGAATTGGTGAAACCACCTAAGGGCCAAAAAATTGTTGGAAACAAATGGATCTTTAAGAAAAATGAAGGTACACCTAAGGTTGAAGCAGCTAGGTTCAAGGCATGCGTTGTTGCAAAGGGTTATTGTCAGAAAAAATGTATTGACTTCAATGAAGTATTTTCACCTGTTGTGAAACATAGCTCTCTTCGTGTATTGCTTGCTATGGTTGCATTGTTTGACATGGAATTAGAACAACTTGATATCAAGACAACCTTCTTACATGGTGAGCTTGCAGAACAAATATATATGCATCAACCAGAGGGGTTTGTTGTTCTAGGTACCAGGTAAGGAAGATCATGTTTGTTTATTGAAAAAGTCTTTATATGGACTGAAGCAATCTCCTAGGCAGTGGTATAAGCGGTTTGATTCTTTTATGATTGATCATGGTTACTCTAGAAGTGATTATGATAGTTGTGTTTATCATAAAAGATTTCACAATGGTTCATCCATTTATTTGTTGCTTTATGTTGATGACATGCTTATTGCTTCTAAGAATAAGTTTGAGATTTAGAAATTAAAGTCTCAACTTAGTGGTGAATTTGAGATGAAAGATTTGGGTGCAACGAACAAAATTTTGGGCATTGAAATATATAGGGATAGACAAGCGGGCAAGCTTTGTTTGACTCAAAAAAGTTATATCGAAAAAGTTCTTGAACGTTTTGGTATGAAAGAGTCTAAACCTATGAGTACACCGTTAGCTGCACATTTCAGGATTTCTTTGGATTTGTCACCACAGTCAGAAGAAGAAGAGTAGTACATGTCTCAGGTTCCATATGCTAGTGTCATTGGTAGTTTGATGTACGCTATGATTTATACTCATCCAGACATTTCACATGTAGTTAGTGTTGTTAGCAGATATATGGGTAATCCAGGCAAGGGTCATTGGCAAGTAGTGAAATGGATACTTCGATATTTGAGAGGTACATCTAATTTTGGTTTGGTATATGATGGAAGTTCTAATACCAGTTGCAGTGATATTGGTTATGTGGACTTCGATTATGCTGGTGATTTGGATAGAAGATCTTTAACCTGTTATGTCTTCACTCTTTCTCATTGTGCCATTAGTTAGAAGGCTACTTTATAGTCTACAGTTGCTTTGTCTATGACAGAGGTAGAATATATGGCAGTAGTAGAAGCAGTGAAAGAAGCCATTTAGCTTAGAGGTTTGGTTTGTGATTTGGGTTTACAGTAGGATACTTCTGTTGTATTTTGTGATAGTTAGAGTGCGATACACTTGACTAAGAATACTATGTATCATGAAAGAACCAAATATATTGATGTCAGATATCACTTTGTTCGTGACATTGTCTCTCAAGGTGCTATTGTTGTTAATAAGATAGTCACTACAGAAATTCCAGCTGATATGTTAACCAAACCAGTTCCATTTAATAAGTTCAAGCATTGTTTGGACTTGATTGATATTTGTAGAAGATGATCACCCTTCAGGGCTTTGAATGACGGTTATTTAGTAATATGAGGAATTTCATATTTGAAGAACTTATTTTCTGTTTTAAGTCAAGATGGAGATTTGTTAATTATGGCCCAAAACATTGAAACCCAAAGCCCAAATCTAATTAAACCCTATATTCCTTTGATATATATATATATATATATATATATATATATATATGCTGTCGTAAGAGAACAACTAGATAGAAGAACAGAGCAGCAACTGCTAGCTGCTAAATCCAAAAGAAAAAGGTAGAAAGCTACCGACCAGTTCTCCCATGTCTGTTTGAATTTGTTTTGGTTTCTCTCTCACGTTTGTTTGAAGTCTTGAATAAACCATTTAATTCCAACTGCTACATTGTTAATTTGATTTGTTGTGAATATGATCTCTTCCTATAATACCATACTATCCTAAGATCACAAGCACATAATAGTGAGTAGACACAAACAGAGAGATATAATTCAAGTTGTCGATATTCACTCATTTGTATGGTAATATTTTGATTTAATAGCAAATTTGATGATTTATCTTGCTATATATTATCAGTAAATTAGAGGGAGATATTTTCTAGGTGTATTTTTTTTTGATATATTTTATGAAGCTCTCTGAATATTGGTGTTTCTATCTCCATTTTATTATTCATAGATTTTTTCTCTATATATGTGCCATCGTCAATGGAGTCGACTTTTCACATTGAAAAATTGAACCACTTAAATTATTGTGTACCATTTAATTTTCTTACTGTTTATTATTTTGCTATTACCCATTATTATATATTTATGCAACCAAAATTGGATCCAATCTTCTATCCCACAAGTGCTAATTTATAACAAAAATTTATAGTTATATGAATATATTGTAAAAAAGTTACATGAGCGTGGAATTGTGAAAATCGTAAAGAAAGAAGAAAACGTGAACAGTGCATCTAAACATAGTGTGAAATATAAATAATTCAAATTATATTATAAATATTAACATAATTCGAGCCTATTTTGTGAATTATTCCTAAAAATAATTTACTCAATTAAACACATCATTCATACATAAAATCCAATAAAAGATATATCAATTATTCACGTTAATTCAATCTAATTAAAGATATTAACATAATAAAGCACCAGAGATGCTGAGATATGATAGGATAAAATTTATGAATGCTACACAGAAATCCTATCAACTAACCATATATATTGTGATGGTGTGCTACAAGACTCCTCTCCAGAATAAACTTGTTAAACATACAAAACATATGACTTCAAAAAAAATTAAAAAGATCCTTGCCAAACAAGCTATATATATATATAAAGTAGTAAATGCATGCAAGCTAGAAATAAAATATAAAGTATATATAAAGATTTCTAATCACTCAAAGCATCATATGCATTAGCAATATTCAATTTAAATATGCTTAACATAGTCATATAATGTGGTAAAACCCCAAGGTCTCCTCGTTGATGCGGAAATATCCATGTGTTGCCATCAACAATCGATAACAATCAATTCACTAATATAAACTAATAATTCACAAATTAGAAACATAAAATAAAATATACCTTCAATAATTGGAGTGCCCACTAGGCCTAGGATGCCATGTTTTCACACAACATTCCATCCAAGTAGATCCAACTTGTCCCAAAGTTCCATCACTACGTGATGCAATCAACCACTAATGAATCAATAAATCCTAACATGATTCCTAAATATGCTCACCTTCTATGGGCTCTAATGTTATTGAAGAAATCAATATTTGAAGAAATAATCAGAAGAAGAAATAAACGTTTCCTTCAATATTTTTTCTTAATTTATATCGGGCATGTACATTGTTTATATAGACAAATATTAATTACTATTTCAAAAACTACCATGATTGAATTACATGGTTTACAACTGCTTGGTAGGCGCCGTGTATATTGGTAGGCGTTTGGCATCGGTGCAGTATTTGTTGAATGAGTTGCAGTATTTGTTGAATTCAACACTCCCCCTCAAGTTGGTGCATAGATGTCTTTCATGCCCAACTTGACTGAAACTTCTGTGAATACTCGATATGAGACTACTTTAGTGAGGATGTCAGCCAATTGATCTTCTGACTTAATTTTTGGTAATTCTAATGAATTTTCTTCTAACTTTTCCTTAATAAAGAATCTGTCAACTTGAACATGTTTTGTACGATCGTGTTGAACTGGATTATGAGCAATATCACATGCTACTTTATTGTCACAAAATAACTTAATTGATTCTTTGGTAGGATATCCCAAATCTTTTAAGAGAGATTGTAACCACAAGGCCTCACAAAGCCCAAGTGCCATGTCTCTGTATTCAACCTCTACGCTTGAACGAGCAACAATATGTTGTTTCTTACTTCTCCATGTTACAAGGTTTTCCCCTACAAAAGTGAAGTAGCCTGATGTAGATCGTCTATCATTTATTGATCCAGCCCAATCAACATCAGTATATACTTCTATTCTAGAAAACTCTGAGTTTTTAGTGAACAATACTCCTTTTCCAGGAGCAAACTTTAAATACCTCAAAATACGAATAACTGCATTCATATGTTGTTCTCCAGGATTATGCATAAATTGACTGACAATACTTAAATCATAGGCAAGATCTGGTCTTGTGTGCCAAATACATCAACCTTCCAACAAGCCTTTGGTATCTTTCTTTACTTGTTGGAACTTGATCAACATTGATACATAACTTTAATCCTTCCTCTACTGTTGTATTAGCTGGTTGATATGCCGACATACTAGTTTCTTTTAATAAATCTAATGCATACTTTCTTTGAGATAAGAAGATTCCTTCTGTTGATCGAGAAACCTCAATCCCAAGAAAATATTTTAAGGAACCAAGGTCTTTCATTTCAAATTATTTGGACAAATAAGTTTGTAGTGCTTTCCTTTCTTCAAGATCATTTCCTGTTACTATCATATCATCAACATATACAATAAGAGCTGTGATCTTACCATACCTTTTTTTTTCAGAAATAAAGTATGGTCTGAATTGTTTTGCTTGTATCCAAATGCCTTCATTGACTTTGTGAACCTACCAAACCATGCTCTTGGGGATTGTTTCAATCCATACAATGATTTTTTTAATTTGCACACCTTTTCATCATGGATTTTGGATTTCTTGATTCCTGGTGGTAAATCCATGTAGACTTCTTCAATTAAATCTCCATATAGAAAGGAATTTTTTACATCAAACTAATATAATGGACAATCTAAATTTGCAGCTAGAGATACCAAGACCCGAACAGTGTTAATTTTGGCTACATGTGAAAATGTTTCTGTATATTCGATCCCATATGTCTGAGTGTATCCTTTTGCCACCAATTTTGCTTTATAGTGTTCAATCATACCATCTGCTTGATACTTTACTAAAAATATCCATCGACATCCAACAATTTTCTTTGTTGGTAGATGATCGACAAGTTCCCAAGTTCTATTTATTTCTAAGGATCTTAGTTCTTCATTCATAGCATCTTTCCATTTTTGGTCAGCTAAAGCTTCCTGCACACTGTTAGGAATAGATACAGTAGATAATTGATTCACAAATGATACGTTTGATTTTGAAAAACGATGGTTAGAATTATAGTTACTCATGGGATATTTGACTTTACTAGAAATCTCATGTTCATACATGGCTTTAGGAATACCTCTGTTAGGACGTGATGAAAGTATTTTTCTGGCTGGTTCAATAGTTGGAACATCCTCTGCAAAATATTGGTTAGGTATATCAGCAACTTGTGGAGAAGGAAACTCATACTCACTTAGTGGTAGTAATGAACTTGCTTGATGATCTTGAAGTTGATGAGGACTTGATTCCATTTCCCTCGAGTATTTTCTATATTGAGAGTTATTACCATCTGAATTCAAGTTATTTGTATTTTCCTCACATATAATTTTCTTTCTTCATAAGGAAACAATTTATATGTAAGAGTCTGAATTTCAGTATGGTTGTATTCCCTCTGAAATTCAGGTGTAGAAGAGAAATACATTGTATCTTCATGAAAAATAACATCCATAGTGGTAATCATTTGTTTTGTAGGAGGATGGTAACAACGATACGCTTTTTGTTGCATGTCATATCCCATAAAACACAACGTATTGCTCGTGGATCCAACTTGCTACGTTATTGTTTATGTAGGTGTACAAATGCCACACAACCAAAGACATGCGGAGGTAAATTGGGAACACTTGGTGCAACAATTGCTTCAGTGATGGCTTGTAGTGGTGTTTGGAAGTTAATGGGACTGGAAGGTACCCGATTGATCAAATATGCAGTAGAAGTAATTGCTTCTCCCCAATAAGATAATGACATATTAGCTTCGATCAATGAGGCACGGACAACTTCCAACAAGTATCGATTTTTTCTTTCTACAACTCCATTTTGCTGAGGTGTATCAACACAAGTAGTTTGATGAATAATCCCTTCTGATTTAAGATATTCTTGAAGCTCAGAACTTTTATATTCTCCTCCATTGTCACTTCGTAGAACTTGAATCTGTGTTTTATATTGAGTATGAACCATTTTATGAAATTTTCTAAATAATACGTTTGCCTCACTTTTAGATTTCATTAAACAAACCCAAGTCATTCTACTAAAATCATCAATAAATGTAACAAACCAATGTGATCCTCCCAAAGTAGAGACTTTGGAAAGACCCTATACATCAGAATGTATAACCATAAACGGAAATGGACTTTTATTTAAGGTTATAGGAAATGAGGAACGATGACTTTTTTCTAGTTCACAGACATCACATTTTAAAGTAGAAAGATCTAAGCTTAAAAATAAACTTGAAAATAATTTCTTTAAATATCCAAAAGAAGCATGACTCAATCTCTTATGCCATAACCATATATCTGATTCATCCTTTTTAGATCCAGTTGCTACCAATGCATGATTTGTTGAATCCAAGTCCAAATAATACAAGTTTCCTTGCCTAACACCACAACCAATCGTTTGCTTTGTTTGAATGTCCTTGAACACACAAAATTCAGACCAAAAATCAACAAAACAAGATGAAGTAGTGGTTATTTGAGAAATAGATATAAGGTTATACTCTAAAGAGAGAACCACTAGTACTGAATCTAAATTCAAAGTGCTAGTGAGAGACAAAGATCTTTCCCCAATAATTGGGGTTGTGTTACCATTGGTAGTGTAAACAGTTTTGTGTGAAGATGGTTTTGAGATTTGTCTAGAATCGAATGTCATATGATTAGTTGCACCTGAATCAATTATCCATGTATTATTAAAAACAGGAGAAAAAGCTTTAAGCATCTTACCAACATTTACTGAGGAGTTTGCAACATGATCCTTTGTTGTTTCAACAATGGTGGTAGTAGACATCTGTCATGGATTTTTCTTCCGAGAGTCACGATTGTGATCCCACCAGTTAGGATATCCTACAAGTTCAAAACATCGTTCTTTTGTATGACCCTTTTGATGAAAATAGGTACATTTAAATGATGATTTATCAGCCACCTTTCGTTTTTGTTGATTGAACAAAGAACGATTTTTAGATATCATGGCGGAAGCATCAATGTCTCTAGATTTTTCCTTCAATGAGATTCAACGTACTACCTCCCGTTGAATCAAGGAATAACAACCTTCTAAATTTGGGATGATTTCTTTTCGAAAAATTTCTCCACGAACCTGCTCAAATTCATCATCTAATCCAGCAAGAAAAATATATACCCTTAGTCTTTCAACAGACTCTTGATATGATATTAGATCATGAGGGTCTTTCATGACCACCTTATCACGATGGGCTAGCTCTTGAAAAATTTCAGTCAACTCTCCATAATACTCTGAAAGTGATTTTTCATTTTGTCTAGAAGTAAAGGCTTTTTGGTTTAAGACAAATACTTGTAATTCGTCACTTCCATCATAGAATATTTTGCCAAAGCACCCCAAATTTCAAGAGCAATAGGTATGCGTAAATAACGCTTCATGATTTCTGGACTCATTGACATAAGCAGCCATCTCTTCACTTTTTGATTTTCTGCATACCACTTGTTATAATTTACTGATGTTTTTTTTGGTTGCAAATTTTTGTTATGAATATAAGAGAGTTTCTCTCTCTACAATATGCATTTCTATTATTTGAGACCAAACATCATAATTAGTATCAGTAAGAATAACTCCAGCATTAAAAACACCTTCAAAATGGACAGATTGTACAATAACTATAGTTGATTGCTGCACAGGTAATGAAATTGTGCCTTCTGTCATGATTTTATGGTAAAATAACTAGAAAATGGTGTAATAATTTCAGAATTGGAAATAAAACTACAAGAACCGGTATAAAGAATATTGAACCGATGTGTTTTTTTAAAGAAGAAATGGACTAAACCGGATAAAAAACCACAAAACTGGGTAAGAAATTGGTTTAAAACCTTGAAAACTGGACCAAATTGGTTTTAAAAAGCCAAAACCGGGAAAAACTGGGTTCATACCTTGAAAATGGACCGAACCAGCCAAAATTGGAAAAACTATGGAAAATTGAGAAAATCGGGTTCAGACCGAACCGCTGGTTAAACCGAACCAAACTTGAGCCGAACCGAGATGCAGGCCAGCTACGTTCATGAGCCAAACCGAGATGCGAACTTACTACGTCTGCGAGCTGAACTGAGGTACGGGTCGGCTACATCCTCGAGCCGAGCTGAGCCATATGACACATCATCGTCTTCAACCTCCATATGGCGCGTGATGGAGCATGGAGGCACGCGTGAAATGTTTTCTTTCCTTTAGGTGGTGCATGTGGGCACGTGTTACACTTTTCTTCTACCCTATTTTTACCAAAATGTTTAGAATTGTGTTTAGAGTAATCTGGTAAAATTAGGTGGGACAAATACCGCTTCAAAAAGGATGTTTGTAATTAATATTTGTACGGGTGTTTGAATGAGATTTTTTTTTCTAAGAACAAATACTTTTAGAGAAAGAAATCTCTATTTTAGAGAACAAGGGTTTCAAATTTGTATAAAGCAACGACTTGGCTCTAATACCATGAAGAAATCAATGTTTGAAGAAATAATCAGAAGAAGAAATAAACGTTTCCTTCAATATTTTTCTTAATTTGTATCGAGCATGTACATTGTTTATATAGACAAATATTAATTACTATTTCAACAACTAACATGATTGAATTACATCGTTTACAGCTGCTTGGTAGACGTATATTGGTAGGCATTTGGCGTCGGTGTAGTATTTATTGAATGAGTTGCAGTATTTGTTGAATTCAAAAATTACTTCCACTAACCTCCTCACTTATGGGAACCTTTGCGACCTTGCAACACCCATCTGCCTATCAAAAAATTAGTATTATGAAAACTTCTAAAATATTATGGCTTTTTAGTAGCCAAAAATGCATCCTATCACTCAATAAACCTCACTCAATCATATTTTTTTACACTCAATGTAGTTTTAGAAAATATGAGAAAGATTCTGATGTTCTATGTCTTATAAATGAGCATACTATTTCTTGGACCCCACACTCCAAAAGAAAACAGACCAATAATGAACTAGGGAAGCCTAAAAAGGATTAGATAGAATTCCCCCCAAATTTTGGTCAAGAAAACAAGAAAAAATAGGAGGTTTTTATAGAAAACAACAAACATCCTTAACCTCGTCAATATGGTCGAATCAACCATTACCGACTAATCAACGAGGGGTCAACAAGGTTTTTGTATCAACTTTGAACCAGCTAAGAATTGGTTGAACCGATTCTAAGACCCTCACATTAAATGCCAACTCTCTAAGCAAACATATCCTTCATATATGCAAGTAGTCACAATGTTTATGTTCAAATTCAATATGTGTCCTACGTGTGTGCACAATTGAGCCAACAGTGATTAATCTTACCACGAAATTGATCGAAAGATACATAAAATAATATATAAACTTCCTATTTTACAAATGGGGATGACAACAACACCACCAACAACGACTCTACATATATCAACCTAGTATGAATTTTAAATGATAGTCATCTTATTCCAAATACAATGCAAATTGTATATATTTAGAATAATATGTTTGGACTTCATTCATACTCTTTTCTACTGTTCGTTTATTAATATTTTGAAAAATAACTTGAAAAGAAATACATGCTCAAGTAATTTGATACAAATTAGGGCAGAGAGAAGAATGCGAAGAGGAGAAGATATCAAGAAGAAGGGGAAATCAGGTAAAATCTCTTGTTTTTTATTTCATTTCTTGCGGCTTTATATATAGCCTAACAATTCAGAGAGAATTCATGAAGAAATTGTGTGAATCTCGTGCACTAGTGTGCTAACCGATTTTCTGACATTTCTAACAGAAAGAGCCAGCTATTCCTTGTGCCCGAGCTACATCGATCTTCTTCGTCCATCCCTGGTCGGTTGGCGCGCTCGGTTCGTTGGTTGTAACGGCTCGTGGTGGTGGAGCTGATTTGGTTCATATCATAATTATCATTTGCAGTAGCTAGCCAATATAGTAGATCTACGTATTTATCCACAAAACTATATTCAGTATTGGGTTTTCCAAATTTTCGTCCTTTACGAGTTACATCTTCGTCTTTTATGGCATAATACTCTTCAAAGGTAAATATGTTATTTTGTTCCCAAGTTAAAGAATTTGTCATTTAATCTTTTTTGTTTTAAAACAGTTGCCAAAAAAAAAAACATTTAGCAATTTAAAAATTATTTTGTAAAAGAATTATTAGGGGTATCCCTAGTCATTTCATCATTCAATAATACCCTCAGCATTATTTTCTTTAAAAATGTTTATCAATAAAATATTTATTAATACTACTAAAAGTCTTTTTGTGTCTCCTTTTTATAAGTAAAAAGATTAATAAGTAAAAAAACTAATGATTATTTTTCTCAATTTAAAATATTAAAAAAATACTTTTATTCAAAAAAATGGACCCCTAAGGCATTTATCCCTAAATTTTATATAACAAAGAGAAAACAAGACAAACATTGTGCTAATTGATGTATTACATATATGTTGATGTTGATTTTTGTCAACAATAAGTAAGACTGTCTTCTGTAGATCCTTGAGATTAACAAACCATTAATTAGGACCTCTGACCATCGTGTGAGGGGTGGTCTTTAAGCCTTTTTTGTTTAAGTCAGTAATAAGATAATGAAGGTTAGAGGAGATCTACGGTCTCACTTTGTAATTATAAGGAAACATAATGTTTAGTTGTGATTTTCTTGTATGAGATTCTAATTCCAATTCATTTTTTGTGATTATGTATATATATGAGTATATATAGGAGAAAGAATTAACCTGATGACTATCCCTTATTTGGATAGGATCGACTTGTTATAGCATTGTAGACATCAATCATTTATTATCTCTTTAGGGTAATCAAGTGATAATTATCTTACGATCATATTATCTGATGACTCAGTTCTGATTGGGCTTGGCCCATAAGGCTTTTTGTTGACTAGAACCATTCTTTGAATACTATGTGGGATGTATGAAACTTAATCCCAACATCAACCCCTTACTTTCTGGCTTTTGGGTTAGAAGGTATGATTATAATTTCTATCAATACTTGGCTTAAATACCCATTTTAATTACACTCACAACACTTAGCTCACCTTTATGTGATATTTTACTTGCCTGAGCAAGGGATTTCATGCCATGTCTGGCTATTCAAAACATGCACGATGGCATCTTATCGTTAGCAATGTTTTTAGATTTCCAATCAAACTTCCTTTTAGAGAATTATGTCAAAGTCAACATTTTTATTGAAGAAGTCAACCCTTTCTTTTTGAGAGAGAAATTCAAAATTAAAAACCCTTAGGCTTGGCCAAGCAATTGTGGCCACCAGGTATGGCCTTAAAGGGATGTATAAGATCATTTCTCCACCTCTATATATACAACCTCTCATTCTCTTGAACTCTTCACAATTCATAATATTTTCTTAGAGCTCACACCTTGAGAGGAAAAAGGGAGTGAAGAGAAGTAGAGGAAAGTTCTTCAAGGTAATTTCTTCTCTTTTTATTTATTTATTTTTCTTCATTTAGGTTGCATATACTGTAGAATATATTTTTCTAATCATTAAAACACTTTTCAACCCACAACACTTATACCATACTTTCATACTCAAGAAGTAATGGATACTAGATATGTTGATGTCTAGGACTAGGTCTAGGATAAGGTTGACAAGATTATATGTGGGTAGCATGCATTGGTAGTAGAATGGAGGCTGGAAAAAATCATGGTCGGTGAAGCCCTAGTTGACTTATCTCTACCCAATAGCTATCTAGTCGACAGTAGCCTAACCAATGATGCCCTGGCCAGTAGTCCTCTAGCCAAAAAATTCCTTACCAATGTCACCCTAGTCAATGAAATTCTGGAAAGCAACCCTATTGGCTGGTGATTCTTTGTTCATCAATAGTCTGGTCAGTGGTGGCTAGGTGTGGGCTAGAATGAACAATGGCCCTGAGCCATCCTAATGTCACGGTTCCTTTAATGTTGCTCTCAGGGGTCATTCAGACATCCTTTTGGTATAAGTCAGGTCTTCTAGTGACACAGACTTGAGTTTTCTTTCTATGAGCATTCCTATGTGCCAACTATGTACCAACTATCATTCCTACCTACAGTATAGAAGTTCTTGATCAATGTTGGTATAGCTCCATGATAATTTTTGCCCAACTGTTATAGGGTGTTACTTGGTTATTAGGTGCTTTGGAAGGAGCACGATAAAGAACTGATAGTTGAGGAGTTCAATTACTGATATCATTCATACTTATAGGGAGGTATTAGGGGTTTGTACCATTTTAAGCTCTTTGCTAATCGTATCCTAATTGAAAAGCTACTCGATACCAACAAGGGTTGGAAGAAGGCTCTTTTCACTGTTGTGGAAGACTTTAACATTCCATCCCTTACCATTCCTTCTAAGACTACTTAGTTCAAAATAGTTGATAGGGTGTTTGAGACTTAGTCTTTATTATAAGTTTTTTGTATTCAGACTTGTTTCTTATTATTTACAATGCACTGGACTCAAGGTAATATTACTCCTTAGAAGAGAGACTTTATTGACTCACTCTATTGTCTTCCCTCGTTATGGTAGTATAGAAACCGACTTATTATTCCTAAGTGGATCATTTACTTGGGTCTAGATCCGACTATAGTTTATCCATAAGGCATTAACCCTCCAAACACATAAAGTAAATACGTCTTGTTATTTAATATTCTTATGCGGATAGTTTTAGGTGATCGTGTCATTGTAGTAACTTTTAATTTCTTACAGACATAAAGTCCTAACATCCTTATAGGAAGAAAAGCAAGACATAGATAGTGATTCGATTCTTGAAGGATTCAAGCTCAAAAAATGGGCCTCATAAGGCTAAGGCTGTAAAGAAGCATGAGGCTTCCAAGAGGAAAATGGCCCCCCAACTCTAGTGTGACTATCGCTGGATCATATTCTATGAGGATAGGGTCCCCTCCAGTATCCATTGACATTCCATCTAACATAGTAGTAGACGAGTCTGGTCTATATTTTTCCGAGCCTACTAGGCCCATAAACAATGATATCTATACCTTGGTGAAAAGATCATGGTAGTTTATTAAGGATCTAAAATGGGCTATCATGACACACATTTGCTTGGATAGACATTTGACAATCATCGAAGAGGCACTTCACGTAGTAGCTAGCTTTAGGGATGCTATTGAGGCCACATGTTATGAGTTCGAGACTCAATTGGAAGAGTTTAGACTGAAGGTTTCTATAGAGAAGAAGATAGAGGCCAAGGTTGCAACAATCCATGAGGGAGTCAAGGAGGATGTCAATTGATTAGATACTCTATTGGTGGAGGAGTAGGCCACTTGGGCCATAGAGAAGGAACAAACAAACGAGCTATCTGAGAGCCCATTCTTAATACAAGAGTTGTTATATGTGATTACTATAAAGGTGCATGTAGCCAAGTTCTAGGCCGTTGTTGAGTACCATGACACTAATATATATGTTAAAGATACTTTTGGTTTCTAGGCTCCTAGTTTTCAAATCGAGAGGAGATGGTTCATATGGGTATTTCTTGAGACCATTCTTCCTAAGACTATTTTCCCATCTTTAAAGAGATGTGCTTCTTAGTATAGTGTAGTCACCTTTAAGTAGGAGGGTGATAGTTCTAGTAGTTCTGGCAGCTCTAGCGATGAAGATTTTGATAAGCTAGAAGATGATGATGTTATGGGGTGGCGATGTAGCTTAGGATGCTGCAAGGTGGAAATACTAGCACTATGTATCCCTTTACTTATTTTAGTCTAGACTTTGATGTATCTCTATACTAAAGTTATGTACTTAGTGGGTTTATTTTTATTCTCATTTTTATCTTTTTGTATAGACTTTCTAGTATGACTATGTCCATATTATTGCATTTGCTCTTACATTACTCTCTACATTTTGTGTTTGACTTGTACTTTGAACATTAATTCTTAACCTGACTATTGTCTCATCTATTTATGAGACTGTGAACCTTTGAGTCGACATGTGAATACAAGAGATGTACTAGCTTAAAATAGAGTACAGATCCTAGACTTGAGGTGTGATGAGTGCTTAAAAAGCACTAAAATAACCATGATTTTATGCACATTAATTGATTAATATATATATATATTTATATGTTTTATCATATATTTATATATATTTGTCTTTTTCGGAATCACGGGTATTTTTATTGTTTTTCAGGAATTTTAGCTTAAAAACGTAACTTAAAGACTCAAAGAGGAATACTGGAAGCAATACATCACAAATATATTAATAAATAAATGGTGAAAGGTCAATAAATATGGAAAAATTGGATAAAATGGGTCAGAAAGGTCAAAAATGTCAAAAAGGAGAAAATCGCGCCGCGAAAGCCCGCGCGTGCCGGCGCACCGCTGGCGCCGCGTACGCGCCAAGACGCCGCGCGCGCATCGCGCGCATCCGATTGCAGCGCGCCGCGCGCATCTCACCTACTCCGTGCGCGCACGCCATCGGCGCGCCCTACCGGTGCCGCGCGCGCCGACGCCCATTTCGCCCCATTTTTCACGTGCAGCCACCCCATGACGTCATGCTGACGTCATCAATGACCTCAGCATTTGCACTCCGCGTTTTCACATTTTTTCACTCATTTTTTCTCTCCATCCTCACCTATAAATACCCCCCTTCCCTTCACTTCAAAACACACCTCAAAACACATTCTCTTCTCTCTTTTCTTAGATTTTTTAGTTTTTCTTAGTTTTTAGTTTTTCTTAGTTAATTTCTCTTAGTTTTAGAGTTCTTTCCTTTTGGGAAGAACTAGTTATATTTTTTTTGTAATTTATTAGCTTTTCGATTCAATAAATGGGAGTGCAAATTCCGCTTGGAGGTTTTCCAACAACGGGAATAGCATCGAAGTTCTGTAAGGATTTTATTTTCTTTACAGTTATTTTTTATGCTTTATTCTTACATGTTATATTTAATTTGTCTGTGATTAAATTTAACTGTGTTGGCTATTTGTAAATATGATATAATAATAACGTTGTTATGCTTGCGAAATATTAAATTTAACTATGTTGGAGGTTTTCCAACAACGGGAATAGCATCGAAGTTCTGTAAGGATTTTATTTTCTTTACAGTTATTTTTTATGCTTTATTCTTACATGTTATATTTAATTTGTCTGTGATTAAATTTAACTGTGTTGGCTATTTGTAAACATGATATAATAATAACGTTGTTATGCTTGCGAAATATTAAATAGGTAAAAATCTCTAAAATGAATTGATTTTATTTTTATTCAAGATTTTATATTAAGAATGTTAGAGAGAAATATATTATTTTTCATTACAAACTTAAATCTGAAAATTAGATTTTAAGGTTTAGTTATCCGATCTAATTTAGAGTAGTACTCTTTTATTTGTTGGTACAATCGCCCGGTAGTTAGAGTGAAGCTCTATTTCAAAAGTTTTTATAAGAATTATTATCTGAAAATGTATTGACAACATGTTTTCAGTAGTGGTTTTAAAACTTGAAAGTTAGTACTCGGATAATTAAATTCTTTGGTTTAATTTGGACACCTTGAATAAAGTTTAAACTGTCTAACCCCACCAAAGGTGGCATTTAAATGGTTCATTTTCAATCTCTTAGAAAAAGGAATTAATTTAATTAACCAAATTAGTTATCAACCCCACCCATAGGTGTTAATTGATTTGTTTAGTTAACAAAGAATATCTAACCCCACCAAAGGTGGTATTCATATAAAAAAGAGAGAATCAATAAATATCAAATCATATCTTTAATAACCTAATTAATATGAGCAAGCATAATTAACTTAATTATTATATCCATAAATACTCCACCATTATAAATGATAAAATTTGCATAAATGTTTATTGAATCTATGTTTATTTTTATGTAAGTAGATTAAAAACACAAAACCCCAAAATATCGTGACAGGATGTTTAGGATTTAATTTCATTTTTAAAAGTTTGAATAATAAATTAAAAACCACATACATTCCTTCCTTAGATCGACCTTGGGAGTATACTTATCATTTTCTACGAAATGATTCGTGCACTTGTGAGAGTTTTATAAATAGATAAAACCAAAGTAACGGGCAGGATCGGCGATGTCGGTTCTGCCCCTATCAAGGTGTGTAAGGGAAGGGCATGATTTTTTGGCCTGTGGATAAGACACATCTGGCCAACCATATGCATGTCAAATCATTTTTGTGGCCAGCTGGCCATCCTCTTAGCTAGACATTTCCTGGTCAATCAGCCACATTCCTGGCCAACCACATTCCTAACCAACCACGTCTAGCCTATCCGACTAGATGATAGTTTGATCTCTGGCCCACGTGTTCATTCAATTGGGTGATTAATAGCTTGAAGTTTGGGTGAGTTTCAACTTGTGCTCTCGTGGCCTTACTTTTTTATTCAGGCCTTGCCATGTTTTCTTGAAAATTTTCTAAGTTTGTGGTGACTTGTGGACCAAGTAATGCTTGACTAAGTCCCTCGATCTATCAACCCCCTACTTGGAGTACATAGGGAAATTTATGTCATTGTTTCATTTTGGATCTATTGTATCATTGCCAAAATGATGTGAACCATGAAAGGACTAGCCTTAAAAACCCACGAGGAGCAAAGCAACATGAACATAAACTTTGTAACTATAAAACCCAATAACAAATTGAGTACAATCGCTCCAAGAAGATAGAATGAAAATTACAAGAAAGGAAGAAACACTAGATTTTCCAAGTCTTGATAAGTTATTTTGAATGCCACAAAGTTTTCAAAGCCTTGATAAGTTCTTGTTCAAAAGAAGATATTAAAGTTCTCAATTTTCTGACTTTTTATTCATAAAAAATCTTCCTTGCATAATTCAGCTAGGCCTTTATTTATAGGCAAAACTAGCATAAAATCCTATTTAAAAAATAAATAAAAATATAGTAAAGTAATGACCTGCATCCCACTCCTAAGGCCTACATGGCCTACCATAACACCTAAAAGCCATAGGGGCTTTACTTGATGCCTACTAAAACAATAAAAGGAAATTATTTTTTTCTTAATCAAATAAAAATATTCAGCAATAATTAATGCCTAAAAAGAAAAGTGCTTGCACATTATTACAAGTTTACTGGACCATTACTCCAAGCCAAACCTATATATCCAAACAACCTCCAAAGTCATCCATGCCTAGAATAGGATAAGCTATGCATCCAAATAGCCCCCATTTGAACCACTACTAAATATGCCAAAACAACATACATGTCAAAATTGCCATGGTCTTGGTAGGGAAATAAAGCCTATTAATCTCCTTGGTCTAAATACAAATTTCTCAATAATATTCTTGAGAACATCCATGCCATTCCTTAAGTTATCCCATATTATTCCTTGGGTATATCCATGACCTAATTGTGATTCAACCCAAAATACTACTTTGATCTTCCTATACCTTACCAATGTAATTGGCCCTAGGGGCATATGAAAGGTCTTTGGTTACTCCTTGGATCATATCATTTTCCCTTTTCTCAAGAAGATTTGTCCTCCAATCTTGACCTAGATAAAAAATAAGTTGAAGCTTGGCTCCTTTGATGGGTGGCATCCCACTATAAACTTTGTTACGAATCACATTCTCATGTACTTGCAATGAAGAAACAAAACTAGGCAAAGAAAAAATTCATTAGCAAAAACTTCATTGTCCTTTTCACCCTCTTTTTTATATTTCATCTCAATTAACACGTTTTTTTCACCCTCTTATTAATTATCTCTTCTTTTCCACTCTCTTTTTCGTTCAGTTTTTTTCTTTTTCACTCAAATTTTGTTTTTCATTATCCTCATCACTTCTTGCTCTTTTTACATCACTCTTTCTTTATTTTTTAAATTCATTTTCCATTTTCAACTTCATCTCTTTCTTTTGTTCACTCTCTCTTTTTATAGATAATTCTACCTCCTTTTTTGTGGTAGTTTAATTCTTCAAGCATAACATCTAGTTGAATAGGGACTCTTTTGGAAAATCTTTTTTTGCTTAGCTTCTAATCTATTCATCCGATCCCTCATGTCACCCAACCCTACATTTAGTCTCTCAAAATGTTGTTAAATGACTTACAATGTAAATACCAAATGATTAAAAAAATAAAATTTGATGGTAAAGAAAAGTTATAATTGCAAGAAATTTGGATAGCAATTAAAGAAACAAATAAAGTTAATTCTTAGTACAAAATCTGATTTTTATGGTTACTTTTATGGCAGAAGACCGCAGTACAATTTCAAATACAAAGAATTCAAACTGAATTTCTCCTCTCTCTCTTTTTATTTTTTAAAGATTTTTTTATCAAATATTTTTTATTTTCTTTCTTTTTGATTTGTTCCTTTTTTTCTTAATCAGATTTTATTTTATTTTCTAGATCTATTTTTTTAACAATATAATTTTCTTCTCTACTTTTGTTTCTACATTTTTTTTTTGCTTTTTTTATAATGCAACAAGAAAAAAATATAATAGCAACCAAAGATCTTTCATATGTCCTTATTAGGCCATTCATATTGAAAATTATAAGAGAATCAAAGTATAATTTTGGATTGAATCACGACTGGGCCATAGATGCACCTAAGGACTGATATGGGCTTACTCAAGGAATGGCATGGATGTGCTCAAGAAAATTACTAAGAAATTTGCATCTAGGCCAAGATGATTAATGGGCTTTGTTTCTTGATGAATGCTTAAAAAACACTAAAATTACCATGATTTAATGTATTTTAATTGATTAAATAGATTTATATTTGTATGATTTTATCATATTTTAATATAAATTTATCTTTTCAAAATCACATGTATTTTTATTGTTTTTCAGGTATTTTCATTCAAAAATAACTTAAAGACTCGAAGAAAAATACCAAAGACAATACATCACAAATATATTGAGAAAAAAATAAGGAAAAGTAAAAATATGGAAAAATTGGTCAAAATGGTCAAAAATGTTGAGTTATGCACTGAGAGCCAACACACGTCCACGCACAGCCAGCACATGTCCAACACATACCCGTGTCCAGTTCCACGCATGCTAGTACATGCCCGTACCATGTATCGTGCACATCCGTGCTTGCCAACACCCATATGCCACAAATCTCGCCCCCACATGTGCCAGCTTGTCCAAATGAGTCCAAAATTAAATTTTGAGATATTTTTCCCACCTTCTTTGGCATTTTCCTCATCAATAAAAATATCTTCTCCCCTATTGTAAAAATTATCCCTCAAAATCCCAAAAATCACAAACTTATCTCTCTCTAGTTCTTAGTTTTTTTAGTTTTAAAGTTCTTGCCTTTTGGAAAATAACTAGTTATTCTTTTGTAAATTTTGAGTTTTTCATTCAATATGGAAATGCAAATCTGTTTGGAGGGTTTTCAACAACAAAATTAGCATCAAAGTTTTGTAAGGATTCTTTTGAGGTATAATTTTAAAGTGAATTATTTACGGTTATTTTTTTATTCTTATATGTTATGTTTAATTTTTCTATGATTAAATTTAACATAACTTGCTTTTTGTAAATATCATATAATAATAACATTGTTTTGCTTGCGAACTATTAAATATGTAAAACATTTCTATAAAACAAATTGATTTTGTTTTTATTCAAGATTTTATATTAAGGATGTAGAGAGAAATATATTACTTTTCATTACAAAATTAAATTTGAAAATTAGATCTAAGGTTTAATTTTCGAGTCTGATTTATAGTAGTGCTCTTTTATTTGTTGGTGCAATCGTCGGATAGTTAGAGTGAAGCTCTATTTCAAAAGTTTTTAATAAGAACTATTATTCAAAAATGTATTGACAATATATTTTTTAGTAATGATTTTAAAACTTGAAAGTTACTACTTAGATAATTAAATTCTTAGGTTTAATTTGGACACCTTGAATAAAGTCTAATTAACTCACTACGTCAATATCTATCATTAGATGGTTTTCTATTTTCTTAGAAATAAAACTAAAATTTAATACTTAATTAATCAATAGGCCCTGCCCCGTCTAAGGATATTAGTTAATTAATAGTATTAAATAAAAGAATTTGGGCCCTGCCTAAGGAAACTTTCATACCAAAAAGAGAAGATAAACAAATATCAATTTATATATTTAATAACCTAAAAATATGAGCAAACTAATTAACTTAATTATTATATCTTTAAATACTCCACTGTTATGAATGATAAAAATTTGCATTATTGTTTATTGAATCCATATCTATGTTTATTTTTTATGTCATTAGATTAGGAAACAAAAATCGAAATATAGTGACAGAATGTTTAGGATTTAATTTTATTTTTAAAAGTTTGAATAATAAATTAAAAACCACATATATTTCTTCTTTAGATTGACCTTGGGAGTAAACTTGTAATTTTTTATAAAATGATTCTTAGATTTGCGAGAGTTATACAAATATAAAACCAAAGTATCTGCAAGATCAGTATTGCTAATAAGATACTGATCTTGTCTCATCATTTCCCTATCAAGACCATGGTTGTTTAGACATGTACTGGGGCAACTTTGGCATGTTTTTGTTGTGGTTCAAATGAGGTTTTTTTTAAGATATTGCTAATCATATTCTAGGCATGGATGACTTTGGAGGTTGTTTGGTTACACAAGTTTGGCTTGGAGTAATGAGCAAATAAACTTGTAGTAGTATGCAAGCACTGTCCTTTTTAGGAGTTAATTATTGTTGAATATTTTTATTTGATTAAGAGACAATTAATTTCATTTTATTGTTTTAGTGGGCATCAAGTAAATTACCTAGGGTTTCTAAGTGTTGTGACCGGCCATGTAAGTCTTAGGAGTGGGCTACAAGTCATTAATTTACTAGGATTTTATTTATTTTCTAAATAGGATTTTATGCTAGTTTTTGCTATAAATAAAGAAGACCTAGATGAATTATGTAAGAAATATTTTTGATGAATAAAAATTCATAAAGTTGTAAGCTTTTTAGATCTTCTTTTGTTCCTAATGCGAACAAGGACTTATCAAGACTTATGAAACCTTGTAGCGTTCAAAATAGCTTATCAAGGCTTGGAAAACCTTGTGGCATTTATTATCCTACAATTTGTATTCTAGCTTCTTGGGGATAATTTACACAATTTGTCATTGGGTTTCAAGGCTATGACTTTTTAGGTTCCCATTACTTTGTTCTTCGTGGGTTTTCAAGGCAAGTCCTTTTAGGCTTTGCATCACAAAATCTTGTAAACTTGAGCTTGTACAAGAACTTAAGGTTATTCCTAAACCTAGGATGGCGTTGCTTATAAGACATGGCTCTTTTTTAGGGTCTATGGCCAACTAGAGGGAGATAAGGAACCTATTAAGTTGTTCTTTACACTAGTTATGGTTTGAACTGCATAACCTGTTGTTATGGTGTGTTTGATTTGTAATGTAATGCACCTAGCGTATGTAGACTATTTGGTGGTCTAGCCTTGAAAGCACAAAGCTTACATGTCAGGATGCTTCTTATTCACTGCTTTATGTAGGGTGTATGCCCTAACAAGACATAGTGGATTTTATTATGCTCAATCGCAAGGGTGTATGCCCTCTTTCAAGGTCTACGGTTGAATAAGAAGCGATTATACCAAGTTAAGTTGTTCTTCACATTAGTTGTAGCCTAGATCGTATAGCCTACGATTAGGCTACATCCTTGTTATATCTTGACACGTCCAGCTTCTATGGACTATTTTGTTAACTAGGCTAAGATATAGAGTTCATTTTTTGGGATGCTTCTTATTCACTGCTTTAGTAAGGGTGCATGGCCCATGCGACCATCAACAATTTTATCACACTCAGTCCCAAGGTGGTTGAGCTTTCAAGCCATGACCCCCTTTCAATGTTTTTGGCTATTAAGAGGCAATTATACCAAGTTAAGTTGTTCTCTGCATTAGTTTTAGTTTGGACTACAATGCCTATGATTAGGGTGCATTTTTTTGTTAACTTAATGCGCCAAAATTATGTGGATCGATTGGTGGTTTGAGCTCTAAGGCATATGACTCACTTGTTGGAATAATTCATATTTACTATTGACGAGGGCTTGAAAAGCACTAAATGTTACATGATTTATTTACACTTTAATGTCAAAAATAGATGTATATTTGCATAATTTTATCATTATTTTAGCAAATTTATATTTTTGAAATCACGGGTATATGTTGTTATTTTTCAAGTATTTCTGGCTTCAAAATGATTCAATTGGTAAACACTTTAAGAATTGTAACTGAAACCATTCAATTGCAACCATGAAGAATAAAAGAATAGCATATGTAAACCTTACATATGTGCTAACCAAGCTTGTAAAGGGTTAAACAAAAAGAAGTTACAGAAATGCAGTCTTATATAAGCTACGATAGTGTAAAATGTGTGTCGTGGTGTGGGCTTATCAGATCATAATTGATGCATATAGAATCAACACATGTCGTAGCGATAATAAAAGTGTGTCATGGTGCCTATTAAATGTGATGAGAATCATCGAGTACTACAAATTCCAAGTGGATCAATCACAAGATCTAGGAGGGCACAACTCAAAGAAGATTTAAATGGGCTCATTCAAGAGGTTATGCATAATCAAGGGGACCCAAATTGGGAGTGCAAGGGTTGATACAAGCCTAAGATGGAAATTAGAGCAAAATTGGAAAAAGAAAACTAGTCATATTGTTGTGCGATTTGGACTAATTTTGGGCAGCTTTCTTTTCAGCCCTTGGATGACAAAAAAGATTAAGATGTAATATTTTATTGGGATTCCTTTGTTCTTAGATGCTCCAATTTTGCTCCACATTTTGCTCCATTTTTGCTGTGCCATTTGGACTGATTTTGGGCAGCTTATTTTTCAACCCTTGGATGAAATCAAGGGTTAAGATGTAATATTTTCATAGAATTCCTTTGTACTCACCTGCCCCATTTTTCTCCATATTTTGGTCCATATTTTCTGCTACCTTTTGTCTTTTTTTCTCTTTTTATTTTCAACCTTGGGATGAGATCAAGGGCTATGATGTAGTAGAGCTTAGGGTTTATTTGTATCCTATAAATACTTAAGAGCAACTCAACTGCTGGAGATTCACATTTTGAATGAAATTTGATTTTTTAGATCATTTGAGAGCTCATTCATGCTCTTTATTCCTTTTTAAGCAACTTATCAGGGAATTGGTAACCTTTGTGGTGTTGTTTATCATCAAAGCATTTGTGGTGAGTAATATCCATACTTGTTAGGGTGTCATTTATGCTAGACTTATCAAGGAAATAACATCCATTGATTTGTGGAGAAACTCTTTGCTATATAATCTGAAAATTAGCTAGGTATTATCCCTTGGTTCATATCATTTGGTATCAAAGCTTTAGGTGCTAATTTTCATATTCCTATCCTTTATATTTTTTCTTGTTCTTATGTTCTTGTTTTATTTCTGATACATAGAAAAAAAAGTATATCATTGTATTGTGTTCTTGTTGAAATTTATTTTCTAAACCCTAAAAATATTATTCTTCTTTGTTTCCACATTTTTTCTTCATTTTCCTTGCAAATTCTATTGTGTCCAAAATTTCTAAGCAGTAACCTTGCATATTCTGTTGTTTCTGAAAGTATTCTTCATTTTCCTTTCAAATTCTGCACTTTCCTTGCAAATTCTGCTATTTTTAAAACTATTATGCATTTTTCCTTGCATATTCTGCAGTTTCTTGGTAATTTTCTAGTATTTCTGTGGTAGTTCCTACAAAAATTTCATTTTTCCTTTGTGTCGTAATTTATGTGCTATTTTGTGTATCGTATAAAAATTCCTCAAACTCATATTGAAGGTGTCATATTGATTTACTCTTGAGTTATTAGCATATTAGATAAAAAAAAAGACACAGAAAAAAGGCCAAATTACATATGCTAATTTCTAGTGGGTATTTGAACTCATAGTTCCAAAAACCTTTCCCTATTATTATAAATTCCTAATTATGTGTTAAGTTCTTTGAAGAAATTATTGTTCTTCCAATATTGTTAATCTTTTGATTTTCTTTGTGCTTAATTATTCTAGTCTAACATCCAAAGCACTTTGAGTTAGTTTCCTTTGTGCTTTAACAAGTGGGATATTGTGAACTACCTTTTTGGGTGTTTGATAATTCTACAAATTGTTTGGAATTCTTGGATTTGGTTGCTTTGATTAGAAGCTAAGAGGGTTTGAGCGATCAATTCGAGTGCTAAACACATGAGATATTGAGTGAATTTACATTAGTTCTATCTTATTACACTAACCTCTTATTGTGTAGAATTTAAAAAAAAATGTCCAATAGCGGTAGTCCCGAAGGAAGACTGGATATGATGTTCATGATGAGGGTGTTGCAATAATATTTTGAGAGGATGAACAACTTAATGGTCGATATGAATGAAAGATTGGAAAGGCAAGAAAGTTCCTTAGCAGCTTTACAATGAGAAACACTTCCACCCAATGTTAAGAGGGTTAATAGGCAAGCTCATGTTGGAGATGATATAGGAATAAGATTGGGAATAAGAATTGGAGGAAGAAGATTGGGAAGAAGAATTGGACGAAGAAGAAGGAAGAATGCCTAAAGGAGGAAAAATGAGTATATAGGAGGAAGAAATGATATAGGAGATATGTGGAGACCCCCACCTAGGGCCCAAGATCCATTTTTCCTCCATTTTTCTTTAGGTTATTCACCTATAAATAAGTGCCCTTACCCTCTTTTCAAATCATCCCATAACAACTGAACACTTCTCAATTTTCTCTTAGTTTTTGTTTATTTTTTTCTTATAGTTCTTCTCTCAATTTTGAGAGATGCACCAATAGTTTTTAAACATTATAGGTTAGCTTATCACACATAAAATTTAGTAAAATGGAATTATTCCAGATCACGCGATACAAAATTGTTATTGAAATCTAGGGGATATTGTGAAGGTTAATACCTCTTCTGTGGAGCAGGACACACCCATCCATTTATCTTTTGGGTATAAATCTAATTGGTATTATTATTTATTTTTATTAAATAATGTTGTATTTCTTAAATTTCTGATAATTCATTTACTGATCAATTATTATTTTAACATGTCTCGTTGATTGTGGTAATGAGATTTTAGTAAGCTTGATATGCTTTTGTAAATTATTTAGGTGTACTTTTAATAATTATTAAACACATATTATTTTCTATTCAGAGATTTTACAAAGTTTATTATCAAAAAATACATTGACAACATATTTTTCATAATATATTTAAAACATGAAAATTAGGTTTTAGAAACATGAATTTAGATTTTTAGAATTATATTCTATTTCAAGTTTTTTATAAGATTCATTATTGAAAAATATTTTGAGAACATATTTTTCATAATAGGTTTAAAATATGAAAGTTAGATTTCAGATATATCAATCTAAAAACTAAATTAGACAACTTAAATAGAAGTTTAACTTGCTAGACCCGACCAAAGTCGGTAAGTTAAATAGTTTATTAATTTCTTAGAAAATAAGCATAATTTAATTTAATTAACTGATAGACCTAACCAAAGGCATTAAGTGATTTAATTAATAATGAAATTATGCCCAACTAAAGGTATTATTTATTAACCTAATAAATTCTACCTTTTCTCATTAATTCTCCTTTGATTAATTATTTGTATGTTTACCTTTAATTTGTGTAAACCAATCTACCATTTACTTTTATTATTTTATGTTATTAGTTGAAACATTTTCAAACATAAACTTTATGACATGTTTAGGTTTATTTTTCATTTTTAAGAATTTTATTTTATTATTTAAAGTCACATAGTTCCTCTTTAGATCAACATTGTAAGAAAATTGGTCACTTTTTACAAAGTTATTCGTGCACTTATAAGATATTTTAAAATACAAAAATTTATCTATCAAGTTTTTGGCACCATTGTAGGGGAGGAATAGC
This sequence comes from Hippophae gyantsensis, assembly GCA_030763125.1. Taxonomy (NCBI): domain Eukaryota; kingdom Viridiplantae; phylum Streptophyta; class Magnoliopsida; order Rosales; family Elaeagnaceae; genus Hippophae; species Hippophae gyantsensis. The sequence goes on along the minus strand of CM061038.1, from coordinate 15,529,182 downwards.
ATTTTAAATTTTTATTATTAAAAATCTTAAAAAAAATTGTTATGTAAATATTTGTCATTTGTTTTTATTTAAAAAAATTTTAAAAATTTTAAAATCTAAAAAATTAATATTTCATTATTGGTTTATTTTAAAAAAATAGCGTCTTCTCTTCTTTTCTTTTCTTTTATTTTAACTCAATTTTTTTATTATTTTATTTTACTTAATTTTAATTTTTACTTCTTTTTGTTAATTTTTTTTAGTATTTCTATGTATTAACATATACCTTGTTAACTTGGTATAATTATTATATTATAAATTATATGTATAATTTTCTTGTCTAATAAATTGTATATATCATAGATTGTTTGTATTTTAAACTGTTTGTTTTATATATTGTATATTTATTTTATCTTTTTATTTTTCTACTTGACAAGTGTTTTTGATTTGTGTTTTTGTAGTTTATGCAAGGTAAGAAATCCTTAGGATATTCTCTTACACCTTATATAGATAACATTAACAAATCTAGGGAACTGTTAAGAATGCTAGATACTGAGATCTAATAGCCATTACTTGAACAAAAATTTGAACTAGACCTAAACCCTTCTGTTAAACCTATAAATATGGTGGAAAATCCCCAACCTAGGAAATTTCCATGAGTGCGTATGCAAGGAAACTTATTAGCATTACTATTGCCTCAATCCAACTGGGTTAGGCTACAAGGAACAATGAATTGAGAAACATTTATTTTTCATTTTATCTTCTTTTCACAGACTCTCTAATGAAGACTCTCTGTCTTTCATTAAGGAATTTTATTAAAAAGTCCAAATTTTTCCTCTCAGTGAACTTAATGAGGACGAATTAATAATATGGTTTTTTCCTTACACCCTTAAGGGTATGGCTAAAGCTTGGCTAATGTCAGTCTCCCCATGTTCCCTGATGACTTGGGAGGATGTGTATAATGAATGCATGAAAAATTTCTATTCCTATCAGAAAACATCAGAGGTGAGAGCAAATATAGCTATTTTCTCTCAAATGGAATGAGAGCCTTTCTATGAGGCTTGGGATAGGTTCAAACTTTTCCTTACTCAATGCTCCCATCATAGCTAACCTCTACAACTACAGAATCAATTTTTATACGATGGATTGACACAACAATGTTAGTTCATTGTCGAAAATGTTGCTAAAAGAGATTGAAAATGAACCATTTAAATGCCACTTTTGGTAGGATTAAACATTTTAAACTTTATTCAAGATGTCCAAATTAAACCTAAGAATTTAATTATTCGAGTACTAACTTTTAAGTTTTAAAACCATTACTGAAAATATGTTGTCAATAAAGTTTCACTCTAACTACCGGGCGATTGTACCAACAAATAAAAGAATATTACTCTAAATCAGATCGGATAATTAAACCTTAAAGTCTAATTTTTAGATTTAAGTTTATAATGAAGAATAATATATTTTTCTCTAAAATCCTTAATATAAAATCTTGAATTAAAACAAAATCAATTTATTTTATAGAAATGTTTTACCTATTTAATGTTTCACAAGCATAACAATGTTATTATTATATCATATTTACAAACAGCTAACCATATTAAATTTAATCACAAAAAAATTAAATATAACATATAAGAATAAATAATAAAAATAACTATAAATAATTCATTTTAAAATTATACCTCAAAAGAATCCTTATAGAACTTTGATGTTAATTCTGTTTCTAGAAAACCTCCGAACGGATTTGCATTTCTGATTATTGAATAAAAAACTAGAAATTTACAAAAGCATAGATAGTTATTCTCAAAAAGAGAAGAACTTTAAAACTAAAAATACTCAAAAAAACTAAAAAAGCTTTCTAGAGAGAGAAAGCTAGAGAGTAGGAGAAGAGATGAGAAATTGGGTGATTTGAGGGATTGGAGGAGAGTGTCCGTTAATAGGTGATAAAAAGGCTAAAAAAGTGGGAAAATATATCAAAAATTGGTTTTGGACGCATTAGGACAGGCAGGGAAGCATGTCGGGCGAGATTTGTGACGTGACATGCGTGCGGGGCTAGCGAGTGTGCGAGCGTGTGCTAGCTGCGCATGAGGCGTGTAGACATGTGCTGGCTACGTGCGGGCATGTGTGAGTGTGCTGGCTGTGCACAATTTTGTCCATTTTTTCATTTTTTTTACTTTTACTCATTTTTTCTCAACATATTTGTAATGTATTGTTTCCAATATTTTTTTTCGAGTCTTTAAATTATTTTTGAACGAAAGTACCATAAAAATATGCTAAAGTTATATGAATATAAATCTATTTAATCAATTAAAATATATTAAATCATGGTAATTTTAGTGCTTTTTAAGCAGTCATCATAACCCCTAACCAACTTTTTGCTAGTACCTTAACAAGAAAAGCGGTAAAAACTAAAAATTAAACTATCCTAAATCATTTCCGTGGATTGACCTGATTGCATTTAACGTATGTAACAAGCCTTTAATTCCCTAATTTTCCTTAGTGGATGAGTTTGAGTCTCATAAGAGTTTTCAGTAATAATACCCACAAACATTGAACTAAATGTAAAAATTAAAAAGAAATAACAAAAGTAAACAAATCAAAAACTAAAATTATAAAAAAATAAAAACTAAATAAAATAAAATAAAACAAGAAAACTAAATAAAACAAAAAATAAAAATGTCTCATGTTTTTTAATCTTCTTTTTTATCATAATTAAAATCTAAAGCATAAGTTGTTTTCAACTTCTTAAACAGTCATAGTTTATAATAATAATTAGTTAAAAATCATTTTCATACTTCATTTCAAAAATATTTCAATTTAAATTTACCCAATTTCAGTGTCAGAAATTTCAATTCGCTTTAACTCTACTCCTCACAAGTCAAAACTCTCAATTCATTGAATCTTATGGGTGCAAGCACTCATACTAAGGCGTATGAAAATAGAATTTATGTTTAGAAATGAACTAATAAGTTCACATACTTATAAAAGAAGAAAGGCTAAAAAATAGTGCATAACTTGGATCTCATGAAAGGAATCGAATGTATAAATTATAAAGATATCATATATATTATTTTCATGCATCAATCAAACTCATTAAACAAAAATTTGAAGATATCTTCCTTTTAGAAGTGTAGGAAAAATAAATGCAATGACTTCTAAGAGAATTATTTTCTATATTTCTTTTGTACTAACCAACTCTTACAACTATTCAAGGCTAAAAAGGTCGTAGTAGTTAGATTATACTATATATTCTTTATCTTTATATTTTTTTAATATATATATTTTTAGAGTGGATCCATGTACAGATTGTACATTTTTGTAGGATTTTAATAAGTGGTTAATTTTATGACTTTTTTGTTTGATTTTTGTTTAGGTAACCTCATATATATCTCTTTTTGATAGAAGTCATGCATGAATGAGATAAATGGATTTACTATCAATTTCTACTCAAATAATTTAATCTAAGCAAATGAAAAATAAATATACAACACTCTATTAAGATGAGAAAATTTATATATTCAATGCTAATACTAATAGAGATTATCTAAAAATTTGAAGAGCTAAGAAATGTGTTTGGAGTAGAAATAATATATTTCACTCATAATAAAAATAATTAGGCTCAAATTATATCTCACAAGGATAATATCCACTATTTGATTTCCAAACGGTGATTTTGGGTTCATTATAATTTTCACACTTTATCATGGAATACTACTTATGACAAAAACTAACTAATTACTATATGCTCCATGATATGTTTTAAAAAATTAATTTAACAGTATAAAAGACTTAACTATTTACTTGAATTTTGATTTAAAAAAATCATAAATTTTTGTGAGAATTTTTTTAAAACTAATCCTAAAATTCTAAAAATTACTAAATCATACAAAGAAAATAAAATCAAACACAATAAAAATGAAAAATATGAACATAAATTTTTTTAAAATTGTTAAATTTTTTGAAATTAAGCATGGTAACTTTTCACCACCTCCAACCTAGAACTTACATTTCCTCAATGTAATAATTGTAAATTAAAGATAAAAAAAAAGTTGCTTATTTCCTGAGAATATGCAAGTAGTGATAAAGAAATACAGGTGCATCCATCATGTTCATTATTAAAGTCCACAAAGATAAATTGTTGTAAACTTTTAACATCTCAACAAATATTTTTAGTTTTAACAATTCTAAAATTATTCACATGCAATTAAAATAAAATAAAAAACAAAAATTAAATAAAAAAAATAAAAGAAAAGAAAATTACCTAAAATGATAGATTGTCTCCAATCCGGTGCTTATTTTAACATCTTAGCAAGACATAAATAGGGAAATTTAATTTTAAGTAAACTCAATATCCTCACATCATTGAGTCAATCAAACCTACAAGTAGGACAAGTTTGTCTACCTATACTTTTTAAGTCATGTCCTATGGATTTTCTAAATTTTATTTATATAAAACTAGGGACATGATTGTGGGTTTTAGATAAACCACTTCTAGGCACAAGTCAAATAAATAAGGTATCAAAACACATTTGTGGCTAGATCTAACAAAGAAACTACCTCTTTTTATCACACATTGTGATTAAAAATTGAAATTTTGGAGATAGTTTAGAAATTTTTTTATCTTTTTTTTAAACTAATCTAACATTAAGTATTAAAATAAATACTAAACATTAAAAATAAAAATTTAGGAAAAATAAATAAACAAAAGCAAATAATAAAAGAAAAATAACAAATAAAAGAAAAAAATAAATTTAGTAAAATAAAGAACAGAACAAAAATAAAAAATAAAATTATTATATATATTTTACAATATATATAATACAAACAACTTTTATACAAATTTTGATATATATAATTATACATACTTAAACTATATATATTTATAATACACTCTATCTATCATATAATACACACATTTTTTTCTAAATAAATATACATAATTAAATTATGCATAATAAATATTTATAATACACTCTATCTAATATATAATTTAAACATATTTTTATACAAATAAATATACATGATTAAATTATACAGGATATAATACATTATCTCTAATATATAATACAAACATATTTTTATACATGTTATATCATACAATATTTACAATAGTTAAGTTAATCTCTAAGTTAAATAACATAATCAATATTAACCAAGAGCGAACCTAAGAAAGAATGGTGTGACAAAGTCTCCTTAAAACCTATCCACATAGACAAAACAACGTTTCCACGAAAAACTAGTGGTACAAAAGCTTCCAAAAACTAATCTCATAGACATAACTCTCTTAGATCTTTACTTTTCATGCAATTACAAAATTATTTTTTTTTGTTTCTAATGTTTTTATTTAAATTTAAAATTTAAAATTTTGAATTTTGAATTTTTGTTTTACTATTCACTAAAGAGTAACAATAGATTTTTTTAAAAATTTTAAATTTTTGTTTTGCTGTTCATGAAACGGTATCCAGAATAGTAGCTTTTGATTTTTGATTTTTTTAAATTAATTTAAGTTTCAATTTTAAATTTTAAATTTTAAAATAAAATTTTGATAAATAATTTAAAAATACTATTTCTTCCCTGAAATAAGCACCAAAAACTTGATTAGACAAAACCGCTATCAGGTTAGCTTATATTTGTAAAACTCTAACAAGTGTACAAATCATTTTATAGAAAATAACAAGTATACTCCCAAGGTCGATCTAAGAATGGAATATATGAGATTTTTAATTTATTATTCAAACTTTTAAAAACAAAATTAAATCATAAACATTCTGCCACGATATTTTAATTTTTTGTGTTTCTTAATCTAATAATATAAAAAATAAACATAGATATGGATTCAATAAACAATTATGCAATTTTTTATCATTCTTAACAGTGGAGTATTTATGATATAATAATTAAATTAATTATACTTGTTGATATTATTTAGGTTATTAAAGATGTAAATTGATATTTATTGATTTTCTCTCTTTAGATAAATACCACATTTGGTTGGGTTAGATATACTTTGTTAATTAAACAAATCAATTAACACCTATGGGTGAGGTCGATAATTAATTTGGTTAATTAAATTAAATAATGTTTCTAAGAGATTGAAAATGAACCATTTAAATGCCACTTTTGGTAGGGTTAGACATTTTAAACTTTATTCAAGGTATCCAAATTAAACTTAAAAATTTAATTATTCGAGTACTGATCGGGCAGAACCAACATCGCCGATCCTGCCGATACTTTGGTTTTATTTATTTATAAAACTCTTGCAAGTGCACGAATCATTTCGTAGAAAATAATAAGTATACTCCCAAGGTCGATCTAAGGAAGGAATGTATGTGGTTTTTAATTTATTATTCAAACTTTTAAAAACAAAATTAAATCCTAAACATCCTGTCACGATATTTTGGGGTTTTGTGTTTTTAATCTACTAACATAAAAATAAACATAGATTCAATAAACATTTATGCAAATTTTATCATTTATAATGGTGGAGTATTTATGGATATAATAATTAAGTTAATTATGTTTGCTCATATTATTTAGGTTATTAAAGATATGAATTGATATTTATTGATTCTCTCTTTTCTATATGAATACCATCTTTGGTGGGGCTAGATATTCTTTGTTAACTAAACAAATCAATTAACACCTATGGGTGGGGTTGATAACTAATTTGGTTAATTAAATTAATTCCTCTTTCTAAGAGATTGAAAATGAATCATTTAAATGCCACCTTTGGTGGGATTAGACAGTTTAAACTTTATTCAAGGTGTCCAAATTAAACCTAAGAATTTAGTTATCCGAGTACTAACTTTCAAGTTTTAAAACCACTCCTGAAAACATGTTGTCAATACATTTTCAGATAATAATTCTTATAAAAACTTTTGAAATAGAGCTTCACTCTAACTACCGGGCGATTATACCAACAAATAAAAGAGTACTACTCTAAATCAGATCGGATAACTAAACCTTAAAATCTAATTTTCAAATTTAAGTTTGTAATGAAAAATAATATATTTCTCTCTAACATTCTTAATATAAAATCTTGAATAAAAATAAAATAAATTCATTTTAGAGATTTTTACCTATTTAATATTTCGCAAGCATAACAACGTTATTATTACATCATGTTTATAAACAGCCAACAGAGTTAAATTTAATCACAGACAAATTAAATATAACATGTAAGAATAAAGCATAAAAAATAACTATAAAGAAAATAAAATCCTTACAGAACTTTGATGCTATTCCCGTTGCTGGAAAACCTCCAAGCGGAATTTGCACTCCCATTTATTGAATCAAAAAGCTAATAAATTACAAAAACATAACTAGTTCTTCCCAAAAAGGGAAGAACTCTAAAACTAAGAGAAATTAACTAAGAAAAGCTAAAAACTAAGAAAAACTAAAAAAATCTAAGAAAAGAGAGAAAGAAATAGAGAAGAGAATGTGTTTAGAAGTGAAGAGAATAGGGGTATTTATAGGTGAAGATGGAGAGAAAAAGTTGGTGAAAAAATGTTAAAAAATGATGAAAACGCGGAGTGCAATTGCTGAGGTCATTGATGACATCAGCATGACGTCATATGGGCGGTTGCGCTCGAAAATGGGGCGAAATGGCAGTGGCGTGCGCGGAAGGTAGGCGCTGCGCGCGCGGGAGTAGGAGAGACGCGCTCAGGCGCACACGGACATAACGCGTGCTGCGCACGGCTGGGCGCTGGCGCGCGCGGGTTTGGGCGTGCTACGCGTGGCTGGGCACTGACGCACGCGGGGCTCGGCATGGCTGGGCAGCGCGGCGGCACGATTTTCTCCTTTTTGACATTTTTGACCCATTTTGTCCAAATTTTCCATATTTGTTGACCTTTCCCCATTTATTTATTAATATATTTGTGATGTATTGCTTCCAGTATTCCTCTTTGAGTCTTTAAGTTACGTTTTTAAGTGAAAATACCTGAAAAACAATAAAAACACCTGTGATTCTGAAAAAGACAAATTTATATAAATATATGATAAAACATATAAATATATATATTTTTAATCAATTAATGTGCATAAAATCATGGTAATTTTAGTGTTTTTTGAGCACTCATCAAGTACTAAATTTCAAGTTTTAAAACCATTACTGAAAATATATTGTCAATATATTTTTGAATAATGGTTCTTATAAAAACTTTTAAAATATAGTTTCACTCTAACTACCAGGTGATTGTATCAATAAATAAAAGGAAACTACTCTAAATCAGACCGGATAATTAAACCTTAAAGTCTAATTTTTAGATTTAAGTTTATAATGAAGAATAATAAATTTTTCTCTAACATCCTTAATATAAAATCTTGAATAAAAATAAAATCAATTTATTTTATAGAAATGTTTTACCTATTTAATGTTTAACAAGCATAAATTTTTTATTATTATATCATATTTACAAATAGCTAACCATGTTAAATTTAATCACAGACAAATTAAATATAACATATAAGAATAAAACATAAAAATAACTATAAAAAATTTATTTTAAAATTATACCTCAAAAGAATCCTTATAGAACTTTAATGCTAATTCTATTTCTGGAAAACCTCCAAACGAATTTGCATTTTCGTTTATTGAATAAAAAACTAGAAATTTACAAAAGCATAGCTAGTTCTTCTAATAAAGAGAAGAATTTTAAAACAAAAAAAACAAAAAAAATAAAGAAATCTTTCTAAAGAGAGAAAGCTAGAGAGTAGGAGAAGAGATGAGAAATTGTTTGACTTGAGGGATTAGGGGAGATGGTCTTTTTATAGGTGAGGAAAAGACTAAAAAAGTGGGAAAATATCTCAAAAATTGGTTATGGATGCGTTTAGACCGACTGGCACACGTGTAGATTGAGATTTACTATGAGAAAAGCTCTGGTGTGCACGAAACTCGACCTAACATATACACTAGGTGCGTGTGCGCACGAGAGTGTAGGCATGTGCTGGCTTCTAATGGGCGCCCACGGGCATGTGCTATTAAAAGCATGACGTGGTAGAAACTATTCTTCACACCCCCTATTGTTTCAATCCAAGACACCTTTTTTATTTATTATTATTTAATCTAGTACTATTAAACCAAATTAACAAAATAAAAAATAATTATAATTATAACTACAACTAAATATTTTAAATTAGTTAATAATTATAATAAAGACAATAACATAAAACAACTATAACTATGAAAATAAATTAACCAAAACAAAAAATAATAATAAGTTACCTCCCATCCTAGACTATATTTATCGTTTTTAGCAAAACATTGCTTGGGGGACTTCATTTTTTAGTAAACTCGATGTCCCCATGTCATTGAGTTTTATTATTACTTTGACCAGACAATTGTTCTTTCCCTTACTTTTGCAAATGTTTAGCCAGTTGTTCTACTTGTATCTCCACTCATTATATGGATGTTTCTAAGGAGTCCAACTTTTGATTATTGTTGGATTGGTACTTGGTGATACTATTGTGCTCGAGTATTGGAGTTTTGGGAAAATAGAGGGTTGTCTTGCCTCTGGGAGAAATTAAGATGATTTCTTCGCCCTGGATTGTAGGTGTTTGTATTGGGGTCATACCTGGTTCTTTGTTGGTACTTCTCTAATGTATTGATCTATTCAGTTCCTATAACAACGTTTTTTAGTAGGGATAGGTATCAACACCATGTTCCAATGTATTACACATTCCATATTATTCTTTATTAAGAGTGGATTATGTAGCGAGAAGTGCAACTTGCTTGGTTTGTTATGCAAGTTGCATTGATACTTCTTTATCGGATTCTATTATAGTATAATCTTTCTAGCCCTTCTCACTCGTGAACGCTCTGTTGGTAATTAACACCCAACATCTCAAACATATTATAAGTCTATGAGGTAATCTTTTCACCTATAGCTCCTTATAAAAAATTAATTAATTTAATTAATCAAATTAATTAATGACCTCACCTATAAGGAAGATTGGTCAACACTTAACCATCTCGGGATGGATTCAAGCCATTTAAGAGAACCTAAGAATCAATGGTATGGGTTCACCTTTACACCACCTGAACAATCACAATCTGTAGAACAAGGACCAAATGATGTGGAAGATTGAGCTCCAAACTTGCGTCTGAGTTTTTATTGTTTTTATATATTTTGTTTCAGCTTGCTTTTATGTATTTTGTTTTTATGAGTTGGGGAAGGAGTTCGCCAAAGTGGATTATGCGTAAGAATTCAATGGTCATTTTGGCACACTTTTATCATCATTGCAGCATGCATTGATTCTTTATGCATTCAATTATGATCCGATAAGCTCATATCACGGTACATATTTTAAATTCTCGTGGCTCACGTGAAACTACATTTCTCTAATTTATTTTTATCCCACCCCTTACAAGCTTGGTTCGAACATATGTAAGATTTACATATGTTAGTCTTTTATTTTTCTAGGTTGCAATTGAGTACTTTAGGATATAATTCTTCAAATGTTTATCAATTGAATCATTTTAAAGCCAGAAATACATAAAAAAATATACCTGTGATTTTGAAAATATAGATGTCCTAAAATAATGATAAAATTATGTCAATACAAATATATTCTTGATATTAAAGTGTAAATAAATCACTTAATATTCAATGTTTTTTAAGCACTCATCATAACCCCCAACCAACTTCTTTCTAGTCTTTTAGCAAGGAAAACGAAAAACAAAAATAGATAATTTAAACTATCCTGAATCATTTTCGTAGATTAACATGGTTGAATTTATTGTATGCTACCAGCCTTTATACCCCTAGGTTGTCCTAGTGGACGAGCTTAAGTCTCGTGAGGGCTTTCAATGATGATACTCACAAACATCAAACTTAAAACAAAAATTAAAAAAATAATAAATAAAATAAGAACTAAAATTAGCAAAGTAAAATTTGAAATGAAGAATAACAAATATAATAAAATACAAAATTCTCGTGCTTTTAGTAACTTTCAAGCTTATAATTAAAATCCAAAGCATAAGTTAAATTAATATCCAAAGAATCATATTTTATCGTAAAAATTAGTTGAAAATCAAAAATTCATATTTCATATCAAAAATATATAAATATTGATTTATTTATTTATTAAGAGTCCCAATTAGCTTTGACTCTAATCCTTAGAAGACATACTCTTAATACTACTCTGATCCTATGGTTCAAGTACTTAATAATGCGAATAGAGTTTATGTAAAGCAATGAACTAACAAGTTCGCTTATGTTTACAGAAAAAAATGTTCAAAATAGTGTATAGCATTTGATCTTATGAAAGGAATCAAATGATAGGATTTATAAAAAAATCAAATGCTATTTTCATGCATCAATTAAAATCATCAAATAAAAATATCAAGTATATGCTTTAGAGATGGATGAAAATGCAATGACTTTAAGGGAATTTATTTCCTATCTTTCTTTTGTAATAGCCATTTCCTACAACTTTGAAGGACTTTTTAGGTCATTGTATTTAGTTTATATCGTTGATTTTCTCTTTCTACATATATTCTTTCTTTTTCTTTTTGTTTTTTAGAGTAACCCCATGTACATTTTGTACATAATTTATACGATTGGTGAGTAACTAATTTGGCTCTTTCTGTATTGGGTTCAAGAAATCCCATACATATCTCTTTTGTGGAAGTAATGCACAAATAAAGAAGGCATATATTTCCAATTTTTATTTAAGTCATTCAATTTAAGCAATAAAAATAAGTATATGACACTTTATTAAATGTAAAAATCCTAACATTCAATACAAAACCTATAGATATAATCTAACAATTTGAATTGATAAGAAGAGTGTTCACAAAATTCTAACATTCAAAATATAAAACCAATAGAGATTATCTACCAAACATAGTCAACTAACTAAATATCTCATTAATTCTCCATTGATTAATTAATTGCATGTTTGCCTATAATTTGTGTTAACCAATCTATCTTTTATTATTTTATATTATTAGCTTAAACCTTTTCAAACCCAAATATTATGATAGAATGTTTAGTTTATTGTTCATTTTTAAGAATTTTATGATATTATTTACAACCACATTGTTCCTCTTTAGACCAACGTTGAAGTATATTTGTCGCATTTTACAAAGTAATTTGTGCACTTGCTAACTATTTTAAAATAGAAAATTATGCATAAAATAGCTTAGCAAAGGTCCATGTTCAAGCTATGTATTGAGGATTTTATTACGCTCAACTCCTAGCAATATCATGTCAAAGGCCTTGGACTTTTTAAAGTTGTAGTGGCTTTGACCCGCATGTTGATGTTATGATGGACAATTTTTCCTATCAAATCTCCCAAGTGTAGACTTAGGATTATAGACAGAGGTATGTATCCTAAGTGCTCACTTTATTAATAACAACAAATTTAAATTATAAAATAGTTGAAAAATATCCTAAGAATTAAAATTGAAATATAGTTGACTATGGCTATTTATTTTACTAAGTCTTGCAACAATGAAAATTATAACAACTTTAACTAGAAATAAAAGTAATAGATTAAGCATTTTCTGGTTCTAACATGGTAGGATTTTACTTCTGGCCCATTTGGATCCCCGTGACATATCATTCTCTAATTGCCTAAGCCCGCAATAAGGAAGTCCACCATAATTGTTCTTGTGTTAGTGCCCTATCCAATTGTGACTAGCAGCATAGCCACATTACCTTCCGGGATGAGTGAAAGTCTAGAGAATCCTACCAAAGGGATAGTCACTTGCTTGAGAGATTAAGAGAGCTTCAATAGCTTTCATGCCCAAGAAAATAGAACGTTGGTTAAGCTGTCGATATCTATCAGTATTTGATGTAAAGTTATGTTGGCCACCTGAAAGGCGACTACTAGGGCATCTATGAAAGGATAGACCAGCTTACGAGCTTCTCTTTCTAAAAATGTTGTCTAAACCTGTGAGTTTAGGATCTTTTCTCAAGTTATGTGTAGCAACAACCAGTAAAAATTTTGGTCCAAAAATGGCATGTAGATGCATAATTACTAGTTGATGTGAACCCATAAACACGATCCTTGAAACCCACAAACACAAATTAGTTTGAAAACTCTAAGAACACGGCTAAAGGCCCAATGATAATTGAAATTGATCACATAAAGCTAATACTTAGATTATAGCACTCACCTTGACTCTATGAATATTACTCACTAAAGATTCAATGATGATAGAATACCACAAGATTTGCAAAAAATAGGTAAAAAGCTCTCAATTTTAATATAAATCAAATGTGTATTAAACTTGAATTCTTTGTAGAGTCTGATGGCTACATCTTATTTATAAGCTAAAATAAATGTAAAATCCTAAAAAAAGATAACCATTATCCTAATAAAAGATATCAATAATAAAAGATAAGGATAACCATATTTTGGTTAGGTCAAACGTGTTAAATACAAGTTTAAGTAGGCATGTTGTGGTACATGTTATATCATGCTACAACGCGGTTTGGAAATTGAAATCCAAAATTCACCCAAGAGCCCTTTGATGTGGTAAGCTATAACTCATGCCACGACACATATCCACTCTCTTGAATCAACACTCTTATTTCTTGACATGGCACTTGTTACAAGTTATGCTCTTTTTGTAGTACCCTTTGGCCTTGAATCAACTCTTGAATTGGCCCATTTAGTGCTTCCTTGAATTTCTTGGTCATTAATCTCATAATGTCATGGAACATTTGATTTTTCCCCTTGGATCATATCAACTAGTTTTGGGAATCTACCTCGGTTGAACCTCTATTGGATCTTTTATAACTGTTCAATGAGTCAATCAATGGTACGATGAAGGAAAATTAGTACTTCGTCCAAAGTTATATCTTTGGGTAATCATTGGTCGTTGAGGCTACATGGTCAGCATGGCAGGCTTAGACAGAGTGTCCCTACTAATGTGGTGATCGTATAGATCACAATAGATAAAAGCCTCTCGGACTGGCCTCAACCAGTCTAAGATGGAAAATCAATGGGACTATGATCTAGTGTCCAAGGTTTGACGATTTTGATTTGTATAGAAAGATAAATTCTGGAAGGACATAAGACTTAGGTCCTATTATAGATGGTCATCTCGCTAGCCAAGCCCTAGATGGCTATGGGTTTGGCCTTGTCCACTCATGCATTAGAGAATGTCATATGAACATTTTTTTGGGTGCCAGGCTCACCTCACCTTTTGGACTTCCCAAGCTTATTGTGGACAAATAGGTCTAAGTATAGCACCCATATTTCTAGCAAGCTACGATAGAGCTAAAAGGACTAATGGATGGATGACCAGTTGGTTAGCAAGCTGGACCTCTTGATTGTTGGTCACGGTTTAAGTGGTAGAGCTAGTTTTCTGACACATGACCTCTTTTAATAGTTTCAGAGTTAAGTATGTAATAGACATGGATCAAATGGTTGTGAGAATTTCTTTTCAAAAAACTTTGCTACTTTACAATCTCTTTTCAAAGATCTTTTTGAACTTTTTACAAATTAAGAACTTGGAGAACTTTTTTGAGAGTACTAAAACACATTTCTTTCACACCGACAACACCAGATGTTGATGCTCACTTTTGTCAACACATAGGACTATCTTCACGGATCTATGAGATAAACAAATTGTTAGGACTTTAGACCAAAGTATGGGAGAGATGGTCTTTGGCCTTCCAATACTTAAGTCAATAACAAGATGATGAAGGTTAGAGGAGATCTATTGTCTCGCTATATGATTATAACAAAAATAGAGTATTTAGTTGTGATTCTAGTTTAAGTTAAGTTATTGTGATTGTATACATATGTGAGTATATATAGAAAAAAAATTAAGCTGATGGTTATCCCTTGTCAGGATAGGATTGACTTGTTTTAGTATTTTAGACATTTAGCTTTAATTATATCTTTAAAATAATTAAAGGATAATTATTATACCTTTTTCTCTTTAGGATATTTATCTTGTGGTCATATTTATTTAATAACTTAGTGTATATTGGATTTGGCTCATGACTCTTTGTTGGTTGAGAAAACTAAAAAATTCTTAAAATATTTGATTTTTTATGGAATATTTGATTGTATATAAAAGAGTTAATGAAATTGACAATTGCAAAGAAAATAAAAAAAACTCATAAATATTATAATAATTATATATTATTACAAAATTAAAAAAAATCAAAATTCTTCTAAATATGTGCTAAATTAGTATACTTAAAAAAATTATAATTCATAAAATGTGATTAAACAATTACAAAAAGAAACAATCTCTTTTTACTTGCTTCTATAATTTATAATGCGTTCAATATTTTGAGAATTTTAATACTTTTCACATTCTCTTCTCTTAATTTTGAATGTAATGTGTTAAGGTATTAATACACATATTGCAGATAAGCAAAGTAATATCAAAATAATTATCTCTTATGTTTTAGTTTGAAATATATTGTATAGTCACGCATTGAAGTATATAATCGTTTTAATAAATGTGAAATTTAAGTTTTTTGAGCAATGAATGAAGCTTTAATTATAATAAATTTTAAAGTTGCAAAATTTATTGGATGTCATAGTCATTCATGTTTGTAGTTTTATGTCTTAATATGAGATTAATAAATATCAAAATACTTATATAATAAATAGATCACATCTATTATGAATAGTTGTATTTGGTAATTGTATTGTGCATTTTTATTTGCATTTTAACCATTAAGTAATTGTCTTAGTAACATAAAAGTTGTTATGCTTTAATTGGATGACAATTCATGTTATTTATGTTTGCACATTGAATGAATGGATTGAGTCTGGTCAATTCATTTATGAATAAATCTTATTTTTGTTGAACACATCATTTTCATATTGATAATAACTAAAAAATTAATCAACTAATATTTGTATTGAACTTATCATTTTCGTTTGAAATTACATCCTAATAATTAAAAAAAATTGTCAACTAATATACACTATTTTTAATCAAAAATAATATATGATGTTACACATACAAGACAAATATAAATAACTAGCATAATATTAACTCAATTCGTATAAATAAATTATTAATTATGTCAAATAAGAATTTGAGTTAACTTATTTATCAATTTAATATAAATGATATTAATTAATCATATTTAGCTATCTAAATTTATATAATCCTTTTATTACTCATTATTTTTATTTATATAGTATTAATTATTTTTTATTTATATTTTTAAAATAAGTATTACAATTTCGAAGAATAATATTTACTATTACAATAATCCCTACCAAGGTTCAAATCTTGCTTTTGTGTGTTGTATATTTGGATTTATACATTAAGAAACCTACATGTTCATATTATCATATATATCTTAATTTATGTAAAATTGTGTAATTTGTTATTTTTTTAAGTTCTCACAACCACATATAATGTTGTTACAAATACATTAAATAATTTAAAATATATTAAAAACTAAAACTTAATTTTTTACGTGAATATAATATTTTAAACTAAAAATTAAAATTTTTAGTTTATAAAATTAAATATATAAGTACTAATTAACATCAAATACAATTATATTAAAAATACACATAATTTCATTTAGTTAAGTTTATTAAATTATTGAGTCCAAACAATTCAACATTAATAACTTATTCGCATTATAAAATACTGATTTTTATTTTCATGTCAATTTTTTAAATGTAATATTTAAAATATAAATAAAAAGAAAAATATATATGGATTATGTGAATAGTTTTTTTAATAGATTAATGGTTTAATTTTGTTAGAATTGTTTCATTTTTTATTTCTTTTAAACAACTACACAATTAAATATTTGCAAACACACTGAATAATACTGCAAGCATGCTTAAAATGCAAATTACAATCATAATAATATAACTAGATTCTTCGTGTTTTCATGTCCATCAAAATATAAATTAAACTATGCGAAGTTAGACACATGTATTGCATGTGCCAACAAAACTAATAATAAAATAAAATTGAGTATGGTATTTTGCACCTCTTGAACAAAAAAATTTCCCCTCGTATTATATATATGTACTATGAATAAAACTTTATTCCTCATAGTATTTCAACTACGTAATCAAATGTAAATTTCGTACTTATGAGTAAGAACACATTTGAATTGGGACTCATTAAATCGATGCGCTCTGAATACGCCATTGGGCTTTTGAGAAAAGGGTATGAATGGGTCAATTTCCTTGACTACAGAAGTGGTTGCAGAACTCTGAATCTAAATGACAAGACTAATTGTTCTATCTTGTAATTCAATTCTATCAGTTACATCTCAAAAAACCAAAAGGAATTAAACAGAAAACATTTAAAATACAAAATTAACAGATACAAGTTGTAAGTGTGATCTGTTCACCACCCAGCAGCAGTAATCTGTCAACCAGCTAAACTTGTAATGCTACACTAAACTGCTCCTTTGTTTTCCTTTTGCTCCTAACTTCCCAATTTTTTTTTCTTCCCTTTTTCGAATTTGGACTAATCTTCTTTTTGTCCCATATACAGTAACAAGAATGACTATGATGACTAATGACCATGGGTTTGCTTGCTGTAACAAAGAACTCCTATATATCTCGCCCTCCTCTCGTTGCCTTAATATATCAAAACCCGAAGCAGCCCAGGTTGTGGCTCATTGTATTCAAGGCCTTCCTCTTCAAGCAGACATCGCTGCACAGCAACCGGAAGTCTTGCAGGAGTACGAGAACCTCTCGTGTGGTGTCCTGTTCCAACACAAATGTAAACCTGCAGACACTGCTCTGCCACCCTAGCAGTGCTTCTTAGCACAGTCAACTCATGCTTTAGCACATGAATGGCTTCACTTACATGCAGCCCATGCAAATCTATCATCCTCTCTTGTGCTCTCCCATTGCCCTGCATTTCTCGGGCAACTGGGTTCCTGATTGTTTTTGAGAAACAGGATAAATCAAAAACTAAAACATTACCACTGTGGTTGTTGAAATAAATGTCCCAAAAAGAAGTTATTGGTTGCTATCAAAATTGAGGTGGTTATGGACTTTATGGCTATATGGTTTCCCAAAAGAAAGCATTTCTGATGCTTCAACAGTCCAATACAAATGAGTACTAGAGAAAGAGACACTTTCAATACAAATGAGTACTAGAGAAAGACACTTTCCAAATTTCAAGGCTATTTAAGCACTTTTCAAGGAAAAGCATAATGAAATCTGTAATAGCTGAGAAGCAGGAAAAGTAGGTAACAGCAAACCTCCTACGATAAATAGATTCTTCAGCTTTTCCATGAGCTGTCTTCATATGCACGTTGTGGAGCTGCCCTTGAACACTCAGTTCCTTTGCTAGCGCCTTATTACCGACGAGATAAGCTTGTCGTGCCTGTTACCAGAAGAAGCTAAAAAAGTAAGCCAACATGATAGGCAGGACACGATTGTCCAAGGCAAAATATTTAACAGAGATTGGAAGGAACTCAATAGTGTAATTTTCCCCAGCATTAAGCATAATATACAATACAGAGAAATTACCAAGTAACATAACTGTGGGGGTAAGCTGCCATCGTACTAGGTAACACACACCCACCAATACATGTCAACTATGTGGAAGCTATAAGACTATGCCTGCCATGTACCACTACAGTTTCTGTGGGATATTAGATGATTAATATTAAGTTCCCATAATATCATAGAATATTAAATATTTAATTTTCTTATTAATTTAGGATCATATTATGTGTGGTACTAGAGTTAAGGTTTCAATCTTATTATTCCTATAAATATAGATATGATCCCTAATTATTATTATTATTAATATTTTATCATTATTATTAATATTAATGAGAATTTAGAATGAATTTATTCGTTTTTCTCATTCTTCTCTAGTTCTCTCATCTTTCATGGATTCTCCAAATTGCTTTATTTTATATTTCTAATTGGTATAAGAGTCAGATTTGATGAACACTTTTAATCTAGCTTTATCCTCTCTCTATCCCCCTCTTGTTTACTATAAAGAGGAAAAAAAGTCATAGGGGGGTAAAATCAGAAAGTCACGGGTAAAAAAAAAAAAGGGAAAGTGTTGCTGCCCAGACTCAACAACTACCATACCAAACACTGCCACAGTTGTCCGATTCGAGAACCTCCTTCCGCTGACAACCACTGCAGGAGATGACAATGTCTGACACGACATGGATAAAAAATTTACTCATAATTGATCAATAATTTTTTCATGTCCTTAAAAATCCCGTTATTTCTTGTTATTACAAATATAGTTTTTTCATGAGTAAACTAACACATGGGCACGATTAATGCCAAAACAAGATACAATAACACAAATACAGCAGCTACAACTTAGACATCATTGCGTCGCCAAATCTGACCCTTTGTTGGATTCTGTCCTTGTCATTGTCGCCTGACTACATTTTTCAACACCTTTGACGGCCCAGATAGCTTATCCATCAACCATGATGCCAACCACCAATTTCATTGCACAAAACCAACGAAAACCAGTCACATCACTAGTCCAATCACACAAATTTTATCCTCTCTGAAAGTCAAGATTTTTCTTCTTTGAAAACGTGATTTCATGGGTGGATTTGTTTGAACTTCACATTGGATGATGATATGTACATCAACACACCAGCCAAGCCACACGTCCACCAACAACCCAGAAAATTTACGCTCTTCTCGTTGCCTCATGGGTGGATTTGTTTGAACTTCACATTGGATGATGATATGTACATCAACACACCAACCAAGCTGCACGTCTGCCAACAACCCAGACAATTTACCCACTTCTTGTTGCCTCTTGCCGCCATCGACAACCTACCTTCTGGGTTTTTACACTAGCGTTGTTCTACCAGAAAACATTTCTGCTATTATCAGCCAACCTAGTAGAAAGATCCTTCTTGCTGTTGTGTCGCCATCATCACACTGCTCCACCCACAACGGTGCTGCCATTTGTTAGCCCTTTCCTAACCTTATCTTTCTTAGATTAAGGTTGATTTTGGCATGTGATTTCATTGGGTATTTGGGCTGATTGTGTATTTTATCTGATGGTTGTTTTGGGCTTCTTCGGCTGATTTGGGAATGCTTGCTTATTTATGGGATGATTAAATATATTGGTTTTTTATTTGGATTTTTCTTGAGGCTTTCTTTTTGGCATGGTTTCACAAGTAGGTTTGTGAAGAGGTGTAACTTGTGCATATGGATCTTATTGGTTCTTCAATAATTTCATTGTCGGATTTCTTGTCCCTACTACTGCTATGTGGTCAACAATATATTTAAGTGCTTCCATGTTGCTTTGTGGGTTATACACACTAGTTACGATTCTTAGTTGATTGACTGAAGTTCGATTCTATCCGCCCAATTTATTGGGTTTCTACTATTTCTACTAGATAAAATTTCATAAAATTCAGGTTCAACCACTACTACCTTTTAAAGGGTTCTATAACTGGAGGATTCTTTTCGTACCTCACCATTCAATTAGGTCATGTTTAATATTTATGCTCCAACTGGAAGGAAAGAATTGAAGTGTCTTTGTAATTATTAGTCCAATTATTTATAAGTGATTGTCTTAAACAAGAAAATATTAGAACCATTACAAGGCTAGTCTCAACAGACTACTAATGTGCTCATTGTATTCAACTCAAACTACAAGCGGATCTTCTCATTTGTGGCAGGATATTTGTCATCATTTATTATCAGTGTCTATTATATTTAACTTTTTGTATTTGTTCACATAAATACTCTTGGGTTGACCTAGAGGATAGAGTAGAGACTCGGAGTTAACAAAGATAGTAAGGAATTCTTGCGAGATGGTAGACAGAAATAGTAGACGTCATATAGAACTCAGAAACAAACACAAACAAAGAACCCAACATTTTTCTTGGCACAGGCAAATTAAAAGTGACAAAATAAACTCCAATTAAAACCAATAATTACCTCCATCATGAAATACTAAAGAGAAAATAACCAAAACAAGTCTAACACACTCAGAGTTGTTTTGAGCATGAAAAAATAAAACATGAGAAAATATATCAGAACCTAGCTATGATACAAATCCAAGATATAAGGCTAACATTCGTGAGATTTTTCTAAATGGACAAAAATTCAAAAACTCTAGATGGGCTTGCATATTTCTTATTCAATGATTTGATCAAAGTTAATACAATGGTGAAAAAACGTTTGTGGAGCTACAAATTTTTTTTTTTTTTTGACAGTTTAGAGTGAAGATGAACACAATTACAACTATGGTTTAGGATTCAGAGTACCCACTATGATACCATGTTGATAAATCAAGATAGGTATAAAGGACAACTAGAAAGCTAAACAAAGCAGATCTTATTCTCCTTTACTTGATACGAATATAAGAATATAATACTATTTATAGATAGGTTCCTATACCTAACCCTCTTAATATAATAAACCGAACTACAAGCATCATGTGCCGCTAACTATCCTAGCATCCAGAAAGCCCTTTTTGTGTGGTTTTGCAATGTTGTATCAGCCTACACCACCACTTGGTTTTTCAACGTGGTTGTCCGCTATTTAGCCTACACCAAAACCTCTTATGCTGCTTTATGCATCTTAGGATTTTTTATTACCTTACCTATACTATTAAGTTCTTTCTACTACATGTGACCTACAACTTCAATTAATGTCCTTCAATAGTGTCATAATTCATTATTTTCAGTTATTTCTGATTGGACTAGTGACTATTGTAAGCAACTTTAAGGTCCAACTTCAACTATGGAAGATCTATTAATGGCCTTTTGCTTATGTCTATTTTATTTCCTTTGTAATTGTCCAAGTTAAACTTGTTGTTGTTGTTGTTGTTGTTGGTTGTTGTTGTTAATGAATTAGAATGAATTTTTTTGGTTTGATCATTCTTCTAAATTGCTTCAGCGTTTTACCTATTTTATAATTTTATTGTTTCTTCCTTAATAGGAATGTCTGATCATTCTTCTAAATTGCTTCAGCGTTTTACCTATTTTATAATTTTATTGTTTCTTCCTTAATAGGAATAGCTGATGTTTTTGATACTCATCTCAATTCTCCTTATTCTCATAATCCACCCATCATAAAGGACCTCATCCTCAGGGGTGGAAATGGGGTCAAATTAAAATACATAACAAATTCATTTCATCATAGTTCATGCATTAGAACTCTAAACACAGCATAAAGTGCCAGATCAATTTGGTGCAAATTTAAAATTCTTATTTTGTGGAAATAACATTTAAAAAAAATTAAAGAGGGACTAAAAGTCGTGAAAAAATTAGCTTGACATGCTATGGTCACAAACCTGCTCAAAGTAAGCATTACAAAGGCGCGCATGATCACGAGCTTCCTCCCTTAGCTCAGAATACAAATTTGCTGTCATCTCAACATTGTTAGAGCATATGTAAATGGAGAAGGAATTGTTCCGCTTCTAAAGGCACATAATAAAGTAATATGGTTGGCCAAGGATATTACCAACAGCATCTCCGGTTTCAAGCCATGCAGGAGCAATGTCACTTGGACCACGATATTGCAATTTGTCACCATAAACTCCTCTTTCATGCCCACTGTTGTAACTACCAGTTAAAAAATTGGTACTTCTACCTGAACCAATGGTAGCATCTGCAACACCATTTTTCTCATATTTCCTGACACCAGGATCTTGTGCAACCAATTTCCTAACCGTTGATGCATAATCTGTACCACCTCTAGATGGAATGGAAGAGCTAGACCTGAACGAAAGCAATGATTCCTTATCAGAAGAACGATAAGGATTCCCTTCTTGCTGGATCTCATCACCAGCATAATTTGAAAGCCCAATCTGAACATCGGTTTCAGTAAGTGCAGGAAAGTCCATTGCACCAAGATTGGGAGCTGACAAGGTCTTTGTGCTCAGATTTTGATTAAAATCACCATCTACTTGGAGCTACATCAAAACAAAAGCTATATTATGATTCACCACATATGGAAAGGTTACTACAAGGTATAAGAAGAACCAAGATATACGAGTCTCATGCTTAAAACCTAAGAAATATTCATACAAATGATTCAGTCTATAAGAAAAACAACTCAAAACTTCAACTAGATAGTTGTGCCCCCAGAAACCATGAAAGAAGACCTGAAAAAGATCAGGAATTTATGAAAAATTTAATACTGGATCTGTCAAGTTCAAAGAAGGATATGAGTATTAAAAACACAAAAAGCCTACATCACACCACCATGCTTAAAGACTGAAAGATAAACACAGTAAAAGCTGTTACGACAATTGAGGTCAACTCTATGCATAGACTGCATAATATAGATCCAAATATTTGCCACCAAAATAGGCATAAAGTAGTGTTGTCTACAATGAACAGATTCCATTAGAGTTCTTTCACTACACCAACACTAACACACATATGGACTTCAGCACTGCCACTAATATATCCAAAAAACAGAGTCAAAATTATATAGAAAAAAGAGAAATGAAAGGTTCAAAACCGAGAATAATTATTTAACCTCAAATCATAACAATTAAAAGAGATGACCTACCCTAATTTGACAATGGAACTCCAGAGAAAAATCAATCATACCTCCAAATGTGTTAACACTTCAATAGTCAGGTTTAAGTCACACCCATTTGCAAAATAGACCCTTGCAAGGATTTCAGCCGCAAAGCCAGGAAACTGTGAAGCCAAAAACTCCAAAGAGTTCATATTTATATCATCTGCAATCGCATGCTCACCCAACATACCATTCATAAACCCATGCCTGGATGCTTCATCATAAGAATGTCCCTCCTGAACATTACTAGCAAGCTGACTAGTGCCCAAAATCTGCTTTTCCCAAGATTTAGTTGGCATATGCAGGAAACTGGCTGAAGAAAGATCTTCCCCATAAGTTGAACCAGCTCTTAACTTTTTGGAAAAGTTATTACCATTTATGTACGGCTCATTAAGCAAATAATCACTGCCTGTAGAAGAAGAGAATACAGATGTTTCACCCTCATCATGCAAGGGCAATCCCATTAAAGAGAGGTTCCCAAGACTTTGATTCACTTCCTCTCTAACAACCTTGAAGTCAGGAGTTATATCATCAGGAAGCTGGTGACGCCAGTACTGATGGACCTCATCGTCAGAAGCATTTGAGACAGAAGACTCTGTTCGATCAAGCACTGTTTTACCTAAAGATGGGGAAGAGGAGAGTGCTGCTGCCGCATTTGATGAGTTGGTAGTTCCAGATGATGATGATCTAAGGGCAAAGGGAATAAACTCTGCGGCATTTGGATTTAACTTTGTTGCTTTGTTTGCATTGCTGATCTTTGCATCATCTGTGAAGGCTTCTTTCTTGGAAAAGCTCATTATTTACCAAAATGAGAGCAAAACTGATATAAGATGTTCCACTAACTTAGCTTTTAACCAAATCCTGTCAAATATTTTCATTAGATAATTTCGATTAGCTCATCAGCCAAATACATTGCATTTCAGAACGTGCATGTGTGAAGGCAGACTATTTCATGTTTTGAAAGAGGCAAAAACATTAAATTGAAAAGGCGTCAGGAAAAGAAAAAAGAACTTTGCACATAAATCATTGAGAAAATAGTAAAAAAGTTGCATATATAACAGATTAACAGATAAATCATAAATAACGATCCTGCAAACTTTGAGACTTTATCGATGAGATTCCTGACATGCTCAGGGAAGTTGTACTTTTAGATGTAAATGATGAGGATAGGACTGTTAGAGATGTAACTACTCAGATTTAAATGAAGTGGATGTGTTTCAATCAAAAAAAAAGAAAAAAGAAAAAGAAAGATAAATCCAACATTTATGAAATAAAGTCCTAGAGAAATTAATCGACTACTGAAATTTATCAAATCCAATAATATCATTAGATTAAATGTAAAAACTTAAATATAATAAAAATCAAAAGCTTCTCCAACTAGCAAGATTTATCACACATCGGTAAAAATTAAAGCAGATGTACACAACACGGTGAAATATTAAAACGCCATAAACACATTATGCAATACTGCCAAAAATGAAAAAAGCTGCAACCGAATAAGTCCTAAAACACTGATCAACAAATTACAGCAATTGGCTACACCACAATAATCTTCAGAAAATTAAGCACACTAAATCTATTAAAAATAAAACCCTAGCGAATAATGAAGAATTTTAAACACAGAATCTTATATATATAACAAAGGAAATTAACTGAAACAAATAAGGGGGAAATGAAAGCAAAACAAATAACTGAAACAATCAAAATTAACAGATCTAAATAATTTCAACTCCAAGAAAAACTTGCGAAAAAGAAAAAAAGGAAATTCAGTAAATCCACAAAATTCACCAGACAAATTAAAAGATCCAGTCAATAGAGAATTGAAATATACCTTCACGAATCAAATCGAAGGGATCCATGGAAAGAGATCAGGTGGGATAGAAAAAAAAAGAAAAAAAGAGGAAGATAAAGAATGAGAGACGTGGGCTTTTATAGGGTTTCAAGCTAACTTGTAGCTATAACTCTCTCCACAGATATTATCTTCAGCTTTCAGAAGAGGCTCAGTTTTCTCTTGTCTGTCTTATTGGTAAATAAAAGTAGTATCACAAAAAAAAAAAAAAAAACAGGCAACCCTTCGCCACTCGATTTCACCCCTCTTCAAAAAAAAAAAAAGACAAACTCTCCCTCTCTCCAAGTATGGATCGTCATTTTCCGAAAGTATAATAAATATTGTGATTATTCGTAAATAAAAAAAAATGGATGGATGATATCTAAGGGTGTTCAAAAACCAAACCGAATCGATTTAAATCAAAAAATCGAGTTGGATCGTACTGAATTGAACAATTTCATAAATAAAATCGTCTGATTTGATCTATATTAAGTAAAACCGATTTTCAAACGGTCCTATCAAGTTATAAAAAATTATAAATCGAGACTGGATTTAATAAATAATTTAAAAAAAATTAATTAAGTAGTGCATATATAAATCGTAACTTTACCCTCTTTCATTCATCCTCTACAACTGTGAGTGCGAAGTACGAACCCTAGCTAGTCGACCGTAACAATATCCTCGTCGATGTCGCCTCTAACAGTAGCAAGTCATCCTTGTGTCGCCTCCACCACCAATCAGCCGACCTCTTCTCACGTCGCCTCGCATCTTGTCATCCATGGACGAAATAGGTATGTGATGAGCTGACTGATATATGTTTGAGTTTATGAACGAACTGTTTGTGTGACTTCTCCAAACATTCTAAGTATAATTTCGTGTATGAGACATTATTTGTATTTTAGATTGGTTGTCAATACTTATTTTTTTGAGCTTCTGATACGTTGAGTCCAAAACTGTGCTTTGTTGTTGTTGATTTACAAGCCTTTGTTTCTCTCCTTCACTATCTGTGAACGCCTTAACCACTACAAGACAACATCGAGTGGTTATTGGTTTAGTGATGGTTAAGGTTGAGCCACTTAGGAATGAAGAGGTTGTCATAGTTGTGGTTGTAGGCTTGTAGTCATCTCTACAACTCGAGGTAAACTAATATGATCATTTGGGTTTCAGGGTAATTTTTACTTAAGTATTTATCAACTTAGATCTGAGGCTAACCAGTTTATGTATTTATGAAATCGACAGATATTATGAAGTTGAACTTATATTATGAAATAACAGCTTAATTTTATAATGAATTTGTGGTCATTTTTTATTTTTTATATTTTATAATATGTTGATTTATGTATAAAACAAATTATATTTAAATAATTTTTACTTATAATTGACGTCTAATTTTGAACATTTCTTATAAATAGTGGTATATCCTTTATTTATAACTAAGATCATTTAGTTATTTTAGTTTTGAAATGATTGTTGATTAAGTACAAGTAATATTTTAATATATTAGGAATATGTACTAATATATATTCTATATATAGGTGATGATTTACATGAGTTTATTGGATCAAGTCAATTTTCAGATTTTACCATGTCTATGATTGAAGACATTGAACCTGAAATTCATCCAGAGGAAATGAAAAATCCACCAGATAATTTAAATGACTCATTTTCAAAAAGAGAAATAGAAGTAAGCAATACTACAAAATGAATTATTAAAGTCGGTTGACTGACTTAAAATTTAAAGTCAATTCACACGTTGAACTGACTTTACACGTAGCGTCTGTTCAACGCGCGAACCAAATTTACACATAGAGTCGGTTTAACGCGTGAACCGATGCTACGTGTATTGATTTTTTTGATTTTTTTATTCTCATTTTTCACTCTATTAACCTGTATTCAATATAGCATAAAAACCAAAATATAAATAATAATACAAATAATTGAAAATTTAAATATAATTAATTACTTGATAATTAAATTTATTACAAAAATAAATAATGTATATACAATATATATATATATATATATATATATAGTTAACTTAAATTACAAATAAAATAATGTCGTCAAATTGTAATTGGATTGTGTGAGCAAGCTTGGTTGGCTTAGAATCACCAACATAGTGATAAGGAAACTGGACAAAAAATAGCTTATCCATATAACAATTCATTACCCTACATACATGAGCACGTAAACATCCATCAAACAAGCAGTCTAAATTTCAGAGACATACAAATAGAGAAATTAAATTATTATAAATATTACCATGATGTTGTCCTATGTTATTCAAGATTATATTCTTCTCCTGATGTTTGAATAAAGTGTTCTGTCCATTCTTCTTGTAAATCATCAAAAAGAGATTACCATAACGACATCCGAGTGATATAATAATAACTTTATCCCTTCGAGCTCATATTAGCATTTTATTAATCTTTTGAAAAAAAATTTAGGTCAATTATTATTTTATTTGAACTCTTTAAAATTTAATTTGGATATATATATATAGTATAAAAAAGAAAAAAAATAATTTTAAAATAATATTCAAACAAATACACAAAATTATATAATTTTAAAAACCAATTATCTAAAAAAAAGAAAAAATTATACTATATATATCCAAATTAAATTTTAAAGAATCAAATAAAATAATAATTGACCTAAAAAAATATTGTACTATAATTTTAATTTTAAATTGCATTTTTTAATTAAAGAAATAGACGTAGGACATAGCGTCGGTTGATGTGGTGAACCGACGCTATCCACGTGTGTAGCGTTAGTTCCACGTCAATCGACGCTATGTCCATGTGTAGCATCGGTTCGACCCGTCAATCGATGCTATGTGTAGCATCGGTTCTACACCGAACCAACTTTAAATTCATTATAAGTCAGTTTTTAGAAAAAATCAACTTTACATATCGATTTAAATACCCTTTTTGTAGTAGTGAAGTAATGTTCACCCCGATAACAAATCTGATATGAAGAAACCAAAAAAATTCAGGTCATAAATATGGAATCATTTTTCATATTACCCTATAATGTGGAAGATCCTAGAGCTAAATGTCATTATTGTAAAAAAAAAGTTATGTTACTCATCCCACAAGGAATGAAACTATTTCAATGATATATCACTTCGAAAATTTATGTAAGAAGATTCATAAAGAAGTAGATAAAGAACAAAAGGTGTTAAGTTTTTAAACACAAAAAGGAGAGGGTGATACGACAACTCATAAATTAGTTGTTGTATCATTTGATGTAAACGTGCTAGAGTTGTTTTGGCAAAAATTATTATTATTGATGAATTATCTTTTAGTTTTGTTAAGGGTAAGGGATTTAAAGATTTTATAATTGGAATTTGTCCTAAGTTTCATGTGTCATCTTATCAAACAATTTTTAGGAATGTGTTTCAACTTTATTTAGATGAGAAAAAAAGTTTGAGAAGTTTTTCATAAGTGAAAAGCAAAGAGTTTGTCTTACCAGTGATTATTGGACTTTAATTCAAAATATTAATTATATTTGTTTAACCACTCATTATATTGACAACGATTGGAAATTACAAAAGAAAATTATAAACTTTTGTCAAGTTGAGAATCATAAAAGTGATACAATTGGGAGAGTGATAGAACAGAGTTTGCGTGGAAGGTAAATTATTTTAGGTTTCCTATCATCTCTCTCATTACACGTGATGTGTTAGTAGTTCAAATTTTAATTGTTGCATCAAAATCAGCTTTAAGCACATGAGGGTACATTCTTAATCCATTTAGGAGTTCTTTGAATCCTAAAATGGTAAAGGCATTAGTGTGTAGTCAAAATTGGTTTTGTTCCTTCATTAATACTGACTATGTTACCTTACCATAATACAATGATGACCTAGAGATTTATAAAGATGTTGATTTTATTTTATTCATTACATTGATTATTGGTGATTAATAATGAGTAAGTTTTAAATATTATTATCTAATGATATATTGGTGTTGATTGTGAGTTTGGATATTTGTATTTGTATCTGTTTAAGAATTCTGTGTAAATGAGATATTGAGACTTCATTTCTTCATGTCCAATCTGTTTTATTTTTGAATTTCGATAACAGCTTATGTATTTATTTATGTATTTAATAATAATATTTATTTATGTATTTAATAATAATATTTATTGATAATTGATGAGTATCACATTTGATTGTATCCTATTAGATTGTATCATACTAAACTGTATCATATTTATGTATTATTAATCATTCCAAACCAAACCAAATCATTCGATTATAACATTTTGGATAGCTAAACGGTCCAGTTCGATCAGGTTTAAGCATTATGAACAATTCAGTTTGGTTAAATTTTTTTTACTCAAAATCAGACTGAATCGGATCGTGGACACCCTTAATGATATGAGTGATAAATTAAAATAAGAAAGATAAAAAATTATGATAAATTAAAATAAGAAGGATTAAAAAATTTGATATGTAAGTTTCTGAATATGAAATTACAAACTTATTAAATTTAATACATATAATCTTAATTAATTGAATTTTTTACAATTAATTAATATGTCTAATACATATAAAATTATATTATATTATATGAATAAATACAATAATTATTAAAATATCCATCAACCATCAATATTTAATTTTTAATTTCATTTATATATGGAATTGTAAAATCATTTTTCTATATTAATTATAACATCCTAAAATTTTTTAGTTCCAAAATTAAATCGGATGTACTTCAAAATATTTATAGTATTCCCCAAATCCCATTATTTCTTTTCCAACCTCGACTCTTGTTATTGATTTTCATTTCCCTTTTATATGATATATTTTTATTCTTTTATTTAGCTAATAACGCAACTAATCTTTTAAAATTGTAATCGCTCTAATAGAAAGTTAGTTACAAAAGCTAAATACGTTATCATTTAAACAAAAATGCTGTCTAAGTTTTATACCTTTTAATCGCTTTTATTAGAAATGTTTACATTTAATTAATTTACTTTGTAAAAATATCAATAATAAATTATATTATTTTACTAATTTTTTATTATTAAAATATGAGTTTTTAACGATAAAAAAATCACAATTATTATGAAAAAATTCACAAAATATTTATTTTTAATATTTGTTAATTGACATTGTTTAATTTTAATATTTTATTAATTTTTAATTTTTATCAAAAAATAAAATATATATTGAAATAACTTTTGTTTAAATTTTATTATTGTTATTTTTTATTAAATAATTTTATATTAAATTTCACTCTTATACTTATTAGAAACTCATATTTTAATAATAATAATATTTTAATAAAAAATATTAAAATAATATAATTTTTCTTTAATTGATTATTTTATAGAACTAATAAATTAAATAATACTTTTTAGTTTAATAAATTAAATGATAAATAATCTGAATTAAATGTCTTCTACGACACTTCATCCTATTATTTATATTTTTATATTATATATATAAGTCTAAAAATCTAATTATATATATTAATTTAAAGAAAATTTGCACTTATTTTTCACCTATACGTGACTAATGCTAAAATCTTCAAATAAATTATTATTTCACCACTAAAAACCTAAAGGTAAATGAATAGATTACTATTTATACATTTATTTGTACATGTGTATTATTAAATTAGTTACATATATATATATATATATATAATCTCATATTTTAATGCACTAATATAAGAAGTGATCATTGTTGGAACACAATAGTCGAGGGAGCTAGAAACTTCCATAGGTGGGAGTCCTCTAACTTTGAAGTGCAAGATCGCCTAACCCTAGTAGCTAGCTAGCGTTTTCTCCTTATATAGGTTCCCTTGGTGATAAGAAATAGAAGGTTCTAAAAACTTTTAGAATTCTTAGTTAATATGGTGGCTCGGGATCAAGGTTTGATTACCGTAGTCCGATGATTGTATAACTGAAGTTAATTTAGTGGAAAGAAATATTCGAGATTTGATGTCTACGGTCAAGGTCCTTGTGACAGCCGAGGTCACAGCTCGAGGGTCCTCGTCCTAGGTGTATACTGAATACACCAATAGTAAGTCCTTAACTTTGTAATTAAGTTTTTGAGTTATTTATGACTGAAGATTTGGAAAGTAAATGTTGTGGAAAAGCATGGATTACTAACAATAAACGTGGGTAGTCCAAAATAAATTATAATGATTCATGTATTGAAAATAAAGTCTCTTGTGAACCAAAGTCTTTCAAAATAATAAATAATTGAAGATTATATTAAGAGAGATATGATAAAGATAATCTGAAATATATATTTATTTTTACTTCGTTCTATGATCTTCTTTAATGTATATATAACATTATAAATAAGAATGAAAACTTTAGATTAGTGACCATTAAGTTAGGAATATAACAACTAGTATCAACAATAATTACAGCTTGTTT
Source organism: Hippophae gyantsensis (assembly GCA_030763125.1). Lineage (NCBI taxonomy): Eukaryota > Viridiplantae > Streptophyta > Magnoliopsida > Rosales > Elaeagnaceae > Hippophae > Hippophae gyantsensis. The sequence goes on along the minus strand of CM061038.1, from coordinate 15,497,522 downwards.
TTATATTTAATAATACAGTCTGTTCAACACTAATAAAGAAGATTCTCATAAAAGTCTACACTCTCCCTCAAGTTGGGTAATAGATATTAATCATTCCCAACTTGTGACTCAATTCTTCGAAGTTTGTTCGGGGTAATGCTTTAGTAAGGATATCTGCAATTTGATGATGTGTAGATGTATATAATAGGTCCACGATTTTTCCATCTAACTTCTCTTTAATGAAATGACGATCTATTTCTACATGTTTGGTTCGGTCATGATGAATTGGATTTTTTGTAATTCTTATTGCAGCTTGATTGTCACAATGCATGTTGATTGGTTCAGGAGTTGTGAAGTCCAGTTCATTGAGTAGTCTTCTTAACCACATTCCTTCACAAATCCCATGAGCCATAGCTCTAAATTCAGCTTTTGTACTGCTTCGAGCGACTATTGTCTGTTTCTTACTTCGCCAAGTTACAAGATTTCCCCATACGAATGTATAATACCCAGTGGTAGATCTGTGATCCACTATAGAACCTGCCCAATCAGCATCTACAAAGACTTCAATTTTTCTAGTGGGATTCTTACTGAAGTATAATCCTTTTTCTGGTGTCATCTTGAGATACCTGAGTATACGATAGACTGCTTCCATGTGCTCTTCAGTGGGAATGTTCATAAATTGACTTACAACACTTATTGAAAAACCAATATCTGGTCTAGTGTGGGATAGGTAAATGAGTTTTCCCACTAATCTTTGTTAACAGCCTTTGTCCACAGGTATACTATTTTCTTTGATTCCGAGTTTTACTGTAGAGTCCATCGGAGTTTCTGTCGGTTTACACCCGATCATTCTAGTTTCTTTGAGAAGATCAAGTACATATTTTCTTTGAGATATAGATATGCCCTTTTTTGTTCGTGCTACTTCCATTCCTAGGAAATATTTGAGATTGCCCAGATATTTGATCTCAAATTCCTTGGGAAGGAATTCCTTGAGTTTATTCATCTCAATTGTAGAATTACCTGTTAGAACAATATCATCTACGTACACAATTAGGATAACTATTCTGTCATTGGAGAAATGTATGACGAATAATGTGTGATCTGATTGACAATGAGTGTACCCATATCTCTTCAGAACTTTGGAGAACCTATCAAACCAGGCACGTGGAGACTGTTTCAATCCATATAAGGATTTTTTAAGTTTGCAGACTCTATTGGTTAGAACAGGAGATTCAATTCCAGTAGGAATGTCCATGTAGACTTCTTCTTCGAGATCACCATTAAGGAATGCATTCTTGACATCTAATTGGTAAAGAGGCCAATCCAAGTTAGATGCTAAGGAGAGAAGAACATAAATAGTGTTGAGTTTTGCTACAGGTGCAAAAGTTTCCTAATAGTCAAGCCCATATGTCTGAGTGAATCCTCTAGCCACAAGGCGAGCTTTGAGTCTTTCTACATTGTCGTCTACTTTGTGTTTGATTGTAAAGATCCATTTACACCCAACAACTTGTTTTCTCGATGGTAGTTCTGTGATCTCCCAAGTCTTGTTTTTCTCTAAGGCATTGAGTTCTTCACGAATAGCTGTCTTCCATTAAGGTATTTGAAATGCTTCATGAACAGAATTTGGAACCATTATCTGATCAAGGTTACTGATAAATGCCTTATAGCCTGGTGAGAGATTTTTATAGGAAACAAAGTTGTAGATAGGGTAGTTTATGCATGATCTTACACCTTTCCTTATAACAATTGACAAATTCAAATCATTAAGAGGTAATTCAATAATATGAGGTTCAATGATTTTATCTTGTGAATTGTCGGAGTGGCTTGTACTCGGGTTGGATTCCTAGATTGGCTCAAGATATGCTCGGTTCTTTGCTTTTTCTTGAGTTGTTTTCCTTCTAGAGTAGACAAGAAGATCATTGTTCGGGACAAGGAAGTTTGGATTTGTTGGTAGAGAAGTTAAGGGTTCATTGGGATTAGTAAGAGGATTTATTTGACACATTGATTCACTCTCTGGAATTTGTGGGATAGGATTTGTGGGAGACTGAGTGGTTATGATATTCGAAAGCTGGTATTCATTGCCTATGTTCTCCCCCTGAATGACAGATTTGGAATAGTACGAATATTGTTCAAAGAATGTGACATTCATTGTATTATAGAATCGTTTTGTGATAGGAGAAAAACATTTGTATCCTTTCTGGTATGATGAATACCTTAGGAATATGCATTTGATGGCTCGAGGATTAAGTTTGCCACTATGATGTACATGGACATAAGTAGAACAACCGAAAATTTTAAAGGGAACGTGGGACACGATTTTGGTGTGTGGGTATGACTCAAGTAAAGTATTGATATGTGTTTTAAACAGGAAGACACGAGATGACATCCTATTGATAAGATAGGTAGCTGCAAGAACAACATCTCCCCAAAAATGTTGAGGGACATGAGTTGTGAACATGAGGGGTCTAGCTACCTCGAGAAGATGCCTATTCTTTCTTTCAGCCACCCCATTTTGTTGAGGTGTGTCAACACATGAGCTTAGATGCACAATCCCTTGACTTAACAGATAATCAGTAAGGGTGGAAGCGAAGTATTCTTTAGCATTGTCAGATTTCAATACTTGGATTTTTGTTTGAAATTGGATTTGAATCATGGTATTGAAGTTTTTAAAAATTTGATCTGCTTTAGATTTTTCTTTCATTAGGAATAACCAAGTGATTCGAGTATGATCATCCACAAATGATATGAACCAACGTGTCCCTGTGACGTTTTTGATTTGAGAAAGTCTCCAAATATCAGTGTGAATTAATGAGAAAGGATGTGATTTTTTATATGGAAGATAAGGATATGAAGTTCTAACATGTTTTGAAAATTGACATACTTCACACTGAAAATCCTTGGAATTTTTATTTCTAAAGGATGAAGGAAAAAGTTTCTAAAATACTAGAAATTAGGATGACCTAAGCGATAGTGATTCAACATGATTTCACCATCATTATTAGACTTAAGATTTACAAAGTTTTATTCTGATAAGAAGCTTCAAATATAACTTGCTGGGCTTGTCTTGCTGAAGGTTCTTCACTGCGGAGGAGATAGAGTCCCGAGCATTCTTTAGCACTTCCAATCATCTTCCCCGAATCCAAGTCCTAAAATTCACATAGGTTATGAAAATATTTAGCCATACAAATTTTATCATGGGTAAGTTTAGTAATTGATACAAGATTACAATCAAGTGTGGGAACAAGAAGGACAGAATCTAGAATAAAGGAGTTTAAAATTTTGGCTAAACCAATTCCTATTACTTTGGATACTGAACCATCGGTAATTCAGACAGTGTGTCCATTCTGGTAGGTTTTAAGATTTATGAGAAGAGAAGCATCACCCATCATGTGGTCTAAAGCACTGGAATCAACAATTCATGGTCTCATAACCTGTTTCACACTAAGTGCATTGAGGGTGTTACCTAATTGAGCTATAGTGGCAGATGATGTGGTCAAGGATTGTCCAAATAGTTTCTGGAGGAGATCAATCTGTTCCTTGCTAAACAGAGTAGATTTAGGTGACTTATTGTCTTGAGATTTGGAGACAATTTTTCCATAACTTTCTTTATTGATGTGCTGTGCGAAAGGTGGTTTCCAATCAGCTGGCTTGCTATGAATTTTCTAGCAGGTTTCCTTAGTGTGACCAGGTTTATGACAATGATCACACCAAGGTCTTCCACGACCAGGACAGTTGTCTGTATTATAAGAGTGCTGGTGGCCTCGAATAGCAAGTGTAGATCCTTCTCTAGTCACAGAAATGGTAGATTGAGGACTCATCATTACTTTCTTTCGACTCTCCTCTTAACGAACTTCAGAGAAGGCTTCACGAATGCTGGGCAAGGGCTTTGTTCCTAGAATTCTACCGTGCACATCATCAAGATCTTTATGGAGCCCCAGTAAAAATTTGAAAACCCACTTTTTGTCAATAATCTGTTTGTACAAGATGCTGTCTGCTGGACATGTCCATTCGTGAACCTCAAAGAGGTCTAATTGATGCCAACATCAAGTGAGAGAGTTAAAGTATTGTGTAACTGACAACTCTCCTTGATGAAGATCATGGAGGATGCTTTCGATCTCAAATAGTTCAGACATATTATCAGAACTGGAATAAGTGTCTTTAGCAGTATTCCATATTCCTTTGATAGTTTTGTAGAAAATAAAGTTCTCTCCAATTTCGTTTGTCATGGAATTGATCAACCAAGACATCACCATATTGTTAGCCTTAGAATTGAGGATTCTAATAGCCTACTCAATAAGTGAGGGCGAGCTTTCCATTTTGTATGGAGTAAATGTTCCTAAAACATGAGATAATTCTCTTGGGGGATAAGATTGAAGGTCTCAAATTCCAACTATGGACTAGAAAGATTTGAGTTCCCAAAGATGGTGCCAATTGTTTGGAGAGAATTTTATTTGCTAGGGATTCTAGTGATTTTTATAGAGAGGTAGAAAATATTGACAAATGAACAGATCCTGTATTCTCCCCATTAAAGAGGTATAAATAGCACCTACTAAATAGGTGTTGAGGTTACAAAGGTTAGAGCTCTCAAATGGCTAAAATAAATATAATTCGGCCTTTAATAAGTTAGATCACCATAGGCATTACATAAACAGTTAGTTATATACATGCTGCTTGAGTCCTTACAATAAGATGTGACCCAGGTCATTAGGATGATGTACCAGGTCGTTTACTTTAAACAAGTCTTGGCCTTCAGGTCTTAATCATTAGGTCTTATCCATTAGGTCTTAATCTTCAAGTTCATTAAGTTGCTATTTACAAAGATTATCCTTAATATGAGCGAGGTATCTTACGTTACTAGGTCACGTACTTGTTACATAAATAATACCAAATAGATATCAACAAGTGATATACCTCTCTAAGAATATTTTAGAGATCCAATGGTAAATATGTTCGATGACTATAAGAATATAGGTAGTCAATGAAAAACTTGTATAATAATAAAATATGAATAGTTAATAACAAACTTTGCCTTCAAACCTTGGCTATGATCTGATGACATTACATAAATCAAATAATATAGTAACAGTGTCTTCCACTATTAATCTCTAGAAGACATTACATAATTTAGATCTTATAATAATAAACATTATCCAATACTTACAGAATAATTAATGTCTTTAGTCACCATCTCCCTTCTTTAAGAGGAGAATATAAGTGAATGCTTAATAAACGTGAAAATGAATCATCTTCACCTCAAAGAAGGGAATCAATTGAACCTATCTAAGGGTTTAATTTTTTTTTCTAGAAAATGAATCAACTTGTCTAAGATATTTAACCAACAGGTCTTCAAGAAGTAAATCAATCGAGTTTAAATTAGGTGTTCAATTGTGAGAGTTCCATTTGTAGAAAAAATTGCACATATATGAATTGAAATTTCAGTTCAAATAAGCATCATGAACCTAAATGAAGGGTGAATACACCAATTCATAGAATCTTTTCTGAGTTCTATTCCATTTGTCCAAGTAGATCTCATAATGTGAATTAATTAGATATACAACAAAATATATAATAAACATAACATTCTTAGTTCAACACACCACAAAACAACCAGTAGGTAAGAAAGAATAATTTGTGGTAAACATACTAGTAACAGCGTACCTTACAAGCTCCTATCCAAGCTAGCATAATGCATAAGAAAGTTATATCATATGAATCAAGAAAACATACTGAAAAAGCTATAAAGAATTTTCAATCACTTCAGGACCTCTTATGTGCAAACATATTAGGTAAATGATGATTGTATTCTCACTGCATGTGATCATGTATAACACAACATGTAAGAAGATAAACCCATATAAAACCTCTGCTTATGTGGTAACATCCTTGGGTTGCTTATGGTAACCACTCGACAACAAGCAATTCACTAATAATTAAATCAATGGTATAACACTCAATAAAAGTATAAATGAAAGCATATCTACTTGTCAGAACACCTATCCTAACTACACCTAAGTTTCCCTCATTCATTGTTAACACAACACTTGATCCAAGTAAATCCAAGCTTGTCTTCGAAGCTCCATAACCACGTGATGTGATCAACTACTGATGGCTAAACCTGTATACTCATTTTGACCCCAAAAAATCGAGTCGACACATGGTTTACCAACATATAGGATCCTCACCTATATTCAACATTGCAACCTCGCAACACCCAACCGATACATGATACACTACCGTATAGGCTTCTTTTTTATGGGAATTGTTGCACTCTTATAACTAAGAGCCAACATCCAACAAAACAACCTGAGAGAAAAGTCTTCAAAATGATGTGACTTTTTACTAACCAATCATGCATTTTGATTCTCAATAATCCTCATTCAATCTCATTTTTTTACACTCAAATCAATGTTTGAGAAATATGAGAGTGACTCATCTCTGATATCTTGCACCTTGAGAGATAACACATGGTTTCCCAAACCTAATACTCTAAAGGAAAATGGATAAAGAACAGATTAAGGAAGTGTAGTGCCAACGGGCAAAACCTCTCCATGAATTTTGGCTAAAGAAATAAGAAAGAGGATAGGTAAGTTTATAGAAAAATTCAACCTCTTAGACCCTCGTCTTCCATTCACTGCCAAAGGCGATGAGTCTCACTAGCCAGGATGGTGAAGGTAATAACTACATCCCGACAAAGGTAATAGCCATTACACACTTACCGTCCAAGGTAGCAATTAGATGACATAACCAATAAACAAAAGTCTCCAACAAAACACAACAACAACAAATGTAGCCCCAAACAGGACAACACAATAAAAAAACTGAACAATGCAAACTATATACAATCCAAGAGAGAGAATGTGTATAACAAGCAAACACAAAAATGTGTCCTAGATGATACTAAGCTACTAGAAACTAACCTTATTATAAGGACTATAAGTGTTGGTTATTTTCGTACATAAAATATTTATCTGTAAACGTTTTTTTAGGCATGCTACCAAGTCTACCAAGAAAAGTCGAACAAATACTCGAATTTTAGATAGTCATACTTCAAACATATCTTTTATAACTACGACACATAGGATTGTATTCATGCATTTAATAACATATTTTCATAAATTTAAAATTATTTTTAGTATTAAAATATTTATTTATAGTTGAATCAATTTATGAAATTATCAATTAAATATTCATTAGATGTGCTTTACTATTTTTAAGATGTATTTTAAAAATAATTTTTTATAATATTAAGATTTTTAATGAGTTTTGAAAAATTAAACTCAAAATATACTTTATCTTAATATTATTAGGTATTATTATTATTATTAGGGAGAATCGGTAAAAAGAGAAGTTGTTGAATCTGCCGAACTGTTAGAAAATAAATTTCTATCGCTGTCGAAATTGAGGTGTGCCAGAAAGAAGCAAAATTGAAAATAAAATTTAATCAACGTTGGACTAATATATATATATATATATATATATATATATATATATATAAAAGGCGGGGCAAAAAAGTTTAATGATAGGTAATTTTGATACTTTTTGATTAAGTAATATTTAATAATTAAAACATAAGATATTAAATAAATTGGTTAATATTAAATTGATGTTTTATCGAAGATATTTATTAATAAATTTGTTTGATTTTTTTATTTTTATATAATTTTTTGATTAGATTTTTATATGTTTAGATTACATAATTGTATGAGCGATCATGATTATTTGATTGAATTATTAAATTTTAAAGAAGTTATTTTTATTGAATGTGTACTTAATCTTTTTGATCTAGAATTTATTAGTTAATTTTATTTAAGCGACATATGTTTTAAATCATCTAGTAAGGATTATTCATTATTAAATCTGTTTTAGAACACAAACACTTGTGTTTTTATGCTAACCATTTTATAGTTAATTCGTGAACGTATTTGATTAGCGAGAAGCTTATTAGAATGTTGGTTTGGAAATCGCTCATGCTAATATTAGAAATTGTGAAAACATAGCAGAGGCTTATAATTAAATTACATTATGGTAGTATTCTAGGGAGGGTAGTATAAGACCGAGTTTGTACTTGAACATTTGATTTTCATAATGGAAAGTTAAATGGTCTAGTGTATCGATGGTTTTCCTCTTAGGTCATGGTTGTGGCCTAGGTTGTTTTTACCTAAAAATATCGTGTGCTATTTTTTTTATTTCTACACTTTATTTTTATACGCGATTGTATGCCTGAATGCTTTATTTAGATTATTAAATTATAAATTGATAAAAATTAAAAATAACCTATTCACCCCTCTAGGTTAATTAGGTATGACATATCTTATAAACTTTCAATTGGTATCAGAGAAAACACTAGACACACTTAGTGAGTTTGATCCTTAGGGAAACACCCTCCTATTTATGGACCAAATGAAAGAAGGCGGGTCATTTGTTAGGGATTGAGAATAGTTGGGCAAGTTTGATTCAAGAAGTGATGAAGATGATGCAGGTAAGTAGATTACAAGGGAAAAAATTGGTAATGAAGAAAATTTCACAACACCTCAATTAACAATGACCAGTGACACAATTGGAACAAAAGAAGAGAAGTTAGAGGAAAAAGAAGGAAAGAAGGAAGAAGCATCAACCTCATCAATGATAAATCCAACCTAAACTTCAAAAAATTATCCTATTAAGAATATAATTGGAGATCCTAATGCAAGCATGATAACAAGAAGAAGACAAATGAGTGAGGTAACCCATTTATGCTATATTTCTCAATTTGAACAAAAAAAAAAAGTGAATGAAGCTCTTAGGGATGAATTTTGGATAAATGCCATGCAGGATGAGTTAGCTCAATTTGAAAGAAACCATGTGTGGATATTAATACCTAAGCCTAAAAAAATGTTATTGGAACAAAATGGGTGTTCAAAAATAAATTTGATGAGCATGACATTGATGTTAGAAGTAAGGCTAGGTTGGTAGCTCAAGGCTACACGCAAGTAGAAGAAGTTGACTTTAATGAAACATTTGCATCTGTAGTTAAACTAGAGTCAATTAAGATTTTACTTATCCTTGGTTGTCACATGAAATTCAAATTATATCAAATGAATGTTAAGTCTACCTTTTTGAATGAATTTCTAAATGAGGATGTATACGTGGAACAACAAAAAAGATTTGTTGATCTGAAATTTCCAAATCATGTTTACAAACTTAACAAAACTCTTTATGGTTTGAAACACAAGCTCTTCGAGCATGGTATGAGAGACTTACCAACTATCTCTTGAACAAGGGATTTATTCAAGGGAGAGTTGATAAGACTTTATTCATTAAAAGGAGTAGTGATGAGATCTTTATTGCTTAGATTTATATGGATGATATAGTTTTTTGATCCACATCTAGTACATTACTAGATGATTTTGTGCATGTTTTGACAAATGAATTTGAAATGTCCATGGTAGGTGAAATGACTTTCTTTCTTGGTTTGCTAATCAAACAATCTCATGATAATATATTTATTTCTCAAACCAAGTATGCCTATAACCTTGTTAAAAGGTTTGGTCTTGAAACTAACAGGCCATTAAGGACTTCTTTAGGTACCAGCACAAAAAAAATGTGAAGCCCTTAGGGATGAATTTTGGATAAATTCCATGCAAGATGAGTTAGCTCAATTTGAAAGAAACCATGTATGGATATTAGTACCTAAGCCTAAAAACAAAAAAATGTCAATGGAACAAAATGGGTGTTCAAAAATAAATTTGATGAGCATGACATTGTTGTTAGAAATAAGGCTAGGTTTGTAGCTCAAAGCTTCACGCAAGTAGAAGAAGTTGACTTTGATGAAAAAAATTCACCTGTAGCTAGACTAGAGTCAATTAGGATTTTACTTGTCATTTCTTCTCACATGAAATTCAAATTATATCAAATGGATATTAAGTCTGCCTTTTTGAATGGATTTCTGAATGAGGAGGTATTCGTAGAACAACCAAAAGGATTTGTTGATCCAAGATTTCCAAATCATGTTTACAAACATAACAAAGCTCTTTATGGTTTGAAACAAGTTTCTCAAGCATGGTATGGGAGACTTACCAACTATCTCTTGAACAAGGGATTTATTCGAGGAGGAGTTGATCAGACTCTATTCATTAAAAGAAATAGAAATGAGATCTTAATTGCTCAAATTTATATGGATGACATAGTTTTTGGATCCATATCTAGTGCACTAGTGGATGATTTTTTTTTCATGTTATGAAAAATGAATTTGAAATGTCCATGGTAGGTGAAACGACTTTCTTTCTTTATTTGCAAATCAAACAATCTCATGATAATATATTTATTTATCAAACCAAGTACGCTTGTAACCTTGTTAAAAGGTTTGGTGTTGAAACTAGCAGGCCATTAAGGACCCCTTTAGGTACAATCACAAAAATTACAAAGGACACTTAAGGTAAAAGTTTCGATCAAACCAATTATAGGAGTATGATAAGTAGTTTACTTTACCTCACTGTAAGTAGGCTTGACATATGTTTTAGCATTGGTGTGTGTGCCCATTATCAAGTTGACCCTAAGGAATCACACGTAGGGAATGCAAAGAGAATCATCAAGTATATCTATAGAACAAGTAATTATGGTCTATATTTTACTACTGACACTACTTGTGAAGTAAGTAGTTATACAAATACAGGGTGGGCAGACAACCAGGATGAAATGAAGAGCATATCAAGTGGTTGATTCTACATTGGGAACAACTTAGTATACTAGTATAGTAAAAAGCAAAACTCTATCTCACTCTCTACAATTGAGGTAGAATACATTGCTATATAAAGCTCTTGCACACAAATGCTTTGGATGAAAAACATGCTCAAAGACTATGCTTAACCATAAGATATGATGCTCTTATATTATCATAACTCTAGTGTTATATGTATTTCTAAGAACCAAGTTTAACATTATAGAACTAAACACATTGATATTAGACATCACTTTATTCGAGAATTAGTTGAAAAGAAAGTACTAACACTTGAGTTTGTAGCTATTGAGAGACAACTAGCTGATATATTCACTAAAGTCATAGACACTCAAAAATTTGAGTATCTTAGGAGTGTCTTGGGAATTTCTTCCTTAAATTGAGTTTCAAATTTTATTACAAAAAAAGGGAGAAAGAGAAGTAGAATTCTTATCTGGCAAATACGATATTGCACTTATTTAATACTTACATATGTATAACCTCATTTTTAGTAACTCGACTCATTTTGATATTTATTGTATAAATTATTCTACAATTTTGACTTATGTGCACACATATTTTTATACATGTAATGATCGATGTTGACATAAACTTATTCATATACACACGAACACACATATATGTTATACTTGAAGTTTCTAAATTTTCTTGAAAGACTTTAGGACTTCAACTAATCTTAACTATAACATTGTATTGAGTTTTATTTCTTATTTTCTAAAACTTTACCGTATGAAGGCACCTAGTATTGAGAAAGCTACCTAATGTGATGTATGAAGCTGCCGTAGTGAATGGAGAGGGATGCCACACAACTAGTGTGAAATTCATCATGCTAGGTTTATGGCTCGTGCAAAAAAAGAAGGAAAGATTGTGTAAAAAACAACTGCTTATAAAACTTGGACTTGTAATGCACAAAAATAAAGAGTCAATAGAGGTTTTAAAAAAAATTATATAATATGTACCTCATTTAGAAAATAAAAAAAATTTAAGTCCTCTTTTGGTAGATATATTTTATTTTGTGAGATTAAAGACTCGATTATAATTTTATATAATATGTGATATTTTTTTGTTTTGATTCTTTCTTGATTGGTCATAAATAAATTAATTGGTATATTAATAAACATATTGGCTTGAAAACCTTATTATACATTAGTTCAATTTATATAGAAATAAGCGAAGTATAAAGAATAGTCATGTAATATACATTCATACCAATCAAGTTTAACATAAGCTTAATTAAATATGTTCTTCTCCTATATACATAATAAAATATTAAGTGTTGGTTATATTCGTGGACAAAATATTTATCTGTAAACTTTTTTTTAGGCCTGCTATCAAGTCTATCAAGAAAAGCCAAACAAATATTCGAATTCCAAATAATTGTATTTCAGGTATATATTTTATAGTTACGATGCATATGATTGCATTCATACATTTAATATCACGTGTTTATAAATCTAAAATTATTTTTAGTGCTAAAATATTAATTTATACTTAAATCAATTTATAAAATTAACAATTAAATATTTATTGGATATGCTTCAATATTTTTAAGATGTATTTTAAAAATAATTTTTTAGTGAACTTTGAAAAATTAAATCCAAAATACATTCAACCCTAATACTACCAGATATTATTATTATTATTATCTATATATACATATATATTACATTTAAAGGAGAGCTGGTAAAAAAAGAAGCTTTTGAATATGCCGAACTGCTGGAAAATAAATTTCTATTGTTGTCGAAATAGAGGTGTGCCAAAAAGAAAAAAAATTTAAAATAAACTTTAATCAACGTTGGACGAAAGGAAATATATATATATATATATCAAAGGTGGGGAAAAAATTTAATGATCAGATAATTATAATTGTTTTTGATTAAATAGTATTTAGTAATTAAAACACAAGGATTAAATAAATTTGTTAATATCAAATTGATGTTTTATTAAAAATATTTATTAATAATTTTTTTTGATGTTTTTATCTTTACGTAGCTTTTTCTTGATTAGATTTTTACATGTTTAGATTAAATAATTGTATGAACGATCATGATTATTTGATTAAATTATTAAAGTTTAAAGAAATTATCTTTATTAAATATGTGATTAATCTTTTTGATCATGATTTTTACATGTTTAGATTAAATAATCGTGTATTATTTTTTTATTTTCGCACTTTATTCTTACACGCGATTGAATCTCTGATCACTTTGTTTAAGTTACTAAATTATAAATCGATAAAAATTAAAAATAACATATTCACTCCCTTTAAGTTAATTAGATTCATATCTTATAAAAGTTCACTTACAAAAAATAGAAACAAACATTAAATAAAACTCAGACACCATATTTTATATATAGGAATTCTAACACTAAAACAACATAAATTACAATTTTTTTTCATAAATCTTAATCTACTGGACTAACCTACTGAAGTTGAGAACTTGATTTGTTCAAATATTTAATCAACTTGTCCTCGGGCAACTATTTGACTATAATAGACAAACCTACTAAAGTTAAGAACTTGATTTGTTCAAATATTTAATCAACTTGTCCTCGGGCGACTATTTGACTAGAGTAGAGAACTTTCGTTTACTCAACTTGCCCTCAAAAGACTATTCTACTAGATTAGAGAACTTTCATTTACTCAACTTTTTCCTGAGTAGAGAACTTTATGCATCTCATGAGATAAATCGACTGAGGCATCATGGGAAATGAGTCGACCAAGGCATCTCAATCTCTGAGGCATCTCAACAAACGGATTCAAGTGAGACACCTTTGGAAATTAATCAACAGAGGCATCTCAACTTAGTGAGACATCTCAAGAATTGGGTTCGACTGAGGCATCTCTAGAACTTAATCAATTAAGGTATCTCAGGAACTGGGTTCGACTGAAGCATCTATGGAATTTAATCAGCTGAGGCACTATACTAATCTAATCCACTTCATAGGCATAGATAATAGTTTAATACATTGATAACAAAAATTAACTTCGTGGAAATTAAAATCAAATATAGTGTTACGTACATTCATTATAGTGTAGTTAAATGAATTTATAAAGGTGAAAAATGCAATGAGTTGTTCGCACCCAACAGAGACATTATTATGTACAATTTCAATTTTTAGTAGTGTAGGATTGAGGCAGGCACTTTCTAGGTGCTCACCCATCCTTGTGTTTCTTCATGTCAAGCATGCATTAGTGTGGAGTTCTAAAGAAATGTTTACCATATCATTCTAAAAATCAATTGGTGATTAGAAGGAGGTCATTAAACTATTTAATTTCATTCTTCCATAGTCCTTAACTACTTGTTGTCTTATTATATCCTTAAATACTCGAACTTTGTCATGCGCTCACATTTTGACTATCTAGCCATCTTTGCCTTTTGCTAGTTGACACGGTACCAACCCATCATATGATTCGACCCACCATGGCCTTTTCCAAAAGCTACTAGTTCATACAGTATTATCCCATCATATGACTTGGCCACCACAACTTTCACCATGTACTGCTAGTTGATATGGTGCTAGCCCACTAGCCGAATATGTGACCATGCACCACTTGTAGGATCTAGGAAGCGATCTAGGTGCTTCCTAAGGGATCACCCATCTTTGAGTTTCTCAAGGTCAAGCATGCTTAATGATGACTTTATGAAAATAGAGTCATTAGCGTATTTTTTACTTAATATTTACTTATTTTATTTAATAAATAGTATTTTATGGTTAAAAAAATTAACATACAAACTTTTTAGTGAAAAGGGGTAAAAATATAATTTTTGAATTTTTTTTTGAGATTTTTATGGATTTTTTATGAATTTTTAATGAAGAACCAATCAGAAGCTGTCACGTGACATGTCACGCAAGTAGAGGAGCTGATTGGGCAAGCCATGAGGACGTTTAGCAAGCACGGAGAATAAATCACGTCGCGTCGCATGTGAGGAGGACAAAACATGTGCCATGTGTCGATCAAGTTTTTGGGACCGGTTTCAGGGATTATAAATATTAGAAATTAATAATTTTTTTATTATTATTTTTTCTTTTTTTTTTCTTTTAGTTATTTTAGTTATTTTTATTTTTTTAATTTTAATTTCCTTATTTTCTTTTATTGACTTATCTATTTATTTATTTTAGTTAATTTATTATTATTATTATTATTTTAATTTATTTATTTAGTTGTTTATTTTAATTTAGTTTTTATTTAGACTTCTCCTTTAATATTGTAGAAACATAGTTGAGTCTATTACATAAGCAGAATTCATGAGGGAAAAATCTTTCCTTTAGATCTTGAAATTGAGCGTACTTTGAGATCAATTGAAAAACAACAAGTCACCTAAGAGAAAAAAATGGCTAATCCATTAGAAATAAACAACAATGAGCTAAACTTGAACAATCAAATACTTTTGATGGATGATGGAGATAGAGCTATGAATGAATATGAAATACCTACGTTGGAAGGACTGAATCCAAGTATTACATGGCCAAATATTCAAACTAATCAGTTTGAATTAAAGCCATTGATGTTTCAAATGCTACAAACAGTTGGACAATTCAGTGGATTACCAACAGAAGATCCTCATATTCATCTCAGATTGTTTATTGAAGTTGTAGATACATTTAAATTCAATGGTGTGATAGACGAGGCATTTAGGCTTAGATTATTCCCTTCCTCTTTGGGAGACCGTGCTCGAGCTTGGCTAAACTCTTTGCCATCTGATTCCATTACAACTTGGAATGGTTTGGTAGAGAAATTCTTGATGAAATACTTCCAACCAACAAAGAATGCCAAGCTTAGAAATGACATTACTTCCTACCAACAACACGAAGGAGAATCTTTATATGAAGCATGGGAAAGATTCAAGGAAGTGTCCTCATCATGGTATTCCTTCTTGGATTCAAATGGAGACATTTTATAATGGTCTCAATGCTCACACAAGAACTATTGTTGATGCATCTGCTAATGGAGCTTTGCTATCCAAATCTTACAATCAAGCTTATGATTTACTTGAGAAAATGACTAGCAATAATTATCAATGACCAATGGACAGAATGACAACCATGAGAAAAGTAGCTAGAATGCATGAGGTAAATGATATTACAACACTTACAGCTCAAGTTTCATCTTTGGTTAATCTTTTGAAGGTACAAAACTCCCTAACGAGTATAAACCAAGGCCAAAATTCAGAAGTGTCATGTGTATTTTATGGAGGACTCATTTGTTTGATAATTGTCCAAATAATCCTGAATCCATTTGTTGTGTGGCTAATGTGAATCAAAACAATAATTCATACTCCAACATATATAACCTAGGATGGAGACAACATCCAAATTTCTCTTGGAGTAATAACAACATTCAAGGTGGTAATCAATTCAACCGTCAATCATTTCAACCACCTAACTTTCAACAACCACATCAATCGCAAGCCCAAGAGAAGAAGCCACCTACTGAGGACAATACAAATGCCTTAATGGGGATGATGAAAGACTTCATCCAATCAATAAATTCAAAAGTGTCCACTCAAGATGCTTCAATTCAAAATTTGGATAACCAAATAGGAAAACTTTCCCAAGCCACAAGCCAAAGGCCTCAAGGTAACCTTCCAAGTGACACAATCATAAACCCAAGAAGAGAAAGGAAGGACCATTGTAGTGCTATAGCCTCGAGGAGTGGTAAAATTCTAGAGGGAGATGAGACTCAAAAGGATAAGGAGGAATATAAGACTAAAAATGATAAGGAGGAATATAAGACTAAAAAGGATAAGGAGGAACCGAAAACTAAAAATGATGAAAAGGAAGTAGTGGATAAAGAGAGTAATGGAAAGAAAATAATTTAGCCAAAAAAGAG
The DNA here is from genome assembly GCA_030763125.1 of Hippophae gyantsensis. NCBI lineage: Eukaryota > Viridiplantae > Streptophyta > Magnoliopsida > Rosales > Elaeagnaceae > Hippophae > Hippophae gyantsensis. The sequence continues at coordinate 15,480,993 of CM061038.1, read as the reverse complement.
AAACATCTACAAACCCACTATTCCTTTTCCTCAAAGGCTGCAAAAGCAAAATGCAGATACACAGTTATCAAATTTTTTGGAAGTCTTCAAGAAACGCACATAAACATACCATTTGTAGAGGCACTTGAAAAAATGCCATCTTATGCCAAATTCATGAAGGATATACTATCAAAGAAAATGAGGATTGGAGATCATGAAACAATTACCTTGACTGAAGGTTGTAGTGCCATTCTTGATAGAAAACTACCATAAAAACTAAAAGATCCAAGTAGTTTTGACATCCCTTGCACTATTAGGAACATTTGTTTTGGCAAGGCACTATGTGATTTGGGTTCTAGCATTAACATCATGCCATTATCAATCTTCCAAAGATTAGGGGTTGGTAAATCCAAACCCACTTCAATAACATTACAGATGGCAGATAGGTCAATTAAAAGACCCCGGGGTGTGGTAGAATATTTGCTAATAAAAGTAGAAAAATTCATCTTTCTGGTGGACTTCATTGTGCTAGACATGGAAGAGTACCATGACATTCCTATCATACTTGGTCGTCCATTCTTAGCAACTGGAAGAATACTCATTGATGTACAAAAATGTGAACTTACAATAAGAGTGCAAGATGAACAAGTAACATTTAATGTGTTCAAAGCAATTAAATTTTCTGATAATGATAATGCTGGTGATTACTTTCGAATAGATAGCACTGATGAGCTAACCACTAATGTGCTCTATGACATGTGTCCTATTGATGCTTTAGAGTCCGTGCTTGTTAATTTTGTAAACACACATACTAATGAATACCAGGACATGCATGCAGGCCCATAAATTCATGTCGGTAGCCTAACGAAACTTATTGAATCACCCCCACGTATGACCTTAACATATGATGCTATGAACAAGGACATAACTCAACAAAAAACAACTCAACTTGTTTTAATTTTGAAAATATGGAATCAAAGGTTGATTTTGTGAACTGTGTGAACTTTTTTGAGGACACGCCTCTCATCTGTGTATCAAATACAGTTGTGGAATGTCTTGAAATAAGCTCACAGTTGAAACCATCCATTAAAGAGCCACCATAATTAGAGCTTAAACCTTTAACTTCTCATCTTTGTTATACATTTTTGGGTGATAACGAGACACTTTTAGTCATAATCTCGACTAATATAAGTATGGAGCAAGTGGAAGCACTTCTAAAGGTGCTAAGGAACTTCAAAAGAGTTATAGGTTGGTTTATTGTTGACATCAAAGGCATAAGCCCATCAATATGCATGCCCAAAATCTTGCTAGAAGACGAGACTAAACCCACCAAGGATGCACAACGCCGCTTAAATCCCATTATGAAAGAAGTGGTAAAGAAGGAAATTGTCAAGTTGCTGGACATGAGCATTATTTACCCAATATCAGATAGTGAATGGGTAAGTCCAGTCCAATGTGTACCGAAGAAAGGAGGAATCATTGTGGTGGAAAATGAGTCTAATGAGTTAATAACTACTAGGACTGTCATGGGATGGAGAGTATGTATGGATTTCCCTAAAGTAAATAAAGATACAAGGAAATATCATTTTCCTCTCCCATTTATGGATCAAATGCTTGACCGATTAGTTGTGCATTCTTTTTTTTTTGCCTTCTAGATGGATACTCTGGTTATAACCAGATTGTTGTGGCACCTGAAGACGAAGAAAAGACCACATTCACATGTCCTTATGTAACTTTTGCTTTCAGGAGAATGCCTTTTGGATTATGTAATGCACCTGCTACATTTCAACACTACATGATGGCCATTTTCTCAAACATAGTGGAAAAGCATCTAGAAATCTTCATGGATGGTTTTTTGGTCTTTGGAAACTCATTTGATGAATGTCTACACTATCTCTCCTAGTGTTACAAAGATGTGAAGAAAAAAATTTGGTTTTAAATTGAGAGAAATGTCATTTCATGGTACATGAAGGTATAATATTGGGCCACAAAATCTCAGCTAATGGCATTGAAGTGGATAGAGCTAAAATAGAAGTGATTGAGAAACTACCACCACTTACCAATGTACGAAGAGTAAGAAGTTTTCTTAGGCATGTAGGCTTTTATCGTAGATTCATAAAATACTTTTCCCAAATCTCCAAACCCTTATGTAATATTTTGGAAAAAGACATGCCTTTCAAGTTCTTATAAAGAGACTAGTGTCAGCACCAGTTATAGTCGCACTAGATTAGAACAAGTCCTTTGAATTGATGTGTGATGCAAGTGATTTTGCTATTGGAGCTGTTCTTGGACAACAAAGAGAAAAAACGTTTTATGCCATATACTATGCAAGTAAGACACTGAATGAGGCCCAAATGAATTATGCTACTACAGAGAAAGATCTCCTAGCCATTGTATATGCCTTTGAGAAATTCAGATCTTATTTGGATGGCACCAAAGTGACTATTTACCCAGATCATTCTGTAATAAAGTATCTTATGATGAAGAAGGATGCAAAACCAAGATTGATAAGATGGGTGCTTCTTCTACAAGAATTTGACTTGAAAATTCGTGATAAAAAAAGGAACAAAAAATTAGGTAGTAGACCATCTATCTAGACTAGAGAGAGGACCAAAAATGGATGATAATATGGTAATTGGGGAATCTTTTCCAGATGAGCAACTATTTTCTATAGCTCAAACAGAAGTTCCATGGTATGGAGACATTGCAAATTTTCTTTCCGCCAATGTTCTTCCACTTAACCTCACATGGAAACAAAAGAAGAAGTTTTTCCATGACATTAAACAATATTTTTGGGATGACCCTTACCTCTATAAAGAATGTAGTGATGGTATTTTGAGAAGGTGTGTCCCTAATGATGAAGTTGAAAGTATCCTTTATCATTGCCATAGCTCAGACTATGGAGGTCACTTTGGGAGCTCAAAAACAATAGCTAAAGTACTTCAATCTAGTTATTTTTGACCTACACTATTTAAAGATGCTTAAAATTATGTAAAAATATGTGATAGATGTCAAAGGATAGGTAATATTTCAAAAAGAGATGAGATGCCTTTGAACAGTGGGTAGAAGCCATTGCTAGCAACAAATGTGATACAAAATTTTTCATGAAATTTTTGAAGAAAAATATTTAACTAGCTTTGGAACTCTTAGGATCATTATTAGTGATGAAGGAAGTCAGTTTTGCAATAAAGCATTTAATTCCTTATTATCTAAGTATGGGATTAAGCATAAAGTGTCTACCCTTTACCATCCCCAAACAAGTGGGCAAGTAGAGGTATCTAATAGAGAAGTGAAAAGATTTTTGGAGAAAACTATGAAAATCTCTAGGAAGGATTGGTCATCTAAGTTGGATGGTGCTTTATGGGCGTACAGAACTGCATTTAAAACACCAATTAGTACCACCCCGTATAAGATAGTTTATGTAAAGGCTTCTCACTTACCATTAGAATTGGAGCACAAAGCATATTGAGCATTGAAACAGTTGAATATGTCCATAAATGCAGCTGGTAAGAAAAGAATGCTTCAAATAAATGAATTGGATGAATTATGGTGGAATGCTTATGTAAATGCCAAGCTTTACAAAGAAAAGACAAAACGATGGCATGACAAAACAATTATGCACCATATCTTTGAATCGGGTTAGAAAGTGTTATTGTACAACTCAAGACTCAAATTATTTCTGGGAAAATTAAAGAATAGATGGTCAGGACCATTCATCATCACTAAGGTAACCAACCATGGAGCCATTGAATTAGAAAATAAAGATAAAGAGTGATTTATGGTTAATGGGCATAGGGTGAAGCATTATTATGAAGATCAATTATCAAATGAAACACTTGTGATAACCTTAGTGGATGCACCATAGGACTTGATATGACGGTCTAGTCAAGGACGTTAGACGTGATGCTAGTTGGGAGGTAATCCAATGTTATTTTACTTATATTTTTATTGTTTTTGTTTTGTAGGTGAATAAATGTGGAGAGCAATGATGCAACAAGAATGAGCATTTCTGCAAAAGATATGGTGTGCCATGACTAAGGGAGTTTTCTTTCCTTTTACTTTTTTGTATTTATATGTGCACATTGGAGACAATGTGTAATTTAAGTTTGGGGTAGGGAACTTCATTCTCTACATTAGTATTTAGTATGCATTTTAAATTTTTATGGAATTTGTTTTTTAATTTTTAGGTTGTTTTTAATAATGATTTGGGTAGAAATTGATAAATATATGGAAAATAAATGCAAGCATGCTTGATATGAAACATATGAACTCCATGATAAAAATTGGTTGTCATGACTAGGATAAGGAATGTAACATAATTGTTAAGATATTTACATTAATCATGTGATATGCTTACTAGTTTTGATTGAATTGATTCAACTTTTATGCACATGTTCATGATTGATTTTGGTGTGCTTATTGAGAGAAAATTTGTAATGAGTTATGCGAGTCAATTAGATCTACCAAGTTTTAGAATCTATTTGATCATCTCTTGAGGTGAAATCCTAAATAGTATTTATCAAGAGAAATGATTTAGGCCTTATTTGGATCAATTGAGCCTTTCAAGCTAACCATTGTTAATATCTTTAGTCACTCATTTGAGCCTAACAAAGAACCTTTCATATCTGTAAGCCACATTTAATGCCTAACTAATAAGTATTACCTTTACCCTTGCACCTTTAGCTTGTATGAAAAGAAAAAAAAGATGCAATCATGTGTTACGCTTTAGAGTAAGGTGAAATGTAATGCACCCCATAAGAAAAAAAACTCACAACACAAGTATCCCTCTAAAGAAAAAGAAAATAGAATTGAAAATAAATTTGGGGGTGTTGTGAAGTAACTAAAAAAAAGAGATGTGTAATAAACAAAATATGAAAAGAATGTCAAAAGATGTTGCACTAAAATATCAAGTAAAAGCTCAATTGTTGTTTAAAAGTGCATGATGAAAAAAAGAAGAAGCTAAAGTGTGGAAAGACCCTAAAATGTCTACATCTATTGACCCCCTACCTAAGCCTTACATTACAATAATGTAAAGTCCTTATTGATCTTGAGTTAAGTGCATATTTATATTAATGGAGAGGGATGTGAAAAATTGACTTATGAGACATGTTCTAAGATTGAATTGATTAGCATGTTCATATAGGTTGATTTCATGAGTGCATTGGATGATATCATGTGCAGCACACACACGAATCAATTTTTCAAAAAACTTACATATCCTTGTATTGATGGAACATTGATTGATGAATATGTGAACCTCTTTATCATAGACTTGTACGAATTTTGAGAGGGATACTTTTCGTGAAATATACATGTACTAATAGAAGTATATTTATGAATATACTACCCAAGTTAAAGATTTAAGTTTGGGGGTGTGATGACTTTATAAAAATAGAGTTATTAGCGCATTTTTTTACTTAATATTTACTTGTTTTATTTAATAAATAGTATTTTTATGGTTAAAAAACTTAAAATATAAATTTTTCGTGCACCATGATATCTGTTCCCATGAATCACATTGCGCCACGTGTTGACTCTGACCAGTCTCCCCTGTCACACGTCGCTCCCTGATTCGCCCAATGAATTTAAGATGACACGTGTCTCGCTTTGATTGGCTGAAATTGTTAGTTTTTGCTTGTTTTGATTGTAGCCCTTGATCTTAAGTTGATCGGACAGTCCAGATCGCACCTGAGCTTTATTTAAGCCCTTAATTACTCCATAAATCCTAATTAGCCTCCATTAGCATAATTTTGGTCAGTTTTTAGAGCTAAAAAGAGAAAAAAATACATAAAAATTTCAAGAAATGATACATTTTTGGTGGAGATTCAAGAGAAAATTAATACTACAATTCAAGAGATTGATTGTATTTCTTTTTCTATTCTTTTCTTTATTAATTTTATGTCTTTATTTATGAAAAATATGTGCTTTATGAACACAATTATATGTAATTAATTTATTAATCTAGGGATCTTATGAACCTAATTTCACCATGTGATGATCTAATATTTTTTCCCAATTATAATATTAATTTAATTATATTATTTAATCTGAATTTTTATTTTATTAATTGTTTGGCCAACAATTTATCTATAGAGGAAATTATATAGATTTGAGAGAATTATTTAATTGTTTGTTTTGATTAAATAACATGCATAGTTTCTAAACAGAGATGTATGATTCTTATGTATGTGATCCATAATTGATGAACTTAATGAGTAGTATGTAATTTAATTAGCATGAGAGTGTGATTAAATTAATTACTATATGATGTGTAGTTTACTTGAGAAAAGAATACATACTAGATTAGATTCAATCGATCATGTAATTAATTGATAATTATATTGGGGGGATTTTAGCGATTCACATGTTTAGAAAATTGGGGGATTAGGTATTCCTAGATATTTTCTCATATGTCTTATTAGGGGATTAAGTATTCCTAGATATAAAAATATAAAAAAAAAATTGATTTTTATTATTTTTAGTTTTAAAAATTAATTTCTAATAAAATAATCTCCGTAAGAACAATCTTTACTTATTATTATATTACTTGTTGCAATACGTATACTTGCGTATTCATTGCATATACGATTTGTGTGGCGATCACTTAACTATGAAATTTTGACGAAATAGTTGTCTATATCCTTCTAAAAACCAATTGGTGATTAAAATATGTACATTAAATCATTCAACTTCATCCCTCCATAGTCCTTACGTTGCCTATGATAAGCCTAACAAGTAGTGTATAAAAAGTAGAATAATCATACTTGAATTTTATTCAACGGTGCAGGCTTGAAAGAATGAACTTCTTTTGATGTGAGTGTATAATGTAAAAATCATTATAATTCATTAATATTTATGAACAAAAGAAGAACATAAAAATCAAATGCAGATGACAAGGCCAAAAAAATTAGATTATTAAATGCCCTTCTCGTAAGCAAAAAGGATGTAGAAATTTTTGTGATAGGCTTATTGAAGAGATCAATATCTTACCTATTTGGCATTTAATTGTAAGGAGAAAAAAATGTTAGAAAAAATAGTTTTATGTATTGGAAAAAATATATTTCATTTCCTTGCTAAATATTTTTGAGAAATAAAAAAAATATTAGTAATAAAGATCGAAATATACAATTTAAATAAAAACTTATCCATCTAAATTTATTAATAACTAAATTTGATAAATAAAAACTAAAGACATTTCATGGCACATCGAGAAAAACATGAGATTTCGTCATTTGCTTTGTTATAAGGTAATTGAGTGTTTGAATGTTTCAATTAATATATTGTTTATTCTTAAAAAATAATTAAATCTTATACCACTTTATAACATTCAAATCTTGGGCACATCAAATCTAAATGAAGATATAGACTTTCAATAACCTACAAGCAAAACATACATAAACATAAAATAAGTCATCCTAAATTAGTAATTAGGTGAAAAAAATATACTAGAACAAGATCTTGGTGTAGAAATACAAATATATTTTTATTCAAAGCAACAAAAAACAAAAAAAATGAGAAAAGTTATTCTACCGAAGAGGGCTTATGTAGAAGTAGATCATCTCTGATAGAAAGAAAATTAGATAGCTTATAGGTGTTGAAAAATAGAAGAGAGAGCACAACTTCTAAGAACGAGGTTATGCTTGATTTGCTTACTATATATTGAAAAACTTTATTATAACTAAAATTGTCATAATTCCTATCTATATCTATTAAATTAAAGAGAAAATTTAAATAGTTTAAATTGTTTAATCATAAACATGAGATTTTTTTTAAATTAAATTAAATTGTTTAAAATATTGAGTAGAGTGGGAAAGATTGGCAACCTTCCTACGATCTCATTCATTAGTGAACATATAACTTCATAAAGCACCCTTCCAAAAGAGGGTAATCAATTGAAATTAATAATAACCGTGACTTCCATGTTGGATACATAAATATTATGGAAGTCTAAGGGTGACTCTTAAAAGGAACAGTCCTTGGAAGGAATAAGTAATGGGACCATAAATTGTGATTTACACTACAACCTTCATTGAAAGTTATTATTTCATGACAACCAAGTCTCTTTTTCCTCGAGAGAATGATTTTCATGAACTTGGAATTAGAGAGCATTTGTTTGAGGTCATTTGTTCAAGTGCATCTACAAATGATATGTTAATGTGTAATTTTTTAAAAATATCCAAAAATATTGAAAATTTCTTGTTTAACTATGGTTTCTACCTTTGTGGAAATAGCACAGTTGGGGTGTAAATATTAATCTTCTTTGATTGGGTCACTTCATAACTTATTTTCTCCTTTTCTACTTCATCTTCTTGAGGTTCTTTCAAAACTTTTTTCCCTTTCAAACCTTCCCACTTCTCAAAGTTTTGTCCTTACACTACTTATTACCATCTCTCTTTGGGTTAACTTGAGTGTTACTTGGAAGTTTACTTTGAGGTCTATGGTTGAAAGCTTGAGCTAATTGCCTCATCTAAATCTCTAGGTTCGTAATTGATGCACGATGTGTTGAAGTTGGTTCGTCCATTTTTGTCCACTGTTGCACTCTTTTGTTAACATTTGTTGCCGATTTTTACATCATGTCTTCCAACTAATTTATAGAACTTTTCATCTCTTAAAATTGTTAAATGAATTGTTGAGGTGGTTATTGAAAACATGGTATGGATATAGTTGTGTAATGAGTTGGCTGTCACCTTGATTAGTACTCCATGAAAAATTGGGATGGTTTATCCAACCTACGTTATTGGTGCTTGAATACATGCTCCCTTAACAATTTTGGTTGTTAACACAAATCATAGCTTCATGGATACTTTTGCGTGCTTCATTAGAATGAGGTCCACTATAATAGTTACAAACAATAAAATGGACTTTTCACCATGTTTATCCATACAGGTTTTACATATAGCTTTTTAGACAACCATAACAATAAAAACATTTATTTGAGTTTGTAATGCTCTAAAGGCTCCATATACCATTGGTAGTTGTTAGAGTCCATCTCAATTAATAACAAAAAAACTTCATTCTTAGTCTTACTCATTAAAAAAATCTATAGTTGCTACATCTAGTATGTCCTTGGTTTCTCTATCAATCCATTATAGAAAGTTTATGGATGAAATCATGTAGGAAGATTGTGATGTGGGAATCTCCTTAATAGCTCCTTGAAATTTTCACATGTCTTATAAAAATATTCACCTTCAAATTGCCAAAAAAGAGTATGTCATTATTAAGCTTGGCTATCTTTGAAGCTGAAAAGTACTTAGCCATAAATTTTTAAGCTAGTTGCTTCTAGGTAGTAATAAATCATACTTGTAGTGAATGTAACCAAGACTTAGCTTTGTCTCTCAATGAGAATGGAAACAAGGAAAGGTGTATTTCATCATAAGAGACACCATTCATCTTGAAGGAGTCATAAATATCCAATAATGAAGCCAAATGGAAGTTAGGATCATCATAAACTAGTCCTCTAAAATGATTTTCATGCACCATATGAATGGCACCTGGCTTGAGTCTTAAGTTTTTAGCATTGATGTCTGACCTGCTACTCCATTTACTTGTGGAATTTCGAAGTTCCTTAAAGGTTTGGGGACCACGTGCTTGTTGATCACCTTATTCTTCCATCATTCCTTATTGTCATTATGATAACCCATCTTTACTTAATTGGTGGGTTATTTCCATATATGGAACAAAATGTTGAACACTATGAACCATCAACTTGTGAAAAAACAAAATCACTAAAACAAAATTAAATAATCCAAACTAGTGTAATAACGCTTGTTATTGATATTATTTAGAAAATAGTTAAAAGTTCCTATAAACAACACCAAAAGCTTGACATACAAACTATAAGTTTAGAACTCGTGTAAGTAATATAATGTACTAAAGTATAAATATCGATCCCATAAAGAGTTCAAGTACCTTGTAACTAAGTACCAAAATGAATATTAATAAAGCCATTTGAATAATGGAAAATTCGTTAAATTGTAGAAAATAGTTAGCTAATAACTATATTAAATAAATTACCCAATTACAAAAACAATATCAAAAGAGCTTTAGGAATCTTAATCCTTCAATTTTCTAAGTACGTGACCGACTAAAATCCCATCACATTATTATCAAGACAATCATATGATCAATTACATCCAAAGTAACACACATTTCTCTTTCAAATAAACTACGCTCCATACAGTAATTAACTATATCACAATTTCATGCTAATTAGATTGTATACTATTCATTAAGTTTGAAATTATGGATCTCACACATAAGAATTATATTTTATATTTAAAAACTATGCATGTTATTCAATCATGACAAATAGTTAAATAATTCTCTCAAATACACCTAATTACCTCTATAGATTAATTCATGGCTAGTCAAATAATAGAATGAAAATCATATTAAATAATATAATTGCATCACAATCACAAATGAAAAAATAATAGATAAATCAAGTATTAAAAAATTGTGTTTATAAGATCCCTAGATTATGAGTTTTGCTACTGAAAATATTCATCGAGTTCAAGCATCCATAGAGAAAAATAGACATTGTTATTTGTATCTTATCCTAAATTATGATTGTGCTTTTTCTCTTCTCAGCTCTTTAAAAATACTCGACTCTAAATAAATGAATTACCTCACAAAACTTCTTCTAAATAGGTTAAAACACCCTAATTTGGGCCATTAAACGTAATCCATGTGGTCTAGTGGATGAGAGTAAAAACTAGCAGCAAAACCGATAATGATTTTGACATTTTTGGTTGCTCGATTGACTGAAACCCTAGGGTTGATCGATCAAGTAGTGATAAAAAAATTAACCCAAGAATCCTTGATTGAAGTTAGATTGATCGAGTGGCATTAGTTGGAATTTCACATAAAACTTCAATTTCTGATCCATTAGACCCTCGATTGAAGATACATCATCGAGACTTAGTTTGATGTCGTTCCACCTAAAATAGCACATTTAAATATGAGATAGGAATTTTTGTCAATATTCATCCCAAAAAAGAAGACAAATAATTAATTTAAAATGATTAAATAACTCTACTTTTATAGAATTATTAGAGTGACATATAAAATATGTGTGGATAAACGAATATTAATAGTATTTCTAATATGTCTTGTCCTCCTGTATAATCATTTATTATGCAAAGTACCCGCTAGATGTCTCTACATTAGTTACCCCAAATAAGGGTCACTTTATTTTTAATGAATATGGGGTATACTAGTGATGTAACTAAATATCCCTTATAAACTTTAATTAATGATCACATATTAGTTTAATTATTTCACTTAAATTCAATTCTCCATATATACACACTGATATATTAATTTTAACCAGACGCAAATAATAAAAAAAATTATATCTTTACTTGAAGAATTAAATAATACATACAAATAAATAAAAATTAGTGTTATTTAGTCTAATTTCATCAATAATAATTAGACACATTTTCATTGGGGTTCCTATCCTAACACTTGGATGTTAGGATGTAAGCCTATTGACTCTCTCATAGATCACAATATTCTACTGGATGATTGATCGTGTCCTAAGTTTGAATATGTGAGAAGGTTCAAGAGTTTAATTGTTTAACTTATCTACCTTATTGTTACACGACCTGACATCACTTGTATAATGAGTGCACTAAGTCAATACATGTGGAGTCGATGTCAATTCCATTGGGATGCATGTTATATAGGATCTTAAAATATTTGAAACAAACCATTGGTTTAGTTGTTATTTAGAAAAGGGAACACTTATTGATGTTATTGAGTACTCTTATGCGGATTGGGTTGGTTGCAAAAGTGATAGGAATTCCAACAGTGGATAGTGTACTTTTATTAGAGGTAATTTGATTACTTGAAAAGTGTGGTGATGCTTTGTAATAATAAGGTTGCTATCTACGTAGCTAAAAATTCAATCTATCATGAGAGAACCAAATACATTGAGGTAGGTTATCATTTGTTAAAGAAATTTTATGAAAGGAAAATCGGTCACTCTATACATCAAGTCTACGGAGCAACCTAACGATTTCTTCACTAAAGTCATTTTTAAAACTACTCTTCCTTATCTTTGTAATAAGATGGACATAAAAACACATATATTCCAGCTTGAGGGGGAATGAATTTATAATAATATGTTATTTAAGGATATTTTAGTATTTTTCAATCTAATATTATGTACTCATATTTTTTGTGTAGAAAATAAACCAAATAAACCTATTTCCTGAACATCAAAGAACCTATACAAAACCAATAATAAATTAATATTAGCATTATCAACACCAAAATGAAAAATAAAATAAAATGAAAAAAAATCCATGTAAAGACTCTCGAGTTTCGACAAGCCATGTTACATTCATTTAATTAAGAATTGATGATCTTTTAACATTATCTTCTAAAGGATATATAGTCCAAGATGTTGAACAACAAAGTTTTATTTTTGAAAAACATCACCATCATAGGAATGAACACACCATAGAAAAATTATGACAAGAAAACTAAATTAGACTCACGATTGCCCATTTTTAATTCCAAGATTTTTCTGAATTTGAAAGTTCTCAAAATAAACATGTGAATCAATTTTTACCTTTAAAAATTGAATTTTTTGAATAAAATTTTGGGATCTTTAATTGATAATTGATAATTTATCTTTATTTTTTAATTAAAATAATATCTTCTAAGCAAATATATAATGTGTAAATATATTATAATAAATTTTTTGGGCTAGCATAATGCATAAAATAATATGATAGATATACACCATATATTATCTCTTTTAGATTATTTACATTTAAATTACACTTATCAATGTGTCGGGTAATCTAAGCTCAAAATCTCGAGAGTGGGTTGGTGAAAATTACTAAAATTATCATAATTTAATATATTTTAATTGATTAAAAAGATTTATATTTATAAGATTTTATCATATTTTTATTTAAATTTGTCTTTTTGGATTCACGGGGTTTTTTTTTTCAAGTATTTTTACTTCAAAAATAATTTAAAGACTCAAAAAATAATAATGGAGGCAATACATCACCAATATGTTGAGAAACAAATGAGAAAAAGTGAAAAAAAAAATGAAAAAATGGACAAAACTGTCCAAGCGTATGCGTATCACGCCAAAAGTTCACACGCATCACGCCAGAAGAACAAGCGCAACCGCGCCCAATCACATCGCAATGCCACACGCATCTGCACCTATTCACGCTGAAATTCCATGTGTAATCACGTACGCATCAATACCTACGTCAGCACCCATCCACTCTGTAAATCCTGCATTCATTAGCGCATTTTTGGCCGCGAATCCCACCAAGTAGTGCGTGTTAACGTCCCACTCGTCCAATACACATCTATCATCACTTTTTAAGATATATTTCCACTTTTTTAACTTTTTCCTCACCTATAAAAAACTCCTCTCCCCTATTGTAAAACACACATCTTAAGACACAATTTTCTCAACTCTTTCTCTCTCTAGAAATCTTTCTTAGTTTTTTTAGTTTTAAAGTTTTTCTCTTTTTGAGAAGAACTAGTTATGTTTTTGTAGATTCTAGTTTTAATTCAATAAGCGAAAATGTAAATCCATTTAGAGGTTTTCCATAAATAGAATTAACATCAAAATTTTGTAAAGATTCTTTTGAGGTATAATTTTAAAATTAATTCTTTACAATTATTTTTATGTTTTATTCTTATACATTATATTTAATTTGTCTGTGATTAAATTTAACATGATTAGTTATTTGTAAATATGATATAATAATAACGTTGTTATGCTTGCGAAATATTAAATAGGTAAAATATTTCTATAAAATAAATTGATTTTGTTTTTATTCAAGATTTTATATTAAGAATGTTAGAGAAAAATATATTGTTTTTCATTACAAACTTAAATTTAAAAATTAAAGTTTAAGGTTTAATTATCCGATCTGATTTTGAGTAGTGTTCTTTTATTTGTTAGTATAATCGCCCGATAGTTATAAAGAAGCTCTCTTTCAAAGTTTTTATAAGAACTATTATTTGAAAATGTATTGATAACATATTTTCGGTAATGGTTTTAAAACTTAAAAGTTTTTACTCGGATAATTAAATTATTAGGTTTAATTTAGATTCCTTAAATAAAGTTTAAAATGTCTAACCCCACAAAATGTAACATTTTAATAGTTTATTTCCAATCTCTTAGAAAAAAAAATTAATTTAATTGATCAAATTAGTTATCGATCTCACCCATAAGTGTTAATTGAGTTGTTTTATTAAACAAAAAATATTTAACCTTATCAAAAATGGTATTCATATAAAAAATAGATAATCAATAAATATCAATTTATATTTTTAATAACCTAAATAATATGAACAAACATAATTAACTTAAGTATTATATCTATAAATACTTTACTGTTATAAATGATAAAAATTTGTATAATTATTTATTGAATCATATCTATTTTTATTTTTATGTCATTAGATTAGGAAACACAAAAAAACTAAAAAATTATGACAGGATGTTTAGGATTTAATTTTATTTTTAAAAGTTTGAATATAAATTAAAAACTACATATATTTCTTAATTAGATCGACCTTGGGAATAATATACTTGTCATTTTTTATAAAATAATTTGTACATTTACAAGAGTTTTACAAATATAAAACCAAAATATTTGTAAGATTGATATTGCTAATCCGATGCTGGTGTTCATCAATTGGGTTTTGGTTAGACATTATAGGCTCTTGTATATTTTCAAATTGAGTTAGATCGTGTTTTTTAAGTTAAATGGATATTCTTAGCTCAACTCAAAAAAATTTCCTATACTTTTTGTGTATGACTTTTTTGAATTTTAAATTAATGTAAGTAAATATCTTATTTTAAATACAAGAATTCATAAAACAATGTTACAAAATTATCAAAGATACATGTATTTTATAAATTTAAACATTACTTGTACTTCTGATTGTGTACGAGTTGGTATTAATGTAAAATTGTTTGATCCTAAGCTCACTTCTAAAATAATTTTGATAGGGTTAGGTCGGATATCTTTGAGCTCCGTTTCTAAACTAAGTCAAATCAGGTCATATCAATTTAAATTTAAATAGGTAGGGTTAAATTCACATGTAGTCTAATTAAAATTTATAAAAATATTTAATAATATTAATAATAATAAGTTTAAGCTTTAACAAAAATTTCACATATTTCAAATTTTCTCAAAAATAAACAAAATTTAGAGAAATTTACTAAATTTCTTAGAAAAAATGGATTGACACCCAATTTGTATATCAATAACCCAAAATTTGGCATATATTTTGACTAAAGAAATGTCTATATCACGTGCATATTACGTCCATATCATCCATCTTTTTACTCACTTTTGTACATATATAATATATCTCCTTTTTGTGTTAGAATTCTTTTAAAAATAAAATAAAAATTCATTTTTCTAAAAACAAAAATGTATTACAATATAAATAATGTATAAAAATAACTGCAAATATGTATATTCTTGGCCTGTTTAGCCATGATACTTTAAAACAATTTTCCATTTTTAGAATAAATAATGATTTTTAAAAACAATATACTTGTTTGGCATTTGTTTTAGAGTAATATTTTTTAAGAATTGAGTGATTAGAAAATAGAATATATAGAGAAAATATACAAGTTATTTCCTTTTTTTGAGAATTAGTGAAAACACTACAAAGATGAATTACATGGATGGGTTTAGGCTTGCTTGTCTCGCTCTCATATTAGAAGGATAAGTTTGGAACCTTCTAGGAACTGAATTGTTAAAAAGATATCTTCTTTCGTTTAAACCAAGTGAACCCTAAACCAAGGCTTTGATAGCAAAACTTCCCCCTTTTTTTTAATTCTCTTACAATATGCCACCTCGAATGGTTACTTTCCCTTTTACTTAATGATAGGCAGAATCGACATCGCCGATCTTGCCGATACTTTGGTTTTATTTATTTATAAAACTCTCATAAGTGCACGAATCATTTCGTAGAAAATGATAAGTATACTCCCAAGGTCGATCTAAGGAAGGAATGTATGTGGTTTTTAATTTATTATTCAAACTTTTAAAAATGAAATTAAATCCTAAACATCCTGTCACGATATTTTGGGGTTTTGTGTTTTTATTCTAATAACATAAAAATAAACATAGATTCAATAAACATTTATGCAAATTTTATCATTTATAATGGTGGAGTATTTATGGATATAATAATTAAGTTAATTATGCTTGCTCATATTACTTAGGTTATTAAAGATATGAATTGATATTTATTGATTCTCTCCTTTTTATATGAATACCACCTTTGGTGGGGTTAGATATTCTTTGTTAACTAAACAAATCAATTAACACCTATGGGTGGGGTTGATAACTAATTTAGTTAATTAAATTAATTCCTTTTTCTAAGAGATTGAAAATGAACCATTTAAATGCCACCTTTGGTGGGGTTAGACAGTTTAAACTTTATTCAAGGTGTCCAAATTAAACCTAAAAATTTAGTTATCCGAGTACTAAAATCGATGCGGGATAGTTATGATTATTAGCATAATCATCCCCACCTCTCTCCACGCCCGTTCCAAGTAGAAAGAGATGTGAATGAAATTTTATTATAAAATATTTTTTATCATAATTTGATTCATACATAAATTTATATTAATTAGTCTCTATTAATAAATATTTCCATAATTATTTTATCATTCTTCATGTTTAAATTTACATCTAATCAATAATACCTCAATTGATGTATATAATACTACTCTTTTTATTAACCGTACACTTTGACGAAAAAAGAAAATATGAAGAAAAAAAATATTTTTTAAAGTATCGATATTATCATAACATAAATTATTATTGTAATAAATAATTTTCATTAATGATAATTGTATTTAATAATAATGATACTAAGTGAAATTATATAATTAATTTGGATTTAAAAAGTTACTTTATACAATTTTCTTAGCATTAAAAAAATAAATTTAACAATAATCATTATTTTATTATATGGTTAAATTTTTACATATTTGTGTATACTTCTTATTATTTTTTCCACCTTATGTGATGAATTATACAATTTTTATTGTTTTTTATTTTATATTCAATATCTAAAATGAAAAGGTAAAATAATAAATAATATTTTAAATAATAAAATTTCAAAGAAATATTAAATAATTTGAATTTTTCTATGAAAATATTGTTAATTTTTAAAAATATTTTATAGTAACTCAAGGTCGCCAAGGTTTAGGTTCTCTAGACAGTCGTTAGGGATCCCAACTAAGAAGAATCTTAATTGAAGTGTCTTTTAATTTTGTTTTTAGTTTTTTTTAAGGATAATAAAATAGTTTTTTCTCTATTTCCATGGAAGTCAAGCTTAGTATAATATATGAGGCCAATAATATAATTATTTTTAAATAAAGTATCCAAACTATTTCATATAAAGAAAAACTCATACAAATAGCAAACTTATGTCTTTTTTTTTTGTACTTTGACCTAAGACTCTTTAGATTGACAAAAAAAAAGTAAGATTCTTTAAATATTACACCGTATTTTTATATAAATTAATTTCTTATTATTATTTCCAAGTTAAACATTAATCGATAGATAGTCAATTATTTTTCTAAAATTATATCTATCATAATTTTTTATTTTATATATTTACAATTAATAAGTGTTTATTTATTTTATTTGAGATTGGTTGTGATCCGGGTAATATGACTCTATACTTTCAGTACTATAGACTAAAGTTCATTATAATTGTAATTGACATCCTTAATTTCTTAAACTTATTATTAAATGTTTATATTATCATAAAATATTAAATTTAAAATAATAATAAAATTTAATGAAATTTTTTATTAAGAATAATTTTATAGTTTTTCTAAACACTTTAACAACTTTATTTTCCAAAAGTTGAGAAGAATGAAACAAAAAAATGATAGTTTAAGAGATGAAGAAGAAGATACAAGGAAGTGTAAATGCAATAATGAATTTCTTGATCCTTATCGCAAATGAGCACATATATCAATATGCATTGCTTTGATTACATAGGTAATGTTAGTAGTTTGTTATAACTACTTCACACTTAACAACTTCTTATAATGACCAATAGAATAATTACACATGGATAAACAACTAACTTAGTTTAACACTTCCCTTTAAATTAAGGTCGAGGTAAGACCATGAGTTTGGTTCTTAAGCTTTGAAACTTGTTTGTCGCAAACGATTTTGTTAGCACATCTACTAGCTGCTTATATGTACTATAACATTGTATGTCAAGTGTCTTTTCCATACAAGATCTCTCACAAATGACAATCAATCTCTATATGCTTTATACGAGCATGTTGCAAAGGATTTCTTGTCATATGTTGTATACTAACATTGTCACAAAACAATTTATGTACATCTTTGAAAACCATGCCTATTTCATTGAGCAACATTGTTATCCATGTAATTTCTACAACATAAGCTTCTATAACTCGATACTCAGACTTAGTTGAGGATGTTGATACAACCTTTTGCTTAGAAGAGCTCCAAGAAATCACATTTTCACCAATCATCACGTAATATCCACTCATTGATCTTCTATCATCTAAACACCATGTCCAATCTGTATCCATATATATCATTAAATCAAGATAAACAGATTTATACAACATTAAACCAAACTCTTTGGAACCCTTAGAGATAGCGTAGGACATGCTTGGTTGGCTTCGAGTGGATGTTTATTGGGAAATTGAGAGATTGTGTAAAATTGCTCACAAAAAAACCTATTTCAATCCATGTAACCATGCAATATTACAAAGAACCTATCAAGCATCTGTAAGTGGAAGGATCTTCCAATGAAATCCCATCTAATTTGCTCAATACTCCCCTTTAGGCCATTAGGTATGACGTTAATTTAGAATGGTCCAAGCTAAACTGAGACAATAAACCAACAATGTATTTAGCTTGACATAGGTGCAAACCATCATCATTTATGGTAACCAACAATCCCAACAAAAAAATGAAAGGCACCCAAATCCTTGAGAGCGAACTTAGTGTTTAGTGTAATGACAAAATCTTGAAGAGATGTAGCATTAGTACCCATGAAGATGATGTCATCCATATACACCATAACCAATAACAAGTCATTACATATATGCTTGATGAACAAATCGGTGTCAAACTTGGCATTGATAAAGCCCCAATCCATCGAACACTTATACAACTTATGAAACTAGGCTCATAAAGCTTATTTTAAACCATATAATGCTTTTTCAAGGCTACATACCCTATGTGGATAAGAAACATAAAAAAAACCCTAAGGTTGTCTCATGAAAATAGCTTCTTCCAAGTCCCTATTGAGGAATGTGTTGTTCACATCTAGCTGCCTAATCTCCCAATTGAAAGAGATGGTTAAAGTTAGCACAATACATATTATAGTCACTTTAATTATTGGACTAAATGACTCCACATAATCCAATCCAATAGTTTGTAGAAAACCTTGTGCAACCAGTCTTGATTTGTATTTCTCTAAGGTTTCATCAACCTTATCTTTAGTTTTAACCAACCAACGAAAGCCTATCACTTTTGCACCAATAGGAAAGTCTACTAAAGTTTGTGTTATTGTTCATAAGGGCATTATACTCCTTCTTTATGGTCTGACACCACTCAAGAGTATCTTTTACTTGATGATAAGTATCAGGTACAATGAGTAACCCCTTTGAAACAATAAAAGAAGGCTTTATGTTTAAACATATCAAGTTTAGCTCGAGTTGTCATAGTGTAAACATTATCATCAACAAGAGGCTTATGAATCACAAATAGAGACTTGAAACTTGTATAAGCATTAGGAATGACACCAAAGGTGTTATTCTGAATGGACTATGAAGAAATAGGTATAACCTTGAGCACAAGTACAGAAGGCAATGGTGAATAAACAGGTGACTGTATATGAGAAGTATGAGTGTTGTCGATTGAGGGAGTAGAGTTTCATCACACATTCCATCAGTGCTAGCAGTTGGCATTGGAGATGGAACTTGAGGAAACCAACAAGGAACATGTACCTCAGATGGAACAGAAGCAGTGACAACATCAGGTGGCATAAAATAAAATTCACTTTAAGTAAACACAAAATTCCTAGATGTGATGATCTTATTTGTTTTCATGTCAAGACACAAGTAACCTCTGTGATTTAGTAGCATATCCCAAGAAAATACAAACAGTGGACCTAGCCTCCATTTTATTATGCACATAAAGCATGGAAATGCAAGGCATCCAAAAACACGCAAAAATTGATAATCATGTGTCCAATTGTACAATAATTCACATGATGAAACAAATGGAAAAACTTTGCTAGAAACTAAATTTAATGTAAATAGAGCACTTTGAAAAGTATATGGCCATAATTGCATAGGCATACCAGCCTTAAATATGACACTCAAAGCAAAATCTACTACTCTTCTATGGTGAAATTCCACCATGCCATTCCAAGAAAATGAATGAAGGCATGTCTACCCATAGTTAATGCCTAAATTGGGTAACAATTTAGCCAAAGGTTTAAACTCTCCTACTCCATTAGTTTGTACCTACTTAATACCCCTATTAAATAGATAGGTCACTATGTCTTGAAATTTGAAAACATGATCATTCCATGATCACTAGTGTTAAGGAAATAAATCCATAAGAAACATCCACAGTCATCAACAATGAGTAAAAAATAGCATTCATCATGTAAACCAATTTGAGGAGCCAGTCCCCAAATATACATGTACAATAAATCAAAAAGTTTAGAGGTAATTACATGTTTAGAGACATATGAGAGTCTATGTGACTTGGTCAATGCACAAGCCTTACAAACATTATGCTTCTCAGAAGTAGTTTTTATTCCACTATTACTAAGTACTTTATGTACTATGGGATTAGAAACATGTGCCAGTTAGAAGCTCCGGTAAGAAATGTAGTTGCACCAGTTATTTACTTCTTTTATTGTTTGAAAGCATATTGCTCACCCTTATTCCATATTCGATAAAGTCATTGTTCAGCAAGGCCTTGAAGAAGGAATTTCTTGTTGAGATTGTCCTCAACAAAGAAACAATTAGAGTGCAACTCAAAAAAATATATCATTATTAGCACATAAACTACTAGTAAACACTAATTGAGATGTAAATCACAACTAGGAGTAACATGTAGTTTTGATTCATCTATATAGTCAATTGAAAATTGCATTCTATTTCCTACTAAAATACCTTCAGATCCTCCATAGTGCGACTGATTGCCCACATTTGACATATCTCAAGTGACATGGTGACTAGCACCATTGTTTAGGACCAAAGTTGAATCTATATTGGATTTGCATCCTTATGAGTTGACATATAAGCAACAAGTTAATTTTGTCCATGAGATGTATGGTTTTGTCCTTTAGGTACATTACTACCAATAAGATTCTTAAGAGCATAGCACATAGAGGCAATATGCCATATCTTTTGACAAAATTGACATTGTTTACCACTACCCCTACCAAGAGCATTTCCACGACCATGATCTCTACCTCTACTTTGATTAGAATTATTGTAGACATTACCAGAAGGTTGTCCAAAAGAAATATTCATAGAACTAGAAGCATTTTGACTTGATACATTTGAGTTAGTAAAATTTTCTTTGAATGATTTGATTCTCATCATTCTTATTCTATTGAGGTAATAGATTCTCATAGGATAATAACTCGTTCTTAATTTCCTCAACATAAAGATCATCAGTACGATTATTTATAACACAAACAAGGATTATATTTAGATCTAAGATCACCAAGAAGATGAACAATTAAATCACATTCTTGGGCAAGATTTCCAATAACAAATAATTGATTAGCCAGATTTTTAATTTAATCAAAGTAATCATCAATAGAGTAATTACCTTTTTGTGTGGTTAGAAGTTGCAATCATATTTCCATCATCCTTGTGCTTGATGAAGAAGAAAAGGATCTCTCAAGACTCTTCCATTACTCACTGGTCAAGTTCTTGTCTATCACATGAATAAGCATTGAATTTAAAACATATCTAGTTTTCATGATTCCATTGATGCGACTCCATGTGACATATTCAAATTTCAAAATTTGTGAATTATCAAGAAACTTAAGAGGCCCAGTTCGCACTGTATTGATGTAGTCCTCGAGACCATAAGATTAGATTAAACTCAACATCTGCTCACATCAAATATGGAAGTTTTCACAATCCAGTTTGATCGCCATTGAAACATTCATTGGAGGAGCTTACATTGTGATTTGTGTTACTTGTTGTGTTAATTGATCAAATAGTATTGATTGCCATTTTGATACCATTCCAAATGTAGAGCACAATGAAACAATGAAAAATGATAGTTAAAGAGAGGAAGAAGAAGATATAAACAATGTAAATGCAATAAGGAATTTTTTGATTCTTATTGCAAGTGAGCACATATATTTATATACATTACTTTGATTACATAGGTGCTGTTAGTAGTTTGTTATAACTACTTAACACTTAACAATTTCTTATAACTATTTATAGGATAATTACACATGGATATGCAACTAATTTAACTTAACTTATATTTTTTTTGTGTCTTTTAGAGTAGTTTTTTATAACATTTGTAAAATAAGTTAAATTTTTTAAAATTTATTGGAAACTATTTTTTAATTCTATTTTAAAAACATTTTTTTAGAATAATTTTTAAGTTAATTATTAAAAAAACTGTGCATCCTTAACATTTACCTTTTCAAAATAATTTGTTTTTACAATTGTGGAAAAAACTGTTTTGGCATGCAAAGTGATCATTTGTATGTCGTGGAAAAAATTGTTTGGCTGATATTAAAGTCATCATTTGATAAAGAAAAACCCCTAGCAACACCCTTAAATCACGCCGCCCATATGTCATAAATTTAATAATAATGTGTATTTTAAGGAAGAAAATTTTAATAATTCTTATTTTATTTTAATATTATATATCTTATTTGATTTAATAATAATTTTTTTAATAATAATTAATAAAAAATAGATATATTGGTAAAAATGTAATCCATAAAGTACAAATAAAATCACTCTTTAATGTGATGAAATAAATAATCAGAAAAATATTTACATACAAATATTTAATAAAATATAATTAATGATGAAATATTTATCTATATTAGTGATGTTGTAGTCTCACTGATATTATTTAAAATTACTTTTTAATAACAATAGTTAAGTTGGTGACCAAAATGTGCTGCTTGTGTGGAATTTAGGAAACTAAGTAATGTTCAGGTAATTTTCCTAGTAAGTGCAAGGAGTTGGAGCCAACTTGGTTCTGCATTAATTTTAAATGATAATATATTTTGTTGTTTAATTGTTTTCTTATTGGGAAGCAATTCTTCTGTATTTCTTGTAAGTAACATTTTGTATACCGTCAAAAAATGATTATGACTATAATTGGAAAAATAGTATTATCACCCTTCATTTTTATTGTTTCCATGAAAATTTTGAAATTTTCAGTAATATCCATGAATTTTCAAATATATTTAACAATATTTTTAACGTTTAAATAATGTTAATGATATTCTCAAATTTAAAAGAGTTAAAAAAGTGTTAATTCTAAGAATAAAAAGATAATTTTTTCTATTAATTAAGGATGGTTAAAATTGATGAAAATAAAGATAACGAAAATTTACGATGCCAAAACTATAGTTTTTTTTAACATAATAGGTAACTGAAATTTTATAAAAGTAAACAAAATATTATGAACTAGTTTGAAAATACTAAAAACTGAGTCTGACATTATGAAATTCAGATCTTGTTCACACACACCCTGAAATAACATAAAATAGCAAAACTTAATTCATTCTCCTAATGAGCTCATTGACGTAATTTTTTAGAATTTCAGTCTCTTCCTTAGACATAATGATTCTTCTTCTTTTTTAGGCCACCTAGTGGTACCTTGAGCTGAAATGGCCATAGGAAGTTGTTGGCCTCAAGTTCTTGCTTCTTTACTAACGCCCATTTTTTTTTTCTCTTTTCCTCTTTTCCTCTTCTTCAATACAAAGTCTAGAATAATAGCCTTAACTTATACCCCATCTCTTAAACAAGATTACAGCGTATAATTTACCAACAAGATTCTACAAACAACATTAATTTCTCAATACCTAAACTAAAGAACCTATTAATGCTTGAGGCTAAAATTTTAGTTGGGATGTAGAAAACTCTTGTTTTCTACATAGTAAGGACTCCTATAGGTGAAAAGATTAACTAAGACATTGATCGGTGCAAAACTGTAAGCACAAAATATCATAGTTTTATAGTAGAGTGATGAAAAAAGTATCTTTCTTCAGGATTCGTAACTTATTTTTGAAAAATATCAAAATTATATTGATCTTGATTTTATCTAGATAAGTCACTAAAATTGTTGTAATTGAAATTTAAAATAAAATAAATTTAAAGAAAATGCTCAAAAGAAAAGAAGGTGTTGTTCGAAGATCAAATTAAGGGAATAAAACTTCTAGAAAATCAATTTTACCTAATCCCTCGTTATGTTATACTCATCTAGCTAATTTAATTTACTTCTCTCTATTTGTTAGCAATTTAAAAAAAAACATCCAAAATCCTCTTTCGAGAGTCAATTGGAAACATTCTTGTTTATCAATTTATACAAGAGTATGCAAATTAATAAAGAACGAAAGCGTTGAGACCAATAATTTTAATACTACACAGGTTCATACAAGTCTTTTGATTTTTATATTTACCTATGCCGAAATATTCAAAATCTCATCATATAATTCCCTCTTTCGATAGTAAATCACAAAATCAAAATCATCTAATTAATGGTCGGTTAATTAGAAGTAATAAGCTCAAAATAAATCAAACAAACACGAAGAGAAAATAATTCAAATTAATATGAAAAATCAAGCATAGTTTAGACTTATAATATATCTTTTTCCTAGAATAATGAAAATTTAGTTCATGCTAAAAATTAGATTCAACATAAACGAATTTACCATAATTTTATGAGAAAAATTGAAAGAAAAATGAATGCTCCAACATAATCATCTTTCCCTTTTATTTGTTTCCATCAACCTCCTTTTTTGTTTCCATTTTCGCTTTTTCCTATTTTCTTTTCTTTGTTTCTTCTTTTTTTCTTTTCTACGCCCTTGTTGTTTTGTTTTTAAAATTTTGGATCTTCATTTTCTTCAAAATTGTAATAAAATTTAAATAATAATAAGGTTTAAAATCAATAAAATTAGATTAAAGTTTAAAGTTGAGAAGTGATAAATTATGCCAAATTATACAAGTTATTAAACACCCCCAAACTTAGAACTTTGTTTGTTTTCAAACAAAAAGAGAATAAGATAAAGGATAAATATAGACAATATCAACTAGACCCCATAGAGAACTACCATCACTCAACAGGCCATGATTTGAATTTATATTTCATCACTAATAACTTACTCTTTTGATATCAAAGATAGTAGGAAAATCAATCAAAAAATTCAACAATTTATCCAGCAAGAGTTAAGAATTTACTTCAACTTAAAGCTAAGTTCTTGAGTATGTGTGCGAAATAGTTAATTTAACTCCAAACCACCAAAAATTTATATAAAAGTAGAACAACTGAAATCAGAAGAATTCTCTCAAAACTTAACCCCATAAGTCCAATTTTCAAAAATCCTCTCTACTAATATAATTAAACACCAGAATCAGAGATCAAAAGGTCTTTAACTAGGGTTGTAATGATAGGCCACGCGGTGAGGACTAAAAAAGAAAAGGATATGGAAAATCAAAGCAAACTGGAAAAATACTTGGTAGAAGAAAAAAGAATATTCATAAGATTCACACTATAGCTCTTTCTCGACAATATGCTCATACTGATGACAATATTGTAGCTATACTCAATAAGTGGAGTGTTTTTTTAAACATCCACCCTGATACTCATAGCGTTTTCTAATTTTCAACCACTTTAACCCTTTTTTGATTTTTGCCTTTCACTTTCTTTTTCTTTTCACACTTTGATGAAATAGAGAAAACATAATATAGATTATTTAATTTGAACTAATTTTATCTTTAAAATGAAAATCTTCACCAAAGTATTTTCTCAAAATTTAAAGTAAATTAATGGTTTTTTCAAGATTAGAATGAGAATGGTTTATGTAGTTAAAATAACAAATAAAAGTTTATGTAAAATAAGACACAAGGAGTTGACTATGAGAATACACCATGCAATGATGGCGTGATAATCAGGACAAATGGGAAAGCTTTTTTTGTGTGAGAAAAAAATTACATAGAACCTTTCTCTAAAGTTTGGTATCAACTAGGATTTCACCTCAAGGATCCATCAATGGATTCTAGAGCAAAGCAAGATTGAATTTTCTAGACTTAGTTAATTCAACTCTTTCTCTTTATAGGAAAAATGGAATGAAGAAAATTTTATTATGTGCTTAATTATTTTCAAGGACAAAGATTTAAATCAAAGTACCCGTAAAACTCTACCTAATATAATAGTAGATTTTGAAAAAAATTCTCAAAACCATCATCACTCACAAATTTTAAAGTCATAGTGAATTCAATCATACTCAAATACATGCTTGATAAGAGAATCCAAACATGATATTTTTAGGTGAAATAACCTAGGCCATAACCATGACATAAGAGGAAAACAACCGGTCCACCGGACCACCTAACTTTCCACTATGAAAATCAAATGTTCAAGTACAAACTCGGTCTTATGTTACCCTCTCTAGGATACTGCCCCAATGTACTTTACTTATGAGCCCCTGTTCTATTTTCGTAGTTTCTAATGTTAGCATGAGCGGTTTCTAGACCAACATTCCAATAAGCTTCCCCCCAATCAGATCATTCATAAATCAACTACAAAAAGGTTAGCACAAAAAACACAAGTGCCTATGTATGTTCTAGAACAGATTTAACAATGAATAATCATAACTAGATGATTCAAAATATATGTCATTTAAATAAAATCAATTAGAAAATTCTAGAGCAAAAGGATTAAGCACAGATTTAATAAAAATAGTTTCTTTAAAATTTAATAATCAAATAATCATGATCACACGTAAAATTATTTAATCCAAACATGTAAAAATCTAATAAAAAAAAGCTATATAAAGATATAAAAAATACCAAACAGATTTACTAATAAATACTTCTAATAAGATATCAATTTGATATTAGCAAATCTATTTAAATCTGTGTGCTCCAATTACTAAAGTTACATTAATAAATAAAATATTATAATTACCAAAGTGAGTAAACTCTTTTTATAAGAGTTTTCTTCCCATCTATTCCATTGATATCGCATACTGCATAATTTGTTTTTACTGAGTATGAGAACACGAAGCAGGTACATGGGTGTTATTAATCTTCTTGATTTTGTTAATCTTCAAATCACATCAAGAAGATTTTGCCAGCAAGCCAAATTCCTTACTCCTTCGTATAAGCCTAATGTTACTTATTAATTCCTTGTCACTTACAAATTTCATACTCCTTCGTATAAGCCTAATGTCACTTATTAATCCTTTGTCGCTTATTCACCCTTTTTTTTCGTAGCAGTTTGCTGTTTGTGTTCTCTCGATCTACATCAACTCTAATGTATCTATATTTATAGATAATAATAATACCTAATAGTAGAGAAGCATATCCTCTAGAGACATCAAAAATAGTAAAGCATTCATACTATTAAGAGAGACATCCCCTAGAAATACGCTAATCATTGAAGATGAGAAGGACCAATATAGAAACCTCAACAAACCAAAATGGTTAAGTCTATATAAATTGGTCAGAAAGTCTACCCAAGAACATATTGAAGATATGAAGTTTTATACTACATACAAGGAATTTTTTGTAGGAAGTAAATTCAATATCTTGGAAGGAGTTGGTGCAATATTTTTGTATAAAGCTTTTCATGCAGGACTAATAGAAAATATTTATCCAAGAATTAATTTAAGTGAATTAAATTATTTCTCAGAGAATTTTAAAAGAGCAATCAAGAACTTCAAGAGGAAGATTAAAGCAGGTGACAAACCTATTTAACTTAGATTTTTTAGTTCATTAATGGACTGGAATGAGGAAGGATGTATGAGTCCCTACCACTTCATCAAGATAGGTATTTTCAACACAAATAGAGAAGTTCTCAAACCAATGGAACTTCCAAAAAAGAAATTCAACACAGAAGAACTATGTGTACTAAGGGGTCAAATGTTAAGCCAAATTTACTATAAATTGAGGAAGATTGACAATTCTATTGAAATTAAAGTAAATTATTCAACTATTAAAGTTATCATCATTTCCCACGGTAGCATAGCTCTGTCAGAAGAAGATGGTGAAAAAATTACCAAATATGAAACCAATTTTAACTGTAACAACTTGGAAATTGGTCGAGAAACAAGAAAGATATTTTGCTTCTATGCCAGAAAGCTACCAAAGACTACAGATACATCCTCTACATCAAAGATCGAGAAGATGAAGATGCATCATCATCAACATCATCAAAAGAATCGTTGATAGAAAACGACAAAGAAGAATAAATAAAGAAATTGTTGGTAGAAGACGACAAAGGAAATAAAGATGTAGATCCCACATCTCAGTCGACATCATATGCCAAGGAAAAAAATAAGTTTCTATCATTTAAAGCAAAAAGTAGATGAATTATTAAGGGTAAAATAATAATTTTAGTTTTGTAAATAAGGATTCCTTATGTTATAAAAGGAACCCTTATGCTTAATTTAGCTCTCACTCTGAAACACAATAAAAACTCTAACATAGAAAACCTCTCTATCTAGAAATCCCAAAAACTAATAATGTTATATCCAATTATTATAAGGGCTAAGCGCCTCTTCAAGGTTCTTAGTTGGCCTTAAGTTGTAATAATTATTATCCTATGAATAAAATGGAGTTCAATTACTCTTATCTAGTAAGTCAAATATTGGACATCATTTATGTACTGATGCATAAGGCTCATCATTACCAGTAAGGTGTTGATGTTTAAGAAAAACTGAGACATAACATGTATAACAAAAGAAGACAAACAGAAGGGAAGATCATGATAGACCCATTAAATTCAAGTATAATAATTATAAATTTAAGCCAGTTAATAATCTTGAATGTTTAAATATTTTCTTACATCAAGTCATAATAGTGCTAAAACAGGATAATGGAAACTATTTTTAAAAATAAACAACTAATTTCAAAGAAAATTAAAGATAAAAATCTAATTCTATTAGAACAGTTTGATAAAGGTTATCTCTATCATTTAAATAAATATTTTAAATATGAGAATTATAAATTTGTCTTGAAAATTTTAAAATATTTAACACCTTATTAGATATCTACACAGATTATATTAAGGCTATCACAAACATCATAGACTATCCTTTTTCAAGGACATTAAAAGATTATTTATTTTAGTCAAAAATATGTAAGAATAAAAAAATAAGAATTCAACAACTTAATGTTTTGATATTACTTCTTTGAAGATTATAAGTACACTATATGTACACAAAAAAAACTTGTTTGAATATTACAAATATGATAAAATAATATGCATTCAATATATATGAATAATCAATATAATACTCTATAAACATTGAATTATTAGTACATAAATTAGAGCTATTAGATTTAACAAATGAAAGAATAATTTTTAATTTTAAAAGACAATTAATAGATTCATGATTATAAATAAGTAATCAACATAATGAAGAATATAATATACTATACAATTGTAATGAATATATAAGAAAAATTATATTTATACCAAGAAATAATAAACTTTTTAAATAAATTATTATCTTTCGTAAATAAACAAAGAAAATCAACTAAGTTAATATTTACTCTCGATTAAAAATTATAAATTGTATCGATCCACAAAAATTTATATAAGAATAAAAGAATAATATTTTGAATAATAATAGATAAAAAATTAACATCATTAAAAATAAAAAACACCAATAATATTAACCATAAAATTTAATTTAATTTTAGATATTTTATAAACATGGAATATATAACACTGCATGCATTTGAGATATTATCCCAACAAACCCGGCAATAACACATTGAAAAAGCATATCGAGATCAGAAAGCTCCTAGTCCATAACAGCGACTAAAAAAATAAAAGCTTTCACTAAAACCCAAGCGAAACAAAGTTGAATGGAGCCAAGAAAAGCGAGAATTGGCTCAATTTGTTGGAGAGCTTTATGTAGTATCAACCACTACTGACCAAAATCTGCTAAAATAGTCGCAAAATAGATCTAATATCAGGCATAGCTTAGTCCGAAAAGCTCAGAAAAGTTGAAATTGGGACGCCTAAAGTAACAGAGGAAATTATTGATTGGTGTTGCAAACGACTCAAGGCTTGAAAGATCATATGCGGATTTAAGGACTAACTAGATTTGAGACTCAATATGGTTTTCTTTATTAGGAGTAATTAGGATTTAACGTCGGAGTGAATTTAAGATAAAATTTTGCAAATTTTGTTTTGAGAAGATGGATTTGGGGATTTGGAAGTTAAACGGACTTGAAAAAGTTACTGTGGCGCCCTAATTTGTTTTTATAAGGTTTTAAATTTAAAAAAAAAATTTAATTAACAAGAGTTGGATTGTAAATTAAACAGAGTACGATTAAAATTCACATCACATAACGTGAAAAGGGTTAACATGGATCAACAATGTTAAATTTAAAAGATGGGAGACCAAAATATGTGTTAATAAAAATTGAGGACAAAATCATGTTTTCAAATAAAGGCTAGAGACCAACATATTACATAAACCTTTTTTTACCCATTGGAAAATGTAAAATAATAAGGAATTAACTTGATTATTAAAAAAAAAATTCACATAGTATTATGGATTAAATTTTGACATTGAAAAATATATTAAGAATTAAATGTAAATGTTTTACTTTTACAATAAATTAATAAATATATTAACAAAATATTAAAAAAGTTATAAATATATATATAAATATTGTTAAATTTGGGTCTAACTCCATCTCAAAATCCAGGTTGTGAGATGGAGGACTGTCCTTTTTATATGCGCAGCGTGGGCGCGATTCTCAGTCGATTTGAGACTTTAATACTCCCCCTCACATCGGCAAGGGTCTGTCCCCTTGAGACCGACGGGGATGTTGAGCTTATGGAACCCAAGTGTCAGAATACATCACTCATCAGTGGCGAAACAACTGCACCGACCGGATAACCTTACTTTGATACCATGTTAAATTTGGGCCTAACTCCATCTCAAAACACAGGTTGTGAGATGAAAGACTACACTTGTTTATATGCACAGCGTGGACGTGATCCTCAATCGATGTGAGACTTTAACATATATATCATTATGTTTATAGTGTTCATTAAATTATTATAAATGTTTCAAAAATAAGGTTGGTTTGTAACTTTTAGTCCTTTAGTGCTAAGCTTAAATGCCTAATGGTCTCTGAATGATTGAAATTAAAATAGACAAAAACCAATAAAAATTTACAAACACATGTTATACTACAAATTAAAACCCATGTGATCAGTCACAAATGAAGTAATACACTTTTTTTACATCAAAATATTAATATTCCCTTGGAGGCACTATTCACATAAATAATTTCAATAGTAGTTATAAACAATTTTAGAGAGGAGTAATTCATGTATCTTAAAAGAACGTAAATTTAGAAAGAAAAAAAAAATTGACATCATTTGCAAACAATTATTAAAAGTGTTTTCATTACTCTAATTACTAAAATAGCCATGCACAATTAGTGATTTTTTATATCTTTGTTATCTTATAAAGAAAGGGATTGGTACATTAAGATATTCATATTCTTATTTTGATATCATTATTCTATTCTTATTTTCAATTAAAACATATTAAATATCTTTATTACATTAACTTGTAAACAATTTAGAAATTTTGAAGGGTGTTTTAAAATTAATTGACTTTTTTTATACGTTACAAACAGTACTAGTGCAATTTTTTAAGCATAAAATTATCTAAACACTGCTACAACAATAGAGAAAATTGAATCCTTAAAATTTCGTTATTTTTGTTTACATTTTACGGTTGGAACATTATTTTGATAATTTTATCCTTAAAAATGACATGTATTTGGCACATGTAAAAAAAAAAGCCAATCAATTTCAAAACATTGTTGAAAATTTCAAAATTAGGTACCAGTTAGTATGATAAAAGTATCAAAAATATATCAAAAATGGCATATGATGAGAATAAGCATAAAAATGATATCAAAAATATAAGTATAATAAAAGTACCAATCCCTCCTATGAAAAGTCATTAAGCTAAACTCAAGGATTTGAGTTGTGTTACTATTTTCTTGGAGACATCCATAAAAGAAAAAGAATACATCATCAAGGCTTTGATAGCCAAATAATATGAGCTGGAGAATGAGTTGGAATACTAAAAAGAGACTCTCAAAAAGTTGATTAAATTATGAGCATAAGACCTAAGTAGATAAGAGAGGTTTGTGGTTATAATAAAATAGTCAATGATAGTATCGATTCATACAAATCGAGGTGAATTATAAAATTTACTTTGCGTAAAGAATTTATGAAAATATTTAGTTAACCTCTTTGCTCGGAAGAAATTAGGTTAATAAAAATATTAATTTAGAAGTTATGAAAAAAATATTTTGACTCAGTTTTTTATTAATTAAATTAATTATTTTTTTATGGAGATCATAGACTAATAGATTAAATTATGCAATATTTTTTAAAAAATAACAATTTTTTTAAATTAATGCTTTTGATAATAGAGTCATTGATTTAAATGTTTATTAAAAATGTCAAAATTAAATCTAGATAGCGCTTCTAGCGCATAATTATCATATTTTAAATCAATTATAAAAATATATTGTCAATAGATTAATTAATAATGAATTTTGTAACAAATCTTGAATAAAAAAATAATCTTTATTTATTTTATAAAAATATTCTCCTAATTAAATATATCTAAACATGACAACAAAGAAAAAATATCATTCAAATATTTAGAAAGTACAAAAAGATTAATCTATATATAAAATAAACACAAATCAGAACTACAATACCAATTAAAGATAGACGGTGTGTCCTACTCTGTAATTGTGATCTTGATCATGAAAGCATTCTTGAATAAACAGATATCTTTTGTATTTTCCTTCATCTGAAAATCCTTCTAAAGATTTGTCTATGATCTGTTATGAATCTAACCTATTGTGTCTCAAAATAAAACTAAAACTAAAGAAAAAGAAACATATGGCTATTGTTGAAAGAAATAAACTATGAAACTAATACTCTCTAGACCCAAAACAAATGTTTTATTTATAGGAAAATGTATGTATAGAGGGTTTCGGGTCAAGTTTGTGGAGGCTATTATGTCATAGGTTTTTCTTACCACACACAAAGTACATTCAGCTTCGTCAATTCCAACCCAAGAAGGTCACATCGCAACACTTCTTATTCCACATTATGGCACACAACTTTAACGTGCCCAGTTATTTCTTACTAAACAGTGTGCACCATGGCACACATACTTCTTTGCCACGCCATACTTTAATTTTCTTAAAATTTGTCTTGTATATCTTACAAACTTGTTGGTTCTTCATGTAAGGCTTACATGCCTTAATCTTCTAGGCTCATAAGCTGTAAATTAAGTGCTTCAAGTGTTGTTCTTCATATGATAATGAATTTATACATTTTGAAGCTAAAAAGAAAGAAAATACAAAAAAAGTCAAAATGAGATATAATTTTAGTAGAGATTCAAAAGGAGATTAGCACTATAATTAAAAAGATTGATTGCATTTCTTCTTATACTATTTTCTTTATCAATTTTTATGTCTTTCTTTATGAAAAATATGAGTTTTATGAAAAATATGAGCTTTATGAAAAAAAATATGTGTAGTTAATTTATTAATCTAGGGATCTTAATGATATAATATTTTACCCCAATTATAATTATAATTTAATTATTATATTTAATATTATTTATATGCTATTAATTGTTTGGCCAACAATTTATCTATAGAGTCAATTTAATATATTTGAGAGAATTATTTAATTGTTTATCTTGATTAATTTAACATGCATAGTTTTTAGACAGAGATGTATGATTTTTATGTAATTGATACATAATTGATGAACTAAATGAGTTGTATGCAATTTAATTGGCATGAGAGTGATTAAATTAATTACTATATGGTGTATAGTTTACTTGAAAGGAATACATGCTAAGTTAGATTCAATTGATCATATAATTAATTGATAATTATATTAAAGAGATTTTAGCTATTCACATGTTTAGAAAATTGTTGGATTAAGTATTACTAGATATTTTCTCTTATATCTTCTTAGTTACAAAATCTGATTTAATTAATTATTGCTATTTACTTTTAGTTATTTTAATTTTGCTTTCTTCAAATATAAAAACACAATAAAAATTTGATTTTTATTTTTTTAGTTTTAAAAATTAGTTTTTAATAAAATAATCTCTGTGAAAACGATATTTTTTTTGTGTGGTGATCAGAAACAAGCCTTTAAACTTATAAGTGACCCTTGTCGACGAGTTTAAGTCTCATGATAACTTTCGGTGATAATACCCACAAACATCCTAACATGTAAAAAGTAAAAAGAAAAAGAAAACTAAAAATATTCAAAATAAAAGCTAAAATAAACAAAATTTCATATGATTTAGTTTCTTTTCAATTCATAATCAAAATCTCTAACATAAATTAATTGAATATCCTAAATGTTCACAATTTATTATTCAAATCAGTACTCATCACAAATTCATGTCAAAATACAAAAAATATATCAATTTTAACTTACCCAACTCTAGTGTTAGGAATCCAAATTTGCTTAAATTCTTATTCTCACAAGATATACTCTCAATTTTATAACGATCCTATGGGTTTAAGCACTTAACAATGTATATACGAACAAAAGTTATGCAAAGAATAAAGCTAAAAAGTTAGCACATAATAAACAAGAAAAGCTCAAATTGGTATAACATTGATCTCATAAAATGAATCAAATATCTAGATTTATGAAAATATTACATTACTAACACTGGCTTCAATCAAAATAATCAAGCAAAAATATCAAATATAAGCCTCAAGATGAATGAAAATTCATTGACTTAAAGGGGATTTTTTTTCCTTTTTTCTTTTGTAATAATCATCTCACTATTTTGAATAACTTAGGGTCATAGCATTTAGTTATACTATTTATTTTTCTATTTTTTTATTCTATTTTTGTAGAGAATTGACTCATATATGTGTTATGATAAATGGTTATTTTGGCTCTTTTTATTGTTCTAAGTATATGGACCCATATATATATATAAAAACTAGAAGTTAAGAATGAATGAAATAAGCACACACTTAAATTTTTACTCATATCATTCAATTTAAGAAATTAGATTTAGTACATGATTATTCCTCAGATGTTAAAAATCCTAACATTCAATACAAAACTCATATAGATCATCTAACAATTTGAATTAATAAGAAAAATATTTAAAGGAGTAGAAGAAAATTCATCACTCAGAATAAAAAGTTTATAGACTCAAAAATTATCTCACAAGATGGTCTCTACTATTTGATTCATAAACCCTAAATTTAGGTTTATCTCAATCTAAACATCTAAGCATGAAACACAAACTACAAATAAAAAACTAATTCTTTATAATAATCCATGAACATGTTTAAGACATCAAACAAGTAGTGCAAAGATTAAATTATTCATTTGAAATTAACTAAAAGTATAATAATTTTGAATCAACTTTTTTAATGGACCTAAATGTCCCTAACAACTAAATAAACTAAATAATAGCAAACACAAGTTTAATATAAATTTAAAAATGCATAAGTTTATATGTAACTTTTCTTTCATCTCCAACCTAGAATCTATGTTGTCTCCAATATATCAAATATAAATCAAAGATAAAGAAGAAAAAGTAAAACAAAATACCCATTTATCTTTGCTTAATGTGATTAAGCAAGTGATGTAGTTAGTCATGGTGCATCTATTATCTAACTTAGTTATATCAGACATGTAGAAACATTGTGTACTTATCATAAATCACATATTATCAAATAGTTATAAAATTAATGTTTCTAAATAAAATAAATATTGTTCACATTAACATAAAATAAAATGAAATAAACAAAACAAAATAAACTAAATACAAAATAAAAGAAAAAGAAGAACAATAAATAAATAAAAGTGCATAAAAATCCTGAACAAGAATAGAGTTCAATCCTCCATGTCATCCACTCCTCTTTCATAACTATGTGGAGGCTCAGGTGGTCTAAAAACGAAATTATATCTAGGATTCTCAGGCACTCTCACTTGACTATAATTGATTCTCAAATGAGAGAGATATAGCCTTTGCATCTCTATGATAGATTATATGAATTCACCCTGAAACGGATTCTACCCACTTGTATATTTTGCATGTCGAGGATGGTATTTTTGGACATAATTTTTGATATAATTAACATATCATCTTAATTACTAAATTTCATCTTTCACTGAAGTTTTTGAAGACGAAGCAACCCTTTTGTCCCTTTGGGTTCCTTTTGTTCTAGAGGTGAGTTGGCTCATGTATGTTGGAGTAAATAATTCACGCAGTTATAGCAAAATCTCACCCTTTGAAAATTTCACCCTTAATTTAACCCACATAGCTATGACGAATAGGTGAAAGAAATAACTCAAATGATGATTGTTTATAGAAAGTCTTATCCGTTAGTTAATTATTGCCCAACATCTATGCTCTTGGTGGATGTTATTACAAAGAGTAATATAGCCCTCTCTCTATCCAAAGTACCGTAGTGTAGTGTATGGTGGGTATGAGTTTAGAACATATGAAATATTATCAAATAGGAGTCTTTAAATAAATATTTGGGTTCGAAACATTTGTGTCTTCCACTAGCAAATTTCCATTTAGCCACCTCCATATATAGAGTTTTTATTACCTCTTTGTAATCCACATTATCTAGATAACTTTCATATTTACCTTAGCCCACGTCCATTAAACTATAAAAAACATTGATATGGCAAACTGGACTTGCACACCCCTAACCATTGCTCTATTGTTTACAACATCGAGAACATTTGTATAGAATAGCTGAACAATTGACTCAAAAGCGGTTCCTAGGCTCTTAACAAGCCATTTCCATCCAAGTTTTGCTATTTTATCAGTAATACCCTCAAAATGATGATCCTTTTTAACCTCAAACTCTATTCTCCATTCCACTATAAAATATTTATAATCTCAATGGCCTTATCAAACTATAGTTTAGCTATTAGACTAGTAAATTTTGCTTTATTAAACTCTATAAGCACTTCCTTTTCATCACTCTATTTTTTAAGCCATTTAATCAAGTTCTTAAAAATAAAGTATCCACGAAAATTCCAAAAATTAAAGCACAAAAATTCCTAGAAATTATTTCAAAAATATTTCTTCACTCTCTTTAGACCAATTTAGAATTTTGGATATCTTAAATCTAAAATTCCAGTAATAATTCACAAAAATTCAGAAAAATAATCCAAGTAGTTTATTCTAGAAAGTATGTTCACTTGTGATTTATTATACCATTGTTGAATAAGAGGAAGATATGTAGAATACTCTTTTAAAAAGATGAATACTTGAAGAACTTGAAGAAGATTTGAAAAAATCTTAC
The DNA here is from genome assembly GCA_030763125.1 of Hippophae gyantsensis. NCBI lineage: Eukaryota > Viridiplantae > Streptophyta > Magnoliopsida > Rosales > Elaeagnaceae > Hippophae > Hippophae gyantsensis. Next base: position 15,443,366 of record CM061038.1, on the reverse strand, counting down.
AAGAATGGCTTGAAATCAATTAAGGATGAGAAATATGTGAAGAAATTTGAGAGATTTGGAAAAAAAGATTTTGAAGGGGATTTTGATGTGTTTGTGGAGAAAAAAAATAGGATTTGAGAGGAGGAAGAAGACAAAATGTGCAAAAATCGAGTATAGTATGCATATGTTGGGATTTTAGTGTAAATTTTATATGCAGCCCATGGCGCAATTTAGTTAATGCTATAGCATGATAGAAATTATAAGACGCTTAAAACGATCCCAAACCAGTGCACCGTAGTGATGCAAAACTTTTGTATTTGTAAAAATAGCTCGTAAGTACACGAATCACTTGTAAAATATGACAAGTATACTTCTAAGATCAATCTAAAGAGAAACTATGTGGTTTTAAATATTTCAACAAAACTCTTAAAGAAAACACGAAAAATAAACCTATATATTCTATCACGATATTTGTGTTTTGAAAAGTCTAAACTAATAGCATAAAATTAAAGGATAAGAATATAATTGATTCTAACAAATACTAAGCACATAAATAATTAACACTTAATGTAGAATTTATGAAAATTATTAGCTAATTGGCCATGCATGCTTAAAATTACTTAGGTTATTAAAGATATAAATTAAGATTATTTTTTTCCTTTTTTGTATGAAAATATCTTTAAGATTATTGATTTTTTCCCTTTTTTGTATGAAAATATTATTAGACAGAGATCATATTCTTTGTTAATAAAACCAATTAATATCTTTAGGTAATGATCATCGACTGATTAAATTAAATTATGCTTTGTTTATAAATAATTAAATGACCATCTAAATCACTACTTTAGATAAACCATGTAATTTAGTTTAGACTCTTATTCAAAGTGTCAAAATTAATTATACCCTAAAACCTAATTTTTAGATTTTAAATATATTACGAAAAATATATCTTCGATATTTATATATAATAAACTTTGAAGAAAATAAACTCCATTTATTTTATAAAAATAATTTTTCAAATTAATCTTTTACAAACATGACAATATAACTAATATCTCATAGTAATATTCAAGCAAACATGCTCAGATTTAATGAATGATCAATAAATTAAAAGTAACACTAAAAAAGATACGTAAAAATTGAATATGTAAATAATAGAATACAATAAAAATTAATATATCAATTGATTCTTTATTATACAGTATTTTAGTGTCAATCTGTGACCTAAAAAACTTCTAAAAAGATCTGTCTATACCTTTTACTGAATCAAAACTACTACATAAAACTAAAGAAAATAAAACTTTAAGCTATAACTTTCTATCTAATCAATTTTTCTAATCTAAGATATTGGTGTGCTAAAACAAGAAAATTAAATGTTTATTTATAGCTCAAAATGGGCGAGAAAAATGGATCATGAAAGAAAAATATTCACACGCCGTGGCTCACATTTATTCACGTTGTGGCCCTCGTCTCATTTTGTCCATAACAAATTGTGTTGCAGCCTAACTACTCTTTGTCGTGGCTTAACTCAAGCTACTTGAATTTTATTTTGAACATAATAAAGTGTGTCGCAGCCCATTGCATTTCATGCCACCACCCACGTTGCTTTTCTTCACTTTCTTATTTCACCTTTTATAAATTGGATGGATCATGATATGCTTTACATGTATTATTCTTTTAATATTTTAAAGTATGAATCTTCAAGTGTTATTACTTTATCAAATTGATACTAAAAATACTTGAAAAATAATAGAAAATATTTGTTATTTTAAACACAGATTTGCATAAATAATGATAAAATAATGCATATTTAAATATATTTAAATTTAATTACAAATAAATCACATAATATTAATGCTTTTGAAGAAATCATCTCGCGGAGCACAAAACATCCATGCCACAACACGAAGTATTTTTCTCCACCCCTAATTTTATCCAAAAACCCCCATGCAGTAATAAAAGCCATGCTACGACACATTAAATATTTATTTTTATTTTTTATACTTTATAAATAATATAATAATAATTACTAAATGAAAACTAAGTACTAAATAATTATAATAAAATAAAAATAAAAATACTTAAAGCTAACAAATAAAAAAAAAATAAAATAAAAAATTAAATGTGTTACCTCATAATCAGAACTTAGTTTATCGCCTTAGCAAGATGTTTCCTAGGGGACTTCCATTTTTAGAATTTAATTAACTCAATGTCCCTTTTTTATTAAGTACATTTTTCATTATAACCCGACAATTGCTCTATTTCTTGCTTTTGCAAGTATTTAACCAGCTGCTCCACTTGTACTTTCACCCTTTTCATGGATACCATGATCCAGCTTTTGATTATTCTTGATTTGGTTGTCTTTTCTTACTTGAATGAAAGCGTTCAAGTTTTCATCTAAAGTTGGTTTATTTGAAGAATTATGTGGAACTTGTTGGGGTGGTACTGCTTGTTCTACTGGTTTGAGTTCTGGGTAGGTATGATTGTTTGTCTTCCAAGAAAAAATAGGATGATTTATCCACCCTTGGTTGTAAGTATCTACATTAAGATCAAACATTGGTCTAGGTTGATAGGCCTTCATTACATTCACTAATTTAGGTCCTATTATACCTTCTCTTTAATAAGGACAAATATCAGTACCATGTCCCAAATTACTACACACTCCACATGCTTCTCTGTTTGTCATGTTTTGTGTAACGAAAATCATAACTTGCTTGGTCAATTGTACAAGTTGCATAGATATTTCAATACCGAAGTCTATTTCATGAATTTTGGCTCTTCTCACTCTTGTGCTCTTTTGTTGGAAATTAGCATCTAACATTTCAAAGAGATCAAAAATCTCTAAGGAAGTCTTTTCCCCTATATCATTATATGATGCATTATTAACGATGAATTGACATTATTATGTCAACCATCATAGAAAAATTGGTTATGTAACTACAATGGGTTGCTATGGTGTGAGAATTGAGTGAGAAAAAGTTTGAACCTATTCCAAACCTTGTGGAGTAGTTTAACTTCCATTTGAGAGAAAGTATCAATCTTTGCTCTCAAACCAAAAGTCTTTTGATAGGAGTAATTTTTTTGAATAATTTTATTATAGACTCCCTCCTAAGTTATCAGTGAACCTGATGAGAGAGTCATTAGCTAAGCCTTAGAGCTATTCTTGGTAATGTAAAGGAAGCACATCTTTTTTCAGTTAATCCTCATTAAGTCCATTTAGAGGAAAATTTTGGACACTAGAGTGAAAATTATAATGAAAGACAAAGAATGTCAATTAAGTGGTCCATGAAAGGAGGGCAACATTGACTAGTGAATTTGTTTCAATTCATAATTCCTTGTTATGACACCCAGCTATATAGAAGTAATAATAATGCCAATTATTGGCCTTGCATACTCCTTCATAACAACTTCCCTAAGTGCATTTTCTCTCTTATCTACTTGTTCTAATATTAGGTCTAGTATTGGCTCTATTAAAGGCTCAATAAGAGGTTATTGGGTTTTAGTACCAACCTTTTTAACATTTCTTTAGATTTGTTTATGTTGTCTATAAAAGATTCAAGTAGATTCTCAATGAATCACTTATCTTGTAGAAACTAGTGAAAACAACAAATAAAATCACATAAAAAAATAAAAAGACAAAATAAAAAAATAATAAAAACAAAGTAAATAGATACAAGCAAAATAATAAAAGAAACAAAATAAATAAACAACTAAAAACAAATTAATAAAAGAAAAAAAAAAAGAAATAAAAATTAGTAAACAAAAAGAAATAAAGCTAATAAACAAATAAACAACTAAAAATAAATTAAGAAAAGAAAAGAAGTAAAAATAAAAATAAACTAAAAATTTGTTTTCAATTATTTTTTATATTTGTTTTTAATTTAAACAATCCACAAAAATTACAAAAAGAAAAAAATCAGGAATATACACAAATGTTTGAAAGAATTTTGATAATAAAAATTTAAAATGCTATTCATTCCCAACAACGATACCAAAAACTTGATGCATAAAAACTTAATGGTCAAATTTTGAATCTATAAAAACCTCGTAAGTGTATCAAAAACTTATAATAAGTGATAAGTATACTCTAAAGGTCAATCTAAAAATGAACTACATGGTTTTAAATAATTCATTAATTTTTTTTACAAATGAATATGAAAATAAAACCTAAACATTTTATCACAATGATTAAGTTTTTGAAAATGTTAAACTATTGACAAAATAATAAAATAACTAAATATAAGCTCAATTCAAACAAATCAAGGCATATATTAAATTAATAATCAGTGGAGAACTTAAAAAAAATATTTATTTAGTTAACCATGTTGCTTAAATTTAATTAGGTTAATAAAAATATAGATTTAGATTATTGATTTTTCTTTTTATATATGAAAAAAAATCTTTCGACAGGAATCAATTTCTTTATTAATCAAATCTATTAAAGTCTTTTGATAAGGATTTGATAGATTAAATTATACACTTCCTATGAAAATATAAAATTATTTATATCATTGCTTTTGGTAGAGTTAACAATTTAAACTCTTATTCAATGTGTCAAAATTAGATCTAGATGGCGTTTTTGAAACCTAATTCTCATATTTTAAATCTATAATGAAAAATATGTTGTTAATACATTAATAAATAATAAATTTTGTAAATGACCTTGAATAAATAAATAACCTTTTTATTTTATAAAAATGTTCATCTAATTAAATCTACAAAAACATAACAATAAAGCTAAATTCTCATAGTTAAAATCAACCAAACATGCTAAGATTAAATTTCATGATAAGTGGATTAAAAATTGTATTCAAAAATTCAGAAAATACAAAACAAATTAGTCTATATATAAAATAAATGCAAATAAAATTTATAATACCAACTAAAGATAGATGGCATATCCTACTCTATAATTGTGAACTTGATTTTCAAAGTGCTCTTGAATAAACAAATATCTTTTGTATTTTTCTTGATTTAGAAAATGTCCTAAAGATCTACCTCTGATCTACTATGATTCTAATATATTGTGTTTACAAAATAAAACTAAAACTAAAGAAAAATAAATAGATGGCCAATGTTGAAAGAAAAAAACTACCAAACTTATCCTTTCTAAATCTAAAACAAATGTTTTATTTATAGGTAAATGTAAGTATAGAGGGCCTTGAGCCAAATTTGTGGAGGAACGCCATGAAATATCTTTTTTCCTCACCGAAGCACAAGGTATGTTCAACTTCGACAATTCCAACCTAAAATGGTCATGCCACGACACTACTTATTCCATGATGTGGTACATAAAACTTTAATGTGCCTAGTTATTTCATACCAAACAGTGTGCAGCACGACACACATACTTCTTCACCATGGCTGCTTCACTTTTCTTAAAACATTTCCTTGCATGCCTTAATTTTCTAAGCTCTTAGGGTGCTAATTAAGTGTTGCAAGTGTTTTTCTTCATGTGTTGATGAATTTATACATTTTGAAGCTAAAAAAAATCTAAAATCAGAATATACATGTGATTTTAATCATATAAATTTGCATAAATTATATCATAAACATGTTGTAATCAAGCCTATTTATTTCTTAAGCATAGTAAAATCATAGAATATGAGTGTTTTTCAAGCATTTATCACCTACACATTTTTTTCCTACTTGCCACCACTATGGTGAGTATAGGCATGTTAGAGCACGCTATAAGATACTGACTTTTCACCTCCTGTGAAAGTTAGTACTAATACTTCTCCTTCTTCTCTTGAAACTGATCCTAGGACTCAAAGACCGATTAATTTCACTCTTCTACACCTTGTTAGTATCTATGTGGTATTACTTGGGATTTTGCCAAGCAATATCCTAGATATTCTTAGATCATTAATAGGAGATCTTCTCTTTATTTCTCCTACTCTAACTACTCATATTGAAAGTACTGTGGTGTACTTGATCATCTTCAATATGGATGCATTATGCATCAACGACATAGTAGTGAGGGGGCATAAAAAACTTTTTCTAAACGAATGCCTAATTGTTAGTATGAAGATACTTATGTTAATTTTTATTGAATTTTAAACCAAAAGAAAACATGAATATTCCATACTGTTCAAATAAATGTGAACCAGGGGTTTCATATTGGTACTAATTCCTCTAAAATTTCTTTTCAAAAAGGAGGAATATTGTTTGATCATTGACTTGAGATGATTAGTGCATGAGGGTGTTTTACTTTCTCTTCTCTCTTTACTTATAGTATTTTTTAATATGTTTTTACAATTCTTCTTATTTGTTCTTGTTTAACGTTTCATTTTTATATTTATACTATTTATTTTTATTCTTATACTTTCTTTTTATGTGGCATTATTTTTTTTTTGTTAAAATATTTTAAAAATTAATTTTTTTCTCTCCCCTTCTCGTTGGTTACTTAGTGCCCTTTTGCTAACCTTTTTTGAATGCTCCCTGAGTGATTGTTTTTAACAATCATCGAGGTCTCACTGACCTCTTAACGAGGAGTCAGCGAGGTTTCATGTCTCCTTATATATACCTCTATCTATTGCATTTCTTTACACACCAAAACTTTTACTCTTTCTTTAACTTATCTAAACCTACCTTCTAAAATATCTTTTACCCACATATTTTTACTACCCATTGAAAATAATGGCTCTTGAAAGAACCAAAACCTTTCTATCCTCATTAATGGAAGTGAAGAAGTTGAAGGTGTCGAGATTGTTGAAGGGGTTACATAGACAAGTAGAGCCACTTTTGTTCCAAAAGAGCTGTCCATATATATGACTTTATCAATGAAAGGTTTGCATTCTTTTTGTTGTTGTCCTTTTTTTTCTATTTCTAACACTTTTGAATATGTTTTTGTTGAAGAGTTCTACAATTATCTCCCTCGAACTTCTTTGATGAAGTTCTTGATTTCTTTCTCTTTCATGGGAATTCTAGTCAATTATTCTAAGGTAGACATTATTCAAAAAAATTCCCTTCCAAATGTTGTAAACCTTTCTTTCCATGTTGTTCCATTTGAGTATGAGAACATTCTTCTTACCTAATTTCTTTCCGAGTCTAGTCAATTATTCTAACGTAGACATTATTCAAAAAAATTCCCTTCCAAATGTTGTAAACCTTTATTTCCATGTTGTTCCATTGTGTTGGTGGTGATTTCCCCCTATCCCCATCAATGGCACTGAAAAATTTGAAGGAGTTGAGACTGTTGAAGAGGTTGCACAGATAGGTAAAGCCATATTTATTCCAAAAGAGTGGTCCAAAGAGATGACTTTTTCGAAGAAAGGTTTGCATTCTTTTCTTACTTGTCCTTGTGTTCTATTTCTAACATTTTGATTATGTTTTTGTTAAAGAGTTTTATAACTCTCTCCCTCGAATTTCTTTGTAAAGTTCTCAGTTTCTTTCTCTTTCATGGGAATTCTAGGGTAGACATTATTTGAATTTTGTCCTTTCCAAATGTTGTAAACCTTTCTTTTCCATGTTGTTCCATTTGAGTATGAGAATATTTTTCTTACCTTATTTACTTCTGAATCTCTATTCTTGGTTTTCGGGATGTCACTAGTATGGCAAGCAAGTTGACTAAAGGTCAAAAAGATAATGTTGGTGGTGATGTCCCTTTGTCTGCTTCCTCTTCCATTCGTATTCTTAGTAACATAGTGAATTCTTGTATCCATCCTCATTCTTACCACTCTTCTTTACTATTCTAGATGATAGAGTCTATTAATCTTGTTATGATTGTCTTTAGGGCCATTACATTTCATTTTTTGTAGCGCCACATTCTAGTCTTCCTTATCTCTGCCTGATTACTCCTAGGGTGAGTCTATTTTTTCGTCCTTCTTTTCAATTGAAACAGAATTTTGGCAAGAGCATATCATATTCTTCTTGTTTATCTTTTGATTTTCATACTCAAACTCTACCGATTGATCTTGTTGATTCTTCAACTCAGGGTGGTTTTGATCCATCCATTAGTATTCCTTATACTATTTCTTCTAGTCATTTTTCACTAGGAGTTATTCTTTTTTTTCCAAGAGGTCCATTATAGCTTCACTTAACTTGAGTAAGGTATTCACCAATAGCAAGGACCCATTTTAACTCTGCTCGGTCTACTCCATCTAGACCTCCTTTTGACCTCAAGAAGATGGTACATCTCATATTTATACCACTTGATCTGAGGGTGTCCAAAAAATGGACCGAATCGAAGTAAACCAAAAAACTAGACTGGACCATACAGGTTCGAGTAGTTTTATAAATGGAACGGTCCGGTTTAGTTTATATTAACTAAAATCGATTTTCAAATGGTCCGGTCTAGTTATATTAATTTTTAAACCGATTGGATCGGACCGGATTAGTTTTAATAATATATTAATTTTTTTTAATTAAAATAGTGTATATAAGAAAATTATAACAACCTCCCATTCATCTCCCTCGCGTAGTCTCACTTTCCCTCTTCAAATCGAACCCTAAAACTATACTTGCCTCCTCGCCGTCACTACCTCCAACAACAACTAACCATCCTCGCATCCCCTCTACCACTAATCAGCCGACCTCACCTCGTGTTGCCTCTAGTCCCATCATCTATGGACGAAATAGGTATATGGGTTCTGATTGATATATGTTTTTTTATTTATGGACAAATTTTTAAGTGTATCTTCTCCAAAAATTCTCAGTACAATTTCGGGTAATAGACATTGTTTGTATTTTGGATTTATTGGCAATACTTTTTTTTTAGTTTTTGATATGTTCAATACAATTTCGTGAACAAATGTTGTATTAGTGAACTAAAAGTGATGACCTGATATACTTTTTCCCATTTATATCACATATAGAATAGGCTATGAAAATTAGGGTAAATTAATGATGTTATTTTCCATAAATAAAAAACTATTAGTGTTACTAGAAGATGAAATCTAGCATAATATCAGAACTATTAAGAATTAAAATAAGATTACATCGAGACTTGAATCGAGTATAGTTCTATTCACAACATAAAATCAGAGGTTGTTACTTGTTATGCTTCTTTCATTGGTTATCTAAAATTCTAGAAGTTATCATATTGCATTTCTTAGATTATCATAGATCATTTTAGATGTTGTAGTGTCTAGTTATTTCAATGCTATCTGTGGCTTACCCTAGTAAACCATGGCATGATCTTTTCATCCCTTCTTGATTGATTATTTGTATCTTCTATTATCTGATAAAATTACTTTTTCATTTGCAGTTTTGAATCTCTTTGTTCAGATTCTTAACTTTTCCTTTTTGTTTTTTTATCTTATGATTTTGGGCTTTCACTATAGGATGAATGGAAGAGAAAAATTAAGAGTACCAACGAAGTGCAAATAAGAATTGTGTAGTTATGAATGGACTACTGAATGATCAAGATGTTGATATGACAAAGGCCAGGTAAAGCTACTTTCAAATTGATAGCTTTATGTGTAATTCTTTCTCTATTTCATGAATTAATTTTCACTTGACTTGATTATAGTTTTGTTGATAAGAGACTGAAATTGCCAATACTGGGTTATATTAATTGGACTGTTGAAAACCATTAATCAAACTGTACCAAATCGGACCAAACTGTTCGGTTATAAAATTTTTAATAGCCAAACGGTCGGTCCTGTTTGGTTAAATTTTTTTTACTCAAAACCAAACGGAATCGGACCGTGGACACCCCTAACTAGATCCAATTTTAATGTAATATATCATCCAAAGATACCTATATTTTTTATCGGCTCTTTTCTTGAAGTTTTACCTATGGAGACTAATGATGTTAGGTAGGATGACGAGAAGTATGGATACCTTAAATTGTGATTTTTATTTTTATATTTTTATGCTATACTTTTGTCTTTAAGTCTTTGAACTCATTTTTTTGTACTTTTAAAAACTTTCTAATTAATGAAAAAAAGTTGTTTTATCCAGTATTGTTGTAGTTTATGGTTATGTTATATGCTTTATCATGTTTATCTATTGATTGCATGATTTTTGAAATTATTGCATCATTTGTATATCTTCTTTCTCTCATATACGGATGTTCTTTTGACTTTCTATGTCAAAAGAGGGAGAAGTTTGTGTGCACAACGTGTTTGATTATTGCATGATGATGATGAGTGTAGTTTGTACTACATTTATATTGCATGATATACATGCACGTAAGGTGAGTGTAGTATGATTTTATTCTAGGGAGAGGTGTGTATCTCTATTCATATTGATTGCACTTAGTCTATCATAGTTTGTTTATGTATAGATAATTGATAGTATTTAGTTTGAATATACGTATTTTTACATATTACTTTTCACGGATATGTGTTACCTTGTGTACTTAGTATACATGTGGTTACAAACTTGAAGCTCAGTTGTAGTTGTTTGGAGATTCAAACATGCACGTAGAGTGGACCATTAAGATAGATGCGAACAAATTAGTTCGTTTCTATACATCAACTTTTTTGCATATAAATTAGTATGAGTGTTTGAACCCATAGGATTTAGTGTTTTGATAGTATTGACTTGTGAGGAATAGAGTCGAAGCCAATTCGGATTCCTGACACGAAGTTGGATGAAATTAAATTGATACATTTTTTATATGAAATATGAAAATAATTTTCAAATAATTATTATAATAAATCATGAATGTTTAGGAAGTTGAAATAATCTATGTTTAAAATTTTAATTATGAAATTTAAAAGATATTATAAGCATGATATATTTTTTTATTTCACTTTAGTTTTTCTTATTTTATTTTAAATTTCAATTAACTTCTTATTTTATTTGTTTTATTTGTTTTTTCATTTTTTGTTAATGTTTGTGGGTATCATTACTGAAAACTTTCACGAGATTTAAACTCATCCACTAAGGCAACCTAGGGGTTTAAAGGCTTGTTTGTTGCATACGCTAAATACAACCATGTCAATCCACAGAAGTGATTTAGGATGATTTAATTTTTAGTTTTTATCGCTTCTTTTGTTAAGGAACTAACAAGAAGTTGGTTGAGGGTTGCGATGAGTGCTTAAAAAGCACTAAAATTACCATGATTTAATGTACTTTAATTTACTAAATAGATTTATATTTGTATAATTTTATCATATTTTAATATAAATTTATCTTTTCGAAATCATGGGTATTTTTATTGTTTTTTGGGTATTTTCGTTCAAAAATAACTTAAAGACACGAAGAAAAAAACTAGAAGTAATACATCACAAATATATTGAGAAAAATATTGAGAAAAAGTAAAAAAGATGAAAAATATTGGACAAAATGGGTCAAAGTGGTCATAGCCCATCCACACCGAGTCTCGCATGCAATAGCCCATTCGTACCGAGTCCCATGTGTGCACGCCCAGCACACGCCGGCACACTCCCAACCAATGCACGTAGCTAGTACACACCATGCTGATTTCCGCGCATGCTAGCACACGTCTATGTGATGTCCCACATGCGCCAACCACCTGCCTACAGCATCAATCACTCATCTGCTAAGTCTTTCACACCCCATACGCGTGCCAACCTATCAAACGCGTCCAAATTCAAATGTTGAAATATTTTCCCCTTTTTTGGCATTTTCCTCACCTATTAAAGAAACCTTTTCCCCATTGTGAAACACAATTTTCTAAGTACTTTTTCTCTTTAGCTTTCTCTCTCTATAAAGTTTTCTTTTTTTTAGTTTTTAGTTTTAAAGTTTAAATAATATATTAAAAACTACATATATTCCTTACTTAGATTGACCTTGGGAGTATACTTATCATTTTCTATAAAATGATTCATGCACTTGGGAGAGTTTTAAAAATACTAAAACAAAAAGTATTTCGCAAGATTGGTATTTGCATTTCCGGTCTTGCGTTCATCATTATCTGACCGTCATGAAAATATAGAAAATCTACAATACTGATCATAAGTTCAAAACATAAAAAGTTTAAAATGAGGAAACATTTCTGAAATGTAAAAGAAACCCTAGCTCTCTCATATTAACCTCACCATTCACCAACCTCTCCTCTTGCGTGTGACTACATCGAGTATTTATCTCGCACCCTTCCAATCCAACTGCTCATTGTCGTTCTTCTTCCTCTTTTGCCAACAATCACCAACAGGTATCTCGCAATATTAGTTTCTTCATTTCTTTTCACTACGCCAAAACCGAGCATTAAAGTTAGTTATTAACCAACTTTAAATGCTTAGACTTAAAATTTAAATTCGGTTCACTCGATGAATTGACTTTAAATTTTGTATTTTTTACACATTTTATTCATTTTCTATTATACTTAGAACCTATATTTAATCACATAATAGCAAAAACAACCAAAATCTGTTTAACAAAGTTTAAATAATACAAATAATTGAAAAATTAAATATTAATTAATAACTTGAGAATTAAATTTATTACAAAAAATAATTTATATACAATACACACATACACACACACACACACACACACACACACACACAGATATATATATATATATATATTTAACTTAAATTACAAATAAAATGATGCCTCCTTTGTCATAGATTTTGTGATATTCCCACTTTATTTTAAGGAGAGGAAACTTGGTTTGCTTATAATCACCAACATAGTGACCAGGAAACTAGGCATGAGAGATGAGATAGAGTTTGGGCAAAAAATAGTTGGTCCATATAACAATTCATTCCCCTAAATACATGAGCACATAAACATCCATCAAACAAGTAGCTCAAATTTCAGAGACACAAGAGTGGAGAAATTAAAGCATTATAAAAATTACCATAGTGTTGTCCTATGTTATTCAAGATCATTAGATTCTTCTCCTGATTCTTCTTGTGATGTTATAATTTGAACCATGTGTTTTGTCTATTCTTCTCGTAAATCATCAAAAATTTGCATATCAAATATACGACTTGTTCCAACCAAAGAACTATATGTAATTAAATTCAAAATATATATGTAATATCATGAATTCATAAAAAATAACTTATATATGTTAAAATATTAGTAAAAGAGATTACCACATCAACACCAGAGTGATACAATAATAACCTCATCCCTTCAAAATCATATTAGCATTGTATTAATATTTTGTGTATAAATATGAAGTTATTTGGAATCAAGCTGGTATTTTTAATGCTCTCAATATGAAGTCAAGTGTAACTCTGATTTGTTACTTAGGTTGGTTGAGTTTTGGTGCCCATAAACTAATACTTTTGTATTTCCTTGGGGTGAAACAAAAATTACTCTTGAAGATATGATGATTCTTGGTGGTTTTCCAGTACTTGGCTAGCTAGTGACTACCATAATGTTGTCATACCAGGGAATTAGGGAAGAGAGATGAGATGAAGTTTGGGCAAAAAACAAGTCCATATAAAAATCCATTCCCCTAAATACATGAGCACATAAACATCCACTAAACAAAACATCCATCAAAACAAGCTGCCCAAACTTCAGACACAAGAATAGAGAAATTAAAGTATTATAAAAATTATCATAATGTTGTCATATGCTATTCAAGATCATCAAAATATTCTTTTGATTCTTCTTGTAATGATATAATTTGAACCATGTGTTCTGCCCATTCCTCTCGTAAATCATCAAAAATTTGTGGGTCATATCCCAACTTGTTCCAGCCAAAGAACTACATATATTGAAATTCAAAATAAGAATGTAATATCATATCATGAATTCACAAAAAAATAACTCATATATGTTAAAAAGATATATTGGTAAAAGAGATTACTACATCTTTAATTGGAATGTTGATATTTGTGATGATTTCACTCATAAAATTCATGACATAGTAACCACACATGACTCCATCATTTTGTTGTGGAATCTACAAAAAACAAGTGTACATGATTTTCCATATTCGAACATCTTTATTAGTATTCAATAGTAAAATTAATTAAATAGTTAATATTCACTTGTACATATCATAACTTTGTCCCATATAAGCTTATGAGATTTTTTAAGGGCAATGCCCTTACTCTTGTTCCACAGCTTCCATGCCTATCAAAGTTTAAAATGGTTAATTTCTTATTAAATATTACAAAGAATAATAGAAGAAAAATAGCTAGTTATAACTCCTACATTTCAACAACTGATTTTGTATCTTTACTCAATTCTACAGAAGCTAAGTCACAGTACTAAACATGATTTCCGTATAGATCAAGGATTACCAACATCCAATGATCTTGGCCTTGTTCAAACTTTAGTGGCCAAGGGATTATCAACTTCTGATTTATGTTAAGTGTTAATGCCCTATCACATAATTGTTTAGCTCTGATGCTAACATCATTCTCTTGATATTGATTCACAAATGAAGAATCATAGAGCATTGCTAAATGTGATGAGTGATTAGCTTGAAGTCGATAATAACATGCCCTATATAAAAGAAATATAAATAAATAATTAGATAATATAAATATAATCATATATGTTTTACATAAATGAAAGTTATTTACTGATTGAGAACTCACATTGTCCATACTTGAATTATACTTAAATCGATCATTTGATATTCAAATAGCTACAATAAGCACTCGATCGATATATATGTTTGAAAAATGTCTACACCAGAAATTTCTATAGGAAATGGCACAATCCATCCATCCTTTATACTAGATGCCCTCGCAAAAATAGTCATCAAAGAGCTAAGATTTCTGCTGAAGTTTATAGCATAATCATAACTATACCTTTTTCATGGCTTATTCTTGAATGACTTAGTACGCGATGATTTACCACGAGATACTTGCTTTGTATCTCTTAAATTTTCCAAACTTACTAATTCTAGTATAATAGACTAAAGAAGAAGTATTATATATGTTAGTAATAATAAAATAATAGTAATAAAAAAGTGTTATCTTAATAGTACCATGACAAAATTTATCACAACTGAACTCGATGGCTAAGCCACATATTGTCCAACCGCTTCTTGGACTATGGTAGCATCAAAAGACATAGGTAGTCAACAATCATGGAGCAATGGTTGATCAATTACTATTTTCCAATAATTTGGCAAATATTTATTATGAATCATTCAATCGTCGCTCAATTGTTGTACCGTTCTAATAGCAACAAAGTCAATTGATGAAGGATGTTTCAACAAACATTTCATATTCTGTAAAAAATTTAAGCATTATATATAATAAATAAAATAAATAATAAAAATAAAAATAATAGATTGTCTACATAAAATTTTAATCTTACCATAAATGATTCATCAAATAGAGGAGGAATCCCATGTGGGGTAGCTATTGGAAGGACATTCTCATCAAAATATTCATTATAATGTGATAGATGCTAAGAATTAATATATTACATTGGTGATGTTGAACCACTACCTGATTGCATCTGCATTCCTAGCATAAAGGGAGGACCAATAGGATGACTATATCCCATATATGATATAGGTTGGGCGCCATGAGATTGCATGGGTGGCATGCCTAGCATGGATGGTTGCATGCCTGACCAATAGAGAATTCCCTTATTGTAGTATGTTGTCATTCCTGACATATGTTATGATTGATATTCTTTTAAAGTGGCAATCTCACTTTACATTGAGGCCTTAAAGGAGCTGAATTCTTCTTCAATTTTACAGTACTTCTCTTTACTGACCATTTGAGGCTTTTATTTTGAAATGTTAAAAAACTTCAAATAACCATCATATTGGCTTCCTATTTTAACATGACTAGGATACTCGTATCCAAATGCATAATATATAGCATCTCTCCCTGGCTATTCACATAAGAATACTGTTTTATGGAAGACCTCATAATTTAGTTCCCAAATTTCTTGAATTATACCATAATATGTTCTATTAGAAAGTACAAGAATCTTTTGAACTAGAAAATTGCATAGTTTGTGCAACCATCTTCACACCACTATTCTAACTTACTCGGACTTTGTCCCTTTCTTGAGTCGTAAACCTTGATCCATTAATTGTGAAACTAGAAAATGATTTGACATCAACTTTTGGACCATGTACAAGTCATTCTAAACTTTTTGTTATTTTATGATTGAGTTTGTTGAGTTCAACTAATTAATTCTTGTATGTGACACTTACATGGTTGTGAAACCAATTATTAAGCTTTTACTTATATTCATCATACAACCATTTTTCTCCTTTTTTTTATAACGAGGACCGATCTTCAATAAGTTTAAATATATTCTGTAATGTTATTAAAGATATATCAAGTGGATATCATCATTAATAGTGAAATAAAAATAATTTTTGCATAAATGGAAAGGTTGAACCTGTCATCACTTACTCTATGTATGGTTGTACCTCATTATTATTTACCAAAATGATTCAATGTGCTTTTTCCCATCGAGTGCGATCAACAAACAAATTCTTACTTCTACCGAGCATAAGGTTATCTACTTGGATCATGTGACGTTCTAAGAACAGCTTGTTCATAAGATTCCCAATTTTAGTGCAACTAATAAAGTATTCAGAACAAAACTCAATGGCCTCTTAAGCAATGTAACGTTCCCCCATGCATCATTCAGGACAATTTCTATTATTTGCATATCCTTTAAGGACTTGCATGTATCTCTCAAAAGGATACATCCATCTTAAGTAAGTAGGACCACACAATTGAACCTCTCAAACTAAATGAATACACAAGTGAATCATTATAACAAAATAAGGAGGAAAATATTTTTTAATTAGACACAAATTCTCTACAACATCTTTTTGTAAAGAGTGTAACTCGCCAATTGATATAGATTTCTTGTATATTGTATTAAAGAATGAACAAAGATAAATTATTGATAATCAAACATATTTTGGAAGAATTGATCTAATAGTAACTGATAATAACTTTTACATTAAGATATGACAGTCATATGATTTCAATCCATAAAGTTTCTTATTAGTGATAGACATAAAATTTCTTAACTTGGATGAGTAACCATCAGGAACTTTCACACCCACCAAACATTTACAAAACACATCCTTATCTTTTTTTGACATTTTATATGATGTTGGTGGCAAGTATGTTCGATTCTTATCATTTTCCACCCTTGGTGCCAATTCAGGTCGTATGTCTAGTTTCTTTAAATCTATTATTGCTTTAATTCCATCCTTATTTTTTCTAGGTATATTAAGTAATGTACCAATCAAGCTCTCACATACATTTTTCTAAATGTGCATGACATCTAAGATGTGACGAATGTGTAGGTTTTTCCAATAAGGTAATTCCCAAAATATTGATTTTTATTCCAACAACCATGATCTACTCATTTAGTAACATTTTCATTTTCAGCCCTTTTATTAGTTAACCTATTTCGTTTCCCTCTATTAGTGAGTATTATTTTTTTCATCTTTCCATATCATTTGAATGTCATATCATTCAATTGCCTTAATATCTCAACACATCGCAAAGGTCGGGATGCAGGATCATGATCTTCTATTTCTTATATAAGACATTTTTCGTCCATAAACAAGATAAGTTGCATAAGTGCCATCACTACATATAAACATCATATATAAATTTTTGTTGCATGTCTTGATAAGTTCCCATAGACAAGAAAATCATTAATTGTCCATAAAAGGACCCCCTTCAAGTTAAAGTGTTCTTCTTTATGTGCATCGTAAAGATCTACTACTTTCCAATTTAGAGAATCACAAGGATGACGTAACACCCCATCATCAGATAGATTATCTGAATATCAATTCAACATCTTTGATGTCTCTTAACTTTTGAACAATCTTTGAAAGTGATGAATCAGAAAGTACCAAAGAACCTTTGTGGGCATGCCTTTCTTTGGTGTTGTCTCATTTTAGCATGCTTCCATCTCGATTCTTTACAAATCAGAAAATCATCTAATGTCACATATTCTTTTCTATAAAGAATGAAATCATTTGGACAAGCATAAATCTTATTATATTCCATGCCAAATCGACTAAGAGATTTCTTCACTTTATACATGATGAGTGCTCAAAAGGCACTAAAATAACCATGATTTTATGCACATTAATTGATTAATATATATATATATATATTTATATGTTTTATCATATATTTATATATATTTGTCTTTTTCGGAATCACGGGTATTTTTATTGTTTTTCAGGTATTTTGGCTTAAAAACGTAACTTAAAGACTCAAAGAGGAATACTGGAAACAATACATCACAAATATATTAATAAATAAATGGGGAAAGGTTAATAAATATGGAAAAATTGGATAAAATGGGTCAAAAAGGTCAAAAAGGAGAAAATCGCGCCGCACCAAGGCCTGAGCTCAAGACGCGCCGCCTGCCCACAAGGCTCACGCGCGCGAAGACGCCCCACGTCCGCGCGCATCTCACCTGCTCATAGGCCGCACAGCCCATCGCCGCCCTGCGTGCCCTGCCCTCTCCGCGCCCCGACGCCCATTTTCGCCCCATTTTTCACGTGCAGGCCGCCCATGACGTCATGCCGACGTCATCAATGACCTCATCTTTTCGCACTACGCGTTTTCACATTTTTTTAACATTTTTTCACTCATTTTTTCTCTCCATCCTCACCTATAAATACCCCTATTCCCTTCACTTCTAACCACACCTCAAAACACATTCTCTTCTCTCTTTCTTTCTCTCTTTTCTTAGATTTTTTAGTTTTTTTTAGTTTTTCTTAGTTTTTAGCTTTTCTTAGTTAATTTCTTTTAGTTTTAGATTTCTTCCCTTTTTGGCAAGAACTAGTTATGTTTTTGTAATTTTTTTTAGCTTTTTGATACAATAAATGGAAGTGCAAATTCTCGCTTGAGGTTTTCCAAAGAACGGAATAGCGAAGTTCTCAGAAGGATTTTATTTTCTTTACGCTTATTTTTTATGCTTTATTCTTACATGTTATATTTAATTTGTCTGTGATTAAATTTAACCTGTTGGTCAGTTTAGTAAACATGATGTAATAATAACGTTGTTATGCTTCGAAATATTAAATAGGTAAAAATCTCTAAAATGAATTGATTTTGTTTTTATTCAAGATTTTATATTAAGAATGTTAGAGAGAAATATATTATTTTTCATTACAAACTTAAACCCGAAAATTAGATTTTAAGGTTTAGTTATCCAAATTGATTTAGAGTAGTGCTCTTTTATTTGATGGTACAATCGCCTCTAGTTAGAGTGAAGCTCTATTTCAAAAGTTTTTATAAGAATTATTATCTGAAAATGTATTGACAACATGTTTTCAAGAGTGGTTTTAAAACTTGAAAGTTAGTACTGATAATTAAATTCTTAGGTTTAATTTGGACACCTTGAATAAAGTTTAAATCGTCTAACCCCACCAAAGGTGGCATTTAAATGGTTCATTTTCAATCTCTTAGAAAAAGGAATTAATTTAATTAAGCATATTAGTTATCAACCCCACCCATAGGTGTTAATTGATTTGTTTAGTTAACAAAGAATATCTAACCCCACCAAAGGTGGTATTCATACAAAAAAGGGAGAATCAATAAATATCAATTCATATCTTTAATAACCTAATTAATATGAGCAAGCATAATTAACTTAATTATTATATCAATAAATACTCCACCATTATAAATGATAAAATTTGCATAAATGTTTATTGAATCTTTGTTTATTTTTATGTAATTAGATTAAAAACACAAAACCCCAAAATATCGTGACAGGATGTTTAGGATTTAATTTCGTTTTTAAAAGATTGAATAATAAATTAAAAACCACATACATTCCTTCCTTAGATCGACCTTGGGAATATACTTATCATTTTCTACGAAATGATTCGTGCACTTGCGAGAGTTTTATAAATAGATAAAACCAAAGTAACGGGCAGGATCGGCGATGTCGGTTCTGCCCCGATCAATACATTGAAAATGACAATTCAATACCCTCATGAAACATATCTATTAGTACATTTAGTAATTCTATGAATCCTTTATCAGGAAAACCATTGTTTGCCTTCACATTGTACAAATGAACCAATCCCAACATTTTAGTGTATTTCTTACATTCTGGATACAACATCTTTTTGGAATCTTCTAAAAGTTTCTTAAAGATTTTGAGATCATCCTCATGTACTTCATCTTTCACAGCATGAAACATATTTTTTGTCTGTACATTATGATAAGATGTATATAATCCACTCATATTCTTATTTATCTCTTCTCCATGAGTATTATCAATATTTTCTCCATGATAATACCAACATTTATAACTCAAAAGAATACCATTATGGATAAGGTGATACTTAACCTCGTCAACATCATGAAATTACTCATTTTTATATTTAACACGTGTGCATCGAATCATACTAATTTCAATATTACTATTTCTATAATCAAATTCCAAGAACTTTCAACTCCAGAAATGTAGTCCTGCTCAATTCTACACTTTGACATCCAAGATTTGTCCATTTTCTATTAATGGCATTAAGCATATTAAATATGTATCCAACCAATATATTTAAGATATTATTATATATGAATTCCCTAATTATTAGAATATCTATCAAAACATAATATAAAAATAAATACATAAAAACCAAACATAATAAATATATACATATAAATATAATTATATGAGATTGATTGTAATCACTAATAATAATATGCCACATCATTTTAGTTGATTTCAAATTTAAGATATATAAAACAAAATTTATATAACAATTTTGTGATGATTAATATTTTTTTAAATAACTACACTATTTCAAGCCTAAATTTTTAACGAGGATCATATTGTTGAATTATGTCTTTCCCATTTCATATTAACAAAAATAAATAAATTAAAAGCAACATTAAATCACAGTCATAAATATATAAATTTATTTTATTACGCAAATTTATACAAAACACACATAATAAAAATGATAACATGTATAATACAAAACCTACATAATACAAAAATTTATACACATAATATATAAAAAATAAATAAATATGAATAATAAGGGCATAGGATTAATAGAAATACTTATAAGAGTAAATGAAGTGACAAAATGAAGAAAATGAAGAAAAAAATGTGTTTTGTAAGTGAGAAAATGGGTATAAAAAATTTGAGTATTTTGCTAAAACAAATAGGGGATCTAGAAGAGAAATTGAAGAGGAAGAAAACCCACTAAACGACGCTAGAATTGGTGGTCAGAGATGGTCGAAAAATGAGAAAGAATGGAAGAGAAAGTGTCGATCAGTTTCTGGTTTTTGAGTTTACAGCGTTGGAATGTTCTATCTAATAGGGAAGAAAGAAAAGAAAAGGAAAATAAAAATATGTGTAGCATCGGTTGACATGTAGGACCGACGTTACACGTAGGATGTAGTGTCGATTCTACGTGTCAATTGACGCTATCCACGTATAACGTCCGTTGACACGTAGAACTAACGATATGTCCTACGTGTAGTATCGGTTCAACAAATCAATCGACGTTACAATCTATGTGTTTTAAGTCAATTTTTCAACGAATCGACTTTAAATTCATTATAAGTTAATTTTTAGAAAAAAAATTGACAACTTAAATGAAACCTTTTGTAATAGTGATTTGACTAAATATTATTATACTATTAATTTCTTAGACTTTTTAATTCTAATATATCTAAGCGGTTACAAATTAATAATAATAATTATTATTATAAGATTTTCATTATTCTGTCATGTCATCCTAGCGTTTTTTTAAGACTAGCTTACATTATTATTATTATTTTATCTTATTTGGTATTCCCTTTATTCTTACACTTTTTTCCCACGTTAACTTTCCAATTTCCATAGTGGTTAATGATTTATCTATATTTATTAATTAACATTTGCTTCTTTTCTACATTAATTCTACAACTATTTTCTTTCTTTTCTACACTAATTCTACAAGTACCTTTCTTTTTTCTTTTTTTATATATATTTTTTAATAAACAGCACTAATCTTCTTTGCTTATATAAAGCCCACTAAAACGTTACCTTGGATAGTGGGGAAAAAATAGTGAAGTAAAATTGTGTCCATAACCATGTTTAAAATTATGTCATTTAACTTCATTGGTTTTCAATTGTCCATTCTGTGCTCTTTTGAGAACAAAGGCTATGCGCAATCAAAAACACATGATCATCTTTCTCATTTTCACAACCTTCAAATTGTTTCTCTAAAGCCATCAAATACTTGCCATCATTCCATAGAAGAAGGTTAATGTTAATCTTTATCTAGTCCTTTTTTTATACTTATTTTTATTCCCTTGCTTAAATAAAGAACATGCACTTCCACAAAATTTTGTTCTTTTTCTAATAAAAGTAACTATAACTAATTAATTGACTTCTCTAGAACTATTATTAGTGTTTTGATTTGTGGATCATAAACCTTTTTAAAAGGGATTTGTTATTAAAACTAGGGGTGTCCAACGGTTCGGTTCGGTCCGGTTTTGGGAAAAAATATTTAACTGGATTGGACTGTTTATATTACTCGGATCGGACCGGATCGGACCGTTTGAAACGGTTTTAATTATTATAAACCGGACTGGACCGTTTGATTTATAAAACCATTTGGTCTGATCTGGTCCGATTCGATTTCCGGTTTGGTTCGATTTTTTGAACATCTTTAATGAAAAATAATGTGAAAATTTTAATATATTTATTAAATCGGTTCGGTTCGATTCAACTGATTTAAACTAGACCGGACCGTTTGAATTGTAAAACCGTTCGATCCAATTTTACAGTTTGATCTGATCCAGACCGATTTATGGACACTCCTAATTAAAACCATTCAGATGTCTTCTTATTTGTTGGGTCAATAATAAAATTTAAAGATAAAAGCTTATATAGTTTTATTCCTAAATAAATAATGTAATAATAGATTAATGATTGGCTTCGTATACCTTATAAGATACCAAGAATATAAATGTACCATATCGAATATTACTAACACTGCATAAACATATAAAAAAAGTACATTAATCCTTTAAAATGCTTCCATGACTATATATTAGAATATTTCACACACACATATTTATACTAGTAAAAAAATTAATTTTGATTTTTTAACTAGTTAAATTTAGGCTAATTAAAAGTTAGGGAATTAAATTGAGAATAAATTAATACAAGATTAAGTTATGCAAGTTAATAAAATTAAGGGAGGGTTTTCCATTTATTATTTATAAATAAATATGAAACTCATGGATGAATCAGGTCCTAGCAAGAAGGGATTTTTGAAAGTTGTGCACAAGCATGGTCCATGCTCTCAACATGAACCAAATGATCCAATGGGTCAAGCTGAAATGTTATTGAGAGATGAATCCAGAGTGAATGCAATCCAGTCAAAGTTATGGAAGAAATCAAATGATATCGACAATTTACAAGGCTCAATAGCAACTGATCTTCCAGTAATATCAGGGCGCAACTTAGATTCTGCAAGCAACTATATCATCACGGTGGGGTTTGGCACTCCTAGAAAAGAGTTCACATTAATATTTGACACTTTTCATGATCTCACTTGGACTCAGTGTCAACCATGCTATTCTTGCTACAAACAAATTGAACCCATCTTCTTGCCCTCCGATTCATCCTCGTACTCTACAATTTCTTGTAACTCTAATTTGTGCACTCATCTTGAATCACCTGAAGGTAACGTTTGTGTAGGTTGTAAAAATTATGTGACTAAAGTGTCTAAATAATTTAAATGATATTTTTATTTTATAAATTCATAATCTCTAAAAAGCTGAATGCCAAACCTGCCATGTAGGTTGTATCAACCCAACATGCAAATACAATGAGCGTTATGGAGAAGACTTATATTCAATAGGAACCTTAAGCAAAGAAAGGTTGAGTTTAACACCAACGGAAGTGATCCACAATTTTGTATTCGGTTGTGGCCAAAACAATCGTGGTTTTCAATTTGGCACCACTGCTGGCGTTCTTGGCCTTGGCCGCCACAAAGAAGTTTCTTTTGTTCAACAAACTGCACAAAAATACAATCGTTATTTCTCTTATTGCTTACCTTCCAACCCCAGCTTAACTGGCCATCTTTCCTTCGGAAACAATGGGAACATTCCCAAAACTATACAATTCACACCAATTTCAACAATATCAAAAACTAATTATGGCCTTGATATGACTGGAATAAGTATCGGTGACAAGACCCTACCCATCTCCCCAATTGTATTTGCTCGTGCCGGCATGATCATTGATTCTGGTAGTATAATAACCCATTTGCCTCCTTCTGTCTATAAAGTCATGCGAGAAGAGTTTACAAGTTTAATGTCTTTGTATCCACGGACCAAGGGATTTTTATCATTGGATACATGCTATGATTTAAGTGGGTATAATTCAATTAAGCTTCCTAAAGTAACATTTTACTTCGAAGATGGAATTGAGGTGGAGTTAGATGAGAGTGCAATTCTATATCGTGTGAATGCCAGGCAATTTTGTTTTGCTTTTGCAACAAATAAATTTAATAACCAAATAGCTATATTTGGGAGTTATCAGCAGAAGACACTGGGGATAGTGCATGATGTTGGTGGTGAGAGAATTGGGTTTGCTTCAAAAGCTTGTCGCTAAATACAATATTAGACAATAAATAATTACAATGGGAAAGTATACACAAGTAAATTGTATATAAATAACACTTGCTTGTGCCTATTTGTAATTTTTCAGTTGTGTGTAATCTCTACTACTGTATTAATGTTTGGATGCATGGTACCTAACTATTGTTTGGATGGTACCTAACTATTAATAAAGTTTCTAATTATTAAGTACAATATTGTAATGTTTTAGTAAAGCAACCAATAGATGTCATATATGGTAAAAGTTTTATATAATACCTTTAACTTTTTTTTTTTATAAAGATAGAAAATTATACATAGATACACTTATTTTAATAAGAGTATATCAATAATATTTTTTTAAAAAATAATTAAAAAAATGTGAAATAGAATACACTTTTTATGTACCTTAACTTTTTTACAAAGATATACTATACAGAGATACACCACTTGTACTTTACTTTAATAAAGAGTATACCAATGATCTTTTTTTTTTAATATTTTAAAAATGTGAAATAGAATACATTGAGGATTGATAATGATAAAATAGTAAATTTATCATTTTTTTCAAAAAAAAAAAAAAACTTAAGCATTAATGTTTAAGTTAGTTAAATTTGAATAAACTTGGTCAAATTTATCTTTTTATAACCATTTTGGATAAAATTGTAATCTTTTTCAAAGGAAATGACTTCTAGAGTACCCTTAAAAATATAATATTTTTGTATATCTTTCCTAAAGATAAGTTACCATATGTGTACAATTCATTTATGTATATACAACTCAAACATGCTAATATCATGCATTCATTTAGTTTTTGTGGTTCAGACTAATTTGTGTTAGGCTAGTAACAAAATCAATTTATAGCCTTCATCTAACACAAAACAAATAAGTATATATAAAGGGTAAGCATTTCTTTTGTTTTCTTTTAGTACTTAAAACTTAAAATTTTGGTTAAATTTATTAATTTTAATTCTATTTTTATTCAATTTTACTATCAAACTTTACCATTTACGTACTATTTTAATTAACAAACCTCGTAAATTTTATTGAAGAAAATAGATAGAAACATATAAAATTGAATCAAATTAAGAATCTAAATCAGTCTAAACTTCCATAATACAAACTTCGAAGCAAAGCATAGAGATCGCAACAAGACTGAGATAAATGGAATTGGATGATCGCAACAATAAGACTGAGATATAGACCTCTTTCGTTCCAAGAAATATGTATGGAAGCTTGAGATGTCCTTTCTCTTTTAGATTGATGTTCAACACTCAAGTAGGTATATGATTCAATTGTCTTTTTAATACCCTCCTGCAATACACTGAAAATCAAACAATTAAACCACGTTGAGAAATCAAACATATAATAGAAAAGAGATCGAAAAAGCGAAATAAACTTATTATTATTTCATTGATAAATATTAAAAAACATATAATCTACTTATAGGTGGTTACGATACTAAAACCCTACACAATATCCTAGTAGATGAATAAAGTAACAGGTTGAAAAAGTGAAATATTAGAAAACAATATAATCTTATTTCATTCATAAATATTAGAAAACATATAGCCTTTTTATAGACGTTTACGCCATTAAAACCAACACAAAATCTTAATAGACAAATAAAGTAACAATAATGTACTAATTTATAACTATAACTCTTAAACATATTTTGTTTATTTTCTCCACCCTTCCGACATGTCTTAAATCACATAACTATTGAAAACACCAAAATATGTAAAAAAGTTTTTAAAGCTTTTTATTAATTTAAAAACTAGATATTAATTAATTACTTAAGAACTAAACTTATAACAAAAAATAACTTTCATAAAATGCATATATACAAATTTAACTTAATTACAATATTACTAAATATTATAAACAAATATACATGTACATGATATATTAGATATAAAATTACATATATCCATTATTATATGCAATTTTACAAGATAATCACATAATAATAAGATACCTATGCTATTCAATATCATCGAATTCTTCTTTTGATTATTATTACAATCTTATAATTTGAAGCATGTGTTCAACTTATTCTTCTCGTACATCTTAAAATTTTTTCCTATTATAGTCTGTTTTACTATAACCAAAGAACTACATGTATTTAAATTCAAAATAACAATTTAATATCATGGATTCACAAAAAATAACTTATATATGTTAAAAGATCAATATATTAGTTATTTAACAAGTATACATGTAGTATAACCTCAATGGTCTCATGGCTTCAAATGAAGAGGCCTAAAAAATTAACATAACTTACATACTATGTGAAATATTAAATCTAAAGTCTTTAAGGCTAATAAATTTAACTTATGATTATGAAATAAGTGAGCACATCAAATAACACCTCACAAGTATTACGATTTCAGAAATGTAAATGAAGAAAAACTTATTTCATAATTAACATCATAAATTCATGAAAAATTAACTTATATGTTAAAAGAGTATATTAGTGAAAGAGATTACCACATCTTTAATTGACACATTGATATTTGAGATGACCTTGCTCATAAATTTCATAACAAAATAACCACACATAACTCCATCATTTTATTGTGAAACCTACAAAAATAAGTGTACATGGTTTATCCATTCGAACATCTTTATTATTCAATCATATAATTTATTAAATTAATAAAATTTAATCTTAATATTCACTTACACATACCATAACTTTATCCCATATAACCTTATGTGATTTTTTAAGGACAATGCCCTTACTCTTATTCTACAACTTTCATGTCCTATCAAAGTTTAAAATAGTTAGTTCTTTATTCAATATTACAAAAAATAATAGAAGAAAAATAGCTAGTTATAACTCTTACATTTCAACAACTATTTTTGTGTCTTTATTCAATTCTATGGAAACAAAATTACAATACCAAATATAATTACCATATAGATAAAGGACTACCAACATCCAATGATCTTGACCTTGTTAAAACTTTAGTGGCCAAGGGATTATCAACTTTTGATTTCTCTAAAGTGTTAATGCTCTATCACATAATTGTTGTGCTTTTATGCTAGCATCATGCTCTTGATATTGATTCATAAATGATGAATCATAAAACATCACTAAATGTGATAGGTGATTAGCTTCAAGTTGATAATAACATGTCCTATATAAAAGAAATATATGTGAATAATTAGATAATATAAACATAATTATATGCTCTACATAAATGAAAGTTATTTATTGATTGAGGATTCACCTTGTCCATACTTGAATTATACTTAAGTCGATCATTTGAAATTCAAATAATTACAATATGCACTCGATCAATATATAAGATCATCCAGTGTCTACTCCAGATATTCTTTAGAAATTGGCACAGTCCATCCATCATTCATACTATTTTTCTCACAATAATCTTCATCGAATAGCCAATATTTTTAATGAAGTTTATAGTATACTCATAATTATACTTTTTCCATGGCTTCTTCTTGAATGACTTGATGTGTGATGATTTTTCACTAGGTATAGATTTTCCATGAGTTACTTCTTTTGCATCTCTTAAATTTTGCGACACTTACTAACTTCGGTATAATAGACTAAACAAGAGATATTATATTAGTAACAATAAAAGTATAATAATAAGTAGTAAAAAAATATTATCTTAAGTAAAAATAAATAGTACAATGTCAAAAGTTAGCACAACTTGATTTGATGGCCAAGCCATATATTATCCAACATCTTCTTGGACTGTGGTAGTATCAAAGGGTACTGGTAATGGACAATAATGAAGTAATGATTGATCAATTATTATTCACCAATGATTTGACAAATATTGATTGTGAATATTTTGATCATTACTAAATTGTTATATTGTTTCAATAGCAACATAGTCCATAAATGATGGATATTTCAACAAACATTTCATATTTTGTAAAAACTTTAAGCGTTATATACAGTAAACAAAATATATAATAAAAAATAAAAATAATATATCATCTACACAAGTCTTAAATCTTACTATGAATGATTCATCAAATAGAGGAGAATTCCCATGTGGGATAACTATTGGAAGAACATTCTTATAAAAATATTCCTGTGATTGATGGTAAGAATGCACAAATTACATTAGAGACATTAAACTACTATGCAATTACATGGGCATTCTTGATATATATATGGGACCAATAGAATAACTATATCCCATAGAGGACATAGGTTGGCCATGAGATTTCATGGGTGGCATGCCTAGCCAATAAGGCATGCCTTGATTATAGTATAATGGCATGCTTGGTATGTGTTGTGATGTCCCAGGTTGGTAATTTTGAAATTGCTTTACATTTGCAAGCTCACTTAACATAGTAGCCTTAAAAATATTGAAATATTTCATGTAACCATCATATTGGCTTCCTCCACTAACCCGACCAGGATGATTGGGTCTAAATGCATAATATATGGTATCTTTCTCTAGTTGCTCAATTATTTCACCCTTATTTGTTTATTCTTGGACCGTTCTTTACAAATAATAAAGCAATAAAGAATATCATACATTATTACATAAATATACGAAAATCATAACAAGGGCTTTATATCAAGTTAAATTACTAACCACCTTATCGAGTTGTTATTCTCCTTATTTATTCATTGGTTTTGACTTCTTTGTTTTTGGTGTCTTTGTTTCTATATACAGTTCAACTTAGGTAACAGGTCTACACAATTCAGCTTCCTACGTACGTCAATTAAATAAATTTATTAACCAATTTGTTAACTTAAGTTAGAGGAAAATAAATGTAAAAATAGCTATAAATTAACAACTTAATATTATTATTCTTTATCTAACTTTAGGATTTGATGACCTCTTTGTATGGTTAGGAAATATTCTACATTTATGTATTTTGATGTTCTTATGTAATGATTTAAAATTCATCTATACGTTTATAATCCACAAAATCTTTACATACATGGGGTTCCATCCATAAGTGATCTTGAGAGATTTTATACAGTTCTTCTTCATTAAGGAGTTCCAAGTATGAAAATACATAATTTCTTGCCAATTTAGAAGTTTTGTATTCCTTCCCTACCTTATTTTTTATTTTGTAGTACTTATTAGCCCTTATAGAAAACTTTAAAACGATTATGTAAAAAATATATTTTAGAGGAGATATAATACAAAAAGGATATAATATGTAATTAATTATAAAATAAAAGAGATTTACATAAATGTTTTTCATATCTTGTACTTTTCACAATCTTCAACTTTAGGTATTTTTGCTTCAAAAAGATAACTTAAAAATTTGAAGAAAAATACTAGAGGTAATACATCACAAATATATTGAGAAAATAAATGAAAAAAAGTAAAAAGATAAAAAAAATGGACAAAATGGGTCAAAAATGTCAAAAAAGATGAAAATCTCATGCGCGCCATCTATACCGAGAAAACGCACGTAGTTGCGCCACATTGAGCCTAGCAATGTACCATTCGCCCGACACAATGTCAATGTCTGTAAGTATCCTACATCATAACCCCAAACTCACACGTACATCTGCGCTTAGGCACGTCGCATCCCGTCAAACCCACGCGCGTATATACGCCCAACAGTGCCCCAACATGTCGAATTCGCACGCACCACTACCTGTGTCAATGCTTGTCCATTATGCATCAACGTTTACGTCAACATCTTTCTAGTACGCATTTTTATCCATTTTTCCCACTTTTTTACCCTTTTTCTCATCTATAAATACCCACTCGCCCCTATTACACAAATCACACCTCAAGAAATAAGTTTCTTAGCTCTTTCTCTCTCTATCTTTCTCTCTCTATAAAGTTTTCTTAGTTTCTTAGTTTTTAGTTTTAAAGTTCTTCTCTTTTTGAGAAGAACTAGCTATGTTTTTGTAAAGTTTTAGCTTTTTTATTCAATAAAGGGAAATGCAAATCTATTTAGAGGTTTTTCAACAACCAAATTAGCATCAAGGTTCTCTAAGAATTCTTATTTTTTATAGTTATTTTTTATGTTTTATTCTTATATGTTATATTTAATTTATCTATGATTAAATTTAACATGACTGGCTGTTTGTAAATATGATATAATAATAACGTTGTTTTGCTTGCGAAATATTAAATAGGTAAAACATTTCTATAAAATAAATTGATTTTGTTTTTATTCAAGATTTTATATTAAAAATATTAGAGAGAAATATATTATTTTTCATTACAAACTTAAATCTGAAAATTAGATTTTAAAGTTTAATTATTTGGTCTGATTTAGAGTAGTGCTATTTTATTTGTTGGTACAATCGCCTATTAGTTAGAGTGAAGCTCTATTTCAAAAGTTTTTATAAGAATTATTATTCAAAAATGTATTGACAACATATTTTTAGTAAAGATTTTAAAACTTGAAAGTTAGTACTCGGATAATTAGATTTTTAGGTTTAATTTAGACACTTTAAATAAAGTTTAAACTGTCTAACCACACCAAATGTGACATTTAAATGGTTCATTTTCAATCTTTAAAAAAAGAATTAATTTAATTGATCAAATTAGTTATCGACCCCACCCATAGATGTTAATTGATTTGTTTTATTAAATAAAAATATTTAGCCCTACCAAAGGTGGTATTTATATAAAAAAAGAGAATCAATAAATATCAATTTATATCTTTAATAACCTAAATAATATGAGCAAGTATAATAAACTTAATTATTATATCCATAAATACTCCATTGTTATGAATGATAAAAATTTGCATAATTGTTTATTGAATCCATATCTATGTTTTATTTTTTTATGTTATTAGATTAGGAAACACAAAACCAAAATATTGTGACAAGATGTTTAAGATTTAATTTCGTTTTTAAAAGTTTGAATGATAAATTAAAAACCACACATATTATTTCCTTAAATCGACCTTGAGAGTATACTTATCATTTTCAAACTCCTTTTCATTCAATGTCCTCAACATAGCTTTCCATTATAGCTATAGAACCAATTCTTATATGATGGATTGATACTGTATAGTTAATACATGGTTGATAATGCTACTGGAAGTGCTGTGGGAGAAAAGACTATAGAGGAAACCTATAATCTTAATAAGTTGTTGGGTTCTAATTCCCAACAAAGAAGTACTAGAAGAAGAGTAAGAGTCAATGAAGTTGGCTCCGATAATGAGATGGCCTTGCAACTTTTTGAATTGACTAAGCAAGTGCAACTTCTCACTACCCACTAAATGCCAAATCAAGAGGTGTGTGAAGTGTGTTTTTCAATTGGGCATGATGCTCGTAATTGTTTATATACTTGTGATTCTAGTGTGGGTGCCATGGAGGAAATCAAATCCTTTCAAAGGTATCATCCAAACACCTATAATAACCCTAACCATCATTGGACACAAAACCATTACCAAGCCTACACCCAATGTTAAACACTAAGGCCAAATAAAAGCCACCCATACCCACCAAATCAATCTTTTAAGCTAACCTTAGAGGATGGCTTGAATTATTTCATTCAATTTAGTCACGACAACCAATTGATGAATAATCAAAGGTTGAACACCATAGGGGCTTCGGTTAAAAGGATTGAATATAAAGTTGGGAAACTAGTTGAGCAAAGGCAAAAGAAAGAACCAGGAAAGTTGCTCAGTCAACTAGATCAAGCGAAGGATGTAAGAACCGTTTGAAGTGGTAAGGTAGTCAATACCAATTTACCTGAAATCTCTAAAGATCTACCTTGTAGTTTAGGTAATAAAGAAGGTGATATTCTAGTCTCGCAAAAAGAAGAGACAAGTGTTAAATTTAACAAGCCTTCTAAAAAACTCATTGGGGAGTCATCTGACATCCCTAAAATTTAAAAGACAACAGAACCACACCAGTTCCAAGTACCTTTTCCACATCGATTGAAAGAATCCAAACAAGATAAGAAAATCTATGATATTTTTAATATACTTTCCAAAGTAATTATCAATTTACCATTATTAGAAGTGATCATGAATATGTCTTCCTATGCTAAGTTTTTCAAAGAGTTGAACAATAAGAAAAAGAGGTATGAACTGAATGAGTGAGTAGTAGTATCAAAAATTTATAGCGCTGTACTTTAGTACAAACTTCCCCTAAGTTGAAAGACCCTAGAAGTTTTATCATAAACATAACTATGAGGGATAGGAAGGTCGCTAAATAAATGCTTGATTTAGGTGCTAGTATAAATTTGATGCCCTACTCTATATTCTTACAACTCAATTTAGGACATTTAAAACCCACAACTATGTCCCTTCAACTTGCAGATAGATCTCTTAAGTATCCAAAGGGAATAGTTGAGGATGTGTTGGTATAGGTAGACAAACTGATAATACCCGTTGACTTTGTGGTTCTGGATATGCAAGAAAATCCAGCCTTGGACAAAGAGCACACAATACGGCTTGGTAGAACATGTATGGAAACTACTAAGACTATTATTGATGTCCAAGATGGAAATTTGAAGATGACAATCTTAGGAATGACTGTTCATTTTAAAGTTTTTGATTCTTCACATCTTCCTTCTATTTATACCATCGATGAAATATTCGATGTTGACCCTTTGGATAATCTTGTCCAAAGCACCTTTTTCCGGAACAAGAATAGGAGACAAGCTTGAAATTGTTCTTACACTTGAAAAGGTCAAAGAAGATTTAGATGAGGAAATTAAGGGGTGCCTTGAATGACTAGATAGTGATGAACTAATGACAAAATCTAGTACACTTTTAAATCTACCCAATTCTCCATCTAGTAAAGAGGCAAATCCACCTGAACTTGAACTCAAAGACTTACTTGAGTACTTAAAATATGTGTTTTTGTGAGAAGGAGAAACTTATCCAGTGATAATTTCTTCAACCTTGTATGCATAAGAGGAATTAGTCCTACAATTTGTATGCATAAGATCAACTTGGAAGATGGTGCTAAACCCGTATGAGAGGCCCAAAGAAGACTAAACCCAAATATCTAAGAGGTAGTTAAGAAAAAAATTCTTAAATTGTTAAAAATTTATAAAAACATAACTAGTTCCTCTCAAAAAGAGAAGAACTTTAAAAATAAAAACAAAAAAAATAAAACTTTCTAGAGAGAGAAAGAGCCTAGAAAATTGTATGTTTTTAAATAGGGGATAGGGTTCTTTTATAGATGAGGAAAAGGCCAAAAAAGGGGGAGAATATTCCAAAATTTGAATTTGGATGCGTTTAGACAGGTTGGCGCACGTTGGGGGCACAAAAATCTTGATAGATGGGCAGTTGGCCTGGCTGGCGCACAAGGGACACAACGAGGAGTGTGTAGGCACATGCGTGGCACGACGCAAACGTGTGTTGGCACGCACGGATGGTCAGCGTTGTGTGGTGCACTACGTGTGTTTCTCAGCACTAATAGGATGGTTAGCGTTTCTTAGCCTCCAATATTTTTTTCTTCGAGTCTTTAAGTTATTTTTGAACTAAAATACCTGAAAAACAATAAAAAATATCTGTGATTCCGAAAAGACAAATTTATATAAAAATATGATAAAATCATACAAATATAAATTTATTTAATCAATTAAAGTACATTAAATCATGATAATTTTAGTTCTTTTTAAGCATTCATCAGTAACCTTATGCTCGGTGCAAGTAAGAAATTGTTTGTTGATCGCACTCGATGGGAAAAAGCACATCGAATCATTTTGGTAAATAATAATGAGGCACAATCGTACATAGAGTGAGTGATGTCAGGTTCAACCTTTTCATTTAAAATAAAATTATTTTTTATTTAACTATTAATTATACCTAATTGATATATCTTGAATAACATTATAGAATGCATTTAAACTTAGTGAAGATTGATCCTCTCTATAAAAATAAGGAGGAGAAAAATGATTGTATGATGAACATAAGCGAGAGCTTATTAATTGGTTTCGCAACCATGTAAGTGTCACATACAAGAATTCATTAGTACTTCTATATAATGTTTTAAAACTTTATCTTAAACACATTTCATGTTTTTATATGCATAGATTTGAGTTAAACTCAACAAACCCATCATAAAATAACATAAACTTTAGAATGGCTTACACATGGTCCAAAATTTGATCTCAAATTATAATCTAGTTTCACAATTAATGGTTCATGGTTTATGACTCAAGTAAGGGACAAAGTCTGAGTAAATTATAATAGTGGTGTGAAGATGGTTACACAAAATAGGCAACTTTCCAGTTCAAAAGATGGCAATCTTGTACTTTATAGAACATATTATGGTATAGCTCAAGAAATTTGGGAACTTGATTATGAGATCTTCCATGAAACAATATTCTTATATGATTGGGTCAAAGATGTTAAACATGTTGAATATAAAAAAGATGATTTTGAATTTACCCTTGTAAACTTATCCAATATAAGTTACATTGATGATCCTTTTACGTTAGCACTTCATGCAAAACAAGTATTTTACGTGAGAGATCAAATTGACATAAGATGATCTATTGTGTTAACGCCTCCATAAAAAGAGTTCTACCATTGTGATACTTTAGAAGATGATGACATGTTTGATACATTATCCAATATTAGTCATTTCTCAAACAAAATTACATAATGTATGTGATGATCTAATTGACGATGATGATTATTCGTCATGGTGTAATTAAACATAATGTATGTTCTATATTATTCTAATAACTCTTGTTTATATGTTAGGACTTAAAATTGTCAATTAATTTCAATTTCATCATTGTTTGTAGATATTTCATGGATCC
This sequence comes from Hippophae gyantsensis, assembly GCA_030763125.1. Taxonomy (NCBI): domain Eukaryota; kingdom Viridiplantae; phylum Streptophyta; class Magnoliopsida; order Rosales; family Elaeagnaceae; genus Hippophae; species Hippophae gyantsensis. The sequence continues at coordinate 15,408,268 of CM061038.1, read as the reverse complement.
TAGGTACTAGAGATTTTAGATCCAAATGATCCATTGGGGCATTTGAAAAGAAGGGATTGGGCTAATATACATGATACTCCACTTAATCTAGATAATAGATTACCTGTTCAATTTGATGCAACTGGTAATCCATTAGGAGAAAATGGTCAACAATTGAAATCTTCTATTGGTAAACTTGTGAAGTCAAGTATACCAATCAATATAAATGATTGGACTAAGGTTGACGATGCTGAAAAGTTTAAGATATAGAAAAGTATTTACGTAAGTCTCTTTTAGTTTAAAATTAATTACATATATTATATCTTTTTTGTATTATATCTCATCTAAATTTTGTTTTTTACAGAATCATGTTAAAGTCCCTGATAATTGGAAGAACAAGAGTTACAAGAGTGCAAATAAGGCATGGAAGGAATACAAAACTTACAAATTGGCCAAAAATTATGTGTTTTCATACTTGGAATCACTTAATGAACAAGAACTATACAAAATCCCTGAAGAACATCCATGGAATGAACCCTAAGTATGGAAAGACTTCGTGGATTATAAATGTACGGATGAATTTCAAATCATTAGGGAAGAACATCAGAATATACAAATGTAGAATATTCTTCCTAACTGTACTAGAAGGTCATCAAATCCTAAAGTTAGACAAAAAAAGGTATTATTAAGTTGTTAATTTATAATTATTTGTATATTTATTTTTCTCAAATTTAGTTGATATCATGGTTAATAAATTTATTTAATTTATGTAGGAAGTTGAATTGGGTAGACCGATTACCCGATCTGAATTGTATATAGAAAAAAAGACACTCAAAACAAAAAAAGTCAAGACCAATGACTAAACAAGGAGAAGAACAACTCAATAAGTTGATTAGTAATTTAACTTGATAAAAATTCCTTATGATTTTTTCATATTTATGTAATAATGTATGATATGTTTTTTTGCTTTATTATTTATAGAGAGTTGTTCAAGAACAAATAGCCAGGGGTGAAATAATCGAACAACCGGGGAAATATGCGATATATCATGTATTTGGACATGAGAATCCTAGTCATGTTAGAGGAGGAAACCAATATGATGGTTATATAGAGTTTGTTAATATTCTAAAATAAAGGCCTCAGATGGTCAGTAAGGAGAAGTACTATAAAATTGAAGAAGAATTGAACTCCTTTAAGGTCTCGATGTTAAGTGAGATTGCCACTTTAAAGCAATATCAATCACAACATATGTCAGGCATGACACCATACTACAATCAGGGCATGTCCCATTGGTCATACATGCCAGGAATGCCACCATCCATGCTAGCCATGCCAAACATGCAATTCATGGTGCCTAACCTATATCCTATATGGGATATAGTCATCCTATTGGCCCTCCATTTATGCCAGGAATGCAGATGTAATCAGGTAATGGTTCAATATCTCCAATGCAATCTGTGCATTCTTTCCATCCATCACATGATGAATGTTTTGATGAGAATGTCCTTCCAGCAGCTACCCTACATGAGACTCCTCCTCTATACGATGAATCATTTATGGTAAGATTTAAAGCTTATGTAGATAGTATATTATTTTTATTGTTTATTATATATTTCATTTATTATATATAACGCTTAAACTTTTTACAAAATATGAAATTTTTGCTGAAACATACATCATCTATGGACTATGTTTCTATTGGAACGATACTCAGGAGTGCTCAAAAAGCACTAAAATTACCATGATTTTATGCACATTAATTGATTAAAAATATATATATCTAAATGATTTTATCATATATTTATATAAATTTGTCTTTTCGGAATCACGGGTATTTTTATTGTTTTTCAGGTATTTTCGCTTAAAAACATAACTAAAAGACTCAAAGAGGAATACTGGAGGCAATACATCACTTATATATTCATAAAATAAATGAGGAAAAGTAAAAAAAATATGGAAAAATTGGACAAAATGGGTCAAAAAGGAGGAAATCGCGCATGCAGCCGCCCAACCGCGTCGGCCAACGTGCACAGCACGCCCAGTTGCGCCGAGCAGCCACGCGCAACATGCCCATTCTACATACGCCCGCACCCATCAGCACCTAGTCCCACGTGCCACACTTTCCTGTCCGCGCGTGCCTACCCCATCTACGCCTCATCTGTGCACGCCTGCGCCCATCTACGAACCATTTGCGTGCACCGTTGCCCTTGGGAGTATACTTATCATTTTCTACGGAATGATTCGTGAACTTGCAAAAGTTTTATAAATACATAAAACCAAAGTATCGACAGGATTGGCGATATCGGTTTTGCCCACCAAGTTTTTGGCGCCGTTGCTAGGGAAAGAATAGCGTTTTTAAATTATTTATCAAAATTTTAAAAACTTTTTGTGTTGTAAATAATTATGATTTTTTTTAGTTAAAAAAAACAAAAAAAATTCAAATTTCATAAGAAATAAAAAATTTTAATATTTTAAATTAAAATAATAATAATAATAATAACGTGAATAGAAAATAATTTTGAAATTTGAAATTTGAAGTAAAAAAAACTTACCATTTATGAATAGTAAAAATAAATAAAAATAAAAAATTTGTTGTTCGTGAATAGTAAAAAAAACAAAAATTTAATAACAATTAAAATAAATTTTTTTCTTATTAAAAAAAAACTTACCGTTCATGAATAGTAAAAAAATTTAAAATTTAAAATTTCATAATAAATAAAGTTATAGCGTGAATAATAAAATAATTTTGAATTTTGAAATTTGAAGTAAAAAATAGTAATAATAATAATAATAATAATAATAAACTTAAATAAATTTTAAATAAAATAAAATTATAAAATAAAAAATAAATAAATAATTATTTTATTTAATTATTTTCTTTTAAATTGTTTTTTCTTTAAAAAAATCAAAAATTTTCTTTTCTTTTATCTTTTTCAATTATGTTTTTGTTTGAATTTTTAATTTAATTTTTTCCTTTTAATTTAATTTTTTTATTTTTCTTTTACTTTTTTCAATTTTTTATTTTATTTTTATTTTATTTTTGGCTTAATTTTTAATTTAAATTATTTTCTATTTTTTTATCTTAATTTTCATTTAATTTAATTAACTTAGGTTTTTAATAAATTTTCATTTAAGTTAATTAACTTAGGTTATTAGTAACTTAATTTACTAACTTATTTTAATTTAATTTACTAACTTATTTTAATTTAATTTACTAACTTAATTAACTTATATTTTTATTAACTTAATTAACCTACCTTTTTATTAACTTAATTAACTTAAATTTTAACTTAACTTAACTTAATTTTAATAGCATGAAAAGTAAATATCTAAGGGAGTTCTGTCTAGGAGACTAGTTCCTGGAAGCATTTGTACCACTAGTCTTTCTTGGGAACGTTGCTCTGTCTAAGAGGATAGTTTTTAAGGAGCTTTTACCCCACCATTCTTTCCTGGGAGTACTCTTGGTTATTACTGATTATGTTATTTTAACTTAGATATTATACTTAAAAACAAAAAAAAATTCTGAAACTATCTCCAAAATTTTAAAGTTTTAATTACAATCTAAGGAGTTAGTTGTTTTGTTTGATCTAGGTACAATTGTGTTTTGATGCCTTTAATTATTTGATTTGTATCTAGACGTGGATTATCTAAAACCTACAGGCTTACCCCTAGTTTTAAGTATAGAAAAATTTGAAAATCCATAGGACATGACTGAAAAGGTATAGGTAGACAATCTTGTCTTACTTGTAGGTTTGATTGATTCATTGATGAGGGGACATTGAGTTTACTTAAAATGAAATCCCCAAGTTACGTCTTGCTAAGACGTTTAACTAAGCGTTGGATGGGAGGTAACCCATCATTTTAGGTAATTTCCTTTTATTTGTTTTATTCACTTCATTTCTATGTTTATTTTAGTTTAATTACGTTTTAATAGTTTTAAAAATTGTTAAAACTAAAAAAAAATGTTGAGATGTTAGAAGTTCATAGCGATCTGTCTGTGTGCACTTTAATGAACATGATGGATGCACTTACATTTTTCCATCACTACTTGCAACATTCTCAAGAAATAGGTAATATTTCCTCTCTTTTTTCTTTATCTTTAATTTACAGTTGTTACTTGGAGGACATTGTAAGTTCTAGGTTGGGGGTGGTGAAAAGTTATCATGCTTAATTTAAAAAAAATTTAACAATTTAAAAAAAATAAAAATAAAAAAATAATATTTTTTCCTTTTTTATGTTCACATTTTCATTTTTATTGTGTTTGGTTTTATTTTCTTTGTGTGATTAAGTAATTTTTGGAATTTAAAGAAAAATCTCACAAAAATTTATCATTTCTTTAAATCAAATTTAAGTAAATAGCTAAGTCTTTTGTACTGTTAGATTAATTTTAGAAAACATATCATGAAATATTTTGTAATTGTTTTTGATAATTAGTTCGTTTTTGTCATTACTAGTATTTCTTGATAAGATGTGGAAATTATATTAAACCCAAAATCGGTGTTTATGAATTTATTTTAGTAGAGACTACCTTTGTGAGATATAATTTGAGCCTAATTTCCTTTATTCAGAGTGAAATATATATTTTTTCTACTCCAAACACATTTCTTATTTCTTCAAATTTTTAGATGATCTTTATAGGTATTAGCATTGAATGTATGAATTTTTCTCATCTTAATAGAGTGTCTTATATTTTTTTTTTATTTTTTCTTATATTAAATGATTTGAGTAGAAATTGATAGTATATGCTTTTATCCCATTCATGCATGACTGCCACAAAAAAAAGATATATCTGGGTTACCTAAACCAAATCAAACAAAAAAGCCACAAAATTAACCACTCACCAAAATCCTAAAAAAAAACTGTACAATCTGTACATGGGTTGACTCTCTAAAAAATGATATGTATTGAAAAGTATCTTCAGAAAAATATAGAGAAATAAAGAATATATAGTATAATCTACATACTATGACCCACATTACCCAAAATCCTAAAAAATGTACAATCTGTACATGGGTTGACTCTCTAAAAAAATGGTATCTATTGAAAAATATCTTCAGAAAAATATAGAGAGATAAAAAATATATAGTATAATCTATATACTATGCCCCACATTGCCTACAAAATTGTGAGTAAAGGCTAATTACAAAAGAAAGATATAGGAAGTAATTCCTTAAAAAATCATTGCACTTTCTTCATTTGTAAAAGGCATATATCTTGAAATTTTTTCTTAATGAGTTTGATTTATGCATGAAAATAATTTTTATATATGATATCTTTATAATTTATACATTTGATTCCTTCCATGAGATCAATATCAAAATAACACTTTGAGCCTTTATTCTTTATACATATGCGAACATATTAGTTCATTTCTATACATCAACTCTTTCGCATATAAATTAGTATGAGTGTTTGAACTCATAGGATTCAGTGTTTTGAGAGTATTGACTTGTGAGGAATAGATTCGAAGCGAATTCGGATTCATGACACTGAAATTGGGTGAAATTAAATTGATACATTTTTTATATGAAATATGAAAATGATTTTCGACTAATTATTATAATAAATCATGATTGTTTAAAGAGATTAAAATAACTTATGCTTAAGATTTTAATTATGATCTTAAAGGAGATTAAAAAGTATGAGACATTTTTGTGATATGTTGTTTCTTTTATTCTTAAAAGATTAATTTTTGATTTTGTTGTAATTTTAGTTTTTAAGTTGATTGTTTTTATTATTATTATTTTTATTATTATTTAGTTCAATGTTTGTGGGTATCATTACTGAAAACCCTCATGAGACTCAAACTCGTCCACTAGAGCAACCTAGGGGTTTAAAGGCTTATTGCATAGGCTAAATGCAACCAAGTCAATCCACGGAAGTGATTTAGGATAGTTTAATTTTTAGTTTTTATCGCTTCTCTTGCTAAGGGACTAGCAAGAAGCTGGTTGGGGGTTGTGATGAATGCTCAAAAAGCACTAAAATTACCATGATTTTATGCACATTAATTGATTAATATATATATATATATATATATATATATATATTTATATGATTTTATCATATATTTATATAAATTTGTCTTTTCGGAATCATGGGTATTTGTATTGTTTTTCAAGTATTTTCGCTTAAAAACATAACTTAAAGACTCAAAGAGGAATACTAGAGGCAATACATCACTTATATATTCATAAAATAAATGAGGAAAATTCAAAAAATATGGAAAAATTGGACAAAATGGGTCAAAAAGGTCCAAAATGAGGAAATCGCGCACGTAGCCGCGCTGGCCAACGCGCGTAGCACGCCCATTCCACATGCGCCCACGCCTATCAGCACTCAGTCCTGCACGCCGCACTTTCCTATCCGCGCACGACCCTGCTCGCGTCCCCGTGCGCCTACGCCCAATCTGCGCGCCACTACCCATTTGCGCCCCATCTGTGCACACCGCTGCACCCATCTGCGCATGCTGTCGTGCCCACATCAACATGACGTCATCAGTATGACGTCATCATTCACTATTCCGTATGTTCTCAATTTTTAATCATTTTTTCACCCAATTTTTCTTCCTCTCCTCACCTATGAATACCCTCATTCTCTTAACTTCAAAACACATCTTCTTTCTCTTTCTTTCTCTCCATTTCTTAGTTTTTTTTAGTTTTTAGTTTTTTCTTAGTGTGTTTTCTTAGTTTTAGAGTTCTTCTCTTTTTTAGAAGAACTAGTTATGTTTTTGTAATTTATTTGTTTTTTGATTCAATAAATGGAAGTGCAAATTCCGTTTGGAGGTTTTCTAGCAACAGGAATAGCATCAAAGTACTGTAAGGATTTTATTTTCTTTATAGTTATTTTTTATGTTTTATTCTTACATGTTATATTTAATTTGTCTGTGATTAAATTTAACTTTGTTGGCTGTTTGTAAACATGATATAATAATAACGTTGTTATGCTTGCGAAATATTAAATAGGTGAAAATCTCTAAAATGAATTGATTTTGTTTTTATTCAAGATTTTATATTAAGAATGTTAAAGAGAAATATATTATTTTTCATTACAAACTTAAATCTAAAAATTAGATTTTAAGGTTTAGTTATCCGGCCTGATTTAGAATAGTGCTCTTTTATTTGTTGGTACAATCGCCCGGTAGTTAGAGTGAAGCTCTATTTCAAAAGTTTTTATAAGAATTATTATATGAAAATATATTGACAACATGTTTTCAGTAATGGTTTTAAAACTTGAAAGTTAGTACTCGAATAACTAAATTCTTAGGTTTAATTTGAACACCTTGAATAAAGTTTAAACTGTCTAACCCCACCAAAAGTGGCATTTAAATGGTTCATTTTCAATCTCTTAGAAAAAAGAATTAATTTAATTAACCAAATTAGTTATCAACCCCACCCATAGGTGTTAATTGATTTGTTTAGTTAACAAAGAATATCTAACCCCACCAAAGGTGTTATTCATATAAAAAAAAGAGAATAAATAAATATCAATTCATATATTTAATAACCTAAATAATATGAGCAAACATAATTAACTTAGTTATTATATCTATAAATACTCTACTATTATAAAAGATAAAATTTGCATAAATGTTTATTGAATTTGTATATATGTTTATTTTTATGTTACTAGATTAAAAACACAAAACCCCAAAATATCGTGACAGGATGTTTAGGATTTAATTTCGTTTTTACAATTTTGAATAATAAATTAAAAACCACATATATTCCTTCATTAGATCGACCTTGGGAGTATACTTATCATTTTCTATGAAATGATTCTTGCACTTGCGAGAGTTTTATAAATACATAAAACCAAAGTATCGATAGGATTTGCGATGTCGGTTCTGCCCATCAGATACAATAATTGAGCAATGATCGAATAATTCATAATCAATATTTACCAAATTATTGAAGAATAGTAATTGATCAATCATTGCTCCATCATTTTCCACTACCTGTCCCTTTTGATGCTACCACAATTCAAGAAGCTGTTGGACAATATGTGGCTTAGCCGTCGAATGAAGTTATGATAAATTTTGATATGGTATTATTTTTATTACTTAAGATAAAACTTTTTTTACTACTATTATATTATTATTCTTTTATTGTTACTAACATATATAATACATCTTTTTTAGTCTATTATACCAGAATTAATAAGTACGGCATATTTAAGAGATACAAAACAAGTATATCGTGGCAAAAATATGTCTAGTGGACAATCATCGCGCACTAAGTCATTCAAGAAGAAGTCATGGAAAAAGTATAGTTATGAATATGCTTTAAACTTTAGGAGAAATCTTGGCTCTTTGATGACTATTGTTGCGAGAAAGACTAGCATAAATGATGGATGGACTGTGCCACTTCCTAGAGAAATTTCTGGCATAGACATTGGGCAAACATATATATCGATTGAGTACATATTGCAACTATTTGAATTTCAAATTATCGATTTAAGTATAATTCAAGTATGGACAAGGTGAGTCCTCAATTAGTAAATAACTTTCATTTATGTAAAATATATAATTATATTTATATTATCTAATTATTTTATATATTTATTTTATATAGGACATATTATTATCTACTTCAAGCTAATCACCTATCACATTTAGTAATGTTCTATGATTCATCATTTGTCAATTAATATTAAGAGCATGATGTTAGCATCAGAGCTAAATAATTATATGATAGGACATTAACACTTAACAAAAATCAGAAGTTGATAATCCATTGGCCACTAAAGTTTGAACAAGGCTAAGATCATTGGATGTTGATAATCCTTGACCTATATGGAAATTATGTTTGGTACTGTGACTCAACTTCCACAGAATTGAGTAAAGACACAAAAGCAGTTATTGAAATGTAAGAGTTATAACTAGCTATTTTTCTTCTATTATTCTTTGTAATGTTTAATAAAGAACTAATTGTTTTATACTTTGATAGGGCATGGAAGCTGTGGAACAAGAGTAGGGGCATTGCCTTTAAAAAATCATAAAAGCTTATTGGGACAAAGTTATGGTATGTACAAGCGAATATTAATAATTTAATGAATATTAATAATTTAATGAATTTTATTATTGAATAATAAAGATGTTTGAATATGAAAAACCATGTACACTTATTTTTTTTAGGTTTCATAACAAAATGATGGAGTCATGTGTGGTTACTTTGTCATGAAATTTATGAGCGAAATAATCTCAAATATCAACATTCCAATTAAAGATGTGGTAATCTCTTTTGCTAATATACTTTTTTAACATATATAAGTTATTTTTTTTTTTGAATTCATGATATTACATTCTTATTTTGAATTTAAATACATGTAGTTTTTTGGTTGGAACAAATCCAGCTATGATATGCAAAAAATTTAGGATTTATGAGAAGAATGGGCAAAACACATGCTTCAAATTATAACATCACAAGATGAATTAAGAGAAGCATTTGATGATATTAAATAGCATAAGACAATACCATGGTAATTTTTTAATGCTTTAATTTCTTTATTTCTATGTCTCTTAAGTTTGGGTTTGTTTGATGGATGTTTAGGGGAATGGATTATTGTTTGGACCTTTTTTTCTTCCCAAACTCCATCGCATCTCATTGGAAAGTTCCCTAGTTATTATGAATGGGACATTTCTGGTGATTCTAAGCAACAAACCAAGCTTCATCTCCCTGAAATAAAGTGAAAATATCACAAAATCCATGACAAAAGATGTGTCATCACTTTATGTGTAATTTAAGTTAAATATATATATATATATATATATATATATATATATATATATATATATATATATATATATTGTATATAAATTATTATTTTTAAATCAATCTAATTATAAAGTAGTTAACTAATATTTAATTTTTCAATTATTTGTGCTATTTAAAACTCTTTTAAATATATTTTGATGTTTTCTGCTATTATGTGATTGAAAACAAGTAGTGAGGATAGCAGAAAATGTGCAAACGACCTTTAAGTCAGTTAATAACTGACTTAAAAGCCCATTCTTGTAATAGTGAACAAAGATGAATTATTGATAATCAAACATGTTTTGAAAGAATTTACCTAACAACAACTCGTAATAATTGTTGCATTAAGATATGACAGTCACGTGATTTCAATCCATAAAGTTTCTTAACGATCATAAAAACAAAATTTCTTAAGTTCTATAAGCAACCATCAAGAGCTTTCACACTCGCCAAACATTTACAAAACACACCCTTTTCTTTTTTTTTTACATTGTATATTATGATGGTGGCAAATATATTCGATTCTTATCATTTTTCATACTTGGTGCCAATTCAAGTCGTATACTTTCTTTAAATCCAATCTTGCTTTAATTTTATCCTTTATTTTTTAGGTATATTAAGTAATGTACCAATCATGTTATCATATACATTTTTCTCAATGTGTATGACATCTAAGATGTGACAAATGTGTAGGTCTTTCTAATAAAGTAATTCCCAAAATATTGATTTTTTATGCCAACAATCATGTTATACTGTTTGAGTAGCATTTTCATTTTCACCCTTTTTATTAGTTGACATCCTTCATTTCCCTCCATTAGTGAGTATTATTTTTTTCATCTTTTCATATCGTTTGAATGTCATACCATTCAATTGCCTTAATATCTCAACCCCTCGCAAAAGTGTTGGTGCAAGATTATGATCTTCTTCACCATCGAAAGATTTCTTTTGGTATCTAAACTTGTGTACAGATGGAAAAAATCTTCTATGTCTTCTATAAGACATATTTCGTCCATGAACAAGATAAATTACAAAAGTGTCATCGCTACAAATAGGAAATCCCATATAACTTTTTTATTGCATGTCCTGATAAGTTTCCATAGATGAGAAAATCATTAACTATCAAGTTAAAGTCCTTATGTGCATCATAAACATTTACACTATCATTACACAACGTCTTTAAGCCATCTATCATAGACTACAAATACACATCAATATCAACTCCAGGTTGTTTTGGTTGTGAAATCAATAATGTTAGCATCATGAATTTTCTTTTCATACACAACCAGGGAGGAATGTTGTATGTTACCATAATTACTGGCCAATAGCTATATTTGCTACTAAGGGAACTTTGTGGATTAATTCCATCATTAGTAATGGCAAGATGACGATTTTCGTGGATTATATGCAAACTAAGGGGATAAATTATCTACTACTTTCCAATTTTGAGAATCGAAATAATGACGTAGCATCTCATCATCAAATCGATTCTTTGAATGCCAAGTCAACATCTTTGCTATCTCTTTGCTTTTGAACAACCTTTGAAAGCGAGGAATCGAAAGAAAGTACAAAAGAACCTTTGTGGGCACACTTTCCTTAGGTGTTGTCTCATTTGTAGTATGCTTACATCTTGATTCTTTACACACTTGACAATCATCTAATATCTCATATTATTTCCTATAATGAATGAAATCATTTGGACAAGCATGAATCTTATGATATTTCATGCCAAATCGACTAAGATATTTCTTCCCTTTATACATTGAAGATGACAACTCATTACCCTCAAGAAACATATATAATAGTACATTTAGTAATTCTATGAATCCCTTGTCAGAAAAACCATTTTTTGCCTTCACATTGTACAAATGAACTAATCTCGACATTTTAGTGTATTTCTTGCATTCTGGATACAACGACTTTTGGAATCTTCTAAAAGTTTCTTAAAGATTTTGGTATCATCCTTATGTAGTTCATCTTCCACAGCATGAAACATATTTTATCTCTGTACATTACGTTTGGAGTGCCTATTCTGATAAGATGTATATAATTCACTCACATCTTTATTTATCTCTTCACTATGAGTATCATCAATATTTTCTCCATGATAGTACCAACATTCATAACTCAAAAGAATATCACTACGAATAAGGTGATACTTAACCTCATCAATATCATGAATTTTCTCATTTTTATATTTAATATATGGGTATCGAATCATACTAATTTCATTATTATTATTTTTACGAGCAAATTCCAATAAAGCTTTAACTTCAAAAATATAGTCCTGCTCAATTATACATTTTGACATCCAAGTTTTTTTTTTCATTTTCTATAAATTATAGTAAACATATTAATTATATATACCCTATAAAATATAAATGTATTAATCACTAATATATTTTAAAATTTATTAAATGAAGTTTATAAATTATTAGAGTATCAATCAAAACATCATATAAAAATAAATACATAAAATCCAAACAATTAATAAATTCATTATAACATTAGCAATATATAATATTATTTAATATATGTAATAATAAGTTCAAAAAATTTATATTCAAAATAAATTAATATATACATATATATTAATACATGAAATACATAAAATTAGTTAAAATAAATAAATAAAATGTACCTTGTCTTCTTTTAAGCTTGAATAAAAATGACCAATCTATATAAAACAAAAAATATTCAAATATTCAAATAACCAATAACACATAATATACATAAAATAAAAAAAATAATTTTACAAAAATTAAATGAAAATATAAAACATTAATAATAAGTATAAAATAATTCATATAAATACTTAAAAGAATAAAACAAGTGAGAAAATGAAGGAAACAAATGCATGGTAAGTGAAAAAGTGTAAAAACAATATTGAGATTTAAACTCAAAAAAGAGGTGAATCTAGAGCAAAAAATGGAGAGAAACAAAACCCAACTAACTCAACTAACTGTATTAGAAATGGTGGTTGAAAATGGTTAAAAATATCGTACACCTGAGAGTCAATTGTACACGTGAAAATGGTCAAAAATCGACCGATGCTACGCTACGTGTAGTGTCAATTGTATATGTCAACAGACGCTATTTTTTATTTTATTAGTATTTTTTAATTTTAAGTTTATTTAAAGTCGATTTTTAACTTGAACTGACTTTAAATATTAAGTTAGTTTATAAGCATACCGATTTATAATTCATTATAAGTTAGTTTTTTCTTAAAATCGACTTTAAAATTTAACTTAAATACTCTTTATTGTAGTAGTATTTTTTGGAACATAAACATAATTAAAACATTGATAAAATAAACGCTAATAAAAATGAAATAATTTACATATGTACAAGTAAAATACTTAAAATAAAACCAAAAATAGGAAGAAAAAAAATATTAGATATTGTGGACATGAAAACCATTTCAATGGACATATGAAGAATGATTAGATGTGTAGAACAAATTTCAAAGAGCCAATAGCATATTTTTTTATCACATTTTTTGGACAAAGAATCTCGCATAAATCCCTACTACGGAGAAGATGACTGGTGAGAAGTGGCAGATACAGGACGAGCAATATGGACTTTCAGATGTCGGCAACTAGGACGATGAATATTTTTGGACTCATAGATACTAAGGTAGTGAAGAGACTATTAAGCTTAGAGAAAATAAAGTATTTAAATCGAACACTCCTCTAATATCACGTTGAGAAATCAAACATAATAAAAAAAATGAGAAAACAGCATAAATTCATTCTTATTTCATTGATAAATATTAGAAAACATAGAATCTATTTGTAGCTAGGTAGGGTATGATACTAAAACCTTAACGACACAAAACCTTAATAGATAAATAAGGTAAGAGTAATATAATAATTTATGACTCATCAATTAATAAAAAAACACAATATTTTATATTTGTTTTCCAACAAACCAAAATATAGATTATAGATTACGTATGGCCACAAGAAAATATATTTATAAAAATTAAACTTAAAAGGTACACATGTGCTTAGAACGAGGAGTGTCTAGGGCCCCATCCATTTAGTTGTCTAAAAAATTAATTCTTAAATAATATAAAATGTACATGTGATTTCAATGATAAGCACTGGTGCAATGGTAAGATATTTGGAGCATGAGACTCCGAAGAGCATTTTAATTCACATTTTTTTTTTTTGAAATGCATACCACTTGCAAGTGTTTAGTATATTTTGATATCATAATTGAGCAAATATATATATGTTGGAAATGAGTCTTAATTCTTGAAGGCGTGAACTATGCAAGCTATATTGTAAATAAGGAAAATAATTGTAACACGACTTTAAGAGTCATGTTTCGTGTCATAGTTTTATTATGATATTTGATTTACATATTTATTTAAAAACATTACTCTATAAAGAAACTAAAAAAATAAATTACAAAGAATTATAACTAGGAGTGTAGGAAGTGTTATATGCATGCCTTAAGAAAAAAATTCAAACCTAAAATTATTGAATCACTACAGCAGTGCACCACACACTAGATGAAGTCTATCTTTCATTTATTACAAACAGAATGATCTAGATTTCTGCACTGAAATTTGAATTAAACAAGCAATGAGTATTATGAATATGTCCATGATTTCTGGAATCTTAAATATTCATACGTGGGAACCAAAATAATATCCTGATTATTCAGGATTTGCTAGGCTCCATAAAAACAATAAACTATTGGAAAATATTTTATATGAAATAATTTATGAATTTAACAAAAAAAAAAATCATAACAAATCTCATTTTTAAATGCGAATATGATTAGTCAAGTCCATTGTTGATAAAATACCAAGTAACTATTACCAATAAGTGAAATGGTAAAAAAAAAATGCACCAAATTTCCCATTACATAAAGGCTATCTTTTACAATTTTGAAAGATTAGGAATATTTATGAAGAATATACAAACCCTCAAAATGAGGTTATTATTGATATTTTCCCTTACATTAACCCCGGTTTGATGCTCTCTCCCTTATTATGAAGTTCGATAGAGATGAATATGAGCAAAGAGCCAAGGGAGACTGTGCGGATTGTTTTTTGAATTTGATTTTGATTTCTATGGTCATGTTTATTTTCTATTTGCAAAAGTCAGAATCATTTTTACTTTTGCTTTTTGTGATTTTTTTGTATTAATTTTGATTTTTATTGTTGCTAAATATGTACTACACAAGACAACTAATTTGTACTAAAGATTGAATATCAAAAACACTGATACAGTGGGTCAACCGTTCGTAACACCTCTATTTTTTGGTAGTTGTATATGTATATATAGTGGGTTGTATACTTGTATTTCACTAATATGTGTATATTTTATTGATTATTATAAATAGAATTTTTATTAAATAAGGTATTATTTATGATAATTAATAAAAAAAATTAGTTTATTTTTAAATAAAGATAAAATGGATATATGATAACAATGGTGATATTTGGAATTTTTATATTTGCTCTTTCTATCTCACAATGTAAAACCATTTTTTGAATGAAAAGGTGTTTTTTTTAATTTTGGTCAAATCCATATGGACTTATTTAATTCTTGTTTCCTATGATATAGAGAATCAAGATATTAAAAAGCATAGGGGTTTCAACAAAAGTCAGCGATAAGTCACATTTAGGATGCTAGCGATTAAGTTGTTAGATTTCAACCATGTATATTAACCACATGTTTGTTTGACTGAAATGTAATAGAATCAAAATTGATTTTTTTCAATTTTATGTTTAATTGGGTTGAAAAGTTATAATGAAATAAAATCGATTCCTAAAAGAGAAGTAATCAGAATTTCTTTCCCCCTTAAGGAATCATGATTTCATTCACATCTTAATTTTTTTTCCAATTTTACCTCAATCCTAAATATAACCCTAAACTCTAAATCTTAAATCCCAAAACCCTAAACCCTATTTATAAAAATAATAATTTTAACCCTAAACCTTAACTCACAAATATAACCCTGAATACCAAAACCTTAAACCCTATTTAGAAAAATAATAATTTTAATCCTAAACTTTAACCCACGAATATAAACCTAAACTCAAAACCCAAAACCTCAAATATCAAGTCCTAAAACCCTAAACCCTATTTAGAAAAATAATAATTTTAACCCTAAATCTTAACCCACAAATATAACCCTAAACCCTAAATCTCAAAGCTCTAAACGCTATTTAGAAAAATAATAATTTTAACCCTAAACCTTAACACATAAATATAACCCTAAAACACAAATCCCAAAGCCCTATTTAAAAAAATAAAAATTTTAACCCTAAACTTAACCCATAAATATAACCCTAAATCCTAAATCCCTAAACCCTAAATCTCAAATCTCAAACCTCAAAACCCCAAACCTTATTTAGAAAAATAATAATTTTAATAATATATTTTATTTTTAAGTAATAATTATTTAGAAAAATAATGATTTCAATAATGTATTTTGTCTAGGAAAAAATAATAATTAAATGATATTATTTAAACTTTACTGAATATAAGGATATTAAGGTAATATGTAGTATTTTTCATTCCATTGCAGTTGTAAACCAAACACTGTAATACTGATTCCTTCTTTCATTCCAATGATCAAATCAAACAAAATTGTTTCCTTTCTATTCCATTTTTATTTTCATTCCGATTCCAATTCCATTCTGTAAACCAAACGACACCTAAGAGTTTGTCTAATTTTTACATAAATCGTCCTAGCATTGGTGAAAGGTGCTTGAAATTTGCTTAGATCATGCGTACATTATTATGATTCTTAAGGAAGAACCATGGCCTTGAAAGAAAAAAATTAATCTAGTAATTTTTTATATTTAAGATTTTAAAGAGAATGTAAGATGGATACTTTGTGTTAAAGAATGAAGAGTTTCGTGGTATAATTGACGTGGAAAATTTTGGTTTCACTCATTCAAGAATTTTAGTTTATCATGTGGTACTCATGTTCTTCAATTTTGGGTTGACTCTATTGAAATCAAGAAAATTAAGGTGGATGTAGAGTGTACGTATTTATCAAAAATATTGATCTTTTTCCAAAATTCATGATAGGGGAGAGATTTATACATTAATCGGCAGATATGGTTGAAACATATGCACTACTATACAATATTCAATTAGTATAATTACGAAACCTTTGATGACATTGATTCAATAAAATTCAATGTGTTAACTCAAAGGACTTTCCTAACGATAGCTTTAGTCCCATGGGATATTTTCAGCGCTATTTGATTATTGTAAGTAATTGTTAACTACTTTTAAAAGTGTGCAACTACATTAAAAGTTTGGTGAACTAGCTTGTAGATTTGTTTTATTTATTATATTTATATATTATAATCGAAGGTATCATAATTGCTTTAAGATCTAGGGGCTAAAGGTAATAATAAATATTAATAACATATTCTTATAAACAAATATATTATGTTGATAAATTAGGCGACTTAAGTAACTATATTAATTTACAATTAAACAAAAATTTATATAAAACTTAATTAAACTTACTTATAAATAAACAAATAAAAGGTTATAAAGAAAATACAATATAAAAAAGGTTGAGAGTTTTAGAGAATATGAGAGTATAGTGGAAGCGATCCTTCTTTTGAGAAATGAACTCTTCTTAAATAACCATGTGATGTACCGTGTGGAGATGTTGTTATTATTCAATGAATAGTATCTTGTATGTCACTTGATACTGTTTGGAGTTGACTACTGTGCTGAACAGTAGTTGTTTCATCATTTCAGACAAGTAATTGAACAATGTGTTGTCGACACTATTGGATGATTTGAACAGTGCATTGTCAGCACTATTGGGTGATTTGAATAGTGTGTTGTCGACACCGTTTGTTGTTTTGTCTTCTTGTGTGAAAACAATAGCATTGTCTTCTGAAGACTTTGATGGGCCTTTACAAACTAATTGGGCTTTTAACCCTTTAATAATAGATGGACACGCAAGCCCAATAAAGAAATGGACTTGTAGGCTCAATTATAAAGAAATGGAGCCCAATAATAAATGAATGGACACATAGACCCAAAATAATAAATGGATAGTTATTTTCCCATCCAAAATTTATGTCTTCAGTAGCTGTTTCTAAGTTAATTAGATCTTATAAAAAGGCCTTTGATGAAGGAAAAACTATTATATCGGGTGATTGAGTCCCATCTGAATCAGGTTCTTCTTTCTAAACATTTGAAGTTTTTCTAGATGATAATAGTTGTCAAATTATTTCCAAGAGTTCTTCTTGGGTTTTTGCCTGAGATATTAGGAAATTTTTATGTGCCTTTTGTGTTAATAAAAGTGAGGATGCTTGGATTTCCTTCACTTGGGGTTCCATGTGACCTTTTTGCAGAAGCCATTTGTCAACAGTTGGTTGTAATAATGGTTTAAGGATCGTAAATGACGACCACCATTTGATTTGAAAATAACGTGTGATGGTAATTACCTTCGATCTAAAAGGTTTTAAAACCCATTGACATACCCAAGGAAGGTAAAATTTTGAACAAAATATGCACAGAGGAGGGAATCTAGCTTCCTCTGATGATGGTTTGTAGTGTTTCTAGAAAGATTCATAACTTTCTTTCATAGGAGAAATAAGAATTGAATTAAGGTTTCCGAATAATTTCCACCACTCAAAAAACCAAGATGGAAATCAGGATGGATTAATAGATTTATTAACAAAGAAAAATAACCAAGAATGTTGATTATCTTTGTTTTGGATGAGGAATGCATTAAACCATGCCTAGTAATAATCCCAATAATTGTACGTTGTACAATATGGAATGGAAGATGTAATACTGACTGAAAAAGTCAATAATTTTGATAGTTCATTTCTCCAATCTATTGGAGATTCTATTTTGTGAAGTTTAGCTGTTGAAAATTGTACTTCTGGTGAGTTGGGGTAATGGAAGTGTTTGAATTCAACACTACCAGTAATTTCCAAAATACTTTGATAGTATTATGGAGTTTTTGAATTAGCTAAAGGTCTCTAAAATAATATTTTTCCAAATAATTTTTGAGTTGCTAAATAGGGGTTTTGATAAAAAAATCCCTTTTCAAAAATTGTAACTATCTGAGTTGGCTGTTTTTGAAAATACTCAAAAGTTGATTTTGATTTGGGAATAACTTCCCTTGCTCCTTTTGGAGGAAAATAAGTTGAAGATGTTATTCTTCTTTCTAGAATAGAAATTGTTCTAGTTGATTGTTTTGAAAATAATTTTGGTTTAGAAGATGTTGCTTCCTTTTCTTTGCCTTTAGAGGCCAAAGTTAATAGGTTGTATGGTCTACCCAATCCTAGGATGCTCCAAAAGGTTTTTTAGATTCCTTTTGAATCTTGTAATTATTTCATATTTTGTACCCATTCTTGGATACGTTGATACATATCTTCATCTAGTGGAGATAATTCTGGTGATGGTTCTTCCAGGGATTACTGGGAAGATGATTCTAGTTTGAATTGGGTCGCATGAGACCAAGTGATAATAGTTTTGGCTGATGATAGGCTTGTGATAGAAGGGTTTGGAGAAGGTTCCCTTTTCTCCTTTTCTTTTTTTCTTTTTACTCATCTTGGAACCTATTTTGGAGAAATTCTCTAGTTAGAAAATTTGGTAATGAATTATTCTCTCATCTGATAAATTTTATATCAAAATCAAAAATACTTAATAAAGTTTGCCATCTGGAAAAAATCTGTTTTGATGCAATGTTTTTAACATCTTTTAATAAAAAATTTTTGTCAGACTTACAATCAATTCTTAGCAAAATAAATTTGATATAATAAATCTGATTGAAATTTAGAAATACAAAGTACTATTGATAGTACTTCTTTTTTGACAGTGGAATAATTCTTTTGACAATCATTCCAATGGCCAAAGACAAATTGAATAATCTGTTTTTGATTATCTTGGACTTGTTTTAATATCCCATTGTAGCCATGTTCACTGGCATCAGTTTCTACTATCTTGAGAAGTGTTGGATCCGCAAGATGTAAACAAGGAATGTTGTGAACTTGTGTTTTTATTTTTTGCACAATTTTTGTGTGTTCATCTGTCCATAGCTCAAGAGTTTTCTTGATCCTGTTATGTAATGGCCTTGCCAATCTATTAATGTTTGTACAGAAACTTAAAACATAATTTAAGCTACCAAGGAATCTTTGTAGCTAGTTTTTGTCAATGATCTTATCAGAAAACTTAGTAGTAAACTGAAGAGATTGTTTGATTGGAATAACTATTCCAATGGATACATTGTGTTCAAGAAACGTGATATTAGTTTGGAAAAGAGTCATCTTTTTAGCTGATAGAGCTAACTACTCTTTTTGATTATAAGGAAGAATGTTTTGAGATGCCTGATATGTTGTCTAACATCTTTAGAGAATATGAGTACATTGTCGATGTACATAATACAAAATTCTGAATAAGGATTGAATATATCATTCATAATCCTTTGAAATTCAGAAGGCACATTTTTGAGCCCAAAGGGCATGACATTCCACTCATATTGTTCGAATGGAACAGTAAAGGTAGTTTTGTTTCTATGTCTAGGTTCAATTTGAATTTTCGAGAAACCTAACTTCAAATCAAACTTAGAAAATATAGATGATGAATATAATCTTTGGAGCAAGTCTTTTTATTTGGGATAGTGTACCTAATCCATTTTAAGGCTTGATTAAAAGGTTTATAGTTTATGACTAGTTGAGGAGTTCCTCTCTCAATCTTAGTACATTTGTTGACGTAGAAGGCTGCACAACTCCATAGTGATCTGGATTTTGAAATTAATTTTTTCGATAAGAGATCATTGATCTATTTTCTGCCAAATTGTTCAAGGTTACCATTCATTTGAATAGGCCTTACTTTTGTTGGGATATCCTTTTAATCAAAGGATAATTCATATGGCAAATATACATTTTGTTCATTTCTATCCCAAAAAGCACTAGGTAATTCAGAACAAACCTCATTTTCAAAAGAGTTTTGTAATTTAGAAATTTTGTCTTTGATTTCTAGGATTTGAAGTTCTTTCTTAACAATATAAGATTGAACTCTTGTTTTGAGATAGATAAGGTCCTTTTCTCTATGCTTGATTAGAACATAAATCTCTTTTTGATGGATGGAATTGGCATTAATGAGATTGAGATTCCTAGTTTTTGGTTCTTCGATGAAGGGGAAGCTGAAGGTTTCCTCTTCGATTTTGAAAGAAATCTTATCATTCTTGACAAGATATGGGGTGATAATATCCATAAAAGGTGTTCTTATTATGACTGGATAGCCTATATCAAAAGCAATCAGGAATGGAGTTTTGATGAAATATGATTTTTTGAGAATAGATACCTCAGTTTTTTCAATAATACTCATTTTTTATTTATCGGCTGAAGTGAGTTGTTCTTCAGTCGGTTGATAAAACCTTCTTGGAACAATTGATGGTTTGATGTAATTAAGATCAACTCTTGTGTCAAACAAGGCTAAAGTCTCAAGTTTTGATTCATCAGGGAATACTGAGGTTATGCTAACCTTATATTTCCTAGTGGTGATTTGTCTTAAATTTTGAAGAACGTTCTGTGGAATGTTTTCCATATGTTTATGTTCTTAATGATTTGATGCAAGTTCATCATTAGAATCACTTACGTAATGAGGTGTTTTGTCCCCATTTCTTTCAAGTAATTTTAACTTGATGTCATATTCTTTATGTTTCTCTTTAAGTCGGTGGAGTTCAAGCTTAATAGTTTTTATTTCAGTTTTTAAGTCATGGATCTGTCTTTCTGGTTTGATAAATTAGTTCTTACGATCCAAAACAATAGTGAGGTTGTAATAGCCTGTGCTAGTACTTGGAAGTTCAAAATGCTTTTGAAATGATTGTGTTTTGACTAAAGATGTAGTCAAGTGATCTACATATAATTTAGTAATTGTTTGGTCGTTTAACTTAAGGATTTTATCTTGAAGTTGTTCATCTTCTTCCTTAGTTAGTACATTAATATTTTTATCAGAGGAATCAAAATTGCTAGATGCAAATTCATCATCCTTAGGATTTTAATCTTCGTCTGACCATTGTTCAAACTCAGATGATGATGTATCTACCATTAGAGTAGATATTTTGTTTAAAGTGTTTTCTTCAAGATTTAATTCATGAAGTTTTTTAGACATTTCACAATAATTAGTAGTGTGGCATTTTTGCCACATTTATAACATTTAAATTCTTTAAATTTTTTAAAAGATTTTTCATTGGGTTTTGATTCCTTATTAAAATTTCTTTTATAAGGTTTTTTTTATAAAAATTCATTCTTTTTTCAAAGAATGGTTTTCTGGATTTTGAAAATGTCTTATAAGTTTTATGTGGTTTCCTATAAGGTTTTGAAATATTTTTACTCCAAGTTCTTTCATAGGTTTTGTCAATAGAGAAGTTTCCATCAAACTATTTGTAGAATGATCTAATTTCTATTTTGGAGAGTTTTAGCTCCAATTTCATTAATCTTGACATATTTGAAGACCATGTTTTTGAGCAAAACTGATTAGTTCCCCATAGGTTAATTGATCGTATGGGATGATACGATTCCCATAAGTTTCATGTATTTTGTTTCTAGATTTCTCACCTAAGAGGGGAGGAAGTCTTGCTAGGAATTTCTCTTTCCAGACTAGTTGAATAGAGTAATCTCTTAACATAACTCTAGACGGGAATGTAGTTTTATAATTTTTAAAATCACTCATCTTCCTACATTTTATGTTGGAAATAAGATCAACGCTTTGTTCTTTTAAATGGGATAGATCTCTCATAAAATTATGTGATGTGGTAAAGAGTAATGTGGAGACTACATCCTGTATAGGAGCTCCTTGTTGATCAAGTATGGGTATACCACACTCATCAATCAATATCACATTGTAGATATCTGGCTATTGTTGTTTTGAAAGATGATGATCTCCCTATCCTTTTAGTTGGCCTAAGAAGCCAACTATTAATAATTCAACAATTGTTTGATCAGTTGTGTCGATTTGAGTTTTATAAGAATTTGATGCCATGGTCATTTGTTGCAAGATATTTAATATCTCTTGCTCTATCATTCCATCTATGTTCCAGACATAAATAGAAGATGCGTTATATTTGGGTTGGATAACTTGACTACGTTAGGTACCTATGGTATGTGGGTACCTGACTGTGCTAGGTTCTTGCCAAGGTAGTTTTTGGACTTTAGGACACTACTACAAAAATAGGCATTAAAGTCGATTAAAAATCAACTTTAAATTGAGTGACTTAAAATGTAAAGTCGGTTCACGCGATGAACCGACTTTACACGTACATTTTATGAATTTTTATTCTCATTTTTCGTATTATTCAATATATATAGCATAAAAAAACTAAAATATAAATAATAATACAAATAATTAAAAAATTAAATATAATTAATTACTTGATAATTAAATTTATTACAAAAACAAATAATGTATATACAATACATATAGTTAACTTAAATTACAAATAAAATAATGTCGTCAAAGTATAATTGGATGCGAGTAAGCTTGGTTGGCTTAGAATCTTGGTTGGCATAGAATCACCAGCATTATGACAAGAAAAGACAAAAAACAGCTGATCCATATAACAATTCATATTCCCCTACATACATGAGCACGTAAACATCCATCAAACAAGCAGTCTAAACTTTAGAGACATACGAATGAAGAAATTAAATCATTATAAATATTACCATAAAAAAGAGATTACCACAGCGACATCCGAGTGATATAACCCTTCGACGAACTCATATTAGCACTTTATTAATCATTTGTCTATAAATATGAAGTTATCTAGAATCTCTGCTAGTATTTTTTTAATGCTATAATGAACTCTAAATATGAAATCAAGTGTAACTCCGATTTCTTACTTGACTTGTGTGAGTTTTGGTGCCCTTAAACATATGGAACACGTTCATGGGCACAAAAACTCATACAAACCAAGAAACAAATCGGAGTTACGTACACCTAATTTCATTTTTAGAGCTCATTATAGAATTAAAAATACTAGCAGAGATTTCAGA
Organism: Hippophae gyantsensis; assembly: GCA_030763125.1. Classification (NCBI taxonomy): domain Eukaryota; kingdom Viridiplantae; phylum Streptophyta; class Magnoliopsida; order Rosales; family Elaeagnaceae; genus Hippophae; species Hippophae gyantsensis. Next base: position 15,384,529 of record CM061038.1, on the reverse strand, counting down.
TAACTTCATATTTATAAACAAATGATTAATAAAGTGCTAATATGAGTTCATAAGGAAAATAGGAAAGAGAGATGAGATGTAGTTTGGGCCAAAAATAGGTCCATAAAAAAATGCATTCCCCTAAATACATGAGCATATAATCATCCATCAAACAAGTGACTTCAGACACAAGAATAGATAGAGAAATTAAATCATTAAAAAATTTACTGTTGTGTTGTCATATACTATTCAAGATCATCAGAATCTTCTCATGATTCTTCTTATGATGATATAATTTGAACCATGTGTTCTGCCTATTCCTCTCGTAAATCATCAAAAATTTGCTGGTCATAGCCCGTCTTGTTCTAACCAAAGAACTACATGTATTTAAAATCAAAATAAGAATGTAATTTCATTTATTTACAAAAAATAACTCAAATATGTTAAAAACTTTTATGTATATGGGTAAAAGATATTACCACATCATCAATTGGAATTTTGATATTTGTGATGATTTCGTTCATAAACTTCATGACATAATAACCACACATGACTCCATTATTTTGTTGTGGAACCTACAAAAAACAAGTGTACATGATTTTTCATATTCGAACATCTTTATTATTCAATTGTAAAATTAATAAAATTATTAATATTGGCTTGTACATACCATAATTTTTGTCCATATAAGCTTATGATATTTTTTAAGGGCAATGGCCTTAAAATTTTTCCACAACTTCCATGCCCTATCAAGGTTTAAAACGGTTAGTTTTTATTAAATATTACAAAAAATAATAGAAGAAACTAATATGTAGCTATAACTCTTACATTTCAACAACTACTTTTGTATCTTTACTCAGTTCTATAGAAGCTGAGTCACAGTACCAAGCATGATTATTGAACAGATCAATGATTACCAACATCCAATGATCTTGGCCTTGTTCAAACCTTAATGGCCAAGGGATTATCAACTTTTGATTTCTGTTAAGCGTTAATTCCCTATCACATAATTGTTTAGCTCTAATGCTAACATCTTTCTCTTGATATTGATTGACATATGAAGAATCATAGAACGTTGCTAAATGTGATGAGTGATTATGTTGACGCCCTATATAAAAGATATATATATATATATATATATATATATATATATATATATATATATATATATATAATTAGATAATATAAATATAATTATATATGTTCTACATAAATGAAAGAAAAATAAATAGATTGAGGACTCACCTTGTCCACACTTGAATTATACTTAAATCGATCATTTGATATTCAAATAGTTGCAATATGCACTCGATCGATGTATAAGTTTGGCCGAGGTCTACACCAGAAATTTCTATAGAAAGTGGCACAGTCCATCCATCATTATGCTAAATGCCCTCCCAATAATAGTCATCAAAGTGCCAAGATTTCTACTGAAGTTTAAAGCATAATTATGACTATACTTTTTCCAAGGCTTCTTCTTGAATGACTTGGTGCTCGATGATTGGCCACTAGACATAGATTTAGCACGAGATACTTGCTTCGTATCTCTTAAATGTGCCACATTTAAGAGTTCTGGTATAATAGACTAAAAAAATTATTATATATGTATTTTAGTAACAATATAAGATATAATAAAATAATAGTAGTAAACAAGTGTTATCTTTTAAGTTAAAAAATAATACCACATCAAAATTTAGAACAAATTGAATCGATGGCCAAGCCACATACTGTCCAACAGCCTCTTGGATTGTGGTAGCATCGGAAGGCACAGGTAGTGGACAATCATGAAACAATGATTGATCAATTACTATTCACCAATGATTAGGCAAATATTGATTATGAATCATCCGATCATCGCTCAATTGTTGTACCGTTCCAATAGCAACAAAGTCCGTTTACGAAGGATGTTTCAACAAACATTTCATATTCTGTAAAAAATTTAAGTGTTATATATAAAAAATAAAACATATAATAAGAATTTAAAAATAATAGATTATATACACCATAAATTAAAATCTTACCACATATGATTCATCAAATAGAAGAGAACTCTCATGTGGGGTAGCTATTGGATCTACATTCTCACCAAAACGTTCATCGTGGTTTGATTGATGGTAAGAATGTGCAGATTGCATTGGAGAAAATGAACCACTACTCGATTGCACATGCATTCCTGGCATATAGTGAGGACCAATAGGATGGCTATATCCCATACTGGATGTAGTTTGAGCACAATGAGATTGCGTGGGTGGCATGCCTGGCAAGGATGGTGGCCTAACTGTCATGGATGGTGGCATGCTTGGCATGGATTGTGGCATGCTTGGCGTGGATGGTGGCATGCCCGGCATGGATGGTTGCATGCTTGGCCAATATGGCATGCCCTGGTTATAGCATGATGCCATGGCTGACATTTATTGTGATTGATGTTTTTTTAGAGTGGCAATCTCACTTAACACTGAGGCCTTAAAGGAGTTGAATTCTTCTTCAATTTTAGTGTACTTCTCCTTACTTATCGTCTGAGGCTTTTGTTTTGGAATGTTAAAATACTTCATAGAACCATCATATTGGCTACCTCCCCTAACACGATCAGGATGCTCGTATCCGAATGCATGATATAAAGCATCTCTCCCAGGCTCTTCGATTATTTCACCCCTAGATATTTTTTCTTGAACAACTCTCTACAAATAATAAAGCACACAAACATATCATTCATTATTACATCAATTATTAAAAATCATTAAGACTTTTTATCAACCAAAATTACTAACCAACTTATTTAATTGTTCTTCTCCTCGCTTAATCATCGGTCTTGAATTCTTCGTTTTAAGAGTCTTTGTTTCTATGTACAATTCGGTTCGGGTAACAGGTCTACCCAATTCAACTTCCTACATAAATTATGAAAAATTTATTAACAATGACATGAAATTAAATTGAGTAAAATAAATATAAAAATATTTATCAATTAAGACAAATTAATAATACCATTTTATATCTAACTTTAGGATTTGAAGACCTCCCAGTACGGTTAGGAAGAATGTTATGCATTTATACATTCTGATGTTCTTCCCTAATAATTTGAAATTCATCTGAACGTCTATAATCCACAAAGTCTTTCCAAACTTGAGGTGTAATCCAGGAGTGTCCTTCAGGGATTTTGTAGAGTTTTAACTCATCAAGTGGTTCTAATTATGAAAACACATCATTTCTTACCAATCTGAAAGTCTTGTATTCCTTCCATGCCTTATTTGCAATCTTATAACACTTAAGTTGCCAACTGTCATCGACTTTGTAACGATTCTGTAAAAACACAATACAAAAGATTAGATATAATACACACCTAATATAATATATATATTGATTATAAAATATGAGAGACTTACACAAATAGTTATCCATATTTTGAACTTTTCTGCATCGTCAACCTGAGACCAATCATTTATATTGATTGGTATACTAGACTTCGCAAGTCAACCAATAGAGGATTTCAATTGTTGACCATTTTCCCCTATTGGATTACCAGTAGCATCAAATAGAACATGTATTCTATCATCTGGGTTAAGTGGAGCATCAAGTATATTCGCCCAACCCCTTCTTTTCAAATGCCCTAATGGATCATTTGGATCTACAAGCTCTGTTATCCGAAGATCCATGAAATATCTACAAACAATGAAGAAATATAAATTAATTGACAATTTTAGGAACATACATATATATAAGAGTTATTACAACAATATAGAACATATGTTATGTTTAATTAGGTTGTTGATCGTATACATATATTCCTTCACAATCACTTCGAGCCCATGACGAAGAATCATCATCATCAATTAGATCATCACATACATTAGGCAATTTATTTGAGAAATTACTAATATTGGTTAATGTATCAAGCATAGAGTCATCATCTTCTATAGCATCACAATGGTAAAACTCTTTTTGTGGAGGCGTTAACACAATAGACCATCTTGGATCAATTTGATCGCTCATGTAAAATATTTGTTTTGCATGAAGTGCTAACATGAAAGGATCATCAGTGTGACTTATCTTGGATAAATTTACAAGGGTAAATCCAAAATCATCTATTTTATATCCAATATTGATAACATCTTCGACCCAATCACACAAGAAAACTATTTCATAGAAGACCTCATAATCCAATTTCCAAATCTCTTGTATTATACCATAATATGTTCTATCAGAAAGTACAGGATTAGCATCTTTTGAACTGGAAAATTGCATAGTTTATGCAACCATCTTCACACCATTATTTTGATTTACTCGGACTTTGTCCCTAGCTTGAGTCGTAAACCTCGATCCATTTATTGTGAAACTATAAAATGATTTGACATCGAATTTTGGCCTATGTGCAAGCCATTGTAAACTTCTGATATTTTATGATTGAGTTTCTTGAGTTCATTGATAACTGTATTTTATATATTATTTTCACCTACTTTAGTAATCATAATTGCTATGTTCTCTCTATTTTTAGTTAATTTTAGTTTAATAAATTAGTATTTACTGTTTTTTATATATTATAAGAAAAATAAATAAATTGTATCGAAAACGTTCTTAATTTCAAATTTTTGTCCACAAATGTAATTTCAAATATTAGAGTTCTTAATTACAATTTATAAAAGTTGCAAATATAAATTAAATTTAAATTTGGGCTTAATTGTAATTATTAAAAGTTGAAAAATTTAATTTAATATTACAAAAGGGGTCAACTGTAATTAAAGAAAGTTTAAAATGTAATTTGAATTAAATTTGTGGGTCAAAATATAATTAAATAAAGTTTAATATTCGTGCAGGAGAGAAGAATGCACGCATCATCATCCACGCGTACAACGTGGACCATCCGATCAAATCATAAACGGTTAGGATTGGCGCGTGTAGATCAAACCCGACCAAAGCGAATGGATGCAGGGAAGATTCCTTCACGCGGCTCGGTGCCCGAGTGGGCCCACCTGCCGCGCAGGCCGGCGTGCAGCATGGGACCCACCCGTCTGACGCCGCGCAGACGCTGTCCCCCACGTTCGCGCGCCTCTGATCCCGTGCGCTGATCTCTGCGTGCAACCCGATTTTCCTCCAATAAAGATATGACACGTGTCCCACTCAATTTTACAGCTAATCATGTTGTGACACGTGGCATGTTACAATGAGCGCGACCGCGCTGGATCGAGCCCGTGTTGTAGCCGTTGGCTCCCGTGCGACCATTTATCATGCGCCCGTTTCCCCTCAACGAATGGGATGCTGCCACGTGTCCCACTAATTGTGTCCGCGAATCAGAACGCGACACGTGGCAGCGTGGAAGGAAATTAAAACAGAAACGCGCAGCGTCCCTCGATCCCATTTTCGATACAATTTTTGTCCCCCCACGCGTTTAAATTATAATTTTTGCCACACCTTTTTGTCCCCCGCGTAGATTTTAATTTAATATTTTATTAATGTATTTTTTTGCTATAAATAGGAGATAGTTTTTAGTTGTAAAAAAGTTTGGTTGGAGTAGAGTTTTAGTTTTAATTTCGAAAGTTTTTAGAATGTTTTAGTTTTTTCAGTTTGTAATTTTTATTGTGTTTGTGTGTTGGACGGCAAAACACGCAGAAGCCATTTTTGGCTTTTGTTGTGTTTTGCGTGTGCCAAATATTTGTTTTAAGTGATGTTTTAATTTTATTTCTGCTTCTTCTTAATTTTCTGTAGTTGTTGTAATTTTTATTTTAATTTTATGAAGTAATTTAATTTTTCTAGGGTTGCATTTAATCTAAATTTATGAAGCTTTAATTTTAATTATTTTTCCTTAGATTTATAAGACGTTTGATTTGTTCGTTCTATTTTGTTCTTAATGCTTTTTGATTATTTACGAATCTTATCAAAACGATCCGTGGCACATGAATAAACTTGAGAAAGGCATTTGTGTGTGTATTGCTCGTAAATAGAATGACATGTATGATGAAGGATAGAAATATACCCTAATTGTATGTGTGGCCATTTGAAAACTTAGAACGTAATGAATCTCGGTAAATTTAATTTTCATAGAGATATAGTAAATTAATTTAACGAGGTGTGTTTATACGGAGCTCGAAAGAGATGTATGAATAATAAAAAAAGAAGTTTTCGGTTGACAAATTAAATGTACTAAAAAATATAAATCCAAAGAAAATAACATGATTTGAGTGGATTAGTTTGGTGAAAAATTGCAATCCTAGATTTCTTTTATTTTCTTATTTTACTTTTTTATTAACCAACGATTGTTTTGGATAAAATCAGAGAGATACAATTTTAGTACTCGACAAAATATAGTAACAAATCCTCGTGGGATCGATCTTTACTTACAAATCTTTATTACTTGTGACCGTGTATGCTTGCACGAGTTCGTGTGTTGAAAAACACGCAACATTCATCTCGAATCTATGTATACAAAAAAATGTGTTTAGAGAAAAGTTTTAAAACATTGAATAGATCTAGGAAGATACATGCATGGATTTTTGTTTGTGACACTTACATGGTTGCGAAACCAATTAATAAGCTCTCGCTTATATTCATCATACAACCATTTTTCTCCTCCTTTTTTTATAACGAGGATTGATCTTAAATAAGTTTAAATGCATCCTGTAATTTTATTAAATATATATGAAGTTATATATCATCATTAATAGTTAAATAAAAAATGATTTTTGCAATCATGAAACAATGAACATCACTTACTCTATGTACGGTTGTGCCTTATTATTATTTACCAAAATGATTCGGTGTGCTTTTTCCCATCGAGTATGATCAATAAATAATTTCTTACTTCCACCTAGTATAGGTTTACCTACTTGGATCATGTGACATTCTAAGAACAACTTGTGCGTAGGATTCCCAATTGCAATGCAACCGCTAAAGTATTCAGAATAAAACTCAATGGCCTCTTCAGCAATGTAGCATTCCACCATGCATCCTTCAAGTCGATTTCTATTATTTACATATCCTTTAAGGACTTGCATATATCTCTCAAAAGGATACATCCACCTTAAGTAAGTAGGACCACACAATTGAACCTCTCGAACTAAATGAACACACAAGTGAATCATTATATCGAAGAAAGAAGGAGGAAAATATTTTTCAATTAGACACAAAGTCTCTACAACATCTTTCTGTAAAGAATTTAACTCGCCAATTGATATAGATTTCTTGCATATTGTATTGAAGAATGAACAAAACCAAATTATTGATAATCGAACATGTTTTGGAAGAATTGATCTAATAGCAACTGGTAATAACTGTTGCATTAAGATATGATAGTCATGTGATTTCAATCCATACAGTCTCTTATCGATGATAGACACAAAATTTCTTAAGTTGGATGAGTAACCATCAGGAACTTTCACACCTTCCAAACATTTACAAAACACACCCTTCTCTTTTGTTGACATTGTATATGATGCTGGTGGTAAGTATGTTCGACTCTTATCATTTTCCATCCTTGGTTCCAATTCAGGTTGTATGCCTAGTTTCTTTAAATTCAATCTTGCTTTAATTCCATCCTTTGTTTTTCCAGGTATATTAAGTAAAGTACCAATCAAGCTCTCACATACATTCTTCTCAATGTGCATGACATCTAAGATGTGATGAATGTGTAGGTCTTTCCAATAAGGTAATTCCCAAAATATTGATTTTTTTTCAACAACCATGGTAAGTCGGTTTAGACTCTTTTTCATTTTCACCCATATTATTAGTTGACCTTTTTCATTTCCCTACCTTAGTGAGTTTTTTTTTCATCTTTCCATATTGTTTGAATGTCATACCATTCAATTGCCTTAATATCTCAACACCTCGCAAAGTCAAGTTGCATGATCATGATCTTCTTCACCATCGAACGGTTTCTTTTGGTATCTAAACTTGTGTCCAGATGGCAAAAATATTCTATGTCTTCTATAAGACATCTTTCGTCCATGAACAAGATAAGTTGCAGAAGTTCCATCACTACATATAGGGCATCCCTTGTAACCTTTTGTTGCATGTCCTGATAAGTTTCCATAGGCATAAAAATCATTAATTGTCCATAAAAGGACCCCCTTCAAGTTAAAGTGTTCTTCTTTATGTGCATCGTAAACATTTACACCATCATTCCATAACGTCTTTAAATCATATATCAGAGGCTACAAATATACATCAATATCAACATCGGGTTGTTTTCGGTCCTGAGATCAATAATGTTAACATCATGAATTTTATTTTCATACACAACCAGGGAGGAAGGTTGTATGTTACCATAATTACTGGCCAATAGCTATATCTACTACTGAGGGAACTATGTCGATTAATTCCATCAGTAGCAATGACAAGACAAAGATTGCGCGAATCAGATGAAAATTGAGGTGATAAATTATCTACTACTTTCCAATTTGGAGAATCACAAGGATGACGTACCACCCTATCATTAGATCGATTATCTGAATGCCAAGTCAACATCTTTGATGTATCTTTACTATTGAACAACCTTTGAAAGCGAGGAATCGGAGGAAAGTACCAAAGAACCTTTACAGGCACGCCTTTCTTATGTGTTGTACTCTCATTTGTACTATGCTTCCATCTTGATTCTTTACACATAGGACAATCATGTAATGTCTCATATTCTTTTCTATAAAGAATGCAATCATTTGGACAAGCGTGAATCTTATGATATTCCATGCTAAATCGACCAAGAGATTTCTTCAATTCATACATTGAAGATGGCAATTCAATACCCTCAGGAAACATATCGACTAGTAGATTTAGTAATTCTGTGAACCCCTTGTCAGAAAAACCATGTTTTGCCTTCACATTGTACAAATGAACCAATCCCAACATTTTAGTGTATTTTTTGCATTTTGGATACAACGGTTTTTCGGCATCTTCTATAAGTTTTTTAAAAGTTTCGGGATCATCCTCACGTAATTCATCTTCAACACCATGAAGCATATCTTCTGTCTGTACATTATGATAAGATGTATGTAATCCACTCACATTCTTATTTATCTTTTCCCCATGAGTATTATCAATATTTTCTCAATGATAATACCAACATTTATAGCTCAAAAGAATACCATTACGGATAAGGTGATACTTAACCTCGTCAAATTCATGAAATCGCTCATTTTTACATTTAACACATGGGCATTGAATCATACTAGTTCTAGTATTACTATTTCTACAATCAAATTTTATGAAACTTTCAACTCCAGAAATATAGTCTTGCTCAATTCTACACTTTGACATCCAAGATTTGTCCATTTTCTATTAATGACATTAATTAAACATATTACTTAATTATGTATCCAATGAATATATTTCAAGTATTATTATATATAAATTTCCTAATTATTAGAATATATATCAAAACATACATAATACAAAACATTTATCATTTTAATCATTTTATAAAACCATTTCTATATAAATTAAAAAAATAAGCAGCATGTTGAAGAGTGCTCAAAAAGTACTAAAATTACCATGACTTTATGCACATTAATTGATTAAAAATATATATATTTATATGTTTTATCATATATTTATATAAATTTGTCTTTTTCGGAATCACGGGTATTTTTATTGTTTTTTAGATATTTTTGCTTAAAAATGTAACTTAAAGACCCAAAGAGGAATATTGGAAGCAATACATCACAAATATATTAATAAATAAATGAGGAAAGGTCAACAAATATGGAAAAATTGGACAAAATGGGTCAAAAATGTCAAAAAGGAGGAAAACGCGCATAGAGCCACCCAGCCCGCGCGCGCCATTGGTGCCTTCCGCGCGCGCCGCTGCCAGATCGCCCCATTTTCGCGCGCAGTCATCCCCCACGTCATGTTGATGTCAGCAATAACCACTCCACGTTTCCACCATTTTTTCACCCACTTTTTCTCTCCATCCTCACCTATAAATACCCCCCTTCTCTTCACTTCTAAACACACCTCAAAACACATCTTCTCTTCTCTTTCTTTCTCTCATTTCTTAGTTTTTTCTAGTTTTTTTAGTTATATTAAGAATTTTAGAGAGAAATATATTATTTTTCATTACAAACTTAAATCTGAAAATTAGATTTTAAGGTTTAGTTATCCGGTCTGATTTAGAGTAGTGTTCTTTTATTTGTTGGTACAATCGCCCGGTAGTTAGAGTGAGGCTCTATTTCAAAAGTTTTTATAAGAATTATTATCTGAAAATGTATTGACAACATGTTTTCAGTAGTGGTTTTAAAACTTGAAAGTTAGTACTTGGATAACTAAATTCTTAGGTTTAATTTGGACACCTTGAATAAAGTTTAAACTATCTAACCCCACCAAAGGTGGCATTTAAATGGTTCATTTTCAATCTCTTAGAAAAAGAAATTAATTTAATTAACCAAATTAGTTATCAACCCTACCTGTAGGTGTTAATTGATTTGTTTAGTTAACAAAGAATATCTAACCCCACCAAAGGTGGTATTCATATAAAAAAGAGAGAATCAATAAATATCAATTCATATCTTTAATAACCTAAATAATATGAGCAAGCATAATTAACTTAGTTATTATATCCATAAATACTCCATTGTTTTAACAGATAAAATTTGCATAAATATATATTGAATCTATGTTTATTTTTATGTTATTAGATTAAAAATAATAAAAAACCAAAATATCGTGACAAGTTGTTTAGGATTTAATTTCGTTTTTAAAAATTTGAATAATAAATTAAAAACCACATATATTCCTTCCTTAGATCGACCTTGGGAGTATACTTATCATTTTCTACGAAATAATTCGTGCACTTGCGAGAGTTTTATAAATACATAAAACCAAATGAACGGTAGGATCGACGATGTCGGTTTTGCCCTATCACATGTCAACATGAATATATAAAAACCAATCGCTTTGGTTGATTCTAATTTCTAAACATGTTACTATATCATATTTTAAAAAGTAATATTAATTATACGTATATAATATTCTATAAAAGTAGGGACTACTATAGTAACATATTTAACATTTTAACACATAAATAACATATATAAATAAAAATAATAATACTACTTAGTTTTTAGTTATTATTTGATTTTTATTAATATATATATATATATATATATATATATATATTATTTAAATTATTGAATTTATAAATATATATATTTATAATTTTTTTAAGAGTCAATAGATAGCACGTATAACTCTTATACCAATATAATTTCTTAAAAATTTAAAAAAACGTATTATTTTTCCTCTATTCACTACTTAATAAAATATTATTATTTATATATAAATAAATTTATCAACGCACAGTAAATATATATAATCCATCAAACCCACAACATTTCAAATATTATTTCCACATAAAATAAGTCAAACATAATAACAAGCAAAATAAAAAACATACCTAAATCAAAAATTTATACAAAAAATAAAACAAAATGAATAATAAGCTGCAAAATTCTACTTAATAAAATATAATTATTTATATATAAATAAATTTATCCACGCACAGTAAATATATATAATTCATCAAACCCATAACATTTCAGATATTATTTTCACATAAAATAAGTCAAACATAATAACAAGTAAAATAAAAAACATATCTAAATCAAAAATTTATACAAAAAATAAAACAAACTAAATAATAAGCTGCAAAATTCTACTTAATAAAATATAATTATTTATATATAAATAAATTTATCCACGCATAGTAAATATATATAATTCATCAAACCCATAACATTTCAGATATTATTTCCACATAAAATAAGTCAAACATAATAACGAGCAAAATAAAAAACATACCTAAATCAAAAATTTATACAAAAAATAAAAAAAAGAATAATAAGCTACAAAATTAATAGAAATACTTACAAGAATGTTATGAAGTGACTAAATGGAGGAAAGAAGAAGAAAATGGTGTTTTGTAAGTGAAAATAAGTGAAAAAATGGGTATAACAAATTTGAGTATTTTATAAAAAAAAATAGTAGATCTGAAAGATAATAAGAAGAGGAATATAACCCACAAAACGACGTTGCAAATTGTGGTAGGAGGTGGCCAGAAATTGAGAAAGAATGTGGGTGTGAGCTCGGTTTTGGGAGAAAATGGAGAAGAGAAATGAAGAAATTGGGTTTCTGCATAAAAAATGAACCGAACGGATATATTAGGTGGATAGCATCGGTTGAAGTGGCGAACCGACGCTCTCCGCGTGTGTAGTGTCAATTGACTGTGTAGCGTCAGTTGATGGGGTAAACCGACACTACACACTTGGATAGTACCGGTTCGTCACATCAACCGACGCTACCCACACAGATAGCATCGGTTCGCCACGTCAACCGATGCTAGCCACGTGGGTAGCGTCGGTTTGCCACATCAATCGACACTATCCACGCAATTAAATTTTTTTTTTCTTTTGTCAATTATTATTTTATTTAAATTATGCATATACGTACTATAGAAAAAGAAAAAATAATAACTTTAGAATAATATTTAATTAAAACATATACACAAAATTAAATAAAGATATATTGTAGGTACATATATAAATTTAAATATCCAAACAAATAAACAAAATTATATAATTTTTAAAACTAATTGTCTAAAAAATAGGAAACATTATACTATTTATATCCAACTTAAATTCTAAAGAGTCAAATAAAATAATAATTAATTTTAATTGTATTTACTTCATCTATTTTTTAATTTAAAAAATAGGACATAGTGTTGGTTTACATGGCAAACCGATGCTAGCCATGTGTGTAGCGTCGGTTGACGTGGAGAACCAATGCTATCCACATTGGACATAACATCGGTTGACGTGGAGAACCAATGCTATCCACATTGGACATAACATCGGTTGACGTGGAGAATAGATGTTATCCACGTTGGACGTAGCATCAGTTGACGTGGAGAACCGATGCTATCCACGTTGGACGTAGTGTCGGTTGACGTGGAGAACCAACGCTATCCATGTGGGTAGTGTCGGTTCTCCACATCAACCGATGCTACGTCCAACGTGGATAGCGTTGGTTCTACACCGAATTGACTTTAAATTCATTATAAGTCGGTTTTTGGAAAAAACCGACTTTACACAGCAACTTAAATACCCATTTTTGTAGTAGTGGGAGTTGGTTTAGAAAGGTTTCCTGGGAACTATCCTCAGATGAAATACATTCCCTATTTACATCTTATGGATCCAACACTTCCCAAGATAGTAGAAACTGGTGCTAATGAACTTGGCTACGGTGGGATATTAAAAAAAGTCCATGATAATCAAGAAATAATTGTTCAATTTGTCTCTGGCCATTGGAATGATTGTGAGAAGAAATATTCCACTGTCAAAAAAGAAGTATTATCAATAGTACTTTGTATTTCTAAATTTCAATTAGATTTATTAAATCAAATCTTTTTGCTAAGAATTGATTGTAAGTCTGCCAAAGAAATTTTATTGAAAGATGTTAAAAACATTACATCAAAATAGATTTATGCCAAATGGCAAGCTTTATTAAGTATTTTTTATTTTGATATAGAATTTATCAAAAAAGAGAATAATTCATTACCAGATTTTCTAACGAGGGAATTTCTCCAAAATAGGTTCCAAGATGAGTAAAAAGAAAAAAGAAAAAGAGAAAAGGGAACCTCTTCTAAACCCTTCTATCACCATCCTATCATCAACCAAACCTATTATCACTTGGTCCCATGCGACCCAAGTCAAACCAGAATCATCTTCCCAGCAATCTCTAGAAGAACCATCACCAGAATTATCTCCACTAGATGAAGATATGTATCAACGTATCTAAGAACGGGTACAAAATATGAAAGAATTACAGGATTCAGAAGGAATCCGAACAACCTTTTGCAGCATCCCAGGATTGGGTGGACCATCCAACCTATTATCTTTGGCCTTTAAAGGCAAAGAAAAGGAGGCAACGTCTTCTAAACCAAAATTCTTTTAAAAACAATCAACTGGAATAATTTCTATTCCAAAAAGAAGAATAACATCTTCAACTTATTTTCCTCCAAAAGGAGCAAGGGAAGTTATTCTCAAATCAAAACCAATTTCTGAGTATTTTCAAAAATAGCCAACTTAGATAGTTACAATTGTTGAAAATGGATTTTTTGATCAAAACCCTTATTTAGCAACTCAAAAATTATTTGGAAAAGGATTCTTTTATAGACCTTTAGCTAATTCAAAAAAACTCCACAATATTATCAAAGTATTTTTGTTAAATTCAAACATTTCCATTACCCCAACTCACTAGAAGTACAATTTTCAACTATCAAACTTCAAAAATCATATCTCCATCAGATTGGGGAAATGAACTATCAAAATTATTGACTTTTCCAATCGGTATTACATCTTCCATTCCACATTGGACAACGTACAATTATTGGGATTATTACCAAACATGGTTTGATGCATTCCTCATCCAAAACAAAGATAATCAACATTCTTAGTTATTTTTCTTTGTTAATAAATATATTAATCCATCTTGATTTCCATCTTGGTTTTCTGAGTGGTGGAAATTATTCCGAAACCTTAGTTCAATGCTTATTTCTCCTATGAAAGAAAGTTATGAATATTTCCAAAAACACTACAAACCATCATAAGAGGAAGCTAGATTCCCTCCTTTGTTCATATTTTGTTCAAAATTTTACCTTCCTTGGGTATGTCAATGGGTCTTGAAACCTTTTACATCGAAGGTAATTACCATCACATGTTATTTTCAAATCAAATAGTGGTCGTCATTTATGATCCCTAAAACATTATTACAACCAGCTGTTGACAAATGGCTTCTACAAAAAGGTCACAGGGAACCCCAAGTGAAGAAAAATCCAAGCATCATCACTTTTATTAGCACAAAAGGCACATACAAATGCCCTAATATCTCAGGCAAAAATCCAAGAAGAACTCTTGGAAATAATTAGACAACTATCATCATCTCGACAAACTCCAAATGTTCATAAAGAAGAACCTGATTTGGATGAGACTCAATCACCCGATAGAACAATATCTTCTTCATCAAAGGCTTTAGTAGAAGATCTAATTAACTTAGAAACAGTTACTGAAGACATAAATTTCTGTGTGTCCATTCATTTATTATTGGGTTTGTGTGTCCATTTTTGGGCCTTCGAGTCCATTTATTTATTAGGCCTACGAGTCCATTTCTTTATTATTGGGCCTACGAGTCCATTTCTTTATTATTGAGCCTATAAGTTCATTTCTTTATTATTGAGCCTATAAGTTCAAATCAATTCTATTTTGGGCATGCGTGTCCATTTATTATTAAGGAGTTTAAAGCCCAATTATTTTGTAAAGGCCCATACAACGGCCCTTCATCAAATGGCCCATTCAACGGCCCATCAGAGTCTTTAGAAAATAATACTATTATTTTCACACAAGAAGACAAAACAACAAATGGTGCCAATAATGCACTGTTCAAATCACCCAATAGTGTCGACAACGCACTATTTAATTACCTATCTAGAATGATGAAACAACTACTGTTCAGCACAGTAGTCAACTCCAAATAGTATCAAGTGGCAGACAAGATACTATTCATTGAATAGTAACAGAATTTCAACACAATACATCACACGGTTATTTAAGAAGAGTTCATTTCTTAGAAGAGGGATCGCTTCCATTACGCTATCATATTCTCTAAAACTCTCAACCTCTCTGATATTGTGTTTTCTTTATAATCTTTTAATTGTTTATTTATAAGTAAGTTTAATTAAGTTTTAGTTTGCTTATTTCTTTGCTTAAGTTTTATTTATTTAAACTTTTGTTTAGTTGTAAATTAATATGACCAGATAAGTCACCTAATCTATCAATATAATATGTTTGTTTGATAACCTATAAAGATGAATAGGTTAATTTTAAGTTTTATCAATTTATAATTTAATAACATAAGCAGATCAGTTAGTCATGCAATTGCGTGTAAGAATATAGTATGGAAATAAAATAATAGCATATGATATTTTTAGGTGGAAACAACCCTAGGCCACAACTATGACCTAAGAGGAAAACCACCAGTGCACCAAACCATCGGTCCACCGGACCACCTAACTTTCCACTATGAAAATCAAATGTTCAAGTATAAACTCGGTCTTATGCTAACCTCTCTAGGATACTCTCCCAACATACTTTACTTACGAGCCCTTACTCGTTTTTCACAGTTTTTGAAATTAATGTGAGTAGTTTCCAAACCAACGTTCCAATGAGCTTCCTGCCAATCAGATACGTTCACGAATCAACCGCAAAAGAGTTAGCACAAAAACACAAGTGCATATGTGTGTTCTAGAATAGATTTAATAATGAATAATCCCAACTCGATGATTCAAAATATATGTCACTTAAATCAAATCAATTAGAAAATTCTAGAGCAAAAAGATTAAGTACAAATTCACTAAAAATAACTTCTTTAAGATTTAATAATTAAATTAAATAATTATAATTGTTCGTAAAATTATTTAATTTAAATATTTAAATAATTAATAAAGAAATCTTATAAAATTAAACATATAATATATATATATAAACTCTCAATTATATTAATTATATTCACTACCAGCCAACTATTGTCGATCTCAATATATATATATATATATATAAACTAACCTTAAGATGTATGTGACTATGAATAGGTTCTCTGGAAGATTGAAGAACACATATTAACACCACCTCAATTATATTAATTATATTCACTACTAGCCAATTGTTGCCAATATATATATATATAAACTAACTTTAAGATGTATGTGACAATGAATAGGTTCTCTGGAAGATTAAAGGACTCATATTAGCACCCCCTATTGAATATGACTTTCATAGATTCTAGCTGTATTCAGAAGGTGGAAGATAACTAATTTGAAGAGATGATCATAACGATAAATAGACAAATCAGTGAGAGAAAATTGGATTGATCTCTTTTTTAGAGAAAAGCAAGACAATTCATCTCTTGAAAAAAAACTTCAACATCTCGTACCACTCATGTTTTCATATATATATATATATATAATCAACCATAGATTCAATCTCATTATATTCACCATTAAACCCAAACCTAGAATGTCTACTTCAGATATCCTTACGACAAATCTCAAAACCGTAGACTATAGTACACCAGTACCAACACCAGTCTATATGGTAGATAAAAAAATAGATAGCTCACCATAGTTATCCCCATTATTTCCTTCATCACCGACTCCTTCCCAAGCTCCATATATACCAGGTAGGGAAAATGAGTTAAATGTATTAACAGAGGTCCCAATATTAGACATAGAAATCCTATGTCTAGACTTAGAAGCTCCTAGTAATAAAAATTATAAAAAATGGTTTTTTAAAACATACAATGAAAGAGATAGGGCTAAAGCCTTTAGCAAACATGTTAGGTATGTTGAAAAACACCAACAAAATGTATTATTTTTTGAATGGTTAAAAATCTTTTGGGAGTCCAAAGGTCAACCTTTACCTTTCGAATTACAATCAGATATCACCTCTCTATTAATAGAAACATCACCAATAGTAACAAGCATTGTAAAAAAAGAAGAAGAAAAAAAGCTACATTAGTTAACTAAGAACCAGTTAGCTTAGCAGAACCATCAACAATCAACATAATTAACCCAATACAGGTTAGTATAGTTGAAACATTATATGAACCTATAGTTGACCCTATAACTCCAGAAACATTAGAACTTATAGTTAACCCTATAGTTCTAGAACCAACACATGAACCTATAGTTAACCATATAGTTCATACCATTCTTTTTTCCCTAATTAGTTTTAGCAAAGTCACCATAGAAGATTTCGACAGGTTATTGGATGATGATTATGTTAACCTATATCCAATTAAATTAGTCAAAACAATTGACATGATCAACGCAAAAAAGAAAACACCAATCTGGAAAACTATAGATGATATAATCGAAGTTGACTACCCTTTATTTAGGCCAATACGCTTCCTTTATGCAGATATTACGATAGAAGTCTATCCTCTTAATAACTCTCAAGAGAACCAGGCAACGAACCTCAAAAACATAATTACACAAAATAATTTTACTAATATCAGTCTAGACAATCTAGGTAAACAGCTTACTAAGATAGAGAAGAATCAAAAGATTGATCTTCCCACAACTTCCTATCAAGCCATGGATAGTAAAATTCAAAACCCAATCTTCAAACCTTTATAGCTCTCTAAACCAGCCCAGGAAGAAATATCATCAAAATTTGAAAAACTTCAAAATTGGAACAATACCCTTAGGTCCCAATTAAAAGAACAAGTTTCAAACACAAAACTAGGGTTAGTTGTACCTAAGTCACTAATGACCTTAAAGTCAACCCTAAAACCAATATAGGATCTTAGTATTCTTAGTAAACTAGGATCTAGTACATCATCTGAGGATAGTTCCCAAGAAACCCTTTCTGAACCAACTCCTCAAATCCAAAAACTAAAATGATAAGAACCTAGTCAAGATAGGTATCCATACACCATAGATATCCAACCTAGTCAGGTTACCCAACCAAAATATAATTCATCATCTATCTATGTTTGGAATGTCTGAACAACAAATATTACATGTTTTATAGCAAATGATAATGGCATCAAATTCTTATAAAAATAAATTGGTACAACTGATAAAATAGTTATAGAATTATTAATAGCTGGCTTCTCATGCCAACTCAAAGGATGGTGGGATCACCATCTTACAAATCAACAAAATTCAAATATTATGAATGCAATATTGACTGGTGAGTATGGTGAACCCATACTTGATCAACAAGGGGCTACAATTCAAAATGTAGTCTCTACATTACTTTTTACTATATCACATTATTTTATGGGAGACTCATCCCATCTAAAAGATAAAAATGTTGATTTTCTTTCTAACATAAAATGTAGGAAGATGAGTAATTTTCAAAATTATAAAACTATAATTCTGAGTAGAGTTATGTTAAGAGATGACTCTACCCAACCATTATAGAAAGAAAAGTTCTTAGTAGGACTTCCTTCTCTTTTGGGTAAGGGGACCAGAAATAGAATACGCAAAGTATATAGGAACCATATTATTCCCTATGATGAGTTAAATTATGGTGAATTGATCAACTTTGTTGAAAAACAGGGTCTTCAAATCTGCTAAGATTTGAAAATCCAAAAACAAATGAAATTGGTACTTAAGGTTTTCCAAAGAAAAATTGGATCATTCTGCAAACAATTTGATAGCAGTCTCTCTATAAAACAAAATTGTGATGGCAACTACAACAAAAATATCACCAAACCTTAAGAAAGAACATAAAACTTATAAGATATTTTCAAAACCCAGAAAACCATTCGTTGTGAATTTTTATAAAAAGCCTTATAAAATAAATTTTAATAAGGAATCAAAATCTCATAATAAACCCTTTAAAAAATTTAAAGAGTTTAAATGTTATAAATGTGGTCAAAAATGCCATATTGTAAAATTCTATAGAATGTCTAAGAAACTTCACGAATTAAACCTTGAAGAAGACACCTTAATCAAAATTTCTACCTTAGAAAATGAGTTAGTCTCAACTGACTCAGAAACTGGTAATAAATTAATTAACATATTAACTAAGGAAGAAGATGAACAACTTCAAAACAAAAATCCTTAAGTTAAATCCCCAAAATTACCAAATTATATGTTGATCACTTAGCTAGTTCCCTAGCCAAAGCCCAACAACTACCAAAATGTTCTAAACTTCCAAATACTAGCATAGACTATTATGACCTCACTGCTATCTTGGACCAAAAGAATAAAAATATTAAACCAAAAAGTCAGATTCAAGACTTAAAAACTGAAATCAAACCCATTAAGCTAGAACTCCACCAACTTAAGGAAAAACATAAAGAATAAGATCTCAAATTTAGACTACTTGACAAAAGAGGAATTAAAATTCCAATCAACATGGATTCAGATGATGAATCTGATCAACTTAAAAACATGGAGCGAGTTTGAGGAGATACTCTATCATCTATGTTTTGTTACTTTCGGCAGCTATGCATTTTCTTTCTTTCTTTTTTCTATCTTTTCGATAGCTTTGCCTTTTCTTTCTTCTTTCTTTCTTTCTTTTGGCAGCTAGGATTTCTTTCTTTCTTTCTTTAAGGCAACTTTGCCTTTTTTATTATAAAAAAATTATTTATTAAAATACATCTTAAAAATATTAAAACATATATAAAAATATTTAATTAACAATTACATAAATTGTTTCAAGTTTAAATAAATATTTTAGCACCAAAAATAATTTCTGAGTTATGAACATGTGCTATTAAATGTATGAATGTAATCCTATGTGTCATAGCAATAAAAGATATACCTGAAGTATGACTATCTGTAACTCGAGCATTTGTTCAGTTTTCTTGATAGATTTGATAGCATGCCTAAAAATAATTTTACAGGTAAATATTTTGTTCACGAAAATATCCAACACTCATAGTAATTACAAACTCCCCCTTATGGCATTTTTGTGTGACAACCTCTCACTTGTTACATGATACTTATAAAAATAAGATAAAAATACAATGATATCCCAAACTTCATAGTGAAACTATACTATGATCTGATGAATCCATCTTCGCTGCAACTTGACAAGTTTATATGTAACTGAAATGACATAAACAAAGCATACGACAATTTGGCTTGAAAGTCTCATTGTACATTAGTTCAGTTTGTATAGAAATAAGCGAAGTGTAAAGAATAGTCATGTAGTACGAATTCATAACAATCAAGCTTAATTAAATATGTTTTCACCCTATATGCATAACAGATACCATCCCCGGCAACGGCGCCAAAAACTTGATACCATCCCCGGCAACGGTGCCAAAAACTTGATGAGGGCAGAACCAACATCGCCGATCTTGCCGTTCATTTGGTTTTATTTATTTATAAAACTCTCGCAAGTGCATGAATCATTTCGTAGAAAATGATAAGTATACTCCCAAGGTCGATCTAAGGAAGGAATGTATGTGGTTTTTAATTTATTATTCAAAATTTTAAAAACGAAATTAAATCATAAACATCCTGTCAAGATATTTTGGGGTTTTGTGTTTTTAATCTACTGACATAAAAATAAACATAGATACAGATTCAATAAATATTTATGCAAATTTTATCAATTATAATAATGGAGTATTGATGGATATAATAACTAAGTAATTATGCTTGCTCATATTATTTAGGTTATTAAAGATATGAATTAATATTTAATGATTCTCTTTTTTTTATATGAATACCACCTTTGGTGGGGTTAGATATTCTTTATTAACTAAACAAATCAATTAACACCTATGGGTGGGGTTGATAACTAATTTGGATAGTTAAATTAATTCTTTTTTCTAAAAGATTGAAAATGAACCATTTAAATGCCACCTTTAGTGGGGTTAGACAGTTTAAACTTTATTCAAGGTGTCCAAATTAAACCTAAGAATTTAGTTATCCGAGTACTAACTTTCAAGTTTTAAAACCATTACTGAAAACATGTTGTCAATACATTTTTAGATAATAATTCTTATAAAAACTTTTGAAATAGAGCTTCACTCTAACTACCGGGCGATTGTACCAACAAATAAAAGAGCACTACTCTAAATGGAATCGGATAACTAAACCTTAAAATCTAATTTTCAGATTTAAGTTTGTAATGAAAAATAATATATTTCTCTCTAACATTCTTAATATAAAATCTTGAATAAAAACAAAATCAATTCATTTTAGAGATTTTTATCTATTTAATATTTCGCAAGCATAACAACGTTATTTTATATCATGTTTACAAATAGGCAGCAAAGTTAAATTTAATCACAGACAAATTAAATATAACATGTAAGAATAAAGCATAAAAAATAACTGTAAAGAAAATAAAATCCTTACAGTACTTCGATGCTATTCCCGTTGCTAGAAAACCTCCAAACGGAATTTGCACTCCCATTTATTGAATCAAAAAGCAAATAAATTACAAAAACATAACTAATTCATCTCAAAAAGAGAAGAACTTAAAAACTAAGAAAAACTAACTAAAAACTAAGAAAAACTAAAAACTAAGAAATGAAGAGAAAGAAAGAGGAGAGAAGTTTGTTTTGAGGTGTTTTTAGAAGTGAAGAGAAGGGGGTATTTATAGGTGAGGATGGAGAGAAAAAATGGGTGAAAAAATGTTAATAATGATGAAAACGTGGAGTGGTGATTGCTGACGTCATTGATGACGTCAGCATGACGTGGGGCGTGCGTAGATGGGTAGCAGCTGGGCGTAGATGGGTAGCAGTTGGGCGTAGGCGCGCACAGATGGGTAGCAACTGGGCGTAGGCGCGCGCAGATGGGTAGTAGTTGGGCGCAGGCATGCATAGATGGGGCGCAGCTGAGCGCAGGGGCCCAGATGGGTAGTAGTTGGGCACAGAAGGGGCGCATGGGCACGCGCGGAAGGAAAAGCTGGCATGCGCGGGTGCGCGCGGTTTCTCGGCACGGCTGGGCAACTGGGCAGCGTAGCGGCACGATTTACTCTTTTTTGACCTTTTTGACCCATTTTGTCCAATTTTTCCATATTTGTTGACCTTTCCTCATTTATTTGTTAATATATTTGTGATGTATTGCTTTTAGTATTCCTCTTTGTTACTTTAAGTTGCGTTTTTAAGCAAAAATACCTGAAAAACAATAAAAATACCTGTGATTCCGAAAAAGACAAATTTATATAAATATATGATAAAATCATATAAATATATATATATATATATATATATATATATATATATTTAATCAATTAATGTGCATAAAAGCATGATAATTTTAGTGCTTTTTAAGCACTCATCAATAACAAAATAAAAACATGGAAGTAAAATACATTATTCTCTCTCGCTTTTTGACATACAAGAAGGACAAAGCATTAGACAAATCAATAAAACTAAACTTCTCCTAAAGATATAGCAATGTAAAGTTAGAGTAATGCAGAAGTGCAGTGTTATTTAAACTCTTCCTAAGTTCTATGACTTTCTAACTTAGAAACCAATTAAAAATATGATAAATAAAAAAGAAGATGTAAATGAAAAAAATCTATTTTTTTTTTAATTTTCATGAATATCCATATAAGGTATTATAATTATTTAAGCACAAACGAGCACACAACTAATTGAGAACTCATTATTTTTTAACTCAAATTTTGATTATTTATTATGTAAATAAGTAAGTGGAGTAGAAGAGGCACACAAACACACAAACACATATAATGACATATTGATATTTACTTAAAAGCATTGCATATGTTTAAACTCTACAAATATACCAATTAATTCATTTATGACCAATCAAAAGACTCAAAAGAAAAAAATATCACTTATCATGTAAAATTATAATCGAGTCTTCAATCTCATAAAATAAAATATATCTACCAAAAAAGTACTTTAATTTATTTTTGTTTTTTACCAATATTAGCTTTCTTTTTTACATTATAAGTACAAGTTTTATAAGCAATATCTTTTTGCATAATCTTTTTTTTTTTTGTTTTTTGCATGAGCCATAAACCTAGCATGATGACTTCCATACTAGTTGTGAGGTAGCCCTCTCTGCACATTGTGGTCGCTTCACACATCATAGTAGGTGGCTCTCTCAATGCTAAGTACCTCCATAGGTAAAGTTTTAGAAAGTAAGAATTAGAATTCAAAACAATTTAATAGTCAAGATTAGTTGAAGTCCTAGAGTCTTTCAAGAAAATTCATAAACTTCAAGTATAGTATATATGTGTGTTCATGAGTGTGTGAATAAGTTGATGTCAACATCAATCATCATATGTACAAGAATATGTGTGTGCATAATTCAAAATTGTAGAATAATTTATACAATAAGTATCAAAATGAGTTGAGTCATTAAAAATGAGGTTATATATATGTAAGTTTTGAACAAGTCTAATACTGTGTTGACTAGATAAAAATTCTACTTCTCTTTCTCCCATTTTTTTTAATAATAAAATTTGAATTTAATTTGAGGGAGAAATTCTCATGGCACTTCTAAGATACTCAAATCTTTGAATGTCTATGGCTTTGGTGAATATATCAGTTAATTGTTTCTCAGTAGGTACAAACTCAAGTGTTACTACTTTCTCTTCAACTAATTCTTGAATAAAGTAATGCCTAATATCAATGTGCTTAGTTATATAATGTTGAACTGGATTCTTAGAAATACATATAGCACTAGAGTTATCACAGTATAAGAGCATCATACCTTATGGTTGATCGTAGTCCTTGAGCATGTTTTTCATCCAAATTATTTATGTGCAAGAGCTTCTACAACAATGCATTATGCCTCAGCTAAAGAGAGTGAGATAGAGTTATTCTTTTTATTGTGCTAGGATACTAATTTGTTCCCATGTAAAATAAACCACATGATGTGTTCTTCCTATCATCCTGGTTTCTTGCCTAATCGGCATCTATATAACCACTTATTTCACAAGTAGTGTCAGTGGTAAAATATAGACCATAATTACTTGTTCTTGAGATATACTTGATGATTCTCTTTACATTCTCTAAGAGTGATTCCTTAGGGTTAGCTTGATAATGAGCATACACACCAATATTAAAACACATGTCAAGCCTACTTGCAATGAGGTAAAGTAAACTGCCTATCATACTTCTATAAAGGATTTGATCAACATTTTTACCTTAAATGTCCTTTGTAGTTTTTGTGATGGTACCTATATGAGTCCTTAATGGCTTGTTAGTTTCAAGACCAAACCTTTTAACAAGGTTATATGCATACTTGGTTTGAGAAATAAATATATTATCATAAGATTATTTGATTAGCAAACCAAGAAAGAAATTCATTTCACCTACCATAGACATTTCAAATTCATTTGTCATAACATGCACAAAATCATCCAGTGGTGTACAAGATGTGTATCTAAAAACTATGGCATCCATATAAATCTGAGCAATAAATATCTTATCATTACTCTTTTTAATGTATAGAGTCTTATCAATTCCCCTTCGAATAAATCCCTTGTTCAAGAGATAGTTGGTAAGTCTCTCATATCATGCTCGAGGAGCTTGTTTCAAACCATAAAGAGCTTTGTTAAGTTTGTAAACATGATTTGGAAATTTTGGATCAACAAATCCTTTTTGTTGTTCCACATATACGTCTTCATTTAGAAATCCATTCAAAAAGGTAGACTTAACATCCATTTGATATAATTTAAATTTCATGTGATAAGCAATGAAAAGTAAAATCCTAATTGACTCTAGTCTAGCTACAAGTGAAAATTTTTCATCAAAGTCAACTCCTTCTACTTGCGTGTAGTCTTGAGCTACCAACCTAGCCTTACTTCTAACAACAATGTCATGCTCATCATATTTATTTTTGAACACCAATTTTGTTCCAATATCATTTTTGTTTTTAGCCTTAGGTACTAATATCCACAATTGGTTTATTTCAAATTGAGCTAACTCATATTGCATGGAATTTATACAAAATTCATCCCTAAGGGCTTCATCACATTTTATGGCTCAAATTGAGAAATATAGCATAAATGGGCTAGCTTATTTATTTTTCTTCTTCTTGTTACCATGCTTGCATTAGGATCTCCAAATATATTCTTAATAGGATGAGTTTTTGAAGTTTGGGTTGGATTTATCATTGATGAGGTTGATGCTTCTTCCTTCTTTTCTTCTCTTTCATTTAACTCCTCTTCTTTTGTTCCAATTATGTCACTGGTCATTGTTAATTGAGGTGTTGTGAAATTTTTTTCATTACCAATTTTTTCACTTGTAATCTGCTTACCTGCATCATCTAGAATGACATTTATGTATTCCATAACAACATTAGTTCTATAGTTGAAGACTCTATAGGCTCTACTGTTTATGGAATAACCAAGAAATATACATTCATCACTTCTTGAATCAAACTTGCCTAACTGTTCTCGATCCTTAAGTATGTAGCATTTAATTCTAAAAACATACATGAATTTCATATTAGATTTTTTACCTCTCCATATCTCACAGGGAGTTTGGTTTGTACCTAGAAGAAGATATACATGACTTATAATGTGACATGTAGTGTTTATAGCTTCAGCCCAAAACCTTTTGGAGACTTCCATGGCATGCAGCATTACTCTTACTATCTCTTGAAGTATCCTATTTTTCCTTTCAACTACTCCAATTTTTTGAGGTGTGATGAGAGTAGAGAATTCATGAAAGATACCATGTTCTTTGTAGAAGTCAACATACTTGGTATTTTCAAATTCTTTTCCATGCTTTGTTCTCATTCTCTTTATGGTTACTATTTTGTCACCTACTTCAACCTACACTCTTGTACAATATGAGATGAAGAACTAAAAAGAATCTAACTTACCCAATTGACATGGTCCACATACAAGTGTTTTAATTTTCGGGAGAACATGTAAACCACGCACAGTCTCAATTATACCTAATCTAACCAGATCTTTAAAATTCATATGACCTAGCTTTTCATGCCACAAGGTAGTTGATTCATTTCTAGCTAGGTTACATATTACTGTGTGTGATGTATCAATACAATAACAATTGTCATATGATTTGATT
Source organism: Hippophae gyantsensis (assembly GCA_030763125.1). NCBI lineage: Eukaryota > Viridiplantae > Streptophyta > Magnoliopsida > Rosales > Elaeagnaceae > Hippophae > Hippophae gyantsensis. The sequence goes on along the minus strand of CM061038.1, from coordinate 15,358,030 downwards.
CCCTTAATCATACATTCACCCTTTTGATTTGTTACAATACAGTGATTGTTTGTAAATTGCACATTTAATCATTGTCATATATTTGACTTATGCTAATCAGGTTTGCCTTAAGTCCTTCCACATATAAAACTTCATCAAGTTTAGGGATACCCTATATTTGAATAGAGCCTTTTCTAACAATTTTATATGTTTTACCATCACCAAAGGTAATTGTCCCTTCATTGTATTCCTCAAAGGTTTTAAACAAAGAATGATTCTCATTCATGTGTCTAGAGCATCCACTATCAAAATACCAAGCAGTATTTTATTTAGATTTAAACACTATGTAGGCCACAAAGTAGTGCAAATCATATTTCTTAACCCATCCTCTTTTGATTTTGGACATTTGAGTTACTGGTTTCTTAGGTTCCTCTTTTTGTGTAGTTCTTGTAGTAAAAAATTTATGTTTTGAAAATTTTTGAGGTGTCCTAAAAACATTTGTACTCGTGATAGAATCATAAGCATAAATAAATCTACACTTAGGTCTAATGTGTCCTTTCCTACCATAATGATGACATGTGTGAAAAAACTGAATTTGCTTAGAGTGATAAGGTACATAAATTACCTTCCTTACTTAAGCAACGGTGGGTTTTACAAATTGAGTTTTGGATGATGAAGGTGTTGATTGTTCATCTATGTATCCAAAACCCTCTCTTATCTTTAAGTATCTTTCCATAGTTTAGGACTTTGGTCAATTTTTCAACATCGATGGTTAAATTCCTCATCGTCTCTTTAGCAATACTAAGTTCTTTCCTAAGCCTTTTGTTTTCCTCAGTGGTTTCTACAACTCTCAAATTCAAAGCATTGATATGTTTTATCAATTTATAATTTAATAACCTAAACAGAGCGGCCAATCATGCAATTGAATGTGAGAATATAGTGCAAAAATAAAATAATAACACATGATATTTTTAGGTGGAAACAATTTAGACAACAACCATGACCTAAGAGGAAAACCATCACTCCACTGGACCACCTAACTTTCAACTATGAAAATCAAATTTTCAAGTACAAACTCAGACTTATGCTACCTTTGCTAAGATACTGCCCCAATGTATTTTACTTACTAGCCCTCGCTCTCTTTTCATAGTTTCTGAAATTAGCATGAGCGGTTTCCAAGCCAACGTTTCAATGAGCTTCCCACCAATCAGATATGTTCACGAATCAACCATAAAAGCACAAAAACATAAGTGCATGTGGGTGTTCTAGAATAGATTTAACAATGAATCATCCTAACTAGATGATTCAAAATATATGTTACTTAAATCAAATCAACTAGAAAATTCTAGAGTAAAAAGATTAAGCACAAGTTCACTAAACACAAGTTCTTTAAGATTTAAGAATTAAATCAAATAATTATAATTACTCATACAATTATTTAATTTAAATATTTAAATAATTAATAAAGAAGAAGTTATATAAAATAAAACATATCAAATATATATATATATATATATATTAATTATATATATATTAATTATATTCACTGCAAATCTCAATATATAAATAAACTAACCTTAAAGATGTACGTGACTATGAATAGGTTCTTTGGCAGATTGAGGAACTCACATTAACACCCCTATTGAATATAACTTGCATAGATTCTAGCAGTATTCAGATGATGGAAGATAACTAATTTCAAGAGATATCATAACTATAAATAGACAAATCAGAGAGAGAAAATTGGATTGATATATATTTTTTTTAGAGAAAAGCAAGACAATTCATCTCTTAAAAAAAGCTTTAGCATCTCGTTCCTTATAACAAAAGTATTAAAAATGGTTTTTTAAAACATACTCAGAAAATGCTAAGGCTAGCAGCTTTAGAAAACACGCTAGGCATGTTCAAAACACCAGCAAAACATATTATTTTTTTAATGGTTAGAAATCTATTTGGAAACCAAAGGTCAACCATTCCCTTTCAAAATTGATCCAAAACTTGGAAAAATTATCAAAATGCTTAACTCTAAACCATTTAGTTTATAAGATACATCATTAGACACCTTAGTTAACCCCGAACCAGTTAGCTTAGTGAAAATATCACCAATCACTATAGATAGCCCTACACAGGTTAGCTTAGTTGAAACATTACCGATCACTATAGATAACCTTAAACTGGTTAATATAGAAGACCCTATCAACACTAAACCTATAGCTATACCTATAGTTCCTGTCATAATTAACCCTAAACCAGTTAACATTATTAAACCTATAGCTATAGTTCCAGAAACCAAAACAATTCCTTTTTTAGAAATTAGTACCAAAGAAATCACAATGGAAGATTTTGATAGGTTATTAGATGATGAAGATAGGAACCTAATTAAACCTATTACTTTAACAACTAGCATAACCAAAACCCATTCTTTTTTAAAAATCATTACTAAATAAATCACAGAAGAGGATTTTGATAGATTGTTGGGTGATGAATATGAATGGGATAACCCAAAACCGGTTAAACCAGTTAATTTAATTATCATGGTCAACACCAAAAAGAAATCACCCATTTGGGAAACCCTATATTTATCAATAGAGGATTAGACATCCTCAATTGAGACCTATTACCTTTCCCTATGCGGATAATAAGATTGAAGCCTTTCCCCTTAAGAACCCCTAGGAGAACCAAACAGCCAACCTTAAAAACATAGTTACCCAAAACAACCTTACCAATATAAGCCTAAGTACCTTAGGTAAACAACTTAATAGGATATAGAATAATCAAAAGACTAATCTTCCCTCTACCTCCTACCAAGCCATTGATAGTAAAGTTCAAAACACTATCTTCAAACCCTTCCAAGTCTCCAAACCAGCCCAGGAAGAAATATCATCAAAATTTGAGAAACTTCAAAAATGGAGCAATATCCAAAAACTCCAATTAGAAGACCAAGCCTTAAATACAAAACTAGATCCGGTAATACCTGAGTCTCCACCGACTTCAAAACCAACCAATAATTTATCAAAAAATCTTAGTTTTCCTAGCATCCTAGAACCTATAACCTCTTATGAGGATTCCATTCGAGAATTACTTCCTCAAGCAACCCCTCAACTCCAAAAACAAGCTTGGTAAGAACCTGGTCCAGTTAGGTACCCTCATACCAAAAGTACCCAACCTAGTCAAGTTAACCAACCTAAGTATAATGCGTATTCTATCTATGTTTGGAATATAGATGGATTGACCGAACAAAAAATATTAAATGTCTTACAGCAAATGAAGATGGTGTCAAACGCATATAACACACAAATTGGGACAACTAATAAAACAGCTGTTGAATTATTAATAGTTGGCTTCTTAGGCCAACTAAAACAATGATGGGATCATCATCTTTCAAAACAACAACAGTCAGATATCTTCAATGCGATATTGACTGGAGAGTGTGGTCAACCTATACTTCATCAATATATTGCTCCTATTTAGGATGTAGTCTCCACATTACTCTTTACTATATCACACCATTTTATGGGAGAATCATCCCATTTAAAGGACAAAAATGCTAATCTTCTTTTAAACATAAGATGTAAGAAAATAAGTCATTTTCAAAATTATAAAACTTTATTTCTGAGTAGAGCCATGTTAAGAGATGATTTTACTTAACCTTATTGTAAAGAGAAGTTCTTGGTAGGACTTCCTCCACTCTTGGGTGAGAAAACCATAAAACAAAATTCGTGAAGTATATGGAAATCAAATTATTCCTTATGATCAATTAACCTATGGTGAATTGATCAACTTCACTCAAAAATAGGGTCTTAAAATCTGCCAAGATTTGAAAATCCAAAAACAAATGAAATAGGAGCTAAAAATCTCCAAAAGAGAAATTGGAACATTGTGTAAACATTTTGATAGCAACTTCTCTATTGACCAAACCTACAGTGGCAATTGTAGTAAAATTATTACCAAACCCTATAAGAAATCTCATAAAACTTATAAATAATTTTCAAAATCCAGAAAACCATTCTTTGAAAGAATGATGATTTTTTATAAAAAACAACATATAAAATAAATTTTAATAATGAATCAAAACCTCATAATAAACCCTTTAAAAAATTTAAAGAGTTTAAATGTTATAAATGTGGTAAGAAAGGTCATACCGCTAATTATTGCAAATTGTCTAAAACAATTCATGAATTAAACCTTGAAGAAGACACGTTGAATAAAATCTCTGCCTTAATGGTAGATGAGTCATCATTTGAGTCTAAACCTTGGTCAGAAGACTCAGAAGATTCAAATCCCCAGGTAGATGAGTTGGCATCTACTGACTCAAATACTTCAAAAAATAAAAGTAGTAATGTATTAACTAAGGAAGAAGATGAACAACTTCAAATAAAAATCCTTAAGTTAAACGACCCTTATATCATAAAGTTATACATGGACCACTTGACTAATAACTTTGCCAAAGTCCAACCATTACCAAAACCTTCTGAAATTCCAAGAACCAACATAGGCTATTACAACCTCATTACTATTTTGCAACGTAAGAACAAAACATTAAAACCAGAAAGTCAATTTCAAGACTTAAAAATTGAAATCAAAACCATTAAGCTAGAACTCCACCAGCTTAAGGGAAAACATAAAGAGTATGACCTCAAGTTTAAACTACTTGATAAAACTGGAGTCAAAACCCCAATTGGTACGAGTGAGTCAGATGACGAACTTGAACCAAATACCCAAGAACTTAAAAACATTGAAAGAATTCCTGAAAATGTTCTTCAGATTCTTAGAGAAATCACCACTAGGAAATACAAAATATCTACTACTCTAGTATTCTCTGACCAATCAAAATTTGAGACAATAGCCTCATTTGATATAGGCACTCATCTGAATTTTATCTAACCATCAATCATTCCCAGACGATTTTATCAACCAACAAATGAACAACTTACCTAAGCCAATAAATAAAAAATGAATATCATTGGTAAAACAGAAGTTGCAATCCTTAACAAATCATTTCTTATCAAAACTTCATTTATGATCGTATCTAATATAGGCTATCCATTCATATTAGGAACACCATTCCTAAATATTATTACCCATATCTTGTCAAAAGTGATAAGATTTCTTTCAAAATCGAAGAGAAGACCTTCAGTTTTCACTTCATCAAAGAACCCAAAAAACCAAAAATCTCAACCTTATTAAAGCCAATTCCATCCATCAAAAGGAGATTTTTGTTCTTATTAACCATAGATACAAGGAACTTCTCTATCTAAAATCCATAGTTCAATTTCATATAGTTGAAAAGGAACTTCAAAATCGAGAGATTCAAGATAAAATCTCTAAGCTCCAAAACTCTTTCGAAAAGGAAGTTTGATTACCTCAAATGTAACAGGTGTTAAGACCTATTAACAAACCCAAGGGAGATAGAATTTTGAACCAAAGATATAGAGAGGATGGAATCTAGCTTCCTTTGATAAAGGTTTGTAATGTTTTGAAAAAGATTCAAAACTTTCCTTTACAGGATAAATGAAAATGAGAGGAGTGTTTTCAAATAACTTCCACCAACTAGAAAACCAAGATGGAAATCTTGATGGGTTGATGGGTTGGTTAAAAAAATCAAGAATGTTGGTTATCTTTGTTTTGAATAAGAAATGCGTTAAACCACGCCTGATAATAATCCCAGTAATTGTATGTTGTACAATGTGGAAGGGGAGATGTAATGCTGATCGAAAAGGATAGTGGTTTGGAAAGATCATTTCCTAAGTCTGCTGGAGATATGATTTTATGAATTTTAGTAGTTAAAAACTACGTTTCTGATGATTTTGGATAAAGGAAGTGTTTGAATTCAACACTACTAGTCATTTCCATAACACTTTGATAGTATTATGGAGTTTTTGAATGGGCAAAAGGTTGGTAAAAGATACCTTTGCCAAATAATTTTTGTGTTGCTAAATAAGGATTCTTATAAAAAAACCATTGTTTAACAATTGTAACCATATGAGTTGGTGTTTTTAGAAAATACTTAGATAATGGTTTTGAAAATGATTTAGGAATAACTTCCCATGTTCCCTTTTGGGAAAAATAGTAGAGGTTGTTGCCCTCCTTTCTAGAATAGAAATTGTTCCAGTTAATGGTTTTGAAATCATTTTTAATTTGGAAGATGTTACTTCCTTTGATACATTTTCTTTAACTTTGGAGGCTGGGGCTTTTGCTCCGGAAAGTAATAGCGGTTTACCTAAACCTAGGATGTTGTCATAAGTTACTCGTAATGCTTCTGGATCTTTGAGACCCAGTATCCATTCTTAGACTCGTTGATACAAAACTTCATCTATTAGGGATAGTTTTGGTGATAATTCCTCCAAGGATTATTGGGAGGTTGATTTTGCTTTTGCAATTTTGGTTTGAGCTACTTGGGACCAGGTGATGATTGGTTTAGCTTATGAGAGAATGGTGATAGAACGATTCGGAAAAGGTTCCTTTTTCTCCTTTTCTTTCTTCTTTTTACTCATTATTAAACTTGTTTCTTGAGACTGTTTTGGAGTAGCTTTTCCAATCTGTTGATATTAGGACAAAATTTAGAACATAATTTAGGCTACCAAGAAACCTTTATAGCTGAGTTTTGTCGATAATTCTATCAGGAAACTTGGTAGTTAACTGAATAGATCGCTCAATTGGAATAATTGTTCCATTAGACACATTATGTCCAAGAAACCTAATATTGGTTTGAAAAAGTGAAATTTTCTTGGTTGATAGAGCCAATCCACTTTTCTTGATGATATGAAAGAAGGTTTTGAGATGCCTGATATGTTGTTTGACATCTTTAGAAAATATAAGTACATTGTCAATGTACACAATACAGAATTCTAAATAAGGATTGAATATGTCATTCATAATCCTTTAAAATTCAAAAGGTACATTTTTTAGCCCAAAGGGCATAACATTCCATTCATACTGTCCAAATGGAATAGTAAATGTCATTTTATATCTATGTTTTGGTTCAATTTGAATTTGCTAAAAGCCTAACTTCATATCAAATTTTGAGAATATTAATGAAGAATGGAGATTTTAAAGAAGGTCATTTTTATTAGGGATATGTCTCTAATCCATTTTAATGACTTGTTAAGGGGTTTGTAGTTGATGACCAATCGATGTGTTCCTTGTTCAATCTCAGCTGATTTGTTGACATAGAAATCCATACAAATCCACAACGATCTGGATTTTGATATTAATTTCTTAGATAAGAGATCGTTGATCTCTTTTCTATAGAATTGTTCAAGGTCAATATTCATTTGAATTGGCCTTGATTTTGTTAGAATATCCCTATCATTGAAAGATGATTCATATGGTAAGTCTACCATATGTTCCTTTCTACTCCAAAAGGCACTAGGTAGAACAGAACAAACTTCCTTTTCGAAAGAGCTTTAGAGCTTAGAGATTTTATCTCGAATCTTTGGAATTTAAAGTTTTTTTCAACTATATGAAATTGAACTTTGGATTTTAGATAGAGAAGTTCCTTTTCTCTATGGTTAATAAGAACAAAAATCTCCTTTTGATGGATGGAATTGGCTTTAATAAGGTTGAGATTTCTGGTTTTAGGTTCTTTGATGAAGTGAAAACTGAAGGTCTTCTCTTCGATTTTGAAAGAAATCTTATCACTTTTGACAAGATATGGGTAATAATATTTAGGAATGGTGTTCCTAATATGATTGGATAGCCTATATCGGATAAGATCATAAATGGAGTTTTGATAAGAAATGATTTATTAAGGTTTGCAACTTCTGTTTTACCAATGATATTCATTTTTTATTTATTGGCTTAGGTAAGTTGTTCATTTGTTGGTTGATAAAATCATCTGGGAACGATTGATGGTTAGATAAAATTGAGATGAGCACCTGTATCAAATAAGGCTATTGCTTTAAGTTTTGATTGGTCAGGGAATACTAGAGTAGTAGATATTTTGTATTTCCTAGTGGTGATTTCTCTAAGAATATGAAGAACATTTTTAGGAATTATTTCAATGTTTTTAAGTTCTTGGGTATTTGGTTCAAGTTCGTCATCTGACTCACTCGTACCAGTTGAGGTTTTGACTCTAGTTTTATCAAGTAGTTTAAACTTGAGGTTATACTCTTTATGTTTTTCTTTAAGCTGGTGGAGTTCTAGCTTAATGGTTTTGATTTCAATTTTTAAGTCTTGAAATTGACTTCTGGTTTTAATGTTTTGTTCTTACGTTCCAAAATAGTAATGAGGTTGTAATAGCCCATGTTGGTTCTTGGAAGTTTAGAAGGTTTTGGTAATGGTTGGACTTTGGCAAAGTTATTAGTCAAGTGGTCCATGTATAACTTTATGATATAAGGGTCGTTTAACTTAAGGATTTTTATTTGAAGTTGTTCATCATCTTCCTTAGTTAATACATTACTATTTTTATTTTTTGAAGTATTTGAGTTAGTGGATGCTAACTCATCTACCTGGGGATTTGAATCTTCTGAGTCTTCTGACCAAGGTTTAGACTCAAATGATGATGACTCATCTACCATTAAGGTAGAGATTTTATTCAAGGTGTCTTCTTCAAGGTTTAATTCATGAAGTTTTTTAGACAATTTGAAATAATTAGCGGTATGACCTTTCTTACCGCATTTATAACATTTAAACTATTTAATTTTTTTAAAGGGTTTATTACGAGGTTTTGATTCATTATTAAAATTTCTTTTATATTGTTTTTTTTTATAAAAATTCATCCTTCTTTCAAATAATGGTTTTTTGGATTTTGAAAATTCCTTATAAGTTTTATGAGATTTATTATAGGGTTTGGTAATAATTTTACTACAATTGCCATTGTAGGTTTGGTTAATAGAGAAGTTGCTATCAAACTGTTTACACAATGTTCCAATTTCTCTTTTGGAGATTTTCAGCTCCTATTTCATTTGTTTTTGGATTTTCAAATCTTGGCAGATTTTAAGATCCTGTTTTTGAGCGAAGTTGATCAATTTACCATAGGTTAATTGATCATAAGGAATAATTTGATTTTTATATACTTTACGAATTTTGTTTATAGTTTTCTCACCCAAGAGTGGAGAAAGTCCTGCCAAGAACTTCTCTTTCCAAAAAACTTGTGTAGAACATCTCTTAACATGACTCTACTCAAAAATAAAGTTTTATAATTTTGAAAATGACTTATCTTCTTACATCTTATGTTTGAAAGAATATTAGCATTTTTATCCTTTAAATGGGATGAATCTCCCATAAAATGGTATGATATAGTAAAGAGTAATGTGGAGACTACATCCTGAATAGGAGCTCCATGTTGATCAAGTATAGGTTCACCACACTCTCCAGTCAATATCTCATTAAAGATATCTAACTGTTGTTATTTTGAAAGATGATGATCCCACCATCCTTTTAGTTGGCCTGAGAAGCCAGCTCTTAATAATTCAGTAATTGTTTTATCAGTTGTGCCAATTTGTGTCTTATATTCATGTGATGCCATCATCATTTACTGTAAGACATTTAATATTTCTTGTTCGATCAATCCATCTATATTCCAAACACAGATAGAAGACGTGTTATACTTAGGTTAGGTAAGCTGAATAGGTTGGGTACCTATGGTATGAGGGTACTTATGGTATGAGGGTACCTAACTGGACTAGGTTGTTGCCAAGCTTCTTTTTTAGGGGTTGCTTCAAGAAGTAATTCCTTAATGAAATCCTCATCAGAGGTTATAGGTTCTAGGTTACTAAGAACATTAAGACTCTATGATAAAGTATTGGTTGGTTTTGAAGTCGGTGGAGACTCAAGTATAACCAGACCTAGTTTTGTATTTGAGGCTTGGTCTTCTAATTGGAGTTTTAGTATATTGTTCCATTTTTGAAGTTTCTCAAATTTTGATGATATTTCTTCCTGGGATGGTTTGGAGACTTGGAAGGGTTTGAAGATATGGTTTTGAATTTTACTATTAATGGCTTGGTAGGAGGTAGAGGGAAGATTAATCTTTTGATTCTTCTCTATCCTAGTAAGCTGTTTACCTAAGGTACTTAGGTTGATATTGGTAAAAAACATTTGGGTAACTATTGATAACTGTATTTTATATAGTTATTTTTACCTATTTTATTAATTATAATTGCTACGTTCTGACTATTTTTAGTAATTTTAGTTTAATAAATTAGTATTTACTGTTTTTTATATATTTTAAGAAAATTAAATAAATTGTATCGAAAATGTTCTTAAATGACAAATTTGTTTCCAAAAATATAATTTCAAATAAAGAGTGATTAATTGCAATTTATAAAAGTTGAAAATATAATTTAAATTAAAATCAGGCTTAATTTTAATTATTAAAAGTTTAAAATTTAATTTAAATTACCAGAAGGGCTACATTGCAATTAACCAAAGTTTAAAATGTAATTTGAAATATATTTGTGGGTCAAAATACAATTAAGAAAATTGAATTTTCTGCGCAGATTAGAAGAACCATGCGCCAAACGTGGACCGTCCGATCAAAGAAGAAACGGCTATGATGCGCGCGTCCAGAGCACGCCCGACCAAATCGCTTGTCCGCAGATTCTTTCACGCGGCTCGGCGCCCGAGTGGGGCCCACCTTCCGCGTAGGCCGGCGTGCAGGTGGGACCCACATGTCTGACGCATCCAGTCGCTGTCCCCCACTTACGCGCACCTCTAATCCCGTGCGCTGATCCCTGCGTGCAACCGGATTGTCAGCGAATCAGAAGCTGCGACGTGTCAGCCTGAATCCTTACCTTGAATCATAAAATGCCACGTGTCCCACTCTATTTTTCAGTTAATAATGTAATGACACGTGGTATGTTACGATGAGCGCGAAAGCGCAGGATCAAGCCCGTGTGTAGCCGTTGTCTCCCACGTTCGGCGTGCCATTTTCCCGTGCGCCGTGCCTGCGTGCAGTCGGTTTGTCAAGCAAATGAAATGCCGCCACCTGTCTCTATTAATTATTCAGCCAATCAGAGATTGACACGTGGCATGCGCATTAAATTTAAAACAAAGCAGCACGGCGCCCTCTGTTTCTGTCGTGCACGCGTAAAAAAAAATACAATATTCCAATTCGTACGCGTGTACGTGGAATTTAAGAAAAATGTCTGGTTTTAATTTCGATACAAATATTTTACGCGTGTTTAAAAAATGTATTATTTTGGATGTATTTTTTAGCTATAAATAGGAGATAGTTTTTTGTTTTAGAAGAGTTTTTTTTTTAGTAGAGTTTTAGTTTTAGTTTTCGAAAGTTTTTAGAGTGTTTGAGTTTTTTTTAGTTTGTAATTTTTATTGTGTTTGTGTGTTGGCTGCGGAACACGCAGAAGCCATTTTTGGCTTTTGTTGTATTCTGCGTGTGCCAAATATTTTCGTATTGAGATGTTTTAATTTTCCTTCTTCTTCATCTTATTTTTCTCTATTTGTTGTAATTTTTATTTTAATTTTATGAAGTAATTTAATTTTTCTAGGGTTGCATTTGATCTAAATTTATGAAGCTTTGATTTTAATTATTTTTGATAGATTTATAAGACGTTCGATTTGTTCGTTCTATTTTGTGCTTAATGCTTTTTGATTATTTACGAATCTTATCAAAACGAACCGTGGCACATGAATAAACTTGGAAGAGGCATTTGTGTGTATATTGCTCGTAAATAGAATGACATGTATGATGAAGGATACGAATATACCCTAATTGTATGTGTGACCATTTGAAAACTTAAAACTTAATGAATCTTATTAAATTTAATTCTCATAGAGATATAGTGAATTAATTTAACGAGGTGTGTTTATACGGAGCTCGGAAGAGATGTATGAATAAAAAAGAAGTTTTCGGTTGACAAATTAAATGTACTAAAAAAATATAAATCAAAAGAAAATAACATGATTTGAGTGGATTAGTTTGGTGAAAAATTACAATCCTAGATTTCTTTTATTTCTTATGTTACCTTTTTTTCTTAAACAATGATTGTTTTGGATAAAATCAGAGAGATACAATTTTAGTACTCGACAAACTATAGTAACAAATCTCCGTGGGAACGATCTTTACTTACAAATCTTATTACTTGTGACCGTGTATACTTGCACGTTTTTGTGTGTTGTAAAACACACAACACTATCTTTTTAAGATTGGTCATCTGGTTCTCCTGGGGTTTCTTTAAGGGAAAGGCTTCAACCTTACTATCCACATAAGGAAAGGTAATATGTCTCAACAGAGGATGTCCGGCCTCTATTGATCCATCTAGAGTTTCCCAAATGGGTGATTTCCTTTTTGGTGTTGAACATGTTAATTAAATTAATTGGTTTAACCGGTTTTGGGTTATCCCATTCATATTCATCATCCAATAATCTGTCGAAATCCTCTTCTATGATTTATTTAGTACTGATTTTTAAAAAAGAATGGGTTTTGGTTATGCTATTTGTTAAACTAACATGTTCAATTAGGTTCCTATTTTCATCATCTAATAACCTATCGATATCTTCCATTGTGATTTCTTGGGAACTAATTTCTACAAAAGGAATTGTTATGGTTTTTGGAACTATAGCTATAGGTTTAATAATGTTAACTAGTTTAGGGTTAATTATGACCGGAATTATAGGTATAGCTATAGGTTCAGTATTGATAAAGGTCTTCTATATTAATTGATTTAGGGTTATCTATAGTGACTGGTAATGTTTCGACTAAGCTAACCTATGTAGGGCTATCTATAGTGATTGGTGATATTTCCACTAAGCTAACTGGTTCAGGGTTAACTAAAGTGTCTGGTAATGTATTTTCTAAGCTAACTGGTTTAAAGTTAAGCATTTTGATAAATTTTCCAAGTTTTGGATGAAGTTTGAAAGGGAATGGTTGACCTTTGGTTTCCAAATAGATTTCTAACCATTCAAAAAATAATATGTTTTGCTGGTGTTTCTGAACATTGAAAGTTTATAAGATATGGATCTGATTAACCTAGAGGGGAGTGAATAGGTTATTTTTAATTTTTATCAATTTATAATTGCATAACCTAAACAAAGCATTCAGTCATGCAATCGTGTGTAAGAATAAAGTATGGAAATAAGAGAATAACACACGATATTTTTAGGTGAAAACAACCTAGGCCACAACCATGACCTAAGAGGAAAACCAGAGATCCATCGGACCACCTAACTTTTCACTATGAAAATCAAATGTTCAAATACAAACTCGGTCTTATGCTACCCTCCCTAGGATACTGCCCCAATGTACTTTACTTACGAGCCCCTGCTTTGTTTTCATAGTTTCCAATATTAGCATGAGCGGTTTCCAGACCAACGTTCCAATAAAATTCCCACCAATCAGATACGTTCCTGAATTAACTACAAAATGGTTAGCATAAAAACATAAGTGCACGTATGTGTTCTAGAACGGATTTAATAGTGAATAATCCTAACTAGATGATTCAAAACATATGTCACTTAAATAAAATCAACTAGTAAATCCTATAGCAAAAAAATAAAGCACAAGTTCAATAAAAATAGTTTCTTTAAAGATTAATAATCAAATCAAATAACTATGTTATGACAAAAATAATTATTTGATCTAACAATTTAAGAGCAAAAATAAAGAAGAAGCCATAAGAACATATTATCAAAATATCATAAAATAATTAGGCTTATTAATCAATCAAACATAACCACAAATATTTGATAGATTAACTAAATAAAGAAGTCTAAAGAATTATAATCTTATATTTGTAAAACAAGAGAGAGAAATTAAAAAGAATAGAATAATGCTTTTGTGTGGTTAATTGAAACAATGAGCAATGAGTTTTATTTATAAGAAAAATTAAAACCCGTAATTCTATGTAATTGATAAATATCTTTTCTATTACAAATAGGATTAGTAATACTCACTAATTAAGAATATTCATATTTAAAGAAGAGTTCTTTTAAAATAGATTTTATGTTATCTTTTATGCTAAAGATTTCAGCTATAATTTAAAGTATATCTTATCTAATATCTTTTAAAATAGATTTTATGCTATCTTTTATGCTAAAGATTTCACCTATAATTTAGAGTATATCTTATCTAATATATTTTACAATAGATTTTATGCTATCTTTTATGCTAAAGATTCCAACTATAATTTAGAGTATATCTTATCTAATATTTTAGCATATCTTATTCCATATTTTAGTATTAAAAATAATTTCAGATTTATAAGCATGTGCTATTAAATGCATAAATGTAATCCTATGTGTCGTAGTTATCAAAGATACACCTGAAGTACAATTATCTGGAACTCGAGCATTTGCTTGGATTTTCTTGATAGACTTGATAGTAGGCCTAAAAACAATTTTACAGATAAATATTTTATCCATAAAAATAACCAATACTCATAGTCCTTACAAACATACCTAGCATGTTTTTCAAAGCTGGTAGCCCTAGCATTTTTTGAGTATGTTTTAAAAAACCATTTTTAATACGTTTGTTACAGGGAAGCTCTATGTCTATACGTAGGGCTTATATGTCTAATAAATTATACTCTATAGTTAATACATTTAGCTCATTGGTCCTACCTATTATAGTTGGGGCTTGAGATAGAGTTGGTGATAAAGGAGGAGATAATTGAGGTGATTCGCTCATCTCAGAAGTTTTGTAAATTTGATCTCTATTGACCTTTGGGATTTTCCAGTGATCAATTGATTTTGAAAAGTTTTCAATAATGAGTTCATTACTATTGATGATATCTTTGTTCTTTAAAGAAGAAGATGATGATTTTGATATTAACTAACCTATGATATTGGTGGCCATTTTCTGGAGATATAATTATGTTTTGCTACTTTCGTCAATTGTATCTTCTTCTTTTCGACAACTTTGCCTTTTCGTTTTCTTTTTTCTTTCTTCTTTCTTTTTTAATTTTCGACAGCTTTCCCTTTTTTAATTATAAAAAAATTATTTATTAAAACACATCTTAAAAATTAAACATATCTAAAAATATTTAATTAGCAACTACATAAATTGTTTCAAGTTTAAATAAATATTTTAGCACCAAAAATAATTTCAAATTTATGAATATATGCTATTAAATGCATGAATGCAATCTTATGTGTCGTAGTTATAAAATATATACCTGAAGTACAACTATTTGGAACTCGAGCATTTGTTCGATTTTTCTTGATAGACTTGATAACAAACTTAAAAATAATTTTACATGTAAATATTTTATCCACAAAAATAGCTAACACTCATAATCCTTACAATAACATTGATATGGAGAACTCTGTGGCAAATTATTTGTTTTGATCTTGTAAAAATTTCCATCATATCTATTATATAGTAGAGAAAACAATATTGCATAGGTTTTTTATATTAATTTAAAGGGTTATTAGAGATCAAACAAGTTGCTTAGTTTAACTCGTCTTATTTAAAGTTTGCCTATTGAGTTCATAAAATACCTAACTCACTTAGCTCACAAATTTAAATAATAAACTTAACTAAACTTATGAGCAACTCACTAACTCATTTGACAAATATATGTTGAATTAAAAAACTAACAAAATTATTACTACAAAGTTAACAAAAATACTAATATTAGTCAAATTAATAAATAAAAAAGTAACAATTGATTTTATTGAAAATAAAATAAATGATAAAATTAAATTAAATTTATATTATAATATATATAGAATTTCAAGATAAATAGTAATTTTTAAAAATACACAAGATAATTGAGATTAATGAGATGATCATTGACTCAATTTTAAAATTTAAATTATATTAATTTATAATAATTTATAATTAATTCTACATATCATTCAAGATATCAAATAGTTGATTTTATAAGAAATGTTACATTTTAAAATTTTGAGTTTTTTTTTAATTTATGCTAATTTTATTGAATATTGTTCATATTCTATTAACCAATTTTGAAATCTAAATTGTACTAATTAACAAATTATTATGATTAATTTCATATATTATTATAAATCTATAGAAGTCTAGTTTATAAAAAAATTTACGATTTGTGATTTCAAGTTATCTATAAAAAGTTATGCACATTTTGTTGATTTATTAGATTCAAAATAATATTTTTTTTACTCGTTTTTAAAATATAAACTATAATAAGTGACAAAGTTTTATGAATCATTTTATATATTATTAGAAATTTATAGACATCTAGTTTCTAATAAATTTTACGGTTTGTGATTTCGAGTTTTCTATAGAAAGTTATGCTTATTTCACTAACGATTTATTCATTTTTGAAATATAAACATTAATACCTTACAAAATATTATGAATCATTTCATATATCATTAGAAAATTTTAGGAATCTAATTTCTAATTTTTTTTTTTGCAATTTGTGATTTAAAGTTTTTTTATAGAAAGTTGTGCCCAACCTAACTTAAAAGGTTAAAAATTTAAAATTAGGCATTAGTTATCAAACAAGTAATCCAATTTTCAATTTTTACTATTCAAACTCATAACTAGAAATTTGTTATCAAATAAGTTTTTTTTTCAAAATATTTTAAAATTGAAAATTTAATTATAAAACTAAAGAATTAGAAATTAAAAATTAAAATAGTTATCAAACATAACCTAAATATTTAAATAATTTAAATAAGTTCAATAAAAAGAATTTAAATAAGATGCCTAACTAAGCTAACATATAAATGAGTTGAGCTCATATAAAAATGAGATGAATTAAACTAAACTATAACTCGTTTAATATAAGTTAGGTTTGAGCCCAACCTAGGTTATTTAACACTTGTAGTGGTTATTTAGTCCATAAGAAAAAAAGTATCATTTGGTTCTTTATTTTTCTAAAAAAGTTTAAAGAATAACAAAAATTATTTTTTCATTAATATTTTGAATAAAATAAGATTATTTTCTTAATACTTTATCTTATTAAGCAAATAAAAAATGATAAAAATGATTCTTTTATGATATTTTACCATAAAACTATTAAAATATTATGTAAATAGTAAAATTTGTCATTTTTAATACCTTTTACAAATATAAGAAAGAAATGACACATCTTATAATATAATGGATTAATTGATATAAATCTCTTAATATAAAAAACCTTTACAATATCTCATCTTGTATAGTATGATCTCATATAATATCTCATTGGAATTTTTGTTTCTATAATTCAAGTGATCAATGAAATCCCTGGCTTTGTTTGTGAGCCAAATATGCTTGTGTGGGTCTTAATTAGAAAAAAAATTAGTTATATATTTTCGTGAGAGTAGTTTTTAATTTTTCAACATTATATTCAAAGTAATTTATCTAGTTTTTTAGACTTGTTCTTTTAGAATATTTGTATTTTGATAAAAATTCCATTTTTGTGTTGTGTTTTGAAATGATTCCCATATAGTATTTAAAATGTTTTCAAAGTTTTAGTTTGATCCTTTTAATATATGAAGTGATAAAAAATAAGGGTATCAAAAATGATACTAAATTTAATAGTACGAATGTTAAAATAGAATTAAACTTTTTTAAAATGAAAATTTTAAAGCATTATGAGTATTAAATGAAATTTTTTTAAACATTTTTGATATTACATGAAAAACATTTCAAAACATGATCCAAAAGTAAAATCTTTATCATAACATGAGTATTACAAAATTATCAATTCAGATTTTTCTTATTCTAATTCATTGAAGATTTGGTTTATTGTTTTTTTTTTCTTATTTACCCCATGTTTGGTTGGAGGGAATGGAATGGAATCAGAATTGATTCCTTCTATTTTGTGTGTTTTGTTGGACGGAATGGAGGGCGAAATGAAATCAGATTACTAAAAGAGAAGGAATCACAATTCCTTCTCCACTCCTTGGTAATCATAATTCAATTTTTATCTAAACTTTTTTTTCCAATTTTACCCTCACTTAAAATATAACCTTAAACTAAAATCCCAAATTCTCAAATCCAAAATTCCAAAACCCTAAACCCTAAACCCAAAATTTCAAAATCCTAAACCCTAAATCAAAATCCTAAAACCCTAAACCCTAAACCTTAAATCCCTAAATCCCTAAACCCTAAACAGCAAATCCCTAAATCCTAAACCTTAAAACATAAATCCCAAAACCTAAAACCCTAAAACATAAATCCCAAAACCCTAAACCGTAAACCCCAAATTCCAAATCCTAAAACCCTAAACTCTAAATCCCTAAACCCTAAACCTTAAACCCTAAAACCCTAAACCTCAAATCCCCAAATCCCTAAACCCAAAATTCCTAAACCCTAAACCTTAAAACATAAATCCCAAACCCCAAAACCCTAAAACCTAAACCCTAAAACACTAAACCCTAAACCCTAAATCCCAAATTCCAAATCCTAAAACCCTAAACCCCAAATCCCCAAATCCCTAAACCCAAAATTCCTAACCCCTAAACCTTAAAACATAAATCCCAAAACCCTAAAACATAAATCCCAAAACCCTAAACCCTAAACCCTAAACCCCAAATTCCAAATCCTAAAACCCTAAACCCCAAATCCCCAAATCCCTAAACCCTAAATCCTAAACCCTAAACCTTAAAACATAAATCTCATAACTCAAAACCCTAAAACATAAATCCCAAAACCCTAAACCCCAAATTCCAAATCCTAAAACCCTAAACCCCAAATCCAAAATTCTAAAAACCTAAACCATTTTTAGAAAAATAATAATTTTAACCCTAAACCTTAACCTACAAATATAACCCCAAATCCTAAATCCCTAAACCCTATTTAGAAAAATAATAATTTTAATAATATATTTCTTTTTAATTAAGTAATAATTATTTAGAAAAATAATGATTTCAATAATGTATTTTGTCTGATGAAAAAATAGTAATTAAATGACATTATTTGAACTTTACAGCATATAGGGGTATTAAGGTCATTTACAACTTTTTTCATTCCATTCCAGTGGCAAACCAAACACTGTAATCCTGATTCTGAGCTTGATTCCAGTGGTCAAACCAAACAAAATTGTTTTCTTTCCATTCCATTCCATTCCGATTCTGATTCCATTCCACGAACCAAATGCCACCTTAAAGACTATCTTTAAAATGCTTAATGTGTCTTATATATAATTTATAATTTTAATTAAGAGAAGTTAAAATTCATGAGATTAAAGTTAAATAGTTTTGAAAAGTATTATTAATGAGACGGGTTAGAATGGCTGGGCTTTTAGTTTGGGGTTTAAATAAACCCAAACCAAATAATTAACCCGATCAAATTTCCCCTTTATAATTAGATAGGATAAATTTGAGTGTTGATAAGAGTCAAATTATTGCATTTTTGTTATGATTTAAATGTTGATATTTGTGTAAAAATTGCGTTTATTTGATTATTTAATCCACAAATGTCATTTCACGGGTATTTCGTGTTTAAAGTGCAATTTCAGGTAAAATCATGATTTTGGAGAAGTTTGGGACAAAGTTCAATGATCGGGATTGAGTGAAAATAAAAAGAAAACAAAGTTTCAAAATTTGGAAATCGCGCTGCCGGTTAGATTATTCTCGCCGCCGGCGAAAATCCTAAAGCACGGCAAAAATCTTCCTGAGAGCACAAATTTTGGCAAATTCATCTCGCCGCCGGCCAAATATATCTCGCCACCAGCCACATTATTTTGGCCGCTGGCCAAAATCGAAAAACCAAAAATTTTATTTTCCAGAAATCTCACCGTGGCCAGAATAATGTCCCCGCCGGCGAGTTTCATTCGAAAACAAATTTTTTTGGTTGTTTTGTTCCAAAATTACCCCCAAAACCCTAGATCTATATATACAATATGATGGAGAAAGGGGCCATGGCAGAGAGAACAGATTTGAGTCATTTTTGGAGGAGAAAAGGCAATTTTGGAGAGAAAGTTTGGAGAAGCTTGAAGGATCATCACTATTGTTGCTACCAAGTCTTCATCTTCAAGAGTTTTTCATCTCTTCTCCTTAGCCTTCATATTCTGCATTTTATTCAGATTTGTTATTCATGAATTCAATTGAAATAATGGTTGTTCTTATTTCCGTTATGAACTAATTCATTTTTGCTAAGGCTATGATGTAGTTGAATCTAGGAAATCTGATTTCTTTTGTTATTGTCATATGAGTTCATTGTTTTCAAGTTGAGTGTTTATTTCCATGCTTAATGCTTTTAAATTTCTGGCCAAGATTTAGATGATTAGTTGCATTATATTGAGACCGAGAGGAGATATGTAATGAATGCTTCTTGTGATAAATACCGTATGTTGAATGTGAGTGTGAGAACTAATGCATGATGTATGTGGTTAATCTAGAAATTCCATAAATCTTAATGTGCTTGTTTGTGATTAAATCTTCATAGAAATATAGTTGATTTTCATAGATAAGTAATTCTAATATAACTCGAGAGAGAGTATTAGGTAAATTTGGGTTTTTCAACCATCACTTTTAGCTTTGATTCTCATATAACATGACTTGAAATCAGATTGAATTGATTTAGCGAAATCAAATGCCTTAGCGTTTTTAATCATTTGTGAACAACATTAAATTTTGTTATTTGCGTTTAGTTTTATGTTAATTTGCTTTTAAAACAATTTCAACAATTCGGTTTTCAAATAAAATTAGGGTTAGTAAATTTTGATACTTAGTAACGCCATTCCTTGTGGGTTCGATATCTGTACTTTTGTACACTTTATTACTTGAACGATTCGTACACTTGCGAAAATAAGCATCAAGTTTTTGGCGCCGTTGCCGGGGAATGGTTTGATTTTATTAATATCTATACTACCTAATCTTAGTTTTAATTTGAAGTTAATTTACTTTATCTTTCTTTCATTTTTAATTTTGTTTATTTTGCTGTTTTATTTTATTTATAAAAAAAAAGTAGCTTTGTGTTGTTTTTGTGTTAGTTGATTTTCTGGTTGTAGGATTTTTGTATGAGACATACAAGAAGCCTTAACCTTCTTCCATTTGATCCGGAGATTGATAGAACATATAGGTGTCTAAGCCGAGAGAGAAGACGTTCAACTTCAGCTCCTAATACACAATCAGCCATGGATCCACCATTTGTTGAGGGAGGTGGAAATCGTAGAGCTTTGAGGGATTATGCTACGCCTAATGTTGCTGGAACCATTTTGGGTATAAGGAGGCCAACTATTCAAGCCAAAAACTTTGAGATAAAACCATCCTTTATCCAAATGGTTCAATTAAATCAGTTTGGGGGAATGTCAAAGGATGATCCAAATGCACATATTGCTTACTTTATGGAGGTGTGTCATCTTTACAAGATAAATGGTGTGTCCGAAGATGCTGTAAGATTGAGGGTTTTTCCTTTTTCACTTTGGGATAAAGCCAAGGAGTGGCTAAACTCATTACCACCGGGATCAATTACAACATGGAATGAATTGGCTCAAAAATTCTTGTCCAAGTTCTTTCCTCCTACTAAGACGGAAAAATTGAGGAATGAAATCACATATTTTACACAGTATGACCAAGAATCATTGTATGAAGCTTGGGAAAGATTCAAAGAAATGTTGAGGAAGTGCCCACATCATGGTATACCAATTTGGCTGCAAGTCTCTACATTTTATAATGGGTTGGTTTCAAACTATCGTGCAATGATTGATGCTGCAACTGGAGGGTCTTTAATGGGAAAAACACCGGAGGATGCTCATGAGTTGTTAGAGATTATGGCAGAAAACAATAATCAGTGGCATTCAGAGCGGGTAATTGCAAAAAGACCAGCAGTAGTGCATGAAATTGATTCAATGAATGCTTTGTCAGCTCAAGTTGTTGTTCTTTCAAAAAAGATGGATTCTTTATCATCCAAATTCGAATCCAAACCAACTGCACAATGTGATTTATGTGGTGGAAATCATGCTAGTATCGAGTGCCAAGTTGTAAATCCATTTGCTTCACCAAATGTTGAGCAAGCAAATTATGTTTCAAATTTCCAAAAACCTCAACATAATCCATACTCGAACACCTACAATCCAGGTTGGAGAAATCATCCAAATTTGTCATGGGGAAATAACCAAGGGGGATTCAAACCGTCATCATCTTCCTACCAACCCCAAGAGAAAAAACAAACAAATTTGGAAGAAATTTTGGGAAAGTTCATTGAGGAGACAAGAGCAAATTTCAGAAATCAAGAGGCAATCAACGGGGACATCCAAAACCAACTGGGGTAGCTTTCAAAGTAGATTGCAGAAAGGTCTCAAGGATCGCTGCCTAGTGACACAATAAATCCCACAGAGCATGCAAAGGCTATCACATTGAGAAGTGGTAAAGAACTTGAATGGCCGAGGAAATCGGAGAAAAAGATGGAAGAATCTAAAGAAAATCTGTCAAGATCCGAAAATATTCAACCTTCCCCATATGCGAAATATGAGCCTCCTGTCCCATATCCTCAAAGATTGAATAAGACAAAGCTTGATAATCAATTTGATAAATTTTTGGATATTTTTAAGAAATTGCATATTAACATTCCTTTTGCAGAGATGTTGGAACAAATGCCCAAGTATGCAAAATTCATGAAGGAAATTCTATCAAAGAAGAGGAAGTTGGGAGATTATGAAACTGTCATCCTAAATGAGATGCAGTCTGCTTCTTCAAAGAAAAGCGCCACAGAAATTGAAAGACCCAGGAGTTTTACTATACCTTGTACTATAGAAAGTTGGAATTTTGATAAAGTCCTATATGATTTAGGAGCAAGCATTAATTTGTTGTCACTTTCTGTTTTCAGGAAACTAGGCCTGGGAGAAGTGAAGCCCACTTCAATCTCTTTACAATTAGCGGATCGATCGGTGAAATATCCTCTAGGGGTAATTGAGGATGTTTTAATTAAAGTCGACAAATTTATTTTCCCTGTAGATTTTGTGGTGCTTGACATGGAGGAAGATAGAGAGATACCGTTGATATTGGGGAGACCGTTCCTTACAACTAGAAGAACATTGATTGATGTTCAGCAAGGAAAGCTCATTTTACGGGTGCAAGATGAACAAGTAACTTTTGATGTTTTTGAAGAAATAAAATTTCCAAGTGATGTACATTCTTGTTTTCAAATTAACACTCTTGATGGGTTAATCTCGGAAACTTTTGAGGAGAGAACCCCATTGCTACCACTAGAAGCTTGCCTTGTGAAATCTGCAACAATTGAGAAGGAAGATGAGGGGACGAGACAATGTTACAATGCAAAGACCTAATGAATATTTATGCAGTGATGAAACATTTAAGGAGTTGGGAACAAATGAAACTCCAACCTCAGTGGTAAAGAATGGAGCCAACAAGATTGAGCTAAAGCAAATGCCATCCCATCTAAGAAAAATAAAATAAAATAAAATCTTACGTTCACCACCGGTGAGGGCAGTTTCACCCCCGGCGGAAAGGAGATCTCTCTTTCCTTTCTTACATTGAGGACAATGTAAGGTTTTGGTTGGGGGTGCGGTAAACGGTAAATATTTTCTTCCCTTAATTTTTAGTAATTTTGTTTGTGTGTTTATTTGTTTTTAATTTTGATTTTCCATTTATTTTTCTGCATTTTGATTTAATTTCTTTTATTTGTTTATTGTCTTATTTCTAGTTTTATTTTTATTTTTATTTTATTTGCATTTTACTTATTTTAATTTACACATTGATGATAATAATGTGATTGTGATAACAAGTAGCTTTTAGAAGACATTAAATTTTGCTTCGGTTTAAAGATAATTTCAAATGTTGATTTTACCTAGTTGGCGACTCTTTTGGTATGTGGTATGATTTGGTTGATTAGTCTAAATGCTTAGAGAAGTCTTATGTGCAAATTTTTCATGGACATTTTTGTGATCTCAACAAACTCTAGAACTCATTTGAAAACCTCTTGAGGCGAAATAATTTGGAATTGCACTGTTTAGGATATGATGTAGGCCATTTTTGGATCGATTGTGCCATTTTAAGCCTACCTTGTTATCCTTATATCACTAGTAACCTCTTTTGAGCCTATTTAAATATATTGTTAGCCTTACTTTTCTTTCTTTTTGCCTTATATAACCTACTTTCTATTGAGCCAAAAGTATATATATATAATTTCTACCTTATTTGTTAAGAGCACGTAATTTTGAACACAAACTTTTCAAGAGGAATTGGAGAAATCTTCCACATATATTGGAAGAAATTGGTTGGGGTTATGTCTTTTCAAGAGCAATTAGAGTCAGGATGCAAAAAAAAAAAAAAAGAAATCCACATATATTGGAAGAAAGTGGTTGGCTTTTCAAGAGCAATTGAGTAAAAAAAAGAAGAAGAAGAAGAAGAAAGCTTTCACATTCTAGTAAATAAAAGAGTGTTAGTGATGGATGTACTGAGGTGAAAGATTGAGGAAGAACTTTGTTTATCTGTGGAAAAATGGGTTATGATCAGAAGAAACAATTTGGGTTAAATGGTGTTACTCTTTTACTTAATTGGTTGTGTTTAATGTAATAAGTGCTCTTATTTGTATTTTGACACTTCCCGTTTTTCTTAACCAAATACCTAAGCCTAACATTACAAGCCTCATAAAGTCCTATTGATCCAAAGTGGTGTATTTTTCTTCATTAGTGGAGAGAGGTTTGAAAAGTGAGCCTATGGAGTTTGAGATTTCACCTTTTTGTTTGTGGATGTTATGCATAATATTATCCGGGCATTATGGCTATTGGTTTGTGGTTTGATGGATGTTTAAGAGTCAATAACAAAAGTGGAATTGGCATTTGAGATTTCTTAAAGCTTAGGTGACATTTAATTATTCTATAAGTTGGGTGTTATTTACAATTTTTGAGACATTTGTGCAAATTATTTGTTATGTGATTTTATTGTTTTAAGCTAGGATAGTCATAGGCAAGATGTTTGTGGGTATCATCACTGGAAGCCCTCACGAGACTACAACTCGTCCTACTAGGGCCACCTAGGGGTTTAAAGGCTTATTGCATACGCTTAATGTAATGTTGTAAATAGAATAAATTTCCTTTGAATTTTTCTTTTAATGTCTCCTTTGAAATTATTCATAGATCGTTTTTCTTGCTAGAGACTAGCAAGAAGCTGGTTGGGGGTTGTTGATAAGAGTCAAATTATTGCATTTTTGTTACGATTTAAGTGTTGATATTTGTGTAAAAATTGCGTTTATTTGATTATTTAATCCACAAATGTCATTTCACGGGTATTTCGTGTTTAAAGTGCAATTTCAGGTAAAATCATGATTTTGGAGAAGTTTGGGACAAAGTTTAATGATCGAGATTGAGTGAAAATAAAAAGAAAACAAAGTTTCAAAATTTGGAAATCCCGCCGCCGGCGAAAATCTTCCCGAGAGCACAAATTTTGGCAAATTCATCTCACCGTCGGCCAAATGCATCTAGCCGCCAGCCAAAATCGAAAAACCAAAAATTTTATTTTCCAAAAATCTCGCCGCAGCAAGAATAATGTCGCCACCGGCGAGTTTCGTTCGAAAACAGATTTTTTTGGTTGTTTTGTTCCAAAATTACCCCCAAAACCCTAGATCTATATATACAATATGATGGAGAAAGGGGCCACGACAGAGAGAACAGATTTGAGTCATTTTTGGAGGAGAAAAGGCAATTTTGGAGAGAAAGTTTGGAGAAGCTTGAAGGATCATCACCATTGTTGCTACCAAGTCTTCATCTTCAAGAGTTTTTCATCTCTTCTCCTTAGCCTTCATATTCTGCATTTTATTCATATTTGTTATTCATGAATTCAATTGAAATAATGGTTGTTCTTATTTCTGTTATGAACTAATTCGGTTTTGCTAAGACTATGATGTAGTTGAATCAAGGAAATCTGATTTTTTTGTTATTGTTATATAAGTTCATTGTTTTCAAGTTGAGTGTTTATTTCCATGCTTAATGCTTTTAAATTTCTGGCCAAGATTTAGATGATTAGTTGCATTATATTGAGACCGAGAGGAGATATGTAATGAATGCTTCTTGTGATAAATACCGTATGTTGAATGTGAGTGTGAGAACTAATGCATGATGTATGTGGTTAATCTAGAAATTCCATAAATCTTAATGTGCTTGTTTGTGATTAAATCTTCATAGAAATATAGTTGATTTTCATAGATAAGTAATTCTAATATAACTCGAGAGAGAGTATTAGGTAAATTTGGGTTTTTCAACCATCACTTTTAGCTTTGATTCTCATATAACATGACTTGAAATCAGATTGAATTGATTTAGCGAAATCAAATGCCTTAGCGTTTTTAATCATTTGTGAACAACATTAAATTTTGTTATTTGCGTTTAGTTTTATGTTAATTTGCTTTTAAAACAATTTCAACAATTCGGTTTTCAAATAAAATTAGGGTTAGTAAATTTCGATACTTAGTAACGCCATTCCTTGTGGGTTCGATATCCGTACTTTTATACAATTTATTACTTGAACGATTCGTACACTTGCGAAAATAAACATCAAGTGTAAATTATTCGATTAGAAACAAGCATTAAGATAATAAAATGAAAAAAAGAACGATGTACGGAAAAACAATCTATATTTTATAATACGAGGTAAGATAAAAATTGAGGTTATATTTCTCGAACACATTTTTTAAAATTATATAACATATTTTAATAAATATATAAAAATTTAATATTTTAAATTTTTTATAGATTAATTATATTTAAATTTAAATTAATCATAAATAATACATTATAGATTTTATATTTCATCTTTAAGTTGTATTTTTATTCTACTAAAATATCAATAGTTTTTTTTTTATAAAAATTATTTAAACCATTTATTTATATTATAAAAATTTAAAATCTTATAATTATTTTATAATTTATTTTTATTATTTCAAAACTAGTTTGTAGCAAAATTATATTAATATTGTTTAATATAAAATAATTATTTATTTATTATTATATATATTTTATTTTTTTCCATTTAACATGGATATTATTTATTTTTTATTCTATATTACTCAAAATTTTATTTTTTATTTTAAAATATTTATTATTGACTCATTCTTATTATAATTTTTTTTATTATAAAAATAAAAAAATATTTAAAATATTATATAAGTTCTGTTTTTCCAAAAATATTATATATTTCCAAAATTTTTATTAAGTAATCCGCGGACAAGCTCACTTATGATTTTTTATAATTTTAAAGTGTGTAATGTGAAGTGTGAAGATACACCAAGACGCAAGGTGTAATGCTTAAAACGACATGTTGTACACAATGATTTCAATTCATTTTCCCGCTGTTCCAGCTTCGAAGTATAATAATTCAAGAAAGCACTCAGAGAGCGAAACTTTCGGACTCCATTTTCATAATAGATATACCTTTAAATTTCTGCAAAAAAACTCGCTTATACAATGTCTTCGAATTCAAAGTCCTTCGTCTTGAAAATGTCTTGCGATAACGATGACGACGACTTTCAGATTCCTCTGACTCAAGCAATCTGTACTCCGAGAAATTCCGGTGCTTCAAAGAAACCGCTCAAGTCTTCAAATTTTACGACCAGGCCCTCCAAGAAAGCTAAGCGATTGATACCCGTTTGCTTCGGAAAGGAAAATTTGCTCTCCTTGTCTCCTCAGGAGAACAAGTCTTCTCTCACTTCATCGCAATTTTTGAGCAATCAGAGCTCAAAATCAAAACCTATTTTGGAAGAGCGTGCGAATTTTAGGGGTTTTGATGTAGAAGAGTGCAGCTTGGATTCAATACCTTCGAGCTTTGATTGCCCAAGTATTGTAGTTCCTGAGGGGACAGTTGATAAGGGTAAAGTTAATTCTTCTATGTCTTTGAATGATAAGGGATTGTTAAAGAAAAGCGAAGCGTATTATTGCAATTCAATTGAGTCAAAGTTAATGGCAGCACATCTAGATTGTGGTTTCAATGTTGGTAGTGAAGATTCTGAAGGGGAGCTTGATGAATTGCTCAAGATGTGTTCTGCTCTTGATAAAGAAGATGAATTAACTGATAAATGTTTGGTTCACTGTCCTATTTGTGGGGTTGACATTTCTGGTTTGAACGACCAAGAGAGGCAGTTTCATATCAATGATTGCCTCGATAAAGACGAAGGACAAGCTCAAGCTCAAGCTCAAGCTCAAAATGTGGGTTTCGAATGTTTTAAAAATAAAATATGCTACTTTGTTCCTTTTTCTTATTGTATCACTTGCTTTGCTAAAATAACACATAAAGAAAAATTAACTATGGCGATTTTTTGAGCAGATTTCTCTTCCACAGGAGGAAAATGGAGCTCAAGTATCAGGGCAAGTTGTTGATGCTTCTCCTATCGTGGATTGGCTCCGGTGTCTGGGTTTAGAAAAATATGGAGATGTTTTTGTTCGAGAAGAGATTGATTGGAACACCCTGCAATGGCTGACAGAAGAGGTATCGCTATTGTTACTTGTGTAGGGCAAAATAGCAAGGACTAACAATTTAAGAACAATATTGTTTTGTTCTAAATCAAAATTGTATAAATATAAATATATATAAATTGTAAATACTAAATTTAAATAACATAAAATATAAAATGAATAAAGGATTTGAGCGAGTTCAGTGTATCACATGGTATCCTTAAGATAATTTTTTTCGCTCACTGTGGGTTTCTGAGAACTTCAAGAAAATATCTCTCAGGATATAACGATGAACTAGCAATAAACTCACCATAATTTATTACTTCAACGAACTTTCAAGTGTCTGAACTATATCGAGAATACTACAAATTTTCTTTACTTTTCCTTTCTCTTTTCTCTGCCTCCTTTCCATCTTGGCTTCTATCTATTTATCTATATATATATATATTGTGCTAGAGCTCATAAAGAAATTCAAAAAAAATTAAGAGCAAAAAGGGTAGGGTAAGGAAGGAAGGAAGGGAAAAAAATACAAATTGGTTTAAATGATGATTAATAATACTTAATCACTATTACCATTTCTTGTCGAGAGAGAAAAATAGTTATAAGTTTCATTCATATTTTCCAACAATCTCATACATGAATGAAAATCGTTGGAGTTTTAACATAGAATAACATAAAATATTTTTGACATGGAAATAGAGTTTAATGGTTCTAAACCTGCATAGAATATGTAGGTGTTATTTTTTGAACCTTCCCTTGTAAAAGTATATTTACCTTACTAACTGGCCAGTAGATGTGATGTCTTTAAACTGTTCTTCTATTTATGTCAGTGATGACATACTTCACATAGTAGTCTTTCCTGACATAATTCAGTTCTCATTGTTATGTTCGTTTTGGCAATGAACATACGCTTGGTTCTTTAAGACTCTTTAAAGAATTGAGTTCTACACAATTTTCTTTTGAAGTGGCCCCTCTTCTCTCTCATATAGGTGATCTCTTATCTATAAGAGTAATTCGTAAAACGTAACATGTAATACTCTGTTCGGTATTCTCTTCGTAAAAATCATTATAAGCCTTAGCTTAACTTGTAACGTACGATATCATTGTTTTCATCATAGGAATGGACATAATGGTAAATCCCCACAGTGATTCAACTAAGTTTTTACCATATGAATTTAGATTATATCGTGGATCTAGCAATTCATGTCTGTTTAGAAGATTTTGATGAAACAACTGCACTACCCAACGTGAACACATATCCACTGGTATACTTTGAGTTTTTCATATCAAATATCTAGTATGTACCATTGTATCTTTCTAATATAGGTAAACCCTCACAATGATTCAATTAAGTTTTTATCATTAGGTTGTCCCTTTGAACCTAGATCTTAGGATCTCCAGTCAGTTAAGTTGGGTTTCTTTTGTAAATTCTTTTTCTTTCATGTGCTTAAGTCTCATTCCCCTTGATGAATTTAACCCTTTGTTTAGCAGATCCGTTATGTTATTCTTTGACTTTACATAATCAACATAGATAACCCCAGTTGAGAGTAGTTGTCTAATGGTATCGTGTCTACGATATATACCTTAAGACTTATCATTATACATATTACTTTATTCCCTACCAATAGTAGATTGACTATTACAATGGATGCAAATTATAAGCACATGATTTGACAACTTTGGAATATCTTCTAAGAAATTACGTAGCCATTTGGCATCTTCAGCACATTTATCCAAAGCTATGAATTTAGATTATATCGTGAATCTAGCAATTCACTTCCGTTTAGAGGATTTTGATGAAACAACTGCACCACCCAATTTGAACACATATCCACCGGTATACTTTGAGTTTTTCATATCAAATATCTAGTATGCACCACTGTATCCTTCTAATATAGGTGGATATCTTGTGCAATACAGTCCGTAGCTACGTGTATATCTTAAGTATGTAAGTAGTCTTGTAATACTTTTCTAGTGATCAGATCCTGGATTGTTGGTATGTTTACTTAGTTTACTTACAACATAAACTATAGACGATCTTGTATAATTCATCAAGTATATAAAACTTCCTACACTCTAGAACATATAGATTTACATATATTGGTGTTCTAACAATTCCAGAGCCACCATTTTTGAATTTTTCTAGTATCTTATCAATATAATGACATTGATTTAGAATGAAACCGCTTGATTTTCTCGATATCTTAACTCTCGGAATTACATCAATGGGCCTATATCTTTTATTTCAAATCTTGAATTCAACATATTCTTAATAGATTTGATAATTTGATCATTATTATTCTCAATTAGCATGTCATCAATGTAAAATCACAAGATGACATAATCATCTTCAGTGTCTTCTCTCTTCTAAGAAAAACGAAAAATCTAAATAAAAAAAAGAATCCAATTTTGATTCTATAGACCTCCGACCAATGAGGTGATGGCACATGCATGCGTGCACATGAACTTATAAAAAGTGGGTTCCAAACCTAGGTGGCACTATGTAACTCAATCCATTATAGGGCTATTGGTCTTTTTTTAGAAGAGACTCTAAGATAGAGGGGACTTTAAGGAGATCTATTTGCTATTTTCTTTCGATGTCGGAGAGGAAGTTGTTTTTTGTTTGATAGAAAGTTCGCTTCCTCGTGATTTGACAGGTTTCAAAGTGGTTCGAATCCCTTTGCCGCTGGAGATACAAGACGCTCCTTCTTTCAAATGAAAATACTAAGGCCAAGAAAGCCGATTCTTAGAAAGTAAGATGGAAGGGTGGTCGTGGATCACTCCATAGGTCGTCCATAGTCCATTAACGCCTCGTAATACCACTTACAGTACTCGTAGAGCGATTGAGTCTAATATTTTCACTCAATCTGCTCAACGAGGAAAGAAGCATCATCGTCGACGAGAGAGATCCTCTATAAGTAAGTCTCTCTACGTAACCCCAATCGGGCTTACAGCTCTCAACTAACATCCATCTTACCATACCAAGTGAGGCATAACCATTTTGGTCCTAACTAACTTTATTTATAATCTTACAAGTTTGTTTAAATGAATTTTATTCCCCTTATGACATGCAAGAAACTACATTTCAAATAACAACAAATTTCTTGATTCCATTATCAATATATTGTGTGATCTATGACACATGCACCAAAATTTGATAAGCATTGATATGATATACATATCCAATAAAATACAATTTGTTATTTCAAGACCTATCTTAACTTTCTTAGGTGTAAATACGGTCACTTTTGAAGACGTCCCTACACTCGTAAGTATTCGTAGGAATCCATCATTCCTTTAAATAATTCATACGATGTCTTATGTGCTTTCTTTTGGGTACTTTATTAAAAGATAATTAGCCAACAACATGACTTCTCCTACAAGTTTTGAGATAATCATGAACTTAATAGTATTGCAATCATCATTTATATCAAGGTGTGATCTTTACCGTTCAATAACAATGTTGTGGTTTCATGTATGATTCTATGTTGTGCATGGAGTTCACCAAACAATGCTTTATACTTATCACCACGATCACTTCACAAAACCTTGATTTTTTGTTAAGTTGATTCTCAACTTCAGTTTTATAAAGAATAAATTTCTTTATAACTTTATCTTTATTTTTATGCAAATATACAACTTCATCTTTATTTTTATGCAAATATACATAGTAATATTTTATGCTATCATTGACACAAGTAATAAAATACTATTGTCATCCCTTATTTAAACAAATTTTAAATCACATAGGACACTATGGATTAGCTCAAGGGGTTTCATATTCCTTTCAGTTGATTGAAAAGATGATAATCATTTTACCTATACACAAGTCTCACAATTATGTTTGGAATCAATTTGTAAAAAGGATATACTAGTTTTCCATTCCACAATTTGAAAGACAAATAAATAAGCAGACAAATTAATAACATAATTAGTATTTAGCATAAAGGTTATTACATCGAGCTTTGATAGCCCCTCAATTACATAACCCTTCAATACGAACATTCTATTCTTGGTCAAGATGAACTTACTAAGCTTAACATCTATTTAGAATCCATACTTCTCAATAAACAAACCTCTCAAGTTTCTTTTAGATCTTTAGCACGTGCACTACGTTGTTTAGAGTCATATCTTTTACAAAGGTCATCTTTAGCATCACTTATACCTACCTTCAATCATAGAGATTGCAGAGTTCCTCATTTACAACTTCTTTCAAATCTTGTTTGAAGGAAGTGAATAACTCATTATTTGAGCATATGTGCTTAATAGCACTAATGTTGATATGTCACTCTTTCGAGTTAGACCCGATCAAATTCATATCAGAAAACAACTGTCAACATATTCATATCATAGCTAATATAGCAATGTCATCCATCACATTTGTTGTCATCTTAAAAGCAAATTAATGCTGTTAGATGTATTGATCTTCAAAAAGAACCAAAATTAAATTTTAGAATACAATAATAAATCTAAGAATTTAATTTAATTAATTTAATTTAAAAATTAATTTTCTCAACAACGAAAATGTAATGTTACTGGAATCAAATATCGATTTGTTATTCAATAAATACAAAACCTAAAAATCCGTAGATTTATAAAATTAAATATTTCAAAATCAATGATACGAAATTCATTATTTTACAAATACAACATTTATTTCTTTTGTGAATACAAATTCATCAAATTATTTCGTAAATGCAAAATTTATTTATTTTGTAAAACTATGAAACTAACAAATACAAAATTCACTATTTTTTAAGTATAAAAATTTAATTAGAGTGAAAATATCATTCAATAATTGTCATTGAGGCAAAAATTTACTTATTTTAAAACTCGAAATCAAATAATTTTATCAAATGCAAAATTTCGTTATTTCACGTACGAATTCACATTATTTTACCCAGTTAAGAAATTATAATATTTTGTCAATTGCGAATTCACAATTCTTAAAATATGAAATGATCTTTTAAAAAAAAACATTTTTTTTTCAAACATCTCAATATTGAAATCCACTTTTAATAGCAGAACAAAATTTGTCTGCAAGGTCAACTCACAAGCATAAAACCCTTTATTGTCCATATAAGACGAATTATAATCAATCATATCCAATCTTTACCGCAACTCAGAAAGATTATAACTTCAAATTAACGAACCAGATATAATAAATCAGTGCAATGAGATCATATATCTCTGTCTATATAAAGCATTAACCTTATATGTCAAAATAAATAGAAATAGCAAGCTACTCAAGTTGATCACATGTTAATTAAACATTCACCAGTAAAGTTTCAAAGAAAAACCCAAAAGTTGAATAAACTACATAATCACATTCACATATGAATAAACCAATTAAGCATTTGATTTCGACATAAATGCAATTAAGTACACAAAAACTGACACACTTGTCTTTAAAACCAACAAATTTAAATATTTAATTTAAGGACAATCAACTCTCTTTTTAGCAATTATCCACTTATCATCAAAAAAAGAGATAAAAATCAAAAGTGAATATTGGCTAGCAAAGTCAAACGCCAGCAATTATTCACTTGTTAGTTATTTTCGTTAAAACCATTAAGTTCAATATAAATAAAAAGCCAATTAACAAGCACAAATATAATGTCAGATAATATCATACAAATTATCATTATTATTCCTTTTCCAAAAACCACTAAAACTTTATGTAAGTATATTGTATCACAAATTGATACCAAAGATAAAACAATAGCAAAACCGTTTCAGCAAGAAGAAATTAATATTCATAACTTTTAAACAGTTTGAAACAAGAAATAATAATATTTTTAATTAAAAATAACCAGTAACAGAAACACAAGTAGGAGATAAATGGAAACTGCAGTAAGCTGAAAAATAGCAGCCAATTACAAATAATTAGACAGTATATTAAATTGAAACCCAGAGAAACAATACTAAATAAAAGGTTAAATCATATAAAAACACTAAATATAATAAAAGAAATACTATAAGTGCTGCAGCAGAGTTAACAATATTAATGAGTAATAAGATACTTACAAAAGACTTGAGAAAGTAAAAGCGAAGAAGAAGATTAATACTAGGATATAAATTTCGAAAAACAAAGAAGCAGTATCAAAATAATGAAAAGATTATATATATATATATATATATACAGAAGAAGAACAAAAATAGAAACAATAAAAGGTACAAGTATAAAATTCTAAAACTGTTTGGCCTTGGAAAAGGAGAAGAAAATTATTTTAAGATTGTAGGACAAAATAACAAGGATAAACAAATTAAGAACAAATATTGTATCATTTTAAATCAAAATTGCATAAATATAAATATATGTAAATTGTAAATACAAAATTTAAATGACATAAAATATAAATTGAATAAAGGAATGACCAAGGTGGGTATATTACACGGTGTCTTTATAATTTTTTTCGCTCATTGTGGATGTTTGAAAACTCCAGAAAAAAATCTCCTAAGATGCAAAGATTAACTAGCAACAAACTTACACCATAGTTTGCTATCTTAGTAAACTTTGAAGTGTCTAAACTTTATGAAAATGATCCTAGTTCTATTGAGAATATTACAAATTTTCTCTACTTTTCCTTTTCTCTATCTATCTATCTATCTATCTATCTATATAGCTCATAAAGTAATTGGGCAAAAGGAAATTAAAAGAAAATTAAGAGCAGCAATGGTAGGGGAAGGAAGTGGAAGGAAGGAAAAAAAAAGAAAGCAAATTGGTTTAAGTGATGATTAATAATGTTTAATCATTACTACCGTTTCTCATTGGGAGAGAAAAACATTTACAAATTTCATTCATAGTTTTCGAACAACTTGTCCATTTCAATTTGACAATGCAATGTGCTAGCCTAATGCACTTGTTAGTTTTCATATTCATAAAAGATAATATTATTTATAAAAGATAATTTTATGTTGAATTTTATACAAATCATGAATCTCTTCACTAATCTTTTGGAATTGAGTAGCTCATGATAACTCCACAAGTTTTGACATGATATAGAACTTTAGTCGATCAACAGGCAAAAAACATGTCTTCCCTCACAAAAAAGTTAAAAATACAAAGTGATAAGCTTTGTAAGATATAAAGAGTCCCCTTTGAGGGGACGTTAGTGGTATACAAAATTGACAATACTTTTGTTTTGAATTACATTTCATCTTTATTAAATTTTTGTTTTTGTTCCCTTCCTTTGAGTCCCAAGGATCTCTTTAGAATAGGGATTACTGTACTAGGTCCCAGGAAGAAGATTGTGCATGCTCTTTCTCAACTTAGAAATGGAAATCCATCAGCAACTGAAGCCAACACTGGAGAACATGCTCCTAGTGCACCTAGAAGAACAAATCCCCATAGAGTTGATGTACAAAGTGATCTCATTGAAGTAAGAGTTGAGGATGCTAGTAAAACAGCTTCCAACAAGTTGATTACAGATTATTTTCCAGGATCTTCTGCTGCTATGAAAAAGGTTTCCACTCCCTCTACTGAACAGAATATGGTAGTGAAGAAAAGACAGCATCAGGGCAGTAAAAGTGCCATCGTAAAAAATAATGGAAGACTTAGGGATCCTCCATCATGGTGTTGCATACCTGGAACACCATTTCGAGTGGTAAGTATTTTTTTTTTAAGTGATTGAAAAAATAGTAACATAATGTATTACTCTTGCACTGAAGTCAGTTCCCTAAAGCTGAACTATAACAGAAAGTTCATGGTTTCACTTTATTTAGGATGGATATCTGTCATTCTGCTTGATACACCAAATGAAAAGATGAATGAGATATTAAGTTAAAACATCATCTTAAACTCTTATATTTTATGTTGCTTTATGATACTGCCTGTGTATTGTTAGGATATTAGTTACAAATGTACTTCTAGTTGTGGAACTTTTGTCTCATACAATTACTGGTTCATAGTACAACAGGTGCTTCTGCGTCCTTCACCTTTTATATAATCATGATGTGGGTTGATAAGTCCATTCTTATTTGCAGGATGCTTTCCGATATCTTAGAGGTGATTGTTCACATTGGTTCCTCACGCACTTTCATATGGATCGTAAGTTTGTCTCTGAAAATTAATTTTAATATATTATGTTTATATTTTAGATAAAATTGGATCTTGATTATACCTCAAAACAAAAGTTGTACTTATAAGTTACTAACTAAAGCTGATATATTGTTTTCAGTTAAGACTTAAGATTGTCTGGTTTATGACTCTTAGCGTTTAGTTGATATTATTTTGTCGGTTGCTGCAGACTATCAGGGTCTAACAAGGTCCTTCTGTCGTGGAAAGGTTTACTGCTCATCTATTACAGCTAAGCTTGTGAATATGAAGATTGGGATCCCATGGGACAGATTAGAAGTTTTACCCATTAATCAAAAGATCAGCATATTTGGAATTGATGTGACTTGCTTGGATGCAAACCACTGCCCTGGTGCTGTCATTTTACTTTTTGAGCCACCCAATGGTAAGGTGCGTTCCAAAGTGTCTTCTTGATCTATAATGGTTTCATAAAGTTTAGTATCGTCCTTCAATATATTGACCTTATTTGCAATTTAGGCTGTTTTGCATACTGGAGACTTCAGATATAGAGAGGATGCAGAAATTGTATCTATTTTACATGGACGTGCTGTTCATACGCTCATCCTTGATACCACTTACTGTAACCCTCAGGTGAGCACACATATCAACCATGGAACTCAGTTAAAAAAAAATACTGGGCGTTTAAAGGTTTTGCTTTTTTAAATGCTGAATGGCTTTTCTCTAAGTTGGCTAAAACACAATATGGTAATGTTTGTTACTAGATTGAGTTAAAGCCAGAACATATGATAATGTTATGTTTAAACCTTCTTGAGTTATTAAATTTAAGAAGAATATCAAATTTAAGGACATAGGTGATTGATGGTGCTCATGCCATATTAGCCCTTCCAAAGCTTTTATGTAATTGATTATGTGCCATGTGTTTTCTTTGGTTATTTTAATATTTGGTTCACATTACTCTGTAATTTTGATGCTATGTTTGGTTGGATGGAATGAACTAGAATCAGAATTGATTCTTTTCATTTTTGTATTTGGTTGGGCAGAAAAATGGGAATGAAATGGAATCGATTCTTAAAAGAGAAGGAATCATAATTCCATTCCCATCTCAATTTTTTTTTTCAATTTTACCCCAACCTCAAATATAACCCAAATCTCAAAATCCTAAACCCTAGATCACAAATCACAAATCACAAATCCCTAAATCGTAAACCCTAAAACCTTAAACCCTAAACCTTAAATCTTTAAATCCCAAATCTCAAATCCCAAAACCTTAAACCCTTTTTAGAAAAATAATAATTTTAATCCTAAACCTTAACCCACAAATATAACTCAAAACCTTAAATCTCAAAACCCTAAACCATATTTAGAAAAATAATAATTTTAATCATAAACCTTAACCAACAAATATCACCCTAGATCCTAAACCTTAAACCCTAAAACCTAAACCCTAAATCCCAAATCTTAAAACCCTAAACCCTATTTAGAAAAATAATAATTTTAACCCTAAACCTTAACCCACAAATATAACCCTAAATCCTAAATCCTAAATCCTAAATCCTAAATCCTGAAACCTTAAACCCTATTTAGAAAAATAATAATTTTAACCCTAAACCTTAACCCATAAATATAATCCTAAATCCTAAACCCTAAACCCTAAACCCCAAATCCCTAAACCCTAAACCTCAAATCCCAAATCCCAAAACCCTAAACCCTATTTAGAAAAATAATAATTTTAATAATATATTTTCTTTTTAAGTAATAATTATTTATAAAAATAATGATTTCAATAATATATTTTGTCTGACGAAAAAATAATAATTAAATGATATTATTTAAAATTTATTGAATATAGGGGTATTAAGGTAATATACAGTGTTTTTCATTCCATTCCAGTTCTAAACCAAACACTATAATACTGATTTTTTTTATTCCAATAGTCAAACCAAACAAAATTGTTTCCTTTCCATTCCATTCCATTCCCATTCCGATTTTATTCTGTGAACCAAACGCCACATGAGATTTTAGTTTTATTCATGAATTCACTTTTGAATAGTTACGTCATGTGGTGCAAACATCAAAGCGTGTTTGCTTATACTACTCATAATAATTCCAATCTATCTGTTTACTTGTGGATTAGGACATTGATATGCACACAGACATTGGGAATTGAATTCCCAGTTTTCAAGAATTCAGTTGATGTGTTTTTGTAGATTTCTTTTAATTTTTTTTACATATTAGTAAACATGCTCTAAGTGATTCGAGCATTAAAGTTCATGGACATATTATAGTCAAAATCATAAATTCATTATAGTAGAAGCTCTTTTTTGTTTACAGGTAAATTGTACTTAAGATTTCATCTGTCATTTATGGTACAATACATGATATGAAATCTTGAAGTTTGTTTGTCTCATTTCTATTGCAGTATGACTTTCCAAAGAAAGATGCTGTTATACAGTTTGTAATTGATGCCATCCAAGCTGAAGCTTTCAACCCGAAAACTCTTTTCCTGATTGGTAGTTACACAATTGGTATATTCCTCTCTTTTATCTGCATATGCATAATTTTATGCTTGCAGGGTAACGTTATAAATATCTGATTATGCAGTATAAATTTCATCATTACCGACTTAATGGTCAAATGTGTTACATTTGTTTGCTAAAAGTTCATTTGCGCAATTGATCTTATCAGTTCTTCCCATCTTCACCCAGTACCTATTGTATTTTATTGCTCGACAGGAAAAGAGCAACTGTTCATGGAGGTTGCTCGTGTGCTCCAGAAAAAGGTTTATGTCAATGCATCCAAGTTGCATGTTTTAAAATGTTTGGGATTCCCTGAAGAGGATATGCAATGGTTTACGTTAAATGAACAAGAAAGCCACATCCATGTTGTTCCTATGTGGACCCTTTCAAGCTTTAAACGACTTAAACACATATCCAACCAGTATACGGTAGGGTTTTCTAAGTCCATATTTATAAAATTTGATGTATCTGTCCACGGGTTAATTACAATTTTTGTCCCTGATGTTTGGCCCATGTAATGCTTTTGTCCCCAACAGCTCAAAAGTTACAATTGTGTCCCCAACATTAGATAAGTGTAACAAATTATGAATTTTAGTGATGATTTTCATTAGCTGAGCATGTTTTGTCCCCAACATTTAGTCAAATGTAACATTTTTGCCAACATCTGTATCCGTAATGTTTGTTTAAGTGTAATAATTATGTCTTATAGTGACAACATGTTCTATACTTCTTTTAGCTCAACTAACCAAAATCACTAAAGGCCTACTTTGTTATATTTACTTGACATTGAGGATATGATTGCAACTTTTTAAACGTTCGGAACAAAAAATGTAACACTTGTCAAATGTTTGGGACAAAAGCCAAAGTTAATGCATTTGTCTACACGTAATGTGCATACTTTTAGTAAATTTTTATGTATATGAAAGAAGCATATTAACTGCCCTTACATGTGAAAGAAGCATATTTATTAATTAAGTTTCATAGTTGTAATGGTCTAACAGATTCTTAGAGTGAGTTGTTCTGGACCTTTAGCTTATTTCTTCATGTTGAATTTTCCTTTTTTGATGTCATTTCTTCTATGAGTATTCCATACTAAGAAGCCATAAGTAAATTAGAGTTGTTTATGAATGTATCCTATTATGGAATACCTTTTTCTTCTTTAAATTATTAATTTTTAATAAAGTGGGGAATTTGAAGAGAGAATGGTAGTGGTATTCTGATAATTATGTGAAAATAAGCACTTTAGTCTTATTATTATAAACTATGCACTCATAGTCCCATAACTAAAATGAAGATTATGAAACTGTGACATTAGGGCTTATTCATCTAATGTAAAGAGCAGGACTAAAGCCCTAATTTTTCATAATTATGGGACCCAAGTACTCTAGTTAAAAAAGAAGGCTAAAGTGTTTATTTTTACATAATTACGATATCAATCTATACACCAATCAAATATGAACCTGGCACTTGTTAGGAAATACATTCATATGAAGGTATCCATGAGACTTCATATGAATTGGCTGCATCACTTTTGGACATTTGATAATAGTCCTTCTAAACCATCATTCATGTCATGACATTGTTGTTTGTCAGGGTCGATTCAAGCTTATAGTTGCTTTCTCTCCTACTGGCTGGAGTTTTGGTAAAGGAAAGCAGAAGTCTCTTGGAAGAAAGTGGCAGCAGGGTACCATCATAAGGTGATGTTGGCTTCTCTGTTAGCAATAAACTATTTCCATATGGTTAGGATTCTCAGGAGTCTGGTCGTGATTATTCTTCTCATTATGGCCAAGTTTTTGAAATGTTTAAATAGGAATTGGCAAAGAGGGTTGAATATCAATACCAGCACTGCCCCGATCCAAGCCCTATGTTTCATTTTTGATTAAATAATATAATGCAATAGATTTTCATATTATATAATGATATATGCGTTCATCCTACGATTTTCTACATCCTATGATTTTCCCTATGTGCTTATTAAGGAAAAGGACTAAGGTTTTGCCCTCCAAAGTAAATAAGCATTTCTTCTGGTGGTGTTATAAAGTAGGCTAAATAGTTTGTAAGGTCCACAAACTTTGGAATGCTTCACAAAGGTTCCAAAACTTAAAAAGTTTAAAGTTTGGGATCTAAGTGTAAATAAAAATGACTAAAGTGTATCACTTAATAAGTTCTAGGAAAAAAGTGTTAGGTTTCTCTCGTTTGGGGACCTTAGAAGCTGTTAAGAGTGAAGCAAACATGTAAATGACAATGTTGTGATGTGCAGAGACTGAATGATAATAAGTTGTAATTGCTTTCTCTTGCAATTTCAGGTATGAAGTGCCATATAGTGAGCATTGCAGCTTTACAGAACTCAGAGAATTTGTGAAGCTTGTATCTCCAGAAAACATAATACCTAGTGTGAATAATCATGGTCCTGATTCTGCTAATTCCATGGTTTCCCTCTTACTGTCTTAATTTGGGTTGCTACCCTAATCTTTTATGTTTAGGAATATCATATACTACTGTGCAAATCTGTGATGTGAGCAGCAACTAATTCCAGACTCTACTACTTCTCAAACAGCTTAAGTGTTACTAACTTCTATATGAGGATGATTAAGAACAATGGTCTAATGCTAGTTATGTTTATTTATGTCATTTGTAAGGAATACTATTGTTGGCTTTTCACTATTTCTTGTCTAGTTTTGTGAATTTTTTTGCTAATATATTATTGGGTGCATAGTCGGAGGTTTTTTAGATTAGGCAAGCAATGCCATTTATTCTTTTTGCTTATAATGGGTGCTTTTTATTCCCATTATTCTTTCAAAATATCAAATGAAAACAGTAGTACTATTGATGTAATATTTTAAGTAAATATTTTAATATTAATTATAATTGGGTATTTTGTTATTTCTTTTATAACAAATAGAGAGTAACTTGAATGTTTCCATTTTTACAAATATGTTCCTAGTTTATCCTCCAGCTTTTACCGAATCACCTTATTCTAAATTAGTAATTTCTTTTATACTTCATATATTAAAATAATAATTTGTTTTCGGTTAGCACTTTTTATAAAATTGAAGGGAATAAACTATACTAGTTACAAACAAATAGATTAAATGATACTACAACTATTCCAAGAGCTCAATGACATTTTTTCTACATTATTTCATTCGGTGAAACAACAAATATGGGGAAAAGATAAGAAAAAAGTTCAAGTTTATATGACAATAGTATTATGGAAAAGCCAAACAAATGAAACAAGAACCAAGGAGGATCAACCTAGCCAAAAATCTCAGATATCATCTTCACTCACAGAACGACTCCTAAATGAGATTGCATAACTTCCTCTCTGGCCTCCGTTACCATTATTACACTCAAAAGACTTGCATATTGTCAATTAAATAAAAAAGAGTGCGTTGGTGACATTTTATTCACAAATTAAACATATTGGTCATCTTACTTTAAATTAATACACTTAAGTCACTTTATTATTACATATATGAATATTTTATTTTAGATCAATTTTAATAATTTCTCTTCGATATAAAATAATTTATATCACGTGACATAATATGAGAGGTTATAGTCAACAAACAACTTGTAAGTTAGCCCAATCAATGTTGAGTCACCAGATAAACCCCATCATCTACTAAATATTTAATAAATGACCACTATTCAAACTCTTAATTATTTAACAATTAGATAACTAAACAGATAAAGTTTCGATATTTAAACGTAAGTCTATTACTATGTTTAAGGGTCATCAGTAGATATATTACTTCCTATAAATATTCACAACTGTTCACCATTAATGAGAATTAATTAACTACTTCTACACATACAACTTTTCTTATTTACAAGCATAGAGATCTAAAATTTCAAATATCTCCCTGTATCTCTCTACATTACAAGGAGAGACATTACTCTCTTCCTTCTCCTCATTATTCGGATTTACTTAAGCATTGAAGGGCCAAAGGCCACCACATCCCGTGGTAGTCCGAAGTCCTAATAGTTTTTTTCTATATTCTTAGATACATAAAAGAGAGATGCACCAATCATTGATGTTGACAAAAAACGGTATCAATATTTGGTATCGTCTGTGTGAACGAGTGTGTTTTAATAGTTTAATCATAGATAAGATCAACAATTTCCTCCAACATTCTGAACGAGGTGGTCCTTGAAAAAAGACCCCAAAAAATTTCAAAAGAAAACTGCTCGAGAAGAAGTTTACTTTGCAAGGTCTCCAAAGGTCATGCCTTTCTATTCTTCCAAGATGAACCAACCAATTGAATCGAACAACTACAAGGGACACTGAGGTCTCACATCATGTCCATCAATTTGTGCAACCCTACACCGCCATGGCCATAGTAGGGCTGAGTAGAACATCAAAAAGGGCACGAATGGAAGTCCGTCCGAACACAATGAAGAATGTGCTCCAAACTATTCTAGAACCCGAACCAGAGGATGTTCCTATATCACCTTCTAGTTCCCACAATGAATTATATCTAACTCACAGCTATACAAGCTCAAGCATGAGATGTGATCCTCCTCAACGAGGTTAAAGTCCTTAAGTTATACTAGCAATTTTGGGCCATACAATCTAGAGTCATCCATTCATTGAGGCTCAAACCCCGTCCCTACATCCATCCATCTTAGACTACTTAGGACTTGCTTGTCCTGACCTATACAAGCATCTCAAAGATTAATGATGGGATCACTCCATCTAGCCCGACCATGGAGATAATTCTATCTCAATGGCCAGTAGCCTTCATATGGAAAATCAACTTGAGGAAGTACCTATAATCCTCTATCCCACTATCAATCGATTAGCTATCCAATTGAAAGAAGTACAACAAAGACTAAATAGATGTAGACTCCCATATCTAACAATTTCCAATGAGTCCCTATTCACCCCTAAATTCATGGCCATCCCACTCATAGAAAAATTCAAGATGCCTAGTGTAAACTTTTATGATGGTAACAATGACCCACTAAAGCACCTTCAGAATTTTAAAGGTTGAATGGACCTTTATGCTTAAGGTGATGCAATTAAGAGTTGTGCCTTCCAACTCATCCTAACTGACAAAGCATGGGCTTGGTACCGTACCTTCAAGCTTAGTACAATTTGTACATTCATTGAGTTCGAAAAGTAATTTTTTTCCTACTTTTCTACAAAAGAGAAAAGACCAAAAATAATAGATCACTTTAAAACTATACATCACGGGAAAGATGAAAGCCTGAAAGATTTTGTCGATAGGTTCAACAACAAAAACTCCAAGTGACCAACTGTTTTGATTCAATGGCTGTGAGTGCACTACACCAAGCTCTGTGCCAATGACCCCTTTGGAAGGACATGGAAAAAGAATTACTAACCACATATGTAAAGGCCACACAACTAGTAAACACATACCTCAACATCGAAGAGATAGCCAACAATAGAAGGGTAATGACCTCCCCATTGATGAAAAAACAAGATCATTGTCCAAGGTTAGGGGTAAGCCTAGACCATCAAGGAACAAAAATCCTTACAGAGATCACAAAGATGAGAAATATAAGGGACGAGGTTCAGGCTATACTGTGCCCAAAAAAACACTCCTTATGCAAGTTGAGAACCAACATATAATACGATGGCCAAGGAAACTTAAGAATGCTGGTCGGAGCAAATATCATTATTGTAGGTTCCATAGAGACTTGGGGCACTCAATAAAAGAGTGTTGAGATTGGAAAGATGAAATTAAGCACCTCATCAAGAGAAGACAACTAAGGGATTTTGTCCAAATTGGAAGAGTAGAATAATGATGGGTCTTTCTACCAAGGGAGCAAGAACATGCTCATGCACAAGAAGTATGAGAAGTTTGGGTCATTATGGATGATCACCTAGGAAGAGAAAAATAATAATGTCCATAAGGAACACATCAGGGAGGTCTACCAAGAGATCCTCTACATTGCCTCTATGCATGGCCTAAATAAAGATCATAAGTTGGCGGGCTTAGAAATATTTTTTTCAAAGAACGAAGCCCGTAAATTACGTCACCCCTACACTAATACATTTGTGATCACACTCCTAATGGCGAATATAAACCTTAACATCACATAATTTTGATTGACGCTGGCAGCTTAG
Source organism: Hippophae gyantsensis (assembly GCA_030763125.1). Taxonomy (NCBI): domain Eukaryota; kingdom Viridiplantae; phylum Streptophyta; class Magnoliopsida; order Rosales; family Elaeagnaceae; genus Hippophae; species Hippophae gyantsensis. The sequence goes on along the minus strand of CM061038.1, from coordinate 15,313,180 downwards.
CTGACATCCTATTCTCTGAGTCATGGAAAGCTACGAAGCTCACTCATACACTGAACCTAGTGACTTCAATGATAATGACTTTAATGACCCTTAAAGGATATGTGACACTTCCAGTCATGATAGAATAGGGCATGTATATGAAAACATTCATGGTGGACATCCTTATAGTAAATTTCCTATCACCATACAATGGGATTTTAGGATGACCATTTCTATATGCAGCATGGGCTGTGGCCTCCACTTATGACCTTTCCCTAAAGTTCCCCACAAAAAAATGGAACATAGATAGTGTTAGGAGAACAGAAGGTGTCCAGGGAATGTTATGCTTTAGAGTTCATACGGAAAAAATGAGATTCCAAGGGAAGAAGAAAAGTGTACCTTACTAGTCTTATTTTTATTTTCCTTTATTTAAAATTGTTACATTTTAAATTCATAGACTTGGGTTTCATTTTAATTTTATATTTTGAAATTTATGAATAAAGAGGATGCTTCTACTTTGAACAGTTAAAAAATATACTTAATCTACATTCGTGAAATTCAACAAGGATGGGAAAGTCCAAACTACAAAGGGACTGAAAGGTGTAGACTATGAAATGTCATATGTTGGTACCCTTAAAATCTGAACCCCACCTCAATGGGCCATGTTGGACCTTTGAATAGATATCAAATATGCCTTGATTTTAGAAGTTTCAACAACTTATGTAACCCACTTCTATGGGCTATGTTGGACCTTTGAATGACAATAACTACCCATTGGGTTCAGGAGCTACTACAACTTCTACACCACACCTCTACAAGCCATGCTAGACCTTTTAATAGGCAAAAATTACACCTAGTATGTAGCATTTGTTGATTAAAACTATTGGGTATGAATAGAGTGCAATAACACTTAAGATAGGATGGAATAATCCACCAAGGAATACAAAAGTTTTCTAAGTCTCAAAACCAAATGCTTGGATGACTTGATAAACTCAAACAAACCAAGAAGATGGGTTGGTATACCAGGCACACCCTGGTTCAAACAAACTACCCTTACATAGATAAAATGAAAACAAATCATAAGAAAGTAACAAAGTTCAGGCATAATTCCATTGGGTACATGGTCAAAGTGAAAGTCAGCATACTAGTTAATGGACAAATGACAAACTGGCCCAACATGATGCACATGGATAAACATGGTACATATGGCTGGACATTATGCATGTTGTCAAACATGGTACACATGGATGGATATGGTACCATGGTCAAACATGTCTCACGTGGCCAAACAGAGGGAGAATAGATGGACATAACGTATATGGTGGGATACAATGTATATGCCCAACTAGGGAACATATGTATGAAGTCATTTGGATCACTCTAGACCCATTCCCTAACAAGTATACACTATAGTATACCAGCACAATGGATTATAGATTCCAACAAGGGACATGCTCAAGGAGCACTTTTTTCTTCAAATTAGATGAGATCACTAATGGACCTCACTAAAGAGTCGTTACTAAAATATAAAAGCAAAGTACAAAATTCAAAGGTGCAAACATGATAAGGAAAAAAACATATGTACCTATATATATGAATCCAAAATGTCCATACAAAAACTGAGTCGATTTCTAGAAAATAAAACCACCAAGTACATACCCTTTGGTGAGAACTAAATTCAAAATAACATGTTACATGTACTTTGGTGGGAACTGAAATAAAAAAAAACATAAAATGATAACCTATTGATCTCTACCATCATCTTCTATGTCAACTTTCTCCTCATTCACCTTTGGACCATCACTATTGGATCCATCCTGACCCTTTTCCTCCCAGTCAAAAATGATCACACCAAGGTAGGAGGCCTTATCTTTTGAATCTAAAAAATGATGGTAGAAAGAGTTATGTTAGGATAAACCTTTCAAAATCATTATTGTACAGTTTCAAAATTTTGAGCCGAGTGTAATAATCAAAATCTTTGTACTTGTCAACTGCACCTATTCTAAGTGTCCCCATCTCATCATTGAGCTTACATATTCACTCTTAAGATGAAGGAAGTCCTGTAGACAACTCTTGGTTTGGATTTTTCTCCTGGGTGAGAGTAGTAACTCAATTTGCGAAGGTAGCCTCCAATGTCGCCATTGATGCTGCATGGTCTAGTTAGGATATATGATATGACTTTTGAAGTTTTTCTAACACCTACCTTGCCTCGTAGTAGGAAAGCTCAGTAACATCTCAAGTCTCAATTACCTTACTATGCTTTTCCTCAATAGTAGCCAACCGACCCTTCAAATTAGCATGAACCTTAACGTCATGATCCAAATTTGAGGCAAGTTTCTAGGCCATAAAAGTAGGACTGTACAAATATAAACCCCTAATTTTTGTATATTCTAAAAAAGTATGGGTTGTAGGAGATGACATAGGAAGGACATCCAAGTTCACAGGTTGTGAACTTGTACCACCTACAACTAGCACCGATGGAAACTTGACAGGTATTGATAAAGACCCGATCATTCTAAAAGGTACTCCAAATAAAATCACTCCAAAAGTGGGGTCTCTTTTACTTTTTGAACCCTTAGAGTTACGAATCACCCTACTCTATAAAGGTCCTTCCTCTTTACTAGACTCCTTAGGAAATCTGAAGGCTGTCAAGCTCTTGTTTTTCCTACCAACAAGAAGATCAAAAGTCATTCCTACAAAAATAACAGAAGTGTCAGTGAAGTGTTTGAAATAAGATACTAAAATTAAAGAGATAAGGTCACTCACTATCAGGATATAGAAGATTACCGCTATCTAGCTTAGTTACTGTGGGGTCTAAACCCTAGTATGTAATTCATTTTGAGAGTATGATTCTGTCACTATTTCACTCTTTTATGGATGTAAAATAAATATAATTGATGAGCTTCAACTACCTCTTGGAACTTCAACAAACTGTAAGAAAAAAGGGACATGTTAGAAACAAATAAAACATACCATAGTAAGGCTCAATCTCAAAGTGTTCTACAATTCCTATCATACTGTGTGGGCATGGAAGGGACCCTCGGGAGATATAAATCAAAATCTCCATCCACCATGGAGAGTGAGTCATGCCACTTCTTGTTAGTAGATGGAAGATTCTCAATCAAAACACGATTGGTGAAGGGTATAAGATAGAGCCAACCATGACTACAACCTTGAAGCTATAGAAAGTAGTTGTAAGTGAACTCTTCTATGGTAAGTTCATGTTCATATTCCTTTTAAAGTACATAACAAGATAACAATATATGGTAATAGTTGGAGGAAACTGGGATGGTTCAACACCAACATATGTCAAGAACTTTCACACTATAGGCGGAAAGAGTAATCTTAGTCCAATAAAGAGGTGATCTGTAGATAATTCCCAAAATGTGGTTGCTCCAATTCATGTTTGGAACTTGAGGTATCAACCTTATTCATTCTGATATATTAAAGATCTCTCTAACTTTGACCAATAAATGATCCTTCATCCGTGAATGAATCCTATTCATAGAAAAGAAAGTAAGGTATTCTTTATCAGGACCTAATTGGTACTTAAGAATACCAATTGGGATAAAATCAAAGTCTTCATCACTAGAAGAGTCCCCAAAAATAGAACTCATTTTTGGAATGATCCAAAATCACCACCCAACTCAACGCACACCTGGTTTCTACTGTATAGACTCGAGCCACCGATGTGTGGACCCGAGCTACCATCATGGTCGGACACCCTATAGGTGGTTGGACCATGGTTGGACACGCTATGGGTGGCTGACCAGACATGGTTCCTCCTCTTCTATTGGTCCTTTACTAGACGACCACCTCGCACGACCCATCCCAACTTATGCTAGCTTATCTCCACAATGGTCAAGTTTGATCATATCCATCACTCATCCCATCTTTCATCACTATCTATGCAAAGTGTTTGTATAGTAGGAAAATAAAATCCTATAATTTTTTACAAAGTGCTTGGAAAATAAATTAAAAAAGGAGGAAAAGAAAAGAAAATAGATACTTGCCAAACTTTGAAGCAAGCCCCTCATCTCAAAAGTGTTTTTTGAAGAGTTGAATGAAAGAATAAGGGGGGAGCTCTCTTTATAAAGGGGTAAGGTGAGATCTCAACCATTCATCAAAGGACCCATTCAAGGGTTATAAGTAATTGGGTAGTCCATAGGCTTAAAATCCCACATACTTGGACCTATACCCTTCCTTCAACAATAGGAAAGTGAACCTAGTGAATAGTGGTTTTCACGTCGACATAACTTCCTAAATGGGAGTCCAATTGAGAAATCGTAAAAACCATTGGCAATAGGATATCAATGCACACATTTTAAGTGCCTGGGAAAATGAGAAATTTGTTATACAGGTGTATAATGGCCACATAAGAGTGAATTTGACACCACTAGTGAGGTTCAGAAGATATTGAACCAAAATGGTGATATAATGGCAAATAGATGTCCTAGTCCATGTACCCAGGCCTAATAGGTCTAGGGGTTGATATTGGATGTAAAAAAATTCACACCACGTGACATAATATAAGAGGTATTAGTCAACAAATAACTTGTAGGTCATCCTAGTCAGTGTTGGGCCATGAAATAAGCCCCAGTATATACAAAATATCTAATAGATAAATGAATGGCATTGAAAACTTTTAGTTATCCGATAATGAGATAGTTAAGTAGATAAAGTTTCAATATTTAAACGTAAATTTATCACTATGGGTAAGGGTTATTATTAGGTATATTATTTCCTATAAATATTTACCACTCTACATGATTAAAGAGAATCAATTAACTACTACTACACATATAGCTTCTCCTCTTATTTATAGACATTGAGATCTAAATTCTCTTTTCCTAAATATCTCTTTGCATCTCTCTACATCACAAGAAGAGATATCAGTCCCCTCCTCCTCATTACCCAGACTTACTTAAGCATTAGAGGACCAAAGGCCACCATACTCTGTGGTAATCTGAGGTCCTAATGGTATCTCAAGTACACATGAAGTGAGTGGTGCACCAATTGTTGATGTTGACAAAAAATGATATCAATAATTGCATTTCTTAATTTTTTTTAAATTTTAGGGATATTTTCCTCTTCGAACATCAACAAGCCCCTTACTAGTAAGATTAAACTCAATCTTTACCAAAAAAGACTCAAAAAATCAAAATTTTCAAGAAATGATCAAAGCATCTAAAAATCCAATAATAAGATGATTAATGAGCCCCAATTTTAATAAAGGTAACTAATGTGTATACTTTATGATAATAAAGTAACCAAAGTTTTATGTTATCACATTCATTCCTATCTTGAGCCATTCACCAAGTCTTGAGTCTTATTCTCCAAAGACAATATCGACATTTATTGCTAGCTTATAGTAGCTAGTTTCATGTGCTACAGTTACATGGCCACAAACTAGAAAATATATGGGAAACATCATACTTAAGTTCTATCCATAATGTAGGAGATTGAAAAGGTATCCAAACCCTCGGTATCATAGGTTTATCTTGTTGTGAACTTACAAGGTTGGTTTTTTAGCTACAATGAAACACAGTTTTTTTATATAATCCAAACTATGATTGAAGTCAGATATCCAAGACCACTATATTCAAAATCTTATAAATAATTATAATATTTCTTATAAACTGGCTTAAAATTTAAATAAACCAATTTAAAATTTAAAGTCAGTTATAGTAAATAACCGACTTTAAATGGATTTAAAATTAAAAAACATTAAAAATATTAATAGGTAGTGTTGGTTGTACACGCATGGCATAGCATTGGTTGTACAGGTCAACTGATGCAACATCACATGTAGTGTCGATCAACACGTAGGACCGAAATGTCACGTGTAGCGTTGGTTCTACATTTCAACAGATACTATATCTGGTATCGCATTGGTTAACGTGTAGAGCAGATGCTACTTGTCATATGTAGCATCATTTGATACGTGATGACTCTATGAAAATAGAGTTATTAGCGCACTTTTTCACTTAATATTTACTTGTTTTATTTAATAAATAGTATTTTTGTGGCTAAAAAAATTAAAATATAAACTTTTTAGGTGAAAAGGGGTGAAAATATATTTTTTGGGATTTTTCTGGATTTTTAATGTAGGACCAATTAGGGGTGAGCAAGCCACACGGACACCATGCAAGCACAGAGAGCGAATCACGTTGTGCCGCGTGTGAGGAGGAGAAACATGCGCCACGTGTTAGCACGACATTCAATCCGAGTTCGGAAATCAATCAACGCGCTATGACACATGTCACCACGCTATTACTTGAAGCATTCCACCAGTGCGCCACGCCATTCGTTCTGGCGAATGATGTCACGCCACGTGGTGATAACTCGGTGAAGGTTGACTATGACCGGTCTCCCCTGCCACGCATCTCTCTCTGATTCGCCCAATAAACTTCTGATGCCACGTGTCACGATGTGATTGGCTAAAACTATCAATTTTGCTTGTTTTGATCGTAGCCCTTGATTTGAAGTTGATCGGATGGTCCAAATCGCACTTGAGATTTATTTAAGCCCCTAATAACTCCAAAAACCCTAATTTGCCTCCATTAGCATAATTTTGGTCAGTTTTTAGAGCTAAAAAGAGAGAAAAATACAGAAAAATTCAAGAAACGACACAATTTTGGTGGAGATTTAAGAGGAAATTAATTATACAATTCAAGAGATTGATTGTATTTCTTTTTCTACTCTTTTCTTTATTAATTGTATGTCTTCCTTTATGAAAAATATGAGCTTTATGAACACAATTATGTGTAATTAATTTATTAATATAGGGATCTTATGAACCCAATTTTCACCATGTGATGATCTAATATTTTTTCTCAATTATAATATTAATTTAATTATATTATTTAATTTGACTTTTATGCTATTAATTGTTTGGCCAACAATTTATCTATAGAGGCAATTAAATAGATTTGAGAAAATTATTTAATTGTTTGTCTTGATTAAATAACATGCATAGTTTCTAGGTAGAGATGTATGATTCTTATGTATGTGATCCATAATTGATGAACTTAATGAGTAGTATGCAATTTAATTGGCATGAGAGTGTGATTAAATTAATTACTATATGGTGTGTAGTTTACTTGAGCGAGGAATACATGCTAGGTTAGATTCAATTGATCATGTAATTAATTGATATTATATTGGGAGGATTTTAGTGATTCGTATGTTTAGAAAATTGGGGGATTAAGTATTACTAGATATTTTCTCATATATCTTTTTAGTCACAAAATCTGATTTAATTAATTATTGCTATTTACTTTTAATTATTTTAATCTTGCTTTCGTAAGATATAAAAACACCAAAAAAATTGATTTTTATTATTTTTAGTTTTAAAAATTAGTTTCTAAAAAAAACAATCTTCGTGGGAACGTTCTTTATTTATCATTATATTACTTGTTACGATACGTATACTTGCATATTTATTGCACACACAATTTGTGTGGTGATCAATACGTAGAACCAAGATTAATTGACTTTTTTCTTCCTTTTCTTCTTCTTTTCCCTCTCTTAATAGTTTTCACCATTACTCCCTATTTCTCTCTCCTCATGCGACATCGTCACATATTGTCAATTTCTGGCCTTTTTGACCACAATTTTGGACGTTGTCACCTGAATTTTGTTTCCTTTTACTTACTGCCTAGATCCACCCATTTTTAGAGCTTAATACTCACTATTTTATTACCTATTTTCTATACTTTTTCACTTACCATGCATATTTTTCTTTCATTTTCTCACTTGTATGATTATGGTAGGTATTTCTATGAACTATTTTTGCACTCATTTTTTTTATATTTTTATTTTATTTTTACAAATTTAAAGTTCATTTTTTTTATAATCTTATGTATACCATGTGTTATTGATAATTTATATATATATTTTGTATTAAGTAGGTTGTTCATTTTTGTCAAAACTCAAAGAATACAAGTTACTTTTTGTTGTCTATTTACTTTAACTAATTTAATGTTTGTGTATATATTTATTTATTTAAATTTATTCTGAATTTAAAATGTATTTTTGTGAATTTATTCTTACATGTATTAAATAATATATATTAATTAGGTTGCTATATTTATTTAGTAGGTTATTATCTAGGTGTTTATAGTTTTATATTATTAGGTTGTTATAACTTATATTATTATATTTTTATATGTGAAAAGAATATTATATGTTGTTAAAGTTACAATGAATTTAATTGTATGAATTTTTGTATTTATTTTTATATGATATTTTGATTGATATTCAAATAATTTATAAACTTTATAATAGAATAAATTTTGAAATGTATTGGTGATTAATACATGCATATTTATTAGGTACATATTTATTTTGTTTAATGTCCTTAATAGAAAATGGACAAATTTTGAATGTCAAAGTGTTGAATTGAGCACGACTATACTTCTAGAGTAGAAACATTCTTGGAATTGGCTAGTAAAAATAGTAATAGTGAAATCAATATAACTTGATGCCCATGTATAAAAATGAGAAATTTCATGGTGTTCATGTGGTTAAGTATTACCTTATCCGTAGTGATATTATTTTGAGTTATAAATGTTGGTATTATCATGAAAAAAAGATTGATGATACTGATGGGGAAAAGATAAATAAGTATGAGAGTGGATTAAATTCATCCTATTAGGATAGGCACTCTAAACTTAATGTATAGACTAAAATTTTAAAACTTTTTAAAAACTTTTGGAATATGTCGAAAATATGTTGTATCAAGAATATAAGAAATATACTAAAATATCTGCATTGGTTCATTTGTAGATTCTGAAAGCAAAAAATGGCTTTTGGCATGGAATTTCATAAGATTCATGCTTGTCCAAATGATCGCATTCTTTATAGGAAATAATATGAGACATTGGATGATTGTCCAGTGTGCAAAGAATCAAGATGGAAGCATGCTACAAATGAGATAACACCTAAGAAAGTCGTGCTTGTAAAATTTCTTTGGTACTTTCCTCTAATTCCTCCCTTTTAGAGGTTGTTCAAAAATAAAGAGACACCAAAGGTGTTGAATTAGCATTCAGATAATTTATTTGATGATGAGATGCTATGTCATCCTTTAGATTCTCCAAATTGGAAAGTAGTAGACAATTGATCTCCTGAATCTGCATCTGATCCATGTAATCTTCATCTTGCCATTGCTATTGATGGAATTAATCCACACAGTTTCCTTAGTAGTAGATATAACTATTGGCCGGTAATTATGGTAACATAAAATCTTCCTCATTGGTTGTATATGAAAAGGAAATCCATGATGCCAACATTATTAATATCTAGGCCAAAACAATCTGGAGTTGATATTGATGTGTATTTGCAACCTTTGATAGATGACTTAAAGATGTTGTGGAATGATGTTGTTAATGTTTATGATGCACATAAAGATGAATACTTTAACTTGAGATGGATCCTTTTATGGACAATTAATGATTTTATGCTTATGGAAACTTATCAAAACATGCAACATAGAGCTCTATGCGATGTCCTATATGTAGCGATAACACGTCTACAATTCATCTTGTTCATGGAAAAATATGTCTTACAAAAGACATAAAATAATTTTTCCATCTAAACACAAGTTTAGATACCAAAATAAACCTTTCATAGTGAAGAAGAACATGATTCTGTACCATGACCTTTGCGAGAATTGAAATATTAAGGCGATTGAATGATATTACATTCAAATGAGATGGAAAGATGAAAAAAAGAATACATTCTGATGGAGGGAAATGAAAGAAGTCAACTAATAAAAGAAGAAGAAAATGAAAATGTTACTCAAATAATAGAATGTGATTGTTGGAAGAAGAAATCAATATTTTGGGAATTATCTTGTTGGAAAGACCTACCTATTCATCACATCTTAAATGTCATGCACATTGAGAAAAATGTACGTGATAGTTTGATTGGTACATTGCTTATTATACTTAGAAAAACAATGGATGATATTAAAGCAAGATTAAATTTAAATAAATTGGGCATACGACTTGAATTGCCACCAAGTGTGAAAAATGATTAGAATAAAACATACTTGCCACCAGTATCATATACATTGTTAACGAAAGATAAGGATTTGTTTTGTAAATATTTGGCTAGTGTGAAGATTCCTGATGGTTACTCATCCAACTTAAGAAATTTTGTGTCTATGATCGATAAGAAACTTTATTGATTGAAATAATATAACTGTCATACCTCAATGCAACAGTTATTACCAATTGGTATAGGTCAAATCTTCTAAAATATGTTCAATTATCAATAATTCATCTTTGTTAATTTTTAATACAATATGCAAGGAATCTGTATCAATTGGCGAGTTAAAACTTTTTATATAAAGATGTTGTGGAGAATTTGTGTCTACTTGAGAAATATTCTCCTCATTCTTTTTTTGAAATAATGATTTACTTGTGTGTACATTTAGTCCGAGAAGTTCAATTGTGTGATCCTACTTACCTAAGGTGAATGTATCATTTTGAGAGATACATGCAAGTACTTAAAGTATATGTAAATAATAGAAATCATCTTGAAGGATGCATGGTGGAATCTTACATCTATGAAGAGGCCATTGAGTTTTGTTTTGAATAATTTAGTGGTTACATTGAAATTGGGAATCCTATGCACAAGTTGTTCTTAGACTATGACATGATCCAACTAGGTAACCCTATGTAGAAGTAAGAATTTTTTTTATTGATTGCACTTAATGGGAAAAAGCACATCAAATCATTTTGGTAATTAACAATAACCCAGAAACAAATATAGAGTAAGTAGTTACAATGCATGTCAGCTCCATCATTTTCATATAAAATAAAATTATTATTTATTTAAATATTAATTATACGTAATTGATATATCGTTCATAATACCATATAATGCACTTGAACTTACTGAAGATCGATCCTCATTAAAAAAAGGAGAATAAAAATGGTTGTATGATGAGCGTAAACGAGAGCTTATTAATTGGGTTTGCAACCATATAAGTGTCACAGATAAGAGTTTACTAGTGCACCTAATTAATGTTTTACAACCTCATTTTAAATACATTTTTATGTTTTCATAAACATAGACTCGAGTTGAAATCAATAAACCCAACCATAAAATAATAGAAACTCTGAAATGGCTTGCACATGGTCCAAAATTTGATGTCAAATCATATTCTAGTTTCACAATTAATGGTTCAAGGTTTACAACACAAGCAAGGGACAAAGTCTGAGTAAGATATGTTTTGTTTATTTCAATTATTTTGTTTATTGTATATTTTTATTTATGTTATTTTATGTATTTGCTTTTAGTTGTTTATTTTATTTTTATTTCTTTTGTTATTTATTTATTTTGTTTGTGGTATACTTTCTAGTGCTTTGAATTATTTGTTCTTTTTGCTAGTATATGCAATGTAGGAGATACCTTAGGAATTAACTCGTACCTTTCATAGATAATATTAAAAGAACCAAAGAGCACTTAAAAGGTTGGATACTAAAGTTAAAGAACCTTTACTAGAGCCACTGCTAGAGCCTTCACTAGATCCATTAAACATGAGAGCTGCTTTACCAAGGTGGATTGAAATGAAGGAGTATATAGGGGAAATCATTGGCACTACAGTTGCTTCTATATATTTAGGGGAGGTAGCTAGGAATTAGAAATTGAAAAATATTCATTATTCAATGTGGTTTTCCTTCTATGGAATTCCTAATGTAGATCTTTTGACTTTCATTAGGGACTTCTATTCAACTACACATACATTCCTTTTTCAAGGGCTTACCAAGGACCAACTTAAAAATGGGTGTTTCCCATGCATTCTCAAATATATGGCTAAGGCTTGGCTAATGACTCTCTTACCAATTTTCCTAATAACTTGGAAGGAAGTCCAAAATAAGTTTATGGGAAAATACCATTCTCATCAAAAAACTTTCGATTTGAGAACCAAAATTGCCAAATTTTCTCAAATGTAAGGAAAGCCTTTCCATGAAGCTTGGAATAGGATCAAATTATTTCTCACTCAATGCCCACATAATAACTTCCTAGGGTAGTTGTAAAATCAATTTTTCTATGATGGGTTGACACAACATTATCAATTCATAGTTGACATTGCTGTAATTGGAGCTATGAGGGAAAATACAAACTTAGAGATTTATGATCTCTATGAGATGTTGGGTGATATTTCCAACAAAATAGTGCTAGAGTGAGAAGAGATGAAGTCAATGACATAGTGTCTAGAAATGAGATAGCTATGCAACTTGCTAAGTTAACCAAGAAAGTAACACTCATCACCTCCATAAATGAACCAACTCAAGATGTATATGGATTTTGTAGTAATTATGGACATGGTGCTAACACTTATTCTCTTGTTATTGATTCGTATGCAAATACTAGTCAAGAATAAGTGCTTTCAATGGAAGGGTACCAACCTAGACCTAGAAATGACCCCTATGCAAATACATATAACCCAAATAGGAGTAATCATCCCATGTTCTCTTAGAAGAGAAACAATAACCCACCTTATGCCCAAAACCAAATGCAAGACCCCAATTTAAACTAGAAGATGCCATACTATCTACATAATAAGCTAACCTTAGAGGATAACTTGAATGCTTTTATTCAAGTAAGTAGGGATAACCACATGAAAAATAATCAAATGTTGGATTCTTTAGAGGCATCTATGAAAAGGGTAGAGGGTCATGTTTGGAAAATAGCTAAGCATATACAAAGGCAAGAGAAAGGTGTAAGGTTTTTGTGAGTGTTTCGTGAACAAAATATATAATTGCAATTTTAGTTTCTTGGTGTGTCTTAGAAGAATATTTTCAAGCCGAAGAAACTATCAAGTCTCAATGATCACATCTCAGGTATATCTCTGTTCTCGTGCATGTTAGATTGCATATTAGACATATAGGAACAATATGAAAATAAGTTACTCCATCAATCGAGTAGTGACTAAATCGATCGAACTATTTTACCTATTGAATTAATTATTTATATGACTAGATTGATTGAGAAATTAATACTAGATCGATTGAGTATTAGATCGATCGAGATTAATGACTAGATTGATCCAACTTTTTGAGAATTAATTAATTGATACACTGGATCAATCAAGAGGATTATTTGATCAATTGAACTATTTACTTGATCGATCGAACACTTGATTAAATCAAATGAGTAGCCAGGGATTTGATTTTAAAACTTATTTTTAATATGAATTGGATTGGCATTTTACTATAATGTCCTTATTTCTCAAAACTCATTTAACTAATTTTATAGAAAAGATGGAAATTATACTTTGACCTAAAGTGTTTCAAAATATTCTTTAAATATAAATATAGGCACACAATTGAAATTAGCAACACAAGAGCTTAATTATACTTATTCTCTTAATCTTTTAATATCTCTCTTGTCTTGCTAAATTTTTCAAGTAGGCTTTTTAATTAAGTTAAATTATCAAATATTTGTGATTGTGTTTGATGGACTAACAAGCCTACAATAATAATTGTGTTATTGTGCTTTTAATTGATTGCTCTAGAGTTGCTGGTTATTTTTGATTTATTTGATATATTGTTTAAATCAACTACTTAGGGTTGTTCAATATTGAATCTACTCTAGAACACACACTTGAACTTGTTTTTATATGTTATTTTTCAGGTGACATCAGTGTGAGTTTGATTAATTCATGGGACTCGAGTTTGTCAAAACACTAGTCCGGATCCGAATTCCTTTCTTATAGAGATTATACTGAAAGTAGTGACTTGTTAGTAGGTTACTTGGGGGCATTACTTGGGTGGGTAGTTTGAGTCTAGTCTTATAACTAGATACTTATTTTTTATAGTAGATAGTTAGATGGTTTGATGGACCAGTGGTTTCCTCTTAGATTATTTGTGTGGCCTAGGTTGTTAAAAAAAATCTCTTATGTTGATCTTTATTTTTCGTATTATTTTATTTACATGTGATTCCATGTATGGCCATTCTATGAATTTTTAATTTTTCATACTTCCACTGATATTCCTCTAATTAAATAATTAGATCCATAACTAAATTAATAAAGTTTTATTTGGTATTAGAGTTGGTCATTAGGTACACTTAGTATGCCTAGAACCTTGTTATGGATTATTTTATTGGTAGTTTTAGCTTGGATGTTAAGGAAATTAAATCCTCTTTTATTTTAGAATATAATGTTAAATTTTTTCAAGAATTATTCTCTAAAATTGTTAGAGCTATAAAAAGGAATACTAGTTTAAAATAAAAAATAAAAGAGTTAAATGAACAATTTGAGAAACATATATGTTTTTCAAATAAATTAATGGAAGAAAAGAGTATTTTACAAGAACAAAATAATTCCTTGAATTTGAGTCTTGTATGTTTGAAAGAAGAAAATAACAAGTTTGATGCAGATAAATTAAAATGGGTGCAAGAGCTTCAAGAATCAAAGGAAGCTATTGAAAGGCTAACCATTGGAGCTGAAAAGCTGAACAAAATTCTAGATTATGGAAAACCTGTTGGAGACAAGAGAGGACTAGGTTACGTAGATGAGGATTCCATGCCATTATTTTAAAAAATAACAGTTTGTAAAACCTTCAAACCCTTCTTCTTCATAGGCTACACATATAACTTCAACACTAAAAACTACATCCGTATGGCCTCCTAACCCTACTTCTAATGTTACTTATTATATTCAAAGAACAGATGCACATGTGATTGAAAAATCTATTAATTTGTGCCTATGTGCTATCGTTGTGGTAGGAAAGGTCATAACCATCATCCATCTACACATGTTTCATCATATTCTAGGATGAATGAAAATTTTGGTAACATGTTCAAAAATCCTTCTAGATAGCATGAAGTTGTTGGCTCAAAAAGAAAGTGAAATTCAATGCATTTAATTATAGGACTAATTATCATTATCCTACCATGAATGATGAATCTTCATTTAGGATGAATGGAAAATTTAAAGGTAAGTCCAAGAATATGTCAATGACAACTAAGGTAGTTGATTTTCAACCCAAAGATATAAAGAAACCAAAATTCAGAAAATTTGGGTTAGGAAAGATAGTCTCTTTCCGGTCACCTGATCGTTATTATTATTCACCCATATACTTTTTTTTGAGTTCTTAATTGGCCTTAGGTGGGAATCTTTAGTTAGTTTGTTTATTTTTATTTTTGTTGATGTTTCTTTAGTTTAAAAAAAAGATAAAAAATAAAAATAAAAGGAGAGAAGTAGACATGCTTTAATATTGACATGATCATTATATACTCCATTTATATATATATATTTTTACTATATAGTGTGTAATTGTATATTTTGAATTGTGCATTTACATATTTCTCACATTTGGTGATCGTTGTCAAGATAAACCTATTCACACCCTTATTGGACACAAAAGTAAGTCATGCTTGAAGTTTTATAATTAGTTATGTGAGATTTTAAGGCATGAGATAACATTGATTGTGAAAATTATGGCTGAACTATGTCTATCACTGTATAAAATACTACTATAGAGAGACACTTAGTTTTGAAAGGGCCACCTACTATGATGTGTGAAAGCTACTGCAGTGAGCGAAGGGGGCTGGCTCACAACTAGCATAAAGTCATCATGCTAAGTATATTGGCTCATGCATATTTCCTTTTCAAAATAAAAATAATATGATAAAGGAAATAGTTGTAAAAAATACAAAAAGATTTTGTTTGTACAAAAAAATAAAACCACAAATGGTTATACAAAGAGAACTAATCCCTCGCACAAAAAATATAATAAATACAAGAAGGGAATACAAAAAGAAAAGAAAATGTTCTTTAAGTTCTCTCTTGATAAGTGAAATTTTATTATATGCAAGTATGAATTTAACTACAAATGTTTTAGGATAGGTGATACTCTTTTCTCATAAATAAACAAATTGACATCCTATTGTAGTTCCAATATATATTTTACTTTCATTGATTGTCGATATATCACCATACGTGTTAGTATGTTTGTATATCTTGTCTACATAAATTTGTGTTATTAATTGATAGTCACACTTCGAACAAAATTAATTTCATCATTTATGTGTACTTTTGTAGTTAGGTTAGCTAAGTTTACTATTCTCAATTAAAAAAATTATATATATATTTATATCAATTTTTATAATTTTTTATTTTATTCTAATTTATTTAGAGAAGTCATAGAGCTTAGGGGTAGTTTATTTATTTTTGGAAAAAAATATTATATTTAGCTCTCTGTTTTGATTGTTTTGAGATTTTCAAAATGTGTACTCTTCTTTTCAGTCATTAAATACATTACTTGCTTGCTCAACCTGTTGTCATTTCTTTATGATTATATTGTCTATTCATTTGAAAAAAAAGGAGAAAAATTTGAACATTAATTGAAAATTTATAAAAAGGGGATAGCTTACTTAGTGGGAGAATTACTTTGAAAAAACCTTTTTGGAGATACTAGACATGAGAGGAGTTGTGTTTTCAATTTCTATCTATTGATTACTCACTCTTATAAATATTCTTCGCTTTTCTATTATTATATATACTAAACTAGTGAACAATGAGTCTTTTGGGATAAGTTTTTTGGTTATTTATGCTTTTTTTAGTGTAAACAAGAGCTATCAAGATATAAGTGAAGATGGTTCATCAGATCATACGATAGTATCACTATGTAAAAATTTAATTTTTCTATAAGCATTATGTAGTGTGATAGATTTTGTCACACAAATATGCCGAAGGGGGATATTGTAAGATTTATGTGAGTGTTGGCAATATTTGTAAATAAAACATATATAATTATAATTTTAGTTTCTAGGTGTGTTTTAGAAGAATATTTTCAAGGCAAAAAACTATTGAGCCTCAATGATCACATCTTAGGTATATCTTTGTTTCTGTGCATGATAGATTACATATTAGACACATAGCAACATTATGAAAATAGGTTACTTGATTGATTGAGCTATATTACCTATTGAATTAATTATTTATATGATTAGATCGATTGAGGAATTAATAATCAACTGATCGAGCATTAGATTGATCTTTTTTTTAGAATTTATTAATTGATACACTGGATCAATTGAGAGAGCATTCGATCAATCAAAATTTTTACTTGATTGATCGAGTACTTAATTAAATCGATCGAGCAATCAGAGCTTTGATTTTAAAACCTATTTTTAATACGAATTAGATTGGCCTTTTACTATATTGTCTTTATTCCTTAAAACTCATTTAACTAATTTTATGGACAAGTTGGTAATTTGTATTTCACTTAAAGTGCTTCAAAATATTCTATAAATATAAGCCTAAGTACACAATTGAAACTAACACCACAAGAGCTTAATTGTGCTTATTCTTTTCATCTTTATTCTCTCTCTTATCTTGCTAAATGTTTTCAAGTAGGCTTTTTCATTAAGTTAATTTATCAAAACTTTTGTGATTGTGTTTAATAGATTAATAAGCATACAATAGTAATTTTGTTATTGTACTTTTAATTGATTGTTCTAGAGTTACTACTTGTTTTTGATTTATCTAATATATTGTTTACATCAACTAGTTAGGGTTGTTTATATTGAATTTGCTCTAGAACACACACTTACACTTGTGTTTATATGCTAATTTTTTAGGTGATAGCGGTTCAGGTTCAATTAACTCACAGTAAATTGAATGATAGGATTTTAACAATCTAATAAAGTCTCATTTACTTATATTTATTCCTTTGATTAAATGATTTGAGTATAAATTGAAAGTGTATACCTATTTTTATTATATATGATAAGAGTCAAATTATTGCATTTTTGTTATGATTTAAATGTTGATATTTGTGTGAAAATTGTATTTATTTGATTATTTAATCCACAAATGTCATTTCACGGGTATTTCGTGTTTAAAGTGCAATTTCAGGTAAAATCATGATTTTGGAGAAGTTTGGGACAAAGTTCAATGATCGGGATTGAGTGAAAATAAAAAGAAAACAAAGTTTCAAAATTTGGAAATCCCGCCGCTGGCTAGATTATTCTTGCTGCCGGCGAAAATCCTACAAAAAGCACGGCGAAAATATTCCCGAGAGCACAAATTTTGGCAAATTCATCTCACCACCGGCCAAATGCATCTAGCCGCCGGCCAAAATCGAAAAACCAAAAATTTTATTTTCCATAAATCTCGCCACGGCGAGAATAATGTCGCCACCGGCAAGTTTCGTCCGAAAACACATTTTTTTGGTTGTTTTGTTCCAAAATTACCCAAAAAACCTTAGATCTATATATACAATATGATGGACAAAGGGGCTACGGTAGAAAGTGGAGTTCAAAGACATTTTTAGAGGAGAGAAAGAAATTTTGGAGAGAAAGTTTGGAGAAATTTGAAGGATCTTCACCATTGTTGCTACCAAGTCTTCATCTTCTAGAGTTTTTCATCTCTTCTCCTTAGCTTTTATAATCTGCAGTTTATTCAGTTTTGTTATTCATGGATTCAATAGAAATAATGGTTGTTCTTATTTTCGTTATGAACTAATTCGTTTTTGCTAAGGCTATGATGTAGTTGAATCAAGGAAATTTGATTTCTTTTGTTATTATTATATGAGTTCATTGTTTTCAAGTTGAGTATTTATTTCCATGCTTAATGCTTTTAAATTTCTGGCCAAGATTTAGATGATTAGTTGCATTATATTGAGACCGAGAGGAGATATGTAATGAATGCTTCTTGTGATAAATACCGTATGTTGAATGCGAGTGTGAGAACTAATGCATGATGTATGTGGTTATTCTAGAAATTCCATAAATTGTAATGTGCTTGTTTGTGATTAAATCTTCATAGAAATATAGTTGGTTTTCATAGATAAGTAATTCTAATATAACTCGAGAGAGAGTATTAGGTAAATTTGGGTTTTTCAACCATGACTTTTAGCTTTGATTCTCATATAACATGACTTGAAATCGGATTGAATTGATTTAGCGAAATCAAATGCCTTAGCGTTTTTAATCATTTGTGAACAACATTAAATTTTGTTATTTGCGTTTAGTTTTATGTTAATTTTCTTTTTAAACAATTTCAACAATTCAGTTTTCAAATAAAATTAGGATTAGTCAATTTCGGTACTTAGTAACGCCATTCCTTGTGGGTTCGATATCCGTACTTTTGTACACTTTATTACTTGAACGATTCATGCACTTGCGAAAATAAGCATCAATATACTTGACTTATAGTAAAAAAGATACATATGGGTTCCCTTAAAAAAGAAAAAGAAGCTATATTAGTCATTCACCATAACACATATATATACATGGGTCTGTTCTCTTAGAAAAAAAAAGAGAAAAAATAGTATAACTAAATACTATTACCCTAAATTCTTGAAAGTAGTAATATGGCTATTACCAAAATAGTAGAAAATAGTCCCTTGAAGTCAAATGCATTTTCATTCAACTATAGACACATTTTTGAAGTTTCTTGCTTAATAATTTTGATTGAAGTGTGATATTAGTAATATGATATCTTCATAATCATAGCATTTGATTCCTTTTTCATAAGATCCATGTTATGCACATTTGAGTATTTCATGTTTATAAACATATGTGAAACTTTTTAAGTATTTAATGCTTGATCCCATAGGATCAGTGTGATATTAAGAGTGTGTGTTTTGCGGAATAGAGCCGAAGGAAGTTTGGATTCTAAACACTAGGTTTCAGGGAATCAATGTTGATATGTTTCTAGTAATATGGCATAAATTTGTGATATGTAACTTATTTATATGATGAACTTGATCCTTTGAGATGTTGGATAAATTTGTGCTTGAGTCTTAATTATGAACTAAAAAGATACTAAAGCGAAATCTTGTAGATTTACGTTTGTAGTTTTATTTTTAGTTTTGTTAATTATTAGTATTTTTAGTTTTAGTTTTGCTTAAGGACTAGCAAAATGTTGCTTTGGGGGTATTTGATGAACACTATTTTGACTTATTATTTGCTATATTTTAAGTATTCATTCTATGTTTTATTTTACTTTTATCTTGTTTTGGAGGGTCTTTATATGTTTTGTTGATTAAGGTGCTTTAAGAAGAATCTTGGGCAAACCCAAGTTAAAAGAGTGAAAATGAGGTAATTAATGAAAATTCACACAAATCAAAATGAACAAAAATGTCAACTTCTAGAAATTCTGTGTGCACTATGGCGAGACATTATCCTTGCGAAGACACAAGGCTCTTAAGTCCAACTTGAGTTTTCTGAAGTTTTATGCGCACCGCAAAGCAACTTATTCCACATCGCGGCATGATCCTCTTAGGTTGCAATTGAAGAAGATATTTGACCCTAATTTTAGCCTATAAATACAACCCTAACCCCTTTTAAACATAAATCAATAATATGAATCAAGCGGCCACCTACCTATTGCCATTTCACCATCCATATATAGATACAAAGAGAAAACTTCCCAATTGTGAAGAAGATAGTGGCAACTTATTTAGAGACTTAGAATCACTTCTCAAGAAGGGGTATTTTTATTGTTTTATATTATTTTTCTCTTTGTAATATGATGTTTTTTATAGTTGAATTAACTTTTGTTAATTTATCTATGATTGAATAATTATGTATTAGGGGATTTATTATTTGCTTTCAATGATTAGAAGAATAATTTTATGATTCGAATAAACAAAAGTTTAATTTATTTCTTATTCATATTCTTCAAATCTTTAATTATAAATTCATGATGATCCAAGTTTTGATTTATACTTAATAAAACACATCATCTATGCTTAGTTGTGCATAATGAATAATAGTCTAATTTAATTCCATTGATTTATATTAAATTAGGTGGTTAAAATAATCTTTAATTATAAATTAATAATGGGTCAAGTCTTGATTTATAATTTTAAAGAACATATTTACTTTAGTTTTATTAATTAATTAATTAATTTCAAGTCTGGCTAGAGAAGTTCTTAAATAATCGAGGATCTTAGTTTATATATTTTTCTTAGTTTCCCAATTAATCAGTTTCAATCCCAGCTAATAGAGTTATTGATTAATTGAGAATTGTGACGACTCACCATGATTATAAGGGGTTCGCTTATTTAAAAAGAAAAAATCAATAAATGTAACTTATTTAATCACCATGATTAGAGGGGATTTGCTTATTTTCCCTAGTAATAATCCAAATTGGAAATTTTCTATTTCATTAAATAATGTACCCCATCAAGTCATTTTTCAATGCAACTTGAATCACCTCCCTTATATATTGGATGCCAAAGTTATCCCATAATTGTGACAGTTTCTCAATGACACTTTCCAAATTGTGATTTTACTTGGCTATTTCTTGTGCTACAAGCCCAAGCTACCCAACCTTGTCACTCATATCCAAGCCAACTTTAAATCATCCCATTATGTGGTTCTTTGAATATTAGGGCCATTTGGAATATGACATGGATAATTCGGCGATGTTCATTGATTTTCATCAAAAATAGAGGACTAGAAAGTGGCTTGGTTAAAATATAAGCCATTTGCTCAAAACAAGAAATATGTTCCACCAATAATTTTCCATTCAAAACCTTCTAAAGTATAAAATAAAAATCTAGCTTGAAATTCTTTGTTTGAGAATGAAGCACATGATTAGGTGAAAGTGCCACAAAACTCATATTGCCACATGCAATTTTGAGAATATAACTGGTGTAAAAATTAGAGAAACATGCAATTTTGAGAGCAAGAATTTAATCCAAAGAATATTAGTAGCAGTTAAGGAGACACATATATACTCAACTTTAGCACTAGAATGAGAGACAACTAGGTTTCTCAAGTAGATCATATGATTGGATATGCACTTAGAAAAACACAAATGCCAGAAGTAAAACGCCTATCATTAGAGCATGAAGCCCTATCAACATCAGTAAATTCATTTACTAACAACTTTTTAGAACATTTAAACTCAAGACCATATTCTTTGGTGCCATTAATATATCTTAGTATCCTTTTCACAACAGTCTAATAAGGAAGTCTAGGAGCTTCCATGAACTGGTACACTTTGTTAATAGAAAAGCCTAAATCTAGATGGGTCAAAGTAGCATATTGCAATTTTCCTACAATACTTCTGTTTAGTGTGGGATTATCAAAAATTTCTCCTTCAAAAGTAGAAAGCTTAACATCAGTACATATGGGTGAGATGACAGACTTAACATTACCAAGAAATTCCTTATCTAATAATTCTAGCTCATAATTTCTTTAACTGTGGAACATATTCTAATAAACAATTATTGAACATAAATGCTTAAAAAATAGCTAAAATCCCCCATATCTTTAAGGGAAAATTTAGTATTAAGTGTAAGTATGAGTGACTAAATTTTAGAAGCACTAGATCTAATAAGGATAATGTCATTAACACAGATGAGCACATAAAGAATAGTAGAAGATTAAACTTTGAGATAAAGAGAAACAATAGCCTGAGAAGCTACAAAACCCAAATTTATAAGTGCAATTTTTAGTCTACAAAAGAAAGTCCTTAGAGCCTACTTAAGACCACATATAGCCTTGTGAAATTCCCACATATGATGATGAAAACAAGGATAGAGAAATCCTTCAGGTTGCTCCATATAGACCTCTTCCTCAAGCAGTCCATTAAGAAATGCATTATTAACATCAATACGTTTATGAACCCATTCAAAACTCAGTGCCAAAGCACAATTCTAACAGTGGAGAACTTGATCATAAGGCTAAAGGTTTCCTATAAATCAAAACCAAGAACTTGATCATAACCTTTTGCAACCTTTGGAGACTTGAGTTTCTCAATGAAGCTTGTGGAAAGTTTCATATCTCTCTACACCCATTTACTATGAATAATTTCTAGTAAAAGGTCTTGGAACCAAAGTTCAAGATTTGTTCTTCAAAAGAGATCAAACTCAGCCTTCATCGACTCATGCCATCCTTTATGAGTGAGAGCTTGTTTAGTATTCTTAGGTTATATGATGTATAGATTACATAAGTATACTTTAGGCTTTCTTTATTTCTAGTGACCATATCATGAGCATTGGTAATAGAAAAGAAACTAAGATTCAAAGAAGGAGAAAGAACAGGAACTCAAGTGTTGAAATGAAACTAAGAAGAATCAAAAGGCATAACACCAATAGGTAAAGGTAAAGAGCTAACATGTAGATTATTAGAAACTATAGGAGGAACAAACTGAGTCAATGACTTAGAATGTTGAATAAAAGATGAGTGAAGAACACCTAAAGGAATCTAAGAACTAGAAGAACCTAAAATTTGAGAAGAAGAGCAAGCCTCCAACTTTTGTTTATAAGAAATACTTTTCCATAGGTATTCAAGCATTTGTATCCTTTATAGAATGAATTGTACTCCAAAAAGGTACACGGTATGTATTTAAAATCAAATTTATGAGAGTTAAAAGGCATAAGAAAAGGAAACATAAACAACCTAAGTTTTTAGAAAATCATACTCAGGTTTAACCCTAGAGATTAACTCCAGTGGAGATTGATTACATAAACCTAGAGTAGGTAAATAATTTATCAGATAAGTTGAAGTCCAAAATGCATCATCCAAAATTTTCAAGGGTAGATGACCTTAAGTAAGTAAGGTAAGTTCCATTTTAACTATATGATGATGCTTTATTTTACCTATTCCATTTTGGGAGGAAATGTAAGGACATGAAAGCTTTCTTAAAATGCCGAACTCATTTAACAAAAGAACAAGTGCTTGAAACTTACATCTACCATCAAATTGTAAAGCCTTAATTTGACAACCAGTTTGTAATTCAACCTACTTTTTGAATAACAAGAAGGCATCCTTGACACCTAATTTCTCCTTAAGAAAGAAGATCCAAAAGTGTCCTGTGTATTCATCAACAAAATGCACACACCATTTAAAACCATTAAATGAAGTTATGGGTGTAGAACCTCAAACATCTATATGTAAAAATTGCAAAGGGCAAGTATAATATGTAAGACCTTAAAAGAAGGATGTCCCAACCTCTTATGACAAAGAGTAAAATTGATTAAACTATTACACACAAATGCAAATTGTTTATGTATAGAAAAATTAGGCAAAACATCATTATAACTTGCTTTATTTATGTCTATTTGAGAGAGTCCTACAAAGAGGGTTACAACATATGATGGTCAAAAGGTCCTTTATGATATCTGAAAGAGTACACGACCCGGTACACTACTAGAGTAAAGAGATGCAGATTCCAGACTCAGTCCTAACTCACACAGAAAGGAAAAAACAAACACTTATGCATTATACACACTGATGCTTATTTTCGCAAGTGTACAAATCGTTCAAGTAATAAAGTATACAAAAGTACAGATATCGAACCCACAAGAAATGACGTTACTAAGTACCGAAATTGACTAATCCTAATTTTATTTGAAAACTGAATTGTTGAAATTGTTTAAGGAGAAAATTAACTTAAAACTAAATGCAAATAACAAAATTGAATGTTGTTCACAAATGATTAAAAATACTAAGGCATTTGATTTCGCTAAATCAATTCAATCTAATTTCAAGTCATGTTATATGAGAATCAAAGCTAAAAGTGATGGTTGAAAAACCCAAATTTACCTAATACTCTCTCTCGAGTTATATTAGAATTACTTACTATGAAAACCAACTATATTTCTATGAAGATTTAATCACAAACAAGCACATTCCGATTTATGGAATTTCTAGAATAACCACATACATCATGCATTAGTTCTCACACTCACATTCAACATATGGTATTTATCACAAGAAGCATTCATTACACATCTCCTCTCGGTCTCAATATAATGCAACAAATCATCTAAATCTTGGCCAGAAATATAAAAGCATTAAGCATGGAAATAAATACTCAACTTGAAAACAATGAACTCATATAACAATAACAAAAGAAATCATATTTTCTTGATTCAACTACATCATAGCCTTAGCAAAAACGAATTAGTTCATAATGGAAATAAAAACAAACATTATCTCAATTGAATCCATGAATAACAAATCTGAATAAAATGTAGAATATGAAGGCTAAGGAGAGGAGATGAAAAACTCTTGAAGGTGAACACTTGGTAGCAATAATGGTGATGATCCTTCAAGCTTCTCCAAACTTTCACTCCAAAATTGCCTTTTCTCTTCCAAAAATGACTCAGATCTGCTCTCTCTACCGTGGTGCCTCTTTCTCCATCATATTGTATATATAGATCTAGGGTTTTGGGGGAAATTTTGGAACAAAACAACAAAAAAAATGTGTTTTCGGACGAAACTCGCCGGCGACAACATTATTCTCATCGCGGTGAGATTTCTAGAAAAGTTATGATTTTGGTTCAGTTGATTCTCGTCGACGGCGAGATTAATGTGGCCGGTGGCAAGATGCACTTGGCCAGCGGCGAGATACACTTGGCCGGTGGTGAGATGCACTTGGCCGGCGGCGAGATTACTTTGCCAAAACCCGTGCTCCCTGCATGATTTTTGCCGTATTCTCTGTAAGGTTTTCGCCTATCGCAGAATTCCAAATTTTGAAATTTTGTTTTCTTTTTATTTGCATTTAATCCCGATCATTGAAATTTGTCCCACACTTCTCCAAAATTATGATTTTACCTGAAATTGCACTTTAAACACGAAATACCCGTGAAATGACATTTGTGGATTAAATAATCAAATAAACGCAATTTTCACACAAATATCAACATTTAAATCATAACAAAAATGCAATAATTTGACTCTTATCAACAACCTCCAACCAGCTTCTTGCTATTCTCTAGCAAGAAAAGCGATATATGAATAAATTCAAAGGAGACATGAAAAGAAAAATTCAAAGAAAATTTATTCTATTTATAACATTACATTAAGCGTATGCAATAAGCCTTTAAACCCCTAGGTGGCCCTAGTAGGATGAGTTGTAGTCTCGTGAGGTCTTCGAGTGATGATACCCACAAACATCATGCCTATAACTATCCTAACTCAAAACAATAAAATCACATAACAATTAATTTGCACAAATGTCTCAAAAATTGTAAATAACACACAACACATAGAATAATTAAATGTCACCTAAGCTTTAAGAAATCTCAAATGCCAATTTCACTTTTGTTATTGACTGTTAAACATCCATCAAACCACAAACCAATAGCCATAATGCCCGGATAATATTATGCATAACATCGACAAACAAAAAGGTGAAATCTCGAACTCCATAGGCTCACTTTTGAAACCTCTCTCCACTAATGAGGGAAAATACACCACTTCAGATCAATAGGACTTTATGAGGCTTGTAATGTTAGGCTTAGGTATTTGGTTAAGAAAGAACGGGACGTATCAAAATACAAATAAGGGCACTTATTAGATTAAACATAATCAATTAAGTAAAAGAGTAACACCATTTAACCCAAATTGTTTCTTTCGATCATAACCCATTTTTCCAAAGATAAACAAAATTCTTCCTCAATCTTTCTCCTCAGTACATCCATCACTAACACTTTTTTATTTATTAGAATATGAAGGCTTTCTTTTTCTTTTTTTCATCCTTACTCCAATTTCTCTTGAAAAAAAAAGCACTTTCTTCCAATATATGTGGAAGATTTCTCCAATTTCTCTTGAAAAGCCAACCACTTTCTTCCAATATATGTGAATTTGTTTTTCATCCGTACTCCGATTTCTCTTGAAAAGATATAACCCCCAACCAATTTCTTCCAATATATGTGGAAGATTTCTCCAATTGCTCTTGAAAAGATATAACTCCCAACTAATTTCTTCTAATATATGTCGAAGATTTCTCCAATTGCTCTTGAAAAGTTTGTGTTCAAAATTAAGTGCTCTTAACAAATAAGGTAGGAATTATATATATATATATATATATATAAAAGGTAGGTTATAGAAGGCAGAAAGAAAGAAAAGTAAGGCTAACAATATATTTAAATAGGCTCAAAGAGGTAACTAGTGATATAAGGATAACAAGGTAGGCTTAAAATGGCACAATCGATCCAAAAATGGCCTACATCATATCCTAAACAGTGCATTTCCAAATTATTTTGCCTCAAGAGGTTTTCAAATGAGTTCTATTGAGATCACAAAATGTCCATGAAAAATTCGCACATAAGACTTCTCTAAGCATTTAGACTAATCAACCAAATCATACCACATACCAAAAGAGTCGCTAACTAGGTAAAATCAATATTTGAAATTATCTTTAAACAAAAGCAAAATTTAATGTCTTCTAAAAGCTACTTGTTATCACAATCACATTATTATCATCAACGTGCAAATTAAAACAAGTAAAATGCAAATGAGAAAAAAATAATAATAATAAAAATAATAAAAATAAGACAATAAAGAAATAAAAGAAATTAAATCAAAATGCAGAAAAATAAATGGAAAATCAAAATTAAACACAAATAAATACACAAACAAAACTACTAAAAATGAAGGGAAGAAAAGATTTACCGTTCACCGCACCTCCAACCAAAACCTTACATTGTCCTTAATGTAAGAAAGGAAAGAAAGATCTCCTTTCCGCCGACGGTGAGACTGCCCTCATCGGCGACGAACGTAAGATTTTTTTTTAGATGGGATGACATTGGATTTAGCTCAATCTTGTTGGCTTCATTCTTTACCACTGAGGTTGGAGTTTCATTTGTTCCCAACTCCTTAAATGTTTCATCACTGCACAAATATTCATCAGGTGCTGCCAGTAATTTGGAACATTGTCTCATCCCCTCATCTTCCTCCTCAATTGTTGCACATTTCACAAGGCAAGCTTCTAGTGGTAGCAATGGAGTTCTCTCCTCAAAAGTTTCCAAGATTAACCTATCAAGAGTGTTAATTTGAAAACAAGAATGTACGTCACTTGAAAATTTTATTTCTTCAAAAACATCAAAAGTCACTTGTTCATCTTGCACCCGTAGAATGAGCTTTCCTTGCTGAACATCAATCAATGTTCTTCTAGTTGCAAGGAACGGTCTCCCCCATATAAACGGTATCTCTCTATCTTCCTCCATGTCAAGCACCACGAAATCTACAGGGAAAATAAATTTGTCGACTTTCATTAAAACATCCTCAATTACCCCTCGAGGATATTTCATCGATCTATCTGCTAATTGTAAAGAGATTGAAGTGGGCTTCACTTCTCCCAGGCCTAGTTTCCTGAAAACAGAAAGTGGCATCAAATTAATGCTTGCTCCTAAATCACATAGGACTTTATCAAAATTGCAACTTCCTATAGTACATGGTATACTAAAACTCCCTGGGTCTTTCAATTTCTATGGCAGTTTTCTTTGAAGAATTGCACTACACTCCTCATTTAGCATGACCGTTTCATAATCTCCCAGCTTCCTCTTCTTTGATAGAATTTCCTTCATGAATTTTGCATACTTGGGCATTTGTTCCAACAACTCTGCAAAAGGAATGTTAATATGAAATTTCTTAAAAATATCCAGAAATTTATCAAATTGATTATCAAGATTTTTCTTATTCAATATTTGAGGATATGGGATAAGAGGATCATATTTCGCATATGGGAAAGGTTGAATATCTTGGGATCTTGATGGCTTTTCTTTAGATTCTTCCATCTTTTTCTCCGATTTCCTCTGCCATTCAAGTTCTTTACCATTTCTCAATGTGATAGCCTTTGCATGCTCTTTGGGATTTATTGTGTCACTAGGCAACGATCCTTGAGACCTTTCTACAATCTGCTTTGAAAGCTGCCCCAGTTGGTTTTGGATGTCCATGTTGATTGCCTCTTGATTTATGAAATTTGCTCTTGTCTCCTCAATGAACTTTCCCAAAATTTCTTCCAAATTTGTTTGTTTTTTCTCTTGGGGTTGGTAGGAAGATGATGACGGTTTGAATCCCCCTTGGTTATTTCCCTATGAAAAATTTGGATGACTTCTCAAACCTGGATTGTAGGTGTTCGAATATGGGTTATGTTGAGGTTTTTGGAAATTTGAAACATAATTTGCTTGCTCAGCATTTGGTGAAGCAAATGGATTTCCAACTTGGCACTCGATACTAGCATGATTTCCACCACATAAATCACATTGTGCAGTTGGTTTGGATTTGAATTTGTATGACAAAGAATCCATCTTTCTTGAAAGAACAGCAACTTGAGCCGACAAAGCATTCACTGAATCAATTTCATGCACTACTGCTGGTCTTTTTGCAATTACCCACTCCGAATGCCACTAATTGTTGTTTTCTGCCATAATCTCTAACAAATCATGAGCATCCTCCGGTGTTTTTCCCATTAAAGACCCTCCAGTTGTAACATCAATCATTGCACGATAGTTTGAAACCAACCCATTATAAAATGTAGAAACTTGCAGCCAAATTGGTATACCATGATATGGGCACTTCCTCAACATTTCTTTGAATCTTTCCCAAGCTTCATACAATGATTCTTGGTCATACTGTGTAAAAGATGTGATTTCATTCCTCAATTTTTCCATCTTAGCAGGAGGAAAGAACTTGGACAAGAATTTCTGAACCAATTCATTCCATGTTGTAATTGATCCCTATGGTAATGAGTTTAGCCACTCCTTGGCTTTATCTCGAAGTGAAAAAGGAAAAACCCTCAATCTTACAGCATCTTCGGACACACCATTTATCTTGTAAAGATCACACACCTCCAGAAAGTAAGCAATATGCGTATTTGGATCATCCTTTGACATTCCCCCAAACTGATTTGATTGAGCCATTTGGATAAAGGATGGTTTTATCTAAAGTTATTGGCTTGAATAGTTGGCCTCCTTATACCCGAAGTAGTTCCAGTAACATTAGGCGCAGGATAATCCCTCAAAGCTCTACGATTTTCACCTCCCTCAACAAATGGTGGATCCATGACTGATTGTTTATTAGGAGTTGAGGTTGAATGCCTTCTCTCTCGGTTTAGATGCCTACATGTTCTATCAATCTCCGGATCAAATGGAAGAAGTTTAAGGCTTCTTGTACGTCTCATACAAAAATCCTACAACCAGAAAATCAACTAGCACAAAAACAACACAAAGTTACCTTTTTTTATGATAAATAAAATAAAATAGCAAAATAAACAAAATTAAAAATGAAACAATTATAAAGCAAATTAACTTCAAATTAAAACTAAGATTAGGTAGTATCGATATTAATAAAATCAAACCATTCCCCGGCAACGGTGCCAAAAACTTGATGCTTATTTTCACAAGTGTACGAATCGTTCAAGTAATAAAGTGTACAAAAGTATGGATATCGAACCCACAAGGAAGGGCGTTACTAAGTACCGAAATTGACTAATCCTAATTTTATTTGAAAACTTAATCGTTGAAATTGTTTAAGGAGAAAATTAACTTAAAACTAAATGCAAATAACAAAATTGAATGTTGTTCACAAATGATTAAAAACGCTAAGGAATTTGATTTCGCTAAATCAATTCAATCCGATTTCAAGTCATGTTATATGAGAATCAAAGCATAAAGTCATGGTTGAAAAACCCAAATTTACCTAATACTCTCTCTCAAGTTATATTAGAATTACTTATCTATGAAAACCAACTATATTTCTATGAAGATTTAATCACAAACAAGCACATTATGATTTATGAAATTTCTAGAATAACCACATACATCATGCATTAGTTCTCACACTCGCATTCAACATATGGTATTTATCACAAGAAGCATTCATTACACATCTCCTCTCGGTCTAAATATAATGCAACAAATCATCTAAATCTTGGCCAGAAATTTAAAAGCATTAAGCATGGAAATAAATACTCAACTTGAAAACAATGAACTCATATAACAATAACAAAAGAAATCAGATTTTCTTGATTCAACTACATCATAGCCTTAGCAAAAACGAATTATTTCATAACGGAAATAAAAACAAACATTATCTCAATTGAATCCATGAATAACAAATCTGAATAAAATGCAGAATATGAAGGCTAAGGAGAAGAGATGAACAAACTCTTGAAGATGAAGACTTAGTAGCAACAATGGTGATGATCCTTCAAGCTTCTCCAATTTTTCACTCCAAAATTGCCTTTTCTCCTCCAAAAATGACTCAGATCTGCTCTCTCTGCCGTGGTGCCTCTTTCTCCATCATATTGTATATATAGATCTAGGGTTTTGGGGGCAATTTTGGAACAAAACAACATAAAAAATGTGTTTTCAGACGAAACTCGAAGGCGGCAACATTATTCTCACTGCGGCGAGATTTCTGGAAAAGTTACGATTTTGGTTTCGTTGATTCTCGCCGGTGGTGAGATTAATGTGGCCGGCGGCGATATGCACTTGGCCGGTGGCGAGATTACATTGGCCGGTGGCGAGATTACTTTGCCAAAACCCGTGCTCCCTGCATGATTTTCGCCGTATTCTCTGTAAGGTTTTTGCCGGCAACGAGAATATTCTCGCCGGCAGCGGAATTCCAAATTTTGAAATTTTGTTTTCTTTTTATTTGCACTCAATCTCGATCATTGAAATTTGTCCCACACTTCTCCAAAATTATGATTTTACTTGAAATTGCACTTTAAACACGAAATACCCATGAAATGACATTTATGGATTAAATTATCAAATAAACATAATTTTCACACAAATATCAACATTTAAATAATAACAAAAATGCAATAATTTGACTCTTATCACACAGCAGAAGCATAAGCAATATAATATCATATAAGTAGATATTTTTCAACAACATATATTATGTAAACTCAATAGAAAGTAGGGAAGAATATAATGGCATTCCAATTAGAGTTTAATCTTTTAACATGTTGCAACATACACACCTTAATTTCAGATTGTACTAACACAACATCAAATCATGCATAACAAGTGAGGTAACAAGATAAACCCATATAGATGCCGTATCTATATGGTAACATCTTTGATTTGCTTTACTTAGCAGTAAATAATTCACTAAATATTAAACAAGTTACAACATTAATAAATAGTAAAACTACAATTATCTCTTTCAACAAGGACCTCTATCTAAACTACCTAATGTTGTTCTTAACTTGCTGCTTTCGCAATGACATGGTTTGACACATGAAACTAGTTGTCCTCCACAACCAACACCATAGAATGTGATGTGATTGGAAAACACAGATCAAGTAACTAGTAGTGTAAAAACTCACACTCTCAAGAGACACACAGTTGAATACTAAAATCAAATAATGCATGGTAGACATATAGTCAAACTACGTAGGCATATAGCCTATGATTTTATTACTAAACCCATAAAGTGACCCACTCTCAATTATAGTCTCTAAAAAATATATTTGATAACGGATATAAATATTAATATGAATTTTGGCAGAGTTTTATTTCTTAAAATAAGGGGTAAAGAAGAGAGAAGATTGGGTATTTATAGCATTAGATTTACCACCTAGCTAGCCACCTTACCAGCCATCTCACCAACCACCACGCCAAGGGTGGTGGCAAGCTTAGCGTTAAGTTTAGTAGTAAGGTGATAGAATGTTGCATCTTTTCATTTCCAAAAATGTCTAGTATAATCCATAAATACCCGTATCTGAAACATGTCAAAAACCACAAGTGAACATGCTTACATATAAGGTGTACCTAACTATATACATGTTTGAATTATTAATCTGCAATAACCAACCTTACATAAAGGAAGACAAATACACTAAGTAAATAAGAATAGACACTGTCTTTTGTACATGGAAAGCCAATATATAGGCACAATTATAATGGGACTTACAATCTCTCTCTTTGGCTTTTCGTGTCAAAACACTACAATAATAGGTACAAACACTCATCAATCTTTAGTAGATCATAAAGATGTCCTAAAGTTGTTTGTTCCTATGAACAACGCAACAACACATACAAAAATCCAAAAGGCATACCTACTCTAAATACATCCATCCTAAGTGTTCCATCCAACTTGATAAATCAACTTATGGATTGTGACACTCTAAAGCACGAGGATGTCATTACCACTACACACAAAGCAGCAAACACATGCCCCGTGAAATGTATCATACAAAAACAACATGTAGGCTAACTGTACAACTTTCCTTGACTTTATTAAACACTCCTCCCGAATACATGCAAGTATGTAGTGCAATCCTACACTCATAGCCCATGTAGTACACAATATGGAAAAAATCATATAGTTGTGTGCAAAAAATTCTCACCTTTTTTGACACAAAAAGTTAAAGGTACACCCCTGTATGAAGGAGATAAGTAAATCAAATGTGCAATAATTCTAAAAACTATGAAATGAGATAGATAGAGTTAAGGTAAAATAGGAAAAGTCACATATGAAAATAACACC
Organism: Hippophae gyantsensis; assembly: GCA_030763125.1. Taxonomy (NCBI): domain Eukaryota; kingdom Viridiplantae; phylum Streptophyta; class Magnoliopsida; order Rosales; family Elaeagnaceae; genus Hippophae; species Hippophae gyantsensis. The sequence continues at coordinate 15,279,985 of CM061038.1, read as the reverse complement.
GTCAAATTTATATTCATTAAACAAACTTTATTTCACATAAGGAAGTCCATAGATAAACTAAAGAAATAAACAAACACTGAAAGTAATACGACAAATAAAAAGAGATCATCAAATTTTGTCTCCTTTTCCAATATCATCATTTCCTTGAACACCATTGTGAGAAGAATATCCCGTATTAAAAGAGGCAGTGGAAAAAGGTGCATTAGTTTATGGGTTGAGAAAGTTGTACAAAAATTGATCCAAAGAGTGGTTAAGCTCAAAGGAAAAAATTGAACTCATCACCACTATACATTGTAAACATATTGAATAAGGACACAAGTGACGAAATAATAGAGTGAGGAGGTCTATTTGGAGCAAGTTAAGGTTTAGTAGAGGTAGAAGAAATAGGTGAACCATGAAAAGATGGTACAATAAAATGATGAGAAGTTGTAACGCCCTGGGAAAAATCTTGAAAATGATGCATATGAAAGACATTCCTATTCAAAGTTTACAACTCAGACACAACAAAAGATAAGAGAATTTGAGACTCCGCATCAAGAGAGATGGAATTGGAAAGAGTAGAGGAAATAATAGTGGACTCATAACGAGTGGACTGGGAAATGTTCATAGAAGAAGAGGAGGAAGGGCTAGCAGATGAACACCAAGAATCAAGACTATTAGACAAAATAGCATTTGAGAGGACAATCCTACTAAGACAATTGAAAGGATTGTTATGAAAAATAGTGAAATCCTACCTAGAAATTAAAGAAGGATAGTGAAGAGTAGAGGAAGCAAGAGCAATAGTATAGAAAAAGATAGTTTTATAGATCATACTAGTAAGATCTATATCATCACTATTTAGAATTGAATAGTGGAAGTGTCCTTGATCTGGAGGAATAGAGAAAAGAGAGGAGTGAGGATGAATAATAGTACTGATAACAACATTTAGAGAATGACATGGGGGAAGAGGCGCTAACAACAAGGGCATTATTAGTAAAAGAGTAGTCAAGTCCTGCCAACTGGATATAAATTTTGTCAGAATTGCGAGCATTCATAATGTCAAAATTAGAAAGGTAGGTGGAAGCAATATTTTCAAATTCAAAAGGGATGATAGGAAATGATTGAAACTCAACAACATGAAGGAATAACAAATTTTGAATATCATCCCTGAGAGAAGGTAACTCTATGTCATCTAAGGAAAAAAGAAGTAGAGAATTCAATAGTAGGAATACAGGAAAAGGGAGAGAAAAATAAATAGTATAATCATATATTATAACCCCAAGTTCTTCAAATTTGTGAGAATGGTTATTACAAAAGAAAAGAGGTAATAAATTCCCTTTAAATCATTGCATTTTCATTCATTCTAAGGCATATACTTGATATTTTTGCTTGATGCTTTTGATTAATGCATGAGAATAGTAATGTAATTTTTTCATAAACCTATCATTTGATTCCTTTCATGGGATCAAAGTTATGCACTTTTTGAGCATTTCTTGTTTAATCATATGAAAACCTACTAGCTTACATAACTTATATTCATATAAATCTCTATTGAGTGCTTGAACTGATAAAATCAATGTAAAATTGAAAGCTGACTTGTGAGGATTAGAATCCAAGAAAATTCAGATTCTTGACACTAAAAATGGGTGAGTCAATATTAATATATCTTTGCATGGAACATGAATTTGTGATTTACAACTGATTTTTACAATAAATTGTGAACATTTGAGATGTTGATCTAACTTATGCTTTAGATTTTATTATGTACTGAAAAGAGACTAAATCATGTGATGAATCAACTTTAGTATGTATCATTTTAACATTATTTATGAAAATATATGTGTTCAAAATCATGGATATTTTCTATTGTTATTTAGTTATTTTTAGCTTTTATGAGTCATGTTATACTTTGTGTCTGTATGTTGGCTTTGTATATGCATACATAGTTTATTTATTTAACTTCGTGTATCTATCTTTCTCTGTATAAGGTTGGTTACTCTCCATCAGTAATGAACATATGCATATAGTTAGGAAAAATTTGTATGCGAACATATTTATATAAACCATGGGGTTTGTTTTCGTAGTGTACATGCATTGATGTTGTCACTTGTTTTTTGTTTCATTTCAGGTATGGATATTTATGAAAATTACTTGATAATTTTGGAGACAAAAATGGGTTTTTTTGGCACCTCAACGAGGCCCTCGTCTAAACCCCGATGAGGTGGTTGGGAAGGACCATCAATGAGGCCTCAACAAGGTTGGCCGTGAGCTTAGATAGTTTTTATAAATACCATCTCTCCCATCTTCAATTTTCATATCACTATTACCTTTAGTGTTATTTGGTATTAGTGATTTGTATCAGTGTGAGGCAAACTATGTTCTTGAAAGGTAAGTACACAAGGCGATATTTACAAGTGAGTTTTATGTGAGGAGTTGGTATGGCTATGAATTATGTGTTGGCTAGTAGTTGCTAGGATGCAAATTTTTCTTAGGTGAGGAGCTTGTATGGCGATGAGTCGTGGGTCAACTTGCAATTACTACAATGCAACTTTCTCAAATTGTTAACTATGTGAATTATATAGTTGATTGTGTGTTCATCGTAGACTATTAATGGTTCATGGTTAAAGTGTTTTCTATAGTGGTTGTTTGTGATTGTGTTTGGTTCTCAAATTTGATTGTTTATTTCACTTGACAAAATTGATCTACGATTACTAATCACACCTCATTGGGTGGTGTTGGCTTTGGAGGAAAGTCTAGTTTATATGCCAAATCAGGTTATTGTGAAGGATGTATGTGAGGGCTATAATAGACAGTTTAGATTGAAGTCCCAATTGATAGAGGTATTGGTGGTTTTATTCTTGTCAGGGTTTATATTTGTTTTATTGCTTAGTGGATTTATCTGTTGTTGAGTGGTTGCCATAAGAAGCCTTAGGATGTTACCACATAGGTAGGGTTTTTATGTGGGTTTACTTCATTATATCTTGTGTTGTGCATGCTCTACTATTTGGCTTGTACAATCTGAGTTTAAATTGTGTATATTTCTATAACTAAAGTTTAAAATCTATTTAGAAAGCTTTCTCTATTTATATTCTTCTTTTTGAATATTGAATATTATATTTACTTATTTACTACCTAGCTGTGATTTTTTTACTACTATGGTGATTATCTGTTAATTGTTTTTCTTTTTATTTTTTTGCATATTTGGGACAAGTCCTTAAGGAGTTAGTATCTTCTTAACCTAATTTTGTATTGGGTCTTAAACTCCTTCAATATTGTTATGCATGTTCAATTTGTGTATTAGTATAATCTAACTTTCTATTGTGTATGTAACAACATACTAGATATAGACTTTGGTTAGAAAGCTTATTTGATTTATGCTATTACATGCTTTATTTCCTTTACTTGTAGCATGCCTATAGCTTTCTATTTATTGATTTTCCTATATTAAATTAATCTTCCTATTTTCTGATTAATTCATATTACTTATGCATTTTATCTACATGCAAGTTTGGTGTGAGTCTTTAAGGAGTCAGTATCTTCTTACCCTGGTAATGTAACAGTTGTTGGGCTCTTTATTATGGTTTGTTATGTTATGTATGATTGCATGCTATGCAAGTGTAATCATCTTACCAAATATGTTCCCACATATGAGGTCTTGACATGATTACAAATCCTCTATAGCATTTTAGTATGTATGATTGATACACATGTTGTGTGATGTTTGCTATGTTTTTTCATGCTACTTGCATGGTCAGAAGCTTGTGAGGCACATCGTCATTAGCTTGTTTATTGCAAAAAATATTATTGATGCTTGTTTTTGTTGTGTGTTGAATTGAGTATGTTATTTTTTACTTTCCGTATGTTATTTTCTTATTTCACGTTCGTTAGCCCTGCTTGGTCGAGTTGAAATAAAGCTCACAAAAATATTTTAAGGGTTTGCATTTCTACCCCTTATCTAGGTCCCGTTGTTGATTTGGGTTGAAAGAATAATGCATCTTTGTGCAATTGTTCCTATGTAAGAAATTCTCATTGTACATCATAGCGGGTCACCCTTTTTTAGGCTTAACCACATGAGTGTTTGATTCTAGAGCTCTACCTAAACATACACAAACCTTGTGAATTTATGACCTTTGTCTCTAGTGGTGTAGGATGTTGTTGTTCTATGAGATTGTTCATCTCTATGAAATTTTGTTAATTGTATGTTCCCTATATTCTTTTTCATACATATCTCTTTCACACTACTTATTTCTAACGTAGTATGTTTACTATATTTTTTGGTGCTATGTCTACCTATTTGTTCCTTTATTAGTATTCTCCCCTGGTAGTTGCTTTAACATGCTCTCTATATGTATTTGCCTTACTTTATTCTTTCTTATTTTTTATGGCTTTTTGCATGAGCATTATATAGTATCTAAGTTTTAGCATTTTTATTTCTACTTTCTTATCATTCATATACCATATTATATAGACTGTATCTCCTCAATTTTACTATGTTGTTCCATTTTGTACCTAGTAAGTTGAGTGTTGGTTCTCTATTTTTCTTCTTTTGTGCATTATCTTTATTTTACCTACTCTTCCTTCTCTTGTGCATTAGTTGTCCGTTTGGAGAAAACTGAGTTTGTTACTATCTTAAGTACATGATTGTTTCTCTCTACTATACTTGTTCAGGTTTGCCTTTTGCATTTGGATGTCATATAGGTTATTTTCATATCTTTAGGACTTTTGACTTACATGAAATTCTATGATTAGACTTGTGTGTTTAGTTGGCATTGTTGGTTTCTAGGGTGTTGACCTTGTCTAAGCATGTCTCTTGTTTCTATATTGGAAACTAAACCTATCTCACATGCTTGGTTATTTTTGTAGCAAATTCTTATTTCTTCTCTCTTGGGGGTGTTACTTGTGTTGTTCAATAGTTAGTTAGTTAGTTAGTTTCTTTCCTTCTCTTGACTAGTGATACTGTTAGTATTTCCAATGATCATCTTTTGAGACAACTACGTGCAGTTTGTTGCCATTGTTCTCTCTAGTGACAACATTATACTGTTTGTACTGATGATCTCTCTTGACATAAATTCTTATCTTTTTAGCCTATGATCTTCTTTGAGGCCATCCTTGTCATCTCACTTATTTGTCATTGCTATGTTTTACGAGTTTGATAGTTTTACTATGTGTTAACATGTTTCTCTTTTTTTGAGTTTTTCTTAGCATGATTAGTATGCTTCCCTACTTTTATATTTTTTATTTTCTACTGTGTGTAGATGCTTTTATTTTAGGGAGTTTTGAGAGTGTAGCATGCATGCCATCTTTATTGCCTGACATTCATACTTTTAGAGTAAGAGGTATGCGTCAATTGTATGATGTTAGGGGGAGAGTCATGTGTTTGTTTTGCATCCTTGATATTCATCTTAATTATCAGTTTATGTTATGTTGCTATGTTCTTGTGATGCTTCCTTATTCTTGACAACACTTTGCAAGGATTATACATAAATAGGACTATTAGTATGACATATTGCATGCATAGTTTGCATTCTCTTGTTTCACATGTCATCCTTTGTGTTTACCAAAATTCTTACTTTGATGTGCTCTATTGCATGTTCCCTACATGTAGTTGTTTGCATAGTTTATGCTTCTAGAATACACGTCATATGTTTTCTTTGGTAGACTAAGAATTCTTTTCATATGTGTGTGCATAGTATGGGTTAAGGTTATAGGATTGAATAGACCTAAGTGTTTTTAGGGGGAATTAGTTGACTCACTAAGAGTGTGTCAACTTGGCATATAGTTAGACTTTTAGTCAACTTCTTCTTATAGATTCCTTGACTTATTTACGTGGAATTAATGTTTCATTTCCTATCATACCGATGTGATAAAAGCTTATTACAAGGTCCTTTATGCCATCTGCCAGCACGTAGAGACATGGGGCTCCATATTATGTATTGCATTTTAGAGATGCTTTATTTCTACACTTCTTTTGATTTTCCTGTGCATTTAGTTTGTTGCATGTTTTTACATTGGTATTACCTCAATGTTATTTTTGTTTGTTTTATATGACTGCATATGTTGGTCCATATTGTGTTTTCTCTAATCCTCTTTGCTATGTTTCATAAGTGTTAGGACTATTGCATTTCAATTAGAGTTCTCTCCTTTATATAAGGGTATGGCATATTGCTTACTATGTGTGTTTTGTTTAACTTTTCATGTCAAAAGGGGGAGAATTTTGCGCAACTTGTTTTTATTTGTGCATTGTTTCTTAACATGCAATTTATTGCATAGGATGGTGAGTGTAGTTTGCACTGCATCTAAGTTACCTTATATGCATACAACTAATGGAAGTTTCCCATATGCTTAGGGGGTGTTTGCATATTAGTGTTGCATATAGATTGTGTTTGTTTGTGCTACATGTTGAATGTGCTTAACCCTCTAGTGTGTACCTATGTGGGGGGTAACGCAATATTATTTGGATAGTGATCGCAACACAAATTGTGTGTGCAATAAATACGTAAGTATACGTATCGTAACAAGCAATATAATGATAAATAAATATCGTTCCCACAGAGATTATTTTTTTAGAAACTAATTTTTTTAAACTAAAAATAATAAAAATCAATTTTTTTGCTGGTTTTATATCTTAAGAAAGCAAAATTAAAATAACTAAAAGTAAATAGCAATAATTAATTAAATCAAATTTTGTCACTAAAAAGATATATGAGAAAATATCTAGAAATACTTAATCTCTCAATTTTCTAAACATGTGAATCAATAAAATCCCTCCAATATAATATCAATTAATTACATGATCAATTGAATCTAACCTAGCATGTATTCCTCTCTCAAGTAAACTACACACCATATAGTAATTAATTTAATCACACTCTCATGCCAATTAAATTGCATACTACTCATTAAGTTCATCAATTATGGATCACATACATAAGAATCATACATCTCTACAGAGAAACTATGCATATTATTTAATCAAGACAAATAATTAAATAATTTTCTCAAATCTATTTAATTGCCTCTATAGATAAATTATTGGCCAAATAATTAATAGCATAAAAATTAGATTAAATAATATAATTAAATTAATATTATAATTGGGAAAAAATATTAGATCATCACATGGTGAAAATTGGGTTCATAAGATCCTTAGATTAATAAATTAATCCCACAATTTTGTGTTCATAAAGCTCATATTTTTCATAGAGAAAAACATAAAATTAATAAAGAAAAGAGTAGAAAAAGAAATACAATCAATCTCTTGAATTGTAGAATTAATTTCCCCTTGAATCTCCACCAAAATTGTGTCGTTTCTTGAATTTTTATGTATTTTTATCTCTAAAAACTACCCAAAATTATGCTAATGGAGGCCAATTAGGGTTTATGGAGTGATTAGGGGCTTAAATAAAGCTTAGGTGTGATTTGGACCGTCCGATCAGCTTCAAATCAAGGCCTATGATCAAAACAACAAACTGACAGTAGCCAATCACAGCATGACACGTGGCATCATAAGTTTATTGGGCGAATCAAAGAGTGGCGCATGGTAGGGGAGACCGGTCAAAGTCAACGTTCGTCTAGACAGCACCACGTGGCGCGACGTGATTCGTGGGAATGGATGGAGTGGCGCATGGGTGAAATGCACAAAGCAATAGCATGGTGACACATGTCATAGCACGTTGACTGATTTCCAAACTCGGATTGAACACCATGCTGACACATGGTGCATGTTTCGTCCTCCTCACACATGGTGCAACGTGATTTGTTCTCCATGCTTGCGTGTCTTGCTCAGTCAGCTCCTATGCTTGCATGGCATGCCACGTGGCAAATTTTGATTGGTCGTGTGTTAAAAATTAATAAACAATCCCTAAAAATTTCATAAAAATCCCAAAAAATTCCAAAATTTATAATTTCACTTCTTTTCACTAAAAACGTTTATATTTTAATTTTTTAGCCATAAAAATACTATTTATTAAATAAAACAAGTAAATATTAAGTGAAAAAGTGAGCTAATGACTCTATTTTCATAGAGTCATCAGATAGAATACATGTTATTTTTGCATGATATATTGAAGGGGTATGTGTTTATTTTATGTGTTCAAGTTACAGGTGTAGATTGAATTCATCAAGCTTCAGACATATTATGTGCAGATGTGTTGAGACCCTATTATTTCAAACTGATAGATTATGGATGAGTTGATCTAAGAAGATGGATGGAGTTTACAAGATGGATGCACTTGGACTATGTGTGTTTTTGGGCTTTGAGTATGCATTGATTTTTTGTTCATAGGAAAAAACATCTTTAGGTCATCTTCATGTTTGATATGCACCTATACTTAGTTTTGTAATGTTTTGACATGCAAATCCAAAGGGAAGAATGTAAGTCCTATTATACTTTTTGTCTATGTGTTGGCTTTTCGTGTGCAAAAGAAAGATTCGATGTATTTTACTTAGTGTATCTATCTTTATCTATGTAAGGTTGGTTACTATCGATCAATGATGCACACATGAACATGATTAGGTATACTTTATATGTGAGCATTTTTACACACACCATGAGGTTAGTTTTGTTAGTATGTATGCTAGGTTGAGCATTAACTGTCGTGTTTTTCTATCATTTCATGTACATGTATTTATGGAAATTACTCGGTAGTTTTGGAAACAAAAAATGGGGATTTTTTGGCACATCGACGATGCCCTCCCTAAACCCCTCGTCGGACCCCTGATGAGGTGGTCAACGAGGACCCTTGGTGAAGTTGGCCATGAGCTTAGATGATTTCTATAATTACCCCTCTCTTTAGTTTTGCTATCCAAAAAAATTGTAGCAGAGCTATGCCAAATTGACATCTAATTGTTTTTCAAATCACTATTACCTTGAGTGTTGTTTGGCATTAGTGATTCATGTCTAAGTGAGCAAAACTATGCTCTTGAATGGAGAATATTAGAGGTGGTGTTTGTGAGTGGGTTTTATGTGGTTGATAAGTGCTTAAAAGCACTTGATATATCATGATTTTATGCACTTTAAATGATAAAATAGATTTGTATTTGCATTGTTTTATTATCTTTTAAAGCAAATCTATTTTTTTGAAATGATTTAATTGATCAACACTAGAAGAATACTACCTGAATGCACTCCAGTACAATATTGAAGCATAAAATATTTAAATATGTAAAGCTTATATATGTTACAAACTATTGAAAAGGGTGTATAAGAAAATAGAACTTCTAGTTATTTAGAGGAATGCGGGTAGCAACATAAAAATAATGTGTCACAGTGCATTTGCAGTGGATTTAGTTCCAAACCTTGGTCAGCTTGTCTTTTGCCACAGCATGAAAATAATATGTGTTGTGCCACCCGCCTATCCGATCCACTATTTTCTCTTTTTCTTCACCTATAAATTATACCCTAAATTTTCATTCTAAAGGATTCCATAGCTCAATTCTAAGACAAATTCCTAGTTTCTTCTAGCTTTTTTTTTCTTCTCTCAAGTTGAGAGTTGAACGACTATAGTTTATGTAGTGGTTTTATTTTCAATTCAATAAACAATGTTGGCAATTTTGTTTAGAGGTTTTCTAGAACTATAAATAAAACTAAAGTTCTGTAAAGATACAATAGTTTAAATGTATTCTTTTCAAATTACCTTTATATGTTATTTTACATGCTATGTTTAATTACTGATCATTGATTAAATTAAACATGTTTACCTGAAAAAAAACTATGGGATATTAGTAATGTTGTTATGTTTGTGAAATGTTATAGCAAGTAGAACACTTTTATAAAATTAATTAAGTTTTATTTCTTCATCAACATTTACACAAAAGTTTGTTAAAGAAAAGCATATAGCTTATTACTTTTTATAATAAACAAGAGAGTTAGATTTAGGATTTAATTATCTAGATCAAATTTAAAGTAGTACTCTTAAATCTTTGATCTATATCAATTGTATAGTTAGAGTGAAAACTCTATTTCAATGATTTACAATAATTACTATTGAAAAATATATTGACGATATATTTTTAATAGTAGTTTAAAAATATGACAGTTAGCTTTTAGATACTTCATTCATAATCCTAACTTTGACACATTAAATGAAAGTCTAATAACATGCTCGACCTAAAACAGTAATTAGATGGTTTTTCGATTTCATAAAAATAAATCATAATATAATAATTAACCAATTGGTAATTCTCGGACTTAGGATATTATTTGGTTGGTTATTAATAAAGAATTTGATCCTTATCTTAAGATATTTTTTTATTGAAAAGGGAGAATCAATAATATTAATTAATAGCTTTAATAACATAATTAATATTGAGCAAACATAGTTAATTAACAAATATATTCCATAAATTCTCCACTAAATGTAAATGTTTATTTACCAATTATTTTATTAAATCTATCCTTTATTTTATGTTGTTAGTTTAGAATTTATCAAACTAAATAATCATGATAAAATGTTTAGGTTTTTATTTTTTATTTTAAGAATCTGTTGAATTATTTAAAAACCATGTGATTCCTTTTTAGACTTACTGTGGAAGTATACTTATCATTTTCTAAGTGATTCGTGTACTTGTAAGATATTTAAAAATACACAAAATTTGTACATCAAGTTTTGGCATATCAAGTTTTTGGCATCATTTCAAGAAACTGGTAATAGCATCAAAAACTAGCTAAATTTTGCATCATCACCTGTGTGAATGTGAGCTGTCGACAGGTAGTTAGTAGGATGCAACTTTTTTAGGTGAGGTGCCTATATGGTAGTGAGCCGTGTGTCAAGTAGTAACTTCTATGATGCAACTTTCTCAAATCATTGGTTGTATGCATTATGTGGTTAACTATATGTACCATGTAGATGATTTTTGGTTTGTGGTTTAAGTGTTTCCCATGGTGGTTATTAGTTGTTTGTGATTGAGGGTAGTCTTCAAGTTTGATTTTTCACTTCACTTCACATTACTAATCTATGGTTACTGATCATACCATATTGGGTGGTGTTTGGCTTTGGAGAACAGCCAGATTCATATATTGGACCAGGTTGTTATGGATGTAGCAAGTAAAGATAGCAATAAGTAGTTTGGATAGAGGTCCGGACTGATAGAGGTATTGATGGCTTTATTTCTATTAGAATTGTGTTTGTTTTATTTATTAGTGGATTTTTTTGCTACCTAGTGATTTCCATAACAAACCTGAGGACATTACCACATAGATAGAGGTTTTTTGTGGGATTACCTCATTATATATTATGTTATGCATGCTCTATTTTTTGGCTAGTACAATTTGAGTTTAAATTGTGTATGTTTCTAAATACTGAAATTTAAAATTTGATTATAAAGCTTTCTTTATTTTATATCTTCTTTCTAAACATTGAATATTATATTTGCTTTATTATTACCTATTTGTGATTAGTTTTATTGTTGTTATGACTATTTGTTAAGTGTTTATCTTTCTATTTGATTGCATGTTTGGGATGAGTCTTTAAGGAGTGAGTCCTTAACATGATTGTGTATCGAGTCTTGGACTTCTTCAATATTGTTATGCATGTTTAGTTTGTATTGTAGTGTAATATGAGTTTTTTATCGTGTATATAACAACATACTAGATATAGACTCTCATTAACATGCTTATTTAATCTGTGTTATTGCATGACTCTGATTAAAAAGCTTATTTGATTTGTGATATTGCATGCTTTCTTTCCTTTACTTGTAGCATGCTTATAGCTTTCTATTTATTATATTTGTTGTATTAAATTAATCTACCTACTTCCTAATTAATTCATATTACCTCTGCATTTTATCTACATGTGATTTTGGTGTGAGTCTTTAAGGAGTCAGTATCTACTTAGCCTGGTAATATATCAAGTGTTAGACTCTCTATTATGGTTTGTTATGTCATGTATGACTTCATTTTGTGAAAGTATGATAATCATTTACCAAATATGTTCCCACATATGAAGTCTTGAAGTGATCGAAAATCTTTTATAGCTTTTCAATATGTATGAAAAATTCACCTTGTGTGATGTTTGCTATGTTTTCACATGTTGCTAGCATGAACAAGAACTTGTGAAGCATACTGTCTCTAGTGTGTTATCACAGTTTGTTCTTTCTTACTACTATTGTGTGATGAATTAAGCATGTTGTTTTGTGCTCCCACTATGTTATTTCCTTAATTCATGTTTGTGAGGCCTACTTGGACATGTTGGAATAAAGTTCCTGAAAAATTCCATAAGTTGATGTTTCTACCCCTTATCTTGGTCTAGGTTGCCTACTTGGTCAGAAGAACAATTCACCTTTGTGCAATTGTTCCTACATAGGGAATTCTCAGCTTTAATTTGATAAAATGATAATGCTTGAAGAATTATGCCTAAAGCACTTATTTACACATTATAAGATTAAAAGAACAATACATTTGATCTAGCCAGTTTGTAAGGGGTGAAATAAGAAAGTGAAGTGAAGCATTACAGGCCGCGTCATGGACTATATTGGGCGGTGACACATCCTTTGATGTTTTAAATCAATTTCAAGTAGTTTGAGTTGGGCTACAATGAGGAATAGGTTGACCGTAGTGCAACCTATTTGAGATAAAACAAGAAGAACCAAAACATAACTAGGGCCATGGCGTGGATAAAATTAGGTATTGTCATGCATATATATTTTTGACACAAAGAATTTCTGGCCAACCTCAGCTATAAAAAGGATATTATGTTTAGTTTTCTGTAAAAAAAATTGCAAAATTTTATTTCTTATTTTTCTATAATAGTTTTACTTAAATAAATAGTATATGGAGATCATCTGGAGGATTTTCATATCATAGATCATTACAAAAGATATTTGTATATTAAAGAATACACTAAGGTATTTATTTTTAATTGTATTTAATAATTTACATATTCAATCTTTTGTATTTGTCTGAATGTTATTTTTAATATATTAGCTATTTATTAAATTTGAGCATGGGTGGCTAATTATTACTAAGGGATATTAATTATTTTTTCATGTTTGCGAAAGATTAATTTAGGTGAACATTTTTACAAAATAAAATGAGTTTTCTTCTTCATTCAAGATTTCTACAAAATTATTTACTAATAAATATATTGATGACATATTTTTGGTAATAACTAAAAATCTGAAAGTTAAGTTTTATGATCTAAATTTAACACGTGGAATAAGAGTTTAAATTATGTGCTCCGTCTTAAGTAGTGATTCAGATGGTTTTCTATTTCCACATAAACAAATCATAATTTAATCTAATCAGTTGGTGATCCCCACCTAAGGATATTAATTACTTTTATTAACAAAGAATTTCATCAACGCCTAAGGATATTTTCATACAAAAAGTGAAAAGTCAATAACCTTAATTTATATCTTTAAATACCTAATTAATTTTATAGAGGCATGGTCAACTAGTGAATAATTCCCATAAATTCTCTATTAAGTGTTAATTGTTTATATCAATTATTTGAATCAATCCTATTTCTATCTTTTATTATATATTATTAGATTATAATTTTCAAAGCTAAAATATTATGACAGAATTTTTAGGTTTACTTTTCTTATTGTTTTTAAGGGATTTGTTTTATTATTTAAAACTTCATAGTTCATCTATAGACCCATCTTGAGATTATATTTATCGCTTATTATAAGTGATTTATACATTTATGAGCTTATTATAAATTTTACAAAATTTGACCATTAAGTTTTTGTGCATCAATTGGCTAATTTGTTTATGTGAGACTTTAGTATTACTTCCAATGAGAGGAAATTTTATGGTTTAATTAAATAAAAGTTTTTCAATTTATTTCTTGGTCATGTTCTTCGTTTACTTAATTATAAATTAATGATGGGTAAATTATTGATTTATATTTAAAGAAAAATATTTTTGAACTAAGCATTAGACAATCATCTGTGCTTGGTTATGCATTAGTAAATAAGAGTCTAATTTAATTTCATTGATAAATTTGAAGCCTTATTTAGGAAGTTATTTATTAATTGAGATTAAATTAGATGGTTTAAATTATCTTTATTATAAATTAATGATGGGTCAAATCTTAATTTATAATTAAAGAATATATTTACTTTAGGTTTACCAAATAATGAATTTAAAGCTTAATCTTAGAAGTTGTTGATTATGAGAATCATGGTTTGTATATTATCCTTAGGCTTATCAATTAATTAATTTTAAGTGTAATCTAAAAAGTGATCGCAAAATTGAGAATTAGGAGGACTTACCATGACTATTTAGGGTTTATTTAAAAAGAAAAATAATTAGTAAATATAAGTTTTTAATTAAATCAATTAATTCTTTCTTTCCATGAAAGGATATACGAACTAATTTTCAATATTCATTCATCATCCTTATTTCAACTATAATTTAATATTTATGATATTTTAGTTATTAAATTACTTTAAAATTTATAATCTTTTTCTCTCAACGGACAACTAATAGAATATTTAAGATTGTTTTTTAACAAATTTATAAAATAATTTAACTTTTTAAAATAACTTGTCAATTATTTTAGAGACCAACCTCTCGGTAAGCTTATAATTAGTCTACTAGTGATTCATGTACATGCGATCAAGTTTTTGGCATCGTTTGTAAGGAATTGGGATTTAGATTGTTTATTTTTTTTCCTTTTAATTTGCTTTTGTGATTTTGTTAATATTTGTTATTTGTTTACTTGTTTTTGCTTCTATTTTTATTTCTATACTTTGACTTATTTGCTTTTAGTTGTTTATTTTATTATTATTTATTTTGTTAATTATTTGTTTTGTTTGTGGTATAGTTTCTAGTGTGTTGATTTTTTTTTGTTTTTGTTAGTTATCCAAGGTAGGAAATCCATTCAAAGATTTCAGTATCTTTCAAATTGAATATTGAAATATATCCTTTAAAAGAGCCATTAAAATGGGAAATGCTTTACCAAGTGGCATGGCAATGAAGGAATATACAAGGCCAATCATTGATACTGGTAAATCCTCCATACAGTTGAGGGAGTTAGCTAGGAATTATGAATTAAAAAGTATTCATTATTCAATGTTGCCCTCCGTATATGAAATTCCTAATGAAGATCCTTTGACTATTATTAGTTATTTCTATTCAACTATATAAACATTTTTTTTCAAGAGCTTAACGAGGATTAATTCATAATGAGATGTTTCCCATATACTTTCGAAACTAGGGCAATGACTTGGCTTATTGATCACCACATACGAAATGTGTGCAATGAATACGCAAGTATACGTATCATTACAAATAATATAATAATAAGAAAAGATCGTTCCTATGAAAATTATTTTATTAGAACTAATTTTTAAAACTAAAAAAATAAAAATAATATTTTTGTGTTTTTATATTTTAAGGAAGCAAAATTAAAATAACTAAAAGTAAATAGAAATAATTAATTAAATGAGATTTGATAACTAAAAAGATATATGAGAAAATATCTAAGAATATTTAATCCCCCAATTTTTTAAATATGTGAATCGCTAAAATCCTCTTAATATAATTATCAATTAATTACATGACCAATTGAATCTAACCTAACATGTATTCCTCTCTTAAGTAAACTACATACCATATAGTAATTAATTTAGTCACACTTTCATGCCAATTAAATTACATACTACTCATTAAGCTCATCAATTATGGATCACATAATAAGAATCATACATCTCTACCTAGAAACTATGCATGATATTTAATCAAGACAAACAATTAAATAATTCTCTCAAATCTATTTAATTGCCTATATGGATAAATTTTTAGTCAAATAATTAATAGCATAAAATCAAATTAAATAATATAATTAAATTAAAATTATAATTGCAGTAAAATATTAGATCATCATATGGTGAAAATTGGGTTCATAAGATCCCTAGATTAATAAATTAACTATACATAATTGTGTTCATAAAGCTCATATTTTTCATGAAGAAAGACATAAAAATTGATAAAGAAAAGAGTAGAAGAAAAAATACAATCAATATCTTGAATTGTAGTGTTAATCTCCCCTTGAATCTCCACCAAAATTATGTTCTTTCTTGAATTTTTCTGTATTTTTCTCTTTTTTAGCTCCAAAAACTAGCCAAAATTATGCTAATGACAGCACCTTAGGGTTTATGGGATGATTAAAGGCTAAAATATAGCTCAGGTGTGATCTGGACCGTTATATCAGCTTCAGATCAAGGGTTAAGATAAAAACAAGGAAAAATGACAAAGCCAGCCAATCACATTGTGACACATGGCACACAGAATTCATTGGACGAATCAAAGCGCGACACATGGAAGTGGAGACCGACCAGAGTAACCCTTACTAAGTCAATGCCACACGACGTAACGTGATTCATAGAAATGAATGGTGTGGTGTCATGTGGTCGGGTAGGTTGACTGATCTCCGAACTTGGATTGAATGTCGTGCTAACACATGGCATACAGTACGTCCTCCTCACATGTGTTGTTTCTTGATTTTTTGTTCCTACTTGCATGGCGTCTACATGGCTTGCCGAGTCATGTCCTCTACTTACGTGGTAGGCCACCTAGTAGCTCCTAATTTCCATTGAGTTAAAAATTTATAAAAAATCTAGAAAAATTCCAAAAATTATAGTTTCACCTCTTTTCACAAAAAAAATATTTTAATATTTTTGGCCATAAAAATACTATTTATTGAATAAAATAAGTAAATATTAAGTAAACAATTGTGGTAATGACTCTACTTTCATAGAGTCATCACTTATGAATTTCCCACTAAGTTTTCTAGTAACTTGTAGAAAGTCTATAACAAGTTTATAGAAAAATTCTATTCCTATCGGAAGACTTTTGATTTGAGAACTAAAATTTCCACATTTTCTCAAATGGAAGGAGAGCCATTCCATGAAGCATGGGATAGGTTCAAATTATTTCTTATTCAGTGCCCAAATCACCACTTCCAATAGCTACTACAAAAGTAGTTTTTATATGATGGGTTGACACAATAGTGTCAGTTTACAGTTGATAATGCAACTGATGGAGTTATGGGGAAAAAAGATCGCCTTAGAGACTAATGAGAACTATGAAATGTTGGGTGCTAATTCCCAATTGAAAAGTGCTAGGCAAGAAGAGTCAAAGTAAATAAGATAGGTTCCAAAAATGAAATGTCAATGCAATTTGTAAAGTTGACTAAGAAAATCATGTTCCTCACCTCCAAAAACTCACCAAGTCAAGAGATATATGGAGTTTGTAGTACTTATGGGCATGTTTCTATTCTTATCCTTTTGTTTGTGATCCTCATATAGATTCTAATCATGAACAAGGGAACTCAATGAAGGGATACAACCTAGACCTAGGAATGACCTATATGCAAACACATATAACTTAGGTTGGAGGAATCATCCAAACTTCTCTTTGAATGGTAAAAACAACCCTACCTATGCTCAAAACTGTATACCACTCAACCAACCTAACAGGCCAACCTGGGAGGACAACTTGAATGGTTTCATTCAAGGGAGTAGAAATAATGAAGTACAAATTGATCAAAGGTTAGGTTCTTTGAAAGCATCAATGAAGAGAGGATGTGCATCAAGAGATATCATCAGCACAAACCATATTGTGTTGCCTTTAGAGAGAGAAAAAGCAACAAATTGTACACAATTGCCTCAAAGGAGATCATTAACAACACTCACATCATTGCTATTCAAGAAAAGAAAATAAATTGACTAACTAGTAAGTAACATAGGTAACACTCCCAAGAGAGAAGAAACAAAGGATGCTATAAAAACATCTAAGTATGTGAGAAAAGCTCACGTTCCAACATAGAGACAGGAGACTTGAATAGGTATGTTCAACACCCCAAACATCAAGAATGTCAACTAAACACACAAGTTTAGTCATAGCAATGCATGTAAGTCAAGAGCTCTAAAGACAGATACATAATCCATGTGTCATACAGATGCACGATGAAAACCCCAACAAGTATAGTATAGAGAAACACTCATGTAAACAAGCTTGTAACAACACCTCAATTTTCACCAAAGATACATCCAAAGCACAAGAGAAGGAAGAGCATGCAAAAGATGGAAAAAATCAACAAGAGATTAATAGAGGACCAATACATAACATAACAGACACAAGAAACAAGAACCTAATAAAATAGGTGGGATGCATTCCATATGATATGGCATATGAATGACAAGATTAAAGAAAGAAAATCCTAAAGCTTTGACACTACATGAACAAAAACATGTGACATGATGCTCATGTAAACATCAACAGAAGAAGTGAGTAGTAATAAAGGAAAACACACAAAAAGAGCACGTCAAAGAAATTAGTACAAGAGAATACTAGTAAATGATCAAATATACAGGCATAGAATCAAGTAGGACAATTAACATACTATGTAAGACAAAGAAGTAGAGAGACAGAAAGAGAGCATGAACAAGAAAAGAGGGAACATGTAAACAACAAAGGTTCATAGAGATCACAATCTCACAGAACAATAAAAACCCATACCAATAGAGATGAGGGGCACAAATATACAAGGTGTGTGTATGTGTAGATAAAGTTCTAGGATCAAGTACCCAGGAGATTAAGCCTAAATAAGGGTGGACCGTTCTAATACCAATTGAAGATTTCCATATGTAGGAACAATTACATGAAGATCAATTATTAATCTGACTAAAATAGGTAATTGGGACCTAAATAAGGGGCGGAAACACCAACCCATGAAATCTTTCAAAGCTCTATCTCAATTCGGAAAAGCAGGCCTCACAACGTGAATTGAGGAAATAGCAAAATGGAAGTAAAAAACAACATTCTTAATTCAATACATAACAAAAACAACCTGCATTAATAAAGAATAAACTACAGTAAACACACTAGTGATAGCATATCTCAAAAGCTCTTGTTCAAGCTAATAGCATGCATAAACATAGAAAATATCACACATTATGTAAGATAGTCATGCATACTGAAAAGCTATAAAGGGTTTCCAATCTATTCAAGGTCATATATATGGAAGCATATTTGATAAATAATGATTAAACCTTCACAACATGCAATCATACATTACATAACAAACCATAATAAAGAGTCCAAGATATGGTACATTACCAGGGTAACGAGATACAAATTCCTTAGAAACTCACACTAAAAATGCATGATCAAAAAGCAGAAGTAATAATTAGAAAGGTATAGGCAAGCTACATGGAAAGGAAAAAAATATACAACTATGCAAAACAAATAAGCTTTCTAATCATAGTCTAAATCTAATATGATAGAATATATACAATATAAACTCATATTATACTAACACAAATCTAATATGATGGAACATACATAATATAAACTCAGATTATACTAACACAAAAGAAAATCATGCATAATAATAGATATAATGAGGTAAACCCACATAGAAACCTTATTTATATGGTAGCATTCTCAAGTTGCTTAAGGCAACCACTTAGTAGTAAATAATTCACAAAATAATAAATCAGTTACAACTCTGAAAGAAACCAAATCACTATTACTTCTATTAATTGGGACCTATGTCCTAACTACCTATTGTTGCTATTCCTTGTTGCTTCCATAACAACCCAGTTTGACACACGAATCAGACTCTCCTCTAAAGCCAACACCACCCAAAATGGTATGATCAGTAACCAAAGTCCAATAATGTATAAAGTGAATAAGAAAATATTGCAAGAATCTAACCACTAGTAGACACATGGCTCACAGCCACATAGGCTCCTCACATAAGAAAAAGTTATTTGAGGGAACCTACTAGCCGAAACACACCTCACATATAACCCATTCACAAATACTGTCTCGAGTACTCATCACTCACAAACATGATTTTGCTCACATAATCACGAATCACTAATAGTGAACAACACTTGAGGTATTAGTGATCTAAAAATAGAAAAATGAGATGTCATTTTGATAAAGTTTTGCTACATTTTGTGCATACCAAATAAGAAATAAAGGGTATTTATAGAACTTAAATTTTCCATTTCGCCTACCACTATGCCAGCTACTTCGCCAACCACCTTATCAAGGGTGGTGGCGAGCTTGGTGGTAAAGTGGTAAAAAGTCATATTTTTTCTTTCCAAAATTTGTCGAGTACTTTCCCTAAATACCTGCACCCAAAATGAACGAAAAACACAAGTGAAAACGAGTACTTTTCATAAATACCCGCACCCAAAATGAACCAAAAACACAAGTCAAAACGAGTACTTTTCATAAATACCCGCACCCAAAATGAACCAAAAACACAAGTGACAATGTCTTAGTATACCCAGTTCAAAAATCAACCCTGTGATGTTTAGAAATATGCTTACATAAAAAGTATTCCTAACTATATGTGTGTATATTGTTGATTTTTAATAACCAATCTTATCTAGAGGAAGACAAAACACTGAAAAAAATAAGACAAATATTGTGTTTGGTCCACATGAAGCTATCATACAAATAAATACAATGTGACTCACAACAACCATAATGTTCTATGTCAAACTTCAACCCATTCAAGTTGGCCACTGCCAATCAACCTTTAACCCCTCACACCATTGCGATAAGGAGGCCTTGATGCATCTTTCTATTCATGACGAGATAGATTGGGCAAGACAAATTTAATTTGGTGGTGTGTGGAGTGGTAGTTAGGTATCGACAGGGGGGGTAGTACTGTTTTAATGGTGGCGGAGATGGGTTTATGCTGAGGAAGATGAATGGTAAATTACTATTTTGGATTTTTTTAATTATTAAATCTAAAACTAATTAAATTTAAGAAAACCCTAAATGTTATGGATGAAAAAATGACTAATGGTATATTTGGAGTTTTTCATAATTACATGGTATGTTTATAGTAAAAGAAAAAATTTAGTGGTAGAAAGGAAACATGAAAACTAATCCAATGATATATTTATATGTTATATATCCTATATAATTTGATGTTACAAAGATATCGAAGATATCATACTGCGCAACATCAGAACTCATGACATGAGGATCAATGACATTAACTTTTAATAAATAAATAAAAATCAGGAAGAGAATTCTTCTTTAAATCTAAGAACTAAAATAAAAGATATATATAAAAAATGGTGTAATATTATTTTCTGAGAATATGTATTTTTTTTTAACAAAAATTGAACATCTATCCATTTGCATTGGGATTGAGATTGAGATTGCTGAACTTGCAATTAAGCATGAGTACAATGTATTCTATTCGATTCAATGTTCCCATCTCTACCTAATATCAATATAATGTATAGTCAAATTCAAAACATATGAAGATGATGACAAGATCCATTATCCAGGCAACTATAATTAGAGTTAATTAGTAAAATAAATCACGATGGAGATACTTAAGCATTATAAATTTGCTACATAATTATTGCTTTCTCACTTGCGGCACATGCAATAAGCCAAGAAGCACAAAGAATAAGGTAATTACCTCATGCTTAAAATAAATTAAAGACCTACATTATTGGCTCAAATTTAATATTTACAATATTTTAAGGTTTTAACTTTTAAGCGATAAGATCAGGTCCGACCAAGCATTTACTGGCCCTAAACGGAACAGGTTACAAAGTCTTTGTACAATTAAAAACAGTACAAATTTTTATTCAAATTATTTTAATTTAAGAAAAAAAAATTGTAAGAATAAATAATATTTCATATTTTTTAAATCTCTTCCTACCTTACTTAGTCATAAAAATTAATAAATCAAAAATGATGAATAAATATTTTATGTATGCTGAATTTTTTTCTAAATTTTTTATAGCTAAAGAAATTTAAAACCTAATTTAAATTATTAAATTTCTTAAAATAAAATTAAGAATTTGAATTCCTTCGTTATATATCTTTTGAATATTAATTACATTTATTTTTTGAAATTTAGTTAAATTAGTTTTATAAAATATACGAGAGAAAATAAAATATTTGTGTCTATTTTATATATGAAATAGTCGTCATCAAATTTAATAAAGTTACTATATTTTTTTTATAATTTTAACGAGTAGCAAATTTATATGCATCGGTGAATTCATTTTATATATGGTAATATTTTTTATCTATAATATATATGGTAGATATTAATGAAAAAATAATAATTTAGATCATTGATTCAAAAAATAATTAATTTTTAGCAAATAAAAAATAAAATAAAATAATAATAATATAATTAATATAATAATATAAAATTAATTAAGATAAAAAGATTTTCTCACGTACAAATAGTCGTGAAATCAAGAATGACATAAATATACTATATACCAAGTTCAACTTCATGTGAGATGGTATAAAGATATTAGTTAGAATTTTACAAATATTCATTTCTTTGTTACAGTGGATTAGAATAGATTTGAAAATAATGTCATATTTGCCTAAAGAAGTTATGTTTGTGTTCTTGTGTTGATTTAATGAATACAAATTTTAGGCAATTTTTATCAAATAAATTATTTATAATATTAAAAATAATAGATCTTTAAATTTAAATAATAGTTAGTAATAAATTTTAATCCAATCATATTTTTATCATATAATTAATAATAATCTTCGTGTTGTATTAAAATTGTCATGCATGAGACATTTCTTTTTTTAATTTTATTATTACATTTTTAGAAATAAAGAAATACTAATTAAATCAGAGCTTTCATTTGATCGAGGCCCTAAGCAACCCATACGTGCCTGATCAGCTCTGGGTCGTTCCTGGATCAGATTATAGAATCATAAAACCTCAAAAATATATATCACCACTTCAATAGATCATTTATAACTATTGTGTTAAGTTAATTTAGCTATATATATTTACTTGATTTTATTTTAAATTTATATTTAAATATAAAATAACATTCACATAATTAATTTTAATTATCATATAATTATGACGATGTGTTCCTATGTTAAATTTATTTATCATCAAAACAACGCAATTACTTAACCATTAGTGTTAAAGGTTTAAATCTCTGAGGCGGAGTATGGTACCTTAATTATTTCTTGTAGGGTAAATTATTATTTTTTAGGTTTCTAATATTTTGAATTTATTACAAATATACTTATAATATTATAAAGTTGTAAGTTTATAAATATATTTAAAATTTTAAAACTATAGAAATATTTTATATAAATATACTAAAATTTTCTATCAATTAAATATTATCGATCAAAACAATATTTTATGCATTTTATAAAGTTATTTAGTAGAGTATAAACTAAGACAATTTTCGTTTACCTCATTATTCATTTTGTCATCTTGTGAAATGCTACTTTTTTTTATTTCTTTTCTTTTGTTTACATTATTCATTCTCTTTTATCATCAAACATCAAGTTATTAAATAATATTTGAATAATGCTACATAGCCTCATTAGTTAGTACACCCGATTTACCCGCTTGTTTTATGGAATAATTTTCAATGCAATATTAAATAAAAGAGAATATTTAAACAACCATAATTTTCGATATTATATTCCGCCCTCAATATATATCATTTTACATAATATTTTTGTTTTTCTATTCATAAATTAACGGTGAAAGATGAAAATACTCCTAATTTTTATAAACTCTATCATAATTATATAATTAATTAAACAATACGATGAGTCAATCATATTAAAATTATAACAAGTAATGCCTTTGTTAAATGATATTTTTAAAAAAAATTAATTGTAGAGAATTATTTCTTAAATATTACTAACTATGACTTAGAATCTATTAACAAGGAATTAAAAAAAAATTAATTAGATGTAAACATATATTTAATTAAATAATTGTATAATTATTGGTCATTGTGCAAGAGTAGATGAGTCCCTAAGAAGGGGGAGGGCTAGTTGTTTCTATAAATAAGGCTGTTTTCTGTAAAACTAAATATGATATAACACCCTACACTACTACTAACTATAACTAACAACACATTAGAGAACAAATACATTAACTTAATTGCCTCCACAAAATGGCCAAGTCTTCTAGTGTCACATTTGCTCTCCTCTTTGTTTTCCTGCTCTTCCTTGCTTCATTTGGTGAGTAATTTAATCTAATATCAAATTTTATTTAAATTTTAATTTAATATATTTAGGAAATTAGCTAGCCAATATTAATTCATACTATTTATTTCATATTTACTAATAGTCTCTTACATATATTCCAAGTCACTAGTTAGCCTTATTCAAGAAGATTAAAACATACATTAATCGTTTAAAGTTATTATAAATAGTAAAAATAAAGAAAATATTTGAGAATTATCCACTAATTTTTTAAAAAACTCAAGTCGTTATAAGATATATAAATTAATAAATTTTTTTAATATATCATATTTGGGCTTAGTAAATCTATATATATATATGGAATGTTCATCGTACAAATAATACAAATTTTTTTAACAAATCCTCTCCGATCATTGTTAATTAGGTCATCTAAGTTCTTAAAAATTTAATATTCAATAATATATCTCTATAGCTCTCATGCACTTTCTTTCTTTCTTCTTTGTAAGATCTAACACATTTATTTGGATTGTATTTTGGTTAAATCGTAGGTCTAGCTAGTTCAAGTACTGGCCGGATACATGGTGTACTTTAATTCATTTTCTCATTTCTTCTTAATATATAGTATACTAGACATTTTAATTATTAAAATAAAATATCTCTAGGTAAAGTATATATGTATTTATATAACTAGTATTAATTGACCAATCAATGTTAAAATAGTGTAGTTATTTTATTAAGTAAAATAATAGACATAAAGATAATTAATATTTTTTTATTTTTATTTATTTATTTATCGATTTTGTAATCATTATTGTCTATTACTATTAACAATTTATAAAATTGATATCTATATAAAAGTTGAGATAATATAAAAAAAATTTAAATAAATTATAATTTGTTATTGTGATGTTACTTTTTCAAAAAAATAATAATATTAAATTGTTACAAAATATAGCAAAGAAATAAACTGTTATTCTTGACATAAATCAGGTTTTAACCACACTAAATACTATTTCATTTAAAAAAAATATTAAATTAAGATAATATTTAAATGCAGAGACACAAGTGGTGGAAGCAAAATTATGCCAAAAGCGAAGCAAGACATGGTCTGGATGGTGTGGAAGCTCGAAGAAATGTGACAAAAAATGCAGAATATTTGAGAAGGCCGGGCATGGATCTTGTCACGCTGATGGCTGGGGATGGGCTTGTTTCTGTTACTTCAACTGTTAACAACAAATTACTATGTTACCTTTACAAACTATTACACAATCTTTTACACTAAAATTGTGTAAAATGTTTGGTATAATTTACTATAAACTACAAGCTAGATGATGATCAGTACTCTATCAATCTATATAAATAATCTTAAATAACTTGGCTGATCCTACGTACGTCTTTCAATTTGATATGTATCTTGTACTAGAAAATAAAGCAAATCATGCTTTCATAAATAATAGTTTTGTTACTGTATGATCCAGTTTGTGATCCTACATGCATGGTTAAGAGTTAATCAACCCGAAAACTTGGTGTGTAAATATACCTTAATTCTTTTCTTTTAATGCGGTTGCAAAATATTGAGAACTGATGATATAATTAGCACGAGATCGATCAAGAAGTTTGGAAATGGTTGAGTTAATTGTATTTATCAATGAAGCATATACAAATATCCATCCAAAGCTTAAGTAGAGCACATACTCTTAGAAGTTAGTTATAAATAACTACACTACATAATTACAAGAATACCTTTCCTATACATTCATTCCATAACGGCTCATATACTTATGGTGGAAGCACCATAAATAGTTTTTAATGAAACAAACTTATCTTTTGGTAACGACTTAGTAAGAATGTCAGTTAATTGATCTTCGAAATGAATATATCTGATATCTAAAGTACCAACCATTATTTGTTCTTGAAGTAAATAAAAGTCCAATTTTTTGTACTTCATACGAGCATGCATAGATCGATTGGAAGCAAGGTGTTTAGCACTAATGTTATTACAAAACAGAATAGGTGTGTAGGCTATTTGAATTTTCAATCAGTTAGGAGTGACAACAACCGTAACACCTCAGCGGAATCTTACCAAAAATAAATAACACCTTAGTAGAAGCTAAAGCCAAAGCCCTGTACTCAGTTTCTATAGAAGACTTGACCACTGTTTTAATTTTTCTAGCACTCCAAGAGACTAGGCTATCACCAAAATAGATTTCATACTCTATAGTACTCCTTTTGTCATCAGAGCAACATGCCCAATCTGAGTTAGATAAACCAACCAAACCTAGCACATCTGATTTCAATAAACACACCCCATACGTGGCTGTTCTACTGGGATACATCAACACTGTCTTAGCTGCTTTCATGTGCTCATTAGTAGGCTAATGGAGAAATTGGTATAATCTGTTGATAGAGTATGCAATTTCTGGTTGAGTCATGACATCATTTTGCAAAGTACCCGTGAGACTCCTATAGAATGTAGGTGGTAAAGTTGGAAACATGTAAGTATATATGATCAAATTGTATAAGTGATAAATAAATTAAGAATAAAGGTTGTTGAATCTACCTGGATTATGACAATGACTACCACTAGTTATTAGTTTGTTAGTTAATTAGAAAAATGGGTTTTGAAAATTATTTTTAAATAAAAATAAAACATAAAACAATAAATAAAATAATGAGCACAAAAATTATAAGAAACATGTGATTATTAGAATACCCTCACCACTAGTCTATAATCTAACCAATTATGTCATGAATCAGTATTAAAACTATCATTAAATTCTTAACTTTAGCTTTGAAAATTTAGGAAAATAAGAGAAGACTGCATATAACACATTTTCTTATTGTTTATTGATTAATGATATAATCTATTAACCAATCTATGTCCTGAAAAAATAAAGGTAGACTTACTAGATTTCATGCATTTATTGCATTAAGTTCTAAAAGGAAGATGTCTAAACTAGGAAAGATTACAACTATTGATAACCTTTAACGAAGGTTTTCAACTCATATTTGTCACGCATGATAACAAGGTGCCAATTTGAATAAGAATATCAATGATTACATACTAATATCCTAGATGAGCATTAAATGTATTCATGTAATAAATTAGTTAGCTATTCTAATTCATACATGCATAGTTTTACACTTTAAACATAGAGTCAAACACATCAAGAATCAAGAATTAAAACTAAAAATTCATCATAACATTATATTAATTAAAATCATATTGTAGGGCTTGAAAATTTCCTATAATCACATAAACAAATTAGCTAGTCATGGATTCTGAAAGAATCATAATTAAAATCAGAGAAAACTAAGAAGAGAAAGAAGAATAATAATAAGAAGAAGCTAATTAACAACTAATGTCTATGGTTGATCTCTAACTCTTTAATTGTCTCTTTGATTCCTATCATGCCTCTAATCTTCAAATTCTCTACATGCCTATATATTGCCATTTTTTTGTTAAACCTAGCTAAATATTTATAAAAAAAGAATTACAATATAATAAGGATTAGCATTGTACATATCTAAAACAATTATATTGCAAATCTAAAAAAATTGGAACAATTTGGATAGGTATGGCATGCATATACTTTTGCGGCGGTGCAAGACTGTTTCAAATTCTATGAAATTTCATCTGAGAGGCTTGTTCCATATTGCACATATACTCATGTCGCTATACACCCTTAATTTTCATAATTTCATGTTCTGATCTCTTCTTGATGTATTATGTACACATATTTGTATTTAGGCTATCCAATGTATGACAATTATATCCTTGATTATGAAGATGTGTTCGATCATTTTTCAATTGCATATGTTAACATCCAACAATACATACAATGCATCAAACATTATCCCATCATTCCAAAAATGTAATTTATAAAATACTTAAGTAAAAATGCAGTATTGAAACCTAATTCATTCATTAACCCTGATAAATCAAAAGATATATGATCGGTGCCATATTGCCAATATATTTATGTATCAATTCCTATGTATTTATGATAATCCATTGTTTTCTATGCGTTTTATGTGTTTATTTTGTGTTATGTAGGTATTAAGGAACAAATACGAGTAAACAAGGCTAAAAGTGAGTGTTTTAGAGAAAAACAAGTGCGCTAAGGCATGAGTGAAGTCATGCTATGGTACACTCCTTTCAAGTCCCTATGGAATTCTAAAAAAGATAGCATGATTGTGACATGAGTCCAAGCATGCTGCAATAGATGGTATTTAGGTGAAATGGTGAGCACATGCATTAAATTTGTTCTGCAACATGATTTGTGGTTGGCGTCGAAACAACTTTTTTAGGTGTAGTTCATGGTATGAAATTTACATTGCATTGTGGCATGATTATAGATGCACCATGGCTTGCTCTCAAGACTTGCATAGAATTATCTTGACTTTGATACACTTGTGCATAGATTTATTAGGATTATAGCTTTAAGTGTATTAAACTTCTCAACCCTAACCTCATTAATGCAATAAGGGTTAACCACATATATACACAAAAGGCATAAAAAATATAGAGGAATAATGAATTGAAGCTGAAACTTGATAGAAGCAACAACAAATTGGATTTCCACTGTAGACTCCTATCAATATTCTTCTCATTCTTCTTCTTTTTATTCTTTTTTCTTGATTGTAAAGATTTTAATGATGATTCTTTTAGAATCAATGTCTGGTTAGTTTTGTTAGGTGATTGTGGGTAATTTTCAAATCCTAGAACATGATTTGATTAATAAAATGTTATGATGAATTTTTAGTTTCAATTATAGATTCTTGATTTATTTAACTCTATGATCAAATTTCAAAACTATGCATATATGAATTAGAGTATATAACTAATTTACTACAAGTATATGGTTAATACTAGTTTAAAATATTACTAGATTATCTTAGGAGTAAATAAATTTATATTTATTCTGACAGTTATGGTATTTACTAATATTCTTATTAAAAATGGTAACTTATTGTTTTGTGATAGTGTGACAAGTAGATTTGATGCGTTCGTTAAAGGTTACTAGGAATTGTAATCTTACAAAGTTTAGTCATCTCATGTTTAAAATGTAATGTGATGAATAAATTATCTAGAAATTATGACTAGGACTTTGTTCTCATTTTGGATTGATTTACGATGATATTCTAGATCAATTAAAAGTAAGAAAAGGTGGGTTAGAATTCATGCTGATTAGTGCATACATCTTCCAAGCTAGAGTTAAAAATTCAAGGATAGTACTAAATATTGATTCATGACATAATCGGCTAAATTGTAGACTAGTGGTAAGGATAGTCGCATGATTATATATTCATCTCAATTTCTGCTTGCATTATTTTATTTATTGCTTTATGTAATGTTCATTTAAAACAACTAACTTACTAATAATCTAATCAGTAGTGGTAATTATTGTTAACAATTCTCATGAGTACAAAAACCCTTGATCTTAATTTACTTATCACTTGTATAATTTCATCACAAATACTTCTGTATATCTAAGTATATTAAGTTTTTGGCACCGTCATCAGAGATTGTTTTTAACAATTTTTCCATTAATTATTAGTTTCATTTTTATCATTTTTATTTACGTTTTACTTTATTTTTATAATTTATTACTTCTTTTTCAATAATTATTAGATTAATTTAATTTCCTCATATTTTAAATTTTTAGATTTTCTTTTATGTTTTAGCCTATTAACTTCTCTTCCTAAGTTCTAATTGCTAGGTATACATGAAATAGAAAAACATGGTAGTTTTTTATATAACTTTCAAGGAATTTGCTACACTTAACTTGAAGCACTAACCCTTGTGCATAGTGCATCTCAACTTGGAGGTAAATTTTGAACTTAAATTTGGACTAATTTACTTGTTACCTATTTTCAAGGAATTATATGGAGATTACCTAAATAAATACTTCAAAGAATTACATATGGTTTTCTTTAGCCTGAAATTAGTTGGGATCACAGACGAGCAAGTCAAACTTAGGGCTTTTTTCTTATCTTTGGAGGATAGTGATAAGGATTGGCTATATTATCTACCCTCAGGATCAACTACCACCTAGAGTGAGATGGTTAAGTAGTTCTTAGAATGATACTTCTTAGCATCTATAGTTACCATAATAAGAAAGCAATTATGTGGAATTATATATTCAAATGGAGAAACACACCATGCATTTGAGAGAGATTTAAAAGATTATGTAATAGCTACCCCCAACATCAAATAAGTGAGAAAATTCTATCCCAATACTTCTATGAAGGGTTAACTCCCACAGAGAGGAGCATAATTGATGCTGCCAATGGTAGGAAGTTGATATGCCTTAATTGCAACTATGGCTTCCAATTCTCAAAAATTTGGTACTCATATTGACCCAAGAGGTAAGATAAATGAGGTAAACACTAACTCTCACCTTGAGTAACAAATAAGTACTCTAACTACTTTGGTGTAACAAGTAGTTGTAGGATATGTCAAAACATGTGGTATATGCTCTACATTAGGACACCTTATTGGTATATGTCCCACCTGATGCGGACCCTATAGGTGAACAAACCTAGGTACCATGAACTCAAAGGAATAGGAATTATTGATTTTCTAAAAATGTGTTGAAGATGATCAGATTAGAACCCTAAGAAAATAAAGTCTATAAAGCCCCAATCTTGAGATGCCATAAAGGTTGATCACTCTCTCTGATAAGTCGAATTCAAGAATTCCATCAAGAACATTAGAAGGAAAAAAAGTTTAATGGAATATACTTTTCATTAATGATATTCGTTGTGCCTCCAAATGGCAAGGCTACTGCATTTTTATACAACCCTTATGACAAAAAGGCCAATTCAAACCAAAGATAAAACTTATGCACAATTCAACCCTAATAGACCTATTTAGTTGTGGTTTGGGCCTCATCAATCCTTAAAAATAAAAAACTAAAAGACTTATGATAAATAAAACATAAAACCCATAATTAACTAAAACAAAAATTACTTCCCAAATTAATCCTTGCACTCAACTTGATCGTCCAAATCTATCTTTTGCATAGGATCATGAGCATATTTGTAGGATCTTAAGGATCTTGAGGATCTTGGGAATATTTAGAATATTTGTAAACATCAAATTGGTCAGTACCTCAATCTCCATTATTTCCCTCTTCTTTGAAAAGATTCGTCCTCAAATCTTAGTTCTGTAAATAGGTCAATTTGGTATCACAAATCCTTGCAAAAAAATTATTTGATGCTCAATTTCTCTTAAAGGAGGCAATCCATAGAGAATATCTTCAAGAAGTTGATCCTCAAAGTCCGACAATAAAGATATAACAATACTAGGCAAAGATGAGTTAAGATCGTCAATAAAAAGATAAACATTCTTGTACATAAGTATAAGTACACTTTTCCCTGCCATCATTGCACTCTTAATCTCATATTTTTCAATAATTACACTCATTCTTTTATTTTTTTTCTTGTTTTCTCATTTTTCTCACCTTTTTGCTTACTTTTGTCTCCTTTTTCCTCCTTTTTCTCTCATTTTTGCTCACTTTTTCCTCCTTTATGCTCACTTTTCTCTCCTTGGTGCTCCTCATCTCCTTCATCCTTAGGCTATATATTCAAGGTTCTCCTCGTGCAAGTAAATATTCATGCACAAGTTCTTCCACTTTAACATTATAACAATCCTCCAATAGTGGTATTTCATCGTCACTTGAATTAGCACTTTTGATTTCTCCATTTGTCTATACATCTATAACTTTTTTGTCCTATTTATAACTTGCTCTCTTCTCCACATTGGATTCAAATTCTCTTTTTTCAAACTCATTTTTTCTACGTCTTAACCTATGTAATTTAAAACCAGGAGAGGATTCTAAATCATCCGACCTATCATTCAACCTCATATATTGGTCATTAATAATTTGATGACGAATCTCAAGTCGACCTCTTATGTTTCATCTAATTCCTTACTCATGTTTTCAACCTATAAAACAAAATGAAATAAAAAGAGGTGCTCCATATACCTCCCTCATATGTTTGTTCTCAAATTAGATTGTTATCGCACATTTTTTCCCACACTACTTTGGTTTTTTATCTCCCTTGCCTTTTACCACTCAAAGCTCAAGCATGATGAATGCTTAAAAAACATTAAATATACCATGTTTTAATATCATTTAATTAATAAAATGGATTTTTATTTGCTTTATTCTATTATACTTTAGAAAAATATTTTTTTTTCATATTAATGGGTATATTGTAGTGCTTTGTAGGTATTTTAATATATAAATATTAAAATAAATAAAAATATTTGAACCATGTTTATCACGTTTTTTGGAGCTTAAATGAATATAATTTACTTGATATTATCTAAAGTGAAGAAAATATATCATGTAAAATAAAGTGGTTTGAACTTGTCAAAAATTTGGTTGCGATCTGATCTCGCCTTGACAAAAACACAAGTTTTTCTCACATTATCTCCTATAAATGGGCCCCCTATATACCAAAAAAATAAACTTCCAAGTTGCATTTTTAGCAACTTTCTCCCCTTAATTCTAAGGAAGAACATGTTTATGTTTTAGTAGTTTTTAGTTTTTAATTCAACAAATTCTGGAGTGTAATTACTATTGGAGTTTTTCCAATCTTAGAATCAACTATTCGAAGTTTTGTAAGGATTGTTAAGGTATTAATTATATTTCTTTACAGTCCATATATCTTTGTTACTTCTTCTGTGTCATTCTTGATTTGTCTGTGATTAATTATAACATGTATGGTTGATAGTGAATATGATATAATAATAACATTGTTATGCTTGAAAAATATTTAATAGGTAAAACATTTTCTTAAAATAAATTGATTTTATTTTTATTCAAGATTTTTATAAAGAATGTTATTTGAAGGAGTATATTACTCTTAATAACAAACTTAATATGAGAGTTAAAATTAATATTTAATTACCTATACTTAAATTGGAGTAATACTCTTTTATTTTAGATTTAATTATTTGGATATTTAGAACGAATCTCGATTTCAAAGGTTTTTTATAAAATGTTATTATTTGAAAATGTATTGATAACATATTTTCTTAAATAGTTTTAAAACTTAAAAATTATTTTTGAGATAGTTAAATTCTGAAGTTTAATTTTGACACCTTGAATAAAGTATAATTAACCGAATCCGTCTAAAGCTATGATTAGATTGTTTCTATTTTCTTAGAAATAAAGCTAAAATTTAATACTTAATTAATTAATAGGTCCCGCCTAAGGATATTAGTTAATTCATATTAAACAAAAGAATTTGGGTCTCGCCTAAAGACACTTTCATACCAAAAAGAGAAAATCAATAAATATCAATTTATATTTGTAATAAACTAAATAATATGAGCACGTATAATTATTGAATTATTATATCTATTATTATCCACTGTTAATGAATGTATTAAATTTCATGAGTATTTGTTAAATTCATGTCTGTCTTTATCCTTATGCATTAGATTAGTTTTTTCAAAAATCAAATGATTATGACAAAATATTTAGGTTTAATTTTTTAAAAATTTGAATAATATTTAAAAACCACACGATATTACTTCTTTGAATCGACTTTGGGAGTATACTTATCATTTCTATAAATGATTCATACACTTGCAAAAATTAATAAAATTTAAAATGGACAAGTATTTACGAAATCGATATTATCCTAGATTTTTTTCATCAAAGCCAGCCTCTTTTTATGTTCTTAAAATAATTCAAGAATTCAACTAGTCTCAAGAAGCAACCAGTTTCTGGGTGACAATCTCAAAAATCAGAATTTTAGAAAAACTTAATGGCAAATGATGACAGAAAGAAAGTCCAAATAAGACTCTAAAGAAAGATTCTTAACCATAATATGATTCTTTTTTTAAATCAGACTTGGATAGTAAGTTTGATGATATATCAAAAATAAAGTGCTCATGCAATCACTTTGAAGAGTGGAAATCAACTTCCAAAGCTCCCGAAGAATCCAACTAAGACCAATTCAAGAGGGTAAGCAAGACATGAGGAACCAGAAAAAGATGGGGAGCCTAACCCATAAGAAAAATGTATAAATCCTCGGGTAAAACCCAAACCCAATGTTTACACTGATACTTCCATGATGCCCTCTTCTAGCAGTTTTACTAAATCTAAAAAGGAAGCATATGAATAAGAGGTTTTGGAGACCTTTCATAATATGTAGTCATCATTCCTTTGTTGGGTGCTATCAAACAAGTGCCAAGGTATTCTAAGTTCCTTAATGAACTTTTCACTACTAAATGCAAGTTGAAAGCGAATTTTATAGTTAATTTAGGAAAAAAATGTCTCAATTGTATTACAGAGGAAATTACCTTCTATGTGTAAAGATCCTGGTAGCTTTACTATTCCATGCAATATAGGGAAAACTATGTTTGATAAATCCATGTTAAATCTAAGAGCATCCATCAATTTTATGTCTTATTTTATATATACTTCACTCAACATTGGTTCTCTCAAAGGCACTAGTGTTATTATATAGTTAGTTGATAAGTCTAATGCATACCCAAATGATGTCTTGGAAGATGTGTTGATTCAAGTCAATGAAATGCTCTTTTCCACTAATTTTTATGTTCTTGATATATGAAATGGAATTCATTATCTCTCTACCCCTCTCCTATCAGATAGACTGTTCATGAAAATTATTCATACTAAAATTGACATTCATAGTGGGACATTGACCATGCAGTTTAATGGAAAGTCTACAAGTTCAACATCTTTGAACTTGTAAGGTACCCAGTGATATTGACTCTTGTTATTTTGTTGATATTATATACTCTTTTGTAGCATAGGTGTTTGAGTTAGGGCAAGATGACACCTTGCAAGTAGCATTGACATGAAACTTGGAATCTCAGGATCCTAGAATGCTGACCAATACAGTACAACTCAGCATATATTTAAAGATCATAATGGCATCATTGTAATTTCTTCCCAAAGCGACACTATGGTATGAATCGATGGGTAAAATTTAAATGTTTGGATTAATGGACGTATCTTCAATTCCATACCAACTCTTGCACATGATTAGCAAATGGGTAATTTTTCTAACCATTAGTCTTTTATCTTTAATTTAAATTGTTATAATGAGGGCAATATAAATTCTTGGTTGAGGTGGGAAAGTTATATTATAAAATTGTGCTAATTTGACATTTTTGTTTAAACATATGTTCCCATTTTTATTTGTTTTTTGTGTTTTTATTTATTTTTATTGAATTATGAATTTTTAGTTAATTGTTTGAAAAAAAGTCTAAGAAAATGATATATCTTTGCGTTATTAGATTCATTTCTTAAACATTTCATAGAGTAATATGATAATTAGTTAGTTTTTGTCATATTTAGTATTCCATGATAAAATGATGAAATTGTGATAAACCTAATATCGGTGTTTAGGAGTTAAATAGTAGAGACTACCTTGTGAGAATATATTTTGAGTCATTATATTCCCATTTTGAGTGATAATATTTTTCTATTCTTTTAAACACTCTTCTTATTAATTCTAAATTGCTAGATGATCTTTATATATCTTTGCATCAAATGTAGGATTTTTACATCTAATAAAGTTTCATATATTTATTTTTATTCCTTAAATTGCATGACTTAAGTAGAAATCAAAAGTATATGCCCTTCTCTTCATTCATGCATGACTTCTAAAAATGAGATTTATATGGGGTTACCTAAACCAATAAAAGAATAAGCCAAAAATTAGCCACTCATTCTGTCACACAAAATATTTACATTTTGTACATTAGTTCTCTCTCTAAAAAAAATAAAGAAAATAATCTCTAAAAATATAGATAGATAAAAATAATAATAATAAAAGAGAAAAAATGAATAGTATAAACTACCATGACTCAATATCATTCAAAGTTGTGAGAATTTTTTAAATATAAAAAAGAAATATAGAAAATAATTCTAAAAAAAAGTCATTTGCATTTTCTTCATCTTCTAAAGGCATATTACTTGAAATTTTTATTTAATGAATTTGGTTGATATATGAAAGTAGTACGTAATTTCTTTATAAAATCCTTTCATTTCATTTCATTCATAGATAAATATTTATGCACCACTTTGAGCTTTTTATTCTTTATACATATGTGAACCTATTATTTCATTTCTTTAAATAAATTCTATTCACATATACTTTTGAATGAGTTCTTGAACCAATAGGAACAATGTTATTGAGAGTATGCCTTGTGAGGATAGAGTCAAAGGAAATTCAGATTCCATACACTGAAATTGGGTAAATTTAAAATTGATACATTTTTTTATTTGAATACAAAAGTGATTTTCAATTAATTATTATAATAAACCATGAATGTTTATACTATTAAAAATAACTTATGCTATAGATTTTAATTGTAATGTTAGAAAAATTAAAAAGTATGATAAGTTTTGTTATTCTTTTGTTATTTTTTTACTTTGTTTTAAATTTTATTTGTTTAAGGGTTATTTATTTTATTTTTTATTTTTTTGCATTTTAATTTTGATGCTTGTGGGTATCATATCTAAAGACCCTCATAAGACTTAAACTCGTCTACTTAGACAACCTAGGGTTTTAAAGGCTTGTTGTATATGCTAAATGCAACTATGTCAATTTACGAAAATGATTTAGGATAGTTTAATTTTATTCTAGTTCTTGTTTTTAACTTTTCACCATTCTTACTAAGAGACTAGCAAGAAGTTGATTGAGGGTTGTGATGAGTACTCAAAAGCACTTAATATATTGTGATTTTATGCATGTTAAATGATTAAAAAGATTTGTATTTGCTTAGTTTTACTATCATTTTAATCAAACCTATCTTTTCGAAATCATGGGCATGCTTTATTATTTTTTCAGTTATTTTAGCTTCAAAAAAATTTAATTGATTAAACACTTGAATAATATATATTATATCTTCCATTGTAATTTTAAAAGCTTAAAAGATAACATATGTAAAGCATTACGTATGTTCCAAATTATGAAAAAGGATGTACAAAGAAAATAATGGATTTATTCATTTAGAACAACGTGGGCCGTGGCATGGAAGTTTTATATGCCATCGCACAAGGTAAAAGGACTGAGAATCTTGTGTCCTAAAATTGATGTGGGCTACATATGTCGTGGTGTGAGTGTAGTGAATTGAGCTTCAAAACATGTGCAACCTGTGTATGCCACATTGTGAAAAAGTTGTATGTCGCTATGCCACTCATTTGATCCATATTTTTCTCCTTTCATACACATATAAATAAGACCCTAATACTATTAGCTTCATTCTTAATCTGATTTATTTGTCTCTGAAGCTTTCTTAGCTTTTCTTTTAGTAGTTTCAAGTTCTTCTCTCATTTGAGAGTTGAACAATTTTAGTTTATGTAGTAATTATAGTTTTAATTCAATAAACGGTATTAGTAATTCTGTTTGGAGGTTTTATAGAACATAAATAATACTAAGATTTTGTTGAGATATATTTATATATATTATTTTCATATTATATTTATATATTATTTTACATGTTATATTTAATTTAGTGATCATTTAATAAAATATGCATGTTTCGCTATAAATAATATGGATATTAGTAATGTTGTTATGTTTGTAAAATATTGAAGTAGATTAAATATTTTTATAAAATGAATTTAATTTTTATTTCTTCATCAAGATTAAAACAAAGTTTGTAAAAGAAAATATATTGACGAAGTATTTTTCATAATAATACAAGAGAGTTAGTTTTAGGATTTAATTATCGATATCTAATTTAGAGTGAACTCTTAGATGTTAGATGAAATATTCTGGATCTGATTTTGAGAACTCTATTTTAAAGATTTTTAATAAGATTTATTATTGAAAAATGTATTAACGATATATTTTTCATAATAGATTTAGAACCTAAAAATTAGTTTTCAGATACTTTTTAAATCATTAACCTAACTTGGACACATTTTTTAGAGTTTAAATTGATAACCTTGCCAAAAGTATCAATTAAATGGTTTATAATTATTTTTAGGAATAAAGTATCATTTAGTTAACTATTAATTATTGATCCCCGTCAGAAATCTTTAATTGATAATTGATTAATAAAAAAATTGATCAATGTCTTGGGATAATTTCTTATAAAAAAGGAAGAATTAATAGTTTTAATTCATATTTCTAATAACCCACTTAATATTGAGCATGCATAATTAAATAGCTATTGTATCCCATAAATTCTCCATTGTATGATAAATGTTTATTGAATTTCTTTATTTTTTTTTGTCATTAGGTTAGATATTCAAATCCAAACTTTATGATAGAATGTTTAGGTTTTACTTATCAATTTCTATAAGTAATTCGTGCACTTGCGAGCTATTTTATAAATCATATAAATTAGTATGTCTATTTTTTGCACATCAATTGTTTGCATCATTGCTAGGTATACGAATAATAACCCTAAAAACTAGACAAACTTTGCAAGCATCAACTTTCAAGGTCGGTCTAAAGAGGAAGTACATGGCTTTTAAATAATTTAATAACATTCTTAAAAACAAAATATAAACCTAAACATTATGTCACGATGGTTTTTGTTTTGAAATATCTAAAGCAATAATATAAAATAAAAGATGAAGAATATATTGGTTTACATAAATTACAAACAGACATGTAATTCATTAATCAATGGAGAATTAATGGAATATTTAGCTAGTTGAATATGTTTGGTAAATTTATTAGGTTAATGAAATTTAAACCAGATTTATTGATTTTTTTTTCTTATATGTATAAACAATGCATTTAGTCGAGTGTAATATTCATTGTTAATTAAATCACTTAATGCTTTCGATTGTGTCCATTTCTTAATATAATTAAATTATGTATTATTTTCTAAGAAATTAATAAACTATTTAACTTGACACCTTTGTTCAAGTCTAACATATTAAACTTCTATTTAATTTGTCTAATTTGTTTTTTTAGCTCAATGTATATGGAATCTAACTTTTGTGTTTTAAATTTATTACAAAAAATATGTTCTCAAGA
Source organism: Hippophae gyantsensis (assembly GCA_030763125.1). Lineage (NCBI taxonomy): Eukaryota > Viridiplantae > Streptophyta > Magnoliopsida > Rosales > Elaeagnaceae > Hippophae > Hippophae gyantsensis. The sequence continues at coordinate 15,241,071 of CM061038.1, read as the reverse complement.
TATTTTTCAATAATAAATGTAATAAATCCAAGTTAAATTAGATCTAGATTTATTTTCCTAAAACCCAATTTTTATACTTTAAATCTATTATAAAAAAATGTTGTTAATATATTTGTCAATAATAAACTTTGTAAAATCCTTGAATAAAAAATAATTTGTGTTTAAAGATTATTAGAATTATTCACCAAAATAATTTATACAAACATACCAATATAACTAAAATCTCATTATCATAATTAATCAGACATGTTTAATTTAATAAATGGTCAATATATTAAATATAACATTCAAATCAATATACAAAATTAAATCTATAAATAGAATACAATAAATATTAATACATCAATTGTATTCTTACAAATAACTTTTACAGTAATATATTACCTTGAAAGCCTTTTTAGTACTACTATTTATTTATGATAACCTAATCTATACTATTTAAAAAAATAAATGTAAAATAGAACTTGTTTAGCTCTCAAAATTGAGAGAAGAACTTAAATAAAAACAATAAAAACTAAAAAATGCACAGTTTAATTGGGATGATAACAAAGGGGGTTGAGGATGGTAACTATAAGTGAGATAATAAGCTAAAATTTGGAAAACAATTATGGATCATGAGTGAGAAATTATTAGGTGCCATGCCACACTTTTTCTCCATTTTGGCACGCATTGATTCCGTAGGAGTTTAAATTACGATCCAATTGTCTCGCATCATGGCACACATTCATCACTATTGCGACCCATATTAAACTATGTGTCACCAAATTTCCTTATATTTCATCTCCCTTACATTTGGTTGACACAAATGTAAGGTTTATATATGTTGTCTTCATATTTTTTTTTCTTTGCTATAATTGAGTGCTTTCAAGTACAACCCTTCATGAGTTTATCATTAAATAATTTTGATCCAAAAATACCTGAAAAATAACAAAATATATCCATGATTTCAAAAACATAGATTTGTTAAAATAATGATACAATTATCCAAAAACAAATCTATTTTAATACTAAAGTTCAAATAAATCATGTAATATTTAGTGCTTTTCAAGTACCTATCACAACTCCCAATTAGCTTCTTTCTAGTCTATAACAAGGAAAGTGAAAAACTAAAACAAAAACTAAAATAAATAAAATTAAGCTCATAAATCACTTTCATAGATTGACATCATTATATTTAGCATATGCAACAAGATTTTAAATCCCTAAGTTACTCAGTGAACGAGTTTAAGTCTTATGAGGGCTCTCAGTGATAATATCCACACAAACGTCAAAATAAATGTAAAGTTAACAAAAATAAACAAATAACAAAAGTAAAACTAAAATTAAGAAAGTAAAAGGTAAAATGAAAAATAACAAAATAAAAATACAAAAATTCTCTAGCTTTTAGTTTCTTTTTAAGTTCATGATCAAAATTAAAAACTTAAATTAAATTAACATCCCAGACATGATAGTTTATTGTAAAAATTAGTTGAAAATCACAAATTCATAGTCCACATAAAAAATGCATCAATATTGATTTACCCAATTTCAATGTTTGGAGTCCGAATTCTCTTCAACTCTAATTCTTAAAAGTTATACTCTAAATATTACACTGGCCTATAGGTTTAAACACTCAATTAAAGTTATATGTGAATAGAGTTTATGTAAAAAAAAATAAACAAATATGTTCTCATATGTTTAAAGAAGAAAATGCTCAAAATAGTGCATAATATTCAATCTCATGATAGAAATCAAATGATATGATTTTATAAAGAAATTGAATACTCTTTTTATGCATAAATTAAAATCATCAAATAAAAATATCAAGTATATGCAACTAGAGATGAATGAAAAGTAATGACTTCAATGAGAATTATGTCCTATCTTTGTCTTGAAATAGCCATTTCTCATAACATTAGGGATTATTGGGTCATAGTATTTAGTTTATACTATTGATTTTTCTCCCTCTTTTCTCTCTTATTTTTAGAGACATGTACATATTTGTAGTATTTCTTTGAATGGCTACTTTTGGCTTTTTTATTAGCTTTAAGGAATCCCAAATATATCTCTTTTGGTGGAAGTCAAGCATAATAAAGGCATATACTTTTAATTTCTACTTAAGTCATTTATTTTAAGCAATAAAAAAATGTATATGACACTTTATCAAATGTAAAAAATCTTAACATTAAATGCAAAAACATATAGAGATCATCAAACAATTTAAAATAATAAGAAAGTGTTTAAAGGAGTAGAAAAAAATTTATCACTTAGAATGGAAAGATAGAGGCTCAAAATATTCTCACAAAATAGTCTCACCATTAGATTCCAAAACACCAATTTAAGGTGTTTCTCAATTTTAACATTTTGTCATGAAATACAAATTATGATAAAAACAAACTAATTATCACATTACTCTATGATATATTCAAGAAATTAATTTATAGTGTAAAGACTCAATCATTTACTTAAAATCAACTAGAAGCAAGATAATTTTGCAAGAAAAATATTAAAATTAAATCTAACTATTCCTAAACCAATAAAAACAAATAAAAGCAAACAAATGGAAATAAATGAAAATAAAATAATAAAATAAAAAGTGAAAATGTAAACACATGTTTAATAAAAATATTTAAAAATTGCTCAACTTTATGTAATGAAACTTCTTCCAACCCATCCTAGAATTTACATTGCCTTTAATGTAAAAAATGAAAATTAAATATAAAGAAAATATAAGAGAAAAGTTACCCATTTACTGTACATGATCAAGTATTGATGTGAAAATTCATATACAACATTCATTTCAAACTTTTTAATCCACACAAATATAATATTGTGTACTTCTTATACATCTCAATAAATAGTTATAAATTTTAACAATTCTAAATATAATAAAAAAATTCACAAAACAAAAAAATAAACAAACTAAAGTAAAAAATATATATATATAATAAAAAAATGCATAAAACAAAATAAAATTTCCAAAAACTAAAACAATTAAACTAGAGTTCATAAAACAAACTAGAATGAAATACATAAAGTCAATAAAAACTCATAAAATCCGCAAAGCAATTTGGAGCTCAATCCTCTATTTCATCCTTCTTCATGATGTGATAGTTCGGGTGGTGTAAAAATGAAATCATACTCTTGAATCTTGTGTACTTTTAAATAACTTGAATCTTCCTTGAGATAATTAAGTTGTAACTAATGCATTTCATAGAACAAATGGTTATAATTTACTTGATCATGATGTTATCAATTTTCAAGTGCAGCGTGTGGTGCAGTATAGGCTTGGGCATAATTTTCCAACTAAGTCACTCATTCATTTAGATAATAAATTTCATCATTCATTGTCATTCTTGATGAAGTGACTCTTCTTTCTCTTTGGGCAACATTAGTACCTAAGGAGTGTTCAATATAGTATATAGGATTTAATAATTCACCAAGTTGAAGTAACACTTCACTTTTTGGGTAAATCAGCCCCGTTTTTGCATATAAAGCAATAACAAGCTGGAAGAAGAAGTAACTCAATCGGTGGTTATTAGTAAATGATTTCATTCGATTGTGAATTATTATTCCAACATCCATAGGTATTTTGGATGTTATAAGATACAATAATATTGCTCGTTGTCTATCCACTGAGCTTCAAAGAGTAATAGGCATAAGTCTTGAACATACAAAATATTACCAAATATGGGAAACTTTAGCCAGATATTTAGCTTCAAAGCCACTTAGTTTCCCACTAGTATAATCCCATTGAGCACTATTTGCTACTAGGCTTTCTATTGTAGTAGAATAGTCCACATTATTCAAATAAGTCTTATATTTACCCCAAACTATATCTCTCAAACCATAATGAGTCTTATTATTGGACAACTTAAACGGGACTAGTATATCCCCTAATTTAACCTTATTGTCAACAATATTGATAACATTTGCATAGAATTTCAAAACAATTGATTATATAGCAACTTATGATTCCTTAATGGATGTTCTACATCCTAAAGCCACTATCACATTAGTAATACCCTCAAATTGGCAATTTTTCCCCATTTCAAAGTCCATACCCTTTTCCATAACAAAATTTTTATTTATTTCAGTAGCCTTATAAAATCTTAGTTTGGCCCTATTATATTTCAACAAGGTTTGCTGCCTCTTTTCCTTTATTAGTTCTACCCCTTTTAGATGTCATTTTAAAAATAAAAAAATATCAAAAATTTAATTGTTCATAGATAATCTAGATAAAAAATCCCAATACTTAATTAATCCAAAATGTTTTTCTTTACCCTCACTTTGTCCTAATAGGATTTGTAATTCTTTTTAATCCAAAAATTTATAGTAATAATCCATAAAAATTCTGAGAATTTATTTGAAGACTTAATTTCTAAAAACTTTGATTACTTGTGTTATTTGAAGAAGATGAAACTTGAATAACACCCCTTCAAAGAAAATAAAGATTTGAAGATTTGTTAATAATTTTTCAAAATATTTTGAATGGAATAGCTAGGATATAGATAAGAATAGGATTTTTGAGAAAATATTTGAAAGATTGTGGAAGGAAAATGGAATTTTTAAGGTTTATTTAGTGTTAAGGAGGGGAGAAAAATTAGGGGTTTGTGAAGAAGATGAGAAAATTTGAGGGAAATTGTGTTTGGGATGCTTTAGGGCTAGTATTTCTAAGAAAAATTTACACACGAGCCACGACGTAGGAAAAAGCATGATGTGGCATGAGCATTTTGAGATTCTAGAAAAGTTATATGTAGAAACACTAGTGCGAATAGGGTGTTGTGGCGAGCATAACTATCCTTCAGTTAATTTTTTAAACCAAAACACCTCCTTTTATATTATTATTATAATTTACCTAATACTATTTAGATCTAAGTGAAAATAAAAATGTTTATAACTACAAATAGACATTTAAAAATAATAAAAACAACAAAAATAATAAATAACTAATCTCATATTTAAATCTAAATAATAAAATAACAACAAAAAATTATAATTATAACTATACCTAATATTAATTTAAAAACAAATAAAATAACATATGAATAAAATTCTCTAATGAAAGATAGAGTCTTCGTTATATAATCCGTGAAAGGAAGGTAAAATGAGGCACTATGAGTGCCAATAACTATCCTTGCATACTTTTTCATGGTAGTTTCCCTTGGTTGTGGATTCCCCCATATTTATATGTTTAAGTGGAGGGTGTAGGTTTGGTTCAAAGTTTTCTTTAATACAAAAATTTTTTTAAATTTTGATAATAAAAATTTAAAGATGTTATTCCTGGGAACGTCGCCAAAAACATGATGTACAAAAACTTCATAACCAAATTTTATGAAATTTATAAATAGCTCAAAATGCATGAATTACTTTGAAAAAATGTAATAAGTATAATTCCAAAGTCAATCTAAAGATAAATTACATGGGTTTTAAAAACTCAACAAAATTCTTAAAAATGAAAAATAAACCTAAACTTTTTGTTACAATGATTTTGGTTTTGAAATATCTAAATTAATAACATAAAATAAAAAATAAAGAATAAATTGGTTTACACAAACTTCAAGCATACACGTAATTCATTAATGAATGTAGAATTAATGGAATATTTAGCTAGTTGATTAGGTTTTGGTAAAATTCATTAGGTTAGTACAATATAAACCTAGATTTATTGATTCTTTATTATACATATAGATAGTGCCTTCAATCGGGGCTACTATTTGTTATTAATTGAATCATTTAACGCTTTTGATCAAGTCTATCATTTAATTAAATTAAATTATGCTTTATTCTCTTAGAAATTAACAAACCATCTAACTTGTCATCTTCAGTTGAGTCTAATAAGTTAAACTTATATTCAAGCTGTATAAATTAGTTTTTAGATCAATGTATCCAAAATATAACTTTTGTGTTATAAATTTATGACAAAAAATATGTTTTTAAGATATTTTTCAATAATTAATCTTATAAAAAATTTCAAATAGAATATAATTCGAAGTATAAGATCTAGATTCATTTTTCATAAAATCATTATAACAATAAGCCAGAGATGCTCAATTTAATAAATGCCTAATATATCAAATATAACATTCAGATAAGTAAATAAAATTAAATGTGTAAATAGAATATAATTAAAATTAATACCTCTACTGTATTCTTACAGATAACTTCTATAGAAATCTATTATCTAAAAAACCTCTGTATTACTACCACTTATTTTTGTTAACCTAATCTAGACTGTTTAAAAACTAAATATAGAATTGTATTTGTTTAGTTCTCCAAGTTATGAGAAGAACTTAAAGAAAAATTTAAACAAAAACTAGAAAAACTAGAAAATGCAAAGATAACTTGGGATTATTACAAAGGGGAGCTGAGGGTGGTATTTATAAGTGATGGGTGACGTTGAAATGAGTGAGTGAGAAATCATCAACTATCATGGCACACTTTCATCCCCACCACTCCATGGTGGATTCAGTATGTGTTTAAATTACGATTCAATTGTCTTGTTTTGTAGCACACATTAATTATGGCCACAGTTCACGTTAAATTGTATGTCCCCTAATCTCTTCTTATTTCATTCCCCTTACATTTGGTTCACACATATTTAAGGCTTACATATGTTATCCTCTTATTTTTTCTTAGTTGCAATTGAGTGCTTCTAAGTATAACTCTTCAAGTGTTATCATTAAATCATTTTGAAGAAAATACTCATGATTTTGAAAACAAAGATTATCTAAAATAATGATAAATTTATGCAAATAAATCACGTAATATTTAGTGTTTTTTAAGCACTCATCATAACCTCCAATTAGTTTCTTTGCTAGACTCTAGCAAGGAAAGCAAAAAACTAAAATAAAAAACTAAATAAAAAAATAAAATTATCCTAAATCACCTCCGTAAATTGACATGGTTGCATTTAGTACATACAACAAGCCTTTAAACCCTTAGATTCCCCTAGTGAACAAGTTTAAGTCTCATGGGGGCTTTTAGTGATAATACCCATAACCAATGAACCAAATGCAAAGATAACAAAAATAAACAAAATAAAAAATAACAAAAGTAAAACTAAAATTAACAAAGCAAAAATAATAAAATAAAAATAAAAAGACAAATATTTTCATGCTTTTATTATCTTTTTAAGTTCATAGCCAAAATTCAAAGTGTAAATTAAATTAACAACTTAGACAAATTAAAAATTCATGGAATGGTCAAACAAGTAATCAAGTGTAAATAAAATAATGCAATTAATAAAGATCAATACATGAGATTTTTTAGTGGAAAAAAATAGGCTACACCTATTACCTACCGGTCCACCTAACTATCTACTATGAAAAATAAGTATCCAGTTACAAAGCTAGGACTCAAACTACCTATTAGGTAATTCTCCCAAGTAACCTACTTACAAGTTGTTGCTTTGATCATACTTCCTACAAGAAAGGAGTTTAGATCTGGAAAAACTTTCTCATATACTTGAGTCCCACGAGTTAATTAAACCAACACCATTATCACCTAAAAAGTTAGCACATAAACACAAGTGCAACTATGTGTTCTAAAGTAGATTCAATATTGAACAACCCTAACTAGTTGATTTAAAACATATGTCACATAAATCAAAAACAACTAGCAACTCTAGAACAATCAGTTAACACAATTATTATTGTAGGTTTGTTAATCCATCAAACACAACCATAATTGTTTGATAAATGAACTTAATGAAAAAACCTACTTGACTTTTTTTAAACTAGAGAGAGAATAAAAGATGAAGATAATAAGCACAATTAAGATCTTGTGTGGTTAGTTTCAATTGTTTGCTTAGGTTTATATTTATAGAATATTTTGAAGCACTTTAGGTCAAATTAAAATTACCATCTTTTCCATAAAATTAGTTAAATGAGTTTTATGAAATAAGGATAATTTAGTAAAAATCCAATCCAATTCAGAATAGAAATAGGTTTTAAAATTAAAGCCCTAGCCGCTGGATCAATCTAATCAAGTGCTCGATCGATCAATCGAGTACATAGTTTGATCGATCGAGTACATAGTTTGATCGATCGAATATCCTCTCGATCGATCCAATTTATCAATTAATTAATACTTAACAACATGGATATATCTAGTCATATAAATAATTAATTCAATAGGTAATATAACTCGATCTATCTAGTAACTACTAGATCTATCGAGTAGCCTATTTCCATATTGTTCTTATATGTCTAATATGCAATCTAACATGCACAAGAGTAGAGATATACCTAAAATGTGATCGTTGAGGTTCAATAGTTATTTTACTTGAAAAATATTATTCTAAGACACACCTAGAAACTAAAATTACAATTAAATGTTTTATTCACGAATATCCACTACTACAAAAAGGGGTATTAAAGTCGTTTCAATGCGTGAACCGACTTTAAATTTTTTTTTTACAAAATTTACTCATTTTCTATTATACTCGAATTAAAACCTGTATTCGATCACTAAATAATAGTTGGAAAAAAATATGTTTAACAAATAGTTTAAATAATACAAATAATTAAAAATAAAATATTAATTAATAGCAGAAATATTACCATGGTGTTATAATACAAACCTATATATTCTTCTCCTGATGTTATAATACAAACCTACATATATAATACAAAAATTTATACACATAAATAATAATACATAATAATAGAAAAAATATGAATAAATAAGTATGTAAGATTAATAGAAATACTTATAAGAGTAAATGAAGTGAAAAAAATGAAGGAAATGGAGAAAAAATGGTGTTTTGTAAGTGAGAAATGGGTATAAAAAATTTGAGTATTTTGCTCAAAAAATAGGGGATCTAAAAGATTAGTTAGAGAGGAAGAAAACCCACTAACTGGCTCTGGAATTAATGGTTGTAGGTGGCTGAAAAATAAGAAAGAGTGGATGAGGTTTGCATTTTTGAGAGTTATGCAACGCTTGGAATAGTTTTGTTTTGGGGAAGAAAGAAGAGAAAATAATTTATTCACGTGTGTAGCGTCGGTTGATGTGTCGAACCAACGCTACATGTGGATGTAGCGTCGGTTCCATGAGTCAACCGACGCTATGCTATGTGGATAGCATCGGTTCCAGGTATCAACCGATGCTACGCTACGTGGATAGCGTCAATTCACCACGTCAACCGACATTATGTCCATGTGTAGCATCGATTCGACACGTCAACTGTCGGTACACGTGGACATAGTGTCAATTGACGTGGTGAACCAATGCTATCCACATAGCGTAGCATGGTTGACACTTGAAACCAACGTTACGTCCACGTGTAGCGTCAGTTCGACACGTCAACCGAAGATACGTCCTACGTGGATAGCGTCGGTTCTACATCGAATTGACTTTAAATTCATTATAAGTCAGTTTTTTCCAAAAATTGACTTTACATATTGACTTAAATACCCCTTTTATAGTAGTGATCGTCAACACTCTCATAAACCTTACACATAGTTTATTTTGAAAATTAGTGGAAAATCATAAGTTTTTAATCCACATCAAAATGCATAAATATTGATTTATCCAATATCAAGATTTGGAATCCAAACTTTCTTCAACCCTAATCATCACAAGTTACAAAATAGTACATAAAATTCCATCTCATGAAAGGAAACAAATGATATGATTTTATAAAGAAATCAAATACCAATTTCATGCATCAATTAAAATCATCAAATAAAAATATCAAGTATATGCCTTTGGAGATAAATGAAATGAAATGACTTCAATGGGAATTATTTCCTATCTTTCTTTTGTAATAGCCATTTCTCACAAATTTAGGGATTTTTGGGTCATAGTATTAATTTTTACTATTGATTTTTCTCACTTCTTATTTTTCTTATTTTTCTTACTCCCTTTTTTTAAGAGATATTTTTTTAGAGAGTGGACCCATGTATATATCTCTTTTGGTGGAAGCCATGCATGAATGGAGAAAAAATACACTTTCAATTTCTACATTGGTCATTCAATTTAAGAAATAAAAATAAGTATATGACACTTTATCCAATTAAAAAAATCCTATTATTCAATGGAAAAACCTATAGAGACCATCTAGCAATTTGAAATAATAGGCAAAGAGTTTGAAGAAATAGGAAAAAATATTATCACTCAAAATAGAAAGATAATGTCTCAAAATATTCTCATAAAGTAGTCTCCACTATTTGATTCCTAAATCACAATTCTAGGTTTATATCAATTTCAATTTTTTTTATCATGAAATACAAACTATGATAAAAATAAAATAAGTATCATGTTACTACATGATAGGTTCAAGGAATTAATCTTATAGTGCATAGTCTCAATCATTTGCTTAAAATCAACTAGAAGCATATCAACTTGTGCTTTATCGATCAAGTATTAACTCCTCAATCAATCTAGTCAAATAAATAATTAATTCAATAGGTAATATAGCTTAATCGATCTAATCACTATTTGATCGATTGAGTAGCCTATTTTCACATTGTTCCTATGTGTCTAATATGAAATATAACATGCTCGGGAATGGAGATATACCTCAGATGTAATCATTGAGGCTCGATAGTTTCTTCTACTTGAAAAATATTCTTTTAAGACACACCTAGAAACAAAAATTACAAAAATATGTTTTGTTCCCGAATATTGCCAACACTCACATAAACCTTATAATCTCCCCCTTTGACATATTCGTGTGAAAAAACCTCTCTCTCATTGCATATCGTTGATAGGAAAATTAAATTTTTACATAGTGGTACTATCTTATGATCTACTGAAACCATATTTGCCCCAACCTTGAAAGCTCATGTTTGCAATAAAAGTCAAAAATATAAATACCAAAATAGCTTGTCCTAAAAGACTTATTGTTAATTAGTTCAATGTATATAATAATACAAAAAGCTAAGAATATTCATAAGAGTAAGTAATCATATAATAGAAATTAAAAAAAACATAACTCTGTTATGTGTAATATCTCCAAAAACGATTTTCAAATTAATTCTCTCCCTAAATTAACTCTCCCTTTTTTCTAGGTTTTCAATTAATGTTCCAATTTTTCCCCCTTTTTGTCATGCGAATAAACAATATAATCATGAAGCGATGACAATAGGTTGAGCAAGAAAGCAGTGTACTTTTGTCCCTCATTTTTATTTTTTTATTTTTTTATCATTTTTTAAACTAAAGAAACATCAATAAAAATAAAAAAACAAACAAACTAAATATTTTCACCTAGGATCAATTATGCACTTAAACAAAAGTATCTAGATGAAACCATAAACAACGGTGATCAGGTGACCGGAAAGAGACAATCCCAATACAAACTTTCTTGGATTTTGGTTTCTTTATATCTTTTGGTTGAAAATCAACTACCTTAGTTGTCATTGGCATATTCTTGGACTTACCTTTAGATTTTTTATTCATCTTAAATGAAGATGTAATATGTATAGTAGGATAATGATAATTAGTCCTATAATTAACTGCATTGATTTTCACTTACCTCTTTGAGCTAACAACTTCATGCTTTCTAGTAGGATTTTTGAACATGTTACCATAATTTCCATTCATCCTAGAATATGATGTAATATGCATTTATGGATGATGGTTATGAAACCTATTATATGAAACATGGAAAGTATTATTACATTTAGGGTCATTTATTAAAAATCTATACTTAGGCATAATATGACCTTTCCTACCACCGTGATGATAAACAAGCACAAACTTAACAGATTCTTCAATCACAGGTACAATTGTTCTTTGTGTATAATGGGTAACATAAGGAGTAGAGTTAGAAGATTCAAAATATTCCTCATTCAATTCCCCTATCATAGCTACCTTTTATACCTATAGAATCAAGCTTTCTATGATGGATGGACACAACAATGTCAGTTCATTGTCGACAATGCTACTGAAGGAACTTTGGGACAAAAGACTTACATAAAGACTTATAATCCCTTTGACATATTGGGTGTTAATTCCTAACATAAAAACTTCCAAGAGGGCTAGAATCCATGAAATAGACTATAGTATAGAAGTATTTAAGCGACTTATACCATTGGCAAAGTAAGTTGTGCTTGTTACCAACAAAGAACAATATGGATTGTGTAGTACATTGAGAAATTGTGTTAATACCAATCCCTACCATGGATAAGTAAATGCTAGATCTGAATAGGTCAATGCATTGGAGGGGTACCAAGAAAGGCCCTGGTATGACCCCAATGCAAATAACTATAACCTAGGATGGATAAATCGTCCCAATTTTTTTGGAGGCAAAACAACCTTCCATTTGCCTAGAATTCAAATCCACAGGCCCAGCAATGCCACCAAAAAATGCCTCAAAATCCTCCCAACAAACTATTGAGGATAAATTGAATGCCTTCATCCATATTAGTAGAGACAACCAATCTAAAACTAATCAAAAGTTGGACTAAGTAGAGGTTTCCATCAAAACGGTAGAGGTACAAGTATTGCAACTAGATGAACACTTGCAAAAGCAAGGAAAAGAATAGTTGGCAGGTCAAAACAACAATTGAACTCAATGACATAGGAACATTGAGTATACTAAAAATGAAGTCCCTTAAGCAACGTCTTACTAAAAACGAATAATATTGTCCTAGATGGTAGGTAATTCAATACTCGCTTTTGTTTATGCTTTAATATAGTTTACTTTCATTAAATATAGTTGTTTTTATGTGTTATTTTACTCTTTCTCTTTTTAGGAAAACAAAAACAAAACAAAATATATTAGGTATAGTTGTAATTAAAAAATTTTGTTGTTATTTTATTAGTTAGATTTAAGTAAAATATTAGTTATTTATTGGTTTTCTTATTTTTATATGTGTATTTACAGTTATAATTACTTTAATTTTTACTTAGATTTAATTAGTATTAGGTAAATTATAATAATAACATAAAAATGGGGGATTTGGTTTGAAAAATTAACATGAAGGATAGTTACACGTGCCACATCATGTAATTTTTCACCAAGGCATAGGTGTTTTTGTAGAAATTTTCTAAAATCTCAAAAGGTTAGTGTCGCGGCATGATTTTTCCTATACTATGGCCAGTGTGTAAAGTTTGTCCATAAATACCAACCCTGACGTGTCTTTCACTCAAATTTTCTAATCTTTACAAAACCCTAATTTTTTTCTCCTTCTAAACACCTAATAACCCTCAAAAATCCCATTTTTCTTCCATAATATTTCAAATATTTTCACAAAAATCCCATTCTTATCTCTTTCCTGGCCATTCCATTGAAAAGTTTTGGAAAACCATCAAGAAATCTTCAAATCTTCATCTTCTTCAATAGGATGTTCTTCAACTTTCATATTGTTCCAATAATACAAGTAACCAAAGATTTTAGAAATTAAGTCTTGAAATAATTTATTTAAATTTTTATGGATTATTTCTATAAATATTTGAATTAAAAAGAGTTTCAAACCCTATTTGGACGATGTGAGGGTAAGAAAAAAAGCTTTTGGATTAATTAAGGATTATGTTGTTTTATCTAGATTATGTGTGAATACATAGATTATCTTTAAAGGTCAAATTAAGATTTTATAAGGCTATTGAAATAAATAAAAAATTTGTTTTGGAAAAGGGTATGGCTCTGAATTGGGGCAAAATTTTCAATTTGAAGGTATTACTAATGTGATAGCAGCTTTAAAATTTTGAATTTTCTCCAGGACACATAGTACTTGTGTTTATATGCTAACTTTTCAGGTGACATTAGTATGAGTTCAATTAACTTGTGGGACTCGTGTTTGTTGGAATGTTAGTCCAGATCCGAACACCTATCTTATAGAGACTATGATAAAAGAAACAATTTGTAAGTAGGTTAATTAAGGGATTACTTGGATAGGTAGTTTGAGTCCTAGCCTTGTAACTGGATACTTATTTTCCATAGTAGATATTTAGATAATTCGATAAACTAGTGATTTTCCTCTTATTAGGTCATTGGTGTGGCCTACATTATTTCCACCTGATCTTGTGTGTTTTTTATTTCTATATTACTTTACATATATGTGATTATTTGTTTGGCCGCTTACAAAATTTTAACCTACAATACTTCCACTCACTAGATATTTGGATGCATAACTAAACAAACTTTCACTAATAATATTGAATGAGTTCAATTGGATAGAGTTTAACATTAAACAAGTTTAAATGGCTATAGTTCAACTTAACCGACATCCAATTAGATGACATTAAATATGAAATGATGCATCAGCCTTTTTTTAATAGTAAAAATATATAAACTGGACATAAGGAGGGTTATTCTTGTGGTTACAAATTTGAAAGGAATAATTTTATGGTTTTCCATAAATTTCACAAGGTTAGTTCATAGCCTTTTCTTAAATAATAATGTATTTTGTCTCACATAAAACTTTACCATTCCGTGTTACACCACATATTATTATATAAATATTCTTTGTTATTTATACCATGTAATATTGATCTTATCTATTTTTCTTTTACATACTTGAGTTTGTTTACATGTTTATTATAATTTATGCTATTTAATTTCTTTCATTTTTTTGTCGATTTGTGTATATATTAATCTATGTTATTTAGTCTTATTAATAATTAATTTACATACTTTAAATTTTTTAATTTAATTGGATAAAAATACACATTTAACATCTAACACTTGTGGTGTAATATTCAAAAACATTGAAATTCATAAATTTTTGGAACATATACATTGATTTTTTTCTATATTATTATAAAATAACTCGATTGAAAAATTCATAAATTTTACTATAGTCATTCAAGTGGTACCAAAATTGTTCATTTTTTCTATTAAATTCAGTCATGATGCCCCCACTAGACATTACTCATAGCTACCTCCTCGTGATTCTAAAACATAATTTATAAAATATTTAGGTAAAAATGTAATATCATAATCTAATTCTTTCTTTAGCCTCGATAAGTCAAAAGATATGTGTGCTTTTTAGGTATGTATCAATAGGATCATCTAAAAGCATACCATAGTACTTAGACAAAACAAAGCATGATGCCATTGGTGTTTTTAGTGGTTTAGCACTCTCCAACCCTACTCTTTTAAGTAGAACACTAATGTATTTGTGTTGAGAAAAATGCAAAGCAACTTTCCCTTTTAAACTCCACACTAAGAAAATATTCAAATCTCTTAAGTCCTTAAGAGAAATATTATACTTGAGAAGAGAAATATTTCCCTTAGAATCACTCTCAATCATCACAATTTCATCAACATAAGCAAGAAAAATGGTTGTTATTGTGGAAGTAAATAAGAGAAATATAGAACTATCAGCCTTAGAGCTAACAACACCAAGCTCAAGAAAAGTGGAAAAGAGCTTTTGAAACCAAGTGCTTTGGGCTTGTTTCAAACACTAGAATGTTGTTAGGGTTAAATTTAGAAGAAGAGTTGAGGAAGAAAAGAACACACAGAGAGGGATAATTTCTTTAATTTTTGTTGCATTTCTATGGATTCCTCGGCTCTTTATATAGCCTTATAGAGCAGAAATGTTTAGGGAATGTACAAGAAATAACATAAAACAATGGAAGTGGGTATCAATGATTACCGCACCACTACACGCGTGTCAGAGCATCTTCCTAACGGCTTTGGTGGTCCTTCCTAATGAATTGGGGTGGTCCCCTTCTTCTACCGAGCTTGATCATGGCTCTAGGTTGAAGCAACATGCTAGAGCCCCTCATCAGTGTGCGAGCACACCTCTCTACGCTCAATGCCTATCAACTCCTCCCCACTTGAGAATCCTAGTCCACAAGGATGAAGGATGGATATGTCTTAGAGAATCGCCAT
The DNA here is from genome assembly GCA_030763125.1 of Hippophae gyantsensis. NCBI lineage: Eukaryota > Viridiplantae > Streptophyta > Magnoliopsida > Rosales > Elaeagnaceae > Hippophae > Hippophae gyantsensis. The sequence continues at coordinate 15,225,308 of CM061038.1, read as the reverse complement.
TCATTCTCCTAGGTAGCATCCTCTGTAGAGGCTCCAACCCATTTCACGAGAATTTCTGATTTTGGTCGATAATTCCCTTTTTTGGTCACTCTTTGATCCAAGACAACTTCAGGCTGAGGAAGCATTATAGAATTGTCTGAGACAGGAGGTAGGAGAGTGAGGGGTGGTGTGTAATGCCCCAGGTGTCTTTTAAGATGGCTAACATGAAAAACATTATGTATCTGAGAGTCAGGGGATAAGTCCAGCTTATATGCCACTGCTCCAATTTGTGCTGTGACCATAGAAATGTATAGCTAACTTCATGGCAGCTCGGAAATTCATAGATGTTTGTATGCATGGTTAAAGATGGAGGTATACATAATCTCCTACTACAAAAGATACTTCTCTATGGTGTTGATCAACGTGACACTTTATACGGTTATGAGCTTGTAGAAGATGATGACGTAGATCACACAAAATGATATCCCGATCACGTAAGCATTCATCCATCATTTGGATGTTGGAAGTACCTAGGATGTAGGCCAGTAAGCGTGGTGGTGGGTTGCCATAAACTACCTCAAATGGTGTCACCTTTGTGGAGGAGTGTGTAGATTTATTATAACTATATTCTGCTCAAGGTAACCATTCCACCCACTGGCGTGGTTGTTCCCCAGTGAAATAACGCAAATATTGTTCCAAGATACGATTGACCACTTCTGTCTGGCCATCAGTTTGAGGGTGATAGCTGGAACTCATACATAGCCTAGTATTTTGTAATCTGAACAAGGCCTTCTAGAAAGAACTGACAAATACTTTTTCTCTATCACTAACTATTGAAGTAGGAACTCCGTGTAAGCGCATTATGTTAGCCACAAAGGCCTTAGCAACAGTTATGGCAGTGAAGGGGTACCAATACTTTGGTTTTATACTTATAAAACTCTAGCAAGTGCACGAATAATTTCATAGAAAATGATAAGTATACTCCCAAGGTCGACCTAAAGAAGGAATATATGTGATTTTTAATTTATTATTCAAACTTTTAAAAATGAAATTAAATCCTAAACATCCTATCACGATATTTTGGGTTTTTCTGTTTCTAATCTAATAACATAAAAATAAACATAGATACAGATTCAATAAATATTTATGTAAATTTTATCATTTATAATAGTGGAGTATTTATGGATATAATAACTAAGTTAATTATGCTTGCTCATATTATTTAGGTTATGAAAGATATAAATTGATATTTATTGATTCTCTCTTTTTTATATGAATACCACCTTTGGTGGGGTTAGATATTCTTTGTTAATTAAACAAATCAATTAACACCTATGGGTGGGGTCGATAACTAATTTGGTCAATTAAATTAATTCCTTTTTCTAAGAGATTGAAAATGGACCATTTAAATGTCACCTTTGGTGGGGTTAGACAGTTTAAACTTTATTCAAGGTGTCCAAATTAAACCTAAGAATTTAATTATCCGAGTACTAACTTTCAAGTTTTAAAACCACTACTGAACACATGTTGTCAATACATTTTCAGATAATAATTCTTATAAAAACTTTTGAAAAAGAGCTTCACTCTAACTACCGGGCGATTGTACCAACAAATAAAAGAGCACTACTCTAAATCAAACCGGATAACTAAACCTTAAAATCTAATTTTCAGATTTAAGTTTGTAATGAAAAATAATATATTTCTCTCTAACATTCTTAATATGAAATCTTGAATAAAAACAAAGTCAATTCATTTTAGAGATTTTTACCTATTTAATATTTCGCAAGCATAACAATGTTATTATTATATCATGTTTACAAACAGCCAGCAATGTTAAATTTAATCACAGATAAATCAAATATAACATATAAGAATAAAACATAAAAAATAACTGCAAAGAAAATAAAATTCTTACAGTACTTTGATGCTAATTCTGTTGCTGGAAAACCTCCAAACGGAATTACATTTTCACTTATTGAATAAAAAAGCTAATAAATTACAAAAACATAATTAGTTCTTCTTCTCAAAAAGAGAAGAACTCTAAAACTAAGAAAAACTAAAAACTAAGAAATGAAGAAAAGGAAAGAGAGAATAAGATGATTTTAGGTGTGTTTTGGTATGGAGAGAATGAGGGTATTTATAGGTGAGGATAGGAAGAAAAAGTGAGAGGAAAAATGATAAAAATGTAGAAAATGCATAGTAGGTGAATAATGAAGTCAATTGACGTCATTGGTAGGTGAGGTATGGCAGTGCGCACGGATGGGGAATATGGGCGTAGTGGCACGCACGGAATGGAGCAGTTGTGTGCATAGGCGTGCATGGACTAGGCATAGATAGGCGTGCAGCTCGCGCGGAATGGAGCAGATGCGCACAGAGGTGCGCACGGATTGGGCGTAGATGGGCATGTGACACGCGCGGAATGGAACAAAGGTGTGCAGATGGGCACGCGCATGCAGACTAGGCATTGTACGGGCGATGTGTGCGTGTTGGCCAACGCTACTGGGTGGCTACGTGCGTGATTTCATCATTTTTTACCCTTTTGACCCATTTTGTCCAATTTTCCATCTTTTTTTTACTTTTCTCATTTATTTTATGAATATATTTGTGATGTATTGCATCCAGTATTTTTCTGAGTCTTTAAGTTACTTTTTTAAGTGAAACTACCTAAAAAACAATAAAAATACGTGTGATTCCAAAAAGACAGATTTATATAGAAATATGATAAAATCATATAAATATATATATCTTTTTAATCAATTAAAGTGAATAAAATCATGGTAATTTTAGTGCTTTTGAGCACTCATCAGTCTCATAGCTATGAAGTAGGCATATTTGGTCAAGCGTTCCACCACTACCATAATCACCGTGTGACCTTTTTATGGAAGCAACCCTTCAATGAAATCCATTGAGATTTCTATCCAACTCTTGTTAGAAATTGGTAGAAGCTGTAATAATCCAACTGGTTTTATGCAATTGTGCTTGCACTTTTGGAATATGTCATAGGAGCGTATGAATTCTTTCACTCCTCGCTGCATGTTGCGCCATTTGAAAATTTGTTTGATACGGGAAAGTGTCTTGTGTAATCCAAAATGGCCTCCTATTTGGGATAAGTGGCACTCAACCAATATTTCAAGAATTAGGGAAGATTATGGATTTAGGTAAACCTTGTCTTCTTTGAACCATACCTCATCACACTTACAAAGGTTGTGTGTCACACTAGTGGAGATTCTAGCTTGTAGTTTCTCATAAAATGCCTCTTGTTGGACATTCTTTTGGAGAACAGGCCACCAAGCTACTTGAGGTTGCAAAATTGAGATCAGCTGGAATTCCACCCCCTTGACAAAGAATCTATTGCTTGATTTTATAAGCCTTTCTTGTACTCAATCTGATAGTCATACCCAAGCAACTTAGGTAAACATCTTGCTTGAGTTGAAGTGATGATACTTTGCTCTAAAAGGTACTTAAGGCTCCTTTGATCCGTGCCTACTGTGAAAGGTTTCCCCAACAGGTAAGGGCGCCACAGCTTGATAGCCCTAATCACAACCAACATCTCCTTCTCATAAGTTGATAGAGCTAAAGCTGACCTTTTTAGAGCAGCGTTGAAGTAAGCCACTAGGCAGTTTTCCTAAGTCAAAACTGCTCCTAATTCGATGCCATTAGCATCACATTCAACTACAAAGCGTTGAGTGAAATCAGGTAACCTTAGGATAGGAGGGGAAGTCAGTGCTTCTTTCAGTTGTTGAAAGGCTTGGGCTATAGCTTCATTCCACTAAAATCCTTCCTTTTCTAGTAGGGAAGTGAAGGGTGATTCTATCCGACCAAAGTGCTTAATAAATTTTCTATAGTAACCACCCAATCCTAGGAATCCTCTGACTTCTTTTGTTGTGGTTGGTGTTGGCCATTCCTCAATAGCTCGAATTTTTGTAGGGTTCATGAAGACCCCTATTCAGATATCAGGTGACCTAGGTACTCTACCTGTAACACTCCAAAATGACACTTAAGAGGGAGGTTACTGGGAGGTTCAAACACTTGAGGGAATACAGCCAATATTTTGTCTATCTCAGGAAAATGAGTTCTAGTCTATTCTCTATAGGGTTTATTGGGAAGTATTTGAAGAAACAATCATATACCTTGTAGACTGTGAGTTTCCTTACAAGTTAAGGCTATAATGTTTGTGTGTCCTAACCCTTGGAGCTTGTGAGTAGCACCTTCCACCTTGAAGTTTATGGTTAGCTTCTTATAATCCATCTCGATGGGGCCTAAAGTCTCCAACCATTGGACCCCTAGAACCAGTTGATAGGCTGCAGCTGGAAGGATATAGAAATCTATAGTTACCTGATACCTTTGGATGCTAAGGTTAAGGTTACGGTATTTCCCTGGACATTCCACCTTATCACGATTGGCCACTATCACTTCTAGCTTATTTTCCTTGGTGATGGCTATTCCATATTAGAGAGTAAGGCCTTGATCAATGAAGTTGTGAGTACTTCTTCCATCAATCAGCACTATCACTTTCTTATTTTTTAACTGTCCTATTACTCGTATGGTTTGAGGATGTTCAGCTCCTGCTATGGCATGAAATTATATCTCAGGCATTACCTCATGCAATTCTTGTTTCAATAGCTTTTCTTCAAGGTTCCCTATGAGAATTTGTTCAGTTTCTTCTATCATAAACAGCTGTGGACGTGCACAACGGTGGCCATCTATGAATTTCTCAACATAGTAGTAGCATAGCCCCTTATCTCGATGCTCATGTGCTTCCTAATTAGTGACGCGATGAAAGGTAGTTGGTGAAGCAGTTGGTGCTGAGTTTGGCCATTGTTGGGGTGGGGGTCTTAGCACACCAGCAATAAGGGTTAGTGGAAGCTCTTGTTGCTATTGAGGATATTAGGTAACGTGAATATTGAATGGTTTTCCTTTGAAGTAGATTCCTTTCTCCAATCAATCTTGCCACCCCTATAACATAGGCCAATATTCGTGGCTTCTTAATTTTGACTTTGATCCTGATATCATCTCTTAGCCCAGTGATGAAACAGCCTATTAGGAATTCTTCTGGCAAGCCATCCACTCTTTGAGAGAGTTTCTCAAATGTTTCCTGATAAGTAGCTATGCTTGAAGTGTGTTCGAGTCGGGTTAGAGCTTCTGAGGGATCCTCATAATTAGTTGGCCCAAACCACAACTGTATGGCTTGGGTGAATTCTTCCTAAGTGAGTGGTCCACGGAACTTTATGAGCCACCTATGCCACTGTAGGGTAATTCCATCCAAATGAAACGATGCCAATTGCACTTATTGCTCTAGTGTAGTGTTTGTGAACTCGAAATATTGCTCGGCTTTGTATATCCATCTAGTGGGATCTTTACCCGCAAAGGTAGGAAATGAAAGCTTAAAATGAGAGCATGGTGGCTTATTAGGGTTTCAAAATCCACCATTTGGACGTGGGTTATCTTCTCATGTGAATGGGTTTTCCTCAGGGAGGTTCCAAGTGGCACGAAGTCCCTGTAACTCGATGAGCATTGCCTATAAGCTTTCGCTTACCTAGTCGAAGCTTGATTCATGCCTTGCTAGAGTTTCCATTACTTCGTTGCGAAACTCAGCGTTGGATTTACCCTAGTATCCATGGCTTTGATACCACTATTAGGGTTAAATTTAGAAGAAGAGCTGCGGAAGAGAAGAACACACAGAGAGGGATAATTGCTTTAATTCTTGTTGCATTTCTATGGATTCCTTAGCTCTTTATATAGCCTTATAGAGCATAAATGTTTAGGGAATTTATAAGAAATAACATAAAACAACGGAAGCGGGTATCAAGGATTATTGCGCCACTACACGCGTGTCAGAGCATCTTCCTAATGGCTTTGGTGGTCCTTCCTAACGAATCGGGGTGGTCCCCTTCTTCTATCAAGCTTGATAATGGCTCTGGGTTGAAGCCACATGCTAGAGCCCCTTCTCTGCGTATGAGCGCACCTCTCCGCACTCAGTGCCTACCAAATGCCTAATTAAGCTTGCACAAAAAAGAGGTTGTTGGGTGTCTACAAATCCAAGAAGTTGATCCATATAAATTGCCTCTTCAAGTTCACTATTGAAGAAGGCATTGTTTACATTTATCTGTCTAATATCCCATAAGTAGGATATGGAAATAGTTAAAACCACCATAATTGTTTATGGATTGACAATAGGAAAGAAAGTCTATGAGTAGTCTATGTCATGCTTCTGATGATAGTCCTTAGTAACCATTTCTTAATTAATATTTGTCAAAACCATCATCAAGTAACAACCTAACCTCAAACACCCATCTTAAACCAATTGTTTTCTTTTCAATAGGTAATTGATGAGTGCTTAAAAACACTTAATTTAACCTCATTTTAAGTACTTTAAAATGATAAAATAAATTTATATTTGCATAGTTTTATCATATTTTAAGCAAATCAAGATTTTTGAAATCATGAGAATATTTTTTGTTTTCAAGTATTTTTAGCTTTAAAATGATTCAACTAATCAACAATTGAAAATAGTACTTGAAAGCACTCTATTACAACATTGAAGCATAAAATATTAACATATGCAAGCCTTACATATGATCAGAACCAACGTAAAAGGTGTAATGAAAATAAGGCTTCTAAAAGATTAAAGAAACATGGGCTATAGTATAGAAATTTTGTATGCCTTGGCATGAGATAATTGGATCAATAATTCCAAGCCAGTGTAGGTTGTCTCATGCCATGGCATGCAATACATGTGTGCCGCGGTGCCTAACTATATGATCCACTTTTCTCTCATTCTTCTTAACTATAAAATAGACCCTAAATTTCCATTTAAAACAACCCTTTTGTCCCTTAGCACATTCTTTAGCTAATTCCTTAGTCTATCTCTAGTTTTCCTTTTATTTTCATAGTTTTAAAGTTATTCTTTTAATTTCATAGTTAAACATAGTTTATGTAGTAGTTTTTCTTTCGATTCAATAAACAGTGTTAACAATTCTGTTTGGAGGTTTTCCAAAACAAGAAATGATATTGAAGTTTTGTAAAGATACACATGAGGAATAATTTAAATATATTCTTTTTAGATTAATTTTATATGTTGTTTTGAATGTTATGCTTAATTTATTGGTTATTTATTAAATTAATTATGTCTAGCTAAAAATATGATGGGATATTAGTAATGTTGTTATGCTTGTGAAATATAAAAGTAGGTAAAACATTTTTATAAAATGAATTAAGTTTTATTTCTTCATCAAGATCTAAACAAACTTTGTAAAAGAAAAATATATTAACGAAGTAATTTTTATAATAAACAAAAAGAGTTAGATTTAAGATTTAATTATCTAAATTTGATTTAGAGTAGGGCTCTTAAATCTTTGATTTATATAAATTGTGTAGTCAAAGTAAAAATTCTATTTCAAATATTTTTTTACAAGAATTACTATTTAAAAATATATTGATAACATATGTTTAATTATAGTTTTAAAATTTGAAAGTTAGTTTTAGATACTTAAATCATAAAACTTACTTTAACCCTTTGATGGAAGTTTAAATTGTTGATCCGATCAAAGGTAACAAGTTAAATAGTTTGTTAACTTCTTAAAAAAAGCATAATTTAAATAAAGTTTAAATTGTCAGCCTAACTGAATGTGGCAAGTTAAAGTTTAATTAATAAAGAATTTAATCATTACCTTACGATATTTTCTTACAAAAAATGGAGAATAAATAATCTTAATTTATATCCTTAATAACCTAATTAATATTGAACAAATATGATTAACTAACTAATATATCTTATAAATTCTCCATCGAATGTAAATGTTTATTTGCCAATTGTTTTTCGAATATATCTTTACTTTTATTTCATTAGATTAAATTTCTCAAACCCAAACTTTATGACAGGTTTAATTTCCATTGTTAAGACTATTAAATTATTTAAAAACCATGTGATTTTGCTTTAGACAAACCTTAGAAGTATATTTTACATTTCTTACTAAATGATTCATGCACTTACAAGCTGTTTTATAAATGCAAAGCTTAAGTAACAAGATTTTGGCACCGTTGTTAGGAGAGTAATAACGTTTTTAAATATTTATTATCAAGATAAAAAAACAATTTGTACTATAAATATCATCCTTTTATTTTATTAAAAAAAATTAAACTTTCATTTATTATTAGGCTTTATAAAAAAAATTAATTTAATTTTCTTTGTTTTTATTTTAATTTTTGAAATAATGTTTTTCTTTTATTTTATTTATTTACTAATTATTTTATTTTATTATTTTATTATTTTATTTCTTTTAATTAATTCGTATTTTTGTTTACAAAACATATAGTATTTAATTTACTTGATGTAATTACTTTTTGAATTGTATAATAAAATCCTTATATTACAAATAGTTTATAATATAAATTATTTGTAACATACTTCTATATTTATTTCTTTTATTTTTTTCAAACTTGATAAGTGATTTTAATTTTGGTTTTCAAAGTTTATGCGAGGTAAGAGGTACTTAGGGTACTCTATCACACTTTTGAAAAATAAATATAAATAGAGGTAATAGACTATCAAGAAGGCCATACTTTGAGATCCTATAGCCATTAATTGAATAAAAGTTTGAAGTAAACCTTGACCCTCTACTTGAAACAAAAATTATGGGGAAAATTAAGAAATTAAAGAAACCATTATGAATGAGTATGTAAGGAAAGTCATTGGCACTACTACTACCTTATCCAACTGGGTGAGGATGCTTGGAATTATGAATTAAGAAATATTAATTTTTCCATGCTACCTTCCTTTAATGGATTTCCAAATAAAGACTCATTATCTTTCATTAGGGACTTTTACTCTACAGTCCAAACATTCCTTCTCGGTGAACCGACTTTACATTTTATGATTTTTTTTTATTTTTATTCTCATTTTTCACTCCACCCTATATTCAATATATATAGCATAAAAAACCAAAATATAAATAATAATACAAATAATTAAAATTTTAAATATAATTAATTGCTTGATAATTAAATTTATTACAAAAACAAATAATGTATATACAATACATATATATATAGTTAACTTAAATTACAAATAAAATAATGTCACCAAATTGTAATTGGATTGTGTGAGCAAGCTTGGTTAACTTAGAATCACCAGCATTGTGACAAGAAAACTGGACAAAAATTAGCTGATCCATATAACAATTCATTCTCCTACATATATGAGCACGTAAACATCCATCAAACAACCAGTCTAAACTTCAGAGACCTGCGGATGGAGAAATTAAATCATTATAAATATTACCATCAAAAATAGATTACCATAGCGACATCCGAGTGATATAACCCTTCGAACTCATATTAGCACTTTATTAATTATTTGTCTATAAATATAAAGTTATCTAGAATCTCTGCTAGTATTTTTAATGCTATAATGAGCTCTAAATATGAAATCAAGTGTAACTTCGATTTGTTACTTGGCTTGTGTGAGTTTTGGTGCCCTTAAACTTATGGAACAATTTTGTAATACGTTCATGAGCACCAAAACTCATACAAGCCAAGTAACAAAATATGAGTTACACTTGACTTTATATTTAGAGCTCATTATAGCATTAAAAATATGAGAAGAGATTCCAGATAACTTCATATTTATAGACAAATGATTAATAAAGTGCTAATTGTTATCATAAGGAAAGTAGGCAAGAGATATGAGATGAAGTTTGGGCCAAAAACAAGTCCATAAAACAATGCATTCCCCTAAATACATGAGCATATAATCATCCATCAAACAAGGGACTTCAGACACAGGGATAGAGAAATTAAATCATTAAAAAAATTACCGTTATGTTGTCATATGCTATTCAAGATCATCAGAATCTTCTCTTGATTCTTCTTGTGATGATATAATTTGAACCATATGTTCTGCCCATTCCTCTCATAAATCATCAAAACTTTACTGGTCGTAGCCTGTCTTGTTCCAACCAAAGAACTACATGTATTTAAAATCAAAATAAGAATGTAATTTCATGTATTTACAAAAAATAACTCAAATATGTTAAAAACCGTTTTGTATATGGGTAAAAGATATTACCACATCATCAATTGGAATTTTGATATTTATGATGATTTCGCTCATATCCAACATTGATAACATCTTCGACCCAAACACACAAGAAAATTGTTTCATGAAAGACCTCATAATCCAATTCCCAAATCTATTGTATTATACCATAATATGTTCTATCAGAAATTACAAGATTACCATCTTTTGAACTGACAAATTGCATAGTTTGTGCAACCATCCACACTTTGACATCCAAGATTTGTCCATTTTCTATTAATGACATTAATTAAACATATTAATTAATTATGTATCCAATGAATATATTTCAAGTATTATTATATATAAATTCTCTAATTATTAGAATACATACCAAAACATACATAATACAAAACATTTATCATTTTAATCATTTTACAAATGTATTACTTTTACTTAATAAAATATAATTATTTATATGTAAATAAATTTATCCATGTACGATAAATATTATAGTCCCCCAAACCCACAACATGCAGATATTATTTCCACAGAAAATAAGTCAAACATATAATAACAAGCATAATACAAAACATACATAAATTAAAATTTTTTACAAAAAAATAAAACAAACTGAATAATAAGTTGCAAAATTAATAGAAATACTTACAAGAATGTTATGAAGTGACTAAATGAAGGAAATGAAGAAGAAAAAGGTGTTTTGTAAGTGAGAATAAGTGAGAAAATGGGTATAAAAAATTTGAGTATTTCGCTCAAAAAAATAGTGGATCTGAAAGATAATGAGAAGAGGAATATAACCCACAAAATGGCGTTAGAAATGGTGATCGGAGGTGGCCAGAAATTGAGAAAGAGTGTGGGTAAACTCGGTTTTGGGAGAAGAGGGAAGAGATGAATTTTTTTTGGCTTTCTACGGTGAAGAAGAAAGCAAAACGGTAATATTATGTGGATAACATCGGTTGGCGTGGCGAACCGACGCTAGCCACGCAATTTAAAATTGATTTTTTTTGTCAATTATTATTTTATTTAAACTCTTACATATATATGTACTATAGAAAAAGAAAAAAAAATAATTTTAAAATAATATCCAAAACAAATACACAAAATTAAATAAAGATATATTGTACATACATATATAAATTTAAATATCCAAACAAATACACAAAATTATATAATTTTAAAAACCAATTGTCTAAAAAAAAGAAAAAATTATACTATATATATATATATCCAACTTAAATTTTAAAGAGTGAAATAAAATAATAATTGACCTAAAAAAATTTCAATTGTAAACTGCATGCATTTTTTAATTTAAAAAATACACGTATGATGTAGCGTCGGTTGACGTGGATTGCATCGGTTCGCTACGTCAACTAACGCTACGTTCTACGTAGATAACATCGGTTCTACACCGAACCCACTTTAAATTCATTATAGGTCAGTGACTTAAATACCCTTTTTATAGTAGTGATAATTATCAATTAATTACATGATCAATTGAATATGACCTAGCATGTATTTCTCAGTAAACTACACATCATATTGTAATTAACCTAATCACACTCTCATGTCAATTAAATTGCATACTACTCAATAAGTTCATCAATTATAGATCACATACATAAGAATCATATATCTTTGCCTAGAACTATTCATGTTATTTAATCAAGATTAATGATTAAATAATTCTCTCAAATCTATTTAATTGTCTCTATATATAAATTGTTAGTCAAATAATTCATAGCATAAAAACAAATTAAATAATATAATTAAATTAAATTCCTAATTGTGGTAAAATATTTTATTATCACATGTTGAAAATTGGATTTATAAGACCCTAGATTAATAAATTAACTAAACATAATTTTATTTATAAAGCTCATATTTTTCATAAATAAAGACATAAAATTTGATAAAGAAAGGAGAAGAAGAAATACAATTAATCACTTGAATTGTAGCACTAATCTTCTCCCGAATTTCTAAAAAAATTGTCTCTCCTCTTAAAGTTTTATATGTTTTTCTCTTCTTGACTCCAAAAATTGATGAAAATTATGTTAATTTTGGCTCATTAGGGTTTATATGGTAATTAGGGGGTTAAATATAGCTCAGGTGGAATTTTAACCATCGGATCAACTTCAAATCAAGAGTTGAATGAAAAAAGGGAATATTAATAGTGGCATCCAATAAAAGTATAACTTGTGGCTAGAAGAAAAGGCATAACCAATCAATGGGTGACTCGAGGCACGAGAGATTGGCCTCGGTCAAAACAAGTTGAGTAATCATCATGTGGCACTCTTTGATTTGTGGTTACACATCGAGTAGTGCATGGGTGGAAAGAATAGACGAATTAGGTGATGACGTGTGGTGAGTGCATTGACTAAGCAACAAACTCGGAATAGTCATGCTGACACTTGGCATAGCGTTGCATCATATGGTGCATGCGGAATTTCCCAATTGGGTTTGTCCACTTGCGTGGAATAACATGGCTTTCCTGGTCACTAGAAATTTCATATTTAAATATTTTTAATCCATTAGATACTCAGAAATTTCAAATTTATGAGTCTTGTTTGAAGGATAAGATGACCAAGTATCATTTTCCATCTAATGGTAACCAAGTGGATAGGCCATTGATATTGGTGCATATGAAAGTGTGTGGTCTTATTAATATCCAAGCACATGGATGTTAAATGTATTTCATAACTTTCACTATGACTTCTCTATGTTTGGTTATATACATTTATTGCACCATAAGTTTGACACCTTTGATAAGTTCAAAGAGTACAAAGCCAAGGTGGATAATTAAGGAAACAAATCAAACTATTTCTATTGGATTAAACTATTAAGTATATGTCGATATTGTTCTTAGATTACAGCCAAAAAATAACATGGAATTGTGTCCCAAGTGTCTACACCTAACAATCCTTAAAAAGAATAGGGTTACAGAAAGAATAAACATAACTTAATTGGTCATGACAAGGTCTATGCTCAAATCTTCAACATTACTACCTCGTTTTGAGGATTATCCTTAGAAGCGGTTGCATACGTTCTAAACTGTCCTTCCAAACCTTTTCCCTATGTCTCTATTATAATTATGGAATGATCAGGTTCCTAGCTTCAACTATGTACATATATGTGGTTGTTTAGCACCCGTGTTGAAATGGACTACTAGTAGAAAGATGGAATCTCGTAAGAAAGTATTCATTTTTATGGGATACCTTAAAAGAACAAGATTTGGTTTTATTTTATGATTCAATTGACAATTGAATATCATATGTAGGAACAATTACACAAAAGTCATGTTCTTTTGACTCAAATAGGTAACCAAAACCTACATGAGAGATAGAAATGCCAACCTATGGAATCTTTTTGTGAGTTACATATCAATTTGACTAAGCCAACCTTACAAATGTGAATTAATCAACTTACACAATGAAAGTATAAAACAACATGTTCAATTTAACACATAACTAAAACACTCAACATATATGAAAACAATAATTTATAGTAAACACACTAGTGATAATGTGTCTCATTGGCTCCCTTCTAAGCTAACAACAAACATATACATGGTAAAAAATTAACAGGATGCGAGACAAGCATGCATACTAAACAACAAATGCAACCACTTCAACACTTCATAAATGGGAATATATTTGGTAAATGATAATTGTACTCTTACAGCATTCAATCAATCCAAACATAGTAAACCATATAAAGAGTCATAACTAGGATAATGAGATACAAACTCCTAAGAGACTTATGTCAAACTCACATGCACATAATAGACATAAATAAGATAAATTAATGAGAGAGCACACATATTAATTTACTCCAACATAAGAAATGATTAGAAAGCTATATGTACATTACATAGAAAATAAAAAAAACATGCGACAATATATAACAAATAAGCTTTCTAATTAGAGTTATACTTCTAGTATGTTAGAACATATTTGATGAAAAATTGGATTATACTAACATAGGTAGTGATCATGTATAACAATATAGAAATAATCCAAGACTTGAAACACAATCAGGCTAAGGAGATACTAACTCCTTAAGGACTCAACTCAAACATGCAAATCATAGGAAGGAAAACATATGATAGCTAAAGACAGTTGCGGTACATACAATCAAAGTAAGATAGTATAATAAAGCAATAGATATAGAATTCAATAAATGAAAAGTAGGTGGTAAATATCAAAATCTTTTTAATTAGAGTTTAAACTTTAGTATGTAGGATCATATACCATTTAAACTTTGATTGTACTTATCACAATTTCCCTAAGTGGTGGATTCTCCCCTATATTTGATGGTTCAGGTAGAGGGTCATGGTTTGGTTCCTAAATTTGTTCAACTAAAGGTTGTCGGATCTTAAAGTCCAACCTTCTTGACAATCTATTGTATATGTTTATATGATTTTTATACGATGTGAGAAGTTACCCAAAGGACCTCTAACATCACAAAAACTTTTAAAACATAAATTAAAATCATATGTTAAGTAAAAAAAATAAAAATATAAAATAAATATTCAAGTATATAACACATTACATATTTGTACACAAAAATACAAAACATGTAGAAATTAAAAGAATAAATAATAAAATGATACATATGTTAGTAAAAGAAAATAAATTATACAAGATATAATTAAGTACACAAAATTAGTAAACATAAAGAAAAAGAAATAAAATAATAAAAGAATTACAAATAAATAAAAAGAAAAGATAATTAAATTAAATTAAACTTTAAAATAAAATAAAAAGGATTGATAAAATAATTAAATAAAGAAAAGAAAAGAAAAGAAAATTGAATTAAAATTTAAAATCTCTCTCTTTTTCTTTTTAGTTAATAAAATCTTAAAAATTTTTTAAGATTTTAAAATATTATTATTATTATTATAAAATAATATAGATATATTTTTTAAAGAAAATTTAAAATATCTAAAATTAGTTGGTGACCTAGATATTTTAAAATATTAAGTAAAAATCACAATGTTTACAACACAAATTTTTTTAAGATTTTGGCAATAAAAAGTTAAAAATGATATTCATTTTCCACAAAGATACCAAAAACTTCATAATACAAAATTTAGTTAGATTTTGATGTTATTATTAGTTTCACGATAATGGCGCCAAAAAATTGATGTGCTAAAACTTGATACATAAATTTTGGGTATGAGAAATCTAATCTAATGACATAAAAAATTAAAGATAGATTTAATAAAATAATTGGAAATTAGCCCTAAGAAAGACACAATATCATGAGATTGAGTGATGGTCATCTAGGCAAGATGCTCAATCAGCATCAGTAAAGGCTATGAGTTGAAGACTTGACCACTTTTGAAATAACAGGCCATAATTCTTAGTCCCTTATAAGAACCACATAATTCATTTAACTACTCTCCAATGAACACCATGGGAAGAAGATATGAATGAATATTGATAACTTGCATAATTTGATATAATTTATCACTTCTCAACTTTAACTTTAGTCTAATTTTATTTATTTTTTATTGAATGTATACTTCATCATTATTATTTAAATTTTATTGCAGATTTTAAGATAATGAAGATCCAAAATTTTAGAAGCATATCATCTAAAAAATCTCAAAATTAAATAAAGATTTTTTTAATTAGATTTAAATTAAAATATATCTATATATATATATATATATATATATATATATATATATATATATATATATATATATATATATATATATATATATATATATATATATATACCAAACAGAGAGGTAGGGATTTAAGTTAGGAAGGATTTATATAGAGAGGCAGAGATTTAGGTTAGGAAGGATTTATATATATATATATATATATCAAACGCTAAAAGCCAAAAGGAAGGAAAAAACATAGGGTGGTAGCAAAAAAAAACCTGAGTAGAGTAGAAAAGAAAAAAAAAGAAAAGATTAAGAACACATAAAGAAATCAAAATGCTCGAGAAGACGCAAAATCATATTTTTTTTGCGATTCAATTTTCTTTCAATTCCTCTCAGAAAATTATGGTGAATTCGTTTATGTTTGATTTAATTTTTAGTATGAACTAAATTTTCTTTATTCTAAAAAAAAGATGTAATTTAATTCTGAACTATACTTGATTTTTTATGTTAATTTAATTATTTCTCGTCATATTTGGCTAATTTATTATTAGTTTATTGCTTCTAATTAACTGACTATTAATTATATGATTTTAATCTTATGATTTACTATCGAATAGAGAATTATAGGATAGATCTAGAATATTTTGGCATAGGTAAATTTATAGATCGAAAGACTTCTATGAACCTGTGTAGTTTTAAAATCATTGGTCTTAATGATTTTTTGCTTTATTAAATTGCATACTCTTGCGTAAATTAATGAACAAGAATATTTCTAATTGACTGTCGAAATAAGCTTTTGGATGTTTTTTGGAGATTGCTAACAAATAGAGAGAATTAAATTTTATTAGCTAGATGAGTAAAACATAGTAAGGGATTAGGTGAAATCAATTTCTTAGAAGTTTTCTTCCCATTGATTTGATTATCAAACAACTTTATTTTCTTCCCATTGATTTGATTATCAAACAAAATTATTTTCTTTTGCACATTTTTTTGAGATTAATTTTATTTTAAATTCCAATTACAATAAACTTAGTGACTTTTCTAGATAAAATTGAAATTAGAATAATTTTGGTATTTGTCAAAAATAAGTTACCAATCCCTGAGGATAATACTCTTATCATTTTATTATAAAACTATGATACTGTGCACTTGTAGTTTTACACCGATCAAACATCATTGGGAGAAGATATGAATTAACATACTTTGTTGACTAAAAAAGCCAAGTTAGGTCGAGAAGGCATCACATACTGTAAACTTCCTACAATACTTCAATATAATGAAGAATCATGCATAGAAGAACCATCATATGCTAAAAATCGAGTAGTAAAACATATAGGAGTTTGACTAAGCTTATAATTCACCATATTGGTTTTAAGCAACATATCATGAATATATTTCTTCTAATTGAAAAACAAATTTCCACTTGCTAGCTTATGAATAACTATACCAGGAAAGTAATGCATGAGGCCAAGGTCTTTAAAGTAAACTTCTTATGGAGGAATTGTACCAAATGTTGCAAGGCTTGATAATTGGATTCATTAAGAATAACATCATTAACATAAACAAGTAAGAATATGTGAACATTTCCTGAGCTGAAAATAAATAGGGAATATTCATCTTTGCTTTGAATAAAACCAACTTCGGTAAGGTAATGATCAACCTTTCAAACCAAGCTCTAGGCGCCTACTTTAAACCATATAAAGCCTCATTTTATTTGCACACAAAATCTGGATCCTTAGGATCAATAAATCCATCAAGTTGTTCCATAAATACATCCATTTCCAAAAAACTATGTAAAAGCACATTATTGGCATCTATTTTTCTCATATCCTAACCAAATGAGAGAGCAAGTGTAAGGATGACATGAATGGTGAAAATTTTGATAATGGGGCTAAAATTTTCAATGAAGTCAAACTCAACTATCTTATTATAGCCTTTAGCTACTATAGGTGCTTTGGACCTTTCAACATTTCCATCCAACAACTTCTTAATATGAAAGATTCATTTATTACCAATAATTTTTCTTCCTTTTGGTTAAAGAACTAAAGCCTATGTATTATTCATAATTAAGGCCTCAAATTTAGCTTTTGTAGCCTTATACCATTCTGGATTGTGAAGAGATGCTTTAACTAAAACTTATTCTTCAATAGAATTTAGAGAAAAAGAGACATTATAAACTTTTGGCTTTTTTATTTACCATTGGTTATCATTGGATGAGAGTTGAATGGTAGTGAAGAAGGAAAGGACAAAAGGGACAGATTCAATAAGCTTGTTAGAAGTAGGCGAAGTTGTGGGAGACTGTTCACTAGAATTAGATAAAGGATCATATGATGACAGAGGTTTTAAAAGAACAAATGAATGCTGTGTAGGTTGATCACAAGGAATTTGTAGATATGTTATCAATTTCAATGTCAAGACTAAAAGCAGAAAGAAGGATATCCATAGGACTAAACTTATTGGATAAAGAAAAACTAGATCATGAAAAGGAAAAGACTCTGGGATAGTTGACAAAGGTTTAGGTATGACATGAAGATAACTTTTAATATATAGAGGAACAAGTTGATAGATAGATTTGGTAGCATATGGAAAAGTAGTTTCATTAAAAATCACATTATGTGACCCATACACACGACTAGAGGAACTAAGACACTTGTAGCCCTTATGATAAGGACTATATCCAATGAAAGTGTAGGGAATAAACTTGAATTCTAATTTACGAGTGTTATGAGGTGTCATGTGTGGATAACATAGAAAACCATATGTGTGAAACATGGATTATTCTGGTTTGGTTCAAAGAAGAGTTCAAGTGGACTTTTATTATTTAAAACTAGTGAGGGCAATTTGTTTATAAGAAATATAGATGCATGGAAAGTCTCATCCCAAAAGGTTTTAGGCATATATCTTTGAGCTATGAAAGATAGCCCTTTCTATACAATATGCCTATGTTTCCTCTTAGCAAGGCCATTCTATTGTGGTGCGTGAGGACATGATATTTGTCTTATAATGCCAAAATGAACTAACAGAGAAGAGAGAGCTTTATACTCTCCTTCACTATCACATTGAATTATTTTGATATGTTTGTTTGCTTGAAGTTTTGCCTGAGCCTTAAATAATATAAAGGCATTTTTAATAACACCATTATCCTTTAAAAAATAAATCCAAATATATCAAGAAAATTCATCCACAAAACTCACATACCACGTATAACCATTACTGGAAGTTACAGATGATGACCCCTAAACATTAGTATGACTACCATCAAAGTTCAACAACTATTATTGATTTATGAGAAAAAGAGACAATTTATGATGCTTTGAAACTTGATATATTTCATAAACAAGTATAGATTTGACAACTTAATCAAGAACAACAAAATGAAATTAATGAAGAACAGTAACAACAATTGTAAAGGTAGGATAACTTAACCTTTTGTGCCAAAACAACACATCAAATTGTTTTACAATCTTATCCTAAACTTGTTCAACAGATCCAGAATTACTCACAAAACTAAGTGATTTATTTATACTATTAATATTGTGTAAACTAGAAGAGAAAACAGAATGTGATTGAAAACCTAAATTGTTCTCAATAGTCTTTAGATCCAAGTGAAACTGATACAAGCCTTTGTTGCAGTCTCCTTGAAGTAAAATCTAATTTGTCTCATTATCCTTCACAAAACATTATTGAGGATGAAACTCATAGTACACATTGTTACCCTTAGAAAATTTGGATACACTTAATAAATTCTTAGCGACAAGTGGTACATGGAACATATCTTTCATATAGAAGCTTGTGAAAACCATTTTGAAAAGTAAAAACATTAGCTCTAACATGATATAGAGGCTTCATGTTTGAAGTTCTTAGACAGAGTTTATGCCAGGTTTACTGAAGGAAGATTTCTCAATTCAGAATTACACAAGAATATATTTTCTTGTCAATGAGATACAAAGAAGTTCTCTAGGATTGCCCATATTTCAACTGATGTATCATAATCATTGACTTTCTTCATGATATCACCTTCCATACATGTGATGAGCCAAGACCTTATCATTTGATCTTGGTGCATCCAGTATCGATAAACACCATTAATTATTCGACATCGATAGCTTCCTATTACAAAATCCTCTAGCTTATAGCTTTTCAAGATCCCAAGGATCTGTTCTTTTCAAACATCAATTTTTTCTGATCTATGCTAACTTCATTTAGTTTTGAAAAATTACGAGATCATTCTTTCCATTTATAGTTGTGTTCTTATCTGTTGATATTTCATTGATTATTATTTTGAATCAGTCATCTTTTTTGTAAGCTTCAACAACATTTAACATGCTCTGATACCATGATGAAATGCATGAAGGAACTTAGACTGGGGAACAAGAAAATAAAGAGACATAAGATTGCAAAAATTGAAGCTTATAAAGAAGACTAAGAAAAACATGTTGATGAATTCATTTATATATTTTTCATATTTGATATGGAAGTACAATTATGTATATATAGCTTTTGAGAAGCTAGTACAATATGTAGCTAATGAATAATACAATCTATAATTAATTGTGTAGTACAATAACATATTTTAATAGTACAATTAACAAAATTATTTACATTGATTTGTGACACAAAACAAACTGAAAAGTACTGATATAACCAAAAGTTAAAATTATTGCTGAGTTGGCTAAGTTTGTTGCTTATGCGTTGGTTGCTTAAGTGACTGTGCTTGAGTGGGTTGCTTAAGTAATTGTGCTTGAGGTGACTACTTTTCTATATTCTTTACAATGTTATCTTTATTTTTTATAATTTGTATAATATATAACATTTAATGTCTGAAACAAGGAACATAAACTTAAGGTGAAAGCTTTCCCTAGGTACAAATTATCGATGGAAATTCCCAAAGTCAAATTGATAACATCCGTAGCTACAACCCAACAAAGTTGGGTATTATTCAATTATGTTATTAGTAAGTCATTACATAATTTTAATTCAATAATTAATATACTATTATATATGTTGTTACTTCAAGGTACGATCTGATATGATTATTGGGATAAAACACAATAGGAGTGCACGAATGAGATAAAAGTATATACTATCAATTTCTACTCAAATCATTTAATCTAAGCAAAAAAAATAATAAAAAATATACGACACTCTATTAAGATGAGAAAAAAAATTCATACATTCAATGTTAATGCCTATAGAGATCATCTAAGAATTTGAAGAAATAAGAAATGTGTTTGGAGTAGAAAAAATATATATATTTCACTCTGAATAAGGGAAATTAGGTTCAAATTATATCTCACAAAGGTAGTCTCCACTAAAACAAATTCATAAACACCGATTTTGGGTTTAATATAATTTCTACATCTTATCAAGAAATACTAGTTATGACAAAAATTAACTAATTATCAAAAATAATTACATAATATTTCATGATATGTTTTCAAAAATTAATCTAATAGTACAAAAGACTTAACTATTTACTTAAATTTGATTTAAAGAAATGATAAATTTTTGTGAGAAAATTTTTTTTAATTCCAAAAATTACTAAATCACACAAGGAAAATAAAACCAAACACAAAAAAATGAAGATGTGAACATAAAAAAGAAAAAATTAATAATTTTTTTTTTGAAATTTTTTTTTAATTTTTAAATTGTTAAATCTTTTTTTTTTCTTTTCTAATTAAGCATGGTAACTTTTCACCACTCCCAACCTAGAACTTACATTGTCCTCAATGTAACAACTGTAAATTAAAGATAAAGAGAAAAGAGAAGAAAGATTACCTATTTCTTGAGAATGTGTAAGTAGTAATGGAGAAATGCAGGTGCATTCATCATATTCATCATTAAAGTGTATACGTATTGCATCTTTGTGAACTTCTAACAACTCAACAAATATTTTTAGTTTTAACAATTTAAAAATTATTCACATATAATTAAACTAAAATAAACAATAAAATTAAGTATACAAAACAAATAACAAAAAATGACCTAAAATGATGGGTTGCCTCCCATCCACCGCTTAATTTAACGTCTTAGCAAGACGTAACTTGGGGATTGCCTTTTAAGTAAACTCAATGTCCCCTCATCAATGAGTCAATCAAACCTACAAGTAAGACAAGATTGTCTACCTATACTTTTTCAGTCATGTCTTATGGATTTTTAAATTTTTCTGTACTTAAAACTAGGGACATGCTTGTGAGTTTTAGATAATCCACGTCTAGGTACAAATCAAATAATTAAAGGCATCAAAACACAATTGTACCTAGATCAAACAAAACAACTAACTCCTTAGATTGTAATTAAAGCTTTAAAATTTTGGAGATAGTTTCAGAATTTTTTTGTTTTTTTGTTTTTGTATAATATCTAAGTTAAAATAACATAATCAGTATTAACCAAGAGTGCTTCCAGGAAAGAATGGTGGGGCAAAGGCTCCTTAAAAATCATCCTCCTAGACAGAGCAACGTTCCCAAGAAAGACTAGTGGCACAAAAACTTCCAGGAACTAGTCTCCTAGATAGAACTCACTTAGATCTTTACTTTTCATGCTATTAAAATTAAGTTAATTAAGTTAAAATTTAAGTTAATAAAAAGGTAGGTTAATTAAGTTAATGAAAATCTAAGTTAATTAAGTTAGTAAATTAAGTTACTAAAAACCTAAATTAATTAACTTAAACGAAAATTAAGATAAACAAAATAGTTAAAAAAAAACTAAATTTAAAAAAAACTAAACCAAAAATAAAATAAATTGAAAAAGTAAAAGAAAGATAAAAACAATAAAAATAAAAAGAGAAAAATTAAGCCAAAAAAATAAAATAAAAATAATAATTGAAAAAGATAAAAGAATAAAAAAAAGAAAAGAACAAAAAATAAAAAAAATTGAAAATAAAATTTTTTATTTTTTATTTTTTATTTCATTATTTTTTTATTATTTTTATTATTTTTTATTTTTTATTCTTATTTATTTATTAATTTAATTTAAAATTTATTTACTTTTTTTTTACTTCAAATTTCAAAATTCAAAATTATTTTATTATTCATGCTATAATATTTTTTTATTTATTATGAAATTGAAATTTGAATTTTTTTTTACTTTTCACAAACAACAAAAAAAATTTATTTTTTTTATTTTTTATTTTTTTATTTTTATTTATTTATTAATTTAATTTAAAATTTATTTACTTTTTTTTACTTCAAATTTCAAATTTCAAAATTATTTTATTATTCATGCTATAATTTTTTTTTATTTATTATGAAATTGAAATTTGAATTTTTTTTTACTTTTCACAGACAACAAAAAAAATTTATTTTTTTTATTTTATTTTATTTTATTTATTTATTTATTTTATTTTATTTTTATTTATTTATTTATTAATTTAATTTAAAATTTATTTACTTTTTTTTTACTTCAAATTTCAAAATTCAAAATTATTTTATTATTCATGCTATAATTTTTTTATGAAATTTAAATTTAAATTTTTTTTTATTTATAATAAAATTGAAATTTGAATTTTTTTTACTTTTCACAAACAACAAAATTTTTGATTTTTTGATTTTTTTTAATAAAAAAAAATCACAATTATTTACAACACAAAAAGTTTTTAAAATTTTGATAAATAATTTAAAAACGCTATTCTTTCCCCGGCAACGGCGCAAAAAACTTGATACCATCCCCGACAACGGCGCCAAAAACTTGATAGGGCAGAACCGACATCGCCGATCCTGCCGTTTATTTTGGTTTTATATTTTTATAAAACTCTCACAAGTGCACGAATCATTTCGTAGAAAATGATAAGTATACTCCCAAGGTCGATCTAAGGAAGGAATGTATGTGGTTTTTAATTTATTATTCAAACTTTTAAAAATGAAATTAAATCCTAAACATCCTGTCACGATATTTTGGGGTTTTGTGTTTTTAATCTACTTATATAAAAATAAACATAGATTCAATAAACATTTATGCAAATTTTATCATTTATAATGGTGGAGTATTTATGGATATAATAATTAAGTTAATTATGCTTGCTCATATTATTTAGGTTAATAAAGATATGAATTGATATTTATTGATTCTCTCTTTTTTATATAAATACCACCTTTGGTGGGGTTAGATATTCTTTGTTAACTAAACAAATCAATTAACACTTATTGGTGGAGTTGATAATTAATTTGGTTAATTAAATTAATTCCTTTTTCTAAGAGATTGAAAATGAACCATTTAAATGCCACCTTTGGTGGGGTTAGACAATTTAAACTTTATTCAAGGTGTCCAAATTAAACCTAAGAATTTAGTTATCCGAGTACTAACTTTCAAGTTTTAAAGCCACTACTGAAAACATGTTGTCAATACATTTTCAGATAATAATTCTTATAAAAAAAATTTGAAATAGAGCTTCACTCTAACTACCGGGCGATTGTACCAACAAATAAAAGAGCACTACTCTAAATTAGATCGGATAACTAAACCTTAAAATCTAATTTTCAGATTTAAGTTTGTAATGAAAAATAATATATTTCTCTCTAACATTCTTAATATAAAATCTTGAATAAAAATAAAATCAATTCATTTTAGAGATTTTTACCTATTTAATATTTCGCAAGCATAACAACGTTATTATTACATCATATTTATAAACAGCCAGCAAAGTTAAATTTAATCACAGACAAATTAAATATAACATGTAAGAATAAAGCATAAAAAATAACTGTAAAGAAAATAAAATCCTTATAGAACTTCGATGTTATTCCCGTTGCTGGAAAACCTCCAAGCAGAATTTGCACTCCCATTTATTGAATCAAAAAGCTAATAAATTACAAAAACATAACTAGTTCTTCCCAAAAAGGGAAGAACTCTAAAACTAAGAGAAATTAACTAAGAAAAGCTAAAAACTAAGAAATGAGAGAAAGAAAGAGAGAAGAGAATGTGTTTTGAGGTGTGTTTAGAAGTGAAGAGAATGGGTGTATTTATAGGTGAGGATGGAAAGAAAAAATGGGGGAAAAATGTTAAAAAATGGTAGAAACGCGGAGTAGTGATTGTTGATGTCATTTGATGATGTCAGCATGACGTGGGGGGTGGCTGTGTGCGAAAATGGGGCAAAATGGCAGCGGCGCACGCGGAGGGCAGCTGGGGCACGCAGGGTGTGCGCGGGAGTAGTAGCAGGACGCGCAGGCGTGCGTGCGGACAAGCAACAGCGCGCAGGGGCACGCGCGGAACTACAGCATGGCGCGCGATGGCGGGCGCGGGCGTGGGCGTGAGACGACAGCATGGCGCGCGCGAGACTGGGCGCGCGGCTGGGCAGTTGGGCGGCGTGGCAGCGCGATTTCCTCCTTTTTGACCTTTTTGACCTTTTTGATCCATTTTGTCCAATTTTTCGATATTTGTTGACCTTTCCTCATTTATTTATTAATATATTTGTGATGTATTGCTTCCAGTATTCCTCTTTGAGTCTTTAAGTTACGTTTTTAAGCGAAAATACCTGAAAAACAATAAAAATACCCGTGATTTCGGAAAAGACAAATTTATATAAATATATGATAAAACATATAAATATATATATATTTAATCAATTAATGTGCATAAAATTATGATAATTTTAGTGCTTTTTGAGCACTCATCAAGTGTCTAAGTCCAAGAATTGTAGCACAAGTTGGAAGCCTTGTATGCCAAGTCAATTTGACAACATGAAGGAATGTGATTGATATTTTGGTTATGTGTAGGTTAGGGTGGATTTAGTAATGAATATGAACTGCAACAAAAACAATTTGGATTTTTTTTGGTACAGAGTTATAAACACACCAACACACACAATAACGTAGGTTGAATATAAATATTTTTTAACATTATGTATTTTGGGATAGCTTTTAGTTTGGGACAGTTGTAATGGAAACATCCATTTCTTTTGTAATTGTTCAATATGATGAACACATTTTGATATAATACGATAAACTTTTAAGAGTGATATCAAGGCCCATTTGTTATTTAAATTTATATAAACATGTCCCTTTATTTCTTTCATTAATAATGGCAACTTTTTTTATTTTATTCAATAATTTGAAGGTCCAATTTTTATTTTTTCCTTCAAAATGTTTATAAATTGATTCATTTTATTGAAGCAAGTCTTTTTGTTGTTTCTTTGGGTTTATACAATGTAAATTACGGGCTTCGTTCTAGAACAAATTCTTGGACTTAAAAGAATAATAGCACATATTAACATTATTAAAACTAAAAGAAGATCCCAAATATAATGTTTTATAAAATACAAATCTAATTAACCTTATATATAATAAATCTATAAAAGTAGTTTCGTTATATATATAACAAATTCACAAACTCAACAAAATACAAATAACAATCTTCAACCACTTTTCAATTTCTAATTTGCTTTTAATCATAAATTTTCTACAATAATCAAATGATCACATCTAAATTTTTTTAAGCAAAACATAAGGGTATAATCAAAGCAAAAAATTTACAATCAAAATTGGGTCTATATTCATACTTCTTTGAACTCAAAATAAAAAGGAATAAAAAAATGGGATTTTGTTTATAAAAGGCATATCCCTTATAATAGTTTAGAAAAGGGTTGAATTGTTTTTTAGTTTAAAAATGGACAAAATTTAACCTTAAACTTGAAAGCTCATTCTTTAGTTAATTTTATTTAAAAATAAAATAAAAAAGTCTCATTTTACAAAACATAATTATTATAAACATAAAAAATATTAATATCTTATAAATTTATAATTAATTTTAAATATAATATAATACGTTATTATTATTAATAATAAATATAAATATAATTATATTTAATAAATAATTATAATATTAATTATAATTATGATATAAAAAATAATATTCATAAAAATAATTAAATTATTAAAAAAATGTAAAGCTTATATATCCAATTTTATACAAGATACAATACAAACATAGAACATTATATCACAAATTTTAGTAAAAATATTATCTAATATAATAATAATAATATTATTATTTTTATTATTAATATAATAAAATATATAAATTATATCTAATTAATTATATTTTAGGAAAAAAAAGGAAGGAAAGAGAAAAAAAAATTTGACCGGTAAACTATTGAATGAGTTTTAATTTGCCTATTTTTAAACTAAATTGACTTTAACCCTTTTTTAAACTATGATATAAAATATACCCTAGACAAATCTCCTAACAAAATAAAAAAATAAAAAAAAGCTTCTTAAACACCATTAATAAATAGAGTATCATAATTAAAAATAATAATAAAAATATATAAAATAGCTTGAAGAAAAAACCAAAATCACGTTCCTAACATTCATTGTATCTCCTTCAAGAAATTATTTCTCTAAAATATTGATTCATATAAATTATCATTTAATTTTTAGATTAGAAGTGATATCATTGAATCTCTTAGTTTGGAAAATCATCAATTAAAAATAAATATATTATTTTAATATTTTAATATTAAAATAATATATTAAAGAATTAAATTACAATACATATAATTAAAAATATCAAAAAATCTAATTGAATGAACCTCTATAATCTCTATCATTAAATGAAAACCTTAGTCTTTATTAAAAATATTTGTTAGAAAAATTAAAGTTAAATGTATCGATTAAAATATAATTGTATTTTATAAAAGAAAAAGCAATAACCTAATCTCTAAATGAAACCTACTAGACCGGTATCTCCACCGACACAGGTGGTAGATTTTTTGTACAACACATAATTTCAATGTTTTTTATCTCTTTAATTTTCAATTTAAATTAAATATTATAATATAATTGATCGGGGAAGAAAATAAAATAAGAAAATAGATTACTAGAAAAATACTAATTGTGATAAGAATATATATAAAATTTTATTAATTTTTAAATATAATATATAAGTCTATTAATTATGAAAAAATATACTATAAATTTAAAAATAAGAAAAATTTTAAAAATAAAACATATGTATATATATGTACACATCTTTTTGAGTTATTATATGCATTTAAATTTAATATATTAAAAATTTAAAAACAAATACCAGAAATTAAGCACTAAAAATACATATGCGAATATTTTTAAAATCGTTATTTGTTTTAAATTCATTAAAATAAATAAGTTTAAATATATAATAATGAATTTAAAACAAATAACGATTTTAAAAATATTCGCATATGTATTTTTAGTGCTTAATTTCTGGTATTTGTTTTTAGATTTTTAATATATTTTTTTTATTGATGGTAGATTTATATTTCTCCATCGATTTTTGTATAATTCATTTTTTCCCCCTAATTCTAAACCCATTCCTCATTTCGTTGGCACTACACTGGTAGTGTTTCCCAGAGGAAAAAAACGACAATCCCTCACCGCTCGGCGTCAGTCTTCTCTTCTTCCTCATCATTTTCATACCTTCGTCAATCCCCAGCCCTCAAAGCTCAGCCGAAAACATGATTGAGGAACCCCCATTCACCGATTATTACAACCGTTGACCTTTGGTACTTTCCTGAGGGAAGGCGAAGAACCCAAATTCTCTAGGTGCAAATTCTTGCTAAGTTTAATTTTAGCTAATGATTTAATTAAGGATTCAGCTTGAAATGCATGAAGATTCAAAGAAGTTTTAGATTTTTTTTATTGAAGGACTTTTTCCGTTGAATCAAATTATAACACATATGAGCTTCATTTGTCGTCATCCTCATTTTTCTTATATGTTTAGGGCTTTATTCACATTATATTTTGCTTCCACTTGTTATGATGTTTTTGTACATTTTCACCCACTAATGGTACTTATCTTTCCAGTTATGAATCCAATTACTGAGGGACTATATTAAAATAAATGTGTTTAAGCTTAAACTTAAATCTATGGTCTTGTTTGAGATGTGTGCTCTTCATTTGAATCAGTTGCCAAAAGATGAGTTTGAGTTTTAAGTTAAAAAAGTTAACTATTTGAAAGAGAAAATATGATCAAAAGAAGTCATGGCCATGGTTTTAAATTGCTATTTTGAGGCTTGCCTTAGTAGGCCTCGTCTATCTGATGAGTAAATGTTTAGCTCCAAATGGTTTATTTTGAGGCTTGTATCTTTTTTCATCGAGGCTTATGCAATTAGGTGGTATACAATGAGTATATACCGCAAACTGTTTGTTTTTGGGATTGACTTCCCATGAGTGGTTTGAAAATCCCTAGTGACCTATACCTGACCGATACTGGGCAAAAGACTAGATTTTAGAGGGCAAAACAACCAATGTGAAATTGTGTTGGGCCTCAAGTATCCTAATTCTATCTACCATCTACTTCTATTATGTTTTTTAGTGTCTTTACCTTATTCATATTATGCTTTAGAAGACAGTAAGTACTTCCCCCCTACTCAAATTACTAAAATCACCTTTTTATTTGTTTTCATTAGCATTTCAATGTTATTTATGACTACATTATTATAATTTTTTTATTTTATAAATGTTATATCTTATTTTCGTTTTCATGTTCATTCTTAATTAAAAATTATGTTAGGCTTACAACTTATATTGAGGGAGAAGATTTTCTCAAATTCTTTAGAATGAGTCTTATGCCTCGCCTCATGCAAGAAAAACGTCTCAAGGCATAAAACCGCCTTTTAAAACCATGGTCATGGGAGGAGTAGGATTTTGTAGATGGAAACTAGTCAACCCTCTAAGTCAAACTTCACAAAGAAAACTTGATTCATGAGGATGATGCCATTCCTTCTTTCTTACCAAATATAGGATCTTTTTATTTCTTAAATAGATATTTTTCTGCTTATTTATTTGTTACAGTTTTACAGATTTCAGAAAACATATGTACAAAAGTTATGAACCATTATGATTATATCACTCTCATGTGTTGGATTTTTTTGTTTCATAGTTAATGCTTATCTTTGCTTTGTTGCTTTAGAGGCAAAATATGCAGGTGATGATAAGGAACAGAGGGAGAGATCATTGGACAAAGTCGACAAGACTTTGGTTGTCGAACATGAAGGTGCTCCCTTCTCCTATATCATTTGCAAGTATGATGTGAATTTGCTGCTTCTTTTTTCTAAATTCAGTTTACGTTTTATCTTTATATAAGAAAATACATGAACACCAGTTTTTAAGGATCTATTGATTCCAAAGATATAAATGTTATTAGATATGAATAACATGCTTACAGGAATATCCTTATTTTGCTTTAAGTTCCTGCTGCATATATTCAGTCACTTGCTTTCTTTGGCTCTGAACTTAATTTTAATTTATTCCTGATTGCTGAGTATAAGTCTTCTAAAGGTTGAGAAGGCCAAGTACATTCAAATTGCTAATTTTTCCATTTTCTCAAAGTCAAAAATGAAGCTCTATCTCGGCTAGTATTCTTAGCTAGATCGGTGTTTTAGGATGAACTGTATTTTATTTTGGTTTAAATGGATAGAGAGCTCTCTTAATTATCTTAACATTAAGGAAGTTGTTTACTTCCCATTTTTTTTCCCGGGCATTATCTTTTGGTTTTTGCACTATAATACATACCACTAAAACATCATTTCCTCTTTTTTGCCTTACTAGTTACAAGCAAAAAAAGAAGAAAGAAATGGCAAATACTTTGCACATGAAAACCGATAATAATCTACCGACAATGTTACCCTACCAAGAAAGGGATCACTCCATATAGTGATCGAAACTTGAGGCACCATCACGATGGAGTGTGGTATCTGAAAGATAACTTTGACTCTATCCGAGTAATATTCTATCATCCAAGAACGGAATCGATTGATGGTGAAAAATTGAAGTCTTCTTCATCTGGACCATATTGAGATAAATCAATGCCAACTTGAATAGACTTTAAGTCTTTGTCACTCTCCGAGATGTCCTCCTTCGAAAGAACTATCTGATCAGTAGGTCTCGTCTAGACTCCAAAACAAACTCTACAAACATAATCGGAAGAACCGCGACTACGAAAAGTGATTGGTCACACGCAAAGTGTGTGCAATGAATACGCTAATATACGTATCGCAAAAAATAATATAATGATAAAAAAAGATCGTTTTCACGGAGATTATTTTATTATAAAATAATTTTTAAAATTAAAAAAATAAAAATTAATTTTTTTATGTTTTTATATTTTAAGGAAGCAATATTAGAATAACTAATAGTAAATAACAATAATTAATTAAATCAGATTTGGTAACTAAGAAGATATATGAGAAAATATTTAGGAACGCTTAATCCCTCAATAATCTAAACACATGAATGATTAAAATCCTCCTAATATAATTATCAATTAATTTTATGATCAATTGAATCCAACTTAACATATGTTCGTTTCTCAAGTAAACTATACACCATATAGTAATCAATTTAATCGCACTCTCATGCCAATTAAATTGCATACTATTTATTTAGTTCGTCAATTATGAATCACATATATAACAATCATACATCTCTACCTAGAAACTGCATATTATTTAATCAAAATAAATAATTAAATAATTCACTCAAATCTATTTAATTGTCATTCTAGATAAATTGTTGGCCAAATAATTGATTACATAAAAATCAGATTAAATAATATAATTAAATTGAAATCATAATTGGGGTAAAATATTATATCAATACATGGTGAAAATTGGGTTCATAAAATCCTTAGATTAATAAATTAAGCAGACATAATTTTATTCATAAAGCTCATATTTTTCATAATAAAAGACGAAAATTAATAAAAAAAAAGAGTAGAAGAAGAAATATAATCAATCTCTTTAATTGTAGTGTTAATCTCTTCTTGAATATCCACCAAAATTGTATCTCATTTTGAATTTTTCTGTGTTTTTTTCTCTTTTTAGCTCCAAAAACTGATCAAAATTATGCTAATGACGGCTTCTTAGGGTTTATGGGATGATTAAGGGCTTAAATATGACATAGGTGGAATCTGGACTGTCAAATTAGCTTCAAATTAAGGGCTGAGATAAAAAAATGTAAAATTAACTATGCTAGCCAATCAAAGCGTGATACGTGGCACACGGAATTTACTAGGCGAATCAGAACACAACGTGTGGTAGGGAAAATCGGTTTGAGTCAATGCATGTTGAGTCATCGCCACACGGCGCAATGTGATTTGCGGATGCAGATGGTGTGGCTCACTGGTGGTTCATGTGGAGCAATCAGGTGATGACATGTGGCAGTGTTGTTTGACCGTGCTCCGAACTTGGAATGAACGTTGTGTTGACACATGTCATGCGATGCGTCACTCTTCAGATGCAGCGATCTACGATTCGTTGTCCCTACTTGAATGACATTTGCGTGGCTTGCACAGTTAGCTTCTCTTCTTACGTGGTAGGCCACTGGTAGCTTTTGATTGGTCTTGTATTAAAAATTTATAAAAAATCTATAAAAATTCTAAAAAAATCACAAAAAATTTCAAAAATTATATTTTCACTTATTTTCACTCAAAAGTTTATATTTTAATATTTTTAGTCCCAAAATACTATTTACTGAATAAAACAAGTAAATATTAAGTAAAAAAGTGTGCTAATAATTCTACTTTCATAGAGTCATAAAAAAGTCTTTGCTCACCGCCTAGCATGACCCTCTCCCGGCCAACACCAAACATAAAACAATTGCACGAGGTGTTGTTGCATGCCTCCCAATCATATAGAGAAGGGTCAAACAGGTCATCTTCGAATGTTTCACTATCGAGTAAACCCTATCGGACAAGAAGTTGGTGGCCAATGTACGTTGGAGGAAACCCTATTGACCATACTATCACTGGCTAGTCCTTCGGCCACCACGTTGTACAAACTCCCATGGTCCACCTTCTCCTTGACACGTACCATGGTGGCCAAATGCCCTCCCCATCCCCCCGGTCCATCATTCACTACATCTGTCATGATGTCAATGTCTGCGTAGAAAAGTGTGCTTGTAAGTGCAACGAGGTGCACAATGTTTGCTTAACCATATAATATTCTACCTATATTATCTATATATGATGAATCTAAGCATGATAGAAAATTGAATTATGGAAAGACATTTAGAAAAAAAAAGAAAACTTACCACCATCTTGAAGACTTTGTGCTTTTCTCTCCTCTACCCTTTATCTTTGTGCACAATGATCTCGCAAAAGTTCTTGGAGTAAAATGTGTGGAATGTGATAATGAAAGAGTGGATGGATGCTTGTATATATAGAAGGATGGACACGATCACATCCATCCATATAGAAACTCATCCAAGAGTCGAGAGATCTTAGCGGAGCCCATGGGCTACAAGCCCAAAATTCGAAAAGAAATTTCCCCTCAAAAGAGAGGGAATGTTGACTTTTGAAGAGCCAACTTTGATTTCATCTCCAATTGGGAGTTGGACTGAAAATCCAAAAATACCAACAACAATAAGAAACTACCGTGCACATTTTAATGGTTGGATTGAGTTCAAATACCGTCGATTGTATGAGTGAAACATGTGAAAGTTGGCCAAGGGTTGCTAGTGTGACTTATAAGGCCAAATGCCCAGGTATTGATAGAAGTGTAGAGAGACCTCATCGTCCATGTATCTAGGTCCAAGAGGCATAGGGGGTTGATGTTGGGTGTCAATAAACACATGCCACATGGTGGGATATGGTAGGTCCCATTAGGCATTGAGTCATTACATGAGCATATTCGGTGGAAGTTACTTCAAAAGAGAATTAAGCGGTATTATCTCTAGTTGTCCAAGAGATAATTATGGATAGATAATCATGATGTTATAGAATGCCAATCAAGATGGATAAGGGATATGCATCAGCTAAAATCTAACCCCTATATACATTCACCTCATTCACTTCCTACAACATAAATTGAGAATCATATCTCCACAATTCTCTTATTTTCTCTTAGACAGAGTGACCTTAGTTCTCCTCCATTGATCTACATCTATCTGTATGGACCTAAGCTTTAGAGTGTCTTTGGAAAGTTGCCACGTGTCCCAACTATCTTCTTGTGAAGGTTCTAGGAGCTCACTCCCTTTTGGTGTTAACGAAAAATGACATCAAGTTTTAATCATGTTTGATTAGAATCCTAGTCTATTGATTCCCATGACTTATTCAAGAACTTGTAATTGTATATCTAGATATTTTTTGGCACAGTTAACCTGAAATTCTTATCAACTCAAACCTCTTCAACTCAATGTAGTTAGAATGGAATAACTTGTGGATTATTTTGTGGGACAGTTTGTATTGTAGACATGGTGCAATGAATAGTGAAAATAACATGTTCCTGAAACTGCATCAAAGAACATATTACAAATGAATAAGAGTGACGTCAGGATCTATCTATTGGTTCCTGTTTTCATGATTCTTGGCCCTCCCTGAGTATGTAGCTAATGCAAATATTACATTACATTTCTAATTCTTTTTCTTTATTTGATAAAATTGTATTTATTTTTCTATTAAAAGACTCTTGCTTTTGCAACATTTCAATGTTGCTGTGCTTAACTCACTCACCTTATAATGTATCTTCACTCACCTTATAATGTATCTTCGGGATGAAAGGAAACACTGTTGAATTATAATGTTCCCATTGTTTGGTATCTTTGTGTTCTCTACTTGTTTTTGATTTCAATGGGTGTCTTTCAGCCATCATTCTTGTGAAGTGATGAGATGAGATGTTTTATTGATTGTATCTCTATTGAAAATTATTCTGTTTATACTTGTATTTATATAATACACTAATGAAAGCAAAACAGAAAATAAAAAAAATCTAAAATTATTATTTACAAATCATATTCTCATCTAACTGATAAGTTCTCCTTTTGAATATTAAATCCTAAATAATTTGGGATTTTGACCCTCCTCTTTAAGTTGGATAATAGATATACCGTTTGTTTTTATGTCGGAACTTAGGTCATACAAAGGATCCCGTTCTCAACCTTCTCTTTGATAAAATGTCTATCCACTTCGACATGTTTAGTTCGATCGTATTGAATTGGATTGAGGGAAATGTTGATAACTTCTTTTAGAGAATGCATATGTTGACTAACTACAATAACTGCAAATGCAATGTCGGATCTTATATACGTGTAGATTTTCAGAGAATATTATTAGTGTTGTACAGGCTGTAGAGTTAGTGTAAATCAAGCTGTATTTTCATTATTGTTACCAGCTGTTCTATTCCTAGAATTAGTGGACACTTTGTATTTCTATAAATAGATTGTATTATAGTGTTGTAAGGAAGAAGAGAAAACAGAGAATACATACTCCATATTATCTCGTCTTATCTCTCGGTACATTTAACATGGTATCGTAGCATTTAAATCCAGAATCCAATTTTATGTTATATCAATTGTCGAACAATCGAAATTAAAAATCCGAGAAATCAAAATTACAAAAATCCGAGGAAATCCGTAAAGTGCGAATCAATCCGAGAAATCCAATCCGAAATTCGAGAAATCACAAAAAGCAAAAACCGAGAAATCGAAGCGAGAAATCCGGGCAATCTAGAAAGCGGCGAGAATCCGAGCGGCAATCGAGCGGCGAGAAAAGTAAAGTAGAAATCCATTTTCTACTGACTTACATTCCGTGAGACAAGTAGAAATCCATTTTTACGCGCTTTCCATCTGGGTCATCGTCTGCGCCGACCATCTCCTACGTCGTCGGCCGATCATCATCATCGCCATCTATAGTAAGTCTCGATCTTGATCGCATTACACTTTGTTTTGTTTTTTTGTTTCCGGTAGGAGTAAGTCGCTTAATATATATGACCCAGGCAGGTCAAACCACACGACCCGGTCAAACCACGCAGGTCAAACCACTGCGACCCAGGTCAAACCCTACCGAGGCAGGTCAAGCAGTTATTCAAAAAAAAAAAAAAAAAAAAAAAAACACAATTTCAATCAGCGTATTATCTCTACAATTGCAACAAATGGCCACGGAAAACCTATAATTCTTGGTTCCACGGACAATAGTCTTATGCCCATCACCGAGTACAAATTAAATGGGCACAATTATCTTCAGTGGTCTCGATCCGTCATGATGTTTATATGTGGAAAAATGAAAGATGATTACCTTCTTGGCGTCTGTGACTCCAAACAAAGGCGATCTGATACGAACATGGAAATCAAAAACAATATGGTAATGTCTTGGTTGATCAATTCCATGACAAAGCAAATGGAGAGAATTTTCTTCTACAAAACCATGAAGGAATATGGGATGCGACAATTAAAGACACTTATTCCCGATTCGATAATATGTCGAGAACTATTTGAGA
This sequence comes from Hippophae gyantsensis, assembly GCA_030763125.1. NCBI lineage: Eukaryota > Viridiplantae > Streptophyta > Magnoliopsida > Rosales > Elaeagnaceae > Hippophae > Hippophae gyantsensis. The sequence goes on along the minus strand of CM061038.1, from coordinate 15,189,491 downwards.
TCGAGCATCCTCGTGATCTTCGCCAAGAGTTGTCGGTTACCACATACTTTAACTCTTCTTACCGATGTTGGCGACAATTAGATCTCTTTTGAGGTTCACGAATGGACACATCCGTGCGAGACATCTTGTACAAACAGATTATTGACAAGAAAACGGGTTTTCAAATTTTTGCGGGACTCCATAAAGATCTTGATGATGTGTGGCAGAATTCTCGCCTGAAAACCTTTGCCAGTATTCGTGAAGCCTTCTGCGAAGTCGTCGAGAGAGTCGAAAGAAAGTAATGATGGGTCCTCGATCTACGATGATGGGTTCTCGATCTACCATTTAGTGGTAGAAGGATGCGCACTTCGCCATTCGAGGCCATCGACAACTTTATAATAGACAGTAGTCCTCGTCGTGGAAGACCTTGGTGTGATCATTGTCGTAAACACGGTCATACTAAGGAAACCTGTGGAAAATTCATGAGTAAGCCAGATTGGAAAACCAGGTCGCGACATCAACAAAGAAAGTCATGGAAAAATTGCCTCTAAATCTCGAGGCAATGAGTCAATGGTACCGCACTCTGTTTAGCAAGGAGCAGTTGATCTCTCCCGAAATTATTTGGACAATCCTTGACCACATCATGCGCACTATAGCTCGATCAGGTAACACCACCGATGCTCTTGTGTGAAAGCGGTTATGAGAACCGTGGATTGTTGATTAGGTGCTTCCGGACCACGCCGACGGGTGATGCTATAACTTCTGCATAAATCTTAAATTCTACGAGCTGGACACACGGTCCGAATTGCCGGGTTCGGTATCCAAAGTAACGAGGAATTGGATTCGGCCAAAATTTCAAACTCCTTTATTCTAGATTCTGTCCTTCTTTGCTCCTACACTTGATTGTAATCTTGTATCAATTACTAAACTCACCGAAGTGATAAAAAATTGTATGGCTAAATTTGTTCATAACTATGTGAATTTCGAGGCGCATTCTGAAGATGATTAGCGGTGCTAAGGAATGCTCGGGACTCTATCTCTCAGCAGTGAAGAACCTGACAAGACAAGCCCACCAAGTTCTATCCGAGTTTCTAATCGAATAAAGCTTTGTTAAACCTTAAGTCCAATAAAGATGGTGAAATCATGTTGAATCACTATCGTTTTAGGTCATCTAATTTCAAGTATTCTGAGAAACTTTTTCCTTCATCATTTAGAAATAAAAATTCGAAGTTTTTCGGTGTGAAGTATGTCAATTTTCAAAACATGTTAGAACTTCGTATCCTCATCTTCCACGTAAAAAATCACATCCTTTCTCATTAATTCACACCGATATTTGGGGACCTTCTCGAATCAAAAAACATCAGGGGGACACGTTGGTTCATTTCATTTGTGGATGATCATACTCGAACCAACTTGGTTATTCCTAATGAAAGAAAAATCTGAAGCATGTCAAATTTTTAAAAATTTTAATACCATGATTCAAACTCAATTTCAAACAAAAATCCGGTATTGAAATCACAATGCTAAAGAATATTTCAACTTCCACCCTACCGATTATCCTTAAGTCGAGGATTGTCCATCTAAGCTCGTGTGTTGACACACCTCGACAAAATGGGGTGGGCTGAAAGAAAGAATAGGCATCTTAGAGGTCGCCGGATCCACTCGTGTTCACAACTCATGTCCTCAACATTTTTGGGGGATCTTTGTTCTTACGACTACCTATCTTATCAATAGGATGCCATCTCGTGTCCTCTTATTTAAAACACCTATCAATACTCTACTTGAGTCATACCCACACACTGAAAAATCGTGTCCCATGTTCCCTTTAAAATTTTTGGATGTTAGCATGTCCGTGTACATCATAGTGGCAAACTTGATCCTCGAGCCATCAAATGCATATTCCTAGTGGTATTCATCATACCGAGAGAAAGGATACAAATGTTTTTCTCCTATCACAAAACGATTCTATAATACAATGGATGTCACATTTTTTGAACAATATCCGTACTTATTCCAAATCTGTCATTCGGGGAGAACACGTAGCCAATGAATACCGACTTTCGAATATCATAAGTACTCGATGTCTCCCACAAATCCTATTCCGCAACCTCTGAAAGTGACTCGATATCTCAAATAAATACTCTTATTACTCCCAATGAATCCTCGACTTCTCTACCAGCGGATCCAAACTTCCTTGTCCCAGACAATGATCTCCTCGTCTCTCTAGAAGGAAAACAACTCGAAAGAAGCGAGAGAATCGAGCATATCTTGAGCCATTCCAGAATCAGCAACCCGAGTGCTTCCGGAGCCAATTCACAAGGTAACACCATTTGAACCTCGCTATTATTGAATTACCTCACAATGATTTGAATTTGCCATTGCTATAAGGAAGGTGTAAGATCATACCTGCACAAACCAATAGAGTCCGCAAACTTAAGAAATCCTTATATGGATTGAAACGGTCTCCACGTGCACAGTTTGATAAGTTCTCTAAAGTTACGAAGAGATATGGGTACAATCAATGCCAATCGAGATCACACACTATTCGTCAAACACTTCTCCAACGAGAATAGTTATCCTAATTGTATACGTAGATGATATTGTTCTAGCAGGTGAATTCTACAATTGAGATGGATAAACTCAAAGAATTCCTTGCCAAGGAATTTGAGATCAAAGATCTAGGCAATCTCGAATATTTTCTAGGGATGGAAGTAACACGAACAAAAAGGGCATATCTATATCTCAAAGGAAGTATGTACTTGATCTTACTCAAAGAAAGCGGAATGATGGGGTGTAAACCGGCGAAGCTTGCCGATGGATTCTACAATAAAACTCGGAATCAAAGAAAATAGTACACCCGTGGACAAAGGTCGTTATCAAAGATTAGTGGGAAAACTCATTTACCTATCTCACGCATGGACTGTGAGATATTGGTTTTTCGGTAAGTGTTGTAAGTCAATTTATGAACAGTCCCTCTTGAAGAACACGTGGAAACGATCTATCGTATACTCGGAGTATCTCGAAGATGACACCGGGAAAAGGATTATATTTCGGTAAGAATCTCACTAGAAAAATTGAAGTCTTTGCGGATCTTTGGTAGGCGAGTTTCATAGTGGATCGCAGATCTACCACTTGGATATTGTACATTCGTATGGGGAAACCTTGTAACTTGGCGAAGTAAAAAAACGGTCGGTAGTCGCTCGGCAGTGCGTAAATTTGAATTTAGAGCCATGGCTCATGGGATTTGTGGAAGGAATGTGTGGTTAAGAAGGCACTCGATAGGCTGGACTTCACGACTCTCGAACCTATCGGCATGCATTGTGACAATCAGCACGATAAGAATTAAGAAAAATCCAGTTCATCATGATCGAACCAAACATGTAGAAATTGATCGTCATTTCATTAAAGAAAAGATAGATGAAAAAATTGTAGACCCTCACTATATACATCTACTAAACATCAAATTGCAGATATCCTTACCAAAGCATTACCTCGAACAATCTTCGAAGAATTGAGTTGCAAGTTAGGAATGATTAATATCTATTACCCAACTTGAGGGGGAGTGTAGATTTTCAGAGAATATTATTAGTGTTATGCAATTTGTAGAGTTAGTGTAAATCAAGTTGTATTTTTCATTATTGTTACATTTGTTCTATTCCTAGAATTAGTGGACACTTTGTATTTCTATAAATAGATTGTATTATAGTGTTGTAAGGAAGAAGAGAAAACAGAGAATACATACTCCATATTATCTCCATCTTATCTCTCGGAGTACATTTAACAATACGAGAGGTAAATTAATTTTCTAACCAATCTCTAATATCTATATTTCTCTACTGGTTTTCCATCATTCTCTCATTTCTTTCCTGCTTCAATTGGGGGCTCTTGGTTTACTTCTGAGTATACCAGTCTCTGTTAGAAGATCAAAAACATACTTCGGTTGGGAGACACTTATACCTTTTTTTGATCTAGCAATCTCTATACTCAGAAAGTAATGCATTTGCCCCAGGTTCTTTACTTCAAACTCAATAGCGAGAATCTTCTTTAGCCTTTCAATCTCGGCTAAATTATCTCCTATGAGTATTATGCTATCAACATATATAATTAAAATTGTCTTTAATTGATCGTGGGAATTTTTAAAGAACATAGTATGATATGATTGTCCTGGTTGATAACCTTATTTTATCACCTTTGCAAACCTATCAAGTCACGTTCTAGGTGATTGTTTAAGTCCGTTTATAGACTTATTTATTTTGCATCCCACATTTTTTTATCATTTTCACAAAAATCTAGTGGTACTGTCATGAAAATTTCTTCATCTAATATATCATTAAGAAAGACATTTTTTATGTCCAATTGTTCTAGGGGTGCAAAGGTTTCTATGTAGTCAATACCATAAGTTTAAATAAATCCTTTAGCAACCAGGTGATCAGGCTTATATTTCACAGTAAAGACCCACTTGCACCTAATTGATAAATCTATCTCATCCCAAGTACCATTTTTTTCTAGGGCTCGCTATCCTTTCATTATCGCTTATCTCCATTCGGCGATTTCCCATGTCTCAATATTTTTTGGAATTTTGATCCTATTAAGATTAGAAATAAAAGCATGGAATCTAGGAGACAACGTATGATATGATAAAAATTTTGATATAGGGTGAAGAGTACAAAATTGACGTTGTTTTTTGAAAGCAATGGGTAAATCATCAATAGGGGTTCATAATTACCTGGGTCAAAAGAAGACTCGAGGTTACTTTGATCCATCACTGGGTTGTATTCTCGTAGTGTGATAAGTTTGAATTTTTCCTTGTACTTTGATTTTGGCCTCCTTGAGTAAACAAGTATTTTCTTCTTTGTTTGTGTGTGTACATATCCCCCTAGGTCTAAGCTTCATTCTGTAAATGGAACATTCTAGTGAGATGGTGTAACAAGCTCAAGATTAATGTTTGGAATGGTGGTATGAGGAAAGAAGAGGTTGAAGTTAAAAAACTAATTTTCACTCGCATTCTCTACCTGAAGAGAGGTTTCGTTATAATATGGTATGGTTTTAAAGAATTTGACATCATGTTTAGTAAGGACGTTCTTTATAGATGGATCATAACATTTGTATCATTTTTGAGTAAAAGAATAGTCAATGAAAAAACATTTGAGAGCTATGGGATCTAGTTTACTTTGATTGTGGGAATGCATATGTATACAAGTTGTACATCTAAATACTTTGAGGTAAATGTCTGAAATGAGACGTGAGGTAGGAAAACACGTTTTTAGTTTTTGGATAGGTGTTTTGAAAGAAATAACGCGGTTAGATATTCTATTTGTGAGATAAGCGGATGTTAACATGGCATATCCCTATAATATTTTTGGCATATTGGTGAACATTATGGCACATGCAACTTTCAAAAGTTTATTTTTTGGCTCAACAACTCCATTTTGTTAAGGAGTATAAACATATGAAGTTTGGTTGATAATTCCATGGTTTTGAAGATAATCTTTCAGGAAGGTATTATTAACATATTCGGTACCATTATCAATGCGCAAGATTTGGATTTTTGTTTGAAATTGTGTTTGAATCATAGAATGAAAATTAATGAAAACAGTTCAAATATTGGTTTTATCTTTTAGTAATTAAACTCAACATATGCGAGTATCATCATCAATAAAGATGATAAATCATTTTGGACGAGTGCGATTTTGATTTCGAGACGGTCCACATAAATCATTTTGAATTATGGTGAACGGTTTGGATGATTTATATTTGAATTTTGAAAACGAGGTGTGATGGTGTTTGGCTAGTTCACACGTCACATTTGTAAATCAAACACTTCTTTATTTTGAATAGGAGACATAAATTATTATTTTAAATACTGAAAATTAGTATGAACTATTCTAAAGTGTCACAACATAAAGTCATTGTTCCTAATGATAGATGTAAAATTGCAATTTGCAATTTGACATTGTTCACTCACATTGGTTATCTTAAAGTAGTAGTCCTTCACTCTCTAGAACTCTCTAGAATTGCAAGTCATTTTCTTCGATGATTGGACTTAGAGGGAAAAAAATTTAGCAGAATAATTTGAATGGACTGTTAATTTACTAATAGATAATAAATTGCATTATAACTTTGGGACATAAAGAACTGATTCAAGAGTGTTAGAGTCAGAAATTTTAATACTCCTCTTTCTATCAATGGATGAGAGGGTACATTTACAATTTTTACTTTTAGATTTCTACCACATGATAAATACGAGGAAAAATGTGATAATTATTGATGCACCAAAGTCAATTATCAAGGGAGTTTTTTTTTGTAATGTGGTACTTAATGTTTTTAAAAAATTACCTTTATGAGTTAGTGAACTAGAGAGAACATAGGTGGAAGATTGACTCGATGTTTGAAATTTGGAAAACATTTTATAAAGTTGTTCCATTTGTTTTGGGTTGAACGTCCTACAAGAGTTGGATTGTTTACCTTAAAATTTCTTAGCTTGGTGGTCAATCGTGGCTTGATAACCTTGATTTGTGTAATTTTTCCTCGAATTCCCATGTAGTTCCTAACATCTCTTTTATATGATCATTTTTACAACAGTGTTCATATCAATGACATTTTTTTGTTGACTCTATCCAGCACTAATTTGAAGCCCACGAGAAAGTAGCCTATTAAATTCTGTCTCAATAGGCCCACATGCATTTGGGGGCTTTCCTTGAAGTCTAATCCATGGCTTATAGCCCAATGAGAAACAATTTAATCTCCATAACCCATCCTGGTATCAATTGAGCCTCCACGACCCATCCTGGTATTAATTGAACCTCCACGACTCATCCCTCAGTTTGGCCCAATGTTGCAAGACAAAAGGGCAACCCCAGCCCCATTTGTGTCACCAGCTAGGGGTGTCCAACGGTCCGGTTTTGGGAAAAAATATTTAACCAGATCGGACTGTTTGATTTATAAAATCGTTCGGTTCGATCCGATTTTTGGTTTGGTTCGGTTTTTTGGACATCTTTAATGAAAAATAATGTGAAAATTTTAATATATTTATTAAACCGGTCCGGTCTGGTTTAAACTGGACCGGACCGTTTGAAAAACGGTTTTAATAAATACAAACCGGATCAGACCGTTTGATTTGTAAAATCGTTCGATCCGGTCTGGTTTGGTCCGGTCCGGGCCGGTTTATGGACACCCCTATCACCAACCATCTCCTTAACAAGACTCTATGTTTCTCCTCTTGATACACCTTCCAAAACACCTTTCTTGTCGACGGGAGAGGTTGTTGACCGAGGATTCTTCTTCTCATGTTATCGAGTTCCTTGATAAGTCCAACAAGAAACTCAAATACTCTTTTATTTTCCAATTTCTTCTTGTACCTCGTATTGTCATCTACGCATTCTCATTCCTCTTCGAGATTCAAATCAAGTTCTTTCCACATCTCCACCATTTCTATTTAATACTCCGTGATATCAAGATTCCCTTGCCAAAGTTGGGTCTTGATTTCAAAGATTTGGGAAAATTTTTCGATGCCAGAGTATGTTTTCCGAACAGTTATCTATACATCTTTTGTTGTTGTAAGGAAGAGATAGGTTTTTCCTATCGAAGGTTTCATTGAGTGCACAAGCCATAAGATGATTAGAGTTTTCGGATTTCCACTTTTGGAGATTGGCTGGATTATCTGAGGTTGGTTTTTTCGTCTCATCAATTGGATAACCCAATTTTCCTTTTCCCTCAATTATAAGTTTAATTGATTATGCCTATTCACGGTAGTTCTTTCCGTCGCATTTCTCAACAACGAGTTGTACGGATGAGTTATCGACTCCTCCAAAGGTCATTGAAGACATCTCTTTTGTCTCTTTATTAATGTGATCAGAGGGACTCGACTCACTGATTTTTTCTTCCATTGTTAATGGGATTAGAGCAATTCAGTTCTGATACAATGTGGAGTGAATGATATGTATTGATTGTATCTCTAATGAAATCAAAACAGAAAATGAAAAATCTAAAATTATTATTTATAGATCATATTCTCCTCTAATTGATTTATTCTCTTTTTGAATATTAAATTCTTAATAATTTGGCATTTCTACAATTCTATTTGTTATTCATTATTCATGCCTTTCATGTATGTCATGTAATATAGTTTACTATTGTTTCTTAATCCTGATTGTTGAAAAGTAAATATTTGTGCTTGTTTGTCTCTAACTAATGTGTATTTGTTTGAAACAGTGGCCAAGGTTTAAAGCAGTGGAACTGGTGGTTTGTGAAATCAGCAAGTTGAATAGTGTATTCTCACTGTGGATATTGTTCACTTTTTTAACTGACTTGATGAGTGTTCTTTTTCAATTACGAGAGAGATTTTCTTGATGTTTTCTTATCAACCTAATTGGTTCCACTGTCTTTTCAATCAGATATTAAATTCCAAGTTTTCAACAGTTGTATCTCATTCAACACCACTACCTTTATGTTTCCTCTCATCTCGCCCTTCACTGAACCAAATTAAGCAAACCCATGGTCGCATCATTGCTTCTGGCCTTGCCTGCAATGTCCGATTCATCGATCACCTCCTTGCCTTTCTTGCTCTTTCTTCTTCAACTCCCATTCACTATTCTCTTTCCGTTTATCAATCCGTCAATTATCCTACTGTTTTTGCCACCAATAACATGATCCGCTGTTTTGCCAAGAGTGAGCACCCTTGTCAGTCTCTCATTTTATACTCATCTATGTTGCGAGAATTTACCAAACCCAATCGGCATACTTTTACCTTTGTTTTGCATGCATGTAGCAAAGCTTTGGCAGCACAAGAAGGAGCTCAAATTCATAATCATATTGTAAAATATGGTTATGTTGAAGATGTTTTCATTCGGAATGCTTTAATTAACTTCTATTCTTCATGTTGTGGAGTGGGGTTTTCTAGACAAGTGTTCTATGAGAATGTCCATAGCCGGGATCTAGTTACCTGGAACACAATGTTGGCTTCTCTAGTGAGAGATGGGCAAATTGATGCTGCAGAGAAGATGTTTACAGAAATATCGGAGAGAGATGTTATCTCTTGGAGTACAATGATAACAGGTTATGTACAAAATGGAAAGTTAGAAGAAGGGTTGCATTGCTTTAATGAAATGAGAGACAAGGGATTGCTGGCGAATGAGGCTATATTGGTCTCAGTACTGTCTGCAACTGCACAATTGGGTTTGCTTGAACATGGAAAGCTAGTTCATTCCCTTGTGGATTTGTTGAATCTTCCTATGACTGCTGCTCTTGGCACAACACTAATTGACATGTATGCAAAATGTGGATGCATTGAACAGTCAAAACTATTGTTCAACAAGATGACTCTAAAAGACACATGGACATGGAATGTTATGATCTGTGGTTTGGCCTCTCATGGGCTTGGTAAAGAAGCTCTTGAACTCTTTGAAGCGTTCATAAGTAAAGGTTTTTATCCTGTGAATGTGACATTCATAGGTGTCTTGAACGCTTGTAGCAGAGCAGGAATGGTGAGTGAGGGAAGGCATTATTTTAAGATAATGATGGAGGATTACAAGATTAAGCCTGAAATGGAGCATTATGGGTGCATGGTTGATTTGTTGGGTCGTGCTGGGTTCGTAGATGAAGCTACTGAGTTGATTGAAGAAATGCAAGCTCCAACAGACCCTGTTTTATGGGCTACATTGCTTGGTGCCTGCAAGATTCATGGATTGATCGAATTGGGTGAGAAAATAGGAAACAAGTTGTTACAGTTGGATCCTAGCCATGATGGCCATTATGTGCAATTAGCAAATGTGTATGCCAAAGCAAGGAAGTGGGAAGATGTAATTAGAGTTAGGAGATTGATGCTTGATCGGAACACCAATAAAGCTGCAGGTTGGAGCGTGATTGAAGTGCGAGGAGGAGTACATAGATTTGTTGCCGGGGATAAAACACATGAAAGTTATGCGGATATAAAGAAAATGCTTGAAAAGATTGGAGCATTAATAGCAGAAGAGGGCTACTCACCAAATGTATCAGCTGTTTTGCATGACATAGCGGATGAAGAAAAAGAGATGGTGATACAAGAGCATAGCGAAAGACTAGCAATAGCTTACGGATTATTGGTATCGGAGGTTGGGGGATGCATTCGCATTGTGAAGAATTTGAGAGTGTGTGTAGATTGTCACGATGCAACAAAGATCATCTCGAAGATATTTGGGAGAGAGATTATAGTGAGGGATGGTAGTAGATTTCATCATTTTAAGGATGGGCATTGTTCCTGCGATGATTTCTGGTAGATTTAATATATATATATATACCATGATAAATTATGGATTGTGGATTTCTCATAAATATTTTCCCTCTTAAGTTTTGAGGTAATAAGTTGTCAAATGAGAGAAGCAATTTTGGTCAAAGTATATTATTACCTTAGAAACATGAATAATTTAATGTATTGAATGCTGATAGCTGAACTTGTAAACATACTATATTTAGGTTCTCCTGCTTATAAGGGCATATTTGTTTATAAATTATTTCAAATAACATCACATAAAACTTATAACAATGAAAATATCATCCTCATGATGTTAAATGAAGTCTAATTAATCGGGATTTAATATTAAATAAAGTTTAAATGATTGGAGTGTAACTTAATGTTTTGTAATTTACAGACGTTTAATATGGAAAATTTGTGTTAGGATTTTTCTTTGTAGTAAAAATAAGAGGTGAACTTATAAAGTGTGGCTAAAATTTTTAACGAGTGTTAATGTTATATTCGCATTGACAAGTGAATGAAACTCAGAAAGTGAAGGAAAATTCAAGAAATTGAAGGAAATGGATTTTATTTAAGTTACATTTTAATTAGATACAAACAGCGCTTGGATTAGATCCAGTGTATTTGAATAAAGAAATAGATTTTCATTCTTGGCATTTTTATTGTTTGATGTACCCATGATTTTGTTTACACATTTTGACAATTCCTTACCGATATCTTTTCTCTTTCTCTTCTTTCCTTCATCAGTATTCTTTGCATTTTTATTTTGGCCTATAGTTTTCTTGTTAAAGTTCTTAGGAGGATTTGAAACTAAAGAGATCAAGACACACATAATCCTTATAAACTCTACTATAATATTGTATTTAATTAATATGAGATTTACTTTTAATATCATCTTTAAAATGTGAGTATTTATCTCTTTTAAAATCCATCATTGTATTTTTTAATCTACTTTGTTATAATATATTATATTTAGTTATTTGTCTTTTTTTGTAAGAATCATGACCCTTTCAATTATAAAAAATTAATCTCGGTAAAAACATTCATAATTTTTATAAACTCTACCACGATATTGAATCAATATGAAATATTATTCTTAACATTTCTTTATCTTTTAACGTGTATATTTTATATGATGAGATTTTTAAGACTTGAGTCCCTTGTGTATGCTTTAAGTTCATTGGATTATTTCTAGTTGTAACTTAGTGATGCTTTAAAATTTGAAAATCCACATCCGGCATGTTTGAGAGGGGTATTAAGTCCACGATGCTTTTGTATTGTACTATATTTAATGAATAATGGATAAGAAGTTGCTACGAGTACCAAAAGTTTTTTGTGAAAATGCTTACAAGGCAACATGGCTGTTGATTTTATGTATGGATTTCTTCATTTGTGAATGGAAAAAAAGCTATTTGTGGGCTAACCTTGTCTTATTTTATTATCCAAAAATATCATATAGTGGGTTCTTTTGGAAATTGTTAGTCATTAACTCTTCTAAAAGCTTAAGCTATTTGGAGAGTTGGTGACCAATATATTGTCAAATTATTCTGAGTTTATTTCTGTAATTTCTGCTCTCTTCTACTGTACAAAAACACTCCTACTATGTATACTCAGGAAACCGAATATAATTCTAACCCTAACAGCTGTTCTACTTCCCTAATTTATGATTCACTAACAACATTGTCTGCCATTTCCTAACTCCACTAAGTTTGTTGTCTTCCACTTTCACTGCACACGCCAACACTCCTCCTCAAGTTGGTGCATATATGTCTCTTATGCCCAACTTGTCAAGTGTGTTGTAGAAGTTCCTTGCAGACACAGATTTTGTGAATATATCAGCTAATTGATCTTCTGATTTAACAAATGGAAGCTTAATAATTTTTTCTTCAAGATTCTGTTTGATGAAGTTTCGATCCACTTCAACGTGCTTCGTGCGATCATGTTGAACTGGATTATGAGAGATGGCAATGGCTGCTTTGTTATCACAAAATAAGTTCATTTCAAAGTTAGGAGCAACACCAATCTCAGTTAGAAATTTTTTCAACCAAAGGAGCTCACATATTCCCTTGAACATTCCTCGAAATTCAGCTTCAGCACTGGATAAGGCAACTACCTTTTGCTTCTTGGTCCTCCATGTAACAAGATTGCCCCCCACAAAAATAAAGTACCTAGCAGTAGATTTCCTATCCTTCATATTCCCTGCCCAGTCTGAATCTGTATATCCAAGGACTTCCAATTGACCATTCTTTGAAAACATAAGTCCTTTCCCAGGAGAGGATTTTAAGTAACGAAGTATTCGCATGACCGCATCCATATGGTCTTCACTTGGGCAGTGCATGAACTGACTTACGACACTCACAGCATAAGCAATATCAGGTCGAGTATGAGATAGATATATGAGTTTACCTACTAACCGTTGATATCTCTGTTTATCTGCTGGTACTTGATCCACATATTCTCCGAGTTTATGATTTTGAACCATTGGAATATCGACAGGTTTACAATCTAGTAGTCCCCGCCTCGCGCAAGAGGTCCGCAGTATATTTCCTTTGGGAAAGACATATGCCTTGTTTTGATCTTGTTACCTCAATACCTAAGAAGTACTTGAGCCCTCCCAAAATCTTCATTTCAAACTCATTTGATAGTTGTTCTTGAAGCTTAGAGATTTCTTCTTTATCATCCCCTGTAATGATCATGTCGTCTACATAGACTATAAGGGCTGTTATCTTCCCTAATCGATGTTTTAGGAAAAAAGTATGATCAGAGTTGCTTTGTTGGAACCCATATTTCTTCATTGCTGAACTCAACCTACCAAACCATGCTCTAGGTGATTGTTTTAGTCCATACAATGCTCGTTGTAATCTACATACAGTTTCTTTTCCTGATGTAACAGTATATCCTGGTGGGATATCCATATAAATCTCTTCTTCAAGATCACCATGAAGGAAGGCATTTTTTACGTCAAGTTGGTGCAATGGCCAATCTAAATTTGCCGCAAGAGATAACAAGACTCTAACGGTTTTTAGTTTAGCCACAGGTGAGAAGGTTTCTTGATAATCTATCCCGTGTTTCTGTGTATATCCTTTTGCTACAAGCCTCGCCTTGTATCGATCAACTAACTCATCTGCTTTATACTTAATAGAGAAAATCCACTTGCATCCTACCATCTTCCTCCCTTGAGGCAACTCGCTTAATACCCATGTGTTATTCTTCTGTAATGCCTCAAATTCCTCTTTTATAGCTTGAGCCCATTTTGGATCAGATAAGGCTTCTTCAATGCTACTTGGAATTTGACATGAGGAGAGTATTTGTGTAAATGCCCTGATAGGTTATGATAACTTTTGAGTAGATACATAATTTGCTATTGGATACTTGGATTGTCGTTCTTCTCTTTCTGGGGAGTATCGATTTGGAGGTTTGCCTCGATTGTATCTGAAAGGTAAAACATAACCAACAGATGTATCTATAGCATTAGTTTGTAAAGGTGTGCTGGGATAGCTTACCTCAAGAGTATTCTCAGCAGGAGGATCATTGGGTACTAGGGAGTTGAGGGGTACATCAACCACTTTATCTTCTGGAGATTCAATTACTACTTCAGCTTCAGTTCTTGGAAGTTCAAACTCGGGTGTAGATACTGGCTCCTCCATATGATTGGCACGATCCGAGTATGTTGGACTAGTGTCTAATATTTCAACATCAAGCCAATTTCGTTCTTCATCATAACTCTCCTCCTGAAGAGTGGAATTGGATACCGGTGATGGGAAAAACCATTCTGATTCGAGGAAAGTGACATCCATGGTAATATAGGTTCTTTTAGTAATTGGATCATAGCATCGGTAACCCTTTTTTTGTACGCCATACCCCAAGAATACACATCGGACAGCACATGGATCCAACTTAGTTCGTTGATTTTTATGGAGGTGGACAAAAGCAACACATCCAAAAATTCGGGGCGGAAGCATCAAAATAGTAGGCAAGGGAAAATGGTCAGATAGCACCTTTAATGGAGTCTGAAATTGTAAGGTTTTTGTGGGCATACGATTCAGTAGATACACCGCTGTAGTAAGAGCATCACTCCAGTATTTATTAGGCATATGTGCACCGATTAGTAAGGCCCGAGCCGTTTCTAAAATATGCCGATTCTTCCTCTCCGCAGTCCCATTCTGTTGTGGGGTTTGTGAACACGAGGTTTCATGGAGAATACCATGGTTGTCCAAGTATGTCCGGAATTGTTGATTAACATATTCCCCTCCATTATCAGACCTAAGTATCTTACTTTTTTCAGAAAATTGTGTCTGAACCATGGTGTGAAATAGGTGAAATGTAGCAAATACTTCATCTTTGTGTTTGAGAAGGTAAAGCCATGTCATTCGTGTACAATAATCAACAAAAATAACAAACCAACGATGACCCGATGACGTAATGACCGGGGAAGGTCCCCAAACATCAGAATGTACCAAGGCAAAATGAGTCATACTTTTATTCATGCTCATAGGATAAGACGCCCTATGACTTTTTGCGAGGATACAAGTATCACATTTGAAATCCGAATGTGTGATATTTGAAAATAAACTAGGGAGTAGGTGCTTTAAATACCCGAATGATGGATGCCCAAATCTACGATGACATAGCCAAATCTGTCGTTCCTTGTTATCAGCAGTGTTTTGCATGTGATTGGCTCTTCCTGAACTGAGGTCATCCACATAATATAGCCCCACTCTCCTAGTACCATGCCCAATGATCTCCTTGGTGAGAATATCCTGTAGAAGACAAAAAGTAGAATACATCAGTACGACACAGTTAAGATCTGAAGTGACCTGACTTACAGACATTAGTCGGTTTGACAGAGAGGGTACAAGTAAAGTATTAGATAATGATAATGAAGGAGATAAGGTCACTGTTCCAGCTCCTGTAACTGGATAAGTGACCCCATTTGCATTGGCAACACGACTCCGTCTTGGCTGGGTTGTATTGGAGAGATCATTTGGGTTAAATGTCATGTGATCTGTGGCTCCAGAGTCCAGAATCCAATCCTCCTTAGCACTACGAGTAGAGATGTGAAATGCTTTACTTGAAATACCTGGATCCTGGGAAGATTCGGCCTGAGAAGTAAGGGATAGTGAGGCAGTATTGGTAGCCACAGTGGCTCGCCCAGTGGTATCCCGTTTCTTCCGTGCTTGAAGATCATTCCACCATTCTGGATACCCATGTAATTTGAAGCAGTTTTCACGAGTGTGTTTGGAGTTTCCGCAATGGCCACATTTCATGTCAAGAGATGGTGGATTTCCTGTGGATTTCTTGCTACCCAAGGAAGGTCCTGTTTTTGGTGGCATTAGATTATGGTGTCCCTTGACCCCTTTAAAAGCCATAACTGCTCCGGGTGTCATATCTACACCTATGATCATCACGGTCTACCTGACCTCTTCCCTACGGACAAATCTATAGGCTTGTTCCACCGTAGGGAATGGTTTGATCTGAAGCATAGCGCTTCGAGTTTTATCCAATCTATCATCAAGTCCATCGAGGAAGGTATACACTCGATCTTCCTGTACGATGGAGTTATATTTTTGTATATCGATCGCACACTCCATTGGATTAGGACGACGGAAATCAATTTCACGCCACAACCCTTGAAGGTCATTGTAGTATTTTTCAATGGAGCCACCCGCTTGCTTCGTACGAGTAACTTGACGACGAAGATCATACACTTGAGACGTGTCTGTCCCATCATAGTAAGTGGTAGCAACCGAATCCCAAACCTGTTTCGCAGTTGGGAATCGGATAAAGTTTGCAATCAAGGAGGGGTCCATCGAATTGATCAACCATCCTTTGACAATGGCATTTTCAGTACGCCATCTCCTAAATGAGGGGTCGGTTTCAACAGGTTGAGGAAAATCCCCATTAATATATCCCAGTTTATCTTTGCTAGAGATATACATCTCCACCACCTGGGACCACAAGGCATAGTTGGATCCTCCCAACTTGATACTAATGGGAGCAGTCGACGCTTCAGTTGGCGGAGGTTGTGAGCTGATCTGAGCTCTAGTTAGAACTTCCGTCATTTTCGCCGTCAAATCTTCCAACATGAAATTGGTAGTTAAATCTCTAGATTCCGCCATGAAATCTGAAATTTTTTTCCTTCCGTTTTTCCTTTTTTTTTTTTTACAAAATAGCCACTATATAAATGAAACAAAAAACAACTTTGTAACCCTAACCCTAATTTCTCATTCTCGCAAGCGGCGCCTTTCTTCCTGCGCGATTTCAGCAAGATGGTCGAGCAGTTTCCTCTGCGCAGCTTCTTCTGAGTGCAGCGCAGCTTCTTCTGCGCGTTCCAAACCCTAAGAAAAAATTCCAAGCTCGCGCAGCCTCTTCTCACCCAAATTCACGCAGCTTCTTCTACGTTCCTCATCCAACTTCTTCTGCGTGGCTTCACAACAACTCTTTCTTCACTGACCAGCGAGGAGTTAACAACTCCAGGGAAGTTGTTTCGTTTTTTTTGTTGTTGTTCGAGCTATATCTTGCACTATCTGATTTGTTGTTGTTCGAGCTATATCTTGCACCGTCTGATCTGTTGTTGTTCGAGCTATATCTTGCACTGTTTGATTTTTCCCTTCCTGTTTTTTCTTTTTTTTTCCAGGGGGGAGGTAGATTGAAGATGGTCGCAATCGCACCCTTGTTGATTATAATATTCAACAGAATCAACTTTGCACGCATAGAGACACTCGAACTTGAATTAAAACTAAGAGCCTTGAACTCCAAAAGGATATGAATCTGCAGAGACAGTTTCGTAAAGTGTTGACACACAAACACCCATCTGCTTGGAAGAAGCTGAGCAAATTGAAGAAGCTGAGCAAATTGAGCAAGATGACAGTTCTTGAAAAAAATGGATATGGGGTATTATTGATCTGATCTCTGGATTTAATAGATCAAACCAATGTTGAGGAGAACAGGTAGCAACGTAGGAATTTTATTTCTTTAGAGTCATAATCTGCTCTGATACCATGTCAAATTATTCTGAGTTTATTTCTGTAATTTCTGTTCTCTTCTACTGTACAAAAACACTCCTACTATGTATACTCAGGAAACCGAATATAATTCTAACCCTAACAGCTGTTCTACTTCCCTAATTTATGATTCACTAACAACATTGTCTGCCATTTCCTAACTCCACTAACTTTGTTGTCTTCCACTTTCACTGCACACGCCAACATATATTTCTAATATAGTATCGAAATTGGAGATTTTTTGTTCAATGCTAATTAAATTAGAAGTATGTTAGTCACCAATTCTTCCAAAAACTTAAACTAGTAAGAAAAGTGTCAATAATAATGTTATATATTTATCAATCATTCACAAATGTTACTTTTATGTATCATGTATATTAGATATTTACAATTCAATAATTATGGGTTACTAGACCTTAAACACTTGAGAAGTGATCTAAGTGTGTATAAATATTATTGGCTCTTATTCCAATAGTTTAAGCATTTGGAAGAGTCGGTGACCAACAACATCTTAAAATTTTTGATTGCTAACCTATTCTTTCGAATATTTATCGCATCTGATAAAGGAATTGATGGATGAAGCTTATAGTAAAATATGTCTCTGAAGTTTAAGACGCGCATAAAAATAAACCAAATTATTTGTTTTGGAATTGCTTGACACTTCCCTGCCTTGAAATTCATATGGTTTTACTTCTACTTGAGGTAGTTTGTGCTCAAGTTGAAAATATCGAGTTTTAGTTGAGTTGTTTTGATTATATGATGGATTGCAATTTGCACTTGACTTCCATGTTTGTTGTCCTTTTTGTCCTTTCTACTTCTTTACTATTTTTTCCATGCAAACAATTGATCTTGGAATAAGTGGGTTGATTTAAACATTAAGAAACTATGAAGTGTTAACAAAAATTATAGTGTTGATCATTTGTCTCACTTCGTGTACACACTTTGAGAATTCTACATGTAGGAACAATTGCACCTAGGTCAATTGAATTTATGATCCAAATAGGCATCTGAAGCCTAGATAAGAGATGAAAACACTGACCCATAGAATATTTTTGCGAGCTCTATGCCAACTCGGTCAAGTAGGTCTCATAATGTGAACTAAGCAAATAGCATAACTAAATTACATTAAAA
The DNA here is from genome assembly GCA_030763125.1 of Hippophae gyantsensis. Taxonomy (NCBI): domain Eukaryota; kingdom Viridiplantae; phylum Streptophyta; class Magnoliopsida; order Rosales; family Elaeagnaceae; genus Hippophae; species Hippophae gyantsensis. The sequence continues at coordinate 15,171,149 of CM061038.1, read as the reverse complement.
ACAACATGCTTAATTTAACACTAAAAATAACCAATAGATAAGAAAGAACAATCTACAGTAAACACAATATTGATGGTGTGTCTTACAGTCTCCTGTCAAGGCCAGCAATATGTATGTAAGGACTATGAGTGTTGGCTATTTTCGTGGACAAAATATTTACCTGTAAACTAGTTTATAGGCATCCTATCAAGTCTTTCAAGAAAAACCAAACAAATGTTCGAGTTTCAAATAATCGTACTCCAAGTATATCTTTTATAACTACGACACATAGGATTGCATTTGTACATTTAATAGTACATGTTTATAAATCTAAATTTTTTTTTGTGCTTAAATGTTTTTTTATGTGTCTTAATATTTGTATGATGTAATTTAAAAATTATTTTTTTATTAAGGTTTTAATTAGGCCTTGAGTAATTAAGCACAAAATATTCTAACCCTAATGATAATAGGTTATCATTATCTATATATATAAGGCTAAGGTTAACGTATGTATTGAAAAAATAAATTTTACCAATAGAAAGAAGGTTAATATATACATATATGAATTTCGATCAACCTTTGCAAAAGGGAATTAATGCATCATAGCGCCAACAAAATATCATGAAAAGGAAGGTTAATTAGTATATATATATATATATATTTATATAAGAGAGTGGTGGTGCTATAAGTTGCAAAACAAAAAGATAAAAATCATTCTCTACACAATTGACATTTGACGAGTAAAAGGTAAAAGGTAAGGTAATGTTTATATTGATGCAAGGAAATAATTTCTAAAAAAATAATTAATATATTATAATAAAGTTTTATTGGTTTGCTTATTTTAGTTTTATATTGATGTAGAGGAAATAATTTCTAAAAAATTAATTAATATATTATAATATAGTTTTATTGATTTGTTTATTTTAGTTTTATATTTTTTTGTTCAAGTTGTTTCTTTTTTATTAAGATCTTATATATTTAAATCTAATAATTGTATAAGAGATCATGATTATTTAGATTTAATTATTAAATTTTAAAAGAGTTATTTTTATTGAACTTGGGCTTAATCTTTTTTATCTAGAATTTGTTAGTTGATTTAATTTAAGTGACATATGTTTTGAATCATCTACTTAGGATTATTCATTATTAAATCTGTTCTAGAACACACACAAGTACTTGTGTTTTTAGACTAACTCTTTTTGTAGTTGATTTGTGAATGATCTGATTGGTAGGGAGTTTATTGGAATGTTGGTATGGAAACCACTCACGCTAACATTAGAAACTGTGAAAATAGAGTAGAAGCTTGTAAGTAAAGTACATTGGGGTAGTATCCTAGGGAGGGTAGCATAAGACCGAGTTTATACTACAACATTTGATTTTAATAATGGAAATTTAGGTGGTCCAGTGGACCGGTGATTTTCCTCTTAGGTCATGGTTGTGGCCTAAGTTGTTTCCACCTAAACATATTGTGTGTTATTCTCTTATTTTCGTACTTTATTCTTACACATGATTGTATGTCTGACCGCTTTGTTTAAGTTATCAAATTATAAATTGATAAAAATTAAAAATAACTTATTCATCTCCTTCTAGGTTAATTAGGTCCATATCTTATAAATGTTCAATGTATATACATGAAAAATATCATACAGTATGTGAATCAAAAAAGCATAAGGGAAAATCTATAAAGAGTTTCCAATCACTTTAAGACCTCATATGTGGGAATATATTCGATAAATGATGATTGTACTCTCAGAGCATGCAAGCATACATAAGACCACAACATGTAACGAGGTAAACCTATATAAAATCTTTGCCTATATGGTAACATCCTCAGGTTGTTTATGGCATCCACTCGGTAGCAAACAATCCATTAGATAGAATGAATAATGTACAATTTGATAGACATTATAAATGCAACTACCTATGCTGCCCTCATTTGCTGTCACACATCATTTGATCCAAGTAGATCCAAGTTTGTCCCAGAGCTCCATTATCACATGATGTGATCCAAAACTGATAGCACAAACTCCTAACATGCATATACATTGTGACCCTAAAACACTCAATCGACTCACAACACACTACCACAAGCTACTTACCAATGAGAACTATTACATCCTTGTAACTACCAGTTGACACACAACACACCACCATATATGCTCATCACCTATGGCTATCCACTAACCAACTATAATGTGGTTTTCTACTAGGCAACCATACATTTTACCTCTTATCAAAATCTCACTCAATCTCACATTTTTTACACTTAACTTGGTGTTTTAAAAATATAAGGGAGACTTCTCTCTGATGTCCTACATCACACAGGTGCTACACCATTTTTCGAACTTGAGATTTAGAAGGAAAATGGGCCACAAATGTACTAGGAACATTTGGGATCAAACATGTATAGTTTCAACCCAATTTTTACCAAGAATCCAAGGAGGAGGAGAGAGGAATTTATAGAAAAATTCCAACCCTCTTAGGTCCTTCCTGCCCCCATTACTGACCACTTTCTGCCTATGGTCGGTGAGGAAACTAGCCATTAAACTAATCATTATGCACTTGATGACTAAGGTCGACTAGGAGGCAGCGAATGATACACAAATTTTATATTTATAAAAAGCTTGAAAGTGTATAAATCACTTATAATAAGCAATAAATATACTTCTAAGATTGATCTATCGAGGAATTACAGTGGTTTTAGATAATTCTTCAATTTTCTTAAAAACTTAAACAAGTAAGAAACATAAAACCTAAACATTTTATGACAATAATTGTGTTTTGAAAATCCTAAACTAATAACAAATTATACAATAACTAAATATAGATTTGGCTAAAAACATCAAGGAGGATATATAATTAATAATAAATGGAGAATTAATGGAAAGTTTAGCTAGTTAACTATGCTTGTTTGTAAATATTTAGGTTAATTAAAGTATAAACTTAGATTATTGGTTTTCCTTTTAAATATGAAAAAGGCCTTTGGTCAGAATCATTCTTCTTTGTTATCCAAACCAATTAATGGCCTACGATCGAGATGTTTAATTGATTGATTAAATTATGTCTAATTCTTAAGGAAATAAAAAACCATTTAACTCAATGCTCTCAATTAATATCTAAATTAGATCTAGATAATATGTTAGAAATATAATTCTCAAATTTTAAATCTATTATGAAGAATAAATAGTTAATAAATTATTCATAAAGAAAGCTTGTAACAAATCTTGAATCAAGAAATAATCTTTATTTATTTAATTATTTAAATATTCACCTTAGTCAGAAATATTTAAATTAAAATCCATGATCAATGTTTTCAAATCAGTATATTTCATTTCATCCACATCATGAAAGTTTAACTCACCCAGTAAATCTTCTTGAGTGGTGTGCATCGCGGCACACTGGGGCACGAAATGTTTTATTGAATTTTTTCTTATACCCCTCACACTTTGGTTGGTCTTGATGTAAGGCTTACATGCCTTAATCTTTTAAGTTCTTAGGGCCTTATTTGAGTATCCCAAGTGTTGTGTCTTCGTGTGTTGACAAGTTTATCTATTTTATAACTAAAAAATTAAAATACAACAAAATATACCCTTGATTTTGAATCACATAAACATGCTACAATCAAACTTATGTATTTCAATTAAGTACAATAGAATCATGGAATATGAGTTCTTTTCAAGAACTTATCATAACCTCAATTAGCTTATTGTTAGCCTCTAGCAAGTAAAGTAATCTAAAAATTAAAAAAACAAAAAATTAATAAACTAAACTATACTAACATAAATCATTTTTGTAGATTACTGATGAATGCTTAAAAGAAATAAATATAACATGATTTTATGCACTTTAAATGATAAAATAGAATTGTATTTGTATAATTGTATCGTCTTAAATGTAAATCTATCTTTTCAGAATGACATGTATGTTTTGTTGTTTTTTCATGTATTTTTAGCTTCAAAATGATGTAACTGATCAACACTCAAAGAATAGTACCTGAAATCACTTCATTACAAAATTGAAGCATAAAAGATTAACATATGTGAAGCTTATATATGTTCCATACCAATAAAAAAGGTATAAAACAAATAGGGATTTTATAGGATTAGACACAAATGGGTTGCGACATGGAATTTTTATGTGCCGTGGTGCAAGAATAGTGCCATGGAGAAGTATGCCACGGTGTTCGCTTATATGATCCACTTTTCTCTCATTTTTCTTGCCTATAAAATGGACCCTAAACCTTCAATCTAAATCATACCTTATCCCTTTCATCTCAAAACTCTCTCTATAGCTAAATTCTTAGTTTCTATTTAGCTTTTTTTTTCTTTTAGTAGTTTTAAAGTTCTTCTCTCAATTGAGAGTTTAAGAAACATAGTTTATGTAGTAGTTTTACTTTTGATTGAATAAATAGTTTTTTCATTTCTATTTGGAGGTTTTCTAGAAACAAAAACAATATTGAGGTTCTATAAGGATACACTTGAGGTATAATTTAAATTTATTCTTTTTAGATTATCTTTATGTGTTGTTTTACATGAAATGTTTAATTTACTGATTATTTATTGAATTAAGAATTTTAGCTAAAAATACTATGATAAATTAGTAATTGTGTTATGCTTGTGAAATATTAAAGTAAATAAAACATTTTTATAAAATGAGTTTAGTTATATTTATTCATCAAGATTTAAATGAAGTTTTTTTAAAGAAAGCATATCGACGTAGTATTTTTCATAATAAATACAAGAGTTAAATTTAGGATTTAATTATTTGAGTCTAATTTAAAGTCAACTTTTCGATTTTGGATTTGATTATTTGGATCTTTAAAGAGCTATATTTCAAAGAGTTTTATAAAAATTATCATTGAGAAATATACTAACGATATATTTTTCATAGTAGTGTTAAAATTTGAAAGTTATTTATAAATACTTAAATCATAAACCAAATTTTGACACTTTGATGAGAGTTTAAGTTGTCGACCCGATCGAAGGTTATTTAATGGTTTGTTAATTTCTTAGAAAATAAGCATAATTTAATTACAGTTTAAATTATCGATATATTTAAAGGTGGCAAGTTAGAGTTTAATTAATAAAGAATTTGATCTCTATCCTAGGATATTTTCTTATTAAAAAGGGAGAATTAATAATCTTAATTCATATATTTAATAATCTAATTAATAGTGAGTAAGTATGATTTACGAACTAATTTATTCCATAAATTTTCCATTGAGTTATTTACTTGATGTTTGCTGATTCTATCTTTAATTTTATATCATCAATTTAGATATATAAAAACCCGAACTTTATGTAAGAGTGTTTAGGTTAAGTTTTTAATAATTTGTTAAATTATTTGAAAATCATGTGATTCGTTTTTGGATAGATTAATGTAAATTGAGGTGCTGACCAAGTTGATGTTTACAAATATTCTCAGGATATAAGGGATAGATTTCAAATTTCAAATTAGATACAAGGAATAATTTAGGAAGCAATTTTTTTTATTTTTGTTAATTTTTGGCCTTTTATGTTTAGTAATTTTTTTTTAGTTAATTGTGAGTTTTTTATGTTTTATTTATCATAAGTTCTTTTTTCTTAGTCTTTTATTTTTAAGGATAGATTAGACCCAATCTACAACTAAATAGGCCCATAATGCCTATTTCATCTAGGGTTTTTGTGGCTTATAAAAAAATAACAACTATGTAATATAGAAGAATTGATATTATTAATGAAAATTTATTTCAAAAAGCTTTTTTCTTTGCCTTCTTATGTTCTTGATTGAATGCTTGAATTCGACTTATCAAAGGGAATGATCATCATTTGTGGTCTCTCAAGGTTGGAGTTTTAAGGATTTTGTTTTCTTAGGGTTCTAATCTGATCATCTTTAACTCGTTCTTAGTAAATCAATCATTCTTATTCCTTTGAGTTCATGGGTTCCTAGGGTTATTCGCCTAGAGGATCTGCACCATTGATATTGGAAGTATATTTATCATTTTCTATAAGTGATTTGTGCACTTATGAGCTATTTAAAAATATATAAAATTCATACATCAAGTTTTCAACTCTCCTACTAGCTTTTCCTAGTCTTTAAGACAAAAACTTAAGACAAAAACTAAAATAAAATTAAACTATACTAAATTATTTCTGTAGATTGACACAATTGTATTTAGTATATGTAACAAGCCTTTAAACCCCTAGGTTTTCCTGGTGAATGAGTTTAAGTCTCGTGAAGGCTTTCAAAAATGAGAGCCATAAACATCAAACTAAAATGCAAAAATTAAAAATAAATAACAAAAACAAAAAAATAACAAACTAAATTTTAAATAAAGTAAAAAAATAGAAAAATAACAAAATAAACAAAAATTAGAAAAACTTCTCATGCTTTTAATCTCTTCTAAGTTCACAACTAAAATCCATAGCATAAGTTAGTTTAATATTTTTAACATAGTTTACTATAATAATTAGTAAAAAATCATATTCATACTCAAATTAAAAATGTACCAATATTAATTTTCCCAATTTCAATGTATGGAATCTAAATTCGATTCGGCTCTATCCTCGTAAGTTTAAGCACTCATTTAAAGATATGTGCAAATTAAATTTATTTAAAGAAATTAAATAATAAGTTCACATATATTCAAATGAAAGGATTTATAAAGAAATCACATATTATTTCTTACATGAATCAAAATAATTAAATAAATGTTTTAAATTATATGCCTTTTAGAGATGAAGAAAATGCAAAGCTTTTTTAGACATTTATTTCCTATCTTTCTTTTATATTTAACCATTTATCAACACTTTGTATGATATTTAGGTCATTGTATTTAGTTTATACTATTATTTTGTTTTTCTTATTTTTATTTTTTTAGAGGACCCATGAACAATTTGTACATATTTTGGTCCTATATAACGAGTGGTTAATTTTTGAAGTTTTATTTTGTATTGACTTAGGAAACCCCATATATGTCTTTTTTTTTAAAGTTATGCATGAATAAATGAGGGCATATACTTTCAATTTCTACTTAAGTTATTCAATTTAAGCAATAAAAATAAATATGTGACACTTTATAAGATTAAAAATCCTAATATTTGATGTAAAATCTAAAGAGATCATCTAATAATTTGAAATTAACAAGAAAAATGTTTAAAGAGTAAAAATTATTTTCACTCAAAATATAATATACTCAATATCTTCCTCGTCATTGAGTTTATTGAAATAACAAAATCTAAAAGTATTATAAGTTTTTCTATCTATATTATTTAAATTATTTTCTATGTTCTACGGATATCAAAAATTTATCTTCTTAGAAGCAAGGACATGGTTATGGGATTTAGTTCACCCACTCCAAGATACAAGTACAATGAACATCACATTTAAGTTAATACTTGCACTTAGATCTAACATAACATTCATATCCTTTTGTTTAATCATCAATGGTGATATTGATATTAAAATTTTCAGAATTTTTAAAATTAACCTTGAAATTATTTTTATTTAGGGCATAAAAAATAGGGTTTGTAGAATAAGAAGAAGAAGTGAAATTTTTATAGGTTTGATTTGTAAATTTATTGCAGCAAAAATAAATCACATCATATTCAAATAGAGACCCATGTATATATATGTTTTTCTTTAACCCAATTATATTGTGAGATGTTGCACTTACCAGAAAAAAACATGTTGCAAATCAATTTTTAACTAAGAAAAATATTAAAAAATATAACAAAAAGAAACAATAAAAATAAATAAAATAAAGAAATAATAAAATAATAAAATAATAAAATAAAATAAAACAATAAAAAAATAAGAAGAAATAACTATAATATAAATAATATGAATACAATATATGATATAAATAAATTATTATACAATACTACTAGTTAAATAAATGCAATATGCAATATGTATGATATAAATAATAATACAAGTTTAATATAAAATGTTACAATTATACCATACAAGTTAGTAAATTATGCAGTTAACATCTAAGCCAATAAAAATAATAAAAATGGATAAATAACTACAAATAAATTAGTAAAATTAAAGAAAATAAACTATAGAAACATAAAAAATTAGTAAGCAGAAATATTAAATAAAATTAATTAAAAAAAGAAACAAAAATAAAAAAAATCTAATAAAATAAAAAAATAAAAATTAAATTAATTATAAATAAAAGAAAATAAAAATTTAAAAATTAAAAGTAAAACGTTGAAATAAATACAAAAAAAATACTAAAATGAAAAAAAATTAAAAATAATAATTAATTCTAATATATATTTTTTTGAATTTGTTTTAATTTAATTAATAAATATAATGGTTTGTATTTTATTTTTTTAGTCAACTAATAAATGAGATTTTAATGATTTTTTATTTTTGAAGTTTTTTTGAATTTTGTTTTAGATTTTTGTTTTTTTATTTAAAGGTCAACTAATAAATGAGCTACTATTTTTTTTATGTTTGAATTCAAATTTAATTTTTTTAATAAAGAGTCAACTAATAAATAAGCTATTAAATTTATTTATAATATCTTTTAGTTTATTAAGAAAATAATCTAAAATTGTTTTTTGGATTTTTATAACATCTCTTAAGTCAACTAATAGATAAGACATTATTTTGTAATATTTAATAGTTAAGTAATAAATAAGACATTAGTTTTTCATTTTTGAAATTGTTTTACTTAAAATAAAAATTACAAATATTTACAACATAATTTTTAAGATTTTGATAATAAAAACTTAAAATGTTATTCCTCCTAAAAGTAGTGCCAAGAACTTGATGATGTAATTGTACTGTTATATTAAGCGTATGCAATAAGTCTTTGAACCCCAAGGTGAATTTAATGGACGAGTTAAAATCTTGTGAGAGTTTTTAGTGATAATACCTACAAAAATTCTAGTAAGCAAAAATTAAAACTAAAAATAATTCACATTACAAAATAAAAAAGTAAACTAAAAATAACTAAATAAAATGAACAAAAATTCTCATTCTTTAGTTTTTTTAATTCATAATCAAAATCTCAAGCAAAAATTCATTCAATATCTCAAAGGATCAAAATTTATCGTTTAAACTAGTTACACATTACAAATTCATGCCTATTACAAGAACATATCTACATTGACTCACCCAATCCTAGTGCCATGAATCCGAATTCACTTCAACCCTAGTCCTCAGAAGATATAATCTTAATATCACATTAATCCTATAGGTTCAAACACTCAACAAGGTATATGCGAACAAAAGTCATGTAAAGAATAAAGTAGAAAAGGTTTTCATATCATGAACAAGAAAGTCTCAAATGTGCATAAAATTGATCTCATGAAAGGAATAAAATTCTAGGATTATGAATATACCATATTAATAATATCATGTTTCAATCAAAATTATTAAGCAAAAATATCAAGTTTGTGCCTTAAGATGAATGAAAATGTATTAACTTGAAGGGGTTATTCCAACTTTTTTTTTATAATAATTATCTTACTAATTTCAAGAACTTAAGGTCATAGTATTTTGTTATACTATTTTTTTTCTTTATTTTTTTTAAGAGAATGGACTCATATGCATATATGCAGTTTGGTAAAAGGCTATTTTTGTTGTTTTAATTATAAGGGAACCCTAAATATATCTTCTTCTTTTTTAACTAGAAGTCAAGCATGAATTAAGATAGGCATACACTTTTAAGTTATCAAATCATTCATTTTAAGTAATGCAAATCAATACTTGATACTTCATCAGATGTTTAAAATCTTAACATTCAATGCAAAATCTATAGAGATCATCTAACAGTTTGAAATAATAAGAAAAATGTTTAAATGAGTAGGAGAAAAATCATTGCTCAAAATAAAACGATATAGGCTCAAAGATCTCACAAGCTAGTCTCAATTATTTAATTCTTAAACACCAATTTTGGGTTCATCTCAATTTCAACATCTAAGCATGAAATATAAATTATGAATAGAACTAATTCTTACAATAATCCATGAATATATTTAAGACATCAAACAACTAATGCAAAGACTCAATTATTAACTTTAAATTAACTAAAAGCATCATTATTTTTGTATCAATTTTTTTTATATATATGTACCTAAATGTCCTAAACAATAAAGAATAGCAAACACAAGTTTAATAAAATTAAAAAAACATACATTTATAAGTAAATTTTCCTCCACCCGTAACTTAGAATCTACATTATCCTTTATTGGGGAACATATTCTAACAGAGAGAAAATAGAGAATTACATTAAATGATGATGACTTTAGGTCTTTCATAAATGTACATATGCCATTCATTTAGGGATTCCACTTGGACCTAACAAGAATGAGCTCGAAAGAAAACACAAAGACAGCATCAAGGCAACCTAAATTCGGTGTTCACCTCGACCATATATATACTTGTCTAGTTTCCTCCTCGATACTAGCATGTAGACTACATCCAAACATCGAGTTCCCCATTTTTTCAGTTTGGATTGAAATTGTATATTTGAAGTGCGTTAAACCCATATTCTAGGTTGTACATGCTCACTTAGTTTTTGAATTTCGAACATTGATAGAAGATGGAAAAGTATAAATATGGGTCAAAAATCTTGAGGGTCTCATTCCTTTTTCACATTCTCTTAGCTCGCTGCATAAAAAATCCTCTTTCACTTTTCTCTAACATCAAATTGTACTAGATCGGCCTTTGATAATTTCTACTCGAACCTTTTGTGTCTAAGGTCACCGATAATCTTTTACTGGCTCGACTCATCACAAGACAATGAGTTTATTTCTTCCCAGATCAGTTCTAATAGTTCTCTTGTACTTTAAGTCAACTTTTTTACTTCCCACTATGTGTTACTTATTTTTACATTTTGGTTCCTCTTATCAAACTTGCCTCCTTACTTATTTTTATTTTCCTTTTATAGAGGTTCAGATCGATATTAGGATCCCAAAATAGATATGGTTGGTAAACAACTTAGGAACCTTCCCATGTCAAAAAGTGTAACAATGATCAATGCAAAATTGTAAGTGCACAATATCATAGTTTTATAATAAAGTGATAAAAAGAGTATCGTCTCCCGGGAGTTGGTAACTTACTTTTGAGAAATACCAAAATTACGCTAATCTCAATTTTATCTAGAGAAGTCAATAAGGTTATTCTATTTAGAATTTAAAATCAAATCAAATTAAAGAAAATACACAAAAGAAAATAAAGATATTGTTCGAAGATCAAATTAATGGGAAAAAAACTTATAGAAAATCAATTTCACCTAATCCCTTACTATGCTATACTCATCTAGCTAATGAATTTATCTCTCTGTTTGTTAGCAATCTCAAAATAATATCCAAAAGCCTATTTCAATAGTCAATTGGGCACATTCTTGTTCATCAATTTACACAAGAGTATGCAATTTAGCAAACCAAGAAAGCATTAAGACCAATGATTTTAATACTACACATGTTCATACAAGTGTTTTGATCTCTATATTTACCTATGCTGAAATATTTCAAATCTATCCAATAATTCCCTCTTTTGTTATTAAGTCACAAGATTAAAATCATCTAATTATTGACCAATTAATTAGAAGTAATAAACTCATAATAAATAAGAAAAACATCTAGAGAAATAATTCAAATTAACATAGAAAATCAAGTATAGTTTGGAATTAAATTACACATTTTTCCTAGAATAAAGAAAAATTAGGTCATGCTAAAAATTAAATTTAACATAAACGAATTCACTAAAATTTTTCTGAGAAGAATTGAAATAAAAGTGAATCGCTAAAGGAATCTACTTTCATGTTTTCTTGTTGCGCTCTAATCCATTTTTCTTCTCTGATCTGTGTTCTTTTTTTCTTTGTTTCTGTTTTCCTGGCAGCTATTTTCTTTTTCTATTTTGTTTCCCCCAGTTCTATTCTACGTTCTCTGAGGACCATTTTTTGTTCTCCTATTCGTTATGTGCTGTCTCCCATATATATAACCTTTTACCTTAGCACCGCTACTTTTTTTTCAATGTAGCAAATCTATTTTTTTTTACTTTCCTTTTTTAGCAAATCTTTATTTTAAATTTGATTTCAATAAATTTTAATTTTCTTTATATATGAAATAAAATTTAAATAATAATAATGCAATCTAAAATCAATAAAAATTAAATGAAATTAGACTAAAGTTAGAGTTGAGAAGTGATAAATTATGCTAAATTATGCTAAATTATGCAAGTCATCAAGCACCCGCAAACTTAGAACTTTGTTTGTTCTCAAACAAAAATAAAATAAAATAAAATACAATTATAAACAATATCAACTATACCCTATAGAGAACTACCATCACTCACCAAGCCATGATTTTAATTTAGATTTCATTACTAGTAACTTACTCTTTTTACATCGAAGATATCAAGAAAATCAATAAAAAATTCAGCAATTTTTCAAGCAAGAGTTAAGCATTTATTTTAACCTAAAGCTAAGTCCTTGAGTGTATGTGTGAAACCATAAATTTAACTCTAAACCACTAGCAAATTCAGATAAAAGTAGAACAATTGAGATTCAAAGATATCTCTCAAAACTTAACTCTATAAGTCCAATTTTCATAAATCCTCTCTAATAATGTAATCAAATACCAAAATCATAGATTAAAAGGTCTTTAATTAGGGTTGTAATGACAGGCCACATGGTGAGGGCTAAGAAAGAAATAGATATGGAAAATCAAGCAAATTGGGAAAATACTTGGTAGAAAAAAACAATAAAATTAAAAGAATATCCATAGGATTCACACCATAGCTTATTTCTCATTACATACCACCCTCATACTTTTGACTATATCTTTAACAACTAGATATTGTTACTTGTGCACTTACATATTTTATACATCTAGTGATTAATATCAGCATGTTCCTATTCACACACTCACTGGACATATATGTATGTCATGCATGAATTTATGATTAATTATGTGAGTATTTAGGGACTTAGATAACGTTGATTGCTAGAATTGTGTTTAAGTTTTCTCTTACACTTTATAAAATGCTACTATGAAAAGACACCTAGTCTTGAGAGGATGACCTATTGTGATGTGTGAAGCTACTATAGTAAGCAGAGAGTGCTACCTCATAATTAGTGTGAAAGTTATCATTCTAGGATTTTGGCTCATGCATATTTCCTTAAAAATAATATTATTAAAGGAAAGAGAAAAATAATACAAAAGAAATTACATGCACAAAAAGAAAGAGCCACAATTGGTTATGCAAAAGAAAAATAAATAACAATCCCCACACAAAGAAAAAAAATAATAATATAAGAGGAGAATAAAAAAAGTTACTAAGCTCTCTCTTAGTTAGTAGAATTTATGTTGTGAAATTCTAAATTTTAACTACACTTCTTTCATGATTGGTGATGCTTTCTCCTTTATATCCTTCATAACTAATCATGAATGGACAAATTGACATAACATTATAGTTCTAATCATACTTTGAGCAATTGTTGATATGTCATCATGTGTGTTGAAAAATGTTTATTTGCTTTACCCTAATACTCAAGCATACAATAAATAATTTTATTTTATTAAAGAATAAATTTTATTTCAAAATTGATTATTTAATTAAGTTTCATATCTAAATAAATCTACTACTTCATATATATAGGTATTTTTATATTTGTCTTTGTGATTATGGTTATTTATTCGAAATTTGAGTTAGTATAGGATTGAAGGGGGATTTTTAATAATTCATGGGATTATGATACTCTATCGATCAAAGATATGCTAGACTGATCGAATTATGAATGTCAATCAATCGACATCAATCTCAATTGATCAAATAGGTTTAGTTTAAATACATTTGTTCTTTTCTCTCACCCCTGTATGAACCCTAACCCCCGTCTTGGCACCCTTTCTGATTTTCACTCAAAATCATATAAATTCAATCATTTTTCCCCTAAAACACCTAGAATTGATTGCTATTTCATTTGCATACATCAATCTCTACAAAAAAAGTTTTTTAGAAGAAATCAGCACAACTCAATTTTCTCCATTTTCCCTCATTTTCTCATTAAAAAAAACACTCTTTCTAAGCTTGTTTCCTCAATCCCTTCCCAAAAACAATTTCTTGATATTGATTCTACATTTTGGTTGGCAAATTTTAGAAGTTTGGAAAAAATTTCAAATCAAGGATATTTGGTGTTTATGGATTTTGTCTCAATTTCTATAATGGTTGCCAGATGTCGTAAACTACCTCCCAGTGCTCCTGCCTTACATTCCTCCCAATGGTGAGATGATGAATCTAAATTGAGATATAACACTATTTTCTCTAGAATGCCAATTTTATTAGAACGTAGGATTACTTGGATAGAATTTTATGAATTAGGAATTACTCGAGCCAATAGGGCTATAGGTTGGAAATCACTATTTCTGCCAACCAAATTATGTTGCCTATTCATGATTCGTGAATTATATGTAACCATTGACACTAAAATCCATCCCTCATGACCTATAAGCTAGAAATTTGTTATACAAGACAAAACTATTGACATCTCAACTTAGCGAATCAATAATGTTTTTGCCTATCATGAATGTTCGGGATCTTGGTTTTAAATAGAGTGGGGTAAAATATCCATTCAAGATCTATTAATCAAACTTTTGGGTTCACCTAATGTTCGTTTTAATGCTAAATAGTTATTTACTCTGAGTGGGTTCACTCATTTATATCTGGTGTTGAACAAAATGGTATGTGATAACTTGCTACCTTCAAAGCATTCATCTGAGATTGGTCACCTATATGCAAAAATATTACATTTCATTGGAAAAAGGATTACATTCAATGTAGGTTCAATAATTCAAGACAAGATCATAAACCAATCTCAAATCATTAACCCGTGGATAGGTCTTCCATATGGATGTCTCATCCCTTAAATAATACAAGCTATGGGTTTACCATAAACAAGTTATTTTTATACTCTCCATATCATAGGTGACATTGGAAATTCAACCATATCAAAATTATCTGCTCAAGCTTTAAGTGACAAAGGTCCATTGATGTTGGTACTAACGATACAACAGTCGTTGTGGATGATATTTTTAGGAACAAAGAAATGGAAAATATATATACTTCTAAACCTTCACATCCAAACTCATTTGAATATGATTTCATGTGAGAATAGATACGTTGGAACAACGAATTTATACAATGAATGAACGTCAAAAGGCAATTTATCCATGATTAAGGATGTCTATTCACACTACAGGGTTCCTCCTCCAGGAAAATGAGTTATTTTATGATATTTTGTCCTATTTTATTAGTGTGTTTGGAAGTAAATTTTGTTCATTGTTTAATATCACTAGATGAATCCAATTATTTCTAAATTAATTTATTTTTTAACTATATCGATCGAGATATAAGTAGATTGATTGAATTATTCATAATCAATCGATCGAGTTTGACTAGATCAAGCAAGTGACCATATTCCATCGATCAAGCTAAGTATAGATTGATCGAAGGGCCGGGTTTTTAAATCTAACCTAATTTTTACTCACATCAATTAGTATTTTTACTACATTGTCCTTATTTTTTTTAAGCTCTTTTAAATACTTTTAAGGATAGTTTTGTAATAGACCTTTGACCTAGGGTTTCTACTCATACAATTTAATCATACCATTGGCTCACAATTTTGTTAATCACATTCAAGCATTATTTTCTACATTTTAATATCTCTCTCTTTTTATTTGCAAAATATTTTCAAGTAGGCTTTTTCATTGAGTTAATTTATCAAACATTATGCTTTTAATTGATTGTTCTAGGGTTGCTAGTTGATTTCAATTTTTCTGATTTAACAGAAGTTCTACTTGTCAAAGAAAATTTTTAGAAATGATTTTATTATTATTGGTTATATCTCTAGTTTATGTCTAGTGAGTCCTATCTATAGACTTAAAATCTAGCAATGGGTTTCAAATCTATCCAAATTCTCTAGTTCTGCCAGATTGCTTTCATGTGGTGGATAAAAGTGCAGTCGTATAAAGCTTATCTATCAGATTTTATTGTAGGTCCACTAAGCTTCAATAGAATTTATTTTATTGTGGAGCTCTTTGTTAGTACCACTTAGTGAACTCTAAGCATCTTGACAGAAAGATTCTATATGCATAAAGTGATAGTTCATTTGGGACATCTAAATTATTTCTTTTGTGAGATTCTCTAATATCTTTTTTTGACTCCCTTATCTATTCTTCAAATTGATCATTAAGAATGGGGAACTCTATAAAAAATAACCTTTTGCCATCTATTACTATGAATGGTCTCTTATCCTATGGTTTACATAAGATATCTTTAGCAATTTGGGATGTGTGGATGAAATTTTGTATCCATTCTTATTTTGTACTCATTGTTTGAATTAAATCTTTAGAATTGTTGAGGGGTTATGCTCCAAATTCACCAACATATTTGATAAGGCTGAAAGAATTTTTCTCTTTCACACCATCTAGTCATGCTAGCAATCCAAAATGTTAAATATTTGGACCATTTATAATTGCTTGCACAATGATAGATCATGAATTTGATCATCATTAGAACCTATATTAATTTGATCATACTAAGACTTTGAATGAGGTAATTCTGCATTCAATATATTCAATATACCATAGATCATGATTACAAAGTATCATTAATTTAAAAAATCCATCTATAAGATTAATTGATGAACTATTTCTTTTAAACATTTCTTTTATTTTGGGTTTATAATATTCAATTTTATTTTGATATTTTGAAATATTTCTTCATATCTAGATTCTAATAATTTTCTGATTTTTTCAATTTAATAGAACCTTTTAATTTTTTCAAAAATTGGATTAGGAAATTTACTTTTGAGTATATCAGATAATTAGAGAAAATTTGTAATTTTCTTAAAATTAAAATCATCATCTCAATTCATCTATTTGATGATTTGAAAACAAAGTTCCTTAAGATTTGATGGTGTTGTGTTTCTTTAGCTATCCTTTTTGCTAATTGAGCAATATGTTTTTTAAAATATTTTCTATGTGATTCTCCTAGAATATGGGTTTCTCATACTCCAATATGTTTCTCATAAATTTTGTTTGGAACACCAAGATTATAAAGTGAGACATTAGACTCTATATGAAATGCTTCAAAAGCTTGTTTAGCTTCTTCAAGAGATTCATGTGCTTGATAACAAGTAATTTTTACTTTATTTACTTGATAGTGACATGCATTCCAAGAGGTATAGACTCTTGGATGATGACCTCTAAAAGACATAGTATTTTC
Source organism: Hippophae gyantsensis (assembly GCA_030763125.1). Taxonomy (NCBI): domain Eukaryota; kingdom Viridiplantae; phylum Streptophyta; class Magnoliopsida; order Rosales; family Elaeagnaceae; genus Hippophae; species Hippophae gyantsensis. Next base: position 15,153,944 of record CM061038.1, on the reverse strand, counting down.
TTTTTGGAGCATTTGTTTGCTTTACCATTTTTGCCTTCTTAGCAATGGTAATCCGATCTCCAGATGGTTTTTTCATCTATAAAACTAAATTCCCATTTTGTTAATGGTCTTTGTAAATATTTTTCTTAAATAATCTTTAATAAAATTGTTAGTCCCTTTTAAATGTTCTACTTCAAAACTATAGATGGCAATTTGATTATATCATTTTAATATTCTTCCTTTAAGATTATTTCTTTTGCTACATAATAAATCTTTAACTACTTGGTTATCAATTCTAACAATAAAATTTTTTGGAGATAAATAAATATGAAAAATTTTAGTAGCAAGTTATTGCTAACAAATCATTTTCAAAAATAATATAATTAATTTCATTTGGTTCAAAACTTACTAGATTATATCCACAAATTAACTCTTCTTTTGAAGTTTTTCTAGCTCTAATACCATTTACGAAACATTGAAAATATTTTTCACACATTTCTCAACCGGAATGGCTTTTCACATACAACCCTAGCAAAAATCTAAAGCATTTGTTTCTAAAATTAATTTGTCACCTGATAGGAAAATAGACTTCTCGAAGATTTTTTATTTCCTCTTTTATTTCTATTAGGATTTGTTTGTCTTTTCATTTGGTATAAATCTTTTATCATTCTTTGACAATCCATGTAATTATTTTTTGTCATGAATTTCTTATGGAAATTCTTTTACTTTTATATAATATATATTTGAAGTTTTAATTCATGATTTAAAATTATTCCTAAGAATTAAATAAATAATTTTTCTACTTCTATTTTTTTAGACAAAATTATTCCATACTTTTGGAATTTTTCACATAATAGTTTTAAATGTTTCTTGTTTCTTCTACGATTTTAGGGAAGACAAGAATATCATCAATAGATACCACATACAAGTATTTAAGATCTTTAAACTTCTATCCATCTTTAAAAGACTTGTGGGGATGTATTTAATCCAAATGGATCACATTCTATTGATAATGTCCTCTTGGTGTACTAAAGATTGTCAATGGTTTTGACTCTTTTACTAGTTTGATTTGCCAAAATATAGATTTACTAAAACAATTGGACCTTTTAGTTTGATTAACTAATACATATTTTCTAAGAATAAAATACATCAAACTCTAAATGCTCATTTAATCTTTTGTAATTAATAATCATTCGGGCTTTTTCTCTTTTCATTTCATTATGATTTCTTACCATGAAAGTTGGACTAGAGTGTGGAGTTTTAGTTTATTCAATTAATTTTTAATTTAATAATTCATTTATTTAAATATCAAATTCATCTATATCTTGTCTAATATAGATCCTTGGTTTAACTCGAATAATAACATTAGAATCATGTAATTTTAAAGTATAATATCTAAAACATCTAAACCAAAGTTTAAGTGGATGTTCACTAAAAATTTGTTGTAAAATTTTATATAACCAATGTGTTTCTTCTAATTGATTAATATGTAGTGTGCGAACACCATGCTTGACTAGCACAAATTGTTTATCACATTTATACTTATGTTGTTGTTAACATGGAATTTCTATATATTCTTTATCTAAAGTAAAAGTTATAGAATTATGATTTATTTTCATTGGATAATACTTTGTGATAAAATTATTTTCTATGACAAAATCTCCATGCATATTAGGAAAACATAATATTTTGTGAATAATGAATATTGTCATTAAATGAAATAGCTATATATTTACCTTTTATATTGAGTGATAGTTTCTTTTCTATCTATTCCTCTAACTAAAATAAGATTTTTCATAACTATCCATTTTTCTAAAGGAATTGCACTTGGTCTACAAGAATGTACAATTGCTCCTATGTCAATCAAAGTACATAAACTATATGGTTTGTAGCCTACAAAATTAAAATATACTAATACATAATTATAACATTTTTATCATAACTTGGTGAGGATTTCTTTACCTACTTAGATATGATAAATTTGTACTTGTAGGATTTCTTTAGTTCTAGGTAATAATGAAACTTGAACATTTTTGACATCAATAATTTTATTTGGATTATCTTTAGGTTTAGAAGATGCTTTAATAATTCTTACTTTTTGTTTAAAGTTTTTCCAATCTTGTACAGGATATGATGTTTGCCTAACTTTATTGAAAGAATTTTTATTTTTAAATATACTTGATTTTGTGTGACCTATATTTCCACTATTGAATGATTTTTATGTCTTGGATTATCTATGAGATTTTTAAGTAGTCATTATTTTGGTATTTCTAAATCTCTCCAAGTTCAAATAATTCTACAATTTTTATCAAGTTCTTTTGTTGAGGTTTGAGAAAATTTTGTTAATTCATGGAGGTTTTTCATCGAATAACTAGACTTTGAGATTGATGATCCATACTTAAATTTTTAAATTGAATCTCCATCTGTATTAAAATATTTATACTATGATCTATTATAGATATATAAAAATTTGGTCTAATGTTAAATCAAACAATTATGTTTAGTAAGTTTGACTAAACATTACCTATTACTAATTATAATGGATCTTTAATTTTTCCATCTAAAATTACTAAACTTAAAGGAGTGTCTATTCCTTGTCTAAATAAACCTATAATGGAGATCTATATTAGACCTATGTTAATGTATTTAATTTTTGAATATTTTTTCTTCCATCTTTCTACTTTCTTTTTATCAAATAATTGTATTTCAACTGTTTTATCTTCTATAAATTTTACATCAGAATTTTCAACAAATTATTCTAAAACTCTTATAGAGAAAATTTTAAATTTAGACATTTCATATATTTCTTCTTTTTTAACCTTTTTGTTTGGTTCATTCTACTTCTTTAAGTTGTCCTTGAGTGTAAGTTAATTCTTCTCTCATAACATTTTTTAATTTTTTAATTTTTAATTCTTAAATAGGAGTTTTATTTATTTTGATTATAGAACTTGATTGTTCTTACATCATGAATATCATTTCAATTTCTTCTTTAGATGTTCTTTCTCACTTTCTACTTCATATATTATTTCTTCTATATGAGAGATTTATTCTCTATATAGAATTTCTAATTCATTTCTTTATAAAGTTTTGATCATCTTTTTTGCACTTTTTCCTTTTTTAGGACACACAAATGCATAGTGACCTTCTTCATCACATATTTAACATCCAAATGTTTTCTTAGTAGTAGTTTTTTATTTAGGTTTTTTCTTTCTAATATATTTATTATTTCTAGAAAAGTTTGTTCTTTTCTTCTAAGGTTTTCATTTAAATTTTCTTTTCTTATAAGATTCTCTATTTCTTGCTATAGGGTATCCTATTTCCAATTTTCTTTTAATATTTTATCATAAAATTGTTGGCCATATTTTGTACTACTACTTTGATTCTTAGCTTGCTTTTTTGCTTTAATTGATAAATATTGTTCAGTTATCAATCTAAGGATATAATTTATTCTCAAAAATATATTATCTACTTTTTTTAAAGCACAAGACAAGGAAGAGAATGCAAAACAAGAACATTAAACAACAAGAGACCAGAAGAGAACCAACACTCAATATATTAGGTACAAGAAAGAACAACCTAGTAAAATAAAGGAGATGTAGTCTATATATTGTGACATATGAATTAAAAGACCATACCAGAAAAATCATAATATTTTAACATACATAATGAAATTATGTGATGTAATGCTCATGAAAAAAGCCACAAATGAATAAGCAAGGAAAAGGCAAGACAAACACATATAAAAAGCATATCAAAGCAACTAGTGGAGGAAAATACTAGTAAAGAATTAAACAACTAGTCATAGCAATAGATAAGACAATTAACACCCTATGTAAGACAAGAAGCACTATAGACAAGATATGCAATAAATATACTTCACATGATTCACATAAAAGGTACCTAGAAAACATCATCATACAATCACACATGCAATCTGCATTCAAACTTGGAATGTTGTCCTCCTTTTTTGTCAACACATCACTTGATCCAAGTAGATCTAAGCTCATACCCAAAACTCCATCACCATGTAATGTGATTGAGTATTAAGGGTACAAACTTCAAATATGCTTACACGATTAGACACTATAACACTCAGTTGACACATAACACACAAACACATAGTTTCCTTACTTATGCAATACTTTGCGACCTTGCAACACCCATTTGACACACGACACACTACTATAAAAGCTACTCACCTACGAAAACTATTGCATCCTTAAAAATATCAACCAACACATGGCCCATCACCATATAGGATCCTCACCTCTATGAACTATTGCATCCTTGCATATACCAACCATCACATGAAACACCACCATATAGAATCCTTACATCTAGGAAATTTTGCGACCTTGCAACTACTAGTTGACATATGACACACCACCATAGAAAGAAAATCCTCAAAATGATATGGCTCTCTATTTGCCAACCATACATTTTACCATTTATCAAAACCTCACTCAATCTTATAATTTTTATCCTCAACCTGGTGTTTGAGAAATATAAGAGAGACTCCTCTCTAATGTCTTGCACCACACAAATGCTACAGAATTTTTCGAAACCAATACTTAAAAGTAAAATGAACGTCAAATAAATTGAGAAAGTATGGTGCCAAATGGTAGATCTTTCTCCATTTTTGACACCAAAAGGGAAAGTTTTTCCCATTTATGGCTAAGAAACCAAGAAGTATGATATGGGAATTTATAGATAAATCCCAAGCCTTTCACACCCTCACCAAGCCTTTCACAACGATCACTCAAGCGAGACAACAGAAATCCAATGTTGAAAATGATGGCTCTTTTGCAAGCTCGCTCATCAAAAACCACAATGAACGACATTTCTGACAAGTAAAAATGCTTCATCACAAATGGAATAATCCAACACAAACAAAGTCCATAATGAGATACCATGACATTAAACAAGTCCTCAATGGGACACCACAATAACAAACACCCAATAATGTAAACTATATGCAAACTAAGAAAGTTAATGTGTGTAACAAGAAAACTCAAAACTATTTTTTAAGTGATATTGAGCCACCAGTAACTAACCTTACGAAGGATAAATAGAAATATCAAGTAAAATATAGACATCGTATTTTGCACATAGGAATTCAAACACCAAAATGAAAATAATTGCACTCATTAACAAGAATGGATTTTGGTGAATGAGGTAACATAGAGAAATCTTCATGTTTGAATGGCATGAACTACGCCTATTCGAGCTTTCCTATGGTCAAGTGGGGATCACATATGATATTTAGTAGAGTAAGATTGAGTATTTTTACAAAGAATACCTTGATGTCTTGATGGTATAAATGAGTGTCTAAATATTTTGAACTTTTAGACATGGATATTTGGTTAATGATATTTCCTCCTGATAGTAGATGATTACAATTGTTATGAATGAATTTGTTTTCCTTAGTGCTAAAAATGAAGTTTAATCCATCTTTACTTCCTTTTTAAATATGGTGGAAATACATTTTAATACTAAAGTGAAGTCAATTCAAATTTCCAGTGGTCAAGAGTTCCTTTTTCACCTCTATTATATCAAAATAAGGCATTTGGCAAAGAAAACTTTGTCCACACACTAGCAAAAAACAATGGTATAGTGGAATGTCACCATTCTAAAGTGATTGAAAAAGGATTAGCTTTGCTATTGTAGGTATCACCTCTTCTAGGTTTTGGGCCTATGCTTTTGGACCTTTAGTCTTTACTATAAATAGACTGAATACTCTTATTCTTCAACATAAGTCTCCTTTTAAGCTTCTCTATCACAAAGTCCCAGAATATTATTTCCTTAAAGTGTTTTGGTTCTCTACTTTCCTTGATTTTTTTATTAAAATAAGAATAAACTTTAATCTAGTTTCTGATGTATCTTTTTCTTGGTTATGATACACGACAATAAGGTTACTTGTGTAAGTATTTTAAAAAAAATCAGTTTTATACCAAGAGACATGTTCTATTTAATGAATACATCTTTCTTTTTCAACCTTTGACTTTAGCTTCCTCTAGTTCGAAGTTTTCTAACTCTTATACTCTTCTTTCACCTCATTTGGTTTTGCCTTCTATTCCTTCTATTGTAGTGTCATTCACCCTTATAGTCTGATGTTGTGCCAATCATTCATGTGTCTCCGTATATGTCTCCTTCATTAGATTTTTTTACACTTTTTTATGATCCTAATAATAAGGTTCATTTCATTATTGAAACACCTTCTCTTCCTCCCTCTTCTACTTCTACTATATTCATTCCATGACTAGTAGGTCTAAGGAAGGGATTTTTAAACTTAAACTAGTAGTTTTTATTTCTCATCTTATAACCCACACCTCAACTTCTTTTTCTTTGCAAGTTACCCCTATAGCTAAGCCATCTTTAGTTAATAAGGCTCTCAATACTTATGAATGGCATCATGCAATGACTTTAGAAATTAAAGCTTTGATATGAAATGGAAATTAGGAGCTAGTAAAGTATCCTCAATGTGGTAAAATTATAGACTATGAGTGGGGTTTCAGAGTCAAGCCATAAACTAATCGTATTATTTTCTCTACGGCTTTGGCTTATGGTTAGCCTATAAAGAAATTGAAAGTGAACAACACTTTTTAAAAGGTGACTTGAGTGAAACTATTTACATATTGTAGCCTTATGGTTTTGAGGATTCCTCTAAGCCTAGCCACGTGTGCAAGCTTAGGAAATCTCTCTATGGACTCAAGTAGGCTCTACATTCTTTGTATCAAAATTAAGTATAGTTGTCATTGACCTCAGTTTTGTGAATTCCAAAGATGATACAAGTATGTTCTTTAAGCATGATGGCTCTTCTATAACTATTATGTTAGTCTATGTAGATGACATCTTGTTAACTAGTACTGATAGTAAGTTCTTGAATCAATTGTTGGGTGCTATCAATAGAAAAGTTTTTTTTTAAAAATGCTTTGTAAAGTGAGCTATTTTTTAGGTTTAAAAGTTCAAAGGTTTTCAGAGGTTTTACACCTCAGTCAAGGAAAGTATGTCAGTGATTTATTTACTTGTTTTGGTCTTACTTCTTGTAAAGCTTCTAAAACTCCCATGAAATATGGTCACATTGTTTCCCAAAAAGAAGGTTTTCCTCTTAGTGATCCTTTTTTTGTTATCGAAGCCTTGTTGGTTATTTTACAATATAGTGTTCTCAAACATCCTAACATAGCCTTTTTAGTCAATAAGCTTTATCATTTTCTTTATGCTCTTACAAATGTTCATCTTGTTGTAGCTAAGGGAATTCTTATCAAGTTTCTTAAAGGTACATTATCTTATGGCTATACTCTTCCTAAATCCTCAAGTTTTGGCCTTATTGGATTTTGTGATTCTTGTAAGGTTTATGAGTGTTGGTGATATTTATGAAGAAACTATTAAGCTCCAAAAGTACACATCTCAGTTATATCTCTATTCTTATGTATGTTAGATTTCATATTAGATACATAGGTATATTTTTCATATAGGTTACTTGATCGATCGAAGAAGTAGATCGATCAAAGATTAGGGCTTGATCGAAGTTTAGGGCTCGATCGATAGAGGATTGAATTGATCAAGAATCGATTAGGATTTATTTTTTGATACCCTAGATTGATAGAGATTTGACTAGATTGATCGATCATATTTTATTCCTTACTTGTATTGATCGAAAAGGATTTTGATCCATCAATATTTTTGGTTCGATCGAATCAATTTACTAGGATTTCAACTTTAACCCAATTTTTACTATTTTATTACTATATTGTCCTTACTTTTTAAAGCCCTTTTAAATGAGTTTATGGATAGAATGGTAATATTGCTTTGAATTAGGGCATCAACAACTTCTATTTAAATAAACAACTCTATAAACCACAAGTGAATCAACTTTTGCAATTTATGTTCTCTTTGTCTCTAAATATTTTTTTGTAAAAACTATTCTACTAGACTTTTTTCATTAGTTATTCTATAAAATATTTTATGATTGTGTTTGATTGATTAATAAGTATACAATATTAGTGTTATTGTGATTAATCATTTATTCTAATATTTCTAGTGATTTTGGTTTATCTGTTATTTTATTAAATCATCTAGTTAGGATTATTTATTGTTTAATCCACTCTAAGATACACATTACACATGTTTTGTGCTAACGTTTCAGGTGCCAGTTGAACGGATTTGATAAATCGTGTGACTTGAGTTTATCAAAATGTTGGTTCGGATTTGAACACCTTGTTTATGGATCTTTTTGAAAAAACAGAGGCTTGTAAGTAGGTCACTTTGGGCATTAGCATGGAAGGTAGTTTAAGCTCTAACCTTGTAATCGAACATATTTTCATAGTGGATAATTAGGTGATCTGATAAATCGGTGGTTTTTCTATTAAGTCATTGTTGTGACCTAGGTTGTTTTCACCTAAAAATCTCGTGTGTCAATCATTATTTCTACATTATTTTATTTACATATGATTACTTTTCGAGTCATTTGTGAAATTTTAATTTTACATAATTATATTAATTACCTATTTACCCCTTCTAGTTAATTAGATATATAATATAAAAACTTTCAATTCTAATTGATCAATAACAATGATGATAGAAGAATTGTACAAGTGGATATGCAGTGTTCTTTAGGAAATCTTTGGCTTCTTTGATGATTGCGAAGCAAAAATTTGTTGCTTGTTGGAGCAGGAAGTCATAGAGTATTAGCTCTTTTCTCAACAAAATGACTTGGTTATAAAGTCAGTTTTGCATTGAGTTGAAAATTCCTATGGCATATGTTCCTAAGCTATATTGTGAAAATATTAACACTACTCACTTAGCATATAGTCTTGCTATACTAACTTATCAAACATGTTGAGAGAGATTGATATTATGCTATACTAACATATGAAACATGTTGAGAGAGATTGATATGTTGGAGATTAAGTAATAGAAGGGTAGTTGAATGTTATTGTAAGGACTATAAGTATTGGTTATTTTTGTAGATAAATATTTTCTTGTTTTTACTCGCTATCAAGTCCATCAAGAAAAGCCCAATAAATACTCGAGTTCTAGATAGTCACACTTCACTACTACAATACATACATATGACCTCGATTTTTAACCATGGTCGTAAGTCTATGGTCACAGTTATAAGAATCGAGGCCTAAGTGAGTGAAACCATAGATTGTTACATATGGCCTTGATAAAAATATGAGGTCATAACATATTTCTATGGCCTCATTTTTTCAATAACTGAGATCATAGGGTATGTCTATGGCCTCGGTTTTTTACATAACTGAAGCCATAGACATAACCTATGGCCATAAATTTAAATAAAAATACAATTATTAATTACAATATTAAAAGTCAATATAAATTACAATATTAAAAATCATATTATATTAAAATTAAAAGTGCAATTACATTTATAAGGGTACTTCTTCAAAGCATTTATAATTGTACTTCAAATCAACATAATCAAGTCCATAATGACTTTAGTAGAATTCTATTGCGCTGGTATTGGTGATGGTGCCTGCTGGTGCCAGTGCCTACTGGTGCCTAGACCATCCACTAATTGATATCATACCATCTAAGTTAAACATATATGTACTATCTATCTGCACGATTGATCAATATACTACACCCTTGAATACTTTTACATGAAAGACATTCCATAATGAAATGCTAAAAATTTAAAATATGAAACACAATAGCACATCACACCTTGTTATTTACAAAATCAAAAAGAGTTTGGCATCCTAACATTTGCATTTCATCATGATGTGTTTGATCTAGCAGAATGTGTATAACACTTAGAAAAATGTTGGCAAACAATGGTCTGCCAAATAATATACACTTTAAGTAACTTACTCTAATACAACTACAGAACATTAAATAAAACACAAAGCTCAATTTAAAGCATCAATAGGTAATTTCATTTCACTATAATTCTTCATTTACCTGATTATAAATTATTTTCACTTAAAGTAAGCAAGACAAGGTTGTTTGAAGTATCTACAAAACACAAGTTACTTAACAATGAAAGACATAAGCAAATATCTAATTTACCATTGAAAAGTTCAGAAACATGTTCGTTTGATTTCTTCCCATTCCTCATTAATTATTATTATCATTATTTTTATTATTAATTCTTGTAGAATTTGGAAGCTATGATGGTCAATGAAACACATTTAGCTAGCTAGAAATCAATAATCAAACTAAAATATGCGCAGTGTACTTACAAACTAAAATATCCTAGGCAATAATATAATTTTTCATAAACTAAATTACTCACATTTGCTTCTTATAGGAAATCAACAACTTTCGGTAGATACATATGATAGCCTTAATAGAGTGAAAGTTCTCAATTCTGAAATCTTTGTAACACTTTTCTTCCAAAGAAGCCGTAATCAAGAAGTTTAACATTTGAATGTGTATTAGTAATCTAAATAAAGAAAATTAAAGGTGACATTAGTCATTGGTATTCAATGACTAACTTAAACAATTTATGGAAATTATTAAAACTAGGCCAATTATTCTGAGATATTTTATAAAAGGCAATATATATATATATATATATAATGTATAGCTATTATTGTTACGTTGTCATACATGAACAGAATTAGATTAAGCCACGCTAGAAATAACAAACATTAATAGGAATGAGATAATGATCTCAAAAACAAAAAGACTAAATATTGTGTACCTATTTGAGAGGAAATTTACAAAAAATAGCAAAAGTAATAGTGATAATAGGATTAAAGTGAGAATTAGAAATATAACCAACAGAGTAAATCATAAGCATTGCAATTAGTCCCTAACAAGCACAAGCTCTTGGAAATGATAAGTCTCCATATATCTTATTCGCTACAATTGACCAATTATTAGAACTAATTAAGTTAAACCCATTTAATATTGCTAGTTCATTAACAAATAGGTAGCCCTCCAGTACCATCATCAACACCAAGCACCAGCACAGGCACCAGCACCTGGCATTAGTACCAGTTACGAGATATAAGTAGATCAATGGATAAAGCCAGCAAATAATTTTAAACAAACTTACTTAAAAACTAAATAGTCTAGAATTATGGAGTGTTTAATGAATAATGTTTTCTGAATACTCATCAATGAATAGATTTGATATTTCATACCCTTTATTTGTTTCTTTTAAATAATGAAAGACTCTAGGGATTGGAAAACATATAGATGGAACCAACAACATGGCAGCAATATTGGGATGGATTCCTCTATGATCATTACCAAGGTCCACCCCAGCTTAAATGAATTATGTGGGATATCAAAAAATATAAGTGACAATATTATGCATAAACTCACTGGAACGGTATGAAGATCGTAGATTGTTTTCCCATGTTACTATGTTACTGTCAATCTCAACAACAGAAGTATGAAATCCAAGAAGTCTTGCTCAAAACATAATACTGCAGGTAAATTATATTCCTTACATCTCATGAACCATGGATAATATAAACAAGGAGTTAAATTTTGACCTAGATGTCATTCAAACAGGATATGGCATATTATAGGGTGTGAGTTTACACAAATGACTAGATGGTCTTGACCATGGATTAACTTTTGAGCACCGATAACTAGATATATATGTATCATTCTTAAGTCTTAACAACAGATGAAACCCATATACGTATGATAATGTAATGTGTATTACCTATAACACCTTTGAAGTCTGATGATTTTGACTCCCACTAAACATAGACACAACCAATGTATTTGATGTCAACAAAAATGGATCAACATTTTAGTTTCTATAGCCAATTAATGAAGTTATTCCAACAATTTCTTAATTGCAAGATACATCAAAAGAGAACCTACTCAATTGGAAGAATGCAAGGATGAAAATATTTAAATAACACTGGTATACAAAAGCTAAATTAGCAACCAGATTATCCCAACAAAAGAAAGCTTCCCCATGGATCTCTTCAACAATAAATTCCAAAAAAAGGACCAATTAGAAAAGGAACAAGTTGGCAAACTCAAAATAGATTTATGCATGCAGAGAAATTGATATCCTTACTAGAGATTCAATCCTGCTTGAACCATTACTAAACTAGGGTTTTACTAGAGGACCCAATAAGCTTCTATCCTAGTACAACCCATAACCTCCTTCATTTATCCCCATCTTTGTGATTTCTCCGGTAGCAACTTGCAATAGATTCGAAGGAGAGCACGACCTTATTTAGGGTTAATAGGTCAAAAATCTTCACTGCATTTTAGGATTTCTCAACTGCTTCGATAAGTGAAAAACCTATGTCGTTGTCGTTGATAGCGACACACGCATAGCGGCAAAGAGGGTGAGCAATTTGACTGGAGTTGGGTTGCAAAAAAGAAGAAGAGAGGGTTGCATTGGGGAAAAGAAGGGTCATGAGAAAGGAAAAAGAGAAGGGTAAGGAAAAGAGAAGGGTAGGGAAAAGAAAAGAGGGAGAGGGGTGCACTAAGGAAAAGAAGGAAAAAGAAAAAGAGAGAAAGGGAAAAGAAAAAATTGGGAGATAAAAATAAAAAATTTGATAAAGAAATTTGGTGTTTGATGTAAATTAAAGAGAGAAAATTGATATATAGGAGAAAAGGAAGAAAGTGAAAAAAAGAGGGAAAAAGAAAAAAATTAATATATATGTATTATAAAAGAAATAAAACACATTAAATTAAATTAATAGAGGGAAAATGAAAAAATTGTAAAGTAAATTTTGTATTTCTTTTAAATGAATAACATACAATATATTATTTGATTTCGGTTTTAAAAATATTAGAAATTCTATAATTTTAATTATAATCATAGTCATTTAATAATCATAGCTATATAAATTTGTTTATATATATTTTAATAATTTTTGTAATTTAACATATGACTACGGCTACTGATAAAACTGAGGGTATATGTATACAATAGCCTTGGTTTTTATTAAACCGTAGCCAAAACCCTATGACCTCGGTTTTTTTTAAAACCGAGGCTAAATTCTCAAGACCAAAGACATGTATTGTAGTAGTGCTTCAAGTATATCTTTTATGACTATTACACACAGTATTATAATCGTACATTTAATAGCACATTTTCACAAAATTTGGAATCATTCTTACCACTAAAATATTTATTTTAATTCGAGTTAAATTCTAAAATTATCATTTAACATTTTTTAAATGTACTTCTTTGTTTATAAGAAGTGTCATAAATATGACTTTTATACCACATTAAGGCTTTTAAAAGGTTTTAAATATTTAACCCAAAAAAATTAACCTTAATATTAGTAAATTATTAATATCCCTTTTATATATATTAGGGTTGATAAGAGCAGGATGTGTCGAAAACGATCGAAATAATACATGTACTCCTCTCGGCATGATCACTGGTAATTAAGTTTATATAGTGCAGCCCCGGGCCAAAAAAAAGGAGGGTGTGCCGAAATAAACAAACTGAAAGCAAAAAAAAAAAAATGGGGAGATTGCGGCAGGGTCTAAGGTAACAAGCAAAGTAGTTCAGGTGCCTTTAAAGTTAATTGATATTTACAAAATTGATGATAATTTATATCTTCAGACATTAAGATAAAAATATTGATTCAATGTTTTTAGAAAATTTATTTTATGTTACTATAGCTTCTTATATATTTAGATCATATAACTTTATATATAATTATGATTATTTGATTTAATTATTAAATTTTATTGAAACTATTTTTATTAAACTTGTGCTTATTGTAGAATTAACTGTTAATTGATTTGATTAAATTGATATATATTTTGTATTATCTAGTTAAAATTATTCATTATTAATTCTGTTCTATAATACACAGAGAGATTTTTTGTTTTTTTGTGCTAACCCTAATTACAATTGTTTAATGAGTGTCTGATTCATAGAGAGTTTATTGAAATGTTGGTCTGGATATCACTTACGTTCATCCTAAAAACTATGAAAATAAAGCAGAGACTCGTAAATAAAGTACATTAGGTAAGTATATTTGGAAGGATAGCATAAAATTGAGTTTGAAGTTGAACATTTAATTTTCATAGTAGAAAGTTAGGTGATTCGATAGACATGTGATTTTCTTCTTAGATCATGATTGTGGTTTAAGTTATTTTTACTTAAAAATTTCATGTGTATGTTACATGTGATTTCATGTCTACTCACTTTGTTTATATTATTAAAGTATAAATCAATAAAATTTAAAAATAATATTTTTACCCCTTCTAGATTAATTAGATCGATATTATAAATTTTGAATTGATTTCAAAACCTATCCACACATTTATTGAGTTTAATTCTTAATATAACACACTCTTATTTATGGAATAAATGAACGAAGGTGGGCCTTTGATGGGTTTGACTACCTTTAATAAAAGGCTCATATGCAAGTATATCTCATAGAATAAAAAGGTTGGGACTTAATTATCGAATGGGGCACACCCTCCTTTTTTGGGCAACCCTTTATTATATAAACTTCATTACCTATGCTTATGCCAAGAGTGTACATATATTATTTCAATCGTTTTAACTTAAATATCTAAAGCATATTAAAATTCTTAATAAATTAAAAAAAATCATATTTATGATACATCTTTAAAACAAAGAAGCACTAAAGGAAGGGTTAAATCGTAATTTCAAAAGTTAACTTGAATTAAAATAGATATTTTAATAGCAAAAATAATTTCAAGTTTTGTGAACATTTATTACTAAATGCATGAGTGTAATATTATGTGTGATAGTTATAAAATATATACATAAAGTACGAATATCTAAAACTTGAGTATTTATTCGATTTTTATTAATAGACTTGATAGTGAGTCTAAAAACAAAGTTTATAGGTAAATATTTTATCCAAGAAAATAACCAATATTTATAGTCCTTACAAATTTTCTATTCGGCATTTTCATGTGGTAAAATCTCTATCTCATTACATGATACTTATAGGAATAAAGAAAAATTACATTGACATCCTAAATTCCATAGTATAACTATCCCATGATCCGATGAAACCATCTATAGTGTAACTTGACAAACTTGTATGTAACTAAAATCACATAGAAAAAGCATAAGATAACTTGGCTTAAAAATTTCATTGTACATTAATACAATTTACATACGAAGTGTAAAGATAAATCATATGGTGCATGCATTCACATCAATATTCTTACCATAAAACATAATGATGCAAGGTAAAAGCAATCTCTTCCCATATATGCATAACAGTAAACCTAATAATGAAATGATGTGAATCACTCACTATTTTTATTTTTTTTTATTTTTACATCTTCTCCTTATTTATTCTCTATCTAATTGGTTTTCCTACTTAGAGTATCATAGGACTTATAAATCGCTTATATTACCATGCACCTTTACTTTAAGGAAAGTTTAGCATCATAACATCTTTACATGCATAGTTCACAATGGTTTATCAAAAAGGGAGAGAGTGATTGATTCATATCATTTCACCATTAGGTTTAATGTTGTTATGCATATACATATACGGAGAGAGATCACATATAAGGAGAGAGATTGCTTTTACCTTGAATCATTATGTTTTATTCTAAGTATATTGACCTGAATATATGTAGTATATAATTTATCTCTGCTTATTTTTAAGTAAATTAAATTAATATATAATGAATCTTTCAAGCTAAATTATCGTATGTTTTATCTATATGATTTTTGTTACATATAAGCTTTTTAAGTTACATCAAAAATGGTTTCACCATATTATAAGATAGTTTCACTATAGAGTCTAGGATATCAATGTATTTTTTCTTTATTCTAATGAATGTCATGTAGTGAGAGAGAGGTTTTGGTGCACTAAAATGTCAAATAAGAAGTTTGTAAGGATTATAAATATGAGATATTTTCATTAATAAAATATTTACCTATAAATTTATTTTTAAACTCGTTATCAAGTTTATAACAAAAACTGAACAAATACAAGTTTTAAATAGTCATATTTTAGGCATACATTTTATAATTATCATACATAGTATTGCAGTCATACATTTAATTGCATATGTTTAAAAAATTTAAAATTATTTTTTTTGCTAAAATATTTATTTTAATTCAAGATAACTTTTAAAATTACCATTTAACCCTTCTTTTAACGTGCTTCTTTGTTTCTAAGATGTATTCTAAATATGATTTTTTATTTTATTAAGATTTTTAATAGAATTTAGTTATTTAAGTACAAAAAAATTTACCTTAATATTCCTATATATATTAATAATATATAGGGTGTACCGAAAACGATTTAAATAATATACATGCTACTCTCGGCATAATCAGAGGTAATTAAGTTGATGTACTAAAAGGCTAACCAAAAAAGCAGGGTCTGCGAAATAACCAAACTGAAAGCGAGAAAAAATAAAAAAGGAGATTGCGACAGGTTCTGTATATATATATATATATATATATAGAAGCATAGTAGTACATGTGCCGTTAAAGTTAATTGATATTTCGAAAATTGATGATAATTTATATATTCAGACATTAAGATAATAATAATGATTCTATGTTTTTAGAAAATTTATTTTATATTGGTATAGTTTTTTTTAATTAAATTTTTATATATTTAGATTAAATAATTTTTATATATAATTATGATTATCTTATTTAATTATTAAATTTTATTGAAGTTATTTTTATTAAATCTGTGATTGATCTACTTATTCTAGAATTAATTGGTAGTTGATTGGATTAAATTGATATATGTTTGTACCATTTAATTAAGATTATTTATTATTGACTCTATTCTAAAACACACACGGATATTTGTTTTTTTTTTGTGTTTGACCCCGGTTACGATTCTTTCGTAAACGTGTTTGATTGACGAAAAATTTATTAAAACATTAGTTTAGATATCGTTCACGTTAATTTTTAAAACTGTAAAAATAGAGTAAAAACTTGTAAATAAGGTATTTATATTCGGACAATATCCTTGAGAGGATAGTATACTTGAACATTAAGTTTTCATAACGAAAAGTTAAGTGGTTCATTGGATTTGTGATTTTCTTATTATGCTAAGGTTATTGTAGAAATTGTTTTTACTTAAAAATATCCTGTGTTATCTTTAATTTTTATATTTTATTATTTATACGCGATTGAATGTATTAATATTTTATTTAAGTTATTAAATTATAAATTGATAAAAATTTAAAAATAAAGTATTTTTCTCTCTAGATTAATTAAGTCAATATTATAAATCTTCATTTGCACACATGTCTACATTTTGTTGTATTATTTAATTACTAATCTACAATCATAGCTTAGTAAGAACGGCTATATATGCCAGTCGTAGATGCATATCTATCAATGAAACAATTGAGTAACTCATTTTCTCTCTATCACTTTGTTCACTCTTTCTTCAAAGTTAATGGCTAATAGAAGAAAAATGTATTTTTACTCCCAATTATGTGAGAGACATGAAATTCACATTTCCTTCAATTTATTTATTTTAATAAGTACAAAAAATTATAAAAATTATAAAAAATAAGTAAATTTTTAAAACAAATTATAATACTCTAATAATATTAAAGATGTTTTAATTAGACATCATTTAACGTTGAAATGTTTGTATGTCAATTTAAACGTTGTCTAATTAGATTATGTTTAAAATAAAATGATTTACCATCATTATTATTAATAATTAAAATGCATGAATTAAATTTAGTTGAATTGTATAACATAGTCTATTTCATACATAAATTTCATTTATTACCTCTATAAGGAAAAAAATATTTTTTTTTTTATTATGAGATTAAGAGTAAAACCAGTTAAATAATTTTTATTATTTTTGTATCCGATTGACTAAATATAAACGGTGTTATTTTTATAGTTATAAATTTTAAAAATACTATTTTTAAGAGAGAGTCTTTCAATAACATTTTGTTACCCCCACTTAAAAAATGAAATAATATTTGAGAATAAATTTCTTATCCATATCAATATCATTTTAAACATATAAATATACTAATTTAAAATATAATCTAAGAAAACTAAAATCTATCCTGATAACTCACATGAATCTTGCTCAAATTAATACCCTAAACTAATATATCATCCTCAACATATTTACCCATTTTTCAATAATGACACACAAAAAGAAGTTGATGAGCAAGGTATGCTCTCTTAAAGTGTACAGTAAAAGTGACAGACAACAAGATTAGTGGAATAAGAAAATGACATACAATATGTTTGATCAAGCAAAAATTAGGGAAATGCAACAGCTACAGCTACTAGGATTAAGGTTTATATTCGATTTTTCCTTAGTATATATAGGAGAAATTTTGTAATCATAATAATTTGACATACTTTTCCTTAGATTGGATTAGTGATGTTAGTGTAAGATTGTATAAAGTGTTATTCATATAGTTGATTTTGGATGTAATTGCGGTAGCATATGTAATTTTACCACGATTAACTAATGATATTACATAGCATAGAAGGCGTAGGTTGATTGGAAACTTTTATCATGTTTAATCAAATCTTTATCTTATTTATTTACTGTTGTGCATGCCTAAATTCTTGTTATAACACTCTTTTTAATCTCAAATCTTGATATTTATGAGAATTATGAAATATAAAATATCATTTTTTTTAATCTCAATACTTCAGAGAAAATATTATAATAAATTATATCATAAATTTATATTAAAAACTTATAATGTCTCATCTCATGTAATATTTATGAGTAAGTTATATAATATATAAAAGAACAATAAACTAAAAGATCAATATATAATATTAAAAAGAGAAATCATATATGAAGCTAGGGAAGGAGAAAACAAGCATATATATATATATATATATACTCCTTCCTTACATTATTATTATTATACCTATATATGGCTTGCAAGCAGCTGATAATTACTTGGACATCACCACAAGCCTTATTATAATATTAAAAAATGAAAGAGGGAGAATATTGAAATATATATTATAAAAAACTACCAAAAAAATATTGAAGAGCCAAAGATTTGATTGCAAAATATGAGAGATCAATCTTGTCATGCTTACGCTAACCAGTCCCCATCCATACCTTCAATTTCTCCAATGTCCATGCTGTTCGATCGTAATAATAAAATCATGTAAGTGGGACAAAAGCACATATTAATTAATACCAATACACTTTCAATGTAATATATATAATGAACACGCAATATATGCCCGTAATGTGTGTATGTTTTCAGCCTTGGCCAAATGATACAAGTGACACGGTTACGGAAATCAATTCTGTTTGTGCTACCATGGACCAAACTTTTTGTTTGTTATGTCGGTATTAAATATATTGATTATATAATTATATTTTATTATAAAATTAGACTTTATTTTATATAATAAAATTATATAAATATGTAAAAAAATTAATTCATTAAAAGTATAGATGTAATTAATATTTAATTTAATATATGTAAACTTTTAATTTTAAAATTTTTGTGGAATTTAATAAGTTACTAAATTTAAAACAATATTTTTAAAATTTTAAAATGTAAAAAAAGATAAAAATAAATTAAATATTAACTTCAAATATATTTTTATTATAAAATTACTTTGCTAGGTATCAAAACTAAATAGAACAAATTACTTAACATTTTAAATATAAATTATTTTATAAAAATATTTATCATGATTTTATTTTATTATAATGTAAATATTATTATCATATATTTTATAACTTAATTAAGTTTAATTGCATGATATAATCTTACTTCATATATAAAGTTTTACTTTTAATATATTATTTTTTATAACGTAAAATTATATTTTTTTTATAGAAAATATATATTTCTTTTTGCAAAAAGTATGTTATTTTATGTTATAATAAAAATATATACTTTTTTTTTGTACTAAATGGGGTTAAAAATAAAGTAACGTGAAGAAATAAATCATGAATACATGATAAGATCAATTATAATATAATTCTATATGACTATACTTATTGATAAGATATATTAAATATATTATAACTCATAACTTCAAACAAACATGTAAATAAGTAGAAACTCTTTGACATGTACTTAAAATAGGTTTTGATGTACAAAATTGTTTGAGTTAAGTGAATTTCATAATATATAGTTATATGTGTGTAATTTTTACTATCTTTATAGAAACAGGAAAATGAAATAATTATATTGGTGCGTAGAATTTTTAAATATCCATATGAAAATATATGATTTTCGGATTGGTATGTTCAAGTTACGTGGAATTCAAGATTGAGGAAAAAAAATAGCTAACAATAACCTGAATATTTATAAAAATATATTATAAAATAAAATTAACTCAAACAAAATCCTATTTTGTAAATTTTTAGTATATTGTATTGAGATCTATTTTATTAGTTATCGATGAGTAGCTACTAAAAAGACAAATAACTAAAGCAATTTTGGATGAGGACGATGAAATTTAAGCAGATTTCAGAAAGAAAGAAAGAAAGAAAGGGAAGAGAGAGAGAGAGAGAGAAAAGAACAAAATGATCTGTTCGAACTGAAATTATTATTATTTAAAAAAAAACTAGAAACCAATTCATAATAAAACAAAAGGATCGATGGAATTAGATTAAAGCATTATATTTGAAACTTACCTAGGCAAAGCTGAACCTTGAAAGTAATCATCTGAAGAGTAATCATGAAAATGTTGTTGAAAGTTGGCATCATTCATATTCAACCAAGACGGAAATTCCATGAATTGATCAAATGGTTGAAACCCATCATTAATGTATTTACCATCTTCTTCTTCAGACTTCACATCGGGAACTCCAAGTTCCATACTTTTCAAAAACTTGAACCACCAAGCTGAAGTAACCAAGTTCATGTTGTCATTCCATTCCATCTGATACTGTTCTCCAATTGATCTTATCTCTTTCATCTCTTCATCATCCATAGCAGCATGCAAGCCATCTGAGGCCAAAGTAGAAGTCCCTAGAATTGCTTCATTTTGTGAAATTGAAACAGAACCAGACACCTGTTCATCATTGAGAACAGAGAGAGTTTGTGAAGAAGATGAAGATGGGTATGCAATTGAGGTTGAGTAGAATAATGGGTTGTTGTTACTTTTTTGATAAGGGGCGGTTTCAATGTTATTGAAATCATGAAAATTGAGATTGAGACCTAGGGTTTGGTCAGGAAGTGGGGGGAAATTTAGATTATCAGAAACAGAGAGATTATTAGTAATTGGGTAAAATGGGTTTTGAGTTTGAGTTGAAGTTGGGCTATATTGTTGACAGAAATTGGAATTATAAGGAAGATTTTCAATATAATTTGAGAAATTATTAGATATGTTTGTTGGGTATATTCTTGGATTTCTTCTAGATTTAATCCTTCCCTCTGTTTCATAACAAGGATTTATCTGTGAATTAGGTTCCACTATTGGCACTACTTGTTGATAATGATTATCATTATGATGCACTTGCTTGTTCTCTTCTTCTTCTTGTTGTTTTTTCATAGAAGCTCTATGAAATTTGAGAGCAGTAACAATCTCTCTTCTAGCTTCAGCCATATTCAAAAGCCTTTCTTGATAAGGCCTAGTGGTATGAAGTCTCCTTCTAACTTGTTTTTTGTGTTGTTGCTGTTGTTGTTGGGTACTTTTCTGTGTATTTGCTTCTCCAAATTTGGTAAAGCTAGTTTGCTCAGAATCAACACTACTATTAGTAGGAGAAGTAGTAGTTTCTTTGGTTTTTGAAGAGGTAAGCTGTTTGACTAAACTACGAATATAAGCACCAGAAAGACGAGGTTCTTCGTTAAGCTGATGCTTGTTGAATATTTTATCATCTATTTCCATTGCTTTAGTCTCTAGCTCCTTTGAACAGGGCCTCATGATATTATATATTTATACAATTACTTTTGTTTCCTTCTTTGTTTGTTCTCAATTGAGCTAGAAAAGAAGACTAGGTGGGTTGAAAGAATCATGGGTTTTGCTAATATTCGATAGACAAAGTACAAATTTGCAGAAGAGCATTGTGAGTGACAGAGTGAGAGAGAGAGAGAGAGAGAGAGAAGGGACTGATCCTTGGATTAGAGGACCCTCCTCACGGTGTTATAAATAGCTGGGGGACACTACTACTCTGTTTAGGGTTTTTAAGGCTTATTTTGGAATTTTCTCTGTTTTTTACAAAAACATATTTGTTACCGTTTTATTACCTCCTTTAAATTGGGCAGTTAAGGAGAGTTGGCTTTTTCTACTTTAATCAACAGCAGACTTACTCATATATGGAATATGATATTTTATTTTTATTTTTTAAATTTAAATCATATATTATCTATCTAAGAATTAAAATATTATTTTTTATTAATAACGTAAAATCATAATATATATTGAATAAAAATAGATACTTCAAATTTAAAAGTAGATATAAATTATAATCATATATAATCTAATTTGATACTCAATTAACCTTTTTTTCTTTTTTTCAATTTTGTTACAATTGTATTATAAATATTATAAATATGTATTAAATTAAAATTTTCTTTACATATTCATCTAAATTCTTTACACTGTATAAATTCATTTTTTATTCCCACAGACAACGCTTGATTCTCACAATTCCTTACCAAAATCTTTATTTTGACAAATTGACAACTTAAATTATATTATAATATAGTATATAATTCGATTCTACTTTAAGTGCTTACCGTATAATCTTTCCCCTCCAAGATATAATTTAACAAAAAAAAATTCATTTATCACAATTTTGAGATATATCCTTGCCAGTTTGATTGGATATACATAACTCAATTAGACCTTGCGGTTAAATGCATAATTTTATTCAATGAAATTAATAATTGTTTTTGTGAAGATTTTTAATAAATATTAGAGTAAATCCCCAACGTAATAAGCTGGATTTGAATGTCTCTAATCTTCCTTAAAAATATGTTTTCAAATGTATTGTTTTGTGTTCCATCCACAAATTTTAATTTTAATTAAATTATTATTAATTTCGTTGATCGAGTTTGATTAAATTACTTCCATAGGGCCGATTTCTTAAAAATATTAAAGACAATGATATATATTCAAAATTAATAACAATATATTAAAATATATTTTTAATAATCGAAGAGTTTGGGATATATACTCTCGTGCGATTATAAAACTAAAGAAAATTTAAAAATATTAAGTAAAAATTGTGTAAATTTCACGTTAAGGTTATATATGACATTACATGTACATATTTTAACTATATAGGAGATACACATCATAATGTGTCATAGGGTATATTAACAAATACATAAACTAATTTACAATTGACCATGTTGATGAGCCAGGCTCGTGGTCGATCTTCTAATAGTCTAGGTTGTTGCGAGTGGACGCAAGCACTTTAAAATTGCAGCTTTTAAGTATGAGTACATCTTATAATCTCGAGCAAGCACATCATGGGTCGAACTGTTAAAGGGTCTAGCTCCAAGTTGAGCCTTATGTTCAAGTATCAAGTCTCCCTACTCTTTTAGCTCGATTCATCAACTAGGATAAAAGAGTAGTAACTAGTTAATCAAAATATCTAAGAATATGCAACATTTCGATGCACCTTAATAAATGTTTGTCAGTTCATTGGAGAGAGAAAATCTAACTCTATTTAAAGAGGAGCCAAGGTATCATCGATTTCATTATTTCTAGGATATCAAACCAAAATTTGAATAAGAATGCTCTATCATTTTAGCTCGTACGTTATATTTTATTTGCTAAGGTGGTAAGATACACAACTCAATATTAACTATTTTTGCTCGAGTTTTTAGACATTGGTCCTCACGCTTAACAATTTTTTGATTTCTTTTTATGTTAGTTCTTAAAATCAATCCTTGTCTTTTACTTAAAAAACTCACTTTAGGTAATTCTTATTTCCTTGCACCTAATTATTTTGCTTTCCTTTTCTTTAATATTTTGTAGTGACCATACACAAATAGGTATGCTTGAGGGCTACTGGTAGGATATTTCTACCTTCATGCTTCTCAAGGTTCTTCTTCTTGGGAGAGTCTTCAATACTCGAGCTACTTGGGACAAGAGGGAAATGAAGAATCGGGCTTCACAAGCACCTTGGGTGAGGAAGAGATATATAAGATTCCTATCACTTCATCTCAACCTAAAATAACTACAACAATCAAGTTAAGCATACCACAGGCACAAATATATATTCCCAGAGCGTAAAGAAAAAATTCCAAGAAAAAGGGAACTGGGGAACCTAGGGGTTGAGAGGCCAAGGTCGAGACAAGTGGTCTGACTCCAAAGGACGAGGAGAGGTTAAGATGAATGTATGATATTACCTCCTCAGTTCAAATAATGATTCCTAACACATGTGCTCTTATCGTGCACCACTACCTACTAGATGGACAACCTTTCATGAGAAGGCTTTATGGCTCGGGTTAGGTTTCCACTATACCTATTCATTAGAAAATTCCTGATGAGGACATAGCTCATGCCGAGACAATTGATGCCTAATGGATGGAGGCACTTGCTTTGCCTCACCTTAATATGTAGAGAGCTTAGGGTAGAGTTGGAAATGCCTAAGTTCAATGATGCATATATGTTAAAGCAAAACCCTACTGATGTTGGGAGGGTGTATATGTAAGACAAATAGGATCGAGGTATTAATGTAACTCTCCCTAAAAATGAGAAGAATTGGAAAGAATATTTCTTTTATATAACTGGTCGATGGGAAACAACTAACAGTGACGAAAGGTTGGTACAAAACTAGTGAAAAGGAACATGAGTTCTTTCATCATGAGCTTGTGCTTAGAGGTGAAGTAGAGATTGGGTATTATTTAGAACTATCTGCCTAAAAAGGTTTCATGGAAGACATTACTAAACACCTTGAATTTTTTTGCATGTGGTTTAACGAAACTTAGCTCAATAGAGCTAACAAATAGAATGATTCATAAACGTCGAGTACCAAAGAAACGTAAGACCTTACTTACTAACTTTGGGTGGAGATTTGAAATTTTTCAGGATGATGGTGAATGAGTTCTTACTTCAAGTATTTTATTTTGCTTGTATACCTTGTGCTTTAAAGTTTGACCTCTATTTCTTTTGTTTAGTAGTTATCATAGAGTTTAACCTCTATGCTTTACTAACTCATCTCCAAAGTAGACTTGTAAAACAAGAGGTGAACTCCCAAAAGAGTACAGATTCCCTCCACGGTATGAGCTCCTCTAAGGGAAAGAAGATAAGCAAAACTTCTGGTAGAAAGACCACTCATTCTCAGCCAAAAAAGAAAAAAAAACTGTGATTGAGGAGCCTGCCTTTGTGGCTACTCCAAAAAATTCCATGGCATTGGTCAAGCCTTCTTTAACATCACATGGCCATCAGATTCCTACATATGCAATCTCAAGCCAAGAAATAACTCCCCCATCTATAAGGGACTTGAGGAGGGGAAAATGCAAAATTGATGTCCTCACTATAGAGCTTATGGCCATGGCCTTATATAGAGGTATGACTTCAGAGAGGCTGGATGATTAAGTGGATAACCTTCCATTCATAGTGCATGAAAAATAGCTCGATGCCATGTGTGAGGATGTTGATTCTTTTTTTGTGATCAGTAGACTACTTTATTAAGAAAGTATCACCTCGAGTTTTGAATTTATGGGCCTCTTCTATTTATCTCCTCATATTTTTTACCATACTTTTTTCCAAATTTCAGGTCCAACTTTTCACGGGCTTAGTAAAGTTTGGGGCATAGAGAAACTCAAGTATGAGTTTAAGGCTGAAAGAGAGAGTCATGCCTCTACTCGAGCCAAGAATGTTGTGGTATTGGCAAAGGCCATTTATAAAGAAGAAAAACTATCCAAAGCTATAAGTAGGCTAAATGAAAATGCTAGGAAATTTGAGGTGCTCAGGGAAACATAGAGGAAACTTAAGGCTGAGGTTGATGCTTATAAATGGGAGCAGAATAATGCTAAAGAAGTGTTTTCTCGTGAATAAGAAAAAAGTACATTCTTAACACTATGACCAAATAGCTCATCTCAAGCATTGAAATTGGTTATGATCTAGCCATGGACTCATTCAAGAAAGAGTCCAACAAGAAAGGACTCGATCATTACTATTATCAAATTTTCAACATTCCAACTACCCTCACATACACACCTATCCAAACTTAGAACGAGGATTGTGACCAAGGTGGAGATTCTGAAGAGAGTGATGATGGACCTGGGGTGAGCGATGAGTCTCAACAAGATGGGGATGCTTGAATTTTTAATAGGCTTGAGTCCATTTAATTATGTAAGGCATGGCTTTTTCTTATGTATGGCACGACTTCTTTTTGTATTTCTCCTTTATTTAATAAAATATCATTTCAAGACATTTTTGGATTATCTTAAAAAGTAGCATGAGCATGTGATGTATTTATCTTTATAACCTTCATTTATGATGTTGACCTACTTTGTTTCTTTTAGGACATTTTTTCCATTTTTTTATCCCAATGTCATTCCCTATAAAAGAGTACTAAGAATACTTGTAATTCATGTCTTATCTACTTTGAGGACTAGTATGTTTACTCCATCTTTTTTTACTGAGCAATATGGCTTCTAATTGGGCGAATAGATTTTCTGTTCGAGCCTTAAAACAAGAGAACATTAGGCTTACCATCGAGATGTCTAATCTAAGGATTGAGCTATCCAAAAATAAAGGTATTCTTTCTCTTGAGCATTCTATTCATGAAAATATCAAGTGTGAGCTTGAATCTTGCAAAGAGAGACTCGAGCTCATGAAAGAGGACCATGGCTTAGATGGCTACCTAGATGACAAAGAATCTTATTGGGAAGTTTTTTACATAAAGCAATCCGAATGAGTGTTACTCAGGGTAATGGGTGTTATTATGGAGAAAAATTGATCTCTAACTCAAGCTTGGCTTTAACTAATGTGGAAGGAGATATATGTAAAAAATTTGTCAAAATTTAGGTCAAGATTTTTCCATTAGTGGAAGAGACGATGACCAGGACACTAGCTGCGCATCCAAACGTCTCAAGGATTTTTAGTTTATATGTCATCGAGCTTTATTTCAATAAATTTATGAAGCCAATTATCATAGTAAGCTTGATCAAATAATATAAACTTGTTTTCTTATAGAATTAGCTTGATCTGTAGTCAAACTTTGACAATATTATAACCCAATCAATTAGAATGCCAGATCGCTCTACCTGGATCCTAACCAAGGTAATAAACTCATGACATATAATTTTCAATGAGAGCATTCTACCTAGTCTACGATTGAGGTGATCAACACTTTATAATATGTTAAAGCGCTCTACCTGGTTCTTGACCTAGGTGATCAACTTGTGACATGAAATTTTCAACGAGAGCATTCTACTTACTCTACATCGAGGTGATCAACTCTTTGTAATCTGTTATAGTTCTCTATTTGGTTCTTGATCAAGGTGATTAACTTGTGACATGGAATTTTTAAAAATAATATATACCTTTAATCGTTAAAAGAGTCAATTTGTACTGATAATGATATCATAAAAAAAAGATTTTCGAAAGTAATAATGTTTTTTACTTTGTTCAACTTTAACTAATTTTTAAAAAAAATCCTTAAAGGACCAAAAGGTATTTTTGATAAAAAAAAAGTTGATTACTATTAAAAAGGAGAAAAATAATAATACTATTTGAATTAGGGTATTAAAATTAAACCTTTTAAAAATGAGATATTTAAGGCATCAATACATTAACCAGAGTATCTTTAAGGTATTGGACCCATGATCGAGTATTAAAACATTATTATTATATAGGGTGAGGTGTCACATAAGTTCATTAGATTTAGTCATTTGTACACTTTAGTTTCTTAGATTAGAAATAATGTGATTTAATCCCTTATTTTTGCAAAAAAGATAAATTAAAAAATATATATTATTTTAATAATTTTTCCATTAAAATATTATTATTTTATTTCAAGTGATTAAAATGTAGTTAAAATATGAGGCGTTAAAAATGTAAAAGTAAAATTTAACGTGAAATTGTTTAATAAAAAAATTAGTAATAATAAAATTCAAACGAAAAATTGTTTAAATATTTATTTTAATTATTAATAAAATATTAAAATAAAGTAGTGACAATTAACAAATATTAAAAATAAATTTTTTTAAATTTTTTTTATATTAATTGATTGTTAAATACTTGTATTTTAATCGTATTTAATCACTTGATAGAAAATAATAATATTTTAATGGAAAAATTATTAAAATAATATATATTTATCCTTAATTAACTATTTTTATAATATTAAGTGATTAAATGATACGTTTTTAATTTAAAATATTAAACAAAATAAATGATATAATTTAAAGAATATTTATTGTAATTTTTCTATTATATATATATATATATATATATATATATATATATATATATATATATATATTACAACTTTTATGTTTTTATATATAAATGGAATTACTAGTGTAGGTTGAGCTTATTTTAAAGATAATATTTTAATTATAGGTAATAAAAATCTTAGTTATTTTAAATAATGGTAATCTATAAGCTATGATATAAAAATAGTTATTATAATATTGAAATTGTGGTTAATTAAAATGAAATATATATTAAATTGAGTTTTATTTATTCTTTATATTTTATTTTATTTAAAAATATATGTTAAATACTTAAAAATAAAAATTAATTTTAATTATTTTAAATTAAATATATTTTTTAAGAAATATTGAAAAATAAAAATTATTTAGATTATAAAAAAATTACTACCACCTAAATTATTAATTAAATATATTTAAAATTAATATAAAATAATAACTATTATTAATATAACAGTTCACGCCCAATAGTACCATTTTCACAGACTAACAAGTCGTAGTCATAACTGTGGCCGTTTAATTTGAACCAGAGGGTATTTCGCATTTACGCTCAGCATTATTATCATCGTTAACAAGTAGGACCATTTTACTATATATTGAATTTTTATTGTGAATTATAAAAATATTATTTTAATAATAAATAATTATAATTATAATTTATTTTTAAAAATAATTAATATATTGTAATGTAAAAATAATTATTATAATATCAATAATTAAAATTAAATATATAATAATTTTATTTTTTATATATAATTGCATAAAAAAATATAATTTTGATAATAAATACACAATAATTGAAATATAGATTGAATTTTATTAATTCTTATTTTTGTATTTTTTTTATTTTAATTAAAAATATGTATTAAAAAATTTTAAAAAAATATTTATGTTAATATTTAAATAATATAATAAAGTAAGAATTATGCTAATATTTAATTTTTTAAACTAAATATATTTTTGAAGAAATATTAAAAAGTAAAAAAGTGATTAAAATGTATAAAAATTATTATTCACTCATATTGTATAATTATTATTTGAATATATTTGAAATTAATGCAAGATTGTTATATTATTAACGTAATTTATTTGTATTCATAAGTTTGTGATATATAAATGGTATAAATTGAGGTATTTAGTTTAGAAAAGATACCATATAAACAATGAAAATAATGTTATTTAAACATGTTTGTATATTAAAAAAATATTATGTATGTAAATATATTAAAAAATTTAATTTAAAATATGTATTTAAAAAATAAAAATTGATAGAAGACATAGATTTATTATATATATATAATTTATTTACATTTTTATAAATATCAAATCGAATTTTTTTCGTTATTAAGAAGTGAGATCCAATTCCCATCCTACCTAGTTCTTCCAGTATATATGCCAAATGGAGCTGGTAATTTTTGAAGTGATTTTTATTTTTATTTTTGCTGGAAATGTGAAGTCAAATTTTAACACAAATGATTTGTATATAAGCAAAAGACGTGTTTTTTTGATTTTTTTTACTTTGTATTGAATATTTTTTTAAAAAAGATTTTATATATTATAAATTTATGACACATTTTAAATAATGTAATAAAATATTATTAATAAATATAATTATATTAAATTAAAAATTACTACATCTATTAAAATTATAATATATAAAAGTAATTAAAAAAAAACTCTGTAAGAATAAAAAGAAAATTGTATGAAGGGTATTCTGGTATCTTGTCTGAAGTACATGGGACCATAGCCTCAATATAAACGTCAGTAAAAGACTGTAGAGACTGACACAAGAATAAGTGCTATTATATAATATAAATATATTGTAATTATAAATTTCGTAAGATAAGAATTAAATTATATTATTTTTTTATTAAAAATTATATTATTTAATCAATTAAAAATAAATTATATTATTTTAATAATTTATTTATTATAAATTTATTAAATGAGATTAAATTAAATTTTTATTTTTATATTTAATATAAGAATTATTAAAATAATATAATTTATGTTCGAATAAATTCTTATTACATAACTAATAAACTAGTTTACATCCTTCTTAATTTAAGTAACATGTAACGGAATCTTATCCTATTTTTTTTTATATAAGAAAAGATAACATCCAATTTTTCTGTTTAAGCAAATGGTTGGACATGATTTAAGTTTGCTCACGAAACAGAGAACTTGGACCTTTTGTTAAGGCATTTCCACGAGCACGTAAAAGACAGAAATGCTCCATACTATCATCTCCTTAATATTTCTCAATATTGATATTATAATTTGTTTTTTTTTTCCTTGACGTACTGTTCTTTTCTATAAATTTAAAAATATATATTTTGGTTTTTTTTTCTTTTTCTAATTGGTGATGACAGAGAAATGGCTATATGTGATTGTCTGTGTCTCATAGCAGAGAGTGAGAGCTTTCAGACTCAGTCATATCATAACAGTGAAAATAAAGCCTAGATAAGGGGAAGTTATTGCTTTTTTAAGATAGAGATGCCATGGCCAGTTATATTTCTAATTATTGAAACGTTCTTTTGTAAAATATTTAGCGTATATACCAACTACCAAGTTACCAACCTTCATTACCAACCTTTTCTACAGAAAGAATCAATATCATTATTCAAGTTAATAACGAATGCATCCCAGCCTTCCCAGGTCAACCAATAGAAAGAGCAAAACCAAAGTTTTTTTTTTTTTTTTTAATTCTTTAAAAATAGTTTGATCAAAGAAACGGGTCAATTTTCATTATTCGAATTCCTCGTTTCATTCCGGTAAAATTGTACAAAATGATACTGGTGTGGTGCATCTCAAAAACATTCGGATTCCTAAGTTAGATTTAGGTAAGTGAGAGAAACTCGGTAGAGTTTAAGTGGACAAAGATAATGTGAAAAATAATTAGGAAATAATTACCTTTATAAATGAGCAAATCCCTCGGTCTATCAGCCTCCCTTCTTGTTGTGCTCGCATTTGTAAAGTCATTCAAGCATTGGTCGCTTTTTTGTTTGTAACTTGAGAGGAATTTCTTGATGTATGTCGATGGCTTTTTCCATCCTATCCGGAGCATTTATGATCTCCATTGTTGTCATTTTGCAAGTCTTTTAGGACCATGCAACACTCATTTCAATTCTTCAATGAGAATGTGACCATCTCTCCCAAACATTGTGTGATGGAGAAGCTTGTTGTTGGATAGATTTATAGACACATTTTTGGCTTGACGAATAACTCAATGTACCTATCGTGATAGGTAAAAGTACACCCTAGGGGGTTCGTGGCAAACAACGAACCCTAGACTACAAGGTTGGATGGTCATACTTTAGGTAGTCAAAGCTCGATCTACATGATTAGTCATATGGGATGGTACAGCCTATTAGGCAACACATTGTTTTGTCTGACGTGGCTTGGTAGGTAGCTTTTTGAACTACGAGCCTTTGGGAGGACGTGACCTATACTATATGACCTATAAGGTGGCATTAGGGACTTTGTAGTCTAAAATATGATATTATGTCACAAGAGAGGATGACGAGGCCTAGAAGGGGGTGAACAATCGCGCCCTACGTGACCTAGAGCCACATCTTGGACTATTTTGATTGAAATGTTGAAGTGTAGTTTACATGGCCCGTGGGGTAGGAGAAATGTAGACATCACAGCTTGTAAGGAAACAATTTGGACTAGAAGGCATTAATGTGAATTATGCAACCTATTAGATAGTGCTTTGGACTATGCAACTTACGAGTTAGTATGTTCTATGAATGGGTGCTATTACGCTCTGGAAAGTAGAAAATGCCATAGGGAGTCCTTGTTGATAGAAAATGGTACAGGATGGACAAATGGTTCCACGCCTTGAACTTTTCAAGGTGCTCTAAGAGGTTGTTAGTATCATCATAGGTTCCCCTATTGAGCATTTTGAATTTGAAGGAGAATGGAGTAAGCACAATTTTTAGTGTGAATAGGAACTTGATCGAGATAGTTAGGTCTTGGTATCTATCTCAATTCAACCTTTGTTGCACTTTTGGAAGTTGCATAACAATTCATTCAATAATTAGATAGAGAACTGTCAATACATTCTCTTAGGGATTGTCCCATGGATGCCACTAGCTTTTCAGCCTACATGTTCAACATAATATGCATGGACAAAGAATCCTCGTCCGTGGGACTCAAGATGCATATGTATATTATATTGGATATAAATAGTTTAGACTAGTCCCAACCAATCCAAGATGGTGGAAGGAGGGACGATGTCTTAGCATCCGTTGATGGATGGCTTTTTACTTTGTAGGTGAACTCTATCTAGTCGGCCTTGAGGCTTGATTCTATTCATGATGAGTTGCATTGTTGGTTGGACTCCATATGGGTATGTGTTAGATCTCATACACTATGTTATGTCGTAGAGATGTCATCTAGCATTAGAAGTAACTTAGGAGCCTGTGGCTTCATGTGACATTTTTAGATGGCCTACAAAGCATTCTCTATCATGTTTAGATGTCTATTAGTATTTTCTCATGCTCTTTTTCTATGAGCCATTATAAAGCTTGTGGGAAAGCTTGTGTAGGTGTAGGCTCTACCATTTAGGTAAGTCGCGGGTATGCCAAAGTGACTAGTCAACTAACAGTCAATTGGGCCTTATGGTTCTCAGTTGAGTATTGGAAGTCATGAATTGTCTCATTTTTATGGAAGAATGTATAATATATTTTTAAAGATCATGCAAATGTAGATGACCAGAATAGTAGATACTTTTTTTCTAAGTCTTATATAGATGCATTGAATGACGGAAGTGGGGACAATCATTTCTCCAAAAAATTGATTGAATTGGATGGACAAACGGTCTTTCCATATGCATTTCTATACATCCTCTTCTATATGTGCACCAATAATTATTAAAAATATTATCTTTGGAATGGTCTCATCATGAGGATCGAGAAACTAGTTTTATTTTTTTGAGAACCGATCTAAAAATCAGTAAATCAGGCTTAAATCGATTCTATATCAATTTTGTGGACAAGTCTAATTTTCCATTTGTTTATACATATCATGTGGCTAGCGGATCAAGACATGCTCTTTTTGGTGATAGTTTTGGGAATTTTTAAGTGATGCTCGATTTTCAAATCCAAACATAGTTCTTGGCCTGGTTGAAAATATTTTATGGGGCCCTGCTTGGGCTACACCATTATGGTCCATTAGGTAGGGTTTTTTGTCTAAAGATTGAGAAAGTCTCACTTTCTAGAGCCACCAAAACTAGGCCACTTTTTAGTAGTTTTGATCGTGGTGCATATGCATTTTCATCGTTTAGCAAGGAATTGTATGAGATGATCTTTCTTGATTTCTATCAAGACTAGAGTCTCAAACTAATTGTCTGGTTCATGATTCCTATTGGAAGCCTAGAGGATTGAGTATGTTAGATACTTTGTTGATCGAATGGATGGAAGGTCTTCTCTTAGAAAATCTTGTAGCATATTGGTCTTTTTTCAAAGACATATATATTTTTGTAGTAGAAAAGCTGGAGAACACCTATGAACGTCCGAAAGATTTAATTTTTTTCAACTTGGAAAAACACACTCGTTTTCCACAAATGATGCGAGAAGTTGATGCTAACTTGTCAATACCAAATAGGATTGTTCTGTGCGGACCTACCAAATAGAGAAACTCGTTAGATCTTGGATCACTAAGGGTGGTGGCCTTTGGCCCTCTAATGCTTAAGTTTGTAATGGGATTATTGAATGAAAATGAGATTTATGTCTCACTTTATGATGAATAGGAAAGAAGTGTTTATGGTTGTAGATCTCACTTTATAATATGTGAATGTGTACAATGGTGAGTATATATTGGGAGTAGTAGTAATCATATAAATATTTTTTACTCATTCAGATAGACTTTCTGTAGCATCATGATTATCTCTCCGTAGTTATCTCTTTCAGATAATTAAGGGATAGTTAATAGCCATTTATCTCTATATAAATATTATCCAGTAATCATGTTTATCAACACCTATTAGGTTGGTTTATAAGTTTTTTTGATGAATAGGACCACTAATTATTCGTCATGTGACATGCATTAAATTACACCTAACAAATACTATACATGTATTTATGACTTGTACGATAGAAATGAAGAATTGTTATTATCAAAGTAAAAATGACAATATTCAGAACATTACAAAGATTAAAGGTTCAACTATACAATTGTTTTTTTGTTTTTTTACATTTTAAACTTTAGTGTTTTATTATGATTTGATCCCTTTATTTTTAATTTTCATATTTTTGTCCCATTACTTTTTCTTATAATAACTTGGTCACTTTACTTTTTAATTTTTACAAATTTAATCTAAAAGTAGATAAACTTGAAATTAAACTTCTTAGGAATAAAAAAAATAAGGGGATCAAAGTGTAAAATAAATAAATAAAGGTGACTAAATTCTAACAAAAAAACAATAAGAAAAAAGTGTGAAAATTTAAAAATAATTGTCATTATCATGAGCAAAACATAGAGTCTGCATTTTATTTGATGTTTCCATCTATCATTTGTATGATCAATTATTGGTATCTTAGTAAAACTTATAACATAGTTATGTGTTTTCATGTTACACACACTTACATTACATTGCATTGTTGTGTTGAGTGTGTGTTTGTTGTAAGGTCTTCATATTGAGGACGGAGCATTTTTCTTAATTCACAAATGCCTTTCATTTTATTTTTTGGGTTGCTCGTTGAGGTCACATGGAGTTTGTTGTTGTCTAATATATGGTTAATCGTGGTGGTCTCAACAAGGTAGCAAGGGTTTGTCGAGTGGCCTCCAGCGATATGTTTGGCAATTATTATCCTTACTGAGTGGTCGATGAGGCCTTATGGAAAAGCCACTAAGGATGGTGGGTGAGGTGATTGTGATGCTTTATTTTTCAATAAATTCAAACCTCATCTTCTTTGATTTTTGCCCAAATTTGAGGGGAAAGCTTTGTCCATTTGGATCCAAACTTCCTTAGTCTGTTTAGTGTCCATTTCCTTTTCAATGTTAGGTATGGGAAGCAATGTGCTCATTTGTAGGACATAAGACATCATAAATGAGTCGCTCTTATATTTTAAGACACAAGAGTAAGTGTAAAAATGTGAGATTGAGTGAGGATTTGTTGATAAATAAAATGCATGGTTGGCTAGTGAAGAGCCATATTATTTTGAGGAGTTTCTCTTAGAGTTGGTTTTTCATGCGTTGGCTAGGTCTTAAGAGGTTACAATGATTCCCATAGGTGAGACACTTTTATGGTGACTACTCATAATGTTGGTGTTTTGTTTGTCGACTGGGTATTACAAGGTTGTATAGGTTCCCATTAGTGATGAGCCTATGTAGTGATAGCACTAGAGTCCATAAATGGAGAGCCTATATATTGCATGCTAGGAGGTTGAGCCAACAATAATTGATCGCCACAAATGAAGTGTGTGCAATAAATATGCAAGTATACGTATCGTAACAAGTAATATAATGATAAGAAAATATATTTTCCATGAAGATTATTTTATTAGAAACTAATTTTTAAAACTAAAAAAAACAAAAATCAATTTTTTTGTGTTTTTATATTTTAATGAAGCAAAATTAAAATAAATAAAAGTAAGTAGCAATAATTAATTAAATCAAATTTGGTAACAAATATCTACGAATACTTGATCCCCCAATTTTCTAAACATGCGAATCGCTAAAATCCCACCAATATAATTATCAATTAAATTACATTGTCAATTGAATCTAACCTAGCATGTATTCCTCTCTCAAGTAAACCACACATCATATAGTAATTAATTTAATCACACTCTCATGTCAATTAAATTGCATACTACTCATTAAGTTCATTAATTATGGATCACATATATAAGAATCATACATCTCTACCTAAAAATTATGTATGTTATTTAATCAAGACAAACAATTAAATAATTCTCTCAAATCTATTTAATTACCTCTATAGATAAATTGTTGGCCAAAAAATTAATAGCATACAAATCAGATTAAATAATATAATTAAATTATAATTATAAATGTGATAAAATATTAAATCATCACATGGTGAAAATTGGGTTCATAAGATCCCTAGATTAATAAATTAACTACACATAATTGTGTTCATAAAGCTCATATTTTCATAAAGAAAGACATAAAAATTGATAAAGAAAATAGTAGAAGAAAAAATACAATCAATCTCTTGAATTGTAGAATTAATCTTCTCTTGAATCTCCACCAAAATTGTGTCATCTCTTGAATTTTTCTGTATTTTTCTCTCCTTTTAGCTCCAAAAATTGACCAAAATTATGCAAATGGAAGCCACTTAGGATTTATGGAGTGATTAGGGGCTTAAATATTACTCAAGGGTAATTTGAATAGTAAGATCAGCTTTAGATCAAGGGCTACAATCAAAACAAGCAAAATTGACAGTTCCAGCCAATCATAGTGCGACATGTAGCATCAGAAATTCACTGAGCGAATCAGGGAGCGACACATGGCAGTGGAGACCAGTCAGAGTCAACGTTTGCTGAGTCAGCGACACATGAAGCGACGTGATTTACGGAGACAGATAGCATGGTGCACAGGTTGAACATATGGAGCAATGTCGTAGTGACACATGGCATGGCACGTTGACCAATTTATGAACTTAGATTGAACGTTGTGTTGACATATGGCATGCATTTTTTCCTCCTCACATGCTTGTGTGGTGTCTACATGGCTTGTCCAATCAGCTCCTATGGTTGCGTGGCATGCCCCTGTGGTAGATCATGATTGGTCATGCGTTAAAAATTTATAAAAAATTCATAAAATTCCCAAAAAATTCCATAAATTATATTTTCACCCTTTTTTACTAAAAAATTTATATTTTAATATTTTTGGCCATAAAAATACTATTTAGTGAGTAAAACAAGTAAATATTAAGTAAAAAAATATACTAATGACTCTACTTTCATAGAGTCATCAATCATGTGGTGATAGAGATTTGAGAATGAGCTATGATCTAATTGGATTAGGTTTTGTATTGGCAATGTTTGGTAGCTTAGGCATAGTTAGGGTAGTGCTCCAATAATCGAGATATTTGCATTTATATTTCTATTTGTTGTAAATTACTGATTTGCTTGCTGCTAGTGGTTGTTGTTCAACCCGTGGATGTTTTCAATTAGATGTTGGATTCTTTGGTTATGATTTAGCTCTTGAATAAGCCTATTCAATGCTTTCTTGAGTTGCTTTATCTTTGATATTTTGATAGGTCCACTTAGAATTTGTAACGATCTGTGATTCCCATCATTTGCCCTCTCCTCAAAAGGATTCAACCTTGAATGATCACATGTATAGTCAAAAGGAGAAAGATCAAAAACATTGAAAGAAGTGCTAACATTATACTCACATGAAAGATCTAACTTGTAGGCATTATCATTAATTCGTGCAAGTACTTGAAATGGTCCATCTCCTCTAGGTTGTAACTTGGATCTTCATTTTTTAGGGAACCACATTTTCCTTACGTGTACCCAAACCCAATCACTTGATTAAAAAGTGACTATTTGCCATCATTTGTTGGCTTTGAAAGCATAATTTTCATATGTTTAAGGATAATTTCATATAGCTTCTTCCCCATTTCAACCTTCTTTTTACCATCTAAACTAGTACTTTCTGAAACAAGAAAAGGTAATAAATCCATAGGATTAAGTGGGTTAAAACCATAAAAATTTCCAAATGGTGAATACTCAGTTGTAGAATGCACACTCCTATTGTTCCTTATGCATTTTATGTGTTTGTTTATTACTATATAGCTATTAGGGAACAAATACAAGTAAATAAGGCTAAAAGGAGTTGTTTTAGAGAAAAGCAAGTGCATTGAGACATAATTCAAGTCATGCTACAACATACTCTTGTCAAGTCCCTATATAACTCTCGAAAAGGATTGTGCACCTCGATATGAGTCCAGACATGCCACAATAGATAACTTATAGGTGAAATTGTGAGCACATGCATCGGTTTTGCACTACGGCATGATTATAGATGTATCGTGGCACAAATATTTTGGGTATAGTTTCTTGGTATGAAATTCATATCACACTGCGTAATGATTGTAGATACATTGCAGCCCACACTCTAGATTTGCACATAATTGTCCAAATTTTTAACACTTTGATACACTTGTTCCAGAATTTATTAGGATTAGAATTTTAAGTGTATTAAACCTCTATAATCCTAACCTTAATTGCATTGTGTGTAACTCTTATTCTATAAATATGCAATTAGGGTTAAGCACAAAATACACATAAGAGGCACAGAAATTTACAAAGAAAATATAGAGAAATAAAGATTTGAAGTTGAAGCAAGATAGAAGTAATAACAAATTGGATTTCTACTTTAGACTCTAATCAATAGTTCTTCTTCTTTTTATTATGTTTTCCTGATTGTAAACATTTAATGATGATTCTTTTAGAATCTATATCCGGCAAGTTTTATTATACGATTGTGGGCAATTTTTAAACCCTTTGATTAATTAAATTTTATGATGATTTTTTGGTTTCAATTCTTGATTCTTGATGTGTTTGACTCTATAATTAAATTTTGAAACTATGCATGTATGAATTAGAGTAGCTAACTAATTTACTCTATGTATATTTTTAATGCTGGTTTAAGATGTTACTAGATTATTATTTGATTAAATAGATTTATATTTGTTCTTATCAGTTATAAAATTACTAATACTTATTCGAATTAATATTTTGTTACTTTGTGATAGTGTGACAAGTAAAGTTGATACATTTGTCAAAATTTACTAAGAATTGTAATCTTACGAAGTTTAGTCATCTCTTTTTTAGAACATAAAGACATGAATGAATTATGTAGTAACAATGAATAAGTTGTTTTTATTTATGATGGTATTCTACTTTGATTATAAAGTAAGAAAAGGTACATTTGAAGTCTTGACTTAGTTGTATATATTTTCTAAGATAGAGTTAATAATTCAAGGATGATTCTAAGTTACAATAGTAATTTAGGATAGAGAAAATAAATATTGATTCATAACATAATTGGTTAAATTATAGATTAGTGGTAAGGATACTTCCATGATCACATATTTCTCTCAATTTGTGCTCACACTATTTTATTTATTACTTTATGTTATTTTCCTTTAAAACAACTTTTAGAAAACCCATTTGCCAACTTATAAATACTCTAATAAGTAGTGATAAATATTGTTAAAAATCATCGTGGTACAACAATCCTTGATCATATATTTACGTGTATCCAAGCATATTATAGACAAAGTCCTATTGGCTATCAATTTGAACATCATTTTGGGGATGAAAAAATACTCTTGGTATCCTATGTAGCTAAGGAGTTTAATATCTTGATAAGACAAAATACTCTTTGAAACCCCATATAACCTAAAAATCTCTCTAAAATATAACTCTCCAATATTAGTTGCATCATCGGCTTTATGACATGCTATGAAATATGTAAGTCATGTTGTACTTTATGTTTGTTTGTTGGCTTCTGTGTGAAGAACATGGAGTTTGTTTATTTTACTCAGTGTTTCTGTCTTCTTATCTGTAAGGTTAGTTACTACAAGTCAATAATGTATACATACATATAGTAAGGTACACTTTATATACGAACATGTTTACACTCATCATAGGGTTGGATTTCATAGTGTGCATGCTAGGTTAGGCATTGTGATTTTCAATGAGCGAGCGTGAGAGTGAGCCGAGGTTGTCACTCATGTTTTTGTTTTTTTAGGTGTGAGTATTTATGAAAATTACTTGCCATATTTGGAATTGAAAAATGAATGTTTTGGCACCTTGATAAGGGCCTTATCAGACCCCTCATTAGACCTTTAACGAGGTGGTTGATGAGAACCCTCAATGAGGTTGGCCTTGAGCTTGGATAACTTCTATAAATACCCATCTTCTCTTATTATCTCTTATCTAGAAAATATGCAGTGGAACTCTATCTGAATTACCTCTCATTTTTTTCCTATTTTCAAATCAGTATTATTTTGTGTTGTTAGGTATTAGTAATTCGTGACTTTGTAGAAAAAACCATACTCTTGAGTAGTGAGCATTCAATACTGTTTGTAAGTGAATTTTGTGAAGAGGCTATATGGTTTTGAGCTATGTATCAGCCATTAGTTTCCCTTATGCAACTTTTTCATACATGAGGAGTTTGTGTTGTTATGAGCCTATGTCAACTGGTAATTGCCTTCGTGCAAATTTTTCTTATGAGAAAATTTTTTTGTGAGAGTGAGTTGAACTAAATTGTTTGAGTTCTCATATATTTAGCTATGTGTGATAAATGGTTGATGATGTGTCCCACTTTGGTTTACAAGTGATCTTGGTTGAGTGGTTTCCCACGTTGGATATTTGAATCTTATTCACATTACATATTATTGATCTATGGTAGCTAATCGCACTACATTGTGTGGTTCTAGCTTTGGAGTAAAGCCATGTTCGTATGTCAAACCAAGTCATTGTGGAGGCAGCAAGCAAGCGTAATAATAGGTAGTTCGGATAGTGGTCCTAGTTGATAGAGGTAATGGGAATTTTATTTCTATTAGGATTTTAATTATTTTATTTCTTAATAGATTTGTTTACTATCATGTGGTTGTAATAAGTAGCCCAAGGATACTAATACATAGGCAAAGGTTCTATATGGTTTTCCTCATTATATCTGGTGTTATGCATCCTTCATTGTTTGGGTAGTGTAATATGAGTTTAAATTGTATATGTTTCTACATATTCTCCCTTCCATTTGGAAGTTGAGTCCTCTTATATGTTAGATAAAGGAATATCTCTAGGCTAGTCTTACTCTAAAATTATCAAAGTACATGACTAGAGATAAAGATAATATAACTAGTCTAGTCCTACTTTATACTTGCTAGAGTACTCGTCTAGTTAGGGACTCTTACTAGGCTAAGTCCTATTCTAGATTTATTGCAATTCTTGTCTAGT
Organism: Hippophae gyantsensis; assembly: GCA_030763125.1. Lineage (NCBI taxonomy): Eukaryota > Viridiplantae > Streptophyta > Magnoliopsida > Rosales > Elaeagnaceae > Hippophae > Hippophae gyantsensis. Next base: position 15,112,761 of record CM061038.1, on the reverse strand, counting down.
TAATTATTTTTCTTAGGTTTGTGTTATCACAAATACGAGGAACCCTTACTATAGAGTGAGTTTGACTAGTTTAAGCTTTGGTTATCAATCCCATATTGTATAATAGCTTTTCATATTGGTGAATTTGCACTTCCGTTCTACGTCATGTGGTATCAGAGCTTCCATACTAGTACACTTATTCTTTCATCATATGTTAAGTGGTATTAGTGCTTCTATATTTGTGCTTTTTCATTCCCGTTCTACATCAGGTGATATCTAAGTGAGATTCATATGGGTTAAATGGAGCAAAATAGAGGCATTCCACGAAAAAAAATTCAAGAATTTTGTCAAGAGATGAACCAAGCTTTTGATAAAATTGCAACATCACTAGAATTATTAAAAAAAAGTATGAATCAGGCTCCTATTTAAAAGGATTATGGACAAACTCAAAATCAAAATCTTGCTCGAATATAAAAGATGACCCAATACAAAATGAAATATGTGTTTTCAAAGTAATACTTGCCCAAACCTTTAAAAGTGAAGGTGCAATCTTTTGAAATTAAGATTAGTTTTGACCAAAGACAAAAAAATCATATTCTTTAGACCCAAAAATTGGAGATCAATCAAATTCAGGAGGAGCATTTCAAATAGATCTCAAAATTGGGAAACTTGTGGGTGGTCCTAAATTTTAAATGTTAAGCATTTCTATTCCTATAGGAGATAAGCAACTATTTGATGCTACAAAAAATATTTTCTCAAGGTAACACGACTTTTTAAAGCATCTTTAAGAAAACAGGTCATATTTTATCATGTTTGATTTTTTTAAAAGATTCATTATAAAGGTATACATATAGACAATATTTCCCACTTATAGTTTGTCAAATTCATGGTAGTGTAAAAACAAAAAAAAATTAACTTTGAAGATTCATGAATACTACAATCATAATCCTTCTTATTTAAAGTAAAACCCAAGGGAAAGTTTTAAATAAATGAAGGAAAATGATGCAGGATAATATTAGAAAAATAATTAGTTTTATTTACTCAAACAAAATAATTAGTAAAGGTACGAAGGTGTTAGTTTTGGAATAAAAGATACATATATATATATTAAAAAGACCCAAATAACCCTAACTTTAGTTTTCATCCACATTACCATCAAACATCTAGCGATCAATAAATGAATATTATTAGTAAGTCAATATTTTTCTTCTTGTTTAAAATGTGCTTTCTAATTCCTAACCTCATATATTAGTTTATTTTTCTTTTGACTATAAATAACACTTATATCAATCTCAAACTCGCTAGTTTTGTTAAGTATTTCAAAGTACCACATTGGTAATTTTGTATTAATTTTTGGAAAGATTTGTGTCCTATAAATAAGCAAGCCCATTCTATATACTAGTATCCAAGAATAATAATACACTTCTTATTAAAGAAAGTTGTCTCGTCTTTATTTTTTTTTAATATTTCTAGTTGTTTAGGAATATCATATTTTTTCTTCCTTTTGGAAGTTAAGTCCTCTTATTTGTTAGATAAAACAATATCTCTATACTAGTCCTACTTTAGATTTGCTAAAGTGTTTGACTAGAGATAAAGATAATAAAACTAGATTAGTCCTATTCTATAGTTGCTAGAGTGTTGATCTAGTTGGGGATTCTCACTAGGTTAAGTCCTATTATAGATTTGGTGAAGTTCTTGTCTTGTTAATTAGTTTCCTTGTGTTTGTGTTATCACAAATACATAGAACTCTTACTAGAAAGTAAGTCTGGTTAATTTAAACTTTGACTACTCATTAAATATTGCATAATCACTTCCATATTAGTGCACTTTGTCCTGTATCAATCTAGATGTTGCAGTGATGACTCTATGAAATCAGAGTCATTAGTGCACTTTTTTACTTAATATTTACTTGTTTTATTCAATAAATAGTATTTTTATGACAAAAAAAATTAAAATATAAAATTTTTAGTGAAAATATATTTTTTGAGATTTTATGGAATTTTTTAGATTTTTTACGCAGGATCAATCAAGAGCTGCCATGTGGCATACCACATAGGCAAAAGAGCTAACTAGGCAACCACGCAAGTAGGGGTAGCGAATCACGTTACGCTGCATGTGAGGAAGACAAAACACGTGCCACGTGTTAGCACGACGTTCAATCCGAGTTCAAAGCTCGATCAACCCACCTTACCACGTGTCACAACCCAATTTCTCGTTACGTTCCACCCTTATGCCACACCATCCATTTTTGTCAATCATGTTGCATCGTGTGGCACTAACTCAGCGAGCATTGACTATGACCGGTCTCCCTTGCCACACGTCGCTCCATGATTTGCCTAGTGAATTTCTGATGCCATGTGTTGCTTGTTTTGAACGTAGCCCTTGATCTGATGGTATAGATCACACCTGAGCTGTATTTAATCCCCTAATCACTCAATAAACCCCAAGTGGCCTTCATTAGCATAATTTTGGTCGATATTTGGAGCTAAAAAGAGAAAAAAATTCAAAAGAGGACACAATTTTGGTGGAGATTAAAGAGGATATTAACACTACAATTCAAAAGATTGATTGTATTTGTTCTTCTACTATTTTCTTTATCAATTTTTATGTCTTTTTTTATGAAAAATATGAGCTTTATGAACACAATTATTTGTAGTTAATTTATTAATCTAGGGATCTTATGAATTGAATTTTCACCATGTGATGATTTAATATTTACCCCAATTATAATATTAATTTAATTATATTATTTAATCTGATTTGTATGCTATTAATTGTTTGGCCAATAATTTATCTATAGAGGCAATTAAATAAATTTAAAAGAATTATTTAATCGTTTGTCTTGATTAAATAACATGTGTAGTTTCTAGACAAAGATATATGTGATCCATAATTGATGAACTTAATAAGTATTCTTAGGTATGTGATCCATAATTGATGAACTTAATAAGTAGTATGTAATTTAATTGGCATGAAAGTATGATTAAATTAATTACTATATGGTGTGTAGTTTATTTGAGAGAGGTATACATGCTAGGTTAGATTTAATTGATCATGTAATTTAATTGATAATTATATTGGGAGGATTTTATTGATTCGCATGTTTAAAAAATTAGGGGATTAAGTATTCTTAGATATTTTCTCATTTATTTTTTTAATTACTAAATTTGATTTAATTAATTATTGCTACTTACTTTTAGTTATTTTAATTTTGTTTATTAAAATATAAAAACACAAAAAATTAGTTTCTAATAAAATAATATTCGTGAAAACGATATTTTTTATCATTATTACTTGTTGCGATATGTATACTTATGTATTCATTGCACACATTTCATGTGTGGTGATCATGTAGACATTCTACACATCACAAGATATCTATAATTTGTGGGTTAGGTCAAGGAGTAGTATTATGTATACTATCATAAGCTCCCTCGGTCTTATGTTACTTATGTCGTCATTGGAAAAATGGCATGGGGTGCCATCGTTTATGATCTCTAGACTTTTTCACCACTATTGTTGGACGGATTGTGCAAAGCCTTCTAATTGCATTTAAATCGTCACTAGGCAAAATGATAATGGCATCTTTTTAGACTGCAAGAGACTTGTGTGTAAAGATGCAAAGTGGACTGTCTCGTCTTATCTCATGTCTCATAGTACAATATTATCTAATTGCATTTGAATATAATCTATCTCATTTAGATTGTAGTTCTAGTCGATATAACTTTAAACATATGTTATTATTTTTTTCTTATTAAATTTAAATTATAAATAATCATGTAATATATTTTTTATTATTTTTATATTCTTACTTGTCTTATTTAAATAAATTAGAGATAAATAAGATATCTCAATTCATACAATTTTATTACTATTTCATTAAAAATTAAGTGAAACAAAATAAAATAAATTTTTAAAATTAATATATTATATCATTAATCTCATAAATATCTCATATCAATTTATAATTTTATTTGGGTTCAATACATTGCTAATGGTGCTATTGGACTTACTATATGGTAGAGTGACCAATGTCTCATTTATGACCGGTTGAAACATATGTACTTGTAATTTTTAAACACAAATTCATTTATCTTTTAGTATATAAGAAAATTAAATTATTTTTAATTAATTTATTAAAAAAATAAGATTTTTTTTATATTGATTTTATATCGAATAGAATTATGTATATATATGCGCGCAAATACAGGGATTAACAAAGGAGAAAGTGGACGCAAGTGGTGCAAAATATAAAGAATAAATTATTAATAGGAAGAGTAAGGAGATAGAAGGAAAAGAGACATAACAAAAGAGGCCCTTTTAATTTCTGATGCATATCAGTATGTATTTGGATAACATCAACTGATGAAAGTGGCCGAGTGGATTGATGGATAGTTGGATACATTGGATGGATTGATGGATGCAAATGGTGGTTTTGTTTTGTTACTAATTATTAAAAGTAAAATAAAAAATCAAGAAATTAGAAAAAAATAATATATTTTAAAATTTATAATAATAAAAATAATATTTTAATAATATTAAACGAGATTTAATTAAAAGACGTTCTATGCTTAACATAATTAAATAATTATATTTTAATTTAAATAACATTTAATTAAAATATATTTAAAATAAAATGATATGTCATAAATTTAAAAAAAATATACGAAATGAATATAAAAAATAATATTTTTATAATTATAAGTTTTAAATATATTATTTTTCAAAAAAATTAAATAATTATCTCTTCTTTATATTATATATTATTTATTATATCTATTATGTTAGTATTAATATTAAATTAATTTAAATTTTTATAATCTTTTTATTTTTTATAAAAGTAAAATATTAAGATAAACTTTTTCTACAGTACTCGGTTGTATACGTAAGAATTTCTTCTGGCTGAGATATTAGACTGAAGAGATGGAGTGAAGCAGACGAATTGGACCGATGAGCAGCTAGCGGCACAGCAGGGGTATCTTCTCTGGCAGAGGGAGTTAGTACTATGAGTAATTTTATTTATACCTAATAAACCACAAATTTTAACAAATATTAATTTTTAAATTTTTTAAGATAAAAGTTATTGTTATGTGAAAATGCATGGGTAATCGGATTTGACACGGTTAAAAATAAGTAAGATATATGAATATTTATCTAATATATGATTTATTTTTAATAGAAGATGGAGTAACAAAACAATGAAAATATATACAGTTCTTTTTGTAATATTATAGAAAATACAATATAATTAACTTTACATTTATTCATAATTAACGTACATAACACGAGTTATTTAAAAGCATTTTATTTAAAAACATTTAAGTTAGATTTTATTTTTTTTATTAAAATCGTTTTAAGATAAAACTTAATATTGTAATAATAAAACATTATTTTATAATAACGAACCTTTTCGTGACACAAGATCCTTCATGCAATGCACTAATGTCTTCTTATATTATCCTAATATATATCACAAATTTGATTTTTTTACCAAAATCCGTTTACAAATAAGGTTACTATTGTCATTTTTTTTCCAAAATCCATAACATTTATGTTTTTACAATGTCTTTCACCAATGTTTTACCAAGAATTTTATTTTTTTACTAAAATTGTTTCAAGATAAGGTCATAGTAAGTCATATATTCGAGTAATTTTAATAAAAAATAAAAAATTACTCTATATCAAGCAATGTTCGGTAATTTTTTCCATTACACTTTAGTACCTTTGTTATCTCTCTCTCCCCTTCTTTGGATTCTGTTGGCACTGCTACGACCTCTTGGCTCATATATGTGCCTAAATACAATACATTTTGGTGATGTTAAATGAATGTAATAAAAATTATAATGCAAATAGGTTTGGGTATATTTATGTTTAGTTTGACTATTAGTTTAAAATGACAAGTAAAGTATTTTTACAATAATTGAAATGTTAATTCTTTTTATATTTGTTTAAAATATGTTAAAATTTTATATTTTTTTATTTAATTTATAATTTTATAAAATTTACTTTAATATTTATTATTATTTTGATTTTACTATCCAAACAAATATAACATTAGTAATATTATTTCTGTTGAATTTAACTCATATTATCGATCTTATTCCTAATACATTTTTATTATATGAACTAAATATTAAGTAAGATAAATCGTGTTTATTATGAGGTTTTGTGCTAACTCATTTAATAAATATTTTTCATCGTGTTAACTTATTTAATAAACATGTTATGTTGTGTCAACCTGTTTAATCAACCTGTGTTGATGTATTGTATCAACTCATTTATGATTATGTCATATTTATGTTTGACCTATTGTATTAATATGCTAGTCAACTTAAAAATTAATCCATCAAAATATTTTATTTTTAATAAGACAATATTTATTAAATTCTTTTGCATCATGTAATGTTCTTTTCGTGTTTTGTTATTATTGTTGTATAAAATAATAATAAGAAAGAATAATATCAGTTTTCCCATCATTTTTATGAATTCTATATTTTTTTTAATTATGTTTTAGTTTATATGTTTTTCATTTTAAGACACATAGTTATTTGTGACTAAATTTGATAAAATTAAAATCATGACCAAATATTACAAAAATATAAATTAGGAAAGTAAAGTGTACATAGTATTAATAAAATTAAGAGATTATAATTATTTATTAATATAATAATAAAATATACAATAAAAGAGTTAACTTGTATCAATATTGAAATGGCGTTGGTGTCGTGTCAGTTGCACTTGAGTCTACACTTCTTCCGGTGGTGCACAAAATGAGTTATAAGTGTGGTGCCAAAACCATATCATGTTGTTTGTATTCATATCGTATTCATATCCAGAACAAACATGCAATGACCCTTTTCTTTCACAACCCAAAAGAAACTCGCACTTACTGCTATTGATTCCGCCTTCTCAGACTTTGCAGGCCTGCTGGTCTTCCCATCTTTATCTAACTATTTTTTTTTTCTATAACAAATATGCGTATAATGTATAAAGTTATAATAAGTATTAATGGTGGTCCAAATCATCGGGGGAAGAAAATCACTTAAAAATTTTAATTTATAAATTTTATTTTAATTTTAGGGAACTTCTAAAGGTAAAGTTTATTTAACTTTGTCTTTTTTTCTCTAGTATTCTTAATTTAATAATAATAATAATTATTATATATATATATATATATATTATATACAGTAAAAGATGAATATCTTAAAGTTCTTTTATATATAAAAGTGTTGTTTAATTCACTAATAAGACAGATTATTTTAATCATAAAAAATGAGTAACGTAAAAAATTTTAGGAATATTAATAAATATTTAATTGATAAATATTTTGAAAAGAAATAAAGCATGTAAATAATGAATAATATCGAGGGTATTATCATCATTTCAAGCTCACTCTAAAGTTTGAAACCAAACAACATTCCTCTCGTCACAGTTTTCTCATGAACAAACCAAATGCCATTTTTAGAGGGGATGATGGAGCTAAAAGAGAAACCAAAAAACCGTTTGTCATTTCCATAACCCATTCGACGGTAAAAGACAAGCGTACGTTAGAAAAGAAACCAAATAATCAAAACCTTAAAAGATGACAGAGGGTATCAAAGTTTATAGGACTTGATCGATGTTTTTATGACTAAGGCTCGATTTGTGGGGAGAGGGTGATAGATATAGACAGGGATTAGTTAGGTAATTTTTAGAATTATACAGTAAAATGAAGGGGATATCTTTGATAATAATTATCTATAAAATAATTTTAAATTTATAAAATATTTTTTTACTTATTTTTTAAAATAATAAAAAAAGATTAAATGATACATTTTTTAATTTAGAAGCTAAATAATATATTTTGTATAAGTAAAAAATCTAAATTAACCTTCTACTCTATTTTATACCAAAAATAGTTATATAATGAACTATAAAATTAAGAAATAAAAAAATGAAAATTAAGATAACAATTGTGCATAGATAAAATTATTGAATGTTATAAGATAAAAATAAGTACTTCATTTTTCTCGCAAATAGCACAATCACGTGTAAACTCATACGACAATACTTTTGTTCAAATAATGCATTTTTCCTAAGAGCTATTTCATTGAAAAATGAATTAATCACTCAAAAAGATGATATATTTACATATATAATTTTACAAAAATTGAAAAAAGACAAGAGATAATAAATTAAATGGTCTTTTATTTCATTCTTTAACACCAATAAAAGAAAACAAAGAAAAAAAAAATTACAAATAAATTATCATTCATGTAAAAAAGAGAACCTTAAAGTGTAAAATTAGTCTAATAGAAACAACTTATCCAATTAACCCTTTAAATTTGATTATCATTCCATCAGTAATATTTAATTATTTCATCTTAAATTAAATTTACAAATTAATGAAGCCTTGTTGAGTTATTTTGAGAACTCTAATATTATACTTAGTTGATATTTCGTTAGTGAAGAAGCTCTACGAAGTTATTATGTTTGCTCTTTAGTCTGTCCCAACATGTGACATAATTACTTAACTCTTTTGGAGAAGTCTCGGTGATTAGATGGCAAGAATTTCTCGATATGATTTTGGATAGATAATTGACTAAATACTACTCTATTTGAGAGGTTGAACAACACTCCTATGGACCCAACGTTACATCGTTAGAAGGTGATTATTTGCAGTTGATGGGTGGAACTTAACACAATCTTTTGAGAATTCATACCCTATTATTGTCTCATAATTTGGCACCCGATCTGATCCACATGTCAAGGTAAATCAGGTAAACACTAACTCCCACTTTAAGCAAAAAATAAATAATCTTACTACTTTGGTGTAACAGTTGACTATTGAATATGTGACGACTTATGTCATCACTTTGCAATGGAACTTCTCATTAACATGAGTCATACTCTTCAAAAGAACAACTATGAACAAGTCAATGTTGTTAGGGGGTTTCAAGCACAGAGGCTCAGGTATGACACTTATTCTAGCACTTATAACCCTGGATGGAAGATCACTCAAACTTTAGTTATATAGATAATAATCAAGTATGTGCTCCCTTCAAATCCACTCGAATTCCTTAACCCTAGGCCACCACAAAAACATTAAGATAATTATATAGAAGACTTGATTGGTGATATAGAAACTAAGACTACTAAGTTTTAGTAGAAATCCCAAAATAGGATCTACATTACTAAAACTTCAATAAAGAATATCAAAACTTAAATAGGCTAACTAGCTATAATGTTGGACAGTTAGAAGCACATGCATCTAGTTAGATCCCTTCACAAAATATAATAAATCCCTAGAAGATTGTCAATGCCATTAATTTGAAAAGTAGCAAGCAATTGGATGAGCCCAAACAAGTCTTTAGATAGTATCCAAACTCTCCCTTTCTATTTATAAACTTATTTTGCCTTTTTCTAAATGGTTTAAAAACACAAATAAAAAAGAACATGAAAGTGCAATTTCGAACACTTTCCAAAAAATGCAAGTCAACATACCACTAATAGATGCTATCAAGTAGGTGCCTAAGGCTGAAAAGTTTCTTAAGGAACTATGCACTACCAAACACATGATGAAAGGTAAGGAAGTGGTAAGTGTGAGGGAAAATATGTTTATAGTGTTACAAAGAAAGCTCACACATAAATATCGGGGCCTAAGTAGGTCATCATCCCAAAAATGATAGGTAATACAAGGCTTGAAAAAGATATGCTAGATTTAGGAGCATCCATTAATATCATTCTTTATAATATCTATGTTTCAACAAATCTAGGTCCTTTAAAAGAAATAGGTATTATTATACAACTTGGTGATGAGACAATTTCTATCCTAAGAGTGTTATTAAAGATGTCTCAGTGTAGGTGGATAAGATGATTTTCTTGGTAGACTTTATATATTGAACCTGAGTAATGATTCCTACATCTTATCAATGCCATTAGTACTGGGAAGACCATTTATGAAAATAGCTAGCTCAAATTAAGATAGATATGTATAGTGGGAAGCTAACTCTTGAGTTTGATGGGGAGATAATTTGTTTCAACATCTTTGAAGAAATGCAGTACTTGGATGATGGTGAAGATGACTTTGGATTAGAGTTTAACGAGTCCAACTGAGGACGTTAAACTAAGTATTTTGTAGGAGGCAATCCACCATATTTTTTTCTACTCCCTTTTTACTTATTTTTACATTATATATATGCATGTGTTTACATTGAGGATAATATAATAATTAGGTTAGGGGAGTGTTAACATATTACTATATTTAGTTTTTCTTTAATAGTTTGTTAGCTTAGTATGCTTTCGATAGCATAACTTTTCAATTTTAGTATTTATTTATTACATTAGTTAGGAAGGATAGTAGAAGTAATAGACTAGGTTGGAAACAATCACACTCTCATTATTTTTTGGCATCTATAATGAAATTAGCTAAAACAATTCGATGTTGAAAATAATGATGGATGTTGGTAAAATCTTAACATTGTTGCTAAGAAAGCATAACTTTAACATTGTAAAAAAATGTTGTTAATTTCTTGGAACTTTTCTATACTTTGAATGAATAAGATGAGGATGCTAGAACTTTTCTTTAGGTTTATCAATGTGAATACTAAATATATTTCTTGAAAAATGATTTAGGAATAAGATTAACATATTTGGTGAAATGTCCCTACCCCTAATATTATTGTCCTTTAAAGGACAACACTCTTAGTAAACCAATTTGAGCCTACATAAGTTAATTGTTTGTTCTCACTCCTTATATTTTGAACTAAATATTTTGGCCATATCCTGTAGTTCAAGAAAAGTGAAGTGGCATAAAAAGACAATAGATTTTACGAAAAATACTAGAATAGGACTTAAGATTGTCAAATGTATTATAGAAGTTTAGTTGCCCAACATACATAAAATAACCCCAACTGCAATGTATACCCTTATAAAAAAATATAAAAATACCAAGAATAAGAAGACAAGGGAACAAATTGAAAAGAAATATCAAAAAGAGTAAGTGTTGCAAACAATGGAAAACATAATAGAAAAGAAGTCAATAATAATTTTTGGGTCAAAAAAACAATAAAATTTGAGCCTATTATGTGACATGATTGGTCTTATGATAATATTACTTATAGATATCTTTCTCTTACTTCGTGGCTTTTGAACTCTTGTTTTTACTTTTCCCTTTCACTTGATTGAACCAACAAAGCTTAACCATAGTATAAAGAAATTAAAGGCCTTTTGACTTTGAGAAATGCTTTTAGGAAGTGTAGAGAAAATTCTAAAGAACAACCTATGGTATTCAAGTCAAAATTAGAGAAACTATTAATAGAGACAAATGATATAATAAGCTAGCTTGAGTTACAAGATTCTACTATCACTAATGGACGCGAAATCACACGCATTAAACTTTGATTGTAGTTGTTGTGAGAGAAATAGAACTAAAGAATGGAAAAAGACTATACCAACTGAACATTAAACTTTGAGATCATAGTATTTCTAAGCACCTGAGGCAATGCTAGGAAACTTAACATATTTTGTCTTTGCTTAAGGACTAGCAAAGTGTAAGTGTAGGGGAGTTTGATTAGTGTCATTTTACATAGGTATCAATTCCCTTATATTAACATTGATTTATTGTTTCCTATGGTTTTTATGTGTTTACTATGCATTATACATGTGTTAGGCGAAAAAAGAAGCAAAAAAGGGAAAAAGTGTGATTTAAAGAAAAAACAAAATTAAAATAGGCCCACGACAAAGGAATATATGCACTATGGTACACTCATCTAGGATCATTGGGTATTCTAGAACAACAACGCATGCCACGACATGGTCTTATGTGCATTATTTGCACAAGTTTTGTTACGCATTGTGACCCGTGGTTTATAACTACACATTTGATGGCCAAGTTTCAGTGTTTTAATCCTAATTGTCTTATGTTTAAACCTATATATATATATATATATATATATATATATATCATTAGGATTAATAGAGATAGTCCTAAAATAATTAGACAACTGAAATAATAAGTAAGAGAGATCAAAGAACATATCAAAGAAAAATGTTTGAAAGAGATCTATAAGAAAGGATTGAAGATTGGATATTGGGGTTCTTTTGGTTTCATCATCTACAATTTCTAACCTTTTTTGTGTCAATTATTTTCTTCTTAGTTTCCACAATTATAGTAATGATTCATTTAGAATCTATGTTTAGCTAAAATATTTTATCTGAAAGTGGGAAATTCCAAGCCCTAGACTATGGTTTAAATTAATTTAATGTCATGATAAATTTTAGTTTCAATTCTTGATTCTTAATGTGTTTAATACTACGTTTAAATGCCAAAACTATGCATGTTGTAGATTAGGTGGCCAACTAGTTTACTGCATGATTATGTTTATATCTAGTTTAAAATGTTAGTATTTAATCGCTAATACTCTAATTCAAAGTAGTACCTTGTGACCGCGCAAGACAAGTTAGGTTGAACACCTTTGCTAAAGGTTAAATGACTATTCTATTATTGCTTAGTTTAGTTATCTTATTTTTATATCCTAATGCAATGAATAAGTTGATTCTAATAAGGGTTCCTCTTGTTTATTCAGATTTTGAGTTGGTTTATAATGGTATTCTAAATCAATTACACAGTACGAAAATGTAGGAAATCTTAAGTGGACTTAGACTTCTAAAACTAAAGTTAAGAACTCGAGAATATTTTTAGATTATGATAATAATTTAGGATTTAAGAAATTAAATATTTATTAATGACATGATTATTTGAATTTCAGGCTAGTGGTGAGGATAGTCTTATGATCATGTAGCTCTTGCATTCGTATTCAATTTACATTTATTTTATTTATGTTATTTTTATTAAAAATAATTTAAAATCCCCCTTTTGTAACTTTGATTAACTCATTTACAAGGTAATAAATAGTAGTATAAATTTTCAATAATCCTCGTAGGTACAATAACCTTCGATCTTAAATTATTTATGTTCACTCACTTTTATGGATTATAACTTGCTCGAGGGACTCGAGTAAGTTATATTTTAATAATTTTTATTAAAATGAAAAAAAAAATATAATAGAAAATAAAAATGCAAAATTCGATGAGATCATTTTCAATCACCATTTCATGTTTATAACTTACTTCGACCTCCAAGTTAGTTATATTTTAATACTCCATATTAAAATGAACAAAAATGCATTAGAAAATAAAAATAGAACCCTGAGCAAGTTATAAACAAGAAAAAGTTATCAAAAATGATTTTATTGTTTTGTATTTTTATTTTCTAATGTGTTTTTGGTTATTTTAGTAGAGGTTACTAAAATATAACTTACTCATGGGTTCGAGTAATTTATAAACATGCAAAAATGATTTTATCTTTTTGCATGTTTTAAAATGATTTTTTTTTATTTTAAAAGAGAGTATTATAATATAACTTACTTGAGGAGTTTGAGTAAGTTACAAACAAGAAAAAAGGGATTGAAAAATGATTTTATTATTTTGCATTTTTATTTTTTAATTTTTTTTTGTTTATTTTAGTAAGGATTATAATATAACTTATTGAGAGAGTCCAAGTATCCCTATGTAATCTACTTATACGTTGTTGCTTTCGTCAATCTCTACAAAAAAGGTTCCAAATAAATTATAAACATGAAAAAGTGATAAAAAATAATTTTATCATTTTTTATTTTATATTCTAATGCATTTTTGTTCATTTTGATATGGAGTATTAAAACATAATTTACTAAAGAGGTCTGGGTAAGTTATAAACATAAAAAAGATATTGAAAAATGATTTTATCATTTTGTATTTTTATTTTTTAATGCATTTTTGTCCATTTTAATTTACTCAAATATAACTTACTTGGGAGATCCCAGTCATTTATTAACATGCAAAAGTGATTGAAAAATGATTTTATCTTTTTACATTTTTTAGAATGCATTTTTTCGTTTTAAAAGGGAGTATTATAATATAACTTACTCGAGAATTAAAAGCACAACTCTTATATGTGTAATATTTCAAAAAATATATTTGTCAAAGTTAAATTCCCAAGATAATTCTCCCCTTAAATTATCTCTTTTTTTTGTAAAATTTTTAATTAATTATGAATTGATGATTTTTTTATAAAATATTTTAGCAGCAAAATTTTTATATTTATCAATCTATTTAATTCATATTTTTCATATTAATATAGTTTATTTTGTAATTAGGATCTTGTATATTTAAATCTAATAATTGTATGAGCAATCATAATTATTTGGATTTAATTATTGTTTGGTAGTAAGTATGTAACAGACATACGACCTAATAAGTATGGTACCTCGTCAGGGTATGACGAGGTTACAAGGCTAGCTTAACAATGGCCTAGGCCCAACGAGTTTGGTAAAACGTACACCCTAGTCAACAGAGTACCTCATTATCCAACTATGAGGTCATAGATGTCAAGACCTGGTGAAAGTATAAGATTCTAATGTGATCATGGTCCTCCCTTTCCATGAGCGACCCGAGAAAGTTACTTAGGAACCTAGATCGAACAATGTATAACGATATTCCTTTATCTATATGTAACGACCTAATAATATAACATTTGTAGCGATCTGCTTTCTATTTAAATTAGTTTGTGCGCAATTTACCACCAGGTTGCTATATATGTACCCTGCCACGTATGCGAGATGTTATACACATATATATACCCCTTAAATGAGGAGAATACAAGATCCAATTCAATTATCTAAAATTCTATTTCTCACTACAAATCACTAAAAGCTTGTACACTTGAAATTCAGTTATCTAAAATTCTACTTCTTACTACAAATCACTAAAATCTTGTACACTTGAAATTCTCTCCAAACAATTATTAAATTTCAAAAGAGCTATCTTTATTGAACTTGGGCTTAATCTTTTGGATTTAGAATTTGCTAATTGATTTAATTTAAGTGACATATTTTTTGAATCATCTAGGTAAAATTATTCATTATTAAATCTGTTCTAGAACACACACGGGCATTTATGTTTTTATGCTAACCATTTTACAGTTAATTTGGGAACATATTTGATTAGCGAGAAGCTTATTAGAACGTTGGTCTGAAAACCGCTCATGCTAATTTTAGAAACTGTGAAAACAAAGCAAGGGCTCGTAAGTAAAGTACATTGAGGCAGTATCTTAGGAAGGGTATCATAAGACCAAATTTGTACTTGAACATTTGATTTTCATAGTGGAAAGTTAGGTGGTCCAATGAACCAATGATTTTCCTCTTAGGTCATGGTTGTGGCCTAAGTTGTTTTTACCTAAAAATATCTTGTGTAATTATTTTATTTCCACACTTTATTCTTACACTCGATTAAATGTCTGGTCGCTTTGTTTACGTTATTAAGTTTTAAATTGATAAAAATTAAAAATAACCTATTCACCCCTCTAGGTTAATTAGGTCCATATCTTATAAATTTTCAAAAGAGAAAAATTCTCTTATGTTGTTGATTAAAATTGTGTGCTTAGGTTTGTATATATAGAATATTTTCAGACACTAGGTCAAAGTAAAATTATTATGCTATCCATAAAATTAGTCAAAAGAGTTTTAAAGAAAAATAAAGTAAAAAGTCAATTCAATTCGAATTAGAAATAAGTTTTAAAATCAAAGTCCTGGTCACTCAATCGATCAAGTACATATTTTGATCAATCAAATGACATTATCGATCGATCCAATACTGTGATCAAAACATGTTCGATCGATCCAGTCAACTCTCGATCGATCCAGTCAATTGTCGATAGATCCAATGTAATAAATAATTAATTTTAAACCAAGATCAATTGATTGATCTAGTGCTCGATCTATTAACTATTAATTACTCAATCAATCTAGTAAATTAAATAATTAATTTTGGAAACATCATCTCGTCCTAATTGTGCTTTATTGAACAAGAATCTAAATTAATTACATGATTATTGTGTTAGTTTAGATTATTTTATAATTTTCTTGTGTTTATTTCAATTAATTAATTATCTAGATTAAAGAAATTTATTAGTTAATTGTAAGTGAAAATTATCTTGAGCATCGAAATTTTCTAGTTTTAGTAAAAAAAAAATCAATAATATCAACTCAAGGATAATTATTAAACTAACCGAAATAATCAAAAATATGATTAATTAGCTAGCTAAAATCTCCTTAATTGTTTCATACTTTTTGTTAAAATTCTCACATCGCTTTTCGTTAACTTAGTTACTCAATTACTTATTTTTTTCCCAATAATTTGTTTAAAGTATTTAAGTTTATTTTATTTCTTTAATTATTAGTTTAGAGAATATAAGTAAAGATTTTGAAACCATTGCAATTCCACAAGATATAGACTTATTGTTATGTCATTAATAATCCGTATACTTACGAATATTTATAATTTGTTCATTAGTGGGTTCGAACTCTATCAGTGTGTACAGGTGTAGGTGTGTGAGTGAGTAAATGTTATTTAAAAAAAGACATTACCTATGATATATCACTTTTTTATTAGAAAAAAATATTACTTCATATTTAAACTAATAAAATAACAATATACATGTTAGGTGTAATTTAATATATCGATGTGATAAATAAAAAATGA
The DNA here is from genome assembly GCA_030763125.1 of Hippophae gyantsensis. Taxonomy (NCBI): domain Eukaryota; kingdom Viridiplantae; phylum Streptophyta; class Magnoliopsida; order Rosales; family Elaeagnaceae; genus Hippophae; species Hippophae gyantsensis. The sequence continues at coordinate 15,096,222 of CM061038.1, read as the reverse complement.
TACATCTCACGTGACAAATAAAAAATAGTTACAATCATCAAAAAAGTCTTATAAGAGCCTAATAAACGTTGAGTCGTTATATAAGTACGATTATAAAATAATTTAAAAAAAAAAGTTAATAATTATCCCTTAATTATTTCAAAAAAATAATTATAAAGAATCATGATGATATAATAAATTTATTTACATGAATAAAAGATATATATCAAATTAACATTATTTTTAATATATATTCAATATTGTACATATTGAAACATATACTAAAGCCAAAAATCTCATTTCCCATCCTCACAAAGAGATTCAAATCTCATCTACTTTTATCAAATTTTATTATTAACTTATCAAATGACCAAAAACCATCAACTTTACATAGAGGTTCTAACAAGTTATTTTTTTAGATAATCATGTAAAATAATCATATTTAATGTCGGTGAAAATCAAAATAATAATATATAAACTTATCTTTAATTGTATCTACTTATAATTTTAATTTTATAATTTTACCCTTACTAATTATCGTGTGTTATTACTCTTCTCTTGTGAAATAATTTTTAGCTCTACTTTTATCGTTTAATCTCATTTCACAATTTTATTCGTGATATTATAAATTTTATAGCATCTAGCATTCCTCATGAAAACATTTGCTTCATAGAAAAGCAGGACTGCCTGACTCTGGACATGGGGGAGGAGATAATCTGTATTGTTTTGGGTACATGTTATATCAATTAAATTATTATTTTTTTATTTTTTATTAGATATTTGATTTCAAAAAAAATTAAATTAATTTTAAATTTTATTTATTTAAAATATCAAATTATGATATATATTAAATTTTATTATTCAGACAGAGATATGACGTTTTATGTCATGTCATAATCAATCAACGGCTCTATTTTAGGATAGGATACCGAATCACAGATGTTGCTGACAATTTATGGTGCCACGTGGGACAAATGTAAGGACCCAATCAGAAAAGAATAGCCATGTGGGATATTAGAAGTCTAGGCAGCACACGATCTCATCTGTATTGCTCTGCCAGCGCCAGTCCCTTGATTTTTTTTTTCACTACGTAAGTAAATATTAAATAAAATTTTACAAAAATTATTATAAAAACATTAGCAAACTTTAATTTATTATTTTTATATTTTTAAATTTATAATTATTAAAAATATATCACTAAATTTTTTGTTATTATATATTATTAAATTTTATAAAATATTATAAAAATCTCTTACACATCAATTAATTAACTGAAGTTAACAATAATATAATATTTTTATTATATTTATAAAATTTAATAATAATAAAATAATAAAAAAAATTATTAATATTTTTATAATATTTATAAAATTTAATATTATTTTTATAAAAATTATTAAAATTTGATGGAAAAATATATATTTTTTCAAATATTAAAAAAATAATAAATATGTAAGAGTGAACTTATATACGACTAAGTTTAAAATTATAAACCTATATTTTTTTTTTATAAAGTACCACTTTTCAAAACTCCAAAAATATATTTTTTAAAAATATCCAATCCCTCGGGTGAAAGATAAAAGCCCGTGAACTTTCAAATTCAATTACTAACCATAAAAAGAAATTAAAAGCGCTTGCAAAGTTGCAAGTGTTTGAGAAACTTTTGCAACTTGAAAATATCATCATCTCTTGCAATTTGCTTCTGTATTTTCTTAAGATTAGCATGCTACAATTTGGTCGCTAAGGCTAAGGATTAAAATTTTGATATTTAAAAAAAAATCAATTTTATAAAAATATCAAGAAATTTTAGAAAAATATTAGTAATACCAGGCCAAGGTCTTTTTTTTGGCATCATAGGCTGGATTCATATATAACAAGGGTCCTTTTATACAACATAAATATTTTATTAATATATATATATATATATAATTTATTTAATAATTAAAAGTATATTTATAAAAATTATTATATCATCCAAAGAATAATAATATTATCTTTATTGATTGATTATAAAAAGAAGAGAAAAATAACATAAAAATATATTAAATTAAATTATTTATATAGTTTAATCTCTTAAATTATAAATATTTTCATTTAGTTTATTATTTATAGAAAATGGAACTTATTAAAGTCAATTTATATTATTTTCATAATTTTTTTATTAAAATATTTTTCTTTTAAGTGATTAAATACTATAAAAAATACAAATCTCAAATAATAACAAAGTGATAATAAATATGAAAAATTAATTTCATATAATATTTATTTTTATATATGTTAATTGTCACAAATTTATTTTAATGTTATTAAAAACTAAAAAATATATTTAAATAATTTTATGTTTTAATGTTGTCATTATTGATTTTGTTTTAAACAATTTCATATTAAATTTAACTTTTTCTTTGTTAAAGAATTTTAGTTTAATAATGTTTTATATATACTATTTTAATAAGTTAATAATAATTAATAATATTTTAAAATTAAATTATTAAATTAATATAATTTTTTTTTAATTAATTGATTTTTACATAACTAAGAAAATAAATAACATCATTTTTAATTTAAAAAATTAAATGATATAAATAACATAAGATATCTCACTCTCGAAAGAATAATAATATGATAGAACAATTACAAGAATACATGCAAAATATTACTAGTACAGATAATTTAACTATAAATTTAAGTTTTCATACTAATAAAAAATCTTTTACTAATTCAATTAATAGTAGAAAGATTCTAAGACGATTGAAAATTCAATTTACTAACGCTATAAAATATAAAATATTTTTACAAATAACTAAAATAAATCCTCTGTACATATATGATACATTTATTTATATAAATTTATTTTTAATATCTAAAAAAATATTTTTATTATATTATTGTAAAATAGTAATAAAAAATTTGTATTATTAAGGTGTATTTTTGGTCTAAAGTAATTATTTTTAAACAGAATAATTTGGGGAAATAAGTTTCTCATTAATTTCATGAATTTAATTCTTGATCATGATATATTTGTGTGGGATCCTGATTCTTTGAATGCTTAATTATTAAGCAAACAAGTAAAGAAAGTAATTATTTTGTAAGTAAATAAGTTAAAGAAAATTATTATGGTAACCTAATTCTCATTATTCTAAGTAAGCACAATTTTTATTGATAATTCACAATATTTTTAATCATATTTTTTAAAAATAAAATAGCTCATTTCATTAACAGAAAAGGTAAGTATATAAGTGAGAACATGGACATTTGAAGATCATTACTACATAAATTGTAAAATACCCAAGTAGAAAAAATCAGCTGTAGTTCATGATCAAACAAATATTTGATGAAAAACTTATTATTTGTAGTTTCTGTTCACATAAAATTGAAAAAAAATAAAAATTTTAGGTATAATTACATTTGACAAATTCATCAAATAAAAAGTTTTTTTTTTGCTAAAATTTGATCAATTTCTGACCACATAAGGGATAAAAAATGTTTTTATCTTAGAAAGACACACCAAAAAGAAGATAAACAAAGCAAAGTCAAGGGAACAATTTGCTTTGATGAAAATAATGTTATGTGTGTGAAAAGGTGGGAGAGAATATTTTAAAAATATATTTGGGATTTTTTTTTCTAAAAAGTGAGTGACAAAATAGTGAGTTTCGAAAATACTTGTGTGTCACTATTTTAGGTTTATCTTAATTTGTTGTATCGTCTCTCATTTTGTATCCATTAATTTTATTAGTGGAAAAAATACTTTTCGGATTTTATCCTGTAGATGTAGCCCAAATTAAAGGGTGAATCACATTAAATTGTAAATATCGTTATTTTACTTTGTTGAATTTATTTTAGTTTTACCCACTGTGCTCCAACAACTGGTATCAAAGTTGGCATAGTAAAATTCTTACTATACTCTGTGGTTGCAACATAGACTGATCTGCCACATCAGAAAAGATTTTGTTAGGTCCAGGGCGTATTTAAACATAGCGAAAAAAAATGTCAAGTAAGAAGGTAGATATTGAGAAATTGAATGACAATAATAATCTCTTTATGGAAAAGGAGAATGAAGGATATTTTCATTCATCAGAAGGTCCATAATGTGTTGCTGAGGAAAAATAAGAAGGGAGAAATCATTACCAAGGAACAGTAAGGGGAGATAGATGAGATTGCAGCCAGTACAATCCGTCTAAATTTCTTAGACAATGACTTACAAAATATTGAATCAAAAAATTGCAAGACTTCAAAAAAAAACATGGGAGACTCTAGAAAATGTGTACATGTCAAAGAACCTTGACAACAAATTTTATTTATTGAAGGAGCTATATCAGATGAGGAAAGAAGATAATGTAATGTTAGCATAATACAGTACGTTAGCAATTTCAATAGCAAGCTTTCTTACTTAGCAAGATTCAATGTGAGTTTTGACGATGAAGAGAAAGTTGTGATGTTGTTGGCATCACTACCCTCATCATATAAATCTCACAATAATTCTGACTTATATGAAAGACAAGATGAAGTTTGAACTTGTTATAGAATCCCTATTGTCATATGAGAAACTAAACAAGGAGACAGATTCAAAAGCACAAGCCCTTATCATAGAGTCTAGAGGAAGTAGATAGTATAGAGAACAGAAACCCAAAGGCAAGAGCAGAGGAAAATCAAACAAATATGCCCATGTTAAATGCCATCACTATAAAAGGAAGGGTCACATAAAAAAAATTGTCGGGTATTCAAGAAGGAACATGAAACAAACAAAGGAAAAGTAGTGAAGTAAGACAACAACAGTGATAATGAGAAAACAAATACCATGGACGAGTTCAATATCGTTTATGATGAACATTTTGTCAATCTTGTATCATATGAGACCAGTTGGGTGATTGATAATGATGCTACAATTCACGCTACATCGCATGATAATTTTTCTCATCATACACACCTGGAAGTTTTGGTGTTGTTAGAATGTAAAATAAAGGCTTGTCATAGGTTGTTGGAAAATGATATGTTTGCTTCGAAATAGATAATGGAACCAAACTATTTATGAAGGATGTCAGGCATATTCCAAATATGGGCCTAAATTTGATCTCTGTACGCAAACTTGTAAATGAAGGATATTGCATCTCCTTCATTTATGAAAAATGGAAACTTACAAAAGGCTTGTAGTAGTGACTAGAGGTGAGAAGCATACAACTCTGTATATAATGCAAGCAAAGCTCTCCACTGACACAGTAAATGCCATGGAGAAAGATAATACAGCTAAATTATGGCATAGGAGACTTAGTCACATGGGTGAAAAAGGTATGACAAGTCTAGCCAGGAAGAAGATACTACCCGGAATGGATGAAGTACATTTGGAGAAATGTGTTGATTGTTTAGCAGGAAAACAAAACATAGTTGCTTTCAAGAGTTTCTCTCCTTCTAGAATGAATAATATTTTAGATTTGATTCATTCAGATTTGTGTGGACCAATGCCAAAGTCAATTGGTGGTGCTAAATACATTTTGACTTTCATTGATGATCATTCAAGAAAGACGTGGGTATATCTTTTGAAGACAAAGAATTAGGTGCTAGATGTCTTCAAAGAATTTCATGCCTCAGTTGAGAGACAGATTGGGAAGAAGCTGAAGTGCATTCGAACAGACAATGGTGGAGAATACATAGGACCTTTTCATGGCTACTACAAAAAGCATGGTATTTGGCATCAGATGACACCTCCAAAGACACCACAGTTAAATGACTTAGCTGAAAGGATGAAAAGAGCTTTGATAGAGAGAGTTAGATATCTACTCTCATATGAAAAGTTGCCTAAAATTTTTTGGGGTGAAGCCATACTCGCAGTTGCACATGTGTTAAATATTTTTCCTATACTCCTCTTAAGATGGAAGTTCCAGATAAAGTTTTGTCAGGAAAAGATGTTTCCTATGATCATCTACAGGTGTTTGGCTACAAAACATTTGTTCATATCTCTAAGGATGAGAGATCCAAACTTGATGCTAAGACAAGATAGGGTATTTTTATTGGCTATGGTTAAGATCAATTTGGCTATAGATTTTATAATCCGATTTCAAAGAGACTTTTCAGGAGTCGTGGTGCTGTATTTGTTGAAGATGAGACTATTAAAGATATTGTCAAAATGAAGAAGGATGTTCCTAATTCCAATGGTGACTCATCATATTTGGAATTAATTCCTCCAACATTATTACTAAGACAAGTTGAAGATGAAGACCAAGTTTATCCACATGATCAAGATGATTCTCCCACAGAAGTTGGTTTTGAAGATGAGGGAGATGACAATGTTCATATCCAGCACTAACACCTATGGCTTCTCCTGTTCCACTAAGAAGAAGTGATAGATTGAGACGACCCTCTACCACATATCCTTCAGATGAGTATGAAACATTCACTAATGGGAGAGAACTTGAGAGTTATGAAGAAGCCACAAATAACGAATCCAAAGAAAAATGGATTAAAGCCATGCAAACTTTTAAGCTAATGAAACTAGCCAAAAGGAAGAGGGATTTGAAAAATAAATGGGTGTTCAGGATGAAGCATAAAGAACATAGTTCCAGTTCGCGATATAAAGCTAGACTGGTTATTAAGGGATTCAACCAAAGAAAAAGAGTTGACTTTGATGAGATTTTCTCACCAGTTATGAAAATAACATCCATCCGTACTGTGCTAGGGTTAGCAACAAGTCTTGACCTAGGTGTTGAGTAAATGGATGTCAAAACTACCTTCCTACATAGTGACTTGGAAAAAGAGATATATATAGAGCAACTAGAGGGTTTCAAGCAAAAGGAAAAAGAGGATTATGTTTGCAAATTGAAGAAAAGCATCTACAGCTTAAAACAGGTATCGAGACAATGGTACAATAAGTTTAAGTCTGATATAGGGAAGAAAAGCTACAAAAAGACTACTTCAGACCATTGTGTTTTTGTACAAAAATTCTCTAATGATGATTTCATTATTCTTTTTCTCTATATGGATGATATGTTGATTGTTAGCTAGAATATTTCTAGAATCAACAACTTGAAAAAGTAGTCGAGTAAGTCTTTTTCCGATGAAAGAATTGGGCCATCAAAGCAGATTCTTAGCAAGAGTATTATTAGAGATAAAGGCGCCAAAAAATTGTGGTTGTCACAAGAAATTACATTGAGAAAGTACTTCAAAGATTTCATATGAAAAAAGGTAAATCGATTAGTTGTCCTCTTACTAATCACTTTAAGCTAAGTTCTAATCAGAACCCTTCTATAAACAAAGAAAAGGAAGAGATGGAAAATGTTTCATATGTTTCAACAGTTGAATGTTTAATGTATGTCATAGTTTGTACAAGGCCAAATATCGCTCATGCGTTTGGATTTGTGAGTAGATTCCTTTCAACATTGGGCTATAATAAAATGGATTTTTAGGTATTTTTGAGGTTCTTCCAAAATATGGCTATGTTTTGGAAATGAAAAACCTGTTTTAGTTGGATGCATAGATGCAGATATGGCTGGCAATGTGGATTCTAAAAAATCCACTTAAGGTTACCTGATTACATTTGTAGGGGAGATGTGTCATGACAGTCAAAGTTATAAAAATGTATTGCACTATCCATTACAGAAGTAGAGTTTATAGCAGCAACGAAAACATATAAAGAGTTGCTATGGATGAAAAATTCTTGAAAGAACTTGGGTTGTAGTAAGGCAATTACCAGTTATTTTGTGATAGTTATAGTGTTATCCACCTTGGAAAGAATGCCTCATTTCATTGTAGATCAAAACATATTGATGTGAGACATCATTGGATTAAGGATATAATGAAGAAGAAGCTGCTATATTTTGAGAAGATTTATATAGAGGAAAATGGATTCGACGAAAATTCTTCCAAGATAAAATTTTGAATACTGTTGTTTAGTTGTTGGATTGGTAGAGTCATCCATGTAGTTGAGAGGGAAAAATTTGTAGGTCTCATCCACATGAAAAGGGAATAAAATAAAAAATTTAGGTGAAACTACATTTGACAAGTTCATCAAATAAAAAAAATAAAAAAATATATTTTTGTGGCTAAAATTTGGCCAACTATGTGATCAATATTTGGCCACCTAAGGGACAGGAAAATTTGCCTATAAATAAAAAATATTTTTTGCCTTAGAGAGACGCATCAAAGAAATAATTTTTTTTTTGATAAAAAATAGTGTTGTGGGTGTGAGAAAGTAGGAGATAATATTTTTCTAAAAAGGGAGATAATATTTTTTTAAAAAAAGGAGTGATAAAATAGTTAGTTTGGGAAACATTTATGTATCATTATTTTGAGTTTATTTTAATTTATTGTATTATCTTTGTATCTATTAATTTTATTAATAAAAAATATATTTTACCATATTAAATTTATTTTATTTTTATCCATATAACCCAAAATTGTTAGCTCTCGTGTCTGTTCATTCAATTTCAAGTATGACTTCTTCATATGATATCTTGATAAACCTTAAAATGATCTACCTGTAAATTCAAGAACACAGCACAATAATAAATTAGATATAACATTCATACTATCATATTGACGGAACAAATCATTAAGTTCAGTGGCATCAGATTATTTATAAATAAAAAAAATTGGGATATTAGAGAAAAAAAACTTCTGACGGAGGAGATCACTCCTCTATGCCAAAGAGGAAAAGAAAAACAAACTAATTGGAGTCATAATTATAAAGCTTTACAATTTGAAAATTATATCACAAGATTAAAAAGTTTAGGGTTTACATAATTTTTTTTTTAAATTTAAAAATTAAATTATATGTTTTATGAAGAAGGTTGTAACATTTTAAGCAAGGAGAGTGACAAAAAAATTATAAAACTACTCAAATTATAAGCTTAGTACCACGTAATCATATTAAAATATTTTCTAAGCTAAATCTTCGTAAGATTCGTTCTCCATTCCCATGTATATTGTTATCATGCATGATTATTAAATATAAATATTTTATTTTTAAAAAATAAATTTTGGGTATGAAATTTCTTTAAAAAAATGTAATGGTATATAAGGGTGAATGTGTATTACATGCCGTTCTCATTCCCTCTCGGGGAAAGAGATAATTAAAATCTATGACTTATGTCATGCTTAATTTTATTACGCAATGCTTTGTGTTATCTCGGGATTTGTGTAGTGATTTGAAGCCATCCATGCAAAAACTTTGGTGGGGTTCTACTCGAGGTGCTCATACAATTATTTGAGTGGCTTAGTGTTTGTAGGGTAGATAGAAATAGCATATGACTAAAAATTAAAAACAATAATATAAATCCAAATAATTAAATATCAAAACCATAAATTAAATACAAATTAAAAAATTTATAATAAAAAGGAAGAGACATAACCTAAAAAATATTATCCAAAATCATCTGATTTTGGATAATATTTTACTTTTTACTTAAATCACTCGAAGATAAAGCTTATAATAACAATGATACTTCTTATCTCAAAACGATTTTGGTAATAAAAATGAAATTTATGATAAGTTATTGGTCTGATTTAGGAAGACATTTATTTAGTGTAAGAAGGTTTATCACTGACGTTCAATCTTAGAATAAGATTTACCATGATAAAATAATAATTTACTACAACAATGGTAAGCCTTGTCTCGAAGTAATTTGGTAAAAAATATAATTTTTGATAAGGTATTGGCCTGATATAAGAAGACATTAACCCAATGTGAAAAAGACATTAATCCAATGTAGGAAAACTTATCACTGACATCTAGTGCCATGGTAAGTTTTATCACTACAAAACAATGCATTACCATTATAATAGTAACCCTTAACTTGTGAGCAATTTTGGTAAAAAAATTAAATATAACCTAAATGTCCTATTATTTTAGTAAATAACTCTATAGCCTAAGCATATGTTTCATACAGTGTCTTTAAAACAAACTTATCTTCTCATATAGGTGTTTCCAAATCCATAAATGTCTATATCACAGAATACAACGATCAAAACCAATAGCTTGTAAGCACATGAATTTGATTTCGATGATCTAAAATTGATCGAACCTCTACCACACTGAAAGTTAGAATTCTACAAAAGTTTTCGAAATAAAAGACAAGATTCTTGGGATTTGGTGGTGGCTTTCAAAATTTATATGTACTATCTTCTATTTTCAAAAAAATTGATTTCTGTGTATAATTAATATTAGAAGATAGAGAGTCAATTTATAGACACTTATATAAAAGAGTTTAATTTTAATCCAACTCAAATAATGATTTTTTTTAAAATATGGGAGAGTCAATTTATAAATATTTTATTTTTTAAAAATAAATTTTGTGTAGAAAATTTCTTTAAATATACGTAATGGTTCATAAAGGTTGAATGTGTCTGACATTTCGTTCTCTCGCTTGGGGTGGATGTTGAAAATTATGCATATTTTCGATAACTCAGATTTATGAGAAAACAAGAATAGAAAAATAACACACAAATTTGATAACAAAGTTCAGCCAATCTTGCTTACATCTCCAGACCTGCAGTAAATCTTTTTACTGAAAGGGGAGAAATTATACAAGGTGTTTACAACGCTCATAATCCACTTACACTTAAGAAAATTACTCTCAATTTTCTCACTAAAGTTTTTTTCCTTTAAGCTTTTCTCTCAATTAGAATGAACATTTGGATTATTGATTCATTACAATTATACATCTATTTATAGGAAAATTCACTCCTTGAATTACCTCTTCAATTAAGGGTTCCTTGAATTTCTCATTGAATTAAGCATTGATTTACTCCTCAAATTAAGGATGGCCATTCCTTGATTTGCTCCTTAATTTCCTCCTTGTTTTGCTCCTTAATTTCCTCTTTGAATTAATGACGTTTATAACAATCTCCAACAATCTCCCGCTTGAAGAATGATTGCAATCTGTCTTCACACCTCGATCAATGCAGCAACTTTTCTAGTCTTGTTACTCTAGCAGATCAACTGAAGTTGAGCATAACTTCAGTTTGTCAATAGTCACCACCTTTGTTAACATATCCTTTGGATTTTTGCTTCTTGAATCTTCTCCAATATTAACACATCATCTTCCAATAGAGATATGATGAAGTGATAACAAAGTCCAATATGCTTGGTTCTAGAATGAAATAATTAATTCTTCGCCAAGTGTATTACACTTTGACTATCCTTGTACAAAGCATTCTTCTCCTGTTTGAATCCCATCTCAGTTAACAAACCTTGAAACCATATCATCTCTTTACTAGCTTCAGTTACTACTATATACTCAACCTCTATAGTGGATAGAGTGACAATCTTATGTATCTATGACATCCAACTAACAACTGTAGTTCCAATAGTAAATATATAACTGGTGGTTCTTCTTTGGTGATCAATTTCACCTCCAAAGTTTGCATCTACGTAGCCTTGTACTTTTAACTCTCCTTTACTAAAGTACAAACACTTTTCTATGGTGCCTCGTAGATACCTCAAAATCCACTTAATTGCTTCCCAATGAATTTTCCCTAGGTTTGACATAAATTTGCTAACAACTCCCACTGCATGGCCAATGTCTGGTCTCGTACAGACCATTGCGTACATCAAACTTCCAATGGCTGAGGCATAAGGAACCTTATCCATAAGTTCTCTCTCTTTCTTCGTTTGAGGGAATTGATCCTTGGATAGGCGAAAGTGACTGGCCAAGGGTGTGCTAACTGGCTTAGCGTCGCCCATGTTGAATCTCTAAAAAACACGATTGAGGTACTCTAGCTGAGATAACTACAAGGATTCTTTCTTCTTATTTCTTGTGATTTGCATTCCAAGAATCTTCTTTGTTGGACCCAAGTCTTTCATGTCAAACTCTTTTGACAATTGCTACTTCAACCTTCTAATATCATCCATATCTGAACCTGTTACTAACATATCATCAACATAAAGTAGTAAAATGATATAACTAGACCTATATCTCTTGAAGTAGAAATAATGATCAGCATTGCACTTCTAGAAACCTTGTGCATGAAGCTGTCAAAATTTATGTACCATTATCTCGAGGCTTGTTTAAGGCTATACAAACTCTTCTTAAGTCTGTAAACCATGTTTTTCTTCCCTCTTTCTGAGAAACCTTATGGCTGGTACATGTATATCTCTTCATTTAAATCTCCGTGAAGGAATGTAATCTTCACATCCAACTATTCAAGATGAATATCTTCAATGGATACAATACTCAACACTGATATGATAATATTGAGCTTCACAATGGGAGCAAAAATGTCAATGTAGTCAACTCCTTCCTTCTGTTGAAACCCTTTGACAACTAGGAAGGCTTTGTATCTCTTGGAACCATCATGCTTCTCTTTCACCCGATACACCTATTTGTCGTGAAGTGCCTTCTTTCCCATATGTAACTCAGCTAGTTCCTATGTTTGGTTGGAGATGAGAGATTTCATTTCTTCTTTCATGGCAAGCTTCTACTTGTTGGAATTTTGAGTCTAACAAGCTTTATCATAGCATTCAGGCTCCCCTCTATCAATCCGCAACATATAGTTCATGTATCTTCTGTTAGGCATATAAGGTCGAGAAGACCTTCTCAATATAAGAGCTGGAATAAAAGGCTGTTGTGTGTCGAACTGTTGCATATTGCTATGTCCAACGAGTTCCTCTGGCTGAGGACTTTTTACAATTGGTTCCATTACAGAACTATTTGGGACATCATCTGCATTTGAAAATAATGATTTATTATGCTCTAAGTCATTGGCATCTGTTTTATGCATGTCCTTATACATCATGCTTTTGTTGATAATCACATCTTTGCTACGAATCACTTTCTTGTTTTCGTCATCCCAAATGAGGTAGCCAAACTCATCCTCACCATAGCCGATGAAGGTGCATTTCTTGGATTTGGGATCAAGCTTATTCCTGCCTTGATCACTGATATGTACAAATGCTACACATCCAAAAACTTTTAGATGTGATAGTTTTACCTCTTTTTCGCTCCATACCTCCTCTGGTATTTTGTGCTCTAATGGAACAAATGGACTTCGATTGATCAAATAAGCTACTGTGTTGACTACTTCTTCCCAAAACTGCTTCGGTAGACCTGATTGTATACAAATGGTTCTAGCTCTTTCTATCAACGTTCGGTTCATATGCTTAGCTACACCATTGTGTTGAGGCGTGCCTAGCATAGTTCTTTCCATTCTGATCCCATGCTCATAGCAGAAATATTTGAATCTGGTGTCTTCATAGTCACCACCATTGTCGGTTATGATCTTTTTTATCTTCAAAATTGTCTCATTTTCAACCATAGCTTTTCATCTTCTGAAAGCCTCAAATACTTCATACTTATGCTTTAGAAAGTAAACACATACCTTTCGAGAGTGATCATCAATGAAAGTCATTTAGAAGTAGTGTTTCCTACCAATGGATGAGATTGTAGTTGGTCCCCAAACATCAGAGTGAATGACCTGACTCTCTTTTACTTTACAAGTATGCAATCTTCGCACATGTCTATCTCCACAGACTGTAGGCCTGAAAGTTTTCCCATTGAATGCATAATCTTCATTCCCTTTGAATGCATAATCTTCATTCCCTTCTCACTTATATGGCCTAGTCTTTGGTGCCACAAATTTGGTGTTTCATTGCCTGTTGCAATAGCAATCGAACAATGTTCCTATGTTGTTATATAAAGAGTACCACTCTTCTTGCCTCGAGCAACCGTCATTGCACCATGGAAGATCGTAGTGTAACCTTCACTAGCCAACTACCCTACTGAGATTAAGTTTTTTCTTAGGTCAAGAATATGCTTGACATCCTTCAGCTCCCAAAAAAACCCATTCAACTTAATCTTTACTACACCTTTTCCAATAATAACACACGGTTGGTCATCACTAAGATATACTTTTCCAAGATTTCTGGGGACATATTTCTCTAAGAATTCTTTCTGTGAAGTAGCATGAAACGATGTTCCAGAGTTTAACACCTAAGATTCTTCCTTGCTCTCCAAAGAGCATATCAATGCATCATCTCTTCCTGAGGTGGAAGTAACATTTGCCTCTGTCTTCACTTGTTTGTCCTTCGGTGCACTCTTGCACTTATTTTTGTAGTGCCCGATTCTCCCATAATTCTAATACTCGATAGTTTTCGAGATATAGGAATTATTAGGATTCCTGGATTTGGACCTCCTATCCTTTGATCTGCCTCGGTATTCTATTTTACCATGTCCATTCCCTTTGGTTGAATTTCTTTCTCTTAACTCTGTATGCAAAACTGAAGAGGTTGACGATTCACCCGAATCTCTACATCGGATCGCTTCACTAAGAACCAGATCACGAACATCATCAAATTTCAACTTATTGCTTCCTGACGAGCTACTCACAGCCGTGATAGTAGCATTCCAGCTTTCTAGTAGAGAAGACAAAAGTATCAATGCTCGTACTTTTTCATCAATTTCAATTTCAACTGAACTCAACTGGGTTATGACTGTGTTGAGTTCATTGAGATGTTGAGCTACAGATGGGTCTTATGTCATCCGCAAATTGAACAAACACCTCATTAGGTGCATTTTGTTTGAGGTAAATGGCTTCTCATACATATTGGAGAGAGTTGTCATAAGAACCGTTGTGGTCTTTTCCTTTGCTATGTTGAAAGCAACGTTTTGGGATAACATCAATTGAATAAATTCGAGGGCTTGTCTGTCTAGAAGATTCCAATCTTCTTTTTTCATAGCCTCTGGCTTCTTTCCTGATAGAGGTTGATATAGATAATTCTCTATTTGCATTTTCCAAAACCCAAAATCTATGCCATCAAATTTCTCGAGTTTCACCTTTCCTTCATCTACAGTCATTGCTCTGATTCAAATCTGACTTTATCTGGATCATTTCTGACTATTTTTGCAAACCATCGTGTATTAGAACACCTCCGTCAACAAACAAATATCGTCGACAAATTTCACTATTCACATGAATAGTAATATGGAGGAAATTGACAGAAATCACCATCAAAAGCTCTGATACTAGTTGTTAAAAAATTATGCAAATTCTCGATAAACCAAATTTATGAGAAAGTAAGAATAGAAAAATAACACACAAATTTGATAACGAAGTTCGGCTAATCTTGTTTACATTTTCAGACTTGCTGCAGATATTTTTACTGAAAGTGGAGAAATTATACAAAGTGTTTACAACACCCAAGAAAATTATTCTCAATTTTCTCACTAAATCTTTTTTTCTCTAAGTTTTTCTCTCAATTGGAATAAATGTTTGGATTATTAATTCATTACAATTATACATCTATTTATAGAAAAATTCACTCTTTGAATTGTTCATTGAATTAAACATTGATTTACTCCTCAAGTTAAGGATGATCACTCTTTGATTTGTTCCTTAATTTCCTCGTTAAATTAAGGACATTTATAGCAATCTTCAACATAGGAGACATTATTAAAATATGTGACTTGTATCATGCCTAATTTTACTTCAGAACGCTTCATGTTACTGCTAAGATGATCCTTGGCCAATCTGTTATCATTTGGAATGATCCTTGGGTTCCAAGCCTCACTGGCTTTGGAATACTCCTTGATTGCCGAGTGTTACTTGGGTCTGGGATTTATTGCATGCTGATAATTGTTTGTGGGATGTTAGGTGATGCATGTTTTATCCACTAATGAAGTTGATAGTATTTTATCTATTCATGTGTTGGCGTCAGGTTTGAGTGATCATTTGTTTTGGCATTTCAATTCTACTGGGGTGTTTTCTGTTAAGTTAGTGTATGGTGTTGCATGTGACTTTGTAGGATGGCCATTACATGGTAATATTAGTACCATGGATAGTGGCCATTACATGGTAATATCAGATTGTTGCTCATTTGTTGATTAATTGTCAAAATATTAGCTCTATCCTAACTATGTTTTGTAATAGTTTTCCTTTTCATCAATACGATAGTGGTACATTTCTTGAGTTTTATTTCAATTAAAATTATAATATTTTTATTATTATCTAAAATAAATTGGGCATGTAGTTATGCTAATATTTTAAATAATCTTTAAGATAATTGTATTTATTTTAAAAATTAATATTTTTATTACTTAATCGACAAAAATTAAGATTTTTAAGTTAATCATACTATAATTAACGAATTAAAGATAATAGTAATCACTGTTACAAAATATGTAAACTTTGTCTGAAAAATTATAAGGTTTTATTTTATTTTATTTTTTAGAAAAAAATATGTTTCATTAAAAAAAGAGAATAATTATATCAATAAAATAAAAATAAATGAAATTATTATAAGATTCAATAAAAATCATTTGTAGTATAGTTTGAGATTTTTTTAATTTTCTAAACATATGTGACTCCTTTTATTGATAAGATAACAAAATAAACTAAAACATGACAAAATATGCATAAAATCACCACTAGATTGAAATCTAGGTTAAAAAAAGAAAAAGCAACACAAGATCAAAATCTAAGTATAATACACATATTATAATTTGTATTTACTGAAATAAACTAAATAAAATAGAAGATCTACAGGAGAGAGAGCTTTTACAATAAAAAAATCTCCCTTCGATAAAAAGCTAAGATAATTGATGGCTAAGTTTTTATAATGCGTGATTTAGATTTTATATACAATGTTGAATCCAATTTATGTGCTCAATATGTGCACCACTTGGTGATCTGGATTTTGAAATAGATGAGAAAGCAATCATAGGAATGACACTTGAAGGTGTTGTGTCCACTTCAATACTTAATTCAGTTCCTCGTAAGATTTAATTGAAAAATTCAAGAAAAAACTTGTAGTTGTAGCTTAGGATGCATACCTTGAATGGTGAATAGAGGTGCCTATTTATAGGCATAGATCAATGGTAATATCATATGTAGCTTAGGATGCATACCTTGAATGGTGAATGAAGGGTACTATTTATAGGCTTAGATGATAATATAATAATATTGTATTGATTTAATAATATAAATAATATATTATTTTGATATTATGAATTATATTTATGAATTTTTATATTGAGAGATATCAAATAATAAATATTTTATTTAAATATAAATTAAAAATAATTATCTTATTTGGCTTGCCCTACTTTATGCATTTAACTATTAAAAGGTGATCTGAACCAACCAAATAGTGTCACTCATATATGGTAAAAGTTTCCCCTCCATAAAGTATAGGTAAATGTAGATATAGATATAATATGAATAGTACAATATATATATATATATATATATATATATATATATATATATATATATATATATATATATATATATATATAATTGTGATATCACAAATAGAGTGTTACATAGAATTAGTCATTGATTTAGTAGGGTTTTGGTCAATAAAAATCCGTTAATTCATTTGTGATGATTACAAATAAATAATATTTTTATACGTTGTTGTTTTTGTAATAAAATATTTAATACCTTTCTCAACATTGTCCTTCCCTAAAAAACATTTTATATACAAGTGGAAGTTGCCCAAAGGTATTTATTTGATAAAAAAGTGTTTGATATATTTTTTAATTTCTATTACTTTTATATAAAAATGGGAGTTGCTTTATAATATTTATTTGATATTTTATTTTGTTTGATGATGTTTTTCCTATTATCTCTTGTATAAAAAAAGAGATGTTCTTTTTAACAGAGAGTTGGCTCAAAAGATGGAGTTTTATTATTTAATGGAGTCTTGTTTCTTCTTATTTTATCTATTGAATTTGTCTCTTTATAGTTTTTTACTATTTTGTTTTAATTTTTCATACAATTTTACCTTTTCTTGTTAATGAAATTGTAAGTCTTGTTGTATTTATATCTGTGTATTGGCTTCTCAAATACAAAATACAGTATCTATTTTATTTTACTTTGTGTATTTGTCTTCCTTTGTGTAAGATTAGTTACTGCTAATTAGTAATTCACACATACACATAGTTAGGTACACATTATATGCAAACATGTTTACACACCACGAGGTTGATTTTTATAATGTGCATGTTAGGTAGAGTATTGTTATCAACTGGTGAGTGTGAGAGAAAGTTGACATTTTTACTTGTGTGATTTTTGACATTTTTTAGGTGCGAGTATTTATGGATTGTACTAAAAAATTTGGAAACAAAAAAATATAATTTTTTGCACTTCGCCACCACCCTCGTGACTACTCTTGGCGAGGTGGTTAGCAAGATGGTTGATGAAGTGGCTGGCAGGGTGAAAACTTCGAGTTCTATAAGTACCCTCTCATTTCTTCTTATTTGGTATCCAAAAAAATGTAGCAGAGTATTTTCAAATTGACATCATGTTTTTTTTTGTTTTTGGATCACTAATACCTTGAGTATTGTTCGGGATTAGTGATTTGTGACTACATGAGAAAAATCGTGCTTGTGAGTAGTGAGTACTTAAGACAATGTTTGCAAGTGGGTTAGTTGTGTGTTGACTATGAGTTTCTTGGATGCAATTATTTATTTGTGAGAACCTCATTGTGGGAGTGAGTTAAGTTAAATGCATTGAGTTCTTATATCTTTTGGTATGTGTAAAAAGAGATAGGTCGTTTGAGTTTGAGGGTGGTCTACAAGATTAGGAGTTTTCATATGTCTAGTTATTGATCACACCACATTAGATGGTGTAGACTTTGGAGGAGAGTCGGGTTCATGTGTCAAACCAGGTTGTTACGAAGCAAGCAAGCAATAGTAGCAATAGGAAGTTAGGATAGAGGTCTTAGTTGATAGAGATAATATTATTTTTATTTCTTTCAAAGTTGTAACTATTGTTTTGATTAGTGAATTGTTTGCTGTTGAGTGGTTTCCTTAAGTAATTTAAGGATGTTACCATATAAATAGGGTTTCTATGTGAGTTTACCTCGTTATATCTAGTATTATGCATGCTTAAATGTGTGGCTAGTATAGTCAGAGCTTAAATGGTATATATTTCTATATACTGAAGTTTAAACTCTAATTAGAAAGCTTTTGATATTTATCATATGCTTTCTATTTACTAAATTCTATATATGCTACCTTATTATCCTATCTATCCTTGATTATATGTAATGCAACTGTATTTATCTATTTTGTACTTTCCTCCGTATGATTTACATGTTTGAGTTTATTCCTTAAGGAGTTAGTATCTCCTTAGCCTGATTGTCTATCAGATCTTGAATTTTTTCAATGTTGTTATGCATGATCAATATATATGTTAGCATAATCTAAGTTTCTTTTATATAAGTTATAACATGCTAGATGTATACTTTGATTATAAAGCATACTTTTTATATATTATCACATGCTTTATTTTCTTTCTTTGTAGTATACCTATAACTTTATAATCATAGCTTATACTGTAGCAAATTAATCTGCATGTTCCATAATTAATTTATCTTATTTATGTCTATTATGTGTATGTGAGTTTGACATGAGTCTCAAAGGAGTCTGTATTTTCATACCCTAGTTGTGTCCTAGCTATTAGATTCTTTATTTGGTTTTCTATGTGGAGTACAATTATCATTTACCTAATATGTTCCCTCATATAAAGTCTTGAAGTAAATGAAAATCCTCTATTGTTTAGTATGCATTCTTGTCTAATATACTATTAATTGTTTTCCATGCATATGTATGTTGCTAATCTGGATAGGAGCCTGTGAGGCACACTGTCATTAATGAGTTTACAACAAATGGTTGTTTTTCTATCTACTGAGTGTTTTAATTGTGTATTAAATATGTGATTTTATACTTCCACTATACAAATTGTTTAGTTCATGTTTGCAAAGTAGACTTGGCCTAATTAATATGGAGTTCACGAAAAGATTTCATTGGTGATGCTTCCACCTCTCATCTAGATCTCGATTACCTATTTAAGTCTCACAAATAATTAACCTTCGATTAATTGCTCCCACATATCGGATTCTTCATATGTATATGGTGCAAATAAAGCCAAAAATGCTATATCACTGCTTAAAATGTCTTTTTCTCTGAGCTTCTTTTACTGGCCATGCATTTTTTTCTTTCTCATACAATTCACACAAATTGAAAGCTAAAAAAAATAAAAAACTTACCCCATGTTTGGTTGGAGGGAATGGAATGGAATGGAATCAGAATTGATTCCTTCCATTTTGTGTGTTTGGTTGGACGGAATAGGCGGACGGAATGAAATCGATTACTAAAAGAGAAGGAATCACAATTCCTTCTCCCCCCTTTGGTAATAATAATTTCATTTCCATCTAAACTTTTTTTTTTCAATTTTACCATCACCTAAAATATAATCTTAAACTCAAATCCCAAATTCTCAAACCCAAAATTACAAAACCCTAAACCCAAAACCCACAATTTCAAAACCCTAAACCCTAAATCCAAATCTTAAAACCCTAAATCCTAAACCCCAAATCTCTAAACTCTAAACCCTAAAACCCTAAACCCTAAACCCCAAATCAATAAACCCTAAACCCTAAAATCCTAAACCCTAAAACATAAATCCCAAAACCCTAAAACATAAATCCCAAAACCCTAAACCCTAAACCCTAAACCCCAAATTCCAAATCCTAAAACCTAAAACCCTAAATCCTAAATCTAAAATTCTAAAACCCTAAACCCTTTTTAAAAAAATAATAATTTTAACCCTAAACCTTAACCCACAAATATAACCCCAAATCTTAAATCCCTAAACCCTAAATCTTACATCCCAAACCTCAAAACCCTAAACCCTATTTAGAAAAATAATAATTTTAATAATATATTTCTTTTTAATTAAGTAATAATTATTTAGAAAAATAATGATTTCAATAATGTATTTTATCTGACGAAAATATAATAATTAAATGACATTATTTGAACTTTATAGCATGTAGGGGTATTAAGGTCCTTTACAGCCTTTTTCATTCCATTCTAGTGGTAAACCAAATATTGTAATCCTGATTTCGAGCTTGATTCCAGTGGTCAAACCAAACAACATTGTTTTCTTTCCATTTCATTCCATTCCATTCTGATTCTGATTCCGATTCTGATTTCATTCCACGAACCAAACGTTACCTTAGAGATTAAAGATATCACAACCCATGCCTTATGTCAATTTATTGCAAAAGTATGACATCCTAACAAAAATAAAGGGGAATGTTGGCAAAAGTGATTTTATTTTAATAAAAAAGATAAGGACCATTTTTAGTACTCCATTTTATTATATGGTCTTCATTTCAGTCTTTACTTTGCACTTTTAATCTTATAGTATGAACTTTCTTCCATTCTCACTGAATTTTTTTTATGTTTCTGGGTGTTGTCTTTTCTTTTTTCGTTCTTCACATATTCATTCACTTTTTTAATGGAACTTTTCGTTCTCTCTTGACTTCTAAGTGATTTATGATTAAAGCATGAAAATATATATGAAAGCAATAGCAAGCAGTACTGAATGAAAAGTTGCTCTTGATCATCAATAGTTTTGTGTACATGTATATATTTAGTTATGATCTTTGTTTAGAAAGATGCATGTGCCCCTAATCCATAAGTTTTATTAGTTTTTTATCCTTGATTTTTTCTTATAATGAGTTTTTCGCTATTGCATATGTTAATTTTCAATGCCAAAAATATCTTAGATATGAGGTCGCACATTGTTTTGATAAGCATATAGTATGACCAAATTGCTTTGCTTTTTCATCATGCATGGTGCTCTAAATGCTCCAGTACATATAATTTGTAAGAACCTCTATTGTAGATTTTTTTAATCTTTCTCTGTTACACTCAACCCAATTATTTCCAAGCTACTCATGAATCTGTTACTGCTACAATTTTTCTTAATTTATTTTTCACTATCAAATGTTGAATTTAAATGTTTCTATAAATTTAATTTTTATTAGATCATTCTACATTATTTCTGCAATATCTCGTTATTGAAATTGAAGAATAATAACTCTGCTAAGATGTGCTAATTGTTGCCGAAAAAATCGAGTATATTTTTTTTTATTTTAAATAATAATTATTAATTTATGAATTAAATGAATAGAATTCAAATTATCTCGAGAATATAATGCTATTGGAAATATAATGCTAAAAGAAATTAAAATAAAAAATAAAAATATCATAAATTTAACGAAATTTGATATAAGTGTTACCTATGTCTTCGGGCGTTGTTAACTACTTTTATTATCTCCAAACGAATAAACTCTAAAATTACAACTAATTAAGAAAAATTAAACTCAATAATTATCCTTATAAAAGAAAGAACGATTTATAATTTTTTTGATGCTTAAGAAGTAAAAAAAAAGATTTTATTTATAACTCAAAATATAACATTTATTTTCATTCTTAATCAACCTAGAGTTTTTAAAATTTTCTGAATAAGTAGCTATTTAACAATTGTATACTTGTATTAGAGGTGTCGGCTAAAATAGGTAAGCAAAGATGTAAAGATTTACTTTCTTTCTTTTCCTTTGAGTAAAACTATTACATTTGAGTTCGAGTATTATAAATTAAAGGTAACAGAAGCAAAAGCAAAAATGATTTGTTCTTAATCGTTGCTTATAAGGTATTTTTCGTTTCTTTTTAGTTAATTAAAAAGGTAAGCGAATTTTTTAATCTAATTTTTTGACTTTTCTCTTCTTTAGTTTAGTTGTCAGTAATTATATATATATATACTATGAACAATTAAATAAAAAATTGATTTTAGCAACAAAAAAAAATATATATATATATATATTTTCTTTTAATTCCATTTGTTTAGGTATACTCCTAAATTTAAAGATTTTTCTTTGATATATAAATATATTGTCTTTTAAGTCTTAAATTTTTTTTATTTTAATAAAACATAAATATTTATTATTCAGTACACTCCTATCATAATAAAGAATTAATCAAATAGTCTGATTTTAGCAGGAAAAAAAGCCCAAAAAAAAATTACATCCATTTTGTTCTACTATTTATTTTCTTTAACAATAAAAACTTTCTTACCACATGAATATAAAGCCATTGAAATAATAATTATAAAAAATATTTTCTTTTTTTTCGAATACCACCGTGTAATTTTCACTTATTAAATGAAAAAATACTCTTTAATGTCTTTTAAAAAACAATTAACATAACACATTTTGCAAAAAGAGATAATAAAAAAAAAGTTTTTCTTACATCAATTTTGTTTGAATCTTTATTTTCTTTAAATAGCATTTTTGCTACATAAATATAATACTACAACAAAATGATTTTTAATTGAATAATAATTATATTAAACGTGTACAAAGCAGGTATTTAAAAATAATTCAAATTAAAGAAATCAATAATCTAAATAAGGTAAAATAAATCCACAAGTAATTAGTTTTATATAATATATGAAGGAAAATTCAGGATAGTGTGGTAAAATTCAGGTTTATTTTGGTGGCGAAAAATAATTGTTGTTTGTCATAACTGAAAGGAACTTTTTATCTCCAAATAAAATGAAAAATGATCGATCATAATTTAAGGAAATAATAATATTAAAAAATAATAATGACAATATTATTAATAGAGGGGCCAAAACTAGCGTAACTGCTACGAGAATTGAATGAGATCAGTTTCAAGAGGGGTCCAAGTTTAACGCAGCCCCTCACACCTTTTTATTTATTTTGTAATTTGTATTTAATGATTATTTTTATTTAAGATAATAATATTATTTTAAAAAAAATTATTATTTTTATCATAATAAAAATATTAAAATATTAATATTGTTAAAAATAATTTATAATATTTAAGCTCCCAAATTGTATTGTCACTTTCCGCTTTAAGTGGGGGTGGCGGTGGACCATTCATTTCCTGACCGGTCACCAACAACACCTGACATCATTTTTTTTCTTCTTCTTCCTCCCTCTCAAATCAGAGCCGGAAGAGACAGGGTTCATTTAGAAAGTGATAAAAGAAATTATGAGCATTTTTTTTTATAAATTTTACTATAAATATAATTAATATTATAGATAATTATTTATTAAAATACTGCACATTTTTAGAAGTGTCCTATGAATTATAATAATACAACAATTTATAATAAATATATTTTTTTAAAAAATTATATAATATTTTTATAATATTGATGATGCGTTAATCATATTGATAAGATCAAATATAGTTTATATTACTCCCCGTTATATTATTATAAATTTAATTTAAATCTCATCTAATAATATTTCATTTATTTAATAAAAGAAATGATAAATTTTAGTGTTTTTCTTCTTAAAGTTGAAATATAAATACAATAAATTTTTTTCTGATTTTTTAAAATAACAAACTATAGTAGAAAATACCATATTTGCTCGAAATTATAATGATTTTCTGAAATAACAACTATCAGTATAAAATACCACATTTTCCCTAAATTAATATATAATTTCTTATCTAAATGGCATTAACTTTGGTTATGGCTGTCAAGTACAAGTTGCATCCAATGGACTTGAATCACCAAAACCAAACTCGCCTTCACAAATCAAAATAATAAAGAAGGAAACGGAAGAAAAGGAACACCCCAGACAAATACTCCCATTCTTTCAATTTTGTTTTCCTATTTTTAAACAACGGTTGTTCATTTGATTAAGTGTAAAAATAAGTGAAAATTTTATGATATTAATATTTTTTGTACAGTCCAACTTCGTATAGTACATCTACACAACTTTCCAAACACTTGATATACCTTATATGTGTTATTTGCTTAGAAAAAATATCTTGAAAAATAACATTTAACAAGTTCTTAAAATTTATCACCATAAAATTAGAAGGTTGAGGCTGTTTAAAGTCACTTTGTTTTTGAAAAATGGATACTTCATTCACTTTGCTTTCATAATATAAATTTTTTTCCTCTTATATACCATTTCTTCGTTTGTTGGAATTAGATTATATTAAAAGTCATAAATAAATTTTAGATACAAATATCATATAATTAATTACTATCAATAACATATTCTTCTTCAAAAATAGTATTCTTTATATTTTTTCCCTCCTTTCCCAAACTCAATATCCTCAAGAAATCTCACATTTCTCATTTCAAAGAAGAATATTGTTATGGGATTGTGAAACTTGAAACCCCGAGAGCATTCTGCATAATAAAATAATAGCTACCATGCATTCTTAAGTATAGTTTTCTTTTATATGGCCTATAAGGTTATGTCTTAACTAGACAACCCTAAGCGTTTAAGTTCCTAATGCTCGACTTCTTACCTGTCCAAAGCACATAGTTGGTTTTGTACCCTATTAATGATGTACATTGTGGTATTTAAAGCTTTCCCCCAAAGTGAATCTAGTAGGGAAAAATGATTAATCATACTTTTTACATATCCTTAAGAGTTTGATTTTGTCACTCTGCAACATTGTTTATGCTAGGTTTGCCTGACATGATGTATTATAGAACAATTCCACACTTATTGAGGAAAATTACAAAGGGTCATAGATGTTGTTCTCTTGATCTATCATACCTCATGTAATACTCATCACCATGGTCCGATTTGATAGCTTTAATTTTCTTTCTAATTTAAGGTTCATCTTCATCTTTGAAAGATTTGAAAATATCAAGGGATTATGACTACTCAGGTAACAAATATAAGTAATCATACCTAGAGTAATTATCTATCAATGTAATGAAGTATTGTTGTCTATTTCATGAAGCTGTAGGGAATGGTGCATAAATATCAGTATGTATAAGTTGTAAGACATTCGTAGCTCTTTCGACACCTAATTTTGTAACGTCTATTTGTTTCCCTTTGATACATGATCGGGGCAGAACCGACATCGCCGATCCTGCCCGTTACTTTGGTTTTATCTATTTATAAAACCTCAAGCAGTGCAATTTAATCATTTCGTAGAAAATGATAAGTATACTCAAGGTCGATCTAAGCGAAAAGAATGTACGTGGTTTTAATTTATTATTCAAACTATTAAAAACAAAATTAAATCCTAAACATTCTGTCACGATAGTTTGGTTCTTGTGTTCCTAATCTAATAACATAAAATAAATAAACATATATACAAATTCAATAAATAATAAACATATATACAAATTCAATAAATAATAAACATATATACGATTCAATAAATATTCATGCAAATTTTTATCATTTATATTAGCTGAGTATTTATGGATATAATAACTAAATTAATTACGCTTGCTCATATTATCTAGGTTATTAAAGATATAAATTGATATTTTATTGATTCTCTTTTTTATATAAATACCACCTTTGGCGGGTTAGATATTCTTTGTTAACTAAACAAATCAATTAACACCTACGCGGGGTTGATAACTAATATGCTTAATTAAATTAATTCCTTTTTCTAAGAGATTGAAAATGAACTATTTAAATGCCACCTTTGGTGGGGTTAGACAAGCTTTAAACTTTATTCAAGGTGTCCAAATTAAACCTAAGAATTTAGTTATCCTAGTACTAACTTTCAAGTTTTAAAACCACTACCTAAAACACGTTGTCAATACATTTTCAGATAATAATTCTTATAAAAACTTTTGAAATAGAGCTTCACTCTAACTACCTGGCGATTGTACCAACAAATAAAAGAGCACTACTCTAAATCGATCGATAACTAAACCTTAAAATCTAATTTTCGCATTTAAGTTTGTAATGAAAAATAATATATTTCTCTCTAACATTCTTAATATAAAATCTTGAATAAAAACAAAATCAATTCATTTTAGAGATTTTTACCTATTTAATATTTCATAAGCATAACAACGTTATTATTACATCATGTTTACTAAATACCAACACGCTTAAATTTAATCACGCACAAATTAAATATAACATGTAAGAATAAAGCATAAAAAATAACTCAGAAGAAAATAAAATCCTTATTAACTTCGATATTCCCTGTTGAAAAACCTCCAAGCTCGAATTTGCACTCCCATTTATTGAATCGAAAAACTAATAAATTACAAAACATAACTAGTTCTTCCCAAAAAGGGAAGAACTCTAAAACTAAGAGAAATTAACTAAGAACATCTAGAAACTAAGAAAGAAACTAAGAAAAGCTTAAAAACTAAGAAATGAGAGAAAGAAAGGGAAGAGAAGAATGGTTTTGAGGTGTGGTAATGGAAGTGAAGAGAAGCGGTGTATTTATAGTGAGGACGGAGAGAAAAAGTGGGGAAAAAATGTTAAAAAAATGTGAAAACGCGTGAGTGGTATCACGACGCCATACCGATGACGCCAAGATGACACGAGGCGGCATACGCGCAAAAACGGGGCGAAATGGCGTTGGCGCCACATGGCACCGTGGCGCCGCACAGCGCGCGGTAATACAAGTGCGCGCGCACGGCGCGCGCGGGTTAGGAGAGATACGCGCGGGCGCGCGCGGAACCGGGACCGGCACGCGCCTGACGCGCGACGCGGGCGTGTCGCGCCACGGGAGCCGCGCGCGGCGGTTTTCTCCCTTTCTCTCGACATTTTTGTCCTTTTTGACCCATTTTGTCCAATTTTTCCATATTTGCTTGACCTTTCCTATTTATTTATTAATATATTTGTGATGTATTGCTTCCAAGATTCTCTTTGAGTTTTTAAGTTGCGTTTTTAAGTCAAAATACCTCAAAACAATAAAATACCCGTGATTCCGAAAAAGACAAATTTATATAAATATATGATAAAACATATAAATATATATATTTTTAATCAATTAATGTGCATAAAATCATGGTTATTTTAGTGCTTTTTGAGCACTCATCAATACACTCAACATAGATTTGAAAGTATCAAATTAGGGGTTTAAGAATTCCATCCGATCACAAGCCTCTAAATTCTCTACTTAGAGATATGACCTAAATGCTTATGCCATAAGGTGGCAGAATTCTCACTCAATTTTCACTTTGTACCTCATGAACTTGTTTGTAGTATTTTGTTATATGAACTAACAACTTCAAGTAGATATAAATTATCAATTAAAGAATTGGAACCAATAAAATTTGAATTTTGATATAGATTATACCTACCAAGTATACCTAGGTATGGATGCTAAATTAACTTAAGAACAAACTAAGTTTAGAAGCATACCCTTCTTTTCATGCCAGACGGCGTACTGAGAACACTATTTCTTCATATGTCCCTAATTCTTGCAAAAATAGCAGAAAAACATCTCATAAAAAATAATAACAATACTTTATTAATCAAAGAATATAATAATCCAAGGAACATGCTTTAATGTCAAAATAAAAAAAAACTAAAATCTTAAAATTCAAGGAGAATTTCACACAAAACATAAATATTCTATTCAAACACTATACAAATATAATATTCACAAATCCTTATAATCTAACAATGATGACCATTTTGATATCACTTTTTGAAATTAAATAATATTGAAAAACAATAAATAGATTCTAAATACAAACATCGTAGAACAAAATACTAAAAATTCTAGGATTTACATCATGCAAATTATTAAGGATTTATGAATTCGAGTGAGATAACTAGATCCATTGAAAACGATCACCTACTATTACAAAAATACTATGACAATCGATCATAAATAGATGAATATGAACGATCGAATCATTTGTGATCTTCCTTAATCAAATTGTCTTAGTTCCTCAATGAGACTATCATCTCTCTTCTAAATAGAGAGAAGAGAAATTGCTTTATGATTTAGTGTATTGATGATCATAACCAAATGGGTCTTTATATATTGCTAAATTAGAGTTCTCATAATCTCTTAGTTAAAGCAAAAAATCGATATCTACTCGATCAACTCATATTAATTTGAGCAATTTAGGGACTTATCAAAATTTGACCACTTAATTTCAGCCCATTATATTAAATAACTAATAAAATTTTAAAAAAAATATGTTGTCTAATTTAGTATAAAAAATATTATTTCTTAACATCATTTTCTAGTTCAATTTTAGAATATTTTTTAGCTGTAAAGCTAAAACTATTAGCATTTTCAGCTACTTTCTCTCCATTTTTTCATAGATTATTTTTGTCAATCTTCTTTGTTATCTCCATAGCTAAAAATATGGACCACAATATACGAGTTACTATACCAGTTGTTGCTACAGTGATTGATACGATGATTGGTATATTATAGTCTATTTTCTTTTTCAATTATAGAGAAAATAAGAGGATCGATAAAAAACATTTATAGAAAGAATATAGTTGAAAAATGCTTATATTTTCAGCTTCATGAAAATGACGTGAAAATTGAATTAGAAAAAGAAGAAAAATTATAAAAAAAGTGAAAACTTTAAAATGATATTTTTTGCTTATTAAATATAATACTTTATTAATTTGTAAGAAATTTTCATTAATAAAATAATATTATACTGTTCAAAAAGTAAACAACTTGTCCTATTTTTACTGAGAAAATGACCTAAGTATTCATTGTGAAAATAAAATTAGTAACACAAGCAAAGTGATTGCTATGATAATCCAAAATAGAACGCCTTATGCTTATGTCACATATTTTAAGGGTTTCGTGGCGAGCTGGTCCTATAACCTTTTAAAATGTGTATTATAGTTTAATAACTTTTGAGGTAAGTACTTGCGGGGACAATATGACCACTATATAAGTCAAAATTCGTCTTAAACAAGCTCAAGTCATAGGTACCACAAATCACAGAAAAGGATCAAAGACATTAATTAAACTCCCTTTCTTCCTTCAAAACCCAATTGCCATGGCATCCAACAAACCATCTACATCATGGCTTGTGCATATCAAAAGGTAGAAAGCTATCCAAAGTTGTATTGGTTTTCATACAGTTCTACGATGAAAAAATACGAAGGACAAATTAAGTATATAGTTGAGATGTCACTACTACAAAAATGACTTTTTAAGTCACTTCAATGAATCGACTTAAAACAGGAACTTAAAAATTTTAAGTTGGTCTTACGTGTCAATCGATTTAAAATTTAAAGTTGATTCACAGATAAAATTGACTTAAAATACCATATCCTCTTTTAAATATATTGTGGTTATTTTCGATCACTTAATAGTAGAAAAAACCAAAATATGTTTAAAAGAGTTTTTAAATATATTTTGTTAATTGAAAAATTAAATGTTAATTAATTACTTAAGAACTAAATTTATAACAAAAAATAATTTATAAACAATACATGTATATATATATATATATATATTTAACTTAATTATAATATTATTAAGTATTATAAAATACCTATGTTATTCCGTATCATCATATTCTTCTTCTAATTCATCTTGTAATCTTATAATTTCAAGGATATGTTCTACCCATTCTTCTTGTAAATCATCAAAAATTTGCATATCATAACCTCACTTTCTCCAACTAAAGAACTACATGTATTTAAATTTAAAATAAGAATGTAATATCATAAATTCACAAAAAATAACTTATATATGTTAAAAAAGTATATGAGTAAAAGAAATTACCATATCGATACCAGAATGATATAACAATAACTTCATCCCTTCAAAATCATATTAGCACTATATTAATCTTTTGTTTATAAAATATAAAGCTATTTAGAATCAAGTTGGTATTTTTAATATTATAATGAGCTTTAAATATGAAATTAAGTGTAACTCCGATTTGTTACTTGCATTGCTTGAGTTTTGGTGCCTAGAAGCTAATACTTTTATATTTTATTGGGGTGAAACAACAATTACTCTTCAAGATATGATGATTCTTAGTGGGTTTCCTATACTTAGCTTGCCAGTGACTACCCCCATAAATGACTAGGATGATCGTGTCCAAATACATAATATATCTCATCTTTCACTCGTTGTTCAATTATTTCACCCCTGTTTATTTGTTATTGAACTGTTCTCTATAAATAATAAAATAATGAAATATATCATATATTATTACATCAATATGCAAAAATCATAACAAGAACTTTGTATCAAGTTAAATTACTAACCAAATGATTGAGTTGTTCTTCTCCTTGTTTATTCAAGGACTTTATATTCATTAAGTGGTTCAAAGTATGAAAACACATGATTAATTTCTGTCTAATTTGAAAGTTTTGTATTGCTTTCATGCTTATTTGCAATCTTGTAACACTTGTTTATCCAATTATTAGGGACTTTAAAACGATTATGTAAAAAAACACATTTTAGAGAAAATATAATACAAAATGATATAATGTATGTAATTAACATATGAGCATCAAATCATACTAATTTCATTATTACTATTTCTACTAACGAATTCTAAGAAAGTTTCAACTCTAGAAATATAGTCTTCCTTAATTTTACACTTTGACATCCAAGATTTATCTATTTTCTATTGATGACATTAAACATATTAAATATGTACCCAATAAGATATAATTATATTAATCACCCAATATATTTCAGATATCATTATATATGAAGTCATAAATTATTAGAATATCCTATCAAAACATCATATAAAAATAAATACATAAAATTCAAACAATTAATAAATTCATTATAACATTAACAATATATAATATATAATAATTTATATACATATATAAATGAATGTAATAATAATAAATATTAATAAACTCATTATACATTAATTATATATATATATATATATTTAAGATAAATGTAAATAATTTTAAAAAATTTAAGTTTAAAATAAATTAATATATATAAAAAAAACATAAAATTATAAAAAAAAATAAAAAATACTTTATTCTCTTCTAAGCTTCTACAAAAAATACACAACCTACATAACACAAACATTTACACAAATAATCAATAACACATAATATACATTATAATAAAACAAATATGAATAATAAGTATAAAATAATTTATAGAAATACTTACAAGAGTAAATAAAGTGACAAGATGAAGAAAATGAAGAAAAAAAAATGTTTGGTAAGTGAGAAAGTGAAGGAAAATGGGTATGAAAAATTTGAGTATTATGTTAAAAAAAATAGTGGATCTAGAAGAGAAATTAAAGAGGAAGAAAACCAAACTGGTGGAGCCAAAAATGGTGGTAAAAAATGGTCGAAAAAGGAGAAAGAAAATAGAAATAACATAGAATCGACACTACACGTATGATTTTAAGTCGGTTTTACGTGTCAACTAATGCGAGCCACATGTAGCATCATTTGACATATAGAATTGACTTAAAATCCTATGTGTAGCGTTGGTCGTGTCAGTTCTACATATCAATCTCTTAAAAAATTGTAGAAAAATAAAATAGTAGCGTTGTTTCTACGTGTCAACCGACTTGAAAAATTAAAGAAAAATAAAATAGTAACGTCGATTGATACGTAGAATTAACTTAAAATCCTATGTGTAGTGTCAGTTCTACGTATTAACCGACGCTACAATTTTATTTTTTTATAATTTTTTAAGTCGATTGATACATAGAACCGACTTAAAATTTGTTATAATTCATATTTAAGCAAAAATAAACTTTAAATTCTGACTTAAATATCCTTTATTGTAGTAGTGTGTGTTACCTTCTTAACCTTTTGGGTTGGAATTTCAGACCTAACAAGTGGTATTTACATTTGATTTGCGTATACAAAGTAGATCTCTAAGATGAAAGTAAATCCTTGTAAGCATCCCACGTAGTTAAGTTTTAACGAATGATAGATCACCTATTATATCATGATGGAAATTGTGTGATATTATCAAACTCTTGGAAAACCCGTTGTTACCACGTTTGTGCATTGGATGGAGTATTAATGTCTTATTAATAAAGATTCGACTAAAATAGATGGTGTTTGGCATACAAGCATGATTTGAGTTTAAGGGGACATTGTGTTATCATTCGATGAAAGATTATTAGGTGTATAAATGAATCATACATTAAAAAAAATATGAAAAATATTATATATATATATATATATATATATATATATATAATTGAGATGTGTTATTCATTATACTATATTAACCATTTTAGATGGAAACTTGATTAATTACAATTGTTATAAATCAATATCCTGTCATTCGAAAAAAGAGAGCGAGGATTTGGTTCATAATTAGACCAACTTTTGTTCCCTTTTTTTGACCAATTTAATCCTTAACCGAGTATCAACACTTTCATTAGTATCTTTGACTTTTTTTCATTCAAATTAGTAAATAAAAGAATGTATTATCAAATTATTAAAAAAAATATCACAGTTATCCTTATGTTTAAGCATAATACGATAAACATTTTCTAAAACTTATATCAATAACATGCCTTAGATATTGTTATTTATTATTGACCCAAGACAGATTTTCTAGCCCAAAGCCCACATTCTACGTAAACCCTTGGCTCTTATATATATATTCATTTGTTTCTTTACTGCGTGAATTAGTGCGGCACCGCTGGAGAAGAATAAAGGAAAAGAAAACTACAGAACAGTGAGATAGCAGTTGTGGCAATTAAGAAGAAGAAGAAAAATTTCAGTTGCTGTTTTTTCCATTTTCAGTCAAAGAATCTTCTATTTTTCTTCTCAAATTTTTCAGAGAAGATTAGAAGAAAGGAAAGCTCATTTGTGTGGTAATATTTGATTTAATAGTAAATTTGTTAATTTATCTTACTATATATTACTAGTAAATTAGAGGAAATTATTTTGTGAGTATTTGGATTTTCTTGGTATAATTTTGTGAAGCTCTCTGAAAATTGGGGTTTGTATCTCCGTTTGATTATTAGTAGATTTTTTTCGGTGTGTTGTCGTCAGTGGAGTAGACTTTTTACATTGAAAAGTTAAACCACTTAAATTATTGTGTACCATTTATTTTCTTACTACTGATTATTTTACTATTACCCATTATTATTAATTTATGAAACCAAAATTAGACTCGATCTTTGCTTCCGCAAGTGCTAATTTATAACAAATTGGTATCAGAGCTATTGGGTTATTATGTTATTTATTGGAACTGATCAAGTTTGCTCTTTTAGATTTATTTTTGAAGCTTCCGTTATCCGATTGGTTTCCATATTTTTTCAGGCTTTGCTTATTTAATATTGTTTTCTCACATGGTGACAAAATATGAAATTGAGAAATTCAATTGTAAAAATGATTTACTTTGGCGTACAGGTAAGACGAGGTCGTATTAGTTAAAGAAGGACTCATAAGACACTTCAAGGCAAGGATAAATTGCCGTAAAATGAACTAATGAAGAAAAAGATGCATCGATGGAAAATGCTCAGTTCAATTCAAGCTTATCATTTGTCTCACAGGTATTACGCGAGGTTACGATGAGGAATCTCTTGTGCGGCTTAAAGTGGAGAATTTGTATATGACCAAGTCTTTGACGAGTCAGTTATATTTAAAGTAGCATTTGTATACATTCAGAATGTCAGAAGGTACACCTTTGCACAATCATCTTGATGAATTTACTAAAATTATTCGTGATATGAAAAATGGTGGTGTTAAGATTGATAATGAGGATCAGGCCTTAGTTCTATTATGTTCTTTACCTCATTCATTTGAACATTTTGTTGATACCATGTTATATGGGCGAGACACTATTTCTTTGGAAGATGTCAAAGCAGCTTTGAATTCCAGATAGTTGAAGAAAAATGTGTCTACAAGCAACAATGATAATAGCAATGGTTTATTTGTCAGAGGTAGAAATCAAGAAAAAGACACAAGCAATAATAGAGGCAAGTCTAGATCCAAATCTAGAAAAAGAAAAGATAAATGCAACTATTGCCGTCAGGAAGGGCATTGGAAAGTAAATTATCCGAAACTCAATGGTAAAGGAAAATCTGCCACAATGTCTTCTGGTACTAATGATGTTACTGGTGTTGCAGATAGTTCTGGTTCCGATGGTGAAAATGTTCTATCAATATCTATTGGTTCTTCTAGAGATGTTTGGATTCTTGATTCGGGTTGCACTTACCATATGTGCCCCAATAGAGATTGGTTTGCTTCTCTTATCGCCATTGATTGTGGTGTTGTCTTGATGGGAACAATATGTCCTACAAGGTCATGCATTGGTACTATCCGAATTAAGATGCATGATGGTATTGTTAGACTTTGAAAGATGTTCGCCATGTTCCGCATTTGAAAATAATTTGATATCTTTGGGTACTCTGATTCACAAGGCTACAAGTATGTGAAATGGGCGTGGAGTTTTTAAAAGTTAGTGCGGTGCTCTTTGTTATTAAAGCGGCAATTGTCATGGTCTCTATATGCTTTGTGGTAGCACCGTTATCGTAGTGTTTCGCTTTCATCCTCATTAGATCAAGATTCGACACTACTCGGGATTATGGTATATGCATTGCATACGAGTGAGACTGGATGTCTATTTTGAGCAAACATGATTTGCTTGGGTCGAAAATTGTGGAAGCTTGATTTCTGTGAGCATCAGGTCTACGGAAAGCATCGTAGATCAAGTTCAAGATGTACCCATCCATAAAATGAAAGGTACTGTTGATTATATTCATTTAGATCTTTGGGGTCCTTCTCGTGTTGTGTCTAAGGGAGGTGCCCGATATATGTTGATTTTTATTGATGACTTCTCTCGTCATGTTTTGGGTGTATTTTCTGAAGAATAAGAATGATGCGTTCTCAAAATTTGTGAAATTCAAGGCTTGTATAGAAAATCAAACAAGCAAGAAAATCAAGCATTTGAGAACTGATAATGGTTTGGAATTTTGTGATAGTTAGTTTAATGAGTTTTGTGAAAGAAATGGCATAGTGAGACACTACACTGTGCGTCATACACCACAGCAAAATGGAGTAGTAGAACGTATGAATAGGACTCTCTTAGAAAGAGCTCGTTGTATACTCTTTCAAGCTGACTTGGATAAATCCTTTTGGGCTGAAGCTTGTAACCATGCCTGCTATTTGGTGAACCGATCTCCATCAACTGCAATTGAGTTGAAGACTCCGTTTGAGGTATTCTTTGGGACTCCTAATTATTCTGATTTGAAAGTTTTTGGTTGTCCTACTTATGCTCATATTAATGATGGTAAACTTGAGTCTACGGCATTGAAATGCATATTTTTGGGTTATCCTTTTGGGGTGAAGGGTTATAGATTATGGTGTGTTGAACCAAAGACACCTAAATTTTTTATTAGAAGAGATGTTAAATTTGATGAGTTTTCCATGTTGTAAAAGAAAAAATAGTCTATTGTTGCAGATAAAGACCACAATGTTAGTGAGCAGGTGGAGCTTGAGAGTGGAGCTCCTAGTCAGGCGTAAGAGGGCACTTCAGATAAGCCATCTGTGAATGAGATAGATGATTCTGCTCATGATGTAGCATAAGAGCAACGTGAGCAACCATATAGTATCGTTAAGGGTAAAGGAATAAGAGAGATTCATCGCCCTCAGAGGTACACAAATGCAAACTTAATTTCTTTTGCATTGTCTGTGGTAGAGTCTATTGAGGTGTATGAACCTTCTAGTTATCATGAAGCTGTTACTCGTGATGAGTCTGTTTAGTGGTTGGTTGCTATGAATGAAGAGATGGAATCACTTCATAAGAATCATACTTAAGAATTGGTGAAACTGCCTAAGGGCCAGAAAATCGTTGGAAATAAATGGGTCTTCAAGAAAAGGAAGGTATACCTGAGGTTGAAGCAGCTAGGTTCAAGGCACGTGTTATTGCAAAGGGCTATTGTCAGAAGAAAGGTATTGACTTCAATGAAGTATTTTCTCCTGTTGTGAAACATAGCTCTATTCGTGTGTTGCTTGCTATGGTTGCATTGTTTGACATGGAAATAGAAAAACTTGATGTCAAGACAGCCTTCTTACATGATGAGCTTGAAGAACAAATATATATGCATCAACCAGAGGGGTTTGTTGTTCCAGGTAAGGAAGATCATGTTTGTTTATTAAAAAAGTCTTTATATGTGCTGAAGCAATCTCCCTAGCAGCTGGTATAAGCTGTTTGATTCTTTTATGATTGATCATGGTTACTCTAGGAGTGATTACGATAGTTGTGTTTATCATAAAATATTTCATGATGGTTCATCCATTTATTTGTTACTTTATATTGATGACATGCTTATTGCTTCTAAGAATAAGTTTGAGATTCAAAATTAAAGTCTCAACTTAATGGTGAGTTTGAGATGAAAGATTTGGGTGCAGCGAAGAAAATTTTGGGCATGGAAATTTACAGGGATAGACAAGCGGGCAAACTTTATTTGACTCAGAAAAGTTATATTGGAAAAGTTATTGAACGCATTGGTATGAAAGATTCTAAACCTGTGAGTACACCGTTAGCTATGCATTTCAGGCTTTCTTTGGATTTTTCACCACAGTCATAAGAAAAAGAGTGGTACATGTCTCAAATTCCATATGCTAGTACCGTTGTTAGTTTGATGTATGCTATGGTTTGTACTAGTCCAGACATTTCACATGCAGCTAGTGTTGTCAGCATATACATGGGTAATCCTGGTAGGGGTCATTGGCAAGTAGTGAAATGGATACTTCGATATTTGAGAGGTACATCTAATTTTGGTTTGGTATATGATGAAAGTTCTAACACCAGTTGCAGTGTTATTGGTTATGTGGATTCCGATTATGTTGGTGATTTGGATAGAAGAAGATCTCTAACAAGTTATGTCTTCACTCTTTCTCATTGTTCCATTAGTTGGAAGGCTACTTTACAGTCTATAGTTGCTTTGTCTACGATAGAGGCAGAATATATGACAGCAGCAGAAGTAGTGAAAGAAGCCATTTGGCTTAGAGGTTTGGTTTGTGATCTGAGTTTATAGTAGGATACTTCTGTTGTATTTTGTGATAGTCAGAGTGCAATACACTTGACTAAGAATACTATATATCATGAAAGAACTAAACACATTGATGTAAGATATCACTTTGTTCGTGACATTATCTCTCAGGGTGCTATTGTTGTCAATAAGATAGTCACTACAGAGAATCCATCTGATATGTTAACAAAACTAGTCCCATTTAACAAGTTCAAGCATTGTTTGGACTTGATTGGTATTTGCAGAAGATGATCACCCTTCGGGGCTTTGGACGATGGTTATTTGGTAATCCGAGGAATTTCATGTTTGAAGAATTTGTTTTCTATTTTGAGCCAAGGAGGAGATTTGTTATTTATTATTGGCCCAAAATAGATTTTCTAGCCCAAAGCCCACATTCTACATAAACCCTTACCTCTTATATATATATATTCATTTGTTTCCCTTGCTGTGTGAATTAGTGCAGTGCCGTTGGAGAAGAATAAAGGAAAAGAAAACTGCAGAACAGTGAGATAGCAGCTACGGCAATTGAGAAGAAGAAGAAAAATTTCAGATGCTGTTTTTTCCATTTTCAATCAAAGAATCTCCTATTTTTCTTCTCAAATTTTTCAGAACAGATTAGAAGAAAGGGAAGCTCATTTGTGTGGTAATATTTGATTTAATAACAAATTTGTTAATTTATCTTGCTATATATTACCAATAAATTAGAGGAAATTATTTTGTGAGTATTTGGGTTTTCTTGGTATAATTTTGTGAAGCTCTCTGAAAATTGGTATTTATAACTCCGTTTGATTATTAGTGGATTTTTCTCGGTGTGCCGTCGTTAGTAGAGTAGACTTTTTACATTGAAAATTTGAACCACTTAAATAATTGTGTGCCATTTATTTTCTTTCTGCTGATTATTTTGCTGTTACCCATTATTATTAATTTATGAAACCAAAATTGGACCCGATCTTCGCTTCCGCAAGTGCTAATTTATAACAGATATACTATGATATCAATATAAACCTTAAAGGGATAACAATGTTAAAAAGATTTTGTTAACTCTAATTTATGTTAGAGTTATGTATTAAAAAATTATATAGCTAAAGTTACCGCTACTTTTATAAAGTTTATAAAATCTGGACGAAGTTAACCTAAAAATGACGAATAAATTATTTTCAATTTTTATAAATTTGTAATTTAATAACATAAATAAAGCGGTCAGACATATAATCGCGTATAAGAATAAAGAACAAAAATAAAAGAATAACACATGATATTTTTAGATGAAAACAACCTAAGTCACAATCACAACCGAAGAGGAAAACCACCGGTCTACCGAACCGCCTAATTTTTCACTATGAAAATCAAATATTCAAGTACAAACTCGATCTTATGTTATCCTCCCTAGGTTACTAACCTAATGTACCTTACTTACGAGCCCTTGCTATGTTTTCATAGTTTCTAATATTAGCATGAGTGGTTTCTAGACCAACATTCCAATAAGCTTTTCACTAATCAAATACGTTCAAGAATCAACTACAAAATGGTTAGCACAAAAAACACAAGTTCTCATGTGTGTTCTAGAACGGATTTAATAATGAATAATCCTAATTAGATGATTCAAAACATATGTCACTTAAATAAAATCAACTAGCAAATCATATAGCAAAAAGATAAAGCACAAGTTCAATAAAAATAGATTCTTTAAAGATGAATAATCAAAACAAATGATTAAGCACAAGTTCAACTGACGCTACAAGTGGCTTAAGTTAGTTGACACGTAGAACCGACTTAAAATCCTACGTGTAGTGTTGGTTGACAAGTAGAAACGATTTTAAATCCTGACTTAATTTCTCCTTTTTGTAGTACTGTATGTTCAAACAATTCCTTTTTATCTTTATCTAGGCTAGAGGAATCTGTTTTGTGAACATTGATGATATCATTAAGTTTAGTTACTTGAACACGAAGTTTATCTCTCTTTCCTCGCACCTAGACAATCCATGAATAGTTCATCATAATTCGATATATTGAACTTAGATAGTAAGAGAGAAAAGTTTACTTCCTCATTTTCTTCATCCGAGTTAGAGTCAGAGTCATTTTGGTGTGCTTTGGTAGTTGTGGTGAAGGCACAATAGTTAGTGTCACCATCCTCTAAGTTACTAGCATAATCATGCTCACTTTCTATGTCATTAAGTGTAGCATTAAATGCTTTTCCAACTTTATTTTTATTGTTTGCACATTCTATAGAAATATAATCAAAACTCCCACAAGTAAAGCATTAAGGACTAGTGGGCTTAGTTTTCTTACCATTAAAGTTAGGAGGTTTGATTTCCCTTGACTTTCTGTCCCTCGATTGACTAGATTGTCCCTTGTTAAATTGATTATTCTATTGACCTTTCTTTTTCAGAAAATTTTTAAATTTCCGTGCTAGCAAGACTAGCGACTCATCATTTATATCTTCATCACTATCAGAGATGTCATTTTTGGAGCTTTTGAATGCCACATCTTTATTTTTCTTAGGTGGATCAAGAATAAGCTCATAGGTTTGAATTGATCCAACAAGTTCATCAATGTTTAGTGTGTCCACATTCTTGCTTTCCTCTACTACTATAACTTTCATCTTGTAGTTTGCTGTTAAAGAGCTTAGGAGTTAGCGTACTTGTATAGGTTGGGAAATTTTCTCACCAAGGTTAGAACATGCATTAGTGATATCATAAAAGCGAGCATAGAATTGACCAAAAGTTTCAATGTTTCTCATTTTAATGGAATCAAACTAAGATGTTAACAATCTCAATTTTTTTAGTTTCACTTGGGAAGTTCCCTCATGAGCAAGATAAAGTTCAATCCATGCATCTTTAGCAGTCCCACAATCAAAGATACGATGAAACTCATCCATCGACACTGCAGTAAAGATTGAGCTAAGACCTTTTTGGTTTACCCTACTAAAAGTGCGTTCTTTAGTGGTCTAGCCTCTTCTTGGCTTTATGATTGCTACACCATATTTCGTTACCAAAGGTATTTCCCAACCATCAAGAATAACATTCTAGACTTTTTCATCTTGTCTGAGAAAGGCTTGCATGTGAGCCTTACAATAAGGGTAATTATACCCTTTAAAGAGTAGGGGTCTAATAGATGACCCACCTTCTTTCATTTGGCCCATAAGTAGGAGTGTGTGTCTCTAAGGATCAAACTCACTAAGTGTGTCTAGTGTTGGATCTGATACCAATTGAAAGTTTATAAAACACTGACTTAATTAACCTAGAGGGGGTGAATAGATTATTTTTAATTTTTATCAATTTATAATTTAATAACCTAAACAAAGCGGCTAGGCATGCAATCATGTGTAAGAATAAAGTGTGGAAATAAAATAATAACACACAATATTTTTAGGTGAAAACAACCCAAGCCACAACCATGTCCTGAGAGGAAAATACTGATCCACCAGGCCACCTAACTTTTCTCCATGAAAATTAAATGTTTAGTACAAACTCGATCTTCTGCTATCCTCCCTAGGATACTACTCCAATGTACCTTACTTACGAGTCCCTAATTTGTTTTTACTATTTCTAGTTTTAGCGTGAGCAGTTTCTAGACCAATGTTGCAATAAGTTTTTCGTCAATCAGATACATTCACAAATCAACTATAAAAGGGTTAGCACAACAAACACAAGTGACCGTCTGTGTTTTAGAATGGATTTAATAATGAATAATCCTGATTAGATGATTCAAAACATATGTCACTTAAATCAAATCAACTAACAAATCCTAGAGTAAAAAGATTAAGCATAAGTTCAATAAAAATAACTTCTTTAAAGATTAATAATAAAAAGAAATAGTTATGATATGAAAATTCAAGAACAAAAATAAAGAAGAAGCTATTAGCATCAAAATATCATAAACTAATTAGGCTTATTAATCAATCAAACACAACCACCAATGTTTGATAGATTAATTATATAAAGAAGCATAAAGAATTATAATATTACATTTGCAAAATAAGAGAGAGAAATTATGAAGAAGAGAATAATGCTCTTATGTGGTTGATTGAAACAATGAGTAATGAGTTTTATTTATAGGAAAAATTAAAATCCTTAATTCTAAATAATTTATAAATATCTTTTTTTTACCACAAATAGGATTAATAATACTCACTAATCAAGAAAACTCCTACTTAAAAAAGAGTTCTTTTAAAATAGATTCATTAATTAAGAAGACTTATATTTTAGAAAGAGTTATTTTAAAGTAAACTCATTAAGCAAGAAGACTCCTATTTAAAAAAAATTATTTTAAAATATATTTTATGCTATCTTTTAGACTAGAATTTAGCCTATAATTTAAAGTATATCTTATATAATATTTTAATATATATCTTATTTTATATTTTAGCAATAAAAATAATTTTAAATTTGTATACTAATGCGTGAGTGTAATCTTATGTGTTATAGTTATAATAGATATACTTAAAGTACGACTATTTGAAATTCTGATGTTTTTTTGACTTTACTTGATAGATTTGATAACGAATTTAAAAACAAATTTACATGCATATATTTTGTCAATAAAAATAACAAACACTTATAATCTTTACACTTTTCAACTAAAATAATGTTAAAATTAATATCACGAGCCCCCCTTATAAATAGGAGTAGCTAATCTAGATATAAAAATGTCTAAAATTTTATCAAATAGATTCTTTGTAAAAATGAACTCCATGGCTACAAAAACTCTCGTGGAATAGTTCACTCATAAAGTTCAAAAATAGAAAGTGCTTTTGTGGGAAAAAAGCTTCAATCAAAATTTCAGAACCAACTTCTAACCCATTCAAGCTTTATTTCTATTGTGCAAGTGGAATGTGCAAATTTTATTCATTTTGGAACTTTGATCATGACAAATATGCAAGTATTGATGGACATGGTAATGCGAGTGGAAGAATGGATATTCATGAAGTGAAGATGCAAGTCTCTAATCCTGTCAAGATTCCAAAATTTGGAAATAGTTTTACAAAATGGTTTCAAGAATGTTATTCGCATGTATTTTTCTAGTAATTCTCATGTTTATACAAGCAGCAGTATAAAAAGTAAATATAGCTATATATTGTAATACCCAATGTGGGGCTTAATAGATTGCAAAATGATACTGTTGTTCCAAAATAAAAAGTTTTAGGGACGCACGACATACAAAAAAGCACAAAGTTCATAGTTCATGTCCCCATAACATAATTTCATGCACTCTGTACTTACACCTTTCAACCAACATTTCGTACACTTAAACTATCATGTAAGTCCATAAATAGACTACAAGTAGACCCTAAACCAATTAAACTAATAATTAAACTGACAAGTCCATAAAAGTTTCAAAAACAATAATATTAGAGTCCAAATACATGTCATATACCCAAGCAATATATCAACCACACAAACTGCTTCAGCCTCCACTTTGATTTCCCTTTCTTGTCGTCTTAGTTGGGCCTTTTCCAGCACCTAATTACAAGTACCACATATTACAGCACTTATATATGTAAAACATAGTTATCTACACCTCTCACTACATATTATAGCAATTAAATATTAAAAAAATTACCTACATACATTACCACCTCATTTGATAGCACTTAAACAGGTAAAAGACAATTACATACATACATTACCACATATTTAACAGCACTTAATAGGTAAAAAACAGTTGCGTACATACATTACAACATGTTACAGCAACTAAGTATGTAAAAAATAGTTACATACATTATCACATATTCCAGCAATCAATTATGTAAAAAACTGTTACTTACACCTATCATGACATATTACCGTAATTAAATTTGGTAAAACAATTACCAATTTGTGTGGTTCTAGTATTTTTCTTGCTGCTTTGGTTTAAGTAGGTTGTGTTGGCTGAGGATAAAGTTTTTTTCTTCCTTTTATTCCCCTATATTTGTTACAAGATAGTATTATTACCGGTTAATAATACACAGTAACATTGAAGGAAACATGCTATACCTTATTACTTTGCCACCATGGATACCTTCTTTTGTTTGAACATGTATAGTTTATAAAAGTACAAATTAGATGTTAAAATAGAGAAAATGACAAACTAAAAGGTTTGAAAAAATATTATAGAACTGACCGTGATACTTTATGTTAGAAACACAAGTTTAACTCAACCGAATAAGATCTCATTAGATTAAAAGTTACTTAAGTTTATAAGCAACACTGCTACCGATTGCATGATCGATGTGGAACTTTCTTAACACTCCCCCTCACATTGTTCAGGTGATGAAGACGTGTCCTGTTACCGACGGGGATGATAATTAAGTTCAGGGTAGTGGCCGGCATCGCCAGGAACCTACTTTGATACCATGTTAGAAACCTAGGTCTAACTCAACCCAATAATATCTTATTAGGTTAAGAGTTGTCCAGGTTTATAAGCAGCACTGTTTCCAATCACCTAGTCGATGTGGTACTTAACACTTTAGATTAGTAAATAAATTGATAAATGCTTTAGTTTTTTTTCCTCTTAGAACCTCCTTTAACATTACCCTTGCAAAAATAAAATGGAAAAGAAATTTCAGTAAAATGGGTAAGAAATTAAAAATAAATATACTTAGAAATGGATTTTAGATAATACCTTCACCTTCCTAGATGGTTTTTGTAAGCAGAACTTCATGTTGTGGAAAAGTTTTTTGCACAAT
Source organism: Hippophae gyantsensis (assembly GCA_030763125.1). Classification (NCBI taxonomy): domain Eukaryota; kingdom Viridiplantae; phylum Streptophyta; class Magnoliopsida; order Rosales; family Elaeagnaceae; genus Hippophae; species Hippophae gyantsensis. Next base: position 15,052,088 of record CM061038.1, on the reverse strand, counting down.
CTGCATCTATGTCCATCATTTCTTTTGTGCTTCTCTTCTTCACCTTGTTGCCTTTTTTGTTTCCCTCTTCAGTTGGAGGTCTTCCACTTCTTTCTTTTTTTTCCCTATAATATTTAGGGGGCATGAAATATACCAAATTAGTCACTTCAAGCTAGGATTCTTCACTTGGAATAGGATGTATCATGTAATTGTATGTTTTAAAATAGGCCCCTTTGGACAAATTCTTGTGGATGAAATCTACAATTTTCAACCTCGTATTCATAATGGCTTTGCATGCATGCTTAGATGGAATTCTACTAATCTACCACTCACAATAAGAACATATTTGTCCCGTCAAATTCACCAAGAATGTAGTCTACCATCAATCATTTCAAATTCCTCACTGCCAGTAAATATAACATCCAACCCCTACCATTTTATTAGTTATTAGCTTTACCTTTGTAAAAACTATAGGGTGTATGTTTCCTTTCCATGGGTCATACTTCTCTTTTCTTCTCATCATCATTTTCGTGATCTTCCTCTTCACATCCTCAAATAAAACAACAATAGGTATGTTTCTAACTCTGTTCAATCAATTATTGAAGCTTTCAGTCATGTTCTTAGTAACATGATCAACCTTGGATTCTTGAATAAAGGCATATCTTGCCCATACAATTTTCTCAACTCCATTCAAATAATCGTAAGCCCTTTGATTTGCTACCGTAATTTTCCTCTTGTAATTTTAAAAACCAGTCACCTTTGTAGCTACACATAATAAAGACCTCATTTTAACATCATCCCAATGGCCTCTAAAGTTAGCATAGATGTGCCTATAACACAACCTTTTAAAGGAATTAGGAAACACTGCTTTGATGGAATTAGTACAACCCTTCATTCTGTCACACATAAAACATATACTTCGGATTTATAAGTGTCGATTGTTTTCGTGTATAAAATATTTACATATAATCTTATCTTAAAGTTTTGATGAATGTTTAAAAGTACTTAATATATCGTGATTTTATATATGTTAAATGATTAAATGGATTTATATTTATTTAATTTTACTATCATTTTAAACAAATCAATCTTTTCAGAATCATTGATATGTTTTATTGTTTTTCAAGTATTTTAACTTCAAAAAGATAAAATTGATCAACACTTAAAGAATATATCTAAAAACATTCTATTATAATTTTAAAAGCTTAAAAGATAAAATTTGTAACGTATTATATATGTTCCAAAAAGGATATACAATAAAATATGGGTTTATAATTGATCAGAACAACACGGGCCGTAGCATGGAAGTTTTATGTGTTGCAGCAAGAGGCTAACAAACTGAATATCACATGTCCTAGAATTAATGTGGGCTGCAGGGTGAAAATTTTGTGCGTTGTGATGCGAATGAAATGGATTGAGTTTCAACCGTGTACAGCCTTGCATATGCCACAGTGTGAAAGAAAATTTGTACCACACCACTAATTTCCTTATCCAACATTATATAAAAATGAACTCATTATCGTATTATTCCATACCCCTTTCATCCATTTCTCTTATCATTCTCGGCTTTTCTCTATGCTTTTTAGCTTTTCTTTTCTTAGTTTAAATTTCTTCTCTCAATTGAAAGTTGAACATAGTAATGGCTTGATGTAATAGTCTAGTCTAAATTCAATAAATAGTAATTGAAAATTTTGTTTGGAAGTTTTCTAGTTAAAGAAACAATACTGAAACTCTATATTTGGGTAGGTATTATTCTTATCAAAAGACTGTGGAATTAATGGAAAAAATAGAAACATTCTTCCAAATGGATGGAGAGCTCTTCCATGAAACACGGGATAGATTCAAAATCCTTTTGATTCAATGTTCACACTATAGCTATCCATTGTAAGTACAAAACCAGTTTTTTTATGATGAATTGACACAATAGATTCAGTACATTGTTGATATTGCTACATGAGAATCTATTGGAGAAAAAATGATAGAACAAACTTATGAGCATTATGAGATATTGGGTGCTAATTCCCAACAAAAGAGTACTATAGGAAGAAAAGCAGGAGTCAATAAAGTTGGCTTTCGAAACAAAATGGCCTTGCAACTTGCAAAATTGACTAAGCAAATGGAACTCCTCACTACCTATTAGATTTCAAATCAAGAGGTATGTGAAGTTTGTGGTTCTATTGGACATTGCTTTTAATTGTTCAAATGTGGGTAATTCTAGTATGGATACTTTGGAGGAGGCCAATTATGTGCAAAGGTATCATTCCAACACATATAATTACCTTGACACTACCTTGAAACCAAAAAATTACCAATCATATGCTCAAAACCAAACACAAAATCCAAATTAAAACCAACTTTACCCATAAAATCAATCCAAACCAACCTTAGAAGAAAATTTGAATGCCTTTATTCAAATTAATAGAGACAACCAGTTGATGAACAATCAAAGGTTGAACTCTATAGAGGCTTCGATAAAATGGGTTGAAATCAAAGTTGGGTAGCTAGAAGAACACATGCAAAAGCAAGAAAAAGGAAAGCTACCCATCTAGGCAGAACAAGAGAAGGATGTTACAATCCTTTGAAGTGGTAAGGTAGTCCATAAATTATTATCTAAAATTAATAATGATTACCATTTAGTGTAGGTAATAAAGAAGGTGAAATTATAATCTCCCACAATGGAGAAATAAGTGCCAATCACAACAAATCCCAAAAAATTTGGAAAAATTCTAAAATTTATATTTTCACCCCTTTTCACTAGAAAGTTCATATTTTAATATTTTTTACCCCAAAAATACTACTTATTGAAAAAAATGAGCAAATATTAAGTAAAAAGTGCATTGATGACTCTACTTTCATAGAGTCATCAACAGATTTAGAGTAGGAAAATAATAATCTAGTATTAGAACTTGAACAATCCATGGAAGGTGTGAAAATGCTAACCATTGGAGCTAAAAGATTTAATAAAGTTCTAAGTTATGGAAAGCTAACTAGAGACAAGAGAGAGCTACGATATGTAGATGAGCACACTATGTCATCTTCTTAAAAATCAACTAAATTTGTAAAACCTTCAAACATGTCTTCCTTACATGATACACCTTTTACATCAATAATTGATTTGGTATGACCTTCTAATCCTAGTCCTAATATTACTTATTATACTCAAAGAACAGTTGAACTTGTAATTGAAAATCATATTAAATTTGTGCCTATTTTTCATAATTGTAGTAGGAAAGGCCATATTAGATCTTATTGTAGATTTCTTGTGAAATTTCCTTACTTTGATAGTGCCTTTCATGCTTGATATTTTGGAATTAATTTTCATCAATCCATACATGTGTGCCACTTCTCCACCAATGATGAAAAACAAAAATAAAGGCAAAAATAAGGATAAACCCAAGAATAATTCAAAAATAACTAAATCAATTGAATCCAAACCCAAAGATATTGCAAAACCAAAATTCAAGAAAATTTAGGTTAGGAAAGATTACATTTTTTGGTCAACTAACTATCTCTTTTTCACTTAGGAATTTTTATTTTGTACTTCATTGATCATAGGTGAGCATATTAGTTTGACTAGTTTAATTGTTTATTTAGTTATTTGATTCTTAATTTTGTTTTAGTTTATTTAAAATTTATTAATTTAAAAAACAAATAAATAAATAGAGTATAATTGTTTTAACGTTGAAACAAACTTCAAATATTATTTTGAATCAAGAAAATAAATATTTTACATAATTTGATTTACTTGGATTAATTATTCATTGTACAATTGAGTATCTTCTTATGTGCATTTATATTCTTTCATACATCTAGTGATCAATGCTTAACAAGGACTCACTTACACATTCACTGGACACATAAGTATGTCATGCATAAAGTTTATAATTAATTATGTAAGATTTTAGGATTTGAGATAACCTTTATTGTAAAAATTATTGTTGAACTCTGTCTTTCATTGTATGAAATGTTACTACAGAGAGATACCTAATTTTAAGAGGGCTACCTACTATTATGTACAAAAGCTACCATGAGCGGAGAGGGCTACATCATAACTAGGGTGAAATTCATCATACTAGGTATATTGGCTTGTACATATTTGCTTCGTAATAGAAAAATAATATGATAAAGAAAATAGATATATACTGTAAAATAATTGGATGCATAAAAAGAAAGTGCCACAAATGGTTATGCAAAAATAAAAATAATTAACCAATCCCTCATGTAAATAATTATCGTAAATAATGAGAGGGAATTCAAAAATATTGTTATTAATTAAAAAAAATTCTCTTAATAAGAAAACATTTATTATATGCAAGTATGAATTCAACTAAAATTTTTGTATGATAGGTGATGCTCAATTCTTTAAATCTTTCATAGTTAATTATAAATGGACTAATTGATATACTTTTGTAGTTTCAATATTATCTCACCTTGAGTGATTATTAATATGTTACCATATATGTTGAAGAATGTATGTGTGCTTTACTAGAATACATATGCATATTATGTATAAATCAATTTTGTTAAAGAATCATTTTATCTCAAAATTGATTATTTGAGTGAAGTTCACATTTGAATAAATATTACCTTGATTTAAAAAAGAAGAAGGTATTTTTATTAAATCTTTGTTTGAATTTTTTATTTTTTATTTATTTGAGTGTTTATGTGAAATATTTGAGTAAATATAGGACTTAGGAGGAGTTTTGTAATTTTTAAAAATTATTATTGTCATTCGAACGACATTATTATTGATTGATTGAAATATAAATGTCGATCAGTCAACATTAATCTTGATTGATCGAATGGGTTTAGTTTATATACTCATATTCTTTTTCCCCTCACCCTTACGAACCCTAAAACCTCCCCTCGTGGCCCCTTCTGATTTTCACTAAAATCCATCAAACTCACTCATTTTTGTCCCTATTTCATTTAGAATTGATTGCTAATAACTTTTATAGCATCAATCTATACAAAAAAAATTAAATTTGAGCAAAAATTGCTATTCAATCCTATTTTCCCATTTTCTCATTTTCTCATTTTCTCACCAAATAAACACATTTTTTGAGTTTGATTATGAAATTTGTTCCCAACTACATTTCATTGATCTTGATTTTTCATTTTCTATGGAAATTTTTATCAGTTTGGTTAATTTTTGAAATGGCTACTAGAAGACATGAACTTCCTCTTGATGCTTAAGCTCCACATTTATCCCAATGGTGGGATGATGAATCTAAATTGAGGTATCAAAATAATCTATCTATACATCCTATTTTACTTGAACATGGAATTATTTGGATTAAATTTCATGAAATTGGAATCAAACGAGCTATTAAGGCTCTTGGTTGGCAATCACTGTTCACACTATCTAAATTATGTAGTCCTGCCCTAGTTCATGAATTTTATGCCAACATTGACCCAAAAATATTTCACCTTAGGCTAATGAGTTATAAGGTTTTTATCCAAAATAAAACTATTGATATCTGAGCTTAGAGAATCAACAATTTTTTGTCTATCACGAACACCGAGGATGCCAGTTTTCACCTAGCCTAGCTTGTATTTTTCATTGAGGATTTATGGATCAAACTTTTTGGTTCACCAAATATTTTTCATAATGCCAAATAATCGTATATTCTGAGTGAATTTACTCCCTTTTATTAGGTTTTAAATAAAATGGTCTGTACTAACCTACTGTCATCCAAGCACTTATCTAAGATTAGATACATAGATGCTAAGATTTTATATTGTATTGGGAAATGAATAGAATTTAGGTATGATAATTCAAGACAAAATATTAATAAACCAATCACAGATAGTTAACCCAAGGATCATGCTTTCTTATGGTTATCTTATGGCCCAAAAGATTATTATTGTAGGTGTGCCTCCAATAAGGGATTCATATTTAATTCGAATGATGTGTGACATTGAAAAGTCAACCATATTAAGATCATCTTCCTAGAAATCTAAAAGATAGAGACTCATTGAAGTTGTTACAAGTGGCAAAGGAGTTGACAAGGATATGTAAATATACTTACTTCTGAACCGTCTTGTTCGAACTTATTTGAAAATGAAATGCAGACAAGAATGGGAATGTTGGAATATCAAGTGAATACTATAGAAAAAATGATAACCTTGGATGAATATCAAGAAGAGATGTTTTCCACAATTAAAGACATATACTCACATTACGAGTTTTTTTCTTTAGGAAAATGATCTATTTTATTTTGTTGTTTTGTCCTATTTTATTATTTTGTTTAAAAGTCAATATATTTTGTTAATTTCATATTTTAATGTGTAATTTATATTTTCTTAGGCTTCATTAAGATCATATTAATCAATGCAATCCATTTTCTACATGTGATAGTTTGTGTTTCATCTATATATTGCTTATTTTCTTGAATTTTCTATGAGATTTCACATTCATTTTAAATGAAGCAAATTTGTTTTTTGGTTTTTTATATAACAAAAAGGGGAGGGGGGAGAAATATGGAGAACATTATAATTTAAAAATTGGAACTTTGTTTAAAAAGTTATAAAAAAGGGATATTTAATTTAGCAGAGAGTTACTTGAGAATTAACTTTAAAAAATATGAATTGATAATATTACACATAAAGGGAGTTGTGCTTTTAATTTCTACCTAATGATTACTCACACTTATGAATATTCTTCGCTTTTCTATTGGTATATATACAGTGAAATAATGAATAATGAGTCTTTCGAGACAAGTTATTTGGTTGTTTAAGTGTTTTTTGTAGTGTATACATAAGCTTTCGAGATTCAAGCGAAAATGGTTTCATCTGATCATTGGATAGTTCTATTATGTAAAAAATTTATTTTTCCTATGAGCATTATGTATTTTGAGAGAGGTTTTGTCAACAAATATACCAAAGGGGAGATTGAAAGGTTTTTGTGAGTGTTGATGATATTCGTGAACAAAACATACAAATATAATTTTAGTTTTTGGCTATGTCTTCCAAGAATAAATTCTAGCCAAAGAAATTATCGAGCTCCAATAAACACATATCAGGTATATCTCTATTCTTATACATGTTATATTTCATAGTAGACACATAGGAAAATTTTGAATTTATACTACTTAATCAAGGTGCATAGATTACTAGTTTAAAAAGTCCTGAATTAGTTTTTAATTAACTAGATCAATTGAATAATTAGTGGTCAATCAATTGAGAAATAGATTGATCGATTAATTACTTAGATCGATCTAAATCAATTAGAATTAATTATTACACTAGATCAATTGAGAATTGATTGGATTGATGAGGTATTTTTTATCGTATTTTTGCATTGATCGATAAGGGTTTTGATTGATCGAACTATGTGTTCGATCGATCGAGTATATCTAAGGTCCATCCAGTGGCCAAGTCTTTAATTTTAAAACCTATTTCTAACTCAAATTGAATTGGTTTATTATTATATTTTCTTCATTCTTTAAAACTCTTTGAACTAATTTTATGGACATAATAGTAATATTGCTTTGACCTAGGGCTTCAACATATTCTATTTAAAAAAACCAAAGTAGACATATTTACTAACCATATAAGAGAATTATTTTCTTCATCTTAATATCTCTTTTGTTTTGCAAAAAAAAAAACAATTTAAGTAGGCTTTTTCATTTAGTTAATTTATCAAACATTTTGTTGTTATGTTTGATTGATTAACAAACCTACAATATTTGTGATATTGTTCTTAAGCTAATGGTTCTAAGGTTGCTAGTTGATTTTGATTTATTATTAAATCATCTAATTTGGGTTATTCATTATTGAATTTGGTCTATGATACACATTTGTACTTGTGTTATTGTGCTAGCATTTCAGGTACTAGTTGAATGGTTTCGATTATTTGTGGTACTGAAGTTGTCAAAATGTTTGTCTGAATCTGTTCACCTTCCTTGTAGAGATAGTGAAAGAAAGCGAAGGCTTGTAAGTAGATTATTTGGGAGCATTACCTTGGTGGGTATTTTGAGTCATAGCCTTGTAATTGAACATCATTTTCATAGGTGATAGTTAGGTAGTCCGATCGACTGATGGCTTTTCTCTTACGTCATTGATGTGGCCTAGGTTGTTTCCAACTAAACATCTCATGCATTGATTTATATTTCTACATTACTTTATTTACACATAATTGCATGCTTGGTTATCCATGAAAATTTCAATTTTTCATAATTCAGTAGATTATCAATTCACTCCTCTCCCTAATTAGATCTGTAACTAAATAGAATCTTCACGACAATATGAAAATTGGTATTTAGGAACCAAAATTAATAAAATGTCATATTTTTTTGTTCAAAAAATTACAAAGTATATTCCATAAATATCCATACCCAAAATGAATCAAAAACACAAGTGAGAACGTCAGGTCACTCATATGCTTACACATCAAAAACTAATTGTCCATCCAGCATGTACACTATAGAAACCAACCTTGTGCCTTGCATAAACATGCTCACATACAAAGTGTACCTAAGTATATACGTGTGTGTATTACCGATCCACAGTAACCAAACTTACACAGAGAAAGAAAAATACAATAAGTAAAATAAATGGATATCACTTTTTGTACACGAGAAGCCAACATAAAAGGTAGAGTACAAAAGGACTTACATTTCTCTCTTTGACTTTTCGTGTCATAACACCACACAATAGGTACTTACATTCATCAATTGTGAGATGATCATATAGATGTTCCAAAGGTTTTTGTTACCATGAAAACAATAACAACACAAAACAAAATATCAAGAACACGCCTACTCTAAGTGCATCCATCTTAGGTGCTTCCTCCAACTTCATGAATAAACTCATCCAATCTCTATCACTCTAAAACACAAGGATTTCAGCTCCACTATGCATAACACACTTGAAGTACGAAGACTTCCCTATACACTTGCAACCTACACACACACGAAACAATCACGTACCCCGTGAACATATCATGCAAAAATAGTGGGTCGTCTAAACATATTCTATCGTGTCACCCTACATGGGTAAATACCGATAGGCATAAAATGCATATCTCCCCTTGACTTCATTCAACACTCCCCCTGAATTCATGCAAGTCATATAATAATATATAGTACAATCCCTCACTAATCATCCATGCAACATATAACATGGTAAACATGCTTAGTCCTGAAAGAAATTGCTCCCTTTTTGACATAGAAACTCAAAGAAACACCCTTATACAAGGGAGAGAAATCATATTAAAATGCAGTAATCCTAACACTCATGTACCACAACAGATAGGATTAGATCAAACATAATAAGAAGTAACACATACAATCATGTGAAAATGACAAAGAATAGCACCAAGAAAAAAGCAAGGTTTGCCTGCAATAAGCAACAAAATAAATGCACAAAACAAATAGGGATAAGTGCAAATAGAAAATATTTTAATCTATCAAACAAAGCAGTAACTCATTACCACAAGGAAGATTGTAGACACAAAAGATGACATGTGAAAGAAGAGATTGCAAACTATACATGTAACATGTCGTACTAATAGTCCTATTTATGCAAGGTTTATACAAGATGATATCAAGAAGGAAGCACCACATGAATATAATAGCATAATAATAAATCATAAACAAGAAAAATAATAGAATATAAATAAAAAACCCTCATATCAAAAAATTGATACACATACTTCTTCCCCTAAATTAATGCATATGAGACAATAAACATGTTATGCATTCTACTCTCAAAACTCCCAAGGAAAAAACATATATACCCATTAGAAAACAAGTTACATATAAAAAGGAAAGAAAACTAAGCATGTTCAAAGAAATAAAGAGTCCATAAAGAATAATCAATACATTCAATGTAAATTTTCACGTGTCCATCAATCCATGATGCATTCATGTAAGGATATAAATAAATTTTGATGACATGCTCTATGTGTGATATACCAAACTTTTTTACTCTACATGTGATCATGATATGCTTATGTGAACCATGAAAATAAAAATATAGACTCGAGTAGAACCAAACTTCATATATCCATAGTTACTTTCTCTCTCCACTAATGCAAGTGCCAACCTACAAAAAATCAATAGGTCTTTCAAAGTTTGTAATGATAGGCTGAGGTATGGGTAAGATAGAGGCGACATTTAGGCTTAACCACAACTTGTCTATCCAATAGCACAAATAAGTTCATGTCTATGATATATACCCTCAAACATGGGTTCTTTTCTCTTTACTTCTCAAAACTCAAACAATGAAGTTAAGAGACTAGTACATACAATTCAGTACTTTATACACGCCCTTCCTTTTCATACTTATCATTACTTCACTTTTCTTTTATTTTCTTTCCTCCTTCCTTTTGTTTTTTAAAATAAACAAATTTCAACACTTCGTTTTTTTTCTTTATTCCATCTTCCCTCATTTTTTATATTCATTATTCAATTTTCAACCTTATCTTTTTTATTGAATGAAAGCAAGAGGGTAAAAGGGACAATCCTAGAAAATTCATGCTCAAAAAAGGGTGTATAAGGTAAGTGGGAATAAACATTTAGGCTAAATTAGTATTTAGGTGAAAATAAATGAAGGGACAACATAATGGCTTAGAGGGGGTAACTAAAGATACGTAAATATTGGTGGCTTGAAAATTTCAAATGATCCAAAGAAGGCCTAAATCTTTTTCCTATCTAAGTGGCACCTAGAATTTTTTCTCAAGAGACACTAAAAAGGACTCTAGAGCTTGTTAGAGACATAAAAATAGTCAAAGCATGAGATTTTCACAAGCATCTCAAAATAACCATACAAGTTCACAAAGTTATAGCATGTGCAAAAGAATTTTAGATAAAATGAACAAGAAAAATTTAGCCATACAAAATCTCAAGAAATACACATGTCAAAACATCCATATTTTAATTTAAGATAAATGCATACCAACCATATATCAACATGGTCCTTCTAAAATTCATTTTTCTTGCAATAAGATAGCAAAGAATAAACATGTCACTCTCGCAAGACACAAAGCATTGACTAATAAGTGAGAAGATAAGAATGGACTCAAAGCATATCAAAGCCTAAAAAGAAAGGAAAAGTGGCTCAAATGAGTTCAACAACAACACTCACATCATCGCTAGTCAAGAGAAAGAAAGAAATTGACTAACTAGTAAACATCACAAATAACATTTCTAAGAGAAGAAAGAGACAAGGGATGCAACTAGAAACACTAAGCATATAAGAAAGGTAAGGGATCCAAACATAAATTTAAGAGACATGTTAAGATATGGTCAACAATGCAAACACCAGGAGTGCAAACATAACACATATGTTAAGTTACAATAAGTATATAGGTCAAAGATCCTAAAACATGTATAAAATCAATATGACAAATAGATGCATATGATAGACCAGAGCAGACATAGAAAAGAGAAACACTAATGAATACATGCTTGTAAAGACATCACATTTAATTTCAAAGACATCACATTTAATTTCAAAGACAACTAAACCATAGTAGAAGGGAGAGTAGGCAAAAGGAGGACAAAAACTAACAAAATACAAATAGAGAATCAACACACAAAATATTATGTGTAAGAATAGAGAACCTAATAAAACATGTGAGATGCAATATGACATGGCATATGAATGATAAGATAATAGAAAAAAATTCATACTACTATGACAATATATGATGAAAACATGTGATATGATACTTGATGAGTGCTCAAAAAGCACTAAAATTACCCTGATATTATGCACATTAATTGATTAAAAATATATATATATATATATATATATATGATTTTATCATATATTTATATAAATTTTTCTTTTCGGAATCACAGATATTTTTATTGTTTTTCAGGTATTTTCGCTTAAAAAATGTAACTTAAAGACTAAAAAAGGAATACTGGAGGCAATACATCACAAATATATTCAAAAATAAATGAGGAAAAGTCAACAAATATGGAAAAATTAGACAAAATGGGTCAAAAAGGAGGAAATTACAAGACGCACGGCCCAGACTGAAAGCCATTGCAAAGATGCCCAATCCCGCGCCCGCCCTTGCTGTTTTCCGCACGTGCCTGTGCACGCCCAAGCTCCACTCCGCGGAGCCGTTGCCATCTGCGCCCCAATCCGCGCGCAGCCGTCCACACGTCATGCTGACGTCATCAATGACGTCATCATTCACTACTCCGCATTTCCACCATTTTTTAACATTTCTTCACCCACTTTTTCTTCCCATCCTCACTTATAAATACCCCCATTCTCTTCACAACTAAACACACCTCAAAACACATCTTCTCTTCTCTTTCTTTCTCTCATTTCTTAGTTTTTTAGCTTTTCTAGTTTTTTTTAGTTTTTAGCTTCTCTTAGTTAGTTTTTCTTAGTTTTTAGAGTTCTTCTCTTTTTCAGAAGAACTAATTATGTTTTTGTAATTTATTTGCTTTTTGATTCAATAAATGGGAGTGCAAATTCTGTTTAGAGGTTTTCCAGCAACAGGAATAGCATCGAAGTACTGTAAGGATTTTATTTTCTATACAATATTTTTTAATGCTTTATTCTTACATGCTATATTTAATTTGTCTGTGATTAAATTTAACTTTGCTGGCTGTTTGTAAACATGATATAATAATAACATTGTTATGCTTGCGAAATATTAAATAGGTAAAAATCTCTAAAATGAATTGATTTTATTTTTATTTAAGATTTTATATTAAGAATGTTAGAGAGAAATATATTATTTTTCATTACAAACTTAAATCTGAAAATTGGATTTTAAGGTTTAGTTATCCGGTCTTATTTAGAGTAGTGCTCTTTTATTTGTTGGTACAATCACCCGGTAGTTAGAGTGAAGCACTATTTCAAAAGTTTTTATAAAAATTATTATCTGAAAATGTATTGACAACATGTTTTCAGTAGTGGTTTTAAAACTTGAAAGTTAGTACTCGAATAACTAAATTCTTAGGTTTAATTTGGACACCTTGAATAAAATTTAAACTGTCTAACCCCACCAAAGGTGGCATTTAAATGGTTCATTTTCAATCTCTTAGAAAAAGGAATTAATTTAATTAACCAAATTAGTTATTAACCCCAACCATAGGTGTTAATTGATTTGTTTAGTTAACAAAGAATATCTAACCCCACCAAAGGTGGTATTCATATAAAAAAGAGAGAATCAATAAATATCTATTCATATCTTTAATAACCTAAATAATATGAGCAAGCACAATTAACTTAGTTATTATATCCATAAATACTCAACTATTATAAATGATAAAATTTGCATCAATATTTATTGAATCTGTATCTATGTTTATTTTTATGTTATTAGGTAAAAAACACAAAAACCCAAATATCGTGACAGGATGTTTAGGATTTAATTTCGTTTTTAAAAGTTTGAATAATAAATTAAAAACCACATACATTCCTTCCTTAGATCGACCTTGGGAGTATACTTACCATTTTCTACGAAATGATTCGTGCACTTGCGAGAGTTTTATAAATACATAAAACAAAAGTATTGGTAGGATCGGCGATGTCGATTCTGCCCTATCAATACTCGTAAAACAACCACAGAAAAAGAAGTAAGTAGGGTAGAAAATCAGTAATAGGTCAAATAGTGAGGCATAGTAGTAAGTAAAATAGTTAATTTACTATGCAAGAAAAAGAAACAAAGAGAAATGCAAGAATAATAAAGTACAAAAAATGTAGAAAAAAAAACAAAATAACATAAATTCACATACAAAAGAACTAGAGTCAAAGAAAGGAAGGAAATAAATAACTCAACTTCAACAAATCACTAAATAATAGTGATCAAAAACTATCCCTTGGTTTAAATAATTTGTGAGGGACGACTTAGCTAGGAGGCAACCTCCGACTCATATAAGGACAAGGAGTATATGGGAATCTTGGTTTGTTTTGTTTATAATTTCTAGAAAATCTGGATTAGTCCTCCATATAAATCAGGCAAGGTAGACTTTTTGAGGTAGATTTATTTATTTCCACATTGTGCCTCAAGTGCATAATGCATTCTACTTGAACATGCTCAGATGAGCCATAATAACTATTTCAGTCTATGGAGATAAGGAGGAATGAGGTGGATAACTTCAAGACATACTCAACACAAATCTTAGAAACTACATAGTAATATGACCAATAGTGCCATAACGATAACAAGTACGAATAGTGGAAGGAAAATGGGGTTCCTAACACTTATTAGTAGTACATAGAGGATAAGAAGATGAATAGTTGATTGACTTTCACACGAGGAGGAGAAGTCAATTTCCTATGTATGGTCTCAAATGCCCGTTCACCATAGTAGTGAGAAATGGAAATGACAATAGGTTGACTACTACTATAGTGATGAGAAGTGCTAGCCTTAGATGAAAAGTTCATGTTGATAGAGAAATCTGGCAGAGACCATGCAACAAATTTACCTCTTGGGTCAGTAGTTGTAGACTTCAACTTAGGTTCTTGATTGGAATATTTTAAAGTTGAAACCCCTTCACTGTAACTAGTACCATACTTGTCACCAAAGAATATGATATTCTTGATCATTTTGTTTAACATTTTTGAATATGTAGTCATTCTATCAACAACAATAGAGGTATATGCCAATTCCTTCTCCCATATATTGAGTTTTTTTCAAAGCTGTAATGAAGTCTTCCTTTTCCTTAAGGAAGGATTCAAGATAGGTAGTAGAATCATTAAACTTATGTAGTTCTTCAATCTCAACACCCTTTTATGTATGCGAGCAAGTCGAATATTTCTTTAAGCTCTCAAGAAAAATTATTTTCCTTTTTAACTTTTCAAATTCATTCTTCTGATCAGAGGTAGATATAGGATTGACCAGAGGTTGAGTAGCTTTACCAGAAGTAGGAACCTTCAATAGCTCCTCAAGATTTTTTTGCTTTGTCATGATTTTCATTAAACTTCATCATATCTATTTTGAGTGACCTTATACCTACTTGTGACAATATGTTGTCGATTGTCAATAGAGGGCTTTCTTTCCTCCAAAGTTTTCTTTAATGCACAAATGTTGCATTTTTTCATCAAATCTCTCAACCTTTTTTGTATCCTTTTCTGATTTAATATGCTCCATTAGTAGATCATTATAAGAATCAAGTAATTTGTCTTGTTTATCTTCATCTTCATCATTTTCAGTTGTTCTCTCTTGAAAATCTGAGGTAGTAGTTGAAAGATCAATGGCATAACTAGAAGTAGTAAAGGCTATAAAATTAGTATCATCCTCATTATCACTACTCTTACTATTCAAAATATTAACCTCGACTTTCATAGCACGCTTTTTCATTCAATTTTTTTAAAACACTTGGTAGTAATGTGACCAAAATTTCCACACTCAAATCATCTAGTCTTACTCAAGTGCACTTTGTTTGGTTTCTAATATTCATCATCAACTTTTATAGATATAAAAATTTAGAGCTTGAACTATCTTGTCTAATACCCTTAGAAGAGGGTTTCTTCTTTTTGGAGAACCTTGTGAATCTCTATGCAAGTAATGTCATCTCTCCTTTGTCAAGATCAGATTCACAATTAATATATTTGTGAATGGTATCAGTATTGAGACTAATTTCCTTAGCTATCTTGAGTGCCAAATTCTATCCCTTCTTAGATATGAGTTACTCTTGCCTTGTCAATAAGTGGTTAAGTTCAAAAACTTGTAGATCACCGACTGGCTCATTTACAATAAGCTCATCGAGTTTTTACATTGATTTGATCACTATGACCTTGGCATGAAGCTTGTAGGATAGACTGGTGATGATCTTCTCAATTTATTTTTCTTCACTAATGGGCCTACCCAAGTTGTAAGAAAAATTAACAATATTTGAGAATCATGCATAGAACTTATCAAAAGTCTTATCCTTTTGCATATTTCACAACTCAAAATCTCTATTCAATTTCAAATTTCTGGAGATCTTTACAGTTGACGTCCCTTCATGAATTGTCTCTAGAATATCCTATCCTTCTTTAAATGTAGTATAACTTTGTGTTCTTTTGTACTCATCAAGTGACACAACTTTGATAATAGCATATAAACCCTTATAATTCCATTTAAACTCCTTTCTTTTTTCATTTGTCCATTTAATCAAAATTTTAGGAATGAAGAAATTATTGGGTAGGGTTTGAGTTGGATAAGTCTAACAATTTTCTACAAGGAACCAAACACAATCACCTTGGGACCACAAAAGACACTCATTTTTTATTTCTAATAGGCATAGTTCACCCCATTGAAAAGTGGAGGTCAACCTACATTACATCCATATCTTGAATCCATTGGAGATAAAGTGTGTGTGTGTGTGAAAAGTGAGTTAATATAATCAAAATTGGAACAGTTAATCCTAAAAAGGCTACACTTTCCCTAATACCAATTGAAAGAGTCCATGACCTGATACAATACCTCGATGGGAAAGATACAGTCTATTTATGGACTCAGATATAAATCGTATAAACTAGAAAGTAAAAACTTATATAGATCACATAGAAAAAGCATATTTAATATAATATCAAAGAAAGTAGATAGCTTAGAATAACAGATATTATATATCAAAACAAAAAGTAAGTAAATAACAAATGCTTTCTAATCAAAATTAAAGCTTGAATATGTTGAAACATATACATAACAAACTCATATTATACTAACTCAATAAACGATCATGCATAATAGGCAATATAATGAGATAAACCCACATATAACATCCTCGGGTTGCTTAACGAAATAACTCAACAATAAATAATCCACTAAATAATAAACAAATTACAACTCTGATAGGAAATGAAACTACTATTAGCTCTATCAACTTGGAATTATATCCAAATTACCTACTATTGCTCTTATTTACTGCTTCCACAACTACTTGGTTCAACAAGTAAACATGGCTTTACTTTACAACCAACACCACCTAATGTGTTATGATTGGTAACCACTGATCAGTAACAATTAGGGTAACTACTCACAACCTCATGGGACACACAATCCACTACAAATATCAAATCTTGTATGAGAGACACAAAGTCCAACCATGTACCCACACAGATGACAATCTGATAACAAAGCTCAAAAAATGACCCATTTAAATCTAAGCTCTCCAAAATGATTTCTGATAAGAGTCAACATATTGCATTTTTGTTATGATTTAAAGGTTGATATTTGTATGAAAATTACGTTTATTTGATTATTTAATCCACAAATGTCATTTCACGGGTATTTCGTGTTTAAAGTGCAATTTTAGGTAAAATCATAATTTTGGAGAAGTTCGGGACAAATTTCAATGACCGGGATTGAGTACAAATAAAAGAAAACAAAATTTCAAAATTTGGAATTTCGCCGCTGGTGAGAATATTCTCGCCGCCGGTAAAAACCTTACGGAGAAAACGTTGAAAATCATCCAGGGAGCACGGATTTTGGCACAGCAATCTCGCCGCCAGCCAAGTGAATATCGCCGCCGGCCAAATAAATCTCACCGCCGGCCAAATCAATCTCACCGCCGGCCACAATAATCTAGCCGTCGACGAGATTGAGCGGAATGAAAATCGTAAGTTTTCCAGAAATCTCGCCGCTGGCGAGTTTCGTCCGAAAACATATTTTTTGGTTGTTTTGTTCCAAAATTGCCCCCCCAAACCCTAGATCTATATATATAATATGATGGAAAAGAGGGGGATGGTAGAGAGAAAAAATCTGAGTCATTTTTGGAGGAGGAAAGGCAATTTTGGAGAGAAAGTTTGGAGAAGCTTGAAGGATCATCACCATTGTTGCTACCAAGTCTTCATCTTCAAGAGTTTTTCATCTCTTCTCCTTAGCCTTCATATTTTGCATTTTATTCAGATTTGTTATTCATGAATTCAATTGAAATAATGGTTGTTCTTATTTCCGTTATGAACTAATTCATTTTTGCTAAGGCTATGATGTAGTTAAATCAAGGAAATCTGATTTCTTTTGTTATTGTTATATGAATTCATTGTTTTCAAGTTGAGTATTTATTTCCATGCTTAATGCTTTTAAATTTCTGATCAAGATTTAGATGATTTGTTGCATTATATTGAGACCGAGAGGAGAT
The DNA here is from genome assembly GCA_030763125.1 of Hippophae gyantsensis. Lineage (NCBI taxonomy): Eukaryota > Viridiplantae > Streptophyta > Magnoliopsida > Rosales > Elaeagnaceae > Hippophae > Hippophae gyantsensis. Next base: position 15,034,065 of record CM061038.1, on the reverse strand, counting down.
GTGTAATGAATGCTTCTTGTGATAAATACCGTATGTTGAATGCGAGTTTGACACCTAATGCATGATGTATGTGGTTATTCTAGAAATTCCATAAATCGTAATGTGCTTATTTGTGATTAAATCTTCATAGAAATATAGTTGGTTTTCATAGATAAGTAATTCTAATATAACTTGAGAGAGAGTATTAGATAAGTTTGGGTTTTTCAACCATCACTTTTAGCTTTGATTCTCATATAACATGACTTGAAATCGGATTGAATTGATTTAGCGAAATCAAATGACTTAGCGTTTTTAATCATTTGTGAACAACATTAAATTTTGTTATTTACGTTTCGTTTTATGTTAATTTGCTTTTAAAACAATTTCAACAATTCAGTTTTCAAATAAAATTAGGGTTAGTCAATTTCGGTACTTAGTAACGCCATTCCTTGTGGGTTCGATATCCGTACTTTTGTACACTTTAGAATATTTTTTAGGTTGCATGTTTCACCACCATGTAGATGTAGAGAGAAAATCCTTCAATTGTAAACATGATCCCAAGATTTAAAGAAGATAGTGATAACCTATTAAGAGATCTGGAATCATTTTTATCAATAAGGTTTAATTTTATTGTGATATCTTTTATTTCTCTTTGTAATCGGATGTCTTCCATTGTTGAATTGACTTTTATTAATAAGAATGATTGGATAATTCTATATATGGGAATTTAGGATATGCTTCCAATGACTAGATAAACATTTTTGTGATTTAAATAAATTAAAGTTTAGATTTATTTTTGTAAAGAATATAAATGTTGGCTATTTTTGTGGATAAAATATTTGCAAGTAAACTTGTTTTTAAGCTCGTTATCAACTCTATCAAATAAAGTCGAAGATATGTCAAAATTTTAGATAATCGTACTTTAAGTATATCTTTTATGACTATCACATATAGGATTGTGCACATTCATTCATTAGCACATGTTCACAATATTTGAATTATTTTTGCTACTAAAATATTTACTTAAACATCAATCAATTTGAAATTAAAAATTAGACATTTCTTAAATGTATTTTAATATTTTTAGGATGCGACTTAAAAATAAATTTTTATAATATTAAGGCTCTTAATGGGCTTTATAAAATTAAGCCCAAAAATTATTTAACCCTAATACTACTAGTTTATTACTATTATATATAAAAAGAGGTCAGATATATATATTGACTTGCAAGGTGGTGCATAAAACCTCTTATTGAAAGAGTTTATTGATTTGGCAAATGCAATATTTTATTGATTAATGAATCTTTAGTAATTTTATAAGGGGTTAAATAGGTTGGTTGATAGTAAAGGTATTTATTAGTAAATTTGTTTGGTATTTTTATCTTTATATAGCTTCTTCTCGATTGGATTTTTATATGTTTAAATTAAATAATTATGTGTGATTATAATTATTTGATTTGATTATTAAATTTCAAAGAATCTATATTTATTGAACTTATGTTTAATCTTTTTGCTCTAGGATTTTCTAGTTGATTTGATTTAGGTGACATATGTTTTGAATCATCTAGTTAGAAATATTCATTATTAAATCTATTCTAGAACACAGACGCACACTCATGTTTTTGTTCTAACCCTTTTGTAGTTGATTCGTGAACGTATCTAAATGTTGGGAAGCTTATTGAAATGTTGGTCTGGAAATTACTTACTCTAATATTAGAAACTATAAAAATAGAGCAAGGGCTTGTAAGTAAGGTACATTAGGGCAGTATCCCAGGAAGTGTACCATAAGTTTGAGTTTGTACTTGAACATTTGGTTTTTGTGGTGGAACCGGTGGTTTTCCTCTTAGATCATAATTGTGTCCTAGGGTTTTTCCATCTTAAAATATCATGTGTTATTTTTTTCATTTCCCACTTTATTCTTACAAAAAATTGCATGTCCGGCTGCTTTGTTTAGGTTATTAAATGATAAATTAATAAAAATTGAAAAGAATCCATTCACCTTCTCTAGGTTAATTAGGTCCGTATTTCATAAAATTTCAATTGGTATTAGAGAAAACAGTAGACACACTTAGTGAGTTTGATCCTTAGGGACACACACTCCTACTTATGAATCAAATGAAAGAAGGTGGTTTATTTGTTAGACCCCCACTCTTTGATGGGTATAATTACTCTTACTAGAAGGTTAACATGCAAATCTTTCTCAAACAAGATGAAAAAGTTTGGGATGCTATTCTCAATGGCTAGGAACCACCTTCGGTAAGGAAAGATGGTGTAACAACCATAAAGCTAAGAAAAGACTGGACCATTGAAGAAGGCAACCTTAGTGGAGCAAACCAAAAAGGTCTAAGTTCAATCTTTGCTCCAGTGTCGATAGGTGAGTTCCTTCACATCTCTAACTATGAGACTGCAAAATTTGCATCCAATGCACTTGTTCTTGCTTATAGGGGAACTTCTCACATGAAACAAATAAAATTTGGATTGCTAACATCTCAATTTGATTCCATTAAAATAAGCAACACTAAAACTTTTGGCTAATTATATGCTCACTTTTGTGATTGATAAGAGTCAAATTATTGCATTTTTGTTATGATTTAAATGTTGATATTTGTGTGAAAATTACGTTTATTTGATTATTTAATCCACAAATGTCATTTCACGGGTATTTCGTGTTTAAAGTACAATTTCAGGTAAAATCATAATTTTGGAGAAGTTTGGGACAAATTTCAATGAACGGGATTGAGTGCAAATAAAAAGAAAACAAAATTTCAAAATTTGGAATTTCGCCGCCGGTGAGAATATTATCGCTGTCGGCGAAAACCTTACGGATAATACGTTGAAAATCATGCAGGGAGCACGGATTTTGGCAAAGCAATCTCGCCGCCGGCGAAAATCCTACAGAAAGCACGGCGAAAATCTTCCCGAGAGCACAAAATTTGGCAAATTTATCTCGCCGCCGGCCAAATTTATCTCGCCGTCGGCCAAATGCATCTAGCCGCCGGCCGCAATATTTTGGCCACCGGCCAAAATCGAAAACCCAAAAAAATTTATTTTCCAGAAATCTCGCCGCGGTGAGAATAATGTCGCCGCCGGCGAGTTTCGTCCGAAAACAAATTTTTTGGTTGTTTTGTTCCAAAATTGCCCCCAAAACCCTAGATCTATATATACAATATGATGGAGAAAGAGGGGGACGACAGAGAGAATAGATCTGAGTCATTTTTGGAGGAGAAAAGACAATTTTGGAGAGAAAGTTTGTAGAAGCTTGAAGGATCATCACCATTGTTGCTACCAAGTCTTCATCTTCAAGAGTTTTTCATCTCTTCTCCTTAGCCTTCATATTCTGCATTTTATTCAGATTTGTTATTCATGAATTCAATTGAAATAATGGTTGTTCTTATTTCCGTTATGAACTAATTCGTTTTTGCTAAGGCTATAATGTAGTTAAATCAAGAAAATATGATTTCTTTTGTTATTGTTATATGAATTCATTGTTTTCAAGTTGAGTATTTATTTCCATGCTTAATGCTTTTAAATTTCTGATCAAGATTTAGATGATTTGTTGCATTATATTGAGACCGAGAGGAGATGTGTAATGAATGCTTCTTGTGATAAATATCGTATGTTGAATGCGAGTTTGACACCTAATGCATGATGTATGTGGTTATTCTAGAAATTCCATAAATCATAATGTGCTTATTTGTGATTAAATCTTCATAGAAATATAGTTGGTTTTCATAGATAAGTAATTCTAATATAACTTGAGAGAGAGTATTAGATAAGTTTGGGTTTTTCAACCATCACTTTTAGCTTTGATTCTCATATAACATGACGTGAAATCGGATTGAATTGATTTAGCGAAATCAAATGCCTTAGCATTTTTAATCATTTGTGAACAACATTAAATTTTGTTATTTGCGTTTAGTTTTATGTTAATTTGCTTTTAAAACAATTTCAACAATTCGGTTTTCAAATAAAATTAGGGTTAGTCAATTTCGGTACTTAGTAACGCCATTCCTTGTGGGTTCGATATCCGTACTTTTGTACACTTTATTACTTGAACGATTCGTACACTTGTGAAAATAAGCATCAATGATATCACGAACACTTGTTCTCACCTTGGTGAGAAAATTCCACAACCATTACAAGTACATAAACTCCTAAGCTCTATAACAACATACTACAAGATGAAAGTTACATTGATAGAAGAAAGCAAGAATGTGGACATACTAAAAATTGATTAACTTGTTGGTTCAATCCAAACCTATGAGCTTACTCTTGATCCACCCAAGAAGGACAAGGATATAGAATTCAAAAGCTCTAAAAAGGATATCTCTTATAATAATGAGGATATGAAAGATGAGTCACTAGTCTTGTTAGCACAAAAAATGAAGTAGTTTATGAAAAATAAGGGTCAATAGAATAATCAATCTAACAAGGGACAATCTAGTCATTCGAGGGATTATAAGTCAAGGGAAATTAAGCCTCCTAGCTCTGATGGTAAGAAAACTAAGCCTAATAGTTCTAAATTCTTTACTTGTGGAGGCTTTGGTCATATTTCTACCAAATGTGAAAACAATAAAAAAAGTTGGAAAATCCTTTAATACTACACTTAGTGACATAAAAAGTGAATAGGATAATGCTAGTAACTCACAAGATGATGACACTAACTATCGTGCCTTCACTGTAACTACCAAAGCACACCACAATGACTCCGACTTTATCTCGAATGAAAAAAATAAGCAAGTAAATTCTTCTCTATTAATGTCCAAGTTTAATGTATCCAATTATAATGAACTATTCATAAATTGTCTAGGCGTTAGAAAAGAGAGAGATAAACTACTTGTGGAAGTAACTAAACTTAATGATACCATCAATGTTCACAAAGTGAATTTTGCTAGCCTAGAGAAAGATAAAAATAATTGTATGAACGTATTAATGTCCTAAATTTGAATCTTGTATAAATCAATGAGGAAAACAAAAAGCTAAGGTAAGAACTTTGTATTGCTAAAGAGACGGTGAGGAATTTGACCATTTGTGCTAAAAAATTAACCAAAGTCCAAGACTATAGAAAACCACATGGAGATAAGAGAGGTCTTGGATATGTAGATGAATAGTTAAAACCTTCATCATCCAAAACTCAATTTGTAAAACCCACTGCTTCTCTAGTATAAAAGGTAATTTTTGAATTTTATCACTCTGAGTAAATTTAGTTTGTTCCCATCTGTCATCATTGTGGTAGGAAAGAACATATTAGACCTAAGTGTAGATTTCTTTATATCTATGATTCTATCATGAATACAAATAAGACACCTCAAAAATTTCCAAACGTAATGTTTTTATTGCAAGAACTACACAAAAAGAGGAACCTAAGAAACCTAAGAAGTTTGGGTTGCACTAATTTAGGGCCCATATAGCATTTAAACCTAAATCAAATACCTGTAGGTATTTTGACAGTGGATGATCTAGACATATTATTAGGAATTTTTCTTTGTTTAAAACCTTTGAAGAATACAATGAAGGGACAATTACCTTTGGTGATGATAAAACAACTAAAATTATTTGGAAAGGGTCCATTCAAATAAAAGGTATCCTTAATCTTGATGAAGTTTGATATGTGTAAGGACTTAAGGAAAACTTCATTATCATAAGTCAAATATGTGACAATGATTTCAATGTGGAATTTATGAACAATCACTGATTGTAACAGATTGAAAGGGTGAATGTATGATTAAGGGAATTAGATCACATGGAAATTGTTATTGCATTGACACATCACCCATAGTAACATGTAACCTATCTAGAAATGATTCACCTAGCTTATGGCATGAAAAGCTAGGTCGTATGAATTTTAGAGATCTAGTTAGATTAATTAAAACTAAGACTATGCATGATCTACCTATTCTCCCAAAAAATGAAACACTTGTATGTAGACCATGTCAATTGGGAAAACAAACTAGGACCACTCATAAGAAGATTCAGAGTATTAATACAAATAGAGTATTGAAACTAAGCCTAAAAACGTCATGTAGGATGAATTAGCTTAATTTAAAAAAAATCATGTGTGGATATTAATACCTAAGCCTAAAAACAAAAATGTTATTGAAACTAAATGGGTGTTCAAAAATAAACCTAATGGGAAGTTGATAAGACTCTATTCATAAAAAGGAGTAGTGATGAGATCTTCATTGCTAAAAGTTTTGGATCCACATCTGATGGGCAGAACTGGCATCGCCAATCCTGCCGATAATTTGGTTTTATATTTATAAAACTATCGCAAGTGCACGAATCATTTCATAGAAAATGATAAGTATACTCCCAAGGTCGATTTAAGGAAGGAATGTATGTGGTTTTTAATTTATTATTCAAACTTTTAAAAATTAAATTAAATCCTAAACATCCTATCACGATATTTTGGGTTTTTTGTGTTTCTAATCTAATAACATAAAAATAAACATAGATACAGATTCAATAAATATTGATATAAATTTTATCATTTATAATATTGTAGTATTTATGGATATAATAACTAAGTAATTATGCTTGTTCATATTATTTAGGTTATTAAAGATATAAATTGATATTTATTGATTCTCTCTTTTTTATATGAATACTACCTTTGGTGGGGTTAGATATTCTTTGTTAACTAAACAAATCAATTAATACCTATGGGTGAGGTTGATAACTAATTTGGTTAGTTAAATTAATTTCTTTTTCTAAGAGATTGAAAATGAACCATTTAAATGCCACCTTTGGTGAGGTTAGATAGTTTAAACTTTATTCAAGGTGTCCAAATTAAACCTAAGAATTTAGTTATCCGAGTACTAACTTTCAAGTTTTAAAACCACTACTGAAAACATGTTGTCAATACATTTTCAGATAATAATTCTTATAAAAACTTTTGAAATAGAGCTTCACTCTAACTACCGGGCGATTGCACCAACAAATAAAAGAACACTATTCTAAATCAGACCGGATAAGTAAACCTTAAAATCTAATTTTCAGATTTCAGTTTGTAATGAAAAATAATATATTTCTCTCTAACATTCTTAATATAAAATCTTGAATAAAAACAAAATCAATTCATTTTAGAGATTTTTACCTATTTAATATTTCGCAAGCATAACAACGTTATTATTATATCATGTTTACAAACAGCCAGCAAAGTTAAATTTACTCACAGACAAATTAAATATAACATGTAAGAATAAAACATAAAAAATAACTGTAAAGAAAATAAAATCCTTACAGTACTTTGATGCTATTTCTGTTACTGAAAAACCTCCAAACGGATTTTGAACTCCCATTTATTGAATCAAAAAGCAAATAAATTACAAAAACATAATTAGTTCTTCTCAAAAAGAGAAGAACTCTAAAACTAAGAAAAACTAACTAAAAACTAAGAAATGGAGAGAAAGAAAGAGAAGAGAATATGTGTCTTTAGGTATTTGAAGTGAAGAGAATGAGGGTATTTATAGGTGAGAAGGGGAAGAAAAAGTGGGTGAAAAAATGATTAAAAATGGTGGAAACGTGGAGTAGTGAATGATGACATCATTGTTGACGTCATGCTAGCATGGGGCATGGCAGCGCAGCGGCGTGCGTGGACTGGGCGTATATGGGCAGTGGCATGCACAGACTGAAGTAGGGGTGCGGGTAGAATGGAAAGTAGGCATGCGCGGACAAGGAAATGCGACGCGTGAGACCATGGCTGGGCGCATTGCGTGCGCAATTTCCTCCTTTTTGACCTTTTTGACCCATTTTGTCCAATTTTTCCTTATTTGTTGACTTTTCCTCATTTATTTTATGAATATATTTGTGATGTATTGCCTCAGTATTTCTCTTTGAGTCTTTAAGTTACGTTTTTAAGCAAAAATACCTAAAAAACAATAAAAAATACCCTTTGATTCCGAAAAGACAGATTTATATAAATATATGATAAAATCATATAAATATATATACTTTTAATCAATTAATATGCATAAAATCATGGTAATTTTAGTGCTTTTTGAGCACTCATCAACATCTAGTACACTAACAGATGATTTTGTGCATGTTATAATAAATGAATTTGAAATGTCCATGGTAGGTAAAATGGATTTCTTTATTATTTTGCAAATTAGACAATCTCATGATAATATATTTATTTCTCAAACCAAGTATGCATGTAACCTTGTTAAAAGGTTTGGTCTTGAAATTAGTAAGCCATTAAGGACTTTTTTAGGAACCAACACAAAAATTACAAAGGATAATCAAGGTAAAAGTTTTGATCAAACCCTTTATAGGAGTATGATAGGTAGTTTACTTTACCTTATTACAAGTAGGCCTGACATATATTTTAGCAATGGCGTGTGTGCCCATTATCAAATTGACCGTAAGGAATCACACTTAGAAAATGTAAAGAGAATCATTAGGTAGTATACTTCGTGATCAAGTAATTATGGTCTATATTTTACTATTGACAATACTTGTGAAGTAAGTGGTTATTCAGATGTCGAATGGGTAGGCAACCAGGATGATAGGAAGAGCACATCAAGTGGTTGATTCTACATTAGGAATAACGTTGTATCTTGGCATAGTTAAAAATAGAAAACTATCTCACTCTCTACAGTTAAGGTAGAATACATTGTTGTAGAAAGAACTTGCACACAAATGCTTTGGATGAAAAACATGCTCAAGGACTACGGTTAACCCCAAGGTATGATGCCCTTATATTGTGATAACTCTAGTGCTATATGTATTTATAAGAATCCAATGCAAAATTCTAGAACTAAGCATATTGACATTATACATCACTTTATTCTAGAATTAGTTGAAGAAAAAGTAGTGACACTTGTCTTTGTACCTACTAAGAGACAACTATCTGACATATTCACCAAAGCTATAGACACTCAAAGATTTGAGTATCTTTGGAGTGCCTTGGGAATCTCTCCTTCAAATTGAATTCTATATTTTATTTAGAAAAAAACAAGAATCCTTATATGGCCAACAAGGTATTGGACTTATTCAACACTCACATACATATAGTCTTATTTTTAGTGACTTAATTCATTTTGACATTTATTGCATAAATTATTTCACAATTTGGACTTATGCACACACATATTCTTGTACATGTGATGATTGATATGGTTATGAACTTACTCACATACTCACATACTCACAAACACATGTACATGTTATGCATGAAGTTTATGAATTCTCATGAAAGACTCTAGAACTTCAACTAATCTTGACTATAAAATTGTGTTGAGTTCTATTTCTTGCTTTTCAAAATTTTCCCACATGGAGGCACCTAGTAATGTGAGATCTACCTATTGTGATGTGTGAAGCTACTGTGGTGAGCGGAGAGGGCTATCTCATAACTAGTGTGAAACTCATCATGCTTTACCTTTATTTTATAAATGAGGCACATGATTGCCTATAAAATGTGTACTTAGCATGCACAAAAAGAAAAGGGCCAATAGAGTTTAAAGAAAAACACAAAACAATAATCATGTGCCTCATTTATAAAATAAAGGTAAAATAAATCGTTTGTTAGATATATTTTATTTTGTGAGATTGAAGACTCAATTATAATTTTACATGATATGTGATTTTTTTTTCTTTTGAGTCTTTCTTGATTGATCATAAAGGACTTAATTGGCATATTTTTGGAGTTTAAACATATATGTTGCTTTGAAGTAAATTCTAATATGTCATTATATGTGTGAAGTTTTCTTGTGTGCATTTTATACTTTACTTTCTTATTTATACAATAGATAATCAAAATTTGAGTAAAAAATGATTTCTCAATTGATTGTGTACTTTTTTGTGATTAAATGTGTTTAATACCTTATGTGGCTATTTATGAAAATAAAAAAAATCATATTGTTATTCATTTACATCTTCTTAGTTATTAACTTTTTAATTGGTTTTTTAGTTAAGGAGTCATAGAACTTAAGTAGAGTTTAAACCACATTGCACTTTTGCATTAATCTATTTTTACATTGGTCTTTTGTCTTTTGGGGGAGTTTAGCTCCATTGTTTTATCCAATGCTTTGTCCTTCTCATATGTCAAAAAGGGGAAGAGTGTGTTTCACTTTCATGTTTTATTTAGTTATGCATATAGGTAGAGAATATATTTAGGGTAAGAATGCTTTCCATCATTTTGTCTTATGCAAAGCTTGATTGGTATGAATACATGCACTACATGATCATTCTTTACACTTCGCGTATTTATATTTAAATTGAACTAATATACAATGAGTCTTTCAAGCCAAGTTATTGTATGCTTTTTCTATGTCATTTTAGTTACTTACAAAACTTGTCAAGTTGCAGCAAATATGGATTCACCGGACCATAAGATAGTTCCACTTTGGGCTCTAGGACACTCTTTTAATAAGTGTCATGTAGTGAGTGAGAGGTTTTGCTACATGAAAATTATAAAGGAGGATTTTGTAAGGATTATAAGTGTTGGCTATTTTTATGGACAAAATGTTTGCATGTAAACTTGCTTTTAAGCTCGCTATCAAGTCAATCAAGCAAAGTTAAAGAAAAGTTAGAACTTCAGATAGTCATATTTCATGTATATCTTTTATAACTATCACATGTTATATTACACTCATTCATTCATTAACACAAGTTCACAATATTTGAATTATTTTTTTAACTAAAATATTTACTTAACTTGAATTAATTTATGAAATTATAAATTAGCCATTTATTAAGTCCAAATATGATATTTTATAATATTAAATCTCTTAATGGGCTTTGGAAAAATTAAGTCCAAAAATTATTTAACCCTATATATATATATTAGGGTTCAATAGGGATAACAGATACAATCTGCCACTATAATCTGCTGAAGTTGTTGCAATTTGTTGGATACACCACAAACTGCTGAAAAACAAAAAACAAAAAACAAAAAAGAGAATGGTTGTAGCAAAAAATGGTGTTTTATCTTTATATAGATTTTTCTTAACCTTATATATTATTAGGGTTCAAAAGGGATAATGGCTACAATTTGCCACTACAATCTACTGAAGTTGTTTGTGATCATAGTTATTTGATTTGACTATTAAATTTCAAAAAAGCTAGTTTTATTGAACTTGTGCTTAATTGTTTGCTTTAGGATTTTCTAAATTATTTGATTTAAGTGACATATGTTTTGAATCATCTAGTTAGGATTATTCATTATTAAATTTATTTTAGAAAACATAAGAACACTTGTGTTTTTTTGCTAACCCTTTCACAGTTGATTCATGAATGTATCTGAGTCACAAGAAGCTTATTGGAACGTTGGTTTGGAAACCACTTACACTAATATTAAAAACTATGAAAATAGAGTAAGGGCTCTTAAGTAAGGTACATTAGGGTAGTATCCTAGGGAGGGTAGCATAAGATCGAGTTTGTACTTGAACATTTGGTTTTCTAAGTGGAAAGTTAGGTAGTTCGGTGGATCGGTGGTTTTCCTCTAAGGTCATGGTTATGGCATAGGTTGTTTCCACTTAAAAATATTGTGTGTTATTCTTTCATTTCCGTACTTTATTCTTACACATGTTTGCATGCCTAACTTCTTTGTTTAGGTTATTAAATTATAAATTAATAAAAATTCAAAATAACCTATTCCCTCTCTAGGTTAATTAGGTCTGTATTTTATAAACTTTTAATTTTTTTTCACAATCTCCAAATCTTAAATCATAAATTAATGATGTCTTGATTTATGATAAAAGAAAATATTTTAGATTTAATCACTAGACACATCAACTTTGGTTAATTGTATATAATGTATAAGAGCTTATTTTAATTTTATTGATGAACATTAATTTAGATGGTTGAAAAATAACTTTAATTGTAAACTAAAAATGGGGAAAATATTAATTTATAATTAAAGAATATATCAACCTTAGGTTTATTAATTTTTAATCTCATGACCAAGGATAGTTATCAATTAATTGAATATTTTGCTGTATATATATTTCTTTAGTTTATCAATTAATCAATTTCAACCCCAATCAAAGATTAATTGATTAATTGATTATCATTGAGAACTCACCATGATTATAGGAAATTTTATTTAAAAATAAATTAAATGAATAAATCTAGTTTATATTTGAATCATTTAACTCCTTTTGTTCACGAATGGTTATGGTCACTAAAATCCCATATATATATATACATATCATCCTAGGTTCAACATATTTTAATTTATTGCTTTAATTTATTTTCTTTCTTTATATATAATTGAATTTAGAATTTTACGATTTCATTCTACCAACCCACAATTTGTTAGAGTATTTAGAACTTTTGCTTATTTTCACTAAATTAGAAAGTAATTTAACTTTTTAAAACCACCGCAATTCCTTGAGTGACGATATTGGAAGTATATATATCATTTACTACACGTGATTCGTGAACTTGTGAGCTCTTTATAAATACAAAATTTAACTACCAAGTTTTTGTGCATCAATTAGTATATTTTATAACCATCAAAACAAACAATCTAATTATATCTATGATTATTTAACTAATTTTAATATCCATTAAGCATAATTATAAAATATTTTTAATTTTTAACATATATTTTGTTTACTTAGAATAAAAAATGTATAATTAAATTATACGCTTGGAAACATGCGATTATATGTAATCAAACTGTATAAATGATAAGTAATTTAAGAACAAATATTGTCATACCCACCAGGATTGCTACAAGAACTACCACTATTTATTATCTTGTTAGTAAATTAGTAAATGATGTTTTAAAATTGTTTTTAACTAAAATACATGAGCACATAGATCAAGAGAAATATGAGACTATGAGACTATTCTCACCATTAGCCTATAATCTAATTAATTATGCAATGAATCAATACTAGAACTATTCTTGAATTCTTAACTCTAGCTTGAGAAATCTATGCAACTAAGACAAGACTTCAAATATACCTTTTCTTACTTATTAATTGAAGTAAAATACTGTCATAAATTAATCCTAAATTAGAACAATCTAGTCATAGTTTCTCGATAATTAATTCATTACATTAAGTTCTAAAAAAGAGATGACTTCAAATGTACCTTTTCTTACTTATTAATTGAAGTAAAATAACATCATAAATTACTCCTAAATCAGAACAACCTAGTCATAGTTGCTTGATAATTCATTCATTGCATTAACTTCTAAAAAAGAGATGAATAAACTTCTCAAGATTATAATTCTTAGCAACCTTTAACGAAGGCATCAACCCTACTTGTTACACTATCACAAAGCAACAAGATACCACTTTGAATAAGAATATTAGCGATTACATAATAATACCACACTAATATCTTAAACTAGCATTAAACATATACATGCAGTAAACTAGTTTATCGCTCTGATTCATACATGTATAGCTATGGAATTCAATCATAAAGTCAAACACATCAAAATCAAGAATTGAATCTAAAAATCACCATAATGTTTTATTAATTAAAATCATAGTCTAGGGCTTAAAAATTTCTCACAATCACATAAATAAATTAGCTAGCATTGAATTGTAAAAGAATCATAATTAAAATAGTAGAAGACTAAGAAGAAAAATGAGAAAAATAAGAAGCTAATTATTAGTATCAATGAGCGAATTCCAATATCCTTAATTGCCTCTTTGAATTCCTATTTTGTCTCTAGCCTTCAATTTCTCTATAGACCAACATAAGCTTTTGTAAATTTCCATGTCTACAATATGTGGCTGCTTTTACTCTTCATCCTAGCTACATATTTATAGTAAATGAGTTTGTATCTATAATATTGGTAGGATTAGGATTGTAGAGGTTTGAAATAGTTAAAGTGCTAATCTAACAAATGTAGAACATATTGTATAAGGATGTGCTAAAAATCTAGAGATTAAGTGCATATCCAAATTGTGGGCCACGGTGCTTTTCGAATCATGTCGTGGTTTGACCCTGTTTCCAATTCTGTGCAATTTCATCTGAGAGTGTTGTTCCATGGTACACATATAATCATGCCACAATGCACCCTTAATTTAATATTTTGATCCCTCATTGATGTATCTTATAAATATTTTCATTTAGGTCCTCTATTGTATGGAAAGTATGCTTCAAATTATAAGAGTTTTGTGCAATTTCATTTGAGAGTGTTGTGCCATGGTATACATATACTTATGCCACGATGCACCCTTAATTTAATATTTTGACCCCTCTTTGATGTATCTTATAAATATGCATTTAGGTCCTTCATTGTATGACCATTATGTCCTTGATTGTGAGATTATTTTTATCCTTTGTCATTTGAATCTTTTAAGTTGAAAAATACCTAAAATACCTCAAAACATAGCCCATGATTCCAAAACATAATTTATAAAATACTTAAATTAAAATGAAATATTAAAACATAATTCATTTTTATTACAATAAATCATAAGATATGTGTGCTTTTTTGGCACGTATCACAATTCCCAACTAGCTTCTAACTAGCCTCTAGCTAGATAAGTTCTTAAAAGAGATTCTTAGAAAGAAAATAAATAATCAACTCTTAGAAATCCATCTAATCACAAACATATAACCTTCATGCCAGATAATCTTACACATGACATTAATACAACAACATTTTTGGTCTCAGGTTATGAAACTATGATATGTGTAAGCATCGTAGAATGGTCACAATACTTTAAACTAATAGGTCTTTATCAAGGTTATAATGTTAGATTAATGTTTTCTCTTTTTTTTTTGCTGTTTTTTTTCTATTCTTCGCAATTTTTGTATGATCGAGGAGATACAAAATTGCATTACTAATCTTTCATCTTTTTACATTCAAAATTGATTTTCTATAGCCCATACTTGTTATTTTCAATATTTTTCAGGTTTTAGTCAATTTTTATTGAATTTTTCACCATTTCTTCATAGAGAGTTCATATCAAACATGTGTTTTTTTAAGCCCTCTTAGAAAGTAGAAGGGTAGGGAAAAACATTTTTGGCTGATAAAAGTATAGGTTATAACATGTTAAAGAAAGAAAATTTTATAATTCATATAAGCTCAAAAGAGATACTAATGATAAATATACAAGTGGTAGGATTGGAAAGGTACAAACAACCCAAAAATGGCCTAAATTCTTTCCTAAGCATAGTGAATTCTATAATTTTATCTTGAGTATTTTTCAAAGTAAGTTCTAAAGTTTTTGAGACCACAAATATCTACAAAAAGTTTAGATACAAAATAGTCCAAAGTACTCGGATTATTCAATCATCCTTCCAGTCAATCACAAAGGTTCATACTAAGTTCAATTCTCAATAAAATCACTCCTTAATTGAAGTGAAACTTAGAGTCCTATAGATATTAAAGTTTTCAAAATCATATTCCTATGATTGACATATAAATACAAAAATATCGTGTGTTTTCTAATTTAGCATTATTTTTATCTCTTTCTCTCTCCTTTCGAGTTGTTTGTGACTTTTCGTGGAACCTCGCCACCCCCTGATTGAGAATGTATTTTTTACACACTCTCTAAGGTCTCATCGAGCACCTAGGTGAGATAGTAGGTGAGAGGTCAAAGAGAGTCCAATTTAGCTATATAAATCTCTTTCCACTTTTCATTTCTTCACACCTTAAACTTGTTAGCCTTCTCTTTTCTCTAAACAATTACCAACCTAACCTTCTAAATTTTAACGAAAATGGTACCCAAACATTCTAGAAAATGCTAAAAACACCTCAGAGTAGCATTTAGAACATGCAGAGCCTTTTCACTATCAAACGCCCATTCTCTTTGAGCATTCTATTGTTATCAATCACTTTTCTCTAATTCAAGAAAGGTCTGCTTACTTCTCTTAGATCTCTATTTGTGATCTTTCTTATTCATATGATCCCATCTATGTTAGAGATATTTATGTCACCCTATCCCCTTTATCATCATTCTGAATTCTCTACTGCTCTCGTCCTTAGAAGGTGAAATGTTACTTTCTGTAGTGATATGTTCTTAGAATATTCTCTTCCTAATATTAAGGATCCCTCTTTCTTTTAGGAATTATTGGATATTCAAAGGGCCCAAGCTCAAGTTGCTTCCTATCACCCTACTCCTCCACCCCAAGTTCATGGCTCTCCTCATTCTTCTACCTTATTAAGATCTCTTCTACTAGCTCTAGAGGCATTTCTCACCCATTTTTCTCTAGTGCATCTTCTCTTAGATCCCTCTCCTTACTGTTCAAAAACTTTTGGGGAGATACTATTGACTATTCTTGGAATCTTCACCTTCAAGATTACTTTAACTAGATGTGTTCTGCACCACCCCATACTATAGGGATTCTAGCGGCTCTTCAGCAGTGCAACCGAGGATGATGATGATAATGGAAAGGATGGTAGAGAGTGTTGAACTATTTTTTATTAGATGTTTTTGATGTATTTTTAATTTTACTTAAAAAAATCTTGTTATTAATGAGAATTTTTTGTTTTACTATCTTGTGATTGTGTTGTTTTATGTTTGTATGTATTTCTTGGTGTTTAGTGTATGCTTTAATCTCTACTGTGATGCATGAGTGGTATAATTATTACATTCTTGTATATCTTCTCTCCCTTATATAGAGGTGTTCTTTTGACTTTTTGTATCAAAACTAGAGAAGTTTGTATGCATAACTCGATGTTTTCTTAACATCTTATGTGGTGTATGGGATGTGAGTGTAGGATTGCATTATATTTTTGTTTCCTAACTTGCATTCATTTAGGGGGAGCATTGCATGAAGTCAGAAGGAGTTGTGTGACTTGTGTGGTTCCTGTTGCATGTTTGATTATGCTTAGCTTATCATTTGTACCTATATATGAGGTAACATGATAATATTTGGATAGTCTATATGTTGTTTCTACATAATACATTCATATGTATATGCTTGTTTTATGTTTGTAGGTTAGTAGTGTAGATTGAGATCTTGGAGTTCAGACTTCTAGGGTGTGGATGTGTTGATCCTAAAGATGGATACAGTGCATAAGATGGATGTACTAGGAGTAGGTGTATTCTTGGAGTTAGGTGTGCAGTGATGTTCTACTTATAGGAATAAACATCTTTAGTTCATCTTCATGATCATCTCATATTGATATGCATCTGTACTTAGTTGTGTAGTATTTTTTTCACGAAAATCCAAATGGGGGATGTAAATCATGCACGTCGTTTGTGTCTTTGTTAGTGTTCTCGTGTGTAAAATATAGAATCTGTTTTGTTTTACCTAGTGTATTTTCTTCCTCTCTATAAGGTTAGTTACTAATGATCAGTAATGCACATACGAACTAGTTAGTTACACTTTGTATGTGTGCTTTTTTTGTACAAACCACAAAGATGGTTTTCGTAGTGTGTATGCTAAGTTAAGTTATTTTAGTTTTATGTCTTTGTTTGCAAGCATTTGTGAAAAATTAGTTGAATTTTGGAAACAAAATATCATATTTTTGTGAGCTTGCCTACCATGATCGGTGAGGCTCTAACGAGTATTATCCTCATCGAGGTAGTGTAGTACCCTCACCAAGGTAGGGTCGGTGAGAGGGTTAGTAAAAGTAACCAAAGGTCTGTGAGTTGGAAGGTGAATTAAAAACATGTAGCTATTCTTCCACCTTAATGAGTGATATTTAAGACTTAATTTCTCATTCCACAATGTCATTTTAAGCATTAAAATATTTTATCAACTGTATTCCATCCATATTAATGCCCCAAAATGACATATTATCTTAGGTGTATATATCCATTATGTAGCCTATTTTTCAATAATCCCCCACATGAATGAAAATTGATAGAGTTTTTCTAAAGGAAACTAATCAAAGGTCCGAGACCTACATAGGATAAGTAGGTGCTATTACCCTTCGAATCTTCCCTTGTGAAAATATGTTTATTTCACTGTCTGACAATAGATGTGATGTCCTTGAATTGTTCTACATCGTTTTGGCAACGAACATATGCTTGGTTCTACAAGAGTTTATATAGAATTAAGCCCAATACAATTCTATTTCAAAGTGGCCATATTTCTCTCTCACATAGGTGATCTCTTATCATTAAGAGTAACCCACAATACTCCGTTCATCATTAAAAGCTTCGACTTAACCTTTTTTTCTACCGGTATCACTATTTTCATTATAGGAATGGACTTGAGAATAAACCCCCTCACACTGATCTCACTAAGTTTTTACAATTAGGTTGTCCATTTGAATTTAGATCTTGGAAACCCCAATCAGCTAGGTTAGGCTTCCTTTGCAAACCTCATTCATTCATGGGCTCTACTCTCATTCCCTTCAATGACATCTCAACTAACTCTCTTCTTAACGTTTTGGTTAATAAATCTGTTATGTTATCAGTTGACCTCACATAATCAATAGAGATAATTCTAGTTAAGAAAATTTGTCTAATGGTATTATGTTTATGACATATATGTCGTGACTTACTATTACACATACTACTTTGTGCCTTGTAAATAGCTGATTGACTATCACAATGGATGCAAATTGCAGACACATGTTTCATCTACTTTAGAGCCTCTATGAAATTGCATAGCCATTTAGCCTTATCGCCAAATTTATTCAAAGTGATTAATTCTAATTCTATCATGAATCTAGGAATACAAGTATGTTTGGAGGACTTATATGATACAATTGTAACACCCAGTGTGAACACATATCCACTGATAGACTTTGAGTCTTTCACATTACTTAAACAACTTGTATCATTGTATCCTTCTAATACAGCTGAATATCTTGTTTAGTATAGTCCAAATTTACATGTGTATCTTAAGTATCGAAGTAACTTTTTTATACCTCTTTAGTAATCAGATCCTAAATTTCTAGTATATCTACTCAGCTTACATAAAATGTAAGCGTATTTCCAATCTTATACAACTCATTAAGTACTTGAGACTTCCAACCACCTTTCAATATTCCAATTGAGACACACTTTAACCTATATTATTGGATAGGTGTAAATTAACATCTACATATGTTTTGACAATTTTAGAATCACCATTGTTAAATTTCTCAAATATATTGTCAACAAAATGACACATACTTAGAATGAGACCATTAGATGTCCTTGATATCTTTAGTCCAAATAATATTACCTCAGTTGGTCTCATATCTTTGATACTTTAAATTCAACATTCTTTTGGTAGATTTGATCATTACTACAACAATATGCATGTCATTAATGTAGAAACAATAGATGATATATCCAACATTGATCTTGAATCTCCTAAGATTCAAGGTGGTTAGAAAGAACATCTTTTGATGTCACTTCTTGAAAATCAAACTTCAAATTTCTTATTATAATTCACACAAGAATCGCAACTGACTATGTCGGAATCATATAGTGTGTCCATATGTCTCGATGCTATAGTTAGATCTTCATTATGAACTGTATTTGTTACATAACTCAATGCCATCTAGTAATCAAATCATGAATTTGATAGATACAATGGTTTTAGAGAAAAACTAAAATTAATTTAGATTTAGGAAATAAACTCAAAATTCTAAAAATTAATAATACAACATTGAAAATTTAATTTTTTTAAACTAAGTCCCTACACTGGGAAAATGTCTTTCTATATCAAACTAATGCCTTATAATAATTTTATATTTTTACCAAAATCTCTCCATAATAAGACCTACTGCGATTGTGATAAGACATTACCTTGTCGTGATAAGCCTTGCCACAACATTGGATGTCATTAATAAGCTTTCTCACACTGAAAAAATATCTTATTACGAATTTCATTTTTTATCAAAATCGTTCTAAAATAAGGCTTATTGTTATTGTGATAAACCTTACCTCTAATTGATTTTGGTTAAAAGAAAAAAACAAATTCCAAAATTTTCATTTATATGAAAACGAAATTCTCACTTTGTGAATACAAAATTCATTATTTTGTTTTTCAATTTTGAAAATAAATTATTCTGATCATTGAAAATCTACTTATTTTTTAAACTATAAAATTAGCAAATAATAATTTGCTATTTCAAGTACTCGACTTCAGTAAATACAAAAATTCACTAGTTCAATAAATACAAAATTTAGTTATTTTAAAACTTGAAATCAAGCAATTTTTTTCATTTGCATTCCTATATTTTATAAATATGAATTCACTTATTTTGTAAAATGAAATCAAATAATGTCACTCATAAATTACGAATTCATAAAATTTGACAATCGTGAATTCTTTAAAAAAACAAATTTATGAAACTATCAATATCTCAATACCTAAATAAGTTAATTGCCATCCACAATCAAATGGTTAGTATATAATCTTTAATGATAATAAATGCATCTTATAGTACTATAAATCAATTTGTAATTTTTAAAAGATACAACATGATTATAAAGATTAATAATCAATCAAAATCAATTTTAATAATAAACAATGCTTAGATTGTTACTTCGATACACCCGAAGAAAATAGCTCAAAATCATATATATCATAACCTAATGTCTCTATAAATCTTTGCCTTTATAAACCAAAATCAATAGAAACATCAATAAGTAATTAAACATCAACTAAAGAGCAATCAAATTCTATAACTATTGTATATCAAGTACCATGATTAGATAATAACAATAGCAACCAAATGAGTATATTAAACACATATAATACCCAAAATTTAATTTAAAATAAAGAATCGAATTATACCTGTTTAGATTCTAGTAAAATAAAATAAAATATTTACATTATCGATACATATTAAAACAATTAAAATGAACATGTATTTAACTATCATGCATTAAGCTTTGAACTTCAAAATCTCTAGATGATATGAAAATAAGCAAACATTTTTTAAAACAATACATTAAATTCTTGAAATTTGAAACTGTAAGGACTATGAGTGTTGACTATTTTCGTGGACAAAATATTTATCTGTAAATTTTTTTAGGCCTACTATCAAGTCTATCAAGAAAAACCAAACAAATGTTCGAGTTTCAGATAATTGTACTTCAGATATATCTTTGATAACTACGACACATAGGATTATATTTATGCATTTAATAGCACATGCTTATAAATCTAAAATTATTTTTAGTGCTAAAATATGGAATAAGATATACTGAAAGATATTAGATAAGATATACTTTAAATTATATTTGAAATCCTTATCATAAAAGATAACATAAAATCTATTTTAAAAGAAATCTATTTTATATAAGAGTTATCTTAATTAATGAGTAATATTAATCCTATTTGTAATAAAAAAGATATTTATTAATCATATATGAGTTATCTTAATTAATGAGTAATATTAATCCTATTTGTAATATAAAATATATTTATCAATCATATATGAGTTATCTTAATTAATATTATTAATCCTATTTGTAATAGAAAAGATATCTATTAATTACATAAGATTAAGTGTTTTAATTTTTCCTATAAATAAAACTCATTGTTCATTGTTTCAATTAACTATACAAGAACATTATTCTAATATTCTTAATTTCTCTCTCTTGTTTTACAAATATAAGATTATAATTATTTAGGCTTCTTTATTTAATTAATCTATCAAATATTAGTGGTCATATTTGATTTATTAATAAGCCTAATTATTTTATTATATTTTGATATTATGTTCTTATGGCTTCTTCTTTATTTTTGTTCTTAAATTGTTAGATCAAATAATTATTTTTATCATATCATAATTATTTGATTTGATTATTAATCTTTAAAGAAGTTATTTTTTATTGAACTTATATTTGATCTTTTTGGTCTAAGATTTGCTAGTTGATTTAATTTAAATAACATATGTTTTGAATCATCTAGTTAGGATTATTCATTATTAAATCCATTCTATAACACACACGGGCACTTGTGTTTTGTGCTAACTTTTTTGCAGCTACTTCGAGAACGTATCTGATTGGTAGGAAGCTTATTGGAACGTTGGTCTAGAAATCGCTCACGCTAATATTGAAAACTGTGAAAATAGAGCAGGAGCTCGTAAGTAAAGTACATTGGGGCAGTATCCTAAGAAGGGTAGCATAAGACCGAGTTTATACTTGAACATTTTATTTTCATAGTGAAAAGTCAGGTGGTCCGGTGGACCGACGGTTTTCCTCTTAGGTCATGGTTGTGGCCTAAGTTGTTTCCACCTAAAAATATGGTGTGTTATAATTTTTGCACTTTACTCTTACACACGATTGCATGCTTGGCCGCTTTGTTTAGACTCTAGGTTAATCAGGTCCATATTTTATAAACTTTCAAAAACTAATCAAAAAATTAATTGATAGTTAATTAATCAAACTTCTAAAAAGAAAAATTTTGGAAGATAAATTTGAATCATGTTATATATATTAAGTTTTATATATTGAATTTTTAAAACTAATTAAGCATTTTATATCATAATTAACACAATGATTTAAATAAAAGAGACTTTAGTAGTCACAATAAACATATTCCATCGAATTTAATCAAATTTACAAATTCAACGATTACATGTACCATATTTTCACATATAAATAAACTAATGTATTTAAAATACGAATAAGAAATTAACCGATCGTATTTCTAAAAGATGCAAGCACATAAGTGATATAAGTTTGAAACGATCTCCACATGAAATCTTCCATCTTAAACTAAGATGAATTAAATCGAAAGCCACCGCTTACTCTTGAAATTCAAAAGTCAAACCAACAATTGTGGCAAAAGTGGTCATAAACTCATAATGATCAAACATCAACATAATTAGTTAAGATATATTTCATCTATAAAGATGACTTATTCAAAACAATTACATTTGAAAGACTTATGCAATAATTTAATTGATATTTTATCAATATTAATTGATTCCATTTGAAAACAAATTTACACTATCATAAAATATTTTTATGATCAGAATTAACACAAATAACACAAACAGTTAGTAATAATCAACCAACATATAAAAATCTCTTTGTCAAATATTATACATGGCAGTTGGACCCAAACGACAAGAGAATTTAAAAAGATTACAGTCAAATCGATAAGAGGTGATTCCTTATGAATGGACAAACTTCCATGTAGCACAATTGTATAACAAACAACTCCAACCTTAACATGATTACACGGCCAACGTGGGGAAGATTAAAACAATTTTTTTTTAATTCATATATCAAAATTCTAAAGTAATATAGACAAGAATCCCTAGAACAGCAATTAGCAGCAGTTTCACATGACACTAGACACAATAATCATAATAATGAAAGAGAAATATAACCAAATTGCAATCAGAGAGCATATAAATAAAAAAACTTCTACCTACTGCTCCTTGAAACACCAGTATGAAGCAAACATCTCATAACTGGGAACAAATAAGTACATATGAAAGGATAGATTAAAAGTCAGAAGAGATTAATCATAAGAACAAGTTTTTTAGTGGTGAACAACCAGAAAATCACCTAAAACTATATGATCAAAATATCAACATACAAGAATTTAGCTAATGCAGAGAAAGAGAAAACAAAAAAAATAAGAAATTGCAATAGGAAAAAATTGTTAAACAAACTGGTTAGAAAAAGAGAAACAAGTATTCATTTAATGATCAAAATAATAAGCAATACTATAAAACCAGACTACAAAAGAAATCCGAAGATAACCATATAAAAAGAAAACAAAACAAGCTATAGAATGTAGAAACATCAAATTAATTCATGCCAAAGTCAGAAAAGGAAAATTGTACAAACGAATTTTATTAAACGGTTGAAATTAAAAAAAAAAACAATTAAAACTAGGGGTGTGCAAAAAATCCGATCATCCGATCAATCCGATCCGATCCGTTGATTTTTCATCCGATCCGATCCAATCCAATGGTCGGATCGGATGGAGATTTTTTCCATCCGTTAAGTGCGGATCGGATGACAGATTTCACTGCGATTCATCCGATCCGATCCGATCCGACCGAAATTAATTATATATATATTTAATTAATATATATTTATTGAATTAAATATATATATATATAATTAATATATATTTATTTAATTTTTTAATGTTTTTTTAAGTCAAATAATTTTATATTATAATTTATGTAAAAATTTAAAAAATTTATTTAAAAATACAAAAAAATAGAGTTAATTAAATTTATTGGTCGGATCGATCGGATTGATCGGATTGATCGGATGTCATCCGAATAGTTTACGGATCGGATTGAGCGGATGTAAGAGGTGATCGGATCGGATGCGGATTAGGATGTTTCAATCCGAGCGAATGGTCGGATCAGATCGGATGACAATAAAATCAACGGTTTCGATCCGATGAACAGTCCTAATTAAAACAAGTGTTAGCAAATACGAGCAAAAAAAATGTAACGCATAGTTGATATCAATGATATGAAACAGTTATATAAAAAACTAGAAAAAATAATTATATAGCCAAACGAAAGCGTTTAAGATAAGAGGGAAAAAAACTACAAAATATTTTATCGGTTTCTGAAGTATGCTTTAACATGTTCGTAATTGAGAAATTGAGGAGAGTTTATCTTAAGATTGTTAGTAAAATAAGGAAAAGTAGAAAATATTACTATAATTATGAATATCAAAATATAAAGTACAAAATTATAAAAAATGTAAATTACAAAGAATATGAATAGAAAAATTAATTTAAGTTGAGAACCAAATAGTGAGTTCCGTATTTCATACAGTTTCCTTAAGACAAATTAGTCATCTCATCATGGATATTAGAGAATCATGAACGTTTATCTCTCAAGAGAAATGGTGTATAAGCAGCAAACGTACACCAACATAACTACTTTGACGAACTAAAATTGTGTTTGAACACCACCACACTAAAACTAGCTCTAGAAAAGTGTACGAAAAATCTTTGACCGAGAAAAACTTCTTAGAGCTCTCATTTTCCAAAATCAAAGTTCTAATATTTTCTACAAGTTTTGCAAATAGGTAGAAGTCAATTTATAATCATTAATGCCAAGACTTTTCATTTTTCATAACCGTTTACATCATAATGCAGACATAAATACCATAACTATTTTGTCATAATGCTGACATAAACAATTATAATTTTTTTTGTTATAATATAGACATAAATATGATAACCATTTTGTTATAATGTATACATAAATGAAAAAATGACTATGATTGTTATAAGAGTAACTAAAGGTTTATGTGAGTGGAGAATTAAAACATGTAGCTATTCTTCCACCTCAATGAATGATATTTGAGATTCAATTTCTCATTCACCCAAACATCTTTTTGAGTATTAAAATATTTTATCAAGTGTATTCCATTCACATATTAATGGGATCAGTTACTGGTTTCCCTATTACCAAAGGTATCCCTTTATCCTCCCATTTTTTAGGTGATATCTTATTGGTTTAACATTTCATTTAAGGTACTTCATTAGTCTAAAATTGAATAGTAAATCACAAAATTGGGAAAAATTTAGCATGTGATGGACCAATGACATTTCGGAGGGGTATTATTGGAAATTAAACTATTTCCCGTATTTAAAATTTGTGGGAAAGAGCTCCCCACCATTGTTATGTTCTACAAACAAACAAACTAAGCTATATGTTATTAATACCTATTCGGATATCCGAACCGGTCCAGTGCCCGACCCACGCAAACCGCTCAAGCCAAGTCACTAACCCTAGAGGGAAGACGAAGCACCCCAGATGTCCTACTTATAGGTCAGCATGAGCTCAATGATCAGTCTGAGCTCAGTGATCAGCCCAAGCTCAATGTCCAACCAGAGCCCAACGACCAACCTGAGCCCAATGATCAACTCGAGTTCAATGATCAACCCGAGTTGGGGTCGACCTCAACCCCTAATATGTTGTACTTTATGCCAATTATACCCCTCTAATATGTAAATATGTGTACTCACTATGTAATTGATACCTGTATAAATAATGTTCTATAAATAGATGTACCTCTTATAAGATCTACACATTTAACCAATTGTCTTAACCTCTCTCTAAGTTCTCTCTCTGAAATCAGGTCGAATCTTAACAATACCCTTACCCGTCCCCTAAACACAGACAAAGCTTGAAGCCAGCACCTATATTCATTCTAACCCAATCCTATCTTGTTGCTTCCTGAGCTCGATACCACTTCCTTGCTTCCCTAGTTTCTTATTCCAACTTGTTCATAAAAATAAGTATGTCCACTTCACATTACTCGATTAACATGGATTCAAGGAATGTAAATATTCCAAGTTGCTTGTGTCAAAGAAAATGCACATTCAAATTAAATTTCACTTCCGTTCTGCAAGATTCTTCCACGCACTCATTGTAGAACAATGGAATCAAAACAATGTTGTTTGGTGTGAAGAAGACAAATAACGCTATTTTGTTATGGTTGAGAGATTGAGAAAAATGATACAAAAAAACCTAACTGGTTTTGCCTTTTTTAATTCATATTTCTTATACCGATTTATTCAATACGTCCTAAAATTTCATGTCTTTCACGTGCTAAAGTTTTCCCAATTTTATGATTTACTATTCAATTTTGGACTAATAAGGTCCTTAAATGAAATGTGGAGACCAATAAAATACCACTTGAAAAATAGGGGGACAAAGGGTACCTTTATGTTTACAGGGCACCAATATGGTAATGAGCCCTATATTAATGCCGTAGCCCTAAAATGATACATCATTATGGCGCATATATCCATTATATACCCTATTTTCCAACAGTGATCATGGTCATGGTGATATAAAAGCTTTCATACTTCTGTTAAAAGAAATAGGTCTGGCACCTTTCTTATAAGATTCGTGAATATTGATAAGAGACAAACCAACAATAGATTAGTAGAATCAGATCAAACAAAGTATAAGGCATACTTTAAGTCTCTAAGCACCACGTTCACTGATATTGATTTTATCAATCTTTAACAGGAAAAAGATATCAGAAGAGTTCAGTTTCACTTTCACCTTCAGTGAATGGAACAACACTAGAAGGTGTGTAGACCAAACTAATACACTACTTACAATAGACAGAAGTTTTTAAAGGTAAAGAAGCTTAACAAGAACATATTCAACCCATAGATGGATAATAACAAAGCATAAAGAGCCAAAGAGAACAATTATACCTTTCAGACTCTATAGATAGAGAACTTTTTCAAAGCAAAAGAACAAAGATATATGACATTTATGCAGACCTAAGAAAGCTTACAAGCAAGCAAGATGAATTTCATATGTTTCATTAAGATATATTTTGGTTCTCCATGAACACCTTTCTTATTTATTCAAATGCATTTAACAGCTAAAAATGGGCTTAAAAGAAAGTGAAATGTCAATTCAAAGAACAACCTCCGCTTCACAACAATCATAATACTTCCAGCCTGTAGAGTATAATAGCTATTGATTTTAAACGTACATGTATTCACCACCACGAACTGCATTTGCAGCACCTTTCCTTTCTTCCTCAGCTTCCTTCTCTCGCTCCTTCCGGCTCTCATACTCATGATCATCTGTTTTCAACTCATGCCGACATATCGGACAAGAATTATGTTCGTTCTGCAATAAATTAATTGCCAAAGCCCCAAATGTTTAAGTCAACAACATATTTCAACAATAAAAAATCATTCATTTATGATCATCCAAAACTAATTCAAAGTCAGGATGGAGTTTAGGCCTTAAGTAGCATATATAGGTGACACATAATCGAATTGACTCCAAGATACCATGTCAGTTGTACATAGCATGTGCATATATTATATTATATGTACACACTGTACATAATGTACATTTATTAATGTGCCTAATTATATACAACCTGTATATATTATGTACAACTAACATGTTATTTATTGGGCCAATTCTATTATTTACAACCTGTAAATGCTATTATGGGGCTTCAATACATCAGGACATAATAAAATGAAATTTACCAGCCACGGTTTTAAGCAAGGAGGGTGGAACTTGTGCTTGCAAGGTAACTCTTGCATGTTATCATCCACAACCAAATTCTCCTTGCAAATGGCACACTCTGCATCTCTCCCAAGTGTATCAAGAACTTGCTCTGTAATGGTAATCACTGGAAGCTTTGCAACCACTTCTTTACTAGCAGGTGGAACTCTTGGAGATCCTCTTACATCCTCCAATATCTTATCAAACAAAACCCAGAAACATTAATTTTATGCCAATACAAATGGGCATATCAACTATCAAGTTTGACAAAATCATGAAATGCAAAAAAAGTAGTACCGTTGGCAAAACGGTATCAAAGCTGTCCATTAAGGATTCAAGCAAATTGGTAGCAATTTCGGGCACGTTTTGATTCTCGCCCTGTCCCTGAGAAGACTCATTGTTGGCAAGAGAGGCAGCATAATTCAAAAGGTTAGACTGAACCAACCAATTAGGCTGTGGAGGTTCCGGATCAACAGTCAAATGCCCCTCAAATAAATACCCTGAACATTTGCATCAAACATAAATTTCCCTCCCTAAATCAAAGAACCCATTTCAATAAAAATCTAGGTTTTGAATTTAAGTAAAAAACTTGTACCTGAATTGGTGGGCTGAGAAGGCTCAGGAGTACAATCTAATTGATGAAGGACCTCCTTAGCTTGAGCAATACAAGACTGCAAGTGATTCTTCTCACAAATATCGGAAAACAAAGAATGGGCATTTTCAAAAAGCCCTAGCCCGGCCATCCAAAAACCAGGAGCTGTATGCCTCGTCTTTAACACCGTCGCGACTCGGCAAATGATCGTATAGAACTGAAAAAAATTAAAACCTCCATAGTTAAACAAAAATTACCATAAAAAAGCCATTTGTGTAAGAAAAGGATTAAAAAAATTGAATGT
Organism: Hippophae gyantsensis; assembly: GCA_030763125.1. Classification (NCBI taxonomy): domain Eukaryota; kingdom Viridiplantae; phylum Streptophyta; class Magnoliopsida; order Rosales; family Elaeagnaceae; genus Hippophae; species Hippophae gyantsensis. The sequence continues at coordinate 15,005,379 of CM061038.1, read as the reverse complement.
AAAGAAAACGGACCAATTTGCGAAGAGATGGAGAAGCGGAGAGATAGTGGTTGAGGAGAAGAGATTTAAGGGAAGAAACAGCTTGTTCGAATTTGAGTTTCTTGCTGAGATCTTTCTGCAATTGCTCCAATTGTTGCTTCAATTTGCTTTCTTCAAAATCCATTTTATCCATTTTAAGTTATCTTGCAAAATAGTGCAATCTCAGGTATCAATTTATAGATTTTTCGGGAATGGAGTTTCGCAATCGGGCATCGTATTTTTTTCTAATTTCTTGTCGAGGGGGTTATCTAAGGGGCAAGGCGGCCATCTACTGCGCTAAAAAAAATAAAAAAAAAACATAGTTAATAATTAAAATATATATATTAAAAAAATTAAAATAACTTATATAGTAAGATTTTAGAATATGGGATTTAAAATTTAAAATTTATAATTTTATGATTTGATATTTAAGATTTAGGATTTAAGTTTTAATATTTGTAGTATTTATTTAAAGTTTAGAATTAAAATTTAAGGTTTAAAACTTAGTAATTTTTTTCTTGTTTAAAATATGTCTTTTATTTACTATCACGTATTTTTGTCTATTTTATTCTTGATTGTAAATAACACTTATATCAATCTTAAACTCATAATAAAATAGTATTTAAAAATTACTTAAATCAAATCAACCCAATTCAATTTTTCAAGTTTTATAATATAGATGGTTTGATTTTAAATTTTGAAAAACTTATCAAATATGAATTTGTTCAATTTTAAAAATTCAAAAACTAAGTAAAACCTAACCAACTCATATATAATACTATATCAATTTTATTATATTTAATTTATTTTTTATTTTTTAAAATTGTTCATATTTTTTAGTTTAATCATAATCATCTAAATCTTATATATTTTTTCTTTTAGATATATTTGTGTGCATGGTATAGATAAAAATATTTAAATTAGAATTTATGCATAAATTATTATTTAACTTAAATATTAACAATTAAGATATCATATTATAATTGTTAATATATATATATATATAAATTATAAAGCTTAAAGTTTATAAAATTAAAGTTATTTTCAAGGAACAAAAACTTATAGTCACAATTTAGAGAGAATGTAGATTTTAAAAACTAATGCAATCAACCGAAAGCATTCCAATTTTTTTAGTTTGATTTGGATTAATTTTACATCTTTAATTGTTTTTGTTCGATTTCTATTTCTGAAAATCAATTAGGTTGTGTAGGTTCGACTTTAAGTTGAATTCTGAACCAATCTAATTTTACACACCCCTAGGTGGTATAATTTTTTTAGTTAAGATGTTGTCAAATTATTTGTCCTCTATTCCCTCAATCACAGAGTGAAATATACTTCTTTAAAAATAATTCAATATGAAATAAAATTTATGTTAATTGATAAACAATTTGTTAAAAAAATTAGGATGATTGATGAATATGAGATTTTAACGAGTATAACCTTTCATGAACATAACGAATTAAATTATTCAAATATAAACTATATTTATTGATTTTTTCTTTTAAATAAGCAAACTCTCTCAACTATGGAAAGTTCCCAATGATATTCAATTAATTAATTCTTCCTTCATGGGGATTAAAATTGATTAATTGATAAACTAAGAAACATATATAAACCAAGATCTTTAATTAATTAATAACTTCCTTAGTAGGACATAAAATTAATAAACTTATGGACGATATATTCTTTAATTATAAATCAATATTTGACCCATCATTAATTTAGAATTATAAATATTTTTCAACCGCCTAATTTAATATAAATCGATGAAATTATATTAAACTCTTATTTATTATAAACAACTAAGCACAAATAATGTATCTAATGATTAATTCTAAAATATTTTTTAATCATAAATCAAGACTTAGTCCATTATGGTTTTATGATTAAAGATTTGAAGATTATGAATAAAATATAAATCTAAAACTTTTTATTTATATGAATTAAAAGATTGTTCTTCCGATCATTAGAAGTAGAGACTAAAATTTTATGTTATAGATTTAACTAATTATAGTTAAATTAATAAAAGTCAATTTAACTATAAAAGATATGAGATTACAGAAAGAAATAAAAGATATAACACTTCAAATATCCTTTTTTGGTAGAAGACAATTCCAGATCTTTGAATAAGTTATCACTAACTTATCTAAATCCTTAGATCTTCTTCATAATAGAGAGGTTCTCTTATATATCTATGTATGGTGGTGGAACGAAAAGCCTAAATTCTACCTAAAAACTACATAAAGGTTTACTGTGTAAAAAAAAATGGAAGACCTAAAAAATAAAAGGATTATTTATAAGAATAGGCACCGAATAAAAAGCAAGATCAGAAGATAACATCATGTGCTGCGGCACAAGTTTTTCTCCATCGTAGTACAAAGCTGAATAGCATTCACACAAATCAACCCAAGAGAGCAGCATCATAGCACACATTATTTATCGTCATGGCATGCAAAGTTCAACGTGCCTTGTAATTCATCCTGAAAGATGTGCACCGTGGCATACTCATTTCTTCACAATGGAAAACCTTGTTTGTCTTGATATTTGCCTCATACACCTTACAAACTGAATGATTTTTGATATAAGGCTTACATATTTTTGTCTTTTAAGCTCTTAGGGTGCAAAATAAGTACTCTAAGTGTTATTTTTCGTTTTTTGACAAGTTTATCTAGTTTGAAGATAAAAACACCTGAAATACAACAAAACATACACGTGATTCTAAACAAATAAGTTTTCATAAATAAATGATATAAACATGCTATAATCAAACCTATTACTTTCAATTAAGCACAATAAAATTATGAAATATTAGTGTTTTTTAAGCAGTTATGATAACCCTAACTAACTTCTTGCTAGCCTCTAAAAAGTAAAGCAATTTAAAAACTAAAACAAAAAAAAAGAAACTAAACTATACTAACCTAAGTTATTTTCATATATTGACATAGTTGCATTTTATGTATACAAAAAGCCTTTAAACACCTAGGTGGTTCTAGTGGACGAGTTTAAGTCTCATAAGGGTTTTTAGTAATGATATCCACAAACATCCTAATATGAAAAAATTTAAAACTAAAAAAGAATAACAAAAAAAAAACAAAACTTCAAATAAAAAAATAAAAACTAAAATCAACAAAATTCTCATGATTTAGTTTTTTTCCAATTTATAATCAAAATCTCAAGCACAAGTTAATTCAACATCCAAAAGGATCACAGTTTATTATTCAAACCAATTAAACATCACAAATTCATGTCTCATTACTAGAACATATCAACTTTGACCCACCTAATCCTAATGTTAGGAATCCGAATTCGTTTCGACTCTAATCACTATAAAATGTACTCTCAATATCACACTTATTCTATAAGTTCAAGCACTTAACAAGGATATGTAAACAAAATTTATGTAGAGAATAAAGCAAATAAGTTTGCATATGTTTATGAACAAGAAAGGATCAAAAGTGCATAACATTGATCTCAAGGAATCAAATGCTAAGATTTATGAATATATGACATTACTAATTTCATGCTTTAACCAAAATCATCAAGCAAAAATATCAAATGTGTGCCTCAAGAAAAATATAAATGTATTAACTTCAAAGGGTTATTCCTATTTTGTATGTAATCTCACTACTTTCAAGAAGTTAGGGTCATAGTATTAAGTTATACTATTTTTAGAGAATGTACCCATATTCATATATGTGTTTTGGTAAATGACTATTTTCTCTTTTTTTTATTCTAAGGTAACCCCATATATATCTTTTTTTTCTTTTTTTTACTAGAAGTTAAGCATGAATGAAGATAATAACACATTTTTATTTCAATTCAAATTATTTAATCTAAGCAATCAAATTAAGTACATAATACTCCATCAGGTGTTTAAAATCCTAACATTCAATGTAAAACCTATAAAGATCATTTAATAATTTGAAATAATAAGAAAAATGTTTAAAAAAGTAGAAGAAAAATAATTACTTAGAATAAAATGTGTATTGGCTCAAAATTATCTCACAATGTAGTATTTACTATTTGATTCTTAAATATCAATTTTGGGTTCATCTCAATCTTAACATCTAAGCATGAAGCACAACTATGAATGTAATTAATTCTACTCCCAACCTAGAATCTACATTGTCCTAAGGAGAAAAGGAAATGAAAAATTACCCAATTGTAATAACACATTGTGATTAAGTATGATGATGTGGTTACTCTTGTTGTATCCATAATCATTTCAAGTTCTTTCATATGGAACGAATCATTGTTTACTTCTTATGATTCACACATTATCAAACAGTTATAAATAACACAATTTTTTTCACAATAATAGAAATAAAGTACATAAAAAAGAAAAGAATATTATTTAAAACGATCAGTTAGCTCCATTTTAACGTTTAGTTGGATGCTAATGAAGGCTAAAATTTATAGATTTTGATTCACTTAATATCCCCCTTTTCTATCTAAATGTGCTTTAAAATATATAGTCTCTTCCAAGACTATCATGGATAGACTCTTATTTTTAAGATCAACAATTGTCTTGGTTAAGGTTATAAATGGCATTCCAAGAAGTACATTGTGCCCCTTGTCCATTTGTTGGGTTTCCTACACATATGAATTTACAACAGCTATAGGTATGATAAGCTTATCTACTTGTACCAATAAGTCCTCTATCACGACTTTTAGATATATTATAGAATTATCAATTAATTTAAGAGACATGGTGATGGTTTTCAACTCCTCCTACTAAATGCAAGTATAATGGATACATCATTAAATTAATACTTGGACACAAGTCTAACATAGGATTTATCTCCTTGTAATAACCAGTGGTGATATTAAAATTAAAGCTTTTAGGATCTTTGGAGGTAGCTTCAGAATTATTCGTATTCCATGTATCATTAGGTAAATATTTAGAAAATTTTAGGAATTTAATGTCTAGCAACTCATCATTGTGAAGGATTGTAATTGCCTTCACATATTCATTTTGACATAGCAACTATTCTCTAACTTGTATTTACAAATGCTCAGCTAGTTTCCCCACTTTCACTTCCACTAGTTTTACAGAAGCCTAGAAAAAATCCAACCTTTAATTGTTTTTTATCTGATTTCTTTTTCTAACTTGAATGAAAGCAATCAAATTATCCTTTAAAATTGGTTTATTGGAAGGATTATATGGCATGTGTTGGTTGCATTGCTGGCTATGCATATTGTTTTGCTTCTGGGCATAGGTAGGGTCGTTTGCTATTCAAGAGAAATTGGGATGATTTCTCCACCTCTAATTATAATTGTTTGCATAAGGGTTATTCCTAGGTCTAAGTTAATAACTATCCCTTGCATTCACTTGTGACCTACAAATGGTTCTCTTTAATAAGGGCACATGCTAACACTATGCCCATAATTACTACATACATCACATGCTTCTCTGTTTGGGCTGCCCTTAATTACAAGAAGTGTAAGCTTATTAGATCAATTCTACAAGTTGCATAGATGTTTTAGGGCCAAAAATATATCTCATGAACTCTAGCTCTTTTTATTCTATCCCTTTTTTTGTTGGGAATTAGTACCCAACATTTCATAGAGATCATAAGTCTCTAAGGCTATTTTTCTCTTGTAGCTCCACATGTAACCTATTTATCTAGGAATTGATACTATTGTATCAATCCATCATAGAAAATTTAATTTTACAACTGTAGTATGAAGCTTGATGAATGCTTAAAAACACTTAATATATCGTGCTTTTATATACTTTAAATGATAAAATAGATTTGTATTTGTATATTTTTATTATCTTTAATATAAATCTATATTTGTAGAATCACAGGTATATTTTATTATTTTTTAGGTATATTAGCTTTAAAATGATTTAATTGATCAACACTTGAATAATAGTACTTGAAAGCACTCTATTATAACCTTAAAGCTTAAAAGATAACATATGTAAAACTTACATATGTTCCAAACCATTGAAATCATAAAGATGTGGATTGTAACATGGAAATAATGTGTACTACGGTGTATGTGAAGTGGATCATGGCCAAAGTCATAAAGATGTGGATTGTAGCATGGAAATAATGTGTACTACGGTGTATGTGAAGTGGATTATGGCCAAAGCATGTACAGTACGTCACATGCCACGACATGGAAATAATGTGTATCGTGGAGCTTAACCATTTGATATACTTTTTTTCTCTCTTTTGCAGCATTTTCTAAAGCTATATAAAGACACATTTTCATTGTAACAATCGTCCCTTTCATTCCACAGCTTCTCTTTAAACTGATTTCTTAGTTTCTTTCAAAATTTTCTTTCTTTTAGTAGCTTTAAAGTTCTTCTCTGAAATGAGAGTTGAACAAATATAATTTATGTAGTCGCTTTAGTTTCAATTCTATAAATAATGTTGACGATTCTATTTGAAGTTGTTTTTCTGAGATTCTGTAATAACACAATTGAGGTATAATTTAAATGTATTCTTTTCAAATTATCTTTATGTGTTGTTTTACATACTCTGTTTAATTTATTGATCATTTATTAAAATATGCATGTTTGGCTATAAATAATATGGACTATTAGTAATGTTGTTATAGTTGTGAAATATTAAAGTAACTAAATATTTTTATAAAATGAATTAAGTTTTTCTTTATCAAGATTTAAACAAAAGTTTGTTATAGAAAAGTAAATTGACCTAGTATTTTCATAACAAATATCATAGTTAAATTTAGATTTTAATTATCTAAATGTAAATTTAGAGTAATACTCTTACCTATTACATATTTACCATCTAAATCTTTGATAGAGTCGTGCTCTATTTCAAATATTTTTATAAGATTTATTATTGAAAATATATTGATAACATATTTTTCATAATAAATTTAAAATATGAAAGTTATTTTTCAAATACTTAATTTATTAACCTAACTTTAATACCTTGATGAAAGTTTAAACTATTGGGCCTAACCAAGGTAGCAAATTAAATAGTTTAATAATTTCTTAGAAAATGAACATAACTTAATTAATGTTTAAATTGTAGGTTCGACTGAATGTGGCAAGTTAAAGTTTAATTAATAAAGAAAATATTGATCCATATCTTTGGATATTTTCATAGATAAAAAAAAAGAATCAATAATTTTAATTTAAATATTTAATAACCTAATTAATATTAAGTAAACATAATTAACTAACTAATATATTCCATAATTTTTCTACTAAATTTAAATGTTTATTTGCTAATTGTTTTATGGAATGTAATTTTTATTTTTTTATGTCATTAGATTAGATTTCTCAAACCCAAACATTCATGATAAAATGTTTAGGTTTTTAATTTCTGTTTTAAGAATTTTTTGAATTATTTAAAAAACTTATGATTCCTCTTTAGAATCACCTTGAAATTATACTTATTATTTTCTATGAGTGATTCATGCACTTACAAGTAATTTATAAATATACGAAATTTGTATACTAAGTTTTGACAAATTAATTTTTTGGCACCGTTGAACAAGATGAATAGTATTTTTAAATATTTATTATCAAAATCTTAAAAAACTTTGTATTGTAAATATTGTGATTTTTATTTAAAATTTTAAAATATTTAGATTATCAATTAATTTTAGATACCTTAAATTTTAAATTTTCCTTAAAATAAAATTTTAAAGATTAATATATATATATATATATATATATATTATTTTTATAATAATAAAAATAATAATAAAATCTTAAAACATTTGAAACTTTTAAGATTTTATTTATAAAAAAAAATAATTTTCTTTTCTTAAAATAATTCTTTTTATTTTATTTTAAATTTTAAATTATTTATTATTTTATTATTTTACTTTATGTTTACTAACGCGTGCATAGTGTGTATTTTGCTTTTTATGTATTATACTTCTAATAGTACTTATATATTAGTATTAAGTGATCTATTATCTTAATTTTTGTTATTAATGTACACAACATAAGAGATCTTTGAGAAAGGAACTCATACTTTTTACTAACATCTATTGGTTTAAATAAATTTTAAAATAGATGAACGTTTATCAGAAGGAAGATTAACAACCCCAAATACAAGTACAAATGGGTGATACTAAAAACAAACAAAAAATGATGAAGAAGTATGCATTGCCTATCATTAGCAATACAGACTCTTGCATATAATTGAGAGAGGTTGCAAGGAATTATGAGTTGAAAAATATTCATTTCTACGTGTTACCTTTATTTTATGGTATCCCTATTGAAGGCCTTTAAAATTTATTAGAAAATTTAATTCTATTGTACAAACAATTTCATTGCAAAGATTGGATGAAGACCAACTTTAGATGAGGTGTTTTCCTTATACCCTTAAGGATAAAGCTAAATCTTGGTTCATTATTCTACAACCGGGTTCATTAACTACTTGGGAGGTAATAGTAAATTTATGGGTATGTACTATTCATATCAGAAGACCATAGAGTTAAGGGAAAAAATAACAACATTCTTCCAAATGAATGGAAAGCCCTTCCATGAAACTTAAGACAGATTCAAGCTCTTTTTGATAGAGTGCCCACATCATACCTATCCACTACAAGTTTAGAACTAGTTTTTTTATGATGAACTAACATAATAATGCCAGTACATTGTTGATAATGCTGTAGGAGAAGCTATGGGAGAAAAGATGGCAGAACAAGCTTATAAGATCTATGAGATGTTAGATACTAATTCTTAAGAGAAGAGTGCTCGAGGAAGAAGAGCAAGAGTCAATAAAGTTGGATTTAGAAACAAATGACCTTACAACTTGCAGAATTGACTAAGCAAGTGCAACTCTTTACTACCCAACAAATTTCAAATCAAGAGGTATGTGAAGTTTGTGGTTCAATTGGACATAATGCTTTTAATTGTTCGATTTATAGTGTGGATACCTTGGAAGAAGCCAATTAACTGTAAAGGTATCATTCCAACACCTATAATTATCTTGACCTTATTTGGAAACCATAAATTACCAAACTTATACTTAAAACCAAACACAAAGGCCATATAAAAACTAGCATTATCCACTAAATTAGTCCAATAAACCAATCTTACAAGATAATTTGAATGTCTTTATTTAAATTAGTAAAGACAACCAATTGAAAATAATCCTAGGTTGAACTCCGTTGAGGCTTCGATAAAAAAGGTTGAAGTCAAAATTATACAACTAGCATAACACATACAAAAGCAATAAAAATAAAAGTTGCCTAGCTAAGCAAAACAAGCAAAGGATGTTACAATCCTTCGAAGTGGTAAGGTCGTCAATAAATTATTAACTAAATTACTAATGATTTTCATTTAGTGCAGATAATAAAAAAGATGAAATTATAGTCTCCCATAGTGGAGAGACAAGTACTAATAATAACAACCCTTTTGAGAAAAAAATTGGAGAGTCAACTGGCATTTTCGAAAAATCCTAAAGCATCAAAACCACACTAACAATCAATACTATTTTCACATCGCAATTCGCTGATCATTTTAATATGATTTCTAAAGTTAATTTTAATTTATCAAGAATATCTTCTATGCTATGTTCTTCAAGGAATTAAATACTAAGAAAATTAGGTATTGATGACCAAGATGGAAATTCAACAATGATAGTCTTAGGAGAGGCACTACTATAAAACATATATATGGTTTTGGATATTTAGTCTTGGTTATTTAAAACCGAGGCTATAGACAACATTAAATTTTTTTATTAATTTTTTCATTTTTTTTCTCATTTTTCATTTTCCCTCCCCCTCTCTTTTTTTTCTTTTTTTCTTTTTTGGATTCCTTTTTCCAAGCTCACGAGCTGCCCAATTACATGCGTTCTTCCTTCTTCCCTCTCTTATTCCTCTTCCCTGGCCTTGTCGCGCATCTTTCCTTGTCGGCCAAGACCCTTCTTTTCCCCTAGCTCACTCGCATGTGTAGCTAGTTAATTTTCATTTCGTTTGATCTTGTTAAGAATTTGAGCCAATTTTCATCTTAGCTCTAATTCTAACCCTAATCCTATTATTGCTTCGAGTTATGGAGTTAACCCTTATCCTTTTTCTCCATTTGACTTGCTTCCCTTCTTAAACCCTTCGACGCCCTCTTTCTCTTTGATTCATCAAGTTTTAGCTCCTTTTTGGATTAGTTTCTTTGACTGAATGGTTGATCGATACAGTAGTTTAGGTTTCGATTCAGCGCTGATTGTGTTTGAGCCACTGGGTTTGATTGTTTGAATTATTGGTACTGATTTTGGTACTGACTTTTACACTATATGTAGGGACACTTATGGTTTTGCTGTGAGACCTCAGCACGTATAGAGATACCGAAAATATGCTTACATCTATGAGGTTTTCTTCTACTTATCTTTCTTTTCTTTGTAGATTTCACATATGTCTTCATTTGTATGTTGGGAATGTACTGTGAGATTGATAAAGAAGGGTAGATGTTCTATTGTTTTATGCATACTGATGTATGATTTTGTTAAAAAAATCGTAAACACTTGGGAGTTAAGAAAGATTGTCCAGTTTGATGGTTTCTGTTTCTGATTTTGGTGACCTAAAATGGAAATTTTAAGATTCAACTTTTGATCTGTGTGCTTTAACATATCAGGAAGAAAAGGAGGAAAGATCAGACAGGTGGAAAGCTTTTCTCGAAAGACAAGCAAACTTTGTTCAATTGCTTTTTAATGGGATTTATGCAACACATGTAAGCACAATGACACCTTATTGAACTGTTGCATTTTTTCAAGTGGATCAACTTGTTTTTGAAGAGTTGATAAGGGAGAGATTGTCTAAATTATGTATGTATATTTTGGTACTTTGCTATTTTTTTATTTGAGAAGGATTTGAATTTTGTTGGATCCTCTAATGCAAAGGATGTTCTAATTAGCTTAACTAGGGATGGACATATAGATTCTCTCCCAAATATTAAAAAACAGGTTACATATATTTTTGGATTCTCTCATTTCACTTTTCTCGTCCTTTATTTAATCAAGCAGTGATGCATTATATTTTTCTTCTTTTTTGCCTTTATACTGCATATAAATAAAAGTTTGTTTACAAATTACTAGTTTATCACACCACATTCTTTATTTAATAGAATAGTGATGCAACGTATTCAATAAGTTCAGTTCTGCTTGTGTTCTCGCTGGTGTTACTCTTGGGAGTTACTCTGTTCTTGAGACTGCTGGAGATGGTGCACTTCGCCTGCTTTACAAGACCATGAAGTCTGGTATATCAACAAACAAGGAGCAAGTTGTATGGGTCAGTGCTTCAAATTTTTTTTTCTTATGATTGAAAAAACAAACAATAATCTATATTTGTAATAAGTTGTTATTCTTTAAGGTATCATATTATTGTTTACTTAAGAAGTAAAGGGTGTCAAGTCTTCCTTCTATTGTCTATATAATTCCAATCATTCCTCTTATAAGATGCTTCGTTGTGTAGAACCTCAAAACCAAGGTAATTTTTCATTTAATTAGAAATTCAATCAACCTATGATAGATATCATAAACGTTATAACAATGAAGATGAGTTTTATTTTATCATCATCAACCTTCATGTTCAGGTATATGGTCCCCCAGGGTTGATGAAAAATATATCTGGTGACAAAGCTCAAGATCGGTCACAAGGAGAGGTAACAGAACCAGGTAATGAATCATTGTTCTGATCCTAGACAGAGAAGATTTTTATAGTTCATATTAATTACTTGATTTCTGAGTTAGATTAATTTGTTTCTTGCAAGCACAGGACGGGATAATATAAAAAGCTAGCTTTAAAACTGACCAAATTAATTTTCCATATATGAATCCAACTTACTCTTTATTTTGAATTTCCTTTGTAGTCTTTTTCTTCTTTTGATTGTAACTTTGTTAACTTACTTCTTTGAACATAAAGCTTTAATTGTGTTTCCTCATGAGAAGTGATTTCATCTCTTCATATTCAAGTTAACCCATTGTCTTTACTGTTAATTTAGTCTATTTCCTTTCTCAAGTATAATGTCCCATGTTTCTGTACAGCTAAAATATTATTGTGAGACTCTTTTCATATAATATAATAATATTAAACCATTTGTATGAAATTAACATATAGATGATCTTGTTCAATTTGGATTAAGCATTAATAATATAATTAATGACATATGGTTATGGAAAGAACATGTGATTTAGAATAAGTTTAAAATAATAAAAAGTGATCATTAGACATCATATTGATAAATCAAATGAATGAATGTTGTATATATAGGATTATATTCATGGAATTTGGATGTTGGTATGCTGGATCATATTAGAAGCTGTTTTTTTATGAGGAAATTAATGCATGCTGTCAAGGATGAAGATTTTGAAAAACAACATTATAATGGGACATATAAAATATTTTCAGATTGATTTAGATCATAGACAATTTGATTAGTTAGTACCATTAAAGTTTTTTCATATATATTTTTATATTTTTGGAACACTTTAATTAACTAGTTTTATTATGTATTTTATTGTATCGATCTATTAAACTCTTAATGTAATATCTCTTTTAAATTTAATATAATTAATCTTAATTTTTTTAAATTTCTCAGTTTATTTTAATTTATATTTAAAAATTAGCTTAATTAAGATTTATATAGTCACGATTTAAATGTAATCGAAACAATATATATATATATATAATTTTGATTTCAAGTCTATGACCTCGGTTTTTTAATAACCGAGGCCATAGGTAATGATCTTTGGTCTCTCTCACTTAGGCCTTAGTTCTTATAACCGTGGCCATAGACCTATGGTCACGGTTAAAAACTGAGACCATAAGTACATATTTTAGTAGTGAGAATATCCACTTTAAAGTTTTTAAACATTTTCCTTCTATCTATGCTATTGATGAATGCTTTAATATTGATTTAATAGATACACTTACACTTTTATGCATGATAGAATGAAGGATAAACTAGAAGTTTCTCTAGCTATTGAAAAGGTAGAAGAGGATTTAGATGAGGAGATTGAGGGGTAGTATATCCATTAGATAATGCTAAACTAATAAAAAAAATTCAGTACACCCTTAGATCTATCTAGAATCTCATCTAGGGAAGATGCCACTCTATCTAACTTATAACTTAAAGATTTAACTAAGCACCTTAAGTATATAATTTTGTTAGAAGGGGAAACTTATCCTGCTATTATTTCTTTGTCTTTAACCAAAAATCAAGAAAATGAACTTGTTAAAGTACTTAAGAAATTTAAAAAGGAATTAGGTTGGAGTATCGAGTATATTAGAGACATTAGCCCCGCTATGTGTATGCATAAGATCAATTTGGAGGATGATGCTAAACCCGTTAGAGAGGGCCAAAAAATATTAAACCTAATCATGTAAGAGGTGGTGAAACAAGAAATTCTAAAACTCTTAAATGTATGAGTCATTTACCCTATTGTAGATAGTATGTGGGTTAGTCGAGTGCATGTAGTACCAAAGAAATTTGGTATAACAGTTGTGAAAAATAAAAAGAATGATTAGTGCCTACTAGAACAGTCATTGGATTGAGGATGTGTATAAATTTTTTAAAAATCAAATGTATACACTAAAAATGATCACTTTCCTTTTCCATTCATTGATCAAATGCTAAAAAGGCTAGTTAGGTATGAATTTTACTATTTTCTAGATGGACTTTCAGGTTATTATTAGATACCCATTTCACTAAAAGATTAGGTGAAGACCACTTTTACATATCCTTTAAGGACATTTTCTTTTAAAAGGATGCCATTTAGGTTATGCAATGCCCAAACACATTTCAGAGATGCATGATATCAATCTTCTCAAACATAGTGGAAAAATTCATTGAGGTATTTATAAATGATTGGAACCTCATTTGATGATTGCTCGAATAAATTGACTTTAGTTTTAAAATGATATATTGAATGTAATAGAAAAGTCATTTTAGTTAGTTAAGAGAAAAGTCATTTTAGTTAGTTAAGAGAAAAGTCATTCTATGATACAACAGGAGATTGTGTGAGGACATGTTATTTCTAACAAAGAAATTGAAGTTGAAAAAGAAAAAATAGAATTGATTGTAAAATTACCACCCCTACATCTATTAAAGGGATTAGAAGTTTCTTAGGACATGTATGTTTCTATAGGCGATTTATTTAATATTTATCTAAAATAAGTCGTTCTATATGCAATTTGTAGTCAAAAGATGTTTATTTTGATTTTAATGATATCTGCCTTGTCTCTTGTAATACTTTGAAGGATAAATTAACATCTACACCTATAATTTTGACACCTAATTGGTCTCTTCCATTTGAAATTATGTGTGATGCTTTTGATTTTGCAATTGGATCAATTTTGGTATTGAGAGCGGATAACCATTTGCATGTTATATATTATGCTAGTAAAACACTCAATGATGCCCAAATAAATTATTTCATCATTGAGAAAGAATTCTTGGATATCATGTTTTCTTTAGATAAATTTAGATCTTACTTAGTAGGTTATAAGGTAATTGTGCATTCTGATCATGCAACTTTAAGATATCTACTAAGTAAATCTAATGTTAAGGCAAGATTGATGATGTGGGTTTTACTCTTATAAGAATATGATCTAGAAATCAAAGATAAGAAAGACAGTGAAAACTTAGTAGTTGATCATTTATCTAGGTTAATTTCTAAATTTAATTCTCTTGAAGGTGAGAGGAAAGAAGAAAGTTTTGAAACTTTTCTTGATGAACAACTATTTTCAGTAGATTCAAATCCATGGTATGCTGATATAGTTAATTATCTTGCTATTGGTATTTTGAAACCTAACATTTCTTTTCAGAAAAAGAAAAGGCTATTAAACTCTTACAACCATTACTTTTGGGATGACCCTTATCTATTCAAGATAGATTAAGATCAAATAATCTAAAAGTGTGTACCTAAAGAAGAACATAAAAGCAACTTAGCCTTTTGTCATTATTTCCATTGTCGGGGCCATTTTAGAGGTAACAAAATGGCCCTTAAGGTGTTATAATCTGGATTTTACTTGACAATTATATTTAAAGATGCTAGTATATTTTACGCACAATATGTTAGATGTTAGAGGATAGGTAATATAGGTAGATGAGATGAAAATCCTTTGACATCTAATTTAGTTGTTGAACTATTTGATGCATGAGGGATTGACTTTATAAGTCCCTTTCCCCCATCTTCTAGATATGAAAATATCTTGGTAGCTATAGATTATGGGTCCAAATGGATAAAAGCTATACCCATTAAAACTAATGATGCTAAGTTGTGAAATTTTGAAGGATTCAATTTTTAGTAGATTCAAGATGCCTAGAGCAATAATAAGTGATGAATGGAGCATTTTTTATACAAACTTTTTGATGGGGTACTGAAGAGGTATAATATTACACACAAAGTGGCTACTCTATATCATCCACAAACTTCTAGTCAAGTGAAAGTGAGAAATAAAAAAAATCCAAGGGGTTTTAGAAAGCACTGTGCATCCTTTAAGGAAAGATTGGGCAATCAAGTTGAATGCTACATTATAGGCTTATTATAAAGTATACAAAACACCCATTGGAATGAGCCTTTATCAATTAATGTTTGCAAAAGTGTGTCACTTACTCGTTGAGCTCTAACACAAGGCTTATTGAGAAATTAAAAAGATAAACATGGATTTATACAAATCAAGAGAGGAACGATTGCTCCAACTCAGTAAACTTGAAGAGATTAGGGATAAAGCCTATGAAAATGCAAAGTTGTACAAAGAGCATACTAAGTGCTATAATGATGAGAGGCTAGTTCGTAAGTCTTTTCTTCCTAGAATGAAAGTTCTTTTATTTAACTCTCATTTGAGATTGTTTTCAAGAAATTTGAGATAAAGGTGGGATGGAACGTACACAATTATGCAATTATTTGCACATAGAGTAGTAGAATTGTTGGATTTAAAAACACAAACACCATTTTAGGTCAATAGGTATCGTGTTTGGCCCTATTTAGAAGAGGGACATAAAACAGTATACATTGAGTTTATATAGGTGTATGAACCTAGTCATCTTATGGAAAATATGTCTTGCTAAGACGTTAAAATGGAACTGGATAGAAGGAAACCCATCATTGTAGTTATTTATAACTATTTGTTGAAATTTATAAGAAGTACATAGTTTATCTATGTAAATTTAAATATTTGGATTAATGGATGCGCCTGTAATCCTATACAAACACTTGAGCAATGTAAGTTATAGGTTGGGGGTGGGAAAAGTTACATTATAAAATGGGGCTAATTTGAAATTTTTATTTAAACATATGTTTACATTTTTATATTGTTTATATTTTTACTTGTTTTTGTGTGCTTTTATTTATTTTAAGTGGTTTTAGGAATTTTAGTTTAATTTTAAATTTTTTCTTGTAAAATTATCATGTCTATTTGTTAGTATTAAGTAAATGATTAAATCTTTGCACTGTTAAATTAATTTCTGGAATATTTCATAGAGTAATGTGATAATTAGTTAGTTTTTGTCATAATTTGTATTTCATGACAAAAAAATTTAGAAATCAAATAGTAGAGACTACCTTGTGAGAAATTTTGAGTCATTATCTTCCCGTTCTGAGTGATAATATTTTTCTACTATTTCAAACACTCTTTTTACCAATTCTAAATTAATAGATAATCTTTATAGATTTTTGCATTGAATGATAGAATTTTACAATATAATAAAGTGTCATATATTTATTTTTATTGTTTAAATTGAATGACTTAAGTAAAAATTAAAAGTATATTTCTTTCTTCATTCATAAATGATTTTTAAAAAGGAGACATATATGGGGTTATCTAAACCAAGAAAAAATAAAAAGTAAAAAATTAGCCAATCACCATATCTACAAAATATGTATGAAGTGTACATGAGTCATCTCTAAAAAGAAAAGAATATCTCTAAAAAAAGAGATAAATAAAAAGAAAAAAAGAGAGAAAAATGAATAGTATAAGCTATATAATATGACCCAAAAATATCCTATAAAGTTGTGAGAAATGGTTAAATACAAATTAAAATATAGGAAATAATTTCACAAAAATCATTGCAATTTTTCATCTCTTAAAGACATATAACTTGAATTTTTTTTTGATGAATTTGATTGATGCGTGAGGATAATATTTGATTTCTTTATAAGTCCTTTCATGAGATCAATATTATGCACAAATTTGAGCTTTTTATTCTTTAAACGTGTGAATTTACTAGTTTATTTCTATACATAAAACTCTTTTCACATATAAAAGTGCGTGAATATATATGATTAGTGTTATTGAAAGTATACATTGTGAGGTTAAAGTCAAAGCGAATTTAGAATCCATACAATGAAATTGGGCAAATTTAATATTTATACATTTTTTTATTTCAATATGAAAATAATTTTCAACTAATTATTATAGTAAACTATGAATGTTTAAAATATTAAAATGACTTATGCTATGGATTTTAATTTTAAGCTTGGAAGAAATTAAAAAGCATGAGAAATTTCACTATTCTTTTTATTTTGTTATCTTTTTCACTGTTTTACTTTGTTTTAAATTTTACTTTGTTTGTTTCTGTGTTATTTGTTTGTTTTTAATTTATTTTTGATGTTTATGGGTATCTTCTCTAAAATCCCTCACGAGACTTAAGCTCATCCACTAGGGCAACTTAAGGGTTTAAAGGCTTATCGCATATGCTAAATAAAACAGTGTCAATCTATAGAAATGATTTAGTATAATTTAATTTTATTATAATTTTTGTTTTTAGTTTTTTGCCTGTCTTGCTAAGAGATAAGTAATAAGTTGGTTGGGGTTGTGATAAGTGCTTAAAAACACTTAATATATTAGAGAACTTCACCTTGTTCACCTCTACCTTATTTTGTAGATGTAGCTACTATAACTCATCTAAGCATGTTCAAGCAGGTTGCATTATGCAACTAAGGCACAATGTAAAAAGAAATAAATCTACATCAAAAAGTCCACCTCGTCCAGCTTATATGGATAACTTGACTGAATTTTCTAAATACTATAAATAAGATAAATCACGAGTTTCATATCCACCTTATGCTCATATGAGTTAGAGATTATCTCTAAGTTTTGTTTCCCCTCCCAAATTCTTTAAATGGAGGGATGTAGTTTGATCACTATTTTTGGGTGGTCAATTGAGGTTGAGTTGCTTATTTTCATTCTTCTCTTTGTTTGTCATCTTTCTATATGTGCATTTATGTCATTTTGTTTGTGTTTGTCTATTTGACACTTCTTCTTGTCTCTCTCTTATTGTTTCCTTGGCATGTATAGTATGTTAATTGGCATATTTGTTGCTTTATCTGTCTGACATATCCTTTACTAGTTTTTTCATATGCTAGTTGCTTTGACATATTCCTTATGTGCATTTGTATTGCATACTATTTACTTCTTCATCTAGGCCTTTTGCATGCTCATCACGTCACATGCTCATCATGTAGAGTCAAAGTATTAGGATTATATTTTCTACAGTATTACCATTCATATTCCATGTCATATAGATTTCATCTCACCTATTCTTATAAGGTTTCTCTTTCCTGTACCTATTATGTTGTGTATTGGTCGTCTGTTTGTCTCCTCTTCGTGTTTTTTCTTATTTTGCTTGATCTTTCTTCTATTGTGTTTTATGTATATCTTTGGTGATTTTTGAGGTGTTTCATACCTGTACCTTTGTATGCCTCACTATTATATGCTTACTCTTGTGCATCTATATGTCATATAGTTTATTTACCTACCTTTAAGACTTTTGACATACTTCCAATGCTTTATCTAAACTTGTGTGATTTGTTAGAACTTTTGTTTATTGAGATGTTGTCCCTGTCCAAGCATGTCTTATGTTTTTGTGTTGAAAGCCATGCCTTTCTCACATGCTTAGATGTTTCAGTAACATCCCTTGTTTCTTCTTTCTCTTAGGGACGTTGGTTGTGTTGTTCACTTGTTAGCCACTTCTTTACTTTCTCCTAACTAAAAATTATGTGATTTTTGTTGTTTGTCTCATTTGAAGCACTTTACACTTCTTCTTGGGCTTTGATTGACTTTAAGACCTTTCTTGTCTTCTCACTTCTATATTATTGTTATTTTGTTAAATGATTTTTAGAGGGATCATGATGATATATGTTTAAATGATTTTATTGAGCTTGCTAGTTCTGGGTTTTTCCACTTTACTCACTTGGTTTTATTCAAAAAAGGGGAAAGAAGAGTGATAAAGAAATGTAGAATATATAAAAAAATGGGAAAAAGGAGAAAAGAAAAAGGAAAAGAAATATTGTGATTTTTTTTTGTCTAAAAACAAAGGAAGGAGGAAAGAAAAGAAAAGAAAAGGTGAAATGATAAGTATGTTGAGGCAATGTTGCATAAATATTTGAATTTTGTACTATTCTTTCAACTTCATTGGCTGAAGTTTGAGAAGTAAAGTTGAAAAAGAAGTAAAGTGGGAAAAGAACCTCTATTTGAGGGTATAAGTATTATGGATTTGCACTTATCTTTTTGATTGGATCAACAAAGGTGTGTTCAAAGTTTAAATATCTTTTCTCCCCTACCCTTAGGTAAGCTTTTCATTACAACTTTTGAAAGACTTTGATTTATTCTTGGCTAGCATTTACATTAGTGGAGAGAGAGACTATTTATGAGTATATGATGCTTGGCTCAACTTGGGTCTATATTTTGATTTGCTTGATTTGCATAAGCATATCATGATGGCATATAGAGTAAGCAAATTTTGCATATCACACACAGTGCATGACATCAAAATTTAGTCATACACTCACATGAATACATCATGGATTGATGGATATGTATATTTTTATGTTGAATATATTGTTTTCCTTTATAGACCCTCTAATTCATTGAACATATTTTTTTTGCTTCCCTCATTCTGTTTTTTATGTTGTCTACTATGTGTAGATTCCTTTATGTTGGGGGGTTTACGATTTGAATGTATAACCTATTTGTTATATCTTATGCATACTTTTAGGGGGGATAAGTGTATGTCGTGTGCATGTTGTCTAGGGAAGTGATGTGTTTGTTTTACTTCTTGTCATTTGTCTTACTTGTGAATTTTTCCTCCCTCATGTAGTGCTTCCTTCTCTATGATGTCTCACTATATGAACTATGCATAAATCAGACTTTTAGTATGACACATTGCATGGATTGTATACAATCTCTAGTTTCACATGTCTACCTATGTGTTTTTATTGCTTATGTTTCCTTCTTATATGCTTCTAGATTATCCTTCATTGTTTAGTAACTATTGCTAGAATGCATGATATACATTTTCTTGGGTAGATTGAGATGTTTTCTATCTGTTCTTATCTTTAGTTGCCCGTGCATTTAGTTTGTTACATATTGCATGCTTCTACCTTGCTAAGTGTCTTGGTGCTTCTTTGTATCTTTTTCTCTTGAAGCTAATGGTACTTATTATTATCTTTGCTTTAATCTTATCTACATTATTGCATTAGTGTTACAATTATATCACATTTGTATGCCTTTTCTCCTTTATATAGAGCTATTTTTTTTGAATTTTGGTATCAAAAGGGAGAGAAGTTTCTGTGCACAACTATGTGTTTGTTACCATGTTGTGTGTTGCATGGATTATAAGTGTAGGATTACACTACGTATTATTGGCTGACTTGCATGCATTCCGAGGGAGTGTTTCATGGAGTTAGGGGAGTTGTACTTGTTTATTTTTTTTATGCCTACCATGTGTACCTATGTAGAGGTAATATGCTAGCATGCGGTTTTAGTACACGATGTTTCTACATGATATATTCACCGGATATATGTTTGTTTCGTATGTGCAAGTTACAAGTGTAAAGTGAAGTCTTTGAATTTCAGGTGTGCTATTTGTAGTGGTGTTGAGACCTTCGTGTTTTAGAGTGAATGATTGGATGAGTTGATTCATGAAGTTGGATGGAGTACTCAAGATGGTTTCACTTGGTGTAGATGTGTCTTTTGGGTTTTGATGTGTTTCATTGTGTTGTTTATGGAAACAAACAACTTTAAGACATCTTCACAATCATCTCATGTTTGATGTGTTTATGTATTTAGTTGTGCACAGTTTTGACATGAAAAGCCAAAGGGGGAGAATGTAAGTCATGTAGTACTTATGTCTGTGTGTTGGCTTCCCGTGTACAAAACATGGTATCTATTTTATTTTACTTAGTATATTTGTCTTCCTCTATGTAAGATTGGTTACTATGGATCAGTAATTCACACATGCACAAAGTTAGGTAAATTTTGTATACAAGCATGTTTGCATACATCACAAGGTTGGTTTTCGTAGTGTGTATGCTAGGTTGTATGCTCTCCGATGTTGTCACTTGCAATTTTAGTTTGTTTCTAGTGTGGGTATTTATGGATTGTACTCGGTAAATTTTGAAGTGAAAAACTATGAATTTTTGCACCTCACCACCACCCTTGGCGAGGTGGCAATTCGAGTTCTATAAATACCCCTTCATTTCTCTTATCTCTAACCTATTTTTTAGACCTGAAACTCTACCAAAATTCACACTGAGATTTATATCTATTTTCAAAATTATTTTGGGGAGTTGACATTTGAGAGTGGTTTATTTTGTGGTTATTTATCAAATGGTTATCTGTGTAAGTATGTGGTTTTACTATGTGTCTCCCGTATATGATTCAATATTTATAGTGGACTATATGTCCTGTGAGGTTGTGAATTGATGCACTTCCAGTTACTACTTATTGCTTACTAATCACACTACATTAGGTGAGGTTGGCTATAGAGAATAGCAGCGTTCGAGTGTTAAACCAAACAGTTGTAGAAGTAGTAAGTGAATAGTAGCAATAGGCAGTTTGGACGAAGGTCCTGGCTAATAGAGATAATATTGGTTTTACTATCTATTAATGTTATAACTTGTTTAATGTTTAGTGAATTATTTTTTGTTAAACGATTTTCTTAAGCAATCGGAAGATGTTTATCATATAGATACGGTTTCTATATGGGTTTGCCTCATTATATCAATTGTCATGCATGATCTAATATTGTGTTAGTACAATCCAAGTTAAGGTGTGTATGTTTCAACATAATGTAAGCTTAATTTTTTATTAGAAAACATTTATTATTTACTTGATTTTTGTTTGATATATAATATCTAGTATTAAAGTCATTTGCTTTTGATATTATATTTTTTATGCTTCTACTATGTGAAACGTTTAAGTATTCTACTATTCTATTTCTTACGAGTTAAATTTGAGTCCTTTAGAATTATGTATCTCTTTACCCTGGTGATTGATTGGGTCATCGAATCTTTCATTAGCTAACAACATGACTTCCCCTCATAGGTTTTGAGGTAACCCATAACTTAATAATATTACATTCATAATTTATATCAAGGCAAGATATTTACTGTTCAATAACAACATTGTGGTTTAATGTATAATTCCATTTTATGCATGGAGTTCACCAAAAAATGCTTCATACTAACCATAACGATCACTTCATAATACCTTGATTTTCTTGTTGAATTCATATTGAACTTCACTTTTGTAAAGAATATAAATTTCCCTATAGTTTTATCTTTGTATTTATGCAAATATATATCGCAATATTTTATGCTATCATTGAAAAAAAATGAAATACTTATTGTCACTCCTTGTTCTAATAAATTTCAAATCATATAGAACAGTATGGATCAAATCAAGGGGTTTCATGTTCATCTCAATTTATTGAAAATATGATATAATTAATATACTTTTGCACAAGTCTCACACTTATGTTTGGAACCAATTTGTAAAAGGGTTACAATTTGAAAGATAAACAAAAAAGTAGAAGAATTAACAAAATAATTAATCTCTCCCTTAAAGGTAATTATGTTGAGCTTAGATAGCCCCTCAATTACATAGCCTTTTAATACAATTATTCCATTTTTGATCAATATTACCTTACTAGACTCAACATCTATCTAGAATTCATGCTTCACAAACAATAAAACTCTAAAGGTTCGTTCATATCTCTAGCACGTACAATATGTAATTTAGAGTCATCGCTTTTTCATAGGTCATCTTTAAGATCATTTTGACTCACCCTCAATCACAGAGGTTGCAGAGTTCACCATTCACAACTTTTCCAATTCTCAAATGGTTTGAAAGAAATGAATAACTCATTATCTGAGCATACGTGCCTAATAGCACCAATATTGATCCATCACTCTTTCTAGTTAGAGTTACAAATTCACATTAGGAAAACAATAGCCAACATGTTCATATAAGAACCAATATAGTGATGTCATCCATCAAATTTATTGTCATCTCGAAAACAAATTAATGTTTCTAGATACACTTATACCCAAAAAGAATCGAAATTAAATTTCATAATACAATAATAAATATGAGAATTTAATTTAATTTATTTAACTTAAAAATTAATTTTCTCAAGAATGAAAATTTAATCTTGAAATATAGTTTCAATTTGTAATTCAATAAATATAAAATCTAAAAATCTATGGATCTACAAAATTAAATATTTCAAGATTAATGATATAAAATTCATTATTTTACAAATACAACATTTACTTCTCAATAAATGCAAAATTCTTGTATTTTATAAAGCTACCAAACTAACAAATAAAAAAATTCATTATTTCTTAAAGTATAAAAATTCAACTCGAGTGAAAAGATCATTCACTAACTTTAACTTATGCAAAATTTATTTATTTCAAAACTCGAAATCAAATAATTTTAAAAAAATGCAAAATTCCATTATTCACACCTATGAATTCCTTATTTCATTAAATTATAAAATTATAATATTTCATTAATTGTAAAACCACAATTCGAAAATATGAATTGATAATTAAGAACACAAATTCTTGTTTAGATATCCCAATAGCAAAATTCACTTATCATACATTTAATCTCCTCAATACTGTGAACAATTATTAGTAAAGTTATTATTTCTTGTAAGGATTATGAGTGTTGGTTATTTTCGTGGACAAATTATTTATCTGTAAATTTGTTTTTAGGCCTATTATCAAGTCAATCAAGAAAAGCCAAACAAATGCTCGAGTTCCAGGTAATTGTACTTCAGATATATCTTTGATAACTACGACATATAATATTACATTTATGCATTTAATAGCACATGCTTATAAATTTGAAATTATTTTTAGTGCTAAAATATGGAATAAGATAAGCTAAAAGATATTAGATAATATATACTCTAAAATAAGATATGCTAAAAGATATTAGATAATATATACTCTAAATTATAGTTGAAATCCTTATCATAAAAGATAGCATAAAATCTATTAGATAAGATATACTCTAAATTATAACTGAAATCTATAGCATAAAAGATAGCATAAAATCTATTTTAAATATGAGTCTTCTTAATTAGTGAGTACTACTAATCCTATTTATAATAGAAAAAATATTTATCAATCATATAGGAGTTATCTTAATTAATGAGTATTACTAATCCTATTTGTAATAGAAAAGATATTTATCAATTATATAGGATTAAGAGTTTTAATTTTTCCTTTAAATAAAACTCATTACTCATTGTTTCAATTAACCACATAAGAGCATTATTCTAATCTTCTTAATTTCTCTCTCTTCTTTTACGAATATAAGATTATAATTCTTTAGGCTTCTTTATTTTCTTTATTTAGTTAATCTATCAAATATTAGTGGTTATGTTTGATTGATTAATAAGCCTAATTATTTTATGATATTTTAATATATGTTCTTATGGCTTCTTCATTAATTTTGTTCTTAAATTGTTAGATCAGATAATTATTTTTATCATATCATAGTTATTTGATTTAATTATTAATATTTAAAGAAGTTATTTTTATTGAATTTGTGCTTGATCTTTTTACTCTAGGATTTACTCGTTGATTTGATTTAAGTGACATATGTTTTGAATCATCTAGTTAGGATTATTCATTATTAAATTCATTCTAGAACACACACGGACACTTGTGTTTTTTGTGTTAACTATTTTGCAATTAATTCGGGAATGTATCTGATTGGCGGGAAACTTATTGGAACATTGGTCTGGAAACTACTCACGCTAATATTGGAAACTGTGAAAACAGAGCAAGAGCTCATAAGCAAAGTACATTGGGACAATATCCTAGAGAGGGTAACATAAGACCGAGTTTGTACTTGAACATTTGATTTTCATAGTGAAAAGGTAGGTGGTCCGGTGGACCAATGGTTTTCCTCTTAGGTCATGGTTGTGGCCTAGGTTGTTTCTACCTAAAAATATCGTGCGTTATTTTCTTATTTCCGTACTTTATTTTTACACATGATTGCATGTCTGACCACTTTGTTTAGGTTATTAAATTATAAATTAGTAAAAATTAAAAATAACCTATTCAACCATTTAAGTTAATTAAATTATTAAATTATAAATTTATTTAATTAACATATACAAACAAATAAACATAGTTTAAATCAAATAAGTACAAAAATAATCAACATCATAACGAGAGGTATTAGTACTACGAAACACACGAGCAGTATCAGCATTAATTGTAAAGACAATTAATATAGGTAGGTCTAATTAGTAGCGACAAAAATTGCAAAAGAAAAAGATGATTAATGATTAAATATAATAATAAGCAGATAATAAAATGATAATTAGAGATAACAGCAAGAGCTGATAACTTAAGGAAAGGGAAAATCTTATAGTAGTATAAGTGATAACAGATTAGATTAAAATAATATATAACTAGTTTCCAGAAGCCTATAAAAGGAACAAAAAATGCAATACTACTAAAGAGATTAAATTCATATAATACCTGCAAAAAAAATATCAGCTTAAAAAAAATATAGTAATAAAATAAGCTGAACCATGTAGTAAAAATTACTAGTAATTGAAACGGGATTACATTCTTTGAATACAAAAAAAAAAAAAAGAATTAACAGTAAGGAAAAAAAATATCTTAAAATCGTAAGAAATAATACATGAACAAACATATTAAGAATAAAAATGTATTATTCGAAATAAAGAATACATAAATACAAAATATATAAATTATAAAAATAAAATTTAAATAAAATAAAATAGAAAAAGAGTATACAAATGACCAAAACCCATGTATCATATGATATCTGTAAGATAATTTTTTAAGTGTTTGAATTTTATTGAAGAGAAACTTAACCGTGAATACAAAAATTGATTAAATAAAAGTTGAAACACTAAACTCTATATTTTGCCTTTCTTCCTGTGTATCTGGTGAAGGCTCTTTCATCTGGTAAGAAACATTTAATTAATGCAAAAATGGTTTTGCACATTTGAGAGAATACAAGCGTTAAATACCAATAAATGGGTACTTCAAAAATTAACTACTATCTACTCAATTGATAAAATTCTGTATAAATTCTCTTGATGTGCCAATTACTTGATTACTAATTCTTTTTCAACAAAAAATACTAGAATAATTAAAATAATAATAAAAGATTTTATAATATGAAAAATATTAAGATAATATTTAAATAAGGTTGCAGTGTTAAGTGACTGTTTTGCATTTTATTTCCTGAAATTAGAAGTGCTCCTGTGAATATCACTTATTTCATTTAGCAAAGAGTCATACCCTACTTTCTTATTCTCTTCGTATGGAATTCGATGTTGAAACAGAGACATGGGAAGAAGCAATTGCCTATAACAAAGAGTCATACACTCCTTTGTTGAACTTACTCCACCATTTTCACAAACTTATATTTTGCAAGATGCATTCTTAAGTTGCATCGAAATCTTAGCAAACATTAATAGAGTTTTGATTGATAAAGGATCCAAATCCGGAGAACATTCTCAAAATGTACACTCTTTCATAAAATTTAATATTAATTTATGAGTTTAAATTTATTTTTTTGGGCAAGTTTGTAGTTATTGTCAAAAATTATTGTATTTGAAATGTAATGTGTAGACAACTACAATCAACTTTCATTTGGCAAATGAATGAATAAATGTACAAAATGGAAGAAATATTACCGAAGAAAGAGTAAGAATAAAATTATTGTAGAACTTTTACATGTTAGATCAGAACTTTCTTATAAGGTAAATGAGACTCAATTTGAAGAAGTATCAATTTTAGAATATGATTGAGATTTGACCATAAATACAACCTCACAATGATTATGAATATGGGAAAGTAGATAAACAAACTATAAATATGAGACTCTATTAATGAATGAATATATGCATAATGAGCAATAGGGTGATGAGAGACCTAAAAAACATTCATCGTTTTTAGGTTTGAATGTTTTTTAGGTTTTCGAACGACATAACAAAATTGAAGAGTTATAAAAAAAAAATCCATACGTGAGATAATAAAGTAAGTGTAATGTGTATAATAAAACATTTTAATTTTAATTTTTGGTATGACTATATCTTTAAATTAAAACTTGCATGACTTATAAATTTTTGAGAGTGAGGTTTACATGTGAGATTTAAAAATAGCATAGAAGCCTCCACTAGGAACTTTTCATTAATGCAACATATTAGAATACAAACAAGGTTTTACTCTCGATGTTTGTTCAATAATGACATTTTGAGACAAATACATTTCATATGCCATTTGGGAAGATGACTATTAACCTTACCTGATGTCGAATGCCCTTTCAGGTCTTTGCATTACAGGTCAAGCTTGCACTTGGGTGAGGAAAAATTGAATAGGGGTGATGTTATACATCTTTTGATGAAACCTATTGAAATCGATGAGGAGGAAGAAAAAAAAATGAATGCTAGAGGAAAAAAATACTAAGCTAGATTGATCGAGACAAAAATTCAATAACTTCATCATAAGTAATGATGACGAGTTTATTCATAGCATAGCTAGAGCATTCTTCCTATACCTACTGGGATGCACATTAATTATTGATAAAATGAGTGGTTTTATACAAGTTTTTATTATAAACTTCTTATGAATTTAGATAGAGTAAATGAGTATACATGGGTGATAAGGACACTAGGGTGTTTATATCAATTGCTTGATGCTTCTAGTTGACATGGTTAATTATATTATTTTATTGTCTTATAAAAGCTTGATGCCCATAGTAGCATTAAAGGGTGTCATCAGTTCGAAAACATTGAATTTGAGCTCTGGAATCCATTTCAATTATTTAATTAGATTAAGGAACTTTCATTTGATCTAATTTGATCACTTGTTTTCATCTGATTCGATTCGATTTGTTAATCGATGCCATCTATGTCTTTTATGCCATTTTGCTTATTTAGTTTTACAATATACTATAACTTTTTTAATCAATAATCAATATGTCTTTGATTTAAAATGATGTCACAAATATTAATATAACAATGAAAATTAATATTGTTTGGTAATGTTACAATCATAAACTCAACAAACATATAAAATTAAATCTAAATTTAAGTCAAAAATGTGAAGAGGGAAGAACTAAGGATATTAGAATCTTTGGATATGATTAGTGGCCCAAAAATATTATACAATATTTTGCACTCGTTTATTTCAAATGTTGAGATTTAAAGGAGTATTTTTCTATCTCATTTCCTTTACAAATATCAACCATTTGAAAATGAAGTTGTAAAAAATTGTGTACAAAGTTTGGGTTATTGCTCATGTCCCTAAAATCTTGATAAAACAACAAAAATAACCCTTTAAACTTGTGACCACAAAAATAGCATCCCTTATGTCTAACTTATATATTTTTACAATTAAAAAAATTATAACATACCATTTCACATTAACACTCTCAAACTTAACAAACTAAGAATTTTTGAATCTAATCAAATCCAATCATCAATTCAAAATAATTTATAATTTAACTGATTTGTTAGAATTTGTTAGGTTCATTAGATTATTGGATTTTTTATACCACTATGTAGAATTTATCTTATTTATCTCAAGAAAAAGCTTTCAAATTTTTCTATTCATTACAACAAAATGGTAAAATAGGATGATCATTGACCGTTTTATATGTCTTATAGGATGGTTAGTGACTGTCCTATAATCATCCATGCATCCTAAAAGAATTTAACATATAAGACAACTAATAATCATATAAAAAATTTATATAAGATGACTACTGACTATCCTATTTAATGAAAGTGATCGTCCTATAAATTTTTATAGGACGGTAAATGACAACTCTATATGTATTTTAAAAAAAAAATAGATATTGATTGTTTCCTACCTTACAAAATGGCATCAATTTTAAATTTCAAATTTCAAATTTAATTACAACTATTTATAGTAACTTTCATTGCTACCACCTATTAAGATATTCATTCAACTTATCGGTACGGAGTACCATGAATAATAACATAAGTAAACTTAACCCTTATGTAGTGACAATTAAGATAGAAGTGTATAAACATGAAATTATTTCATACCTATTATAGATGAGTTATGTAGAATTCAAATAGCCATAAAAGAGAGGAAAATAGGGATAAATTAATGAGGTGATTAGTGATAATAATATTAACTTTTATTTTAAAAAAATAGGGATAAATTAAATCCTCACTTCAAAGATCAGACAGTGGTTGATTGGAATGGGACTGGATGGAAATGGCTGTATACTAGAATGGCAACGAATGGTGGGCACAACGATGGCTTTAGAACTATTAAAGGTCTAAAACTTGCAATATGTGTGTTTTCTAATAGGGAAATAATTGGAAATAATTGCAATATGTTATAAACAAAAATTCTTTTAGGACAGCTACTAATTGTTCTATTGTATAATTGTTTCTTAAATAAATATTGATAATTTCCTATATTACAAAATGACATCAACTTCAAATTTCAAATTTAATTACTACCACTTATAGCCATCCTAAAATTATTTTTGTAAATTCTTTTAGAATGGCTACTAACTATCTTATTTGTGAACTAATAGGACGATTTGTAGTAGTCCTAAAATATTTTTTAAGAGAGTCAAAAATCAACTTATAAAGTTTCATATAATATTTTTCATAATAATTGTCTCATATAACATATAAGATGCCTATTTACTTGCAATTGTACTATTTGTTTCTTACTCTAATAGTGACCATCTTATATGTCTTATATTATTGTAGTAATTACTTTTATTTTCTTTTCATTTCTAATAACGTCATATTTATCAAACAAGGCATGCGTTGAACACCATGAATCACCAAATGCCACTCGAGAGCACCTCATTGTAGCATAGAGAAGTTTGGGCTATGAACATCACACAAATTGTGTGTGCAATGAATACGAAAGTATATGTATCGTAACAAGTAATATAATGATAAAAAAAATCATTTCCGCGAAGATTATTTTCTTAGAAATAAATTTTTAAAACTAAAAAAATAAAAATCAATTTTTTTGTGTTTTTATAATTTAAGAAAGAAAAATTAAAATAACTAAAAATAAATAAAAATAATTAATTAAATCATATTTGGTAACTAAGAAGATATATGAGAAAATGTCTAGGAACACTTAATCCCCAATTTTCTAAACATGAGAGTTGCTAAAATCTCCCCTAATATAATTATCAATTAATTACA
Organism: Hippophae gyantsensis; assembly: GCA_030763125.1. NCBI lineage: Eukaryota > Viridiplantae > Streptophyta > Magnoliopsida > Rosales > Elaeagnaceae > Hippophae > Hippophae gyantsensis. The sequence goes on along the minus strand of CM061038.1, from coordinate 14,974,925 downwards.
TAATCAATTGAATCTAACCTAACATGTATTCCTCTCTCAAGTAAACTACACACCATATAGTAATTATTTAATCACACTTTAATGTCAATTAAATTGCATATTACTCATTAAGTTCATCAATTATGAATCGCATACATAAGAATCATACATCTATGCCTAGAAACTATACATGTTATTTAATCAAGACAAACAATTAAATAATTCTCTAAAATCTATTTAATTGCCTCTATAGATAAATTATTGGTCAAATAATTAACAGCATAAAAATCAGATTAAATAATATAATTAAATTGAAATTATAATTAGGGTAAAATATAGATCATCACATGGTGAAAATTGGGTTTATAAGATCCCTATATTAATAAATTAAATACACATAATTGTGTTCATAAAGCTCATATTTTTTTATAAAGAAAGACATAAAAATTGATAAAGAAAAGAGTAGAAGAAGAAACACAATCAATCTATTGAATTGTAGTGCTAATCTCTTCTTGAATCTTTTCCAAAATTGTATCTTCTTTTGAATTTTTCTGTATTTTTCTTTCTTTGTAGCTCCAAAAACTGACCAAAATTATGCTAATGGAAGCTCATTAGGGTTTATGGGATGATTAGGGGCTTAAATATAGATCAGGTGCAATATGGATCGTTAGATCAGCTTTAGATCAAGGGATAAGCACATAAAAAGGAAAATCAACAATGCCATCCAATCACTACGCGACACATGGTACATGAAATACACTAGGCGAATAAGAGTGCGACACATGAAATGGGACACTGGTTCAATCAATGCATACTCAGTCAGTGTCATGCGGTGTAACATGATTTGCAGTAACAGATGGCTTGGAGCACAGAATGAGAGTAGGGAGCAATCATATGAAGACATATGGCGTGAAGGTTTTACAGCTCTCCAAACTCAGATTGAATGTCATATTCACACGTGGCAAGTGATACTTTGCTCCTCATAAGCGACGATCTACCATTTGTTGTCTCTACTTGTGTGGCATCTACATCACTTGCTCAATCAGCTCCTCTGCATGGTAGGCCACATGGTAGCTTCTGATTGACCCTATGTTAAATATTCATAAAAAATTGAAAAACAGTCCAAAAATTATATTTTCACCCATTTTCACTAAAAAAGTTTATATTTTAATAATTTTAGCATAAAAATAATATTTATTGAATAAAACAAGTAATTATTAAGTAAAAAAGTGTGTTAATGACTCTACTTTCATAGTCATTAGGCCATGGCGCACATTGAAAGTTCATTATGGCTTACTTATTGCTCATTTTAACTTCTCCAAGTGGTTATTTCTCTCCCCATTTTAACTCTTTTTGCTTGTTTAAGTCTAAGATTTGTTCAAAAGCACATTAACATACAAAACACAAAAAATCCTTCTAATAAAACATAAAATTATCGATTAAAGCATAGCAAATTATAGGTCAAAATAATGTTCCTTAGATTCTCCTAGACCTACATCTTGCTAGTTCTCAAGCAAAACAAAGACTAAGATGACAAAAGTACAAACTTAAACAAACAAAATTTCCCATGCTTCAATTTTTTTCAGTTTATAATTAAAGCTGAAGCACAAGTTCATCCAACAACTGAACATATCAAGGTTCATCGTGCAAATCAGCTTGAAATCATAAATTCATACCTCATTACTCAAAACATATCAACATTAAATCCCCCAAACCAAGTAGTAAGAATCTGAATTTACTTCGACTCTATTCCTTCCAAGATATACTCTTAGTGTCACATCGATCCTAGGGGTTTAAGAACTAAAAAATATATATACGAATGGAAGTTATGTTAAGATGTCATCACCAAAAGCCTTATAAGACTATAACTTATCCACTAGGCCACCTAGGGATTTAAAGGCTTGTTGCATATACTACAAATAACCATAACAATCTACGAAAGTTATTTAAGTTAGTCTAGTTTATAATTGTTTATTTTATATTTTAAGAACCTCTTTAGATCGATTACCTTGCTAAGGACTTGCCAGAAGTTGGTTGAGGGTTCTGATAAGAACTTAAAAAGCTCACTTACTTGGTGATTTATCGAAATTAATTAGAAGAATTAAGTTTTATAGTTGTAATTTTACTTAATTAAATTAAAAAATGTTTTTTTCGTAATCACAAGATATGTTTTGATATCTATCAGGTATTTTAATCATTAAAACATACAAATGGAAGATTTAATGTTGAAACCATTGGTTCAAAGGGAAAATAATGAAAGATTCAACACTTGGAGCATAAGTTTCAAATAATGGAGGACTTAAATACAATTTGTATTTAAAAAAATGTATCTGCATTTCATCTATGGGAAGAAGTGTGGAAATCCAAGACATACTGGGTAATAAAATAAGTGTCCCACAACAAACTACCCGCATGTTCAACTGGGTAGTATGAAAATTTGGTCTACACTGTGGAATGAGAAAAATGCACCATGGCAAACTACTCTCGAGTTTTACTATGGAGGCGTGAATTGGTCGCACACTATGGCTCGTGTGTTATAAAATAGATTAACGTCCAATTTTTTAGTATTTTTATCCCACTTGTTCCCTTTTAAACTAGGTAGTATAAATAGGCTTATTAGGGTTAATGATTCATTAATCTCTACTAGAGGTAAAAAGAAGAACAAGATTTAGGAGGCAATTAAAGAAGTTGAAGATCAATTTCAGAGATAATAGTTTAAGCTTTCTTCTTCTTTATTTTATTTGTTATCATGAATATTATTTTAATTTTAATATTTTATATGAGTAGCTATTTTTCTATTTGATTGTGGGTGAGTTCGAAGCCTTAGAAGTGAATTTTAATTCTTAATAAGATATGTTATATTATAATTTTCTATTATTCTTTATTATGTATTAATTTTCTACTTTAAGATTTGTATGAATTTTCTTGATTATTTAAGTGTACAGTTGAATAATAAAGTTACTTCATCATTAATCAATTTAGTTGATTATGTATGTAATTGCTTGATCAATTTAATTAACTTATGATAAATTGCATGTAATGAGAATTAATACCCAAGATAATTAAACCGAGCATATGAGTTTAGCCTTGATCCAATATGCTTTTCGAATTCAAATGCTTTTGATAGATTAAATTTAGAGAGCTTCTTATAGGTTTTATATTAGAAAAAAAATTGAATTAAGAGCTTATTTAATTCAATCAATAGGTAAGAAGAACTGAAAACTTTGGAGCTTATGAATTTCACTAAATTGATATAATAAAAAATAGAATGTTAAGGTATGCTTTTATTGATTTGCAATAATACTAGTGATGGAAAATGATCATACAACCGTTTTGTCATTCATATTTTAATTGTAATATTTAGAACACCTATTATTACTTTATTAATTTTACTTAATATATTTAATTTTTGTCTCACAACAACAAACCCCTTCCCTATTTTGTAAATAAGAGTTTTTTTCTAAAATTTCTAAGGAAAAAACCCTTACATGCAATATACTAAATTATGAAATTTTAAGCAATTTAAAGTAAGGTTTAAATTAACTATTCATTCTTCCATAAATAAATATTGTAGGTGGGCATTAATTGGCTTAAAATCATGAAAGAGGACCTGGAGATGGATGCATTCATAAAAAAATTTAGAATCTTAGTTCTGTTGATCACTCTTTGGATATTAAAGTTGGTCCATTTTGGACTTGAAGGTGAAATAGAAAGACTCAAAAAGATTGAAATGTGTTAATGAAAAAAATTGTAAAGTTGAGATAACAGCATTAGAATTCAAGAAATCAAGTTGTACTAACGGAGGGCCATTGAAATGGTGAGGATGTAGGTTAGAAATTGTTCAAGAACTAGCGAGGAAGATAATGAATAATGAATTTTATAGATTTTTACTTTATTTTTAATGACCCAATATATCGAAAACTGAAGAAGTTGTATGAATGAATATTTTTGATACTTTGATGGTAGAAATGGGATAAAAATTAGTACAATGTTACAAATGATAAAATACAGTAATTCGGTGGTATATTTGTAGGCGTTACCCTACATTATAAGAAATTTGTGAATTCAATAAAACATAATATAAGGAATGTGTAGTAAATTGAAATTGAATAAAATGCAAATAATGTAGTAATTAAACATGAATATATCACTTTTTATTTTATTTAGATGATAAGTATTGAAAGAAAAAGTTTTAAAAATTTAATGAAATAGAATTTTGTGAAAAATAGCTAGAGCATAAAAATGATTACCTTTATTTCTATTTGATGAAAATACTTAATATCATTATCATATAATGTATCAAAGATTTAAAGTTGAAACCATTGGTCCAAAGGGAAAAAATGAAAGATTCAACACTTGGAGCATAAGTTTCAAATAATGGAGGACTTAGATGCAATTTTTATTTAAAAAATGCATCTACATTTTATCTAAGGGAAGAAGTGTGGAAATCCAAGACATGTTGGGCCATAAAATAATTGTCCCATAATAGACTAGCCATATCTTCAACTGGGTAGTATGAAAATTTGGTCTGCACTACGGAATGAGAAAAGTGCACCATGGCAGACTACTCTTGGGTTTTACTATGGAGGTGTGAATTGCTCGCACACTATGGATCATGTGTTATAAATATGTATTAACGTCCAATTTTTTAGTATTTTTATCCCACTTGTTCCCTTTTAAATTAGGTAGTATACATAGGCTTATTAGGGTTAATGATTCATTAATCTCTACTAGAGGCAAAAAGAAGAACAAGATTCAGGAGGCAATTAAAAGAGTTGAAGATCAATTTTAGATATTGTAGTGCTAATCTTCTCTTGGATTGTACTGCTAATCTCCGCTTGAATCTCCACCAAAATTTTATCTCTTTTTTAATTTTTCTATATTTTTCTCTCATTTCAATTCCAAAAACAGACCAAAATTATGCTAATGGCTGCTCATTAGGGTTTATGGGGTGATTAGCAGCTTAAATATAGCTTAGGTGCAATTTGGACTATCAGATCAGCTTCATATCAAGGGTTGAGATGAAAAAAAGAAAAATCAACAGTGCCATCCAATCATAGCATGACACGTGGCACATAAAATTCACTGGGCGAATCAGAGCGCGATGCGTGGGAGGGGAGACCTATCCAAATAGTGCCATGTGGTGCCATGTGATTCAGAATGACAGATGGCATGGTGCACAGGTGGAACATAGGGAGAAATCACATGAAGACACATGGCATGAAGGTTTTAGCGCTATCTGAACTTGGCTTGAAAGCCACGCTGACACATGGCACATGCTACTTTTATCCTCACACGTGGTGATCTACGATTTATTGTCCCTGCTTGCTTGACGTCCTCATGTCTTGCCCAATCAACTCTTCTATTTGTATGGCAAGCCACATGGTAGCTTCTAATTAGCCCTACATTAAAATTCATAAAAATTCCAAACAAATCCCAAAAATTATATTTTCACCCCTTTTCACCAAAATGTTTATATTTTAATATTTTTAGCCCCAAAATAATATTTATTGAATAAAAGTAAATATTAAGTAAAAAAGTGCACTAATGACTTTACTTTCATAGACTCATCACACTCCCAAACTTAACTCTTTACTTGTCCTCAAGTATAGCCAAGTATAACTAAATAAAATAACATAGGTAGTATATTCATAAATAGACTTCTATTAGTACATGCATATTTCAAAGAAAACTATACCTCTCAAAAGTCGTACAATCCTATGATAAAAAGGTTCATATATTCATCAATCAACGTTCCATGAATACATGGATATGCAAGGTTTTTGAAAAATTTATTTGTGTGTGTGTGTTGCACATGATATCATCCAATGCACTCGTGAAATCAACCTATATAAGTATGCTAATCAATTCAATCTTAGAACAAGTCTCATAACTCTATTTTTCACATCCCTCTCTACTAATATAAATATGCACTTAGCTAAAGATCAATAAGAACTTTACATGGTTGTAATGTAATACTTAGGTGGGGGTCGATAAATGAAGACATTTAGGCTCTTTCCACACCTTAGCTTTCTTTTTGTTCATCATGCACTTTTTAATTGCAATTGAGCTTTAACTTTATATTTCAGTGCACCCTCTTTTGTCATTCTTTTCATATTCTTTTATTCCACATCTCTTTTATCTTTTTTTATTGTAACTTCACAATACCCTCAAACTTATTTTCAATTCTATTTTCTTTTTTTTAAGGGATAATCGTGCTATAAGTTTTGCTTTTTTTCTTTTTTTTACAGAGTGCATTATATTTCACCTTACTCTATAGCATAACACATGATTGTATTTTTTTCTTTTCATACAAGTTAAATGTGCAAGGATAAAGGTAATGCTTACTAGTTAGGCATTAAATTTGGCTCAAAGATATGGAAGGTTCTTTGTTAGGCTCAAATGGGTGACTAAAGATATTAACAATGATTAGCTTGAAAGGTTCAATCAATCCAAATAAGGCCTAAATCATTTCTCTTGCTAAATACTATTTAGGATTTATCCTCAAGGGATGATCAAATAGATTATAAAACTTGGTAGATCTCATCGACTCCCGTAACTCACTACAAATTTTCTCTCAATAAGAATACCAAAATCAATCATGAGCATGTGCATAAGAATTTGAATCAATCCAATCAAAAATAGCAAGCATATTAAATACTAACATATAAAATGAATTTCCCTCCCCAAACATAAATTACACATTGTCCCCAATGTGCACATATAATTATGAAAAAGTAAAAAGATAGAAAACTCTCTTAGTCATGCCACACCACACATGTTGTTGAAATTCTCATTCTTGTTACACCATTGCTCTCCATATATATTCACCTACAAAAAAACAATAAAAATATAAGTAAAATAACGTTATGTTTAACATCCTTGACTAGACAGTCATACCAAGTTCTAAGGGACATCCCTTTGTGTCTATTGACTTTTGAGTTTTTCTGGAAACAATTTGAGTCTTGATTTGTTCAATAATACTTTATGTTTTGGCTCATAAACACAGTACTTAATTATCTTCCAATGACATATTTTTGTTTCCTTTTTGAACTTTTTGGCATTCTTATAAGCACTACACTATAACTCATCCAATTTATGTATTTCCAACATCTTTTTCACCTCTCTATTGGACTATTTTGCTTGCCTACTTGATTAGGGATGGGATTGTAAAAGTGTGAATTCTAAACTTGGTGGCCCTTCAGTTGATGGTTTGAGCTTAGTTCCAATCTCAAAATTTTCCATAATTTCCTTTGATAGACACATGAGAGGCATATCCTCCAAAAAGTTCACACAGTCCACAATATCAAACTTTGATTCCATGATTTCAAAGTTAAAATGGGTTGAGTTTTTTTATGAGTTTATGTCCTTGTTTATAGCATCATGTGTTAAAGTTGTAAGTGTGGGTGACTCAATAGATTCTTTTGAGTTGTCCCCAAAATCAGTAACATTTATCCTTAAGCATTCATTAGCATTATCAATATCAGGGGGTTGTTATGCTTTAAAAACTTTAAACATTACTTGTTCACCTTGTACTCTCATTGTAAGTTCACCTTTTTTGTACATCAATGAGTGCTTTTCTAGTTGCTAAGAATGGACAACCAAGTATGATAGGAATTCCATGGTCTTCCTCCATGTCTAGCATAATGAAGTCTACCAAAAAGATGAATTTTTTTAGTTTTACTGGCATATCTTTTATGACACCCCAATGTTTCTTAATTGATCTATCTTCTATTTGTAATGTTACTGAAATGGATTTGGCCTTACCAACTCCCAATCTTTGGAAGAACGACAATGATATGAGTTTAATCCTAGAACCCAATTTATATAATGCTTTCTCAAAGTGGTGTTCCATTGAAGTCTTATTGTACAATAATACTTTCTATTCCGATTCAAAAGTAAGATGTGCAATTCTCTTATCATGCCATCCTTTTGTTTTCTCTTTGTACAACTTCGCATTCTCATAAACATTCCACTGTAACTCATCTTATAGATTTACTTTTAGCATTTTTCTCACCAACTGTATCCATAGACATATTCAATTGTTTCAACGTCCAATATGCTTTTTATTTCAATTCCACTAGTAAGTGACATGTGATGAGCACAAGACCGGCATTAGGTTACAAATACCAATCTAATTTAATTAAGGTAATGAAGTATGTTAAGTAAATATTTAAGTTAATAAATTAATTTTTCCCCTTTGTTTTATTAAAGAAAAATTAAAAATTAAAAATTAATTTTTTTCTTTTTTTTGAAGACAAAATAAATTAAAAAATCACAATTATTTACAATAGAAAAAGTTTTCAAAATTTTGATAAATAATTTAAAAATGATATTTCTTTCTCAACAACGGTGCCAAAAATTTGATGAGTACAAGACCGGCATCGGGTTAGCAATACCGATCTTACGAATACTTTGGTTTTACATTTGTAAAACTCTTGAAAGTGTACAAATCATTTCATAAAAAATGACAAGTATGCTCCCAAGGTCGATCTAAGGAAGGAATATATGTGACTTTTAATTTATTACTCAAACTTTTAAAAACGAAATTAAATCCTAAACACCCTAAAAACAAAATCAATTTATTTTATATAAATGTTTTACCTATTTAATATTTTGTAAGCATAACAATATTATTATTATATCATATTTATAAACAGTTTGCTATGTTAAATTCAATCACAGACAAATTAAATATAACATATAAGAATAAAAAATAAAAATAAATGTAAAAAATTCATTTTAAAATTAAACCTCAAAAGAATCCTTACAAAACTTTGATATAAATTTTGTTTCTAGAAAACCTCCAAATAGATTTGCATTTCCGTTTATTGAATCAAAAAATAGAAATCTACAAAAGCATAGCTATTTTTTCTCAAAAAGAAAAGAACTTTATAACTAAAAATAATAATAAAAACTAGGAAAGCTTTCTAGAGAGAGAAGATGAGATTTTTGGTGTGATTTTTACAATGGGAAAAGAGTCTTTTTATAGGTGAAGAAAAGACTAAAAAAGTGGAAAAAAGTATCTTGAAAATGGGTGACGGATGGGTTTAGGATAGGTTGGAATGTGTGTGGGCAGAGGTGCGCACGATTGTGCACTAGCGCTAGTAGATTAACGCAGTTAGGGGTTGATCTTGGTGTGGCGGGTGTTGGCACATACGAGACTCAACATGGTAGGTGCTAGCATATGCGAGAATGGGCATGGATTCTCGACATGATAGGTTCTAGCGGGTGTAAGCGCTCACGGGAATAGGTGGATGTGCGCATGATTGGGCAGTTTTACCAATTATGTCTAATTTTTCCATTTTTTTACTTTTGCTAATTTTTTTCTCTCAACGTATTTGTCATGTATTTACCTTTAGTATTTTTCTTCAAGTCTTCAAATTATTTTTGAACGAAAATACCTAAAAAATAATAAAAATACCTATGATTCCAAAAAAAACAAATATATATATAAAATATGATAAAATGATACAAATATAAATCTATTTAATCAATTAAATTACATTAAATAATGATAATTTTAGTGCTTAAAAAGCACTCATCATAACCCCTAACCAGCTTCTTGCTAGTCCATTAGCAAGAGAAGTGGTGAAAACTAAAAATTAAACTATCTTAAATCACTTTCGTGGATTGACATGGTTGCATTTAGCGTATATAACAAGCTTTTAAACCACTAGGTTGCCCTAGTGGATGAGTTTAAGTCTCTTAAGTGTTTTCAGTAATGATACCCACAAACATTGAACTAAATGTAAAAATTAAAAAGAAATAAAATAAATAAATAAATCAAAAAAATAACAAATCAAAAACTAAAATTATAACATAATAAAAACTTAATAAAATCAAAAATTAACATAAAAATAAAATAAAATAAAACAAGAAAACAAGAAAACAAAACAAAATAAAACAAAACATGAAAATGCCTCATGCTTTTTAATCTCCTTTAAGATCATAATTAAAATCTAAAGCATAAGTTATTTTCAACTTCTTAAACAATCATAGTTTATAATAATAATTAGTTGAAAATCATTTTCAAACTTCATTTCAAAAAAAAAAATTCAATTTAAATTTACCCAATTTCATTGTCACAAAGTCGAGTTCACTTCGACTCTATCCTTACAAGTCAATACTCTCAATTTATTGAATCGTATGGGTTCAAGCACTCACACTAAGGCAAATGCGAATAGAATTTATGTTTAAAAATGAACTAATAAGTCTGCATACTTATAGAAGAAGAAAGGTTCAAAATAGTGCATAACTTTGCTCTCGTGAAAGGAATTGAATGTTTAGGATTTTATAAATAAATCATAAAATTATTTTCATGTTTCAATCAAAATCTTTAAATAAAAATTTCAATATATATGCCTTATAGAATGAAGAAAGTGCAATGACTTTATAGGGATTTACTTCCTATAACTTTCTTTTGTAATTAGCTTTTTCTCACAATTTTGTGGCTATGTGGGTCATAGTATGTAGATAATACTATCATTTTTTTCTCTCTCTTTTTAAAGATATTTTTAAACATATTTTTTTAGAGAGTAAACCCATGTACAGATTGTACATTTTTGTAGATTTTGGTAAGTAGTTAATTTTGTGGCTTTTTTGTTTGATTTTTGTTCATGTAACCCCAAATATGTCTCCTTTTGGTATAATTCATGCAAGAAAGACGAAAGAGCATATACTATCAATTTCTACTTAAGTCATTCAATCTAAGTAGTAAAAAAACAACTTATGACACTTTACTAGATGTGGAAATCCTAACATTCAATGTTAATACCTATAGAGATCATCTAAAAAGTTGCAAAAATAAGAAATGTGTTTGAGTAGAAAAAATATATTTCACTAAGAATAAAGAAAATTAGGCTCAAATTATATCTCAAATTATATATTTCACACTTTATCAAGAAATATTACTTATGACAAAAACTAACTAATTGCCATATACTCCATTATATGTTTTCAAAAATCAATTTAATAGTGTATAAGACTTAACTATTTACTTAAATTTGATTTAAAAAAATGATAATGTTTTGTGAGAATTTTAAAACTAATCCTAAAATTCTAAAAATTACTAAACCACACAAAAAAATAAACCACTCAAAGAAAATAAAATCAAACACAATAAAAATGAAAATGTGAACATAAATGTTTTTAAAATTATTAAAATTTTTGAAATTAAGCATAATAACATTTCACAACTCCCAACCTAGAACTTACATTGTTCTCAATGTAACTAATTGTAAACAAAAGATAAAGAGAAAAGAGAAGAAAATTTATATATTTCCTGAGAATGTGCAAGTAGTGATGGAGAAATGTATGTGCATCCATCATGTTCATCATTAAAGTTCACACAGACATATCATATTGAGCTTCTAACATCTCAACAAATATTTTTAGTTTTAACAATTCTAAAATTATTCATATGCAATTAAACTAAAATAAATAGCATAAATTAAGTAAATAAAATAAATAAAAGAAAATTACCTAAAATGATGTGTTGTCTCTCATCCAGTGCTTAGTTTAACATCTTAGCAAGACGTAACTTGGTGGATTTAATTTTAAGTAATCTCAATGTCCCTATATCATTGAGTCAATCAAACCTATAGGTAGGACAAGTTTGTCTACCTATATTTTTTAAGTCATACCCTATGGATTTTTAAAATTTTATTTACTTAAAACTAGGGTCATGATTATGGGTTTTAGATAACCGACTTCTTAGTACATGTCAAATAACTAAGGCAACAAAACACATTTGTACCTAGATCTAACAAAGCAACTAACTCATTTTATCATAAATTGTGATTAAAAACTTTAAAATTTGGGAGATAATTTCAGAATTTTCTTATCTTTTATTTTATTTTATTATAATCTCTAAGTTAAATAATATAATCAATATTAACCATGAGTGCTCCTAGAAAATAATGGTGGGGCAAATCCTCTTTAAAAACCATCTTTATTTTTCATGCTATTAAAATCTAAGTTAATTAAGTTAATAAATCAAGTGAAATTCTAAGTTAATTAAATTAATAAATGATTTTTGTTAAATAAAAATTTAAATTTAAATTTTTTTCGTTTCTTTTTTCCTTTTTTTATTAAAGAAAAATTAAAAACTAAATAAAAAATAAAAAATAAATTTTTATTTATTTATTATTATTTTTAATAATATTTTTTTTTATTTTTGAACACAAAATAAAAAAAAATCACAATTATTTACAACACAAAAGGTTTTCAAAATTTTGATAAATAATTTTAAAACATTATTTTTTTCCTAGCAACGACACCAAAATAATGATTAATAACAAAATCAAGTGCCTCGCAATGCAGCCAAAAACTTTAACACAAGACTAGCATCAGGTTAGCAAAACCGATCTTGTGGATACTTAGGTTTTATATTTTTAAAACTCTCGCAAGTGCACGAATTATTTTATAGAAAATGACAAATATACTTGCAAGGTCGATCTAAGAAATGAATATATGTGGTTTTTAATTTATTATTCAATCTGTTAAAAACAAAATTAAATCTTAAAAATCATGTCATGATATTTTGATTTTTTTCCTAATCTAATGACATAAAATAATAAACATAGATATGGAATCAATAAACAATAATGTAATTTTTTATCATTCATAACAATGGAGTGTTTATGGATATAATAATTAAGCTAATTACTCTTACTCATACTATTCGAGTTATTAAAGATATAAATTTATATTTGTTGATTTTATATTTTTGGTATGAAAGTGTCCTTATGCCATGCATAAATTATTTGTTTAATATTAATTAACTAATATCCTTATGATGAGCCCATTAATTAATTAAGCATTAAGTTTTAGCTTTATTTATAATAGAATCTCAAACCATCTAATTAGAAGTCTATTAATTAGATTGTATACAAGGTATCCAAATTAAACCTAAGAATTTAATTATCCGAGTACTAATTTTAAAGATTTAAAACTATTACTGAAAATATATTGTCAATACATTTTCAAATAATAGTTCTTATAAAAACTTTTTGAAATAGAACTTCATTTTTTTAAAATTAAAATTAAAATAAAATTTGTTTTCATTTTTTTCTTTATTTTTTTAAAGAAAAATTAAAAACTAAAATTAAAATTAAAAAAATATAAATTTTTATTTTTATTTTTATAATTAAATAAAAAATTAAATTATTCTTTCCTTTTCTTTTATTTTTTTGGCAACATCGTCAAAAAATTGATGAACACAAGACCAACATTAAGTTAGTAATACCAATCTTGCAGATAGTTTTTTTATATATTTGTAAAAATCTCGTAACTGTACGAATCATTTTTATAGAAAATGAAAAGTATACTCTCATGGTCGATCTAAGGAAAGCATATATGTGGCTTTTAATTTATTATTCAAACTTTTAAAAATTAAATTAAATTTTAAAAATCCTATCACAATATTTTAATTTTTGTATTTCCTAAACTAATAACATAAAAAAAAAAATAAACATAAATATGGATTGAATAAACAATTATGCAAATATTTATCATTCATAATAGTGAAGTATTTATGGATATAATAATTAAGTTAATTATGCTTGCTCATATTATTTAGGCTATTAAATATAAAAATTGATATTTTTTTATTCTCTTTTTTTATAAAAATATCACATTTAATAGGGTTAGATATTCTTTATTAATTAAACAAATCAATTAAAACCTATGGGTGAGGTCGATTATAAATAAAGCTGAAATTTTAATTTGAATTAAAAAGAGGACTTAAATGCAAATAACAAAAGTTAAAATTAAAATTTTTTTGTTGCAGAATGCAGTCCATACGTAGAATGAGTCACACGTTTCTCAAGAAATCAATGGTGCAGATTAGGAGAATGAGCTTCAAACGTTACGCAGCCGAGTGGACGAAGATCTCCAGACATTTTAAATGGCCCAATAGGCAAACTCCCTACGGCGTGGTCCACTGAAGCTCCGTGCACCCTGGCATTTCCTTCCAATGAATCAAAGCTCACCAAGTGTCATGCGTAGTGTAAAAAAATTTCAGAAAATTGCTCTAGGCTCGGCTTATTTTGCACCCCTATTTTGGTTACATAAGCCGTTGTTTTTTGTTTTTCTTGTTGTTTTTTAGTGCGTAGAAGCTAATATTTTTTGTGCGTATTTTTGAAACCTATAGAGCGCAAAGAAATAGAACACGCAGATGCCAATATTTTTGTTATTGTTTTTGTTGCTGAAAAAAATGAGAGAACCAACAAAGAGTAAAAAATGAAGTTAGAACAAAATGTATTATTTTGTTTGTAGTTGAACATTGAGTTAGAAAATTTTGAATATAGGATAATATTGCGTAGAGATTGAGGTATCATCAAAGAGTTTCTTCTAATCCTTTTGTCTTTACATTTAATTTTTTCTTAAATGTCTAAATATTCTTGGATTACAATTTCAATATTTGCTATGAAATAAATTATTTGTTCTAAGATTGCAATGTAACTTACATTATAAAGCTTGAATTAATTATTTTTGAATGATTTGTGGGATGTTACTTTTAATTTTTTTATTCTATTTGTGCTTAATGCTTTTGATTGTTGGAAGATTAGTCAATTGATTTGTGAACCCTAATGTATGTGTAGGAATATACCTTTATTGTATGTGTAGTTATTGAGAACTTTGAGCTTAATGAATCTCTGGTAAATTTAATTCTCATAGGAATATAGTGAATTAATTTAGTGGGATGTGTCTATTTGTTATCGAAAGAGACATATGGATAAATTAGTTGACAAATTAAATGTGAGAATATAAATCAAGGGAAAATAATATGATTCAAGTGGATTAATTTGGTGAAATTGCAATCCTAAAGTTTTCTTCAAGTGTTAATCTCATATATTGTTATTTAGAATTAGTTTAGTTTAACTCTATCAAAATATCGATCATTTGGATAAAATTAGGTTGAGACAATTTTAGTACTTAACAAAGATTAGTAACAAATCTCTGTGGGAATGATATCGTATTTATCACTTACTACTTCTGACCATGTATACTTGCACGTTGATGTTCTTTTAAGAAACCAACAAGTTTTTGGTGCCATTGTCAAGTATTTAATTTACTATTTTTGTTGATATTAATACCAATCAATCTAATTTTAGTTCAAACCTTTCATTTATTTTTATTTTAATTTTTAATTTATTCGATTTATTTTTCTAATTTTTGGGTAAATTGGGACTTTGTATGCAATGCACAAGAAATCTTGACATTGCTCCGTTTGGTCCAGAAATTGAGAGAACTCTTTTGAAATTAAAGAAGTACAAGCAAGAAGCTTCCCAACATCGTATCATGGATGAGGCGATTCCTAAAGTGGAATAACCAAGATCTTTAAGAGACTATGCAGTGCTTCTTGTTGGTGGGATTCATTCGAACATTAGAAGACTTGCGATTCAAGCCAACAATTTTGAGATTAAGCCTACAATCATTCAAATGATTCAAACTTCAGTTCAGTTTGGAGGTTTACCCTACGATGACCCAAACTCTCATATAGCCAATTTTTTAGAGATTTGTGAGACTTTTAGGGATAATGGAGTCACCAATGATGCTATTAGGCTAAGAATTCTTTTCTTTTTCACTCTAGGATAAGCCAAAGAGTTGGTTGAGTTCATTGCCATCTGGTTCCATTACTACTTGGGATTATTTGGCTCAAAAATTCTTAGCCAAATGTTTTCCACCAGTAAAGACTACAAAGATGAGGAGTGATATCACTACCTTTGAACAGTTTGACTCAGAACCGTTATATGAGGCTTGGGAGAGGTATAAGGATCTACTTAGAATATTCCTTCACCATGGTTTACCAAAGTGGCTTCAAGTTCAGATATTTTATAATAGTTTGATAGGTCTGACTAGAAACATTATTGACATTGTAGCAAGTGATGCTCTTATGGGAAAATCTATTGATAAATCCTATGACTTATTAGAGAAAATGGCTTCCAACAACTACCAGTGGCCATCAGAGAGGATGATGCCTAAGAGAGCAACTGGAATTCATGCGTTTAATGCTATGTCTGCTTTAACTTCTCAAATGTTAGCTTTGGCGAAGAAGATTGATACTCTATGTGTCCATTCTATTCAAAGTCCTTTTGTTGCATGTGAAATTTTCAATGGAAGCCATGCCAATGAGAAATGTCCTCACAACTTTGAATCTATTAGTTTTGTTTCCAACTACAATAGGCATCAAAACAACCCTTATTCCAACACTTACAATCCAAGTTGGAAGAATCGTCCTATTTTTTCTTAGAATAAAAATTAAGGCATGTCATCTTCTATGAAGCCTACATATCTTCTAGGTTTTTACAATCAAGCTCCACCACAAGAGAATAAGCCATCACTAGAAGATATGTTTGCATAATACATGGCTAAGAATGAGACTATTCTTCATAATTAAGCGGCATCTATCAAAAATCTTGAAGTTCAATTGGGTCAACTTGCTACTACTATCAACTACCACCATCAAGGGCTTTTCCTAGTGATACTGAAACCAATCCAAAGAGGGAAGGAAAAGAACATTGTAAGGTAGTCACACTTAGAAGTGGCAAAGAGTTGAAAGAAATGCAAAAGCCCATTTGTCCTCAAACTCTTATTGTTGAAGCTATTGGTCTAGAAAAACAAGATCATAGGGAAGAGAAAGTCAAAGAGAATGAAGCAATAGAAAATCTGGTGATGAAACCTAGTTCAGATAGTCCCAAGCCTTACACCCCAACAATTTTGTTTCCTCAACGCTTCCATAAGCAAAAGCTTGATAAGCAGTTCTCCAAGTTTCTTGAGGTATTTAAAAAGCTTCATATTAAAATTCCTTTTGTTGATGCTTTGGATAAAATGCCTAGTTATGTCAAATTTATGAAGGATATCATGTCTAAGAAGAGGAGGTTAGGTGATTTTGAGATAGTTTCTCTTACAAAGGCGTGTAACACCATCCTTCAGAAAAAGCTACCACCTAAGCTTAAAATTCTAGGAAGTTTCACCATTCCTTGTACTATTAGTGAGAAATTCTTTGGCAGAGCTCTGTGTGATCTGGGTGCCTGCATTAATTTGATGCCACTTTCCATCTATCAAAGACTTGGATTAGGAGAAGCACACCCAACCACTGTCACTCTTCAGCTTGCAGATAGATCTTTGAAGCACCCAAGAGGCATTATAGAGGATGTGCTTATGAAGGTAGACAAGTTTATCTTTCCTATAGATTTCATAATTCTCGATATGGAGGAAGAAAAAAAATCCCTATTTTTCTCGACAGATCATTTTTAGCAACAGGTAGGACTTTGATTGATTTTAGAAAATGGAACTCACCATGAGAGTTCAAGACCAAGAGGTAACTTTCAATGTTTTTAAAGCCATGAAATTTCCATGTGAATCTAATCATTGTTTTAGAGTTGATGTAGTGAGTGAGTTAGTTGAAAGCAAGTTAATGGAAAAATTTACTACTGATTCTTTGGAAGTTTCTCTTGTGAAGTCTAATGTTATTGATAACCTAGAATCTCGTGAGTATCTTAAGCTACTTGAAGCATCTCTACAACTCTCTAGTTCTCATACTAAAGTTGAAGCATCACAAGTTGTGACACCTTTTAAATCTACTCATCTGAAGCCATCTGTGAAAAAAAACATCATTAGAGCTTAAGCCATTTCCTAATCAACTAAGATATGCTTATTTTGGTGATATTTCTACTCTACCTATGATTATTTCATCCTTTCTAGATAAAGATCAAGAAAACAAGTTGTTAAGAGTGTTAAGAAATTACAAGACCACTTTGGGGTGGTCTATAGCTGATATTAAAGAGATCAACCCTTCATTATGCATGCACAAGATCTTGTTTGAGGAAGATTGCAAGCCTACTATTGAGCCACAACTTCGTTTGAATCCAATCATGAAGGATGTAGTGAAAGACAAGATCATTAAGTGGTTAGATACAGGTATTATCTATCCCATTTCATATTACTCTTAGGTTAGCCCAATTCATTATGTACCAAAGGAAGGAGGAATTATGGTGGAGGCTAATAGCAACAATGATCTTATTCCCACAAGAAAAGTGATAGGTTGGCGAGTCTGTATGGATTATCGAAAGCTCAATAAGGCTACTCGCAAGGTTCTTTTCCCTTTTCCATTCATTGATCAGATGCTTCATAGATTGGTTGAAAATTCGTTCTATTGTTTCTTGGATGGGAATTCTAGATACAACCAAATTGCTATACCTTTCGAGGATCAAGAAAAGCCCACTTTCACTTGTCTATATGGAACTTTTGCATTTCAGAGAATGCCTTTTGGAATTTGCAATGCCCCAGCTACTTTTCAAAGGTATATGATGGCTATCTTTTGAGACATGGTGGAGAATTGCATTAAGGTATTTATGGATGACTTCTCAATTTTTAGTGATTCATTTGATATGTGTTTGTATAACCTTTCTTTGGTCCTAAAAAGATGTAAAGAGAAAAACTTGGTGTTAAATTGGGAAAAGTGTTATTTCATGGTACAAGAAGGTATTGTTCTCGGCCATCTAATTTCTTCGAAAGGAATTGAAGTGTATAGGGCAAAGATTGAGACCATTGAGAAGCTACCACCTCTAACATCTTTTAAAGGAATTAGAAGTTTTCTTGGTCATGCGGGATTCTATAGGCGATTCATCAAGGGAATTTGCAAGATCTCTAAGCCTCTTTTTAATCTTTTGGAGAAAGATAGGAAATTCAATTTTGACGAAGATTGTCTAGAAGCTTTTCGGGCGTTGAAAGAGAAGCTAATCACTACTCACATCATTATTACAACAGATTGGAGTCTACCTTTTGAGCTCATATGTGATGCTAGTGACTTTACAGTTGGAGCTATTTTGGGTCAATGCAAAGAGAGAGTTTTCCATGCCATCTACTATGCTAGCAAGACTTTAATCGATGCTCAGCTTAATTATGCTACCACATAAAAGGAGTTACTTGTTGTTTTATATGCTTTTGAAAAGTTAGACTCTTATCTATTTGGTACTAAGGTTATAGTTTACACTAAACATTTTGCCATAAAATATCTTATTGCTAAGAAGGATGCAAAGCCGAGAATGATTAGATGGATACTTCTATTGTAAAAATTTGATTTGGAGATCAAAGATAAGAAGGGAACCGAGAATCAAATGGCAGATTATCTATCTAAACTGGAGAACAATGATAGTTTCATAGACAATACACTACTATAATATGTACCTATGGCCTCAGTTTTTAACCGTGACCATAGGTTTGTGGCCACAGTTATAAGAACCGAGGCCTAAGTAAGAGAGACCAAAGGTAATGACCTATGGCCTCGATTTTTAAACAAGGCCATAGGTACACTCTATGGCTATAGTTTTCTAATAACTGAGGCCATAAGTACACCCTTTGGCCACGGTTTTCTAATAATTGAGGTCATAGGGTATGCATAAATTAAAAAATATATAATTATTCATTACAATATTAAAAATCAATATAAATTACAATAAATTTATTAATTACAATATTAAAAATCATATTATATTAAAATTAAAAGTATAATTACATTGAGAATTTATTATACACTAAAAAATACAAGCCATGGAATTTGCAAAACACAAATCATTGAAGACCATAGGTAATGAAACCCATAAAAGTATAAATAAACAGAACAACCCATAAAGCAAAATACATTAAACAAACTAGAAGACCATCCAACAAAATTTCCCATATCAGAAGCCACATCCAAATAATTCAATTGGACCTGAGAAATACCCAACATAGATTTCAAAGACAAAGAGTAGGCTGAGAAATCAAAATTAGTTCCTATAAATTCCTGAATCCAAATGGTGTGCTGGTGCGCTTGGTAAGCTGGTGCACCTGGTGTGTTGGTGTGCTGGTGCACTTGGTACGCTGGTGCACCTGGTGCATAGGTACACCTAATGCCTAGTGTGCCTAGTGCTTGTTACCCTGGTGCGCCTGGTGTGCTAGTGTGCCAGCCGCGTTAGTGCAAGCAAGTAATAAGAATGAACCATAAACAAAATGCATAACATAAATAACTAAGCACAGTATTTATTTTTATCTATTTTGAGACTCAAAGTAGGTCTTCCCTATTTGTCATTCACCTTTCCTAAAATTGGGATTTCTATCTTCAAATTAAAACATGTACTACATATAAAAGATTAGATGAAAAGAACAAAGAAATATATCATGTCTTATCATAAATGAATAAAATATAATCTTAAAATAGGTCCTGAGGATGAAACCTGTTGCTTTCTCTTTCATCCAAGCACCAGTACCAAACAAAGTGCATACACATCCATAAATAAATCACCCTAACTACATAGTATAATAAAATGTAAGTTCACCACAAAAAATAGTATCCAAATATACCTCTAAACATACAAGTAGTTTAAGCGAACTCAGTTATCTACTAACAACTAATATCTCCTTAACTATGAACATTTCGCCCAAAGAAGTTTGACATGGAATCCAAGGAAAAATCCTCAATTCAGTCCAATTTTGTTTCCTCTCAGATGGTATTGATGCAAAATTATAAATACATAAAATAAATCTCAGAGATGCTTTATCTTTAGCTCATAAGCACAATACTTGCACCATTCATGAAACAAGAAATTATAAGATTTCAATGAGAACAATAATGCGTAGGTAAGACAGTTTGTCAACGCACTAGCACCAAGCACCAAACCAAACACTGGAAATAAGTATATTACCAAAAAACAACAGACTAAGCACCATGCACTAGTACCAAGCACCAACACCAGAACTAGCACCAAACACCAGGCTAAACATTGGAAATTAGCATATTACCAAAAAACAATAGGCCAAGCACCAACACCAAGCACTAGACCCAACACATTAGGGATAATATGCAATTTACATTTGGGGGAAAGAACTTCAATCTCTACATTAGTATTTAGTATGCATTTTAAATTTTTAGGAAATTGTTTTTTTAATTTTTAGGATGTTTTTAATCATAATTTGGGTAGAAATTAATAAATATATGGAAAATAAATGCATGCATGCTTAATATGAAGCATATGAACTAAATGATAAAAATTAGTTGTCATGACTAGGATAAGGATTGATTCATGTCATATGCTTGCTAGTTTTGATTGGATTGATTCAAATTTTTATGCATATATTCATGATGGATTTTGGTGTGCTTATTGAGAGAAAATTTGTAGTGAGTTATACGAGTTTATGAGATCTACCAAGTTTTAGAATCTATTTGATCATCCCTTCAGGCGAAATCCTAAATAGTATTTAGCAAGAGAAATGATTTAGGCCATATTTGGATCGATTGAGCCTTTCAAGCTAACCATTGTTAATATTAGTAATCACCCATTTGAGCCAAACAAAAAACCATTCATATCTTTAAGCCATATTTAATGCCTAACTAATAAGTATTACCCCCTTGCACCTTTAGCTTGTATGAACAGAAAAAAAATGCAATTGTGTGTTATGTTATAGAGTAAGGTGAAATGTAATACACCCTATAAAAAAAGAAAAAAAGAAGAAGCAAAACTAACAACACAATTATCCCTCTAAAGAAAAAAGAAAATAGAATTTAAAATAAGTTTAAGGGTGTTATGAAGTTACAAAAAAAAGATGTGAAAAAATAGGAAATAATGTCAAAAGAGGATGCACTAAAATATCAGGTTAAAGTTCAATTGCAATTAAAAAGTGTATGATGAACAAAAAGAAAGCTAAGGTATGGAAAGAGCCTAAATGTCTTCATTTATAAATCCCCACCTAAGCCTTACATTACAACCATGTAAAGTCCTTATTGATCTTTAGCTAAGTGCATATTTATATTAGTGGAAAGAAATGTGAAAAATAGACTTATGAGACTTGTTCTAAGATTGAATTGATTAGCATGCTCATATAGGTTGATTTCAGAAGTGTATTGGATGATATCATATGCAGCACACACACACACAAATCAATTTGTCAAAAACCTTGCATATCCATGTATTGATGAATGTGTGAACCTCCTTATCATAGGATTGTACGACTTTTGAAAGGGATAGTTTTCTTGAAATATGCATGTACTAATAGAAGTATATTTATGAATATACTGTCCATGTTATTTTATTTCATTATACTTGGCTTTACTTAAGGACAAGCAAAGATTTCAGTTTGGGGGTGTGATGACTCTATAAAAATAGAGTCATTAGCGCACTTTTTTACTTAATATTTACTTGTTTTATTCAATAAATAGTATTTTTTGGGTCAAAAATATTAAAATATAAAATTTTTAATGAAAAGGGGAGAAAATATAATTTTTAGAATTTTTTGGGATTTTTATGGATTTGTTTTGAATTTTTAACGCAAGATAAATCAGGAGCTACCACGTGAAATGCCACGTAGGTAGAGGAGTTGATTGGGCAAGCCACGTAGATGCCATGCAAGCACAGAGAGTGAATCATGTTACTCTACGTGTGAAGGGATGAAACGCATGCCACGTGTCAACACGAAATTCAATCCGAGTTTGGAAATTGGTTAACGCAGCATGCCATGTGTCACTACACCATTGCTCTGTGCATTCCACCCGTGTGCCACGCCATCTATTTACGCGAATCACATGTTGCTGACCAAGCAAGTATTGACTCAAACCGGTCTCCCCTACCATGCGTCGCTCAGTGAATTTCCCCTACTATGTGTCACGCTGTGATTAGCTAAAACTGTGAGTTTTTTTTATTTTGATCGTAGGCCTTGATCTAAAGCTGATTTGATGGTCCATATCGCACCTGAGCTTTATATAAACCCTAATTGGCCTCCATTACATAATTTTAGTCATTTTTTTAGCTAAAAAGAGAGAAAAATACAGAAAAATTCAAGAGATGACAAAATTTTGGTGGAGATTAAAGAGGAGATTAATATTACAATTGAAGAGACTGATTGTATTTCTTTTTCTACTCTTTTCTTTATGAATTTTATGTCTTTCTCTTATGAAAAATATGAGCTTTATAAGCACAATTGTGTATAATTAATTTATTAATCTAGGAATCTTATGAACCCAATTTTCACCATGTGATGATCTAAAGTTTTACCCCAATTATAATTTTAATTTAATTATATTATTTAATCTAATTTGTATGCTATTAATTTTTTGGCCAACAATTTATCTATAGAGGCAATTAAAAATATTTGAGAGAATTATTTAATTTTTTGTCTTGATTAAATAACATGCATAGTTTCTAAGCAGAGATGTATGTTCTTATGTATGTGATCCATAATTGATGAACTTAATGAGTAGTATGCAATTTAATTAGCATGAGAGTGTGATTAAATTAATTACTATATTGTGTGTAGTTTACTTGAGAGAGGAATACATGCTAGATTTGATTCAATTGATCATGTAATTAATTGATAATTATATTGGGGCGATTTTAGTGATTCATATGTTTAGAAAATTGGAGGATTAAGTATTCCTAGATATTTTCTCATATATCTTTTTAGTTACCAAATCTGATTTAATTAATTATTGCTATTTACTTTTAGTTATTTCAATTTTTCTTCCTTAAAATATAAAAACATAAAAAAAATTGATTTTTATTATTTTTAGTTTTAAAAATTAGTTTCTAATAAAATAATCTTCATGTGAACGATCTTTTCTTATCATTATATTACTTATTGCGATACGTATACTTGCGTATTCATTACACACATTTCGTGTGTTGCAATCAATTGAAGAATAATCAAAGAGTTTCATCTAATCCTTTTGTCATTACATTTAATTTTTTCTTAAATGTCTAAATATTCTTGGATTGCGATTTCAATATTTGCTATGACCTAAATTATTGGTTTTAGGGTTGCAATGTAGCTTACATTATGAAGCTTGAATTAATTATTTTTGAATGATTTGTAGGATGTTGTTTTTAATTTTTTTTTATTCTATTTGTGCTTAATGTTTTGATTGTTGGAAGATTAATCAATTGATTTGTGAACCCTAATGAACTTGGAAAAGGATTTTTTGTGTTTTGCTCTTGGATAGAATAATATATATATATATATATATATATATATATATGGGATAGGAACATACATTTATTGTATGTGTAGCTATTGAGAACTTTAAGTTTAATGAATCTCTGGTAAATTTAATTCTCAAAGGAATATAGTGAATTAATTTAGTAGGGTGTGTCTATTTATTATCGGAAGAGACATGTGGATAAATTAGGAGTTCTTGGTTGAAAAATTAAATGAGTGAACATAAATCAAGGGAAAATAATATGATTCAAGTGGATTAATTTGGTGAAACTACAATCTTAGAGTTTTCTTCAAGTGTTAACCAGATATATTGTTATTTAGAATTAGTTTAGTTTAACTCTATCAAAATATCGATCATTTGGATAAATTAGGTAAAGACAATTTTAGTACTTAACAAAGATTAGTAACAAATCTCCATGGGAATGATATCCTATTTATCGTTTATTACTTGTGACCGTGTATACTTTCACGTTGATGTTCTTTAAGGAAATCAACAAAGACTGTGACAATGTTTTCTCAATAATAACATAATATTTGTTAAGTGAGAATGTCATAATTGATGATGCAAAGGCTTTCTTGCTCAGTTATGAAAGCAGAATTGAAAACGAAAGGTTGTAAATGTTTCTCCTCTTCCTAGTGTTAATCTTAGTGTCAAAGATATAAATAATAACATTCAAGGAAAACCTTATGATCAACATACGTTACCTAATGTGAATAGGTTGAATCTTGGCTTGTCATTGCAATCTAATGGTTCTAAATAGTTTCAACAACCTATGAATGCAAACTATCCAAGGTTCAATAACAATTTCAATGATTAAGGTAGATGAAGAAGTTATGGGTGATGGTTACAATAGACTACAATGTCAGTTATGTGAAAGGTTAGGACGTCTTGTGGATACTTGTTGGAATTTGTTTTATAAGAATTTTATGCTTTCTCATGGACAACAAATGTTTTTTCATGTATTGTTCCTCTACCACCTTGTCAAATGAATCATAATGATTCTTCTATATATAATGTTGGAGGTTATCAAGCTCAAAAGTGTTTTAGATCCAATTCTAGTACTAGTCTTGCTCAAAATTATAATTCTCAAGTTGTGATTCCCTTTCCTCCTCAATATGCTGCACCACAACAATAATTTTCTCATCCAAATTTTTCAATGTTTGGTCAGTTTGGTAATACTAATAATTCAAGTGCTTATGATATTCAATTTGTTACTTCAGGACTTTCTGTTAATTCTTCAACCCCTAGCCAAATGAATGCTCCTTCTTTACCTTGGGATTCACCAGGTTCTATTAAGCCAATGTGCTATCCTGACTTAAGGGCTAGTCATTATGTTACAGTTGATCCAGCCAATCTGACTACTTCTTAGGCTTACAATGGAATTGACAAATTGCTAGTTGGCCATCATAAGGGTTTAAATATTGCTAAAGTTGGTTATAACTCTTTTGAAGTTGAGACTCATCCTAGGAAAACTTTTCTATCACATAATATCTTGCATATTTCTCATATCGCCAAACATTTATTAGTGTGTCCAAATTTTCTCAAGACAATTATGTTTTCTTTGAGTTTCATTCTTCTTCTCATTTTGTGAAGGATTTGGTCACCAAGGAGGTGCTTATTGAGGGAAAAGTGAATCAAGACCTCTATATGTTTGATCTGAAACTTCACAAGTTTAAGTCTTTTGTTTTAAATTATGTTAAGTGATGGATGATAATGAATCATAAGACCCGTATTGCAAATACCGATCTTGCGAAATTTACCCTTTTGTGGTTTTATTATTTGTAAAAATATTACAAGTACACGAATCATTTTATAGAAAATGATAAGTATACTCCCAAGGTCGATCTAAGGAAGGAATTTATGTGGTTTTTAATTTATTATTCAAAATCTTAAAAACAAAATTAAATTTTAAACATCATATCATGATATTTTGGTTTGTTTATTTTCTAATCTAATAACATAAAAATAAATATAAACATAGATATAAATTCAATAAACAATAATTCAAATTTTATTATTTATAATAGTGAAGTATTTAATGATATAATAATTAAGTTAATTATGTTTTCTCGTATTATTTAGGTTATTAAAGATATAAATTAATATTTGTTGACTTTCTCTTTTTGGTATGAAAGTGTCCTTAGGTAGGCCTAAATTATTTTGTCTAATATTAACTAATTAATATCCTTAGATGGGCCTATTAATTAATTAAATATTAAATTTCAGCTTTATTTATAAGAAAATAGCAAACAATCTAATCACAACTTTAGGCGGAGTCACATAATTAGACTTTATTCAAGATGTCCAAATTAAACCTAATAATTTAATTTTCCAAGTACTAACTTTCAAGTTTTAAAACCAATATTGAAAATATGTTGTCAATACATTTTCGAATAATAGTTCTTATAAAAAAACTTTTGAAATAGAGTTTAACTCTAATTACAGGACGATTGTACCAACAAATAAAATAACACTATTCTAAATTAGACCGAATAATTAAAACTTAAAATCTAATTTTTAGATTTAAGTTTTTAATAAAAAATAATGTATTTCTCTCTAACATTCTTAATATAAAATATTAAATAAAAACAAAATCAATTTATTTTATGAAAATGTTTTACCTATTTAACATTTCGCATGCATAACAACGTTATAATTATATCATATTTACAAACAGCTAGCCATATTAAATTTAATCACAGACAAATTAAATATAACATATAAGAATAAAACATAAAATGATAACAGTAAAGAATCCATTAAATAATAAAAACACTTTCTAGAGAGAAAAAGTTAGGGAGAGAAAGAGCTTAGAAAATTTTGTGTGTCTTTTGGAATGGGAGAAGAGGGTCCTTTTATAGATGAGAAAAAGGCCAAAAAAGGAGGGAAAAGATTTCAAAAATTGAGTTTGGGCGCGTTTGGATAGGTTAGCGTGCGTATGGGGCACAAATATCTCCGTAGATAAGAGGTTGGTGCACAAAAGACATGGTGAGAAGTGTACAGGCACGTGCGTGGCATGGCACGAGACTCGGTGTGCGACTTGGCGTGGATCATATGGTGCACACAGAAGTTGGCACGATGGGCGGCTACACACGCAGGACTAGGTATGTTATGCGTGCGATTTTTTCCTTTTTGACATTTTTGAACTTTTTGACCCATTTTGTCCAATTTTTCCATCTTTTTTACTTTTTCTCATTTATTTTTTCAATATATTTGTGATGTATTGCCTCTAGTATTTTTTTCTTCGAGTATTTAAGTTATTTTTGAACTAAAATACCTTAAAAACAATAAAAAATACCCGTGATTCTGAAAAGATAAATTGATATAAAATATGATAAAATCATACAAATATAAATCTATTTATTTAGTTAAAGTACATTAAATCATGATAATTTTAGTTCTTTTTAAGCACTCATCATTAAGCCTATTGTTGCTACTAGTAGTTTTCATATTCCTATGTTTTTTTGAGTAAGTCATCTTTTATATATTAATCTTTTGCACTGTCCTTTAGGACCTACTTCTTTACCTGTGATAAAGAAAGTTTTAAATAAAAGTTGTATTCCTTATGATACTAGCATCTCTGATATATAAAAATTGTTTGTGTCGCCTGTCAAATGGGAAAGATTCATGATTTACCTTATTCTTCTTTTGGGTCACTTGTTACCACTCCTTTATAGGTTGTGCATTCTGATATATGGGTTGCACCTATTGCCTCTATTATTTTCTATCACTATTACATTCATTTTATTGATGAGTATACGAGATATATATGGATATATTTTCTAAAAACAAAAGCATATACTACTCAAGCTTTTATTCAATTTAAAACTCAAACTGAATTGCAAACAAACCACAAAATCAAAGTCTTACATTCTAACTAAGGTGGTGATTATTAAGGTCTTGTTTCTACTCTATCTCATTATGAGATTAGGCATTAAACTTCTTTTCCTTATGCTCATCCTCAAAATGGTTTGGCTAAGCAAAAAAATAGGTGTATTGTTGAGCTTGGTATGTCAATTCTTTCCCATGATTCTATTTGTAAAAATTATTGGGATGAGGTATTATTTTCTAGCATTTACATTTTTATAAGCTTTCTACTCCGATTTTGAATAATATCAATCATTTTGAACAATTTTTTTGTCAAAAGCCCAATAATCTATTCTTAAAGTTTTTGGGTGTAGATGTTTTCCTTGTTTAAAGCCTTATGATTCTTATAAGCTTGAGGCAAGGTCAATTTCTTGTACTCTTCTTGACTATAGTCCTTATCACAAAGGCTATAATTGTCTAAGTGATACTGGTGAGATGTACATTACTAGTGACGTCATTTTTGAGGAAACATATTTCCTCTTTGCTAATAGCTATAAAAAGAATCGTTCTTCTCTTATTTCAAAACCATATCAAACTGTCTTACATGTTCTTGTTAAGTCAAAAATAAATTCTTTATTCATGCCTTTGTTACCTTTAGTTTAGAATTCTCCTTCTAATGTGCTTGTTGTTATGCCCACTATTGGTATTTCTATATTATGTCATCTTTTATCTTTAAGTAACTCTTTCAATGTATCTTCTTTGTCTACTAATGAGGCTTGCCCTATTTCACATCTTTTATAGAATGACTTGTCTGTGTCTTCTAGTGTTGCACTTGTGTCTTTTGCAGATCCAATAAGTAAGGGATACATTATCATTCATCTATCAATATGCATACTATAGTTTCTAGGTCCAAAATGGGAATATATAAACTAAAGGCCTTTATCTTAGTTTCAATTGATTTACCACTAGTTGAGCCTTTACTTGTGAAACAAGCTTTAAATAGTGTTGCTTAGAAGGCTTTCAAGTAGTATAAATTTAATGCCTTATAGTCAAAATAGTCAAAAACAATACTTTGACACTTGTGCCTTCACCAAAAGACAAGAAGGTAGTTGGCTTCAATTTTGCAAAAACCTTTAGTCTAGTTGTCAAGTAGGTTTTTATGAGAATCATTCTTACTCTTGCATTGTCTTTTAAATGGAAGTTACATCAGCTTGACATCAATAATTTAATTTTAAATGGTCAATTACATAAGAAGGTTTATATGCAACAACCACAAGGTTTTGAAGTCTTTACTCATCCTAATTTTGTGTGTCAATTGAATAAAGCTATTTATGGTTTAAAATAAGCTCCAAGAAACTCTTTCCCCTTATAAGTGGGTTTTCAAAACTCAAGGGTAGATTCTTCCTTATTCTTTAGGAATGATACTAGTTCTACTATGTTCCTTCTTATTCATATTGATGATATTACCATCATTGGAAGTGATGAAATTGTTGTTTAATAACTTATTAATACACTACATAACAAGTTTTCCTTGAAGTATTTGGGGGTTCTAAGTTGTTTTTGGGAATTGAGATGAATTCCTTGGATAATGGTGATTTGTTACTTCCATAGAATAAGTACATTAAGGATTTGTTGGTTAAAGCTTAAATGGAGGATTACAAGCCTAGTGCTACTCTTATGGCTTCAAATCTTATGCTTAGTGTAATTAGTGATGAGATGTTTGTTAAACCCACATTTTATAGGAGTATTGTGTGAGCTTTACAATACATAACACTTACTCAAAAAGATTTATCTTTTGTAATAAATAAGTGTTTCCAATTCATGGTTTCTACTAAAATGTCTCATGTTAAATGAGTATTTAGGCAATTGCATGGTACTGTTATGCATGGTTTAATGTATAAAACTTGTAGTCAATTGCTCATTCAAGATGTTGTTGATGTTGATTGGCGAGATGATCTTGATGATAGAAGATCTATGTCTAGTACAATTATTTTTCTTGTTGCTAATCCAGTTGCTTAGGCTTCTTTCAAGCAGGCCTGAGTCTTTTAATCTAGCACAAAGGTAAAGTATCATGCTCTTGCTAATGCAGCCTTTGAAGTATCATGTATCAAAGCTTTATTAACTAAATTGCAAGCCTTAGTAGCATCTATTCATGTGTTATAATGGGACGATCAAGGGGTTGTGAGTTTGGCAGCTGGTGAGTGCTTGAAAAACACTAATATTATGTCATTTATTTACACTTTAATGTCAAAAAGAGATTTAAATTTCTATAATTCGATCATTATTTTAACAAATCTATGTTTCTGGAATCATGGGTATGTCTTATTGTTTTTCAGATATTTTTAGCTTCATAATAATTCAAATAATAAACACTTTAAGAATAGTACTTGAAAACACTCAATTAAAACTTAGTAGAATAAGCCTTACATGTAAATCCAACCAAATTTAAGAGGGTAAAATAAAATGAAATTATAGAAATATAGTTTCATGTTGGTCGTGATGGTGATAAATGTGTTTTTAGATGCAACCTTTTGAGATCGTAACTTCACATATGCTAGAACAAATGTGGGCCATGACGTGGAAACAGGTGGGTTGCCATGACGTGGAAACAGGTGGGTTGCAGTGTGCGATCTCATGATCCACATTCTTCTCCTTTTCTAAGTGTTTCTTCAACTATATAAACCCCTTCCTTTAGTATTGAAAACAACCAAATTAGAGCTTGTTTTTATTTTTTAGATACTTTTTTAGTTTAAATTTCAACAACCTAGGAATTTGTTAGTTGTAATTTTATGTAGTAGTTTTGATTCAATAAACAATGTAGACATATATATTTGAAGGTTTTTCAAATAACAGATTGCTATTAAATCTAAACATGCCTAGCAAAATATTACTATAGGTTATTAATTATGTTGTTATGTTTGTGAAATATTAATTTAGGTAAATATTTTTATAAAATAAATTTATTTTTATTTCTTTATTCAAGACTTATACAAAGTTTATTATAAAAAAATATATTGATGACATATTTTTTGTAAAAGATTTAAAATCTGAAAATTAAATTTTAAGTTCTCATTATCTAGAAATAATTTAGAATCATGATTCTATTTCAACTATTTTTACAAGATTTATTATTAAAAACATATTTTTCGTAATAGATTTAAGATATGAAAGTTAGGTTTTAAATACATCAATCTAAAATCTAATTTAGACATCTTGAATGAGAGTTTAAGTTTTGTACTTTGCCTTAAGTAGTGATTTAGATGGTTTGTTATTTTCTTAGAATTAAGTAATAATTTAATTTAAATCAATTAGTGATCTTGACCTTATGATATTAATTGGTTTTTATTAACGAAGATATTTTCATACAAAGAAAGAAAAATTAATATATTAATTTATAATCTATAATAATCTAATTAATTTTGAACACGCATGATTAACTAACTAATATATCTAATAAACTCTCTATTGAGTATTAATTATTTACTTGTCTAATATTTGTTGAATCATTTCTACTTTTATCTTTAATTTTATGTTATTAGTTTAGATATTTCTAAACCTTCTAAACCTAAATAATCATGACAGAAAGCTTAGGTTTATTTTACATTTTTAAGAGTTTTATTGAATTGTTTAAAATCATATAGTTTTTCATTAGATCGACCTTAGAAGTATACTTATTGTATTTTTTAAAGTGATTTGTATACTTACTAGTTATTATAAATTTTATAAAATGTGTCTATCAAGTTTTCATGCCTTGAGTTTTTAGCGTGGTTATTAGGGATAGTATTAACATTAAAACTTTATAATTTAACATCATCAAACTTTTGGCGCCATTTTTGGGTAGGAGTTCCATTTTAAATTTTTATTATCAAAAATCTTAGATATTTTTGCTTTATAAATATTTGGGATTTGTTTAAAAAAATCAAAAATATTTAAATTAAATAATCTAAAAATATCTAAGTTATTAATTGACCTTAGATATTTTTAAAAATTCAAAACAAATTCAAAAAATTTTGAAAATCAAAAATTTTAAAATATATATATATATGTTATTAATTACCTTTAGATAATTTAAATTTAAAAAAATTAAGTGAAGTTGGATTTTAATTTATATAATTATTAACTTAATTGTTTTTTAGTATTTTTATGTAGTAATTTTAATTTTAACTTAATTAATTTTATTTTCTTTCATTTATTTATTTAATTACTAACTCTTCTTTTATTTTATTACTTTTAATTTACTTTATTTTATTTTTATTTTTTTTTGTTAACCATTTTGTTTAACATTTATGTGAACTAACATAATTCTAATATAATATATTTTACTAAGATAATGAATTTTTTGTATCAAATGTTGTATGTAGTAATTTTTATATTGCGTTTATTTCTTTTTTATTTCCTTTATTTTTTATTATTTTCATTTATTATTTTCTTTATTTGCTTTTTTTATTATTTATTTTATATTTGTTATATTTTTTATTTAGTATTTTTGTTTAGTTAAAAACAATATGAGTTGTGGTATGGTTTTTGCTCGCCATGGCATCGAGCTCTCAAGATACTATTGGGTTGAATGAAAATATATATGCACACAAGACCCTATTTAAATACTTTGGGTCTTATTTTTGTTTGCATCGCGACTTGTGATGAATTTTTAAACTAAAAGTTGATACAAAAAGCGTTTCAAATTGGACCTACACAAATTTTTTCTTTCTCTTCTTCTATAAACTCTATTTTTTTCATGCCCCCAAACACAAACAATTTTGAAGGTACCTCCAAAGATTTTAAAAGTTTTAATATCAATATCAATAGTGGTGATAAAAAGGACATAAATTCCATTTAGACCTAGGTGAAAGCGTTAATATGATGCTTTATTTATTATACTTGTAGCTAGGAGTGGGTGGGCTAAAACCCATAACCATGTTCCTAAAATTAGCAAATATATTTCTAATATATCCAAAAGGCATGGTAAATGATTTAATTATATAGGTAGATAACTTTATCATACAAGTAGATTTTGTTATTGTAAATGTGCAAGAGACCCTAAAATTGGACAAGGAGCATAGTGTACTTCTTGGTAGGTTATTCTTGTCCTCTACCAAAATAATTGTTATTGTTCATAAGAGGAATGTATCAATGATAGTCTTGGTGCAAAGACAATATAGTTTCACTCACATACTCACACAAATTCAATAACAAGGGCGACATTGAGTGAATTGAAATCTACAAATGGAAATATTCCCAAAAGCATCTTTCTAAACTGTTAAATTGGAAATGGATGGGAGGCAACCCGTTGTTGTAGTTAGTATTATTTTATTTTATTTTAGTTTAGTTTAGTTTGTTTTTATTTCTTGATTTTATTATGTTTTATTTTACTTTTTATGTAATTTGTTTTATTTTATTTTATTTTATTTTATTTCTTTTTTTGCAAAACCATATTTATATTATTTAGAATTGTTAAATTCATAATTGTTTATTAAGATATGATATATGAGAAATACACACCAATCTGTTTGTGTGGTTAAATTATTGAGATGATGGATGCACCTAACTTTCCACATCCATCACATAAAGAAAATGGGTAACTTTTCTTTTTCTTTATCTTTATGTTTTAATTTATATTTGTTATAATGAAAAAATGCAGATTCTAGATTAGGAGTAGAGGAAAGTTACATAAATTTAGACAATTTTAAATTTATATTAAATATGTGTTTACATTTATTTTTATTTATTTGCATTCATTTAGTTTATTTATTGCTTTAGAGATAGTTAGGTTCATTTCAAAAAACAATTGACAAAATTATCATGCTTTTAGTTGATTCTAAGCAAATAATTGAGTTTTTGCACTATTGGATTGATGAATTTAATCATGTCATGGAATAATGTGATAATTAGTTTATTTTTACCATAGTTTTTGTTTTATGATTCAATATTGAAATTGAGATAAACCTGAAATCAGAGTTTAGAAATCAAATATTGGAGACTACTTTGTGCAAATATTTTGAGCCTTCATCATTCCATTTGAGTGATAATATTTTTTCTACTCCTTTAAACATTCTTCATATTATTAAAATTGTTAGATGATATTTATAGGTTTTGCATTGAATGCTAGGATTTTTAACATCTAACGAAGTGTCATGTACTTATTTTTATTACTTAGATTGAATGATTTGAGTAAAATTAAAAGTATATGTCTATTTAATTCATGCATGATTTCCAATATATATATATAAAGCAAATATAAAAATAACAAAATTAACTGCTCTCCAAATCATATAAAATATGTATAAATGTACATGGGACTAGTCTCAAAAAAATGTATAAAAGAAGAGAATATAAAAAAGAGGAAAAAATTAAGAGTGTAAACTAAATACTATCTCAAAATTGTGAGAAATGGCTCTTACAAAATAAAGATAGGAAATAAATCTCCTTAAAGTCATTACATTTTCATTTATTCTTTAAAGGCATATACTTGATACTCATACTTGATGATTTTACTTGTACTTGATGATTTTAATTGATACATGAAAATATTATGTGATTTCTTTATAAATCCTTTCATTTGATTTCTTTCATGAGATCCATGTTATACACTATTTTGAGCCTTTTATCTTTAAAACATATGTTAACTCGTTAGTTCATTTCTTTACATAACTTCTATTTGCATATAACTTTGATTGAGTGCTTGAACCTATATGATCAATGTAATATTGAGAGTATTGACTTGTGAGAATTATAATTGAAGCAAATTTGGATTCCTAATAGTGAAATTGGATAAATCAATATTGATATGTTTTTTATATGGAATATGAACTTGTGGTTTTCAACACATTTTTACAATTAACTATGAATTTTGGGATTTTAATTTAACATACTTTAAATTTTGACTATGAATTTAAAAGATACTAAAAACATGAGAAGTTTTGTATTTTTATTACTTTGTTATTTTTCATTTTTACTTTTACTTTTTTTAAAAAAATTGTCTTTATTTTGTTATTTGTTTATTTTTGTTATTTTTTGCATTCAGTCTGATATTTGTGGGTGCCATCATTGAAAGCCCTCACGAGAATTAAACTCATCCACTAGTACAACATAGGGATTTAAAGGCTTTTTGTATACGCTAAGTGCAACCATGTTAATTTGATTTAAGATAGTTTAATTTATTTATTTTAGTTTTTATCGCTTTCCTTGCTAGAGACTAGCAAGAATCTAGTTGGTGGTTATGATGAGTGCTTAAAGAGAACTATATTACGCTATTTATTTGTAGTTTAATGTCAAAAATAGATTTGTATTTTCATAATTCTATCATTATTTTAGCAAATCTATGTTTTTGAAATCACTGATATGTTTTATTATTTTTTAAGTATTTTTGACTTCAAAATGATTCAAATAATAAATACTTAAAGAATGATACCTAAAATCACTCAATTTCCACTTAGGAGAATAAAGGAATATACATGTAAGCCTTACATTAAAATGCAATCAAATATAAGGGAGTGAAAGAAAAATAAATTGGAGAACTGCAATTTAACATGGGTTAAGGTGGCAGTTACTGTGTCCCATAGTGTGACCTTCTTGTATCATGATTTTATGTGTACCAAAACAAATGCAAGTCGTGGCATGGATAAAAGTGGGTCTCGGTATGCGATTTCACGATTCACATTTTTCTCCTTTTATCAATGTTTCTTCAACTATATAAACGCCCTCATTCAGTATTAAAAACAACAAAATCAAAAGTTTGTTTTGTGTTTTTAGATAGTTTTTTAGTTTAAATTTTAGCAACTTAGAAATATAGTTAGCTGTAATTTTATGTAGTATTTTTTATTCAATAAACAATATAGGAAAATCTATCTCGAGGTTTTGCAAATAACAGATTGCTATTAAAGTTATTTGTAAGAATATAATTGAGATATCAATTTTAATTATGTTATATTATTTACATAATTAATTTTATGTATCATTTGAATGCTATTTTTAATTTTCTCATCATTTATTAAATATAAGCATGTTTGTATGAATATTAATATGGGATATTAGTTATATTGTTATACTTGTGAAATATTAATTTAGATAAATATTTTTATAAAATAAATTGATTTTTATTTCTTCATAGACTTATACAAAATTTATTATAAAAAAAATATATTGACAACATTTTTTGTAATAGATTTAAAATCTAAAAGTTAGATTTCACCATCTCATTTTCCAAATCTAATTTAGAATCATGATTCTATTTCAAATATTTTTACAAAATTTATTATTGAAAAATATATCAAGAACATTTTTTTCGTAATAAATTTAAAACATAAAAGTTAGGTTTCAAATACATCAAATTTAAATATAATTTTGACACCTTAAATAAGAGTTTGTATTTTGTGCTTTGTCTTGATGGGTGATTTAGATTATTTGTTATTTCTTTAGAAATAATTCATAATTTAATTTAAATCAATTAGTGATCCTGATCTTAGGATATTAATTGGTTTTTATTAACAAAGAATATGATACCTTCCTTAGGGTATTTTTTTATAAAAATAAAAAAATCAATAGTATTAATTTATAATATTTTATTACCTAATTAATTTTGAACAATAATGATTAACTAACTAATATATCCCATAAATTTTTCATTGAGTGTTAACTATTTTTCTATCTAATATTTGTTGAATCATTTCTACTTTTATCTTTAATTTTATGTTATTAGTTTTGATTTTTCAAAACACAAACAACTCTAATAGAATGTTTAGGTTTATTTTTTGTTTTTAAGAGTTTTTTTTAATTATTTAAAATCACATAATTCCTCCTTAGACTAACCTTGGAAGTATACATATTTCTTTTTATAAAGTGATTTATGTACTTATGAGCTATTATAAATTTTACAAAATTTGACTATCAAGTTTTTGTACAATAGTAGCCAATCCAGTTTTTCACTCCAAAATTAGGCATGTAAAGCTTGATGTTCATTTTTCTCAAGAACGTGTTTTGGCTAAGAAATTGTAGGTGTGATTTATTCCTAGTTCTGAGCAACCTGCTAATGTTCTAATTAAAGTATTACCTACACCTCAGTTTGTTATTTTGTGTGGAAAACTAAAGGTACAATTGATGCCACTAAATTTATGGGGGGATGTTAATGTACAGGCTAATAAGGAGGAAGTTGTACCAGTTCATAGTAGTGCAGGCAATGTGCACTATAGTGCAGTAAAGCCTAAGGTGCTAGTGTGTGTAGAAAATGCAAATGTGAAGGATAGTACAAAAAGTGTAGTGAAAATAAGTGCAACTAGTGTAATAAGTGCATGTGTAGTTGATCGAGATCCATTACAGGTTGTTATATTATGAATCTTTTGCATTATCTCAATATTATTGTATTTATTCCACTTATTTGTTGACTTTTTTAGAAAATATCTCTTGAATATAAGATCATGATATATTTGGTATGAAATATCTCTTTGATATAGGATCACGATATTTAGACATGTTATTAGCAAAATATTTTTTCTCTCTTTTGTGTGTATGTGTATGTGTATATATATATATATATTTACTTTACCAAATCAATACAAGAAAATATTCACCAATTCTCATTCCATTTCTTAGTTCTCTTATGTAATTTAGTATGGTATCATAGCAAGGTTTTCTCTAAAATACAATTTCAAATAGAAGTCTCATTCCAAACACTTAAACACCAAAAATAACAATTCAAGTATAGACTCATCCAATCCATTCTTTGTTCATCATTTAGATAATAACTCACTAAATACAACACATGGATTTACTTCAAATCAATTTTAGCAACTTACTCGTGCCTTGTTTTAGATGACACCAAATCACATCACCAATAATGACAATGTATATGTAAATGATACAAGACTTGGCTACAGGGAAGATGATTGGCTTGAATAAGCAACATGGTTGTCTTTATTACATGTCTCTGCTGCAAAGGATACTTACCTTTTATCAATTTTCTCAACCTCCCAACTTGTGGCACATGCATCTTGGATGTCCATCTACGTCTCGACTAAAGCTAGTATCATCATTATTGTCTCCCAATAATAAGGTTTCCTTTGATAATAATTGTAATTTTTTCCTATGGCTAAACACACTAGATTTCATTTTCTGTCTAGTTTTATATCAACTCATACTTCATTTGATTTACTACATTGTCATATTTGGGGTCTTCATAAAATTCCTACACATTTAGGGGAAAGTTTCTTTCTCACTATTGTGGATGATTTTACAAGGTGCACATAGGTATTTCTTATGCATTTTAAATCAAAACTCAAACTATTTAACAATCCTTATTTGCCTTTATTCATACTCAATTTCATGCTTCCGTTAAGGCCATTCAAGTAAACAATGACTTTGAATTTCTATCCATGCAAAATTATTTTCAATCATATGGTATAGAATATCAGTGTACTTGTGTCTATACTCCATAATAAAATAGAGTAGTTGAACAAAAGCATCGTAATATTCTAACTGTTACACGTGCTTTGCTCTTTCAAACTCGACTTCCTCTTACTTTTTACTGTGAATGCATATTGACAGCTGTATATCTCATTAATCGACTCCCTACACCATTACTATCCAATAAGTCACCTTTAAATGTTTTGCACAATCATCCACTATCACTTTATTATTTGAAAATTTTTGGTTGTTTATGTTATGCAATTGTTGTTCATCTTATCCATAAATTTGAACTACGTGGTAAACAATGCATTTTTTTGGGTATCCCATCGGTGAAAAAGATTACAATTTTTATGATTTGGAGACATAAAAAAATTTTGTTAGTTAAGATGTCAAATTTTGTGAAACCACATTTTCTTCAGTTTCTTCTCAACTTGATTCTAGTTTTGTTTTACCAAATTTTTGCATCATGCCAAAAATAGCTTGCTTTTCTCTTACAATTCTAACGTACACACTTCACCATCTCATAATCAACTACTAAATCCTTGCTCATATGCCCTTAAAAAAAACAACAAAAACTTGAGGGATATATTCTAAGAATTATTACTTCAATAATCTCAGTTGACTAAAACTTTACCAAAAACATCATTTTTCTTCCAATATGCCTCATACAGACTAACTAGGCCTCCTAACCCCATATACGTCAATTCACTCATCAAAATCAACCTCTAACATAGCACAAATACTATGTTGTCTACTTAATCCAATCATTCAACCTCGACACTCGGTTCAACATCAGGTACCCAATATCCTTTTTTTCATTATCTTTTATGTTCATGTCTATCTTTTACCCACTATACCTTTCTAACTAAAATTACACATCATATCGAACCTCACTCTTATACTCAATCTATCCTTGATCCATATTGGCAAAATGCAATGAAAGTAAAATTGACAACATTGGAGCAGAATAACACTTGGAGTATGGTTCCTCTACTGGCTAGTCATAAACTCATTAGCTACAAATGGGTCTAGAAAATAAAATATCAATTTGATGGTAATATTGATCATTATAAAGCTTGCCATATTGCTAAGGGATACACTCAACTTGAAGGTGTTGATTACCGTGAAACCTTCTCTCCTACTTCCAAGCTCACTACACTTTGTTGCTTTCTTAATATTACTTACAAATGTCATTGGTTCATCCATCAGTTAGATGTTCAAACTAATTTTCTTCATGTTTATTTACAAGAGGTAGTATATATGGAACCTCTACCTAGTCTTCACCGTTAAGGGAAGAATCTTATGCATCGACTTAATTAATCCCAATACTGTCTCAAACAAGCATCAAGAAACTAGTTTTCTACCTTTTCTTCTTCCATTTGGAAAGTTGGTTATCAATAGACAAAATTTGATTCATTACTTAAGTAAAGAGTATTTAATTCAGGATTTAAAGTGATTTTTTTTCTTAAAACCGATTTATAATGAATTTTCAGTAGGTATGCTTCTTAATCGACTCAAAAAATAGCAAAAAAATCAAAAAATAGCGTCAATTGATGTGGAAACCAATGCTACACATGGGACATAGCATCAGTTCTATACATCAACCAACACAAGTCCACATGTAGCATCGGTTGTACATGTCAACCAACCTATAATTTTAAGTCGATTGATGTGTACAACCGATGCTACACTTGGACTTGTATCAGTTGATGTGGAAACCAATGTTATGTCCCTCGCGTAACATTGGTTGGCACATCAATCGATCCATAACGTGTAGCGTCAATCCTATATGTCAACCGAAGCTACATGTAGGACATAGCATCGGTTGCACGTTTCAACTGATGCTACACGTGGCTCGTATCAGTTGATGTGTACAACCGATACTACATCTTATGTGTAGCATAAGTTGGCATATAGGACTGAAACTACACATGTTTTTTTCCTTTTTTCTTTTTCTTCCCCCCATTTGATGACATTTTAATTGTCTCCCCATTTCCCACACTACAACACGTGCATTCTAAATCTTATTTCTCCATTTTTGGCCACTTCCAACCACCATTACCGGCACTGTTTGTTAGGTTTTGTTCCTCTCTAGTTTCTGATTCAGATCTACCATTTTTTAAGCATAATACTCAATTTTTCTCACCCATTTTTCTTCATTTTCTCACTTACTAAACACTCTTTTACTTCATTTTCTTCATTTTATCACTTGTGTCACTCTTGTAAGTATTTCTGTGAATTATTTTACACTTATTATTGATATTTATATTTTTATATAACTTTTTGTAAAAAAAATTCATTTTAATGTATATTATGTGTTTTTTATTATTCATATTTTTTTTGTGTTATGTACATTGTGTATTTTTATTCAAGCTTAGAAGAAAAGAAGGTATTTTTTATTTATTTATTTATTTTAATTAGTTTTATGTACTTTATGTATTTTATGTTTTATATATATTAATTTATTTTAATCTTAATTTTTTTTAATTATTATTATTACATGCATATATGAAATACATGAAATATATATTGTTAATATTATATATATATTATATTAATATATTGTCATGTGTATATTATATATATTATTAATATATTTTATATGTATTTTTTGTTTGATGTAAGTTATGTATTTTTATTATTATTACATGATTATATATATAAAAATTATAATATATTATATATTGTTAATGTTATAATAAGTTTATTAATTGTTTATATTTTATGTATTTATTTTTATATAATGTTTTGATAGATATTCTAATAATTTATAATTTTATATATAATAATAGCTTAAATATATTGGTAACTAATACATTTATAATTTATTATATACATATTCAATTAATATGTTTAATGTCATCAATAGAAAATAAAAAAATCTTGGATGCAAAGTATAGAATTGAACAAGACTATATTTCTAGAGTTGAAACTTTCTTTAAATTTGCTAATAAAAATAGAAATAATGAAATTAGTATGATTTGATACTCATGTGTTAAATGTAAAAATGAGAAATTTCATTATATTGATGAGGTTAAATATCATCTTATCTATAGTGGTATTCTTTTAAGTTATAAATGTTACTATTATCATGGAGAATATATTGATAATACTCATAAAGAAGAGATAAATAAGAATGTGAGTAAATCATATACATCTTATCAGAATAGGCACTTCATACATAATGTATAGATAGAAAAATATGTTTCACGTTGTTGAAGATGATCTCGAAACCTTTAAAAACTTCTAGAATATGCTGAAAAGCCATTGTATCCAGAGTGCAAGAAATATAATAAAATGTCAAGATTGGTTCATTTGTACAAGGTGAAGGCAAAAAATGGTTTTTCTGATAAGGGATTCACAGAATTACTAAATGTACTAATAGATATGTTTCCTAGGGGCAATGAGTTTCCATCTTCAATGTATGAAGTGAAGAAATATCTTAGTCAATTTGGTATGGAATATCATAAGATTCATGCTTGTCCAAATGATTATATTCTTTATAGAAAGAATATGAGACATTAGATGATTGTTTGATGTGTAAAGAATCGAGATGGAAGTATGCTACAAATGAGACAACACCTAATAAAGGCATGCTTGCAAAGGTTTTTTGGTACTTTCCTCTGATTCCTCACTTTCAAAGGTTGTTCAAAAGTAAAGAGACATCAAAGATATTGACTTGGAATTCAAAGAATCAACTTGATGATTTTTGCATATTTATGTAATAATATATGATATACTTTATTGCTTTATTATTTGTAGAGAACTATTCAAGAACAAATTAACATGGTTGAAATAATCGAATAACCAAGGAAATATGTGACATATTATGCTTTTGGACTTGAGCATCTTGGTCGTTTTAGGAAACGAAGCTAATATGACGGTTATATGGAGTTTTTCAATATTCTAAAACAAAGGCCTAAGATGGTCAGTAAGGAAAAGTTGAAGAAGAATTTCACTCCTTTAAGGCCATAATGTTAAGTGATATTGCAAGTTTAAATCAATTTCAAGGTTTCCAAGCTCAATCAAAACACATGTCAGGTATGCTACCATACTACAATTAAGGCATGCTATATTGGCCAGACATGCCACCATTCATGCCAGGTATGCCATCATCTATGCTAGGCATACCACCCATGCAATCTTATAGCCAACATATATCCTCTATGGGATACGGTCATTCTATTGGTCCCTCAATTATGCCATGAATGACGATGAAATCAAGTAGTAGTTCATTGTCTCCAATGCAATATGTGCATTCTTACCATCCATCACGTGAATACTTTGATGAGAATTTCCTTCCAATAGCTACCCCACATGGGAGTCCTCCTCCATTTGATGAATCATTTATGGTAAGATTTAAAGCTTTTGTATATAGTATATTATTTTTATTTTTTATTATATATAACACTTAATTATTTTAAAAAATATGAAATGTTTTTTTGAAAGATCCATCATTTAAGGACTATGTTGCTATTGGAACAATAACATAATTGAGCAATTATCAAAACATTCATTATCAATTACCAAACCATTAGTGAATGGTAATTGATCAATCGTTACTCCATCATTGTCCACTACCGGTGTCATCTGATGCTACCACAATCCAAGAAGTTGTTGGACAATATGTGGCTTGGCCATCGAATCAAGTTGTGCTACATTTTAATATGGTACTATTTATGTTTACTTAAGATAAAAATTACTAGTATTACATTATTATTCTTTTATTGTAACTAACATATATAATACCTCTTGTTTAGTCTATTATACCAGAATTGATAAATACAACACATTCAAGAGATGCAAAGCAAGTGTCTTATGAAAAATCAATGTCTAGTGGACAATCATCATGCACTAAGTCATTCAAAAAGAAGCCATGGAAAAAATATAATTATGAATGTGTTGTAAACTTCACCAGAAATCTTGGCTCTTTGATACCTATTATTATGAGTAAGAATAGCATAAATTTCCATAATTTATGCTACACTTCATAGAGAAATATCTAGTATATACATTAGACAGTCATATATATCGATCAAGTGCATATTGCAACTGTTTGAATATCAAATGATCGATTTAAGTATAATTCAAGTGTGAAAAAGGTGAGTCCTCAATCAGTAAATAACTTCCATATATGTAGAACATATATAATTATATTTATATTATCTAATTATTTATATATATTTCTTTTATATAGGGCATGTTATTATCGACTTCAAGATAATCACTCATCAAATTTAGCAATGTTCTATGATTCTTCATTTGTCAATCAATATCAAGATAATGATGTTAGCATCAGAGCTAAACAATTATGTGATAGGGTATTAATACTTCACAGATCAGAAGTTGATAATCCTTTGGCCACTAAAGTTTGAACATAGGCCATGATCATTGGATGTTAATAATCATTGATCTATATGGAAATTATGTTTGGTACTGTGACTGAGCTTCCATAGAATTAAGTAAAGATACAAAAGTAGTTGTTGAAATGTAAGAACTAATTTTTTTAAACTTTGATAGGGCATGGAAGCTGTGGAACAAGAGTAAGGTCTTTATCCTTAAAAAATCACATAAGCTTATATGAGACAAAATTATGGTATGTACAAGAAAATATTAACAATTTAATAAATTTTATTATTGAATAATAAAAATGTTTGAATTGATAAACCATGTATAATTATTTTTTGTAGGTTTCACAAAAAAATGATGGAGTTATGTATGGTTACATTGTCATGAAATTTATGAGTAAAATTAACTCAAATATCAACATGTCAATTAAATATGTGGTACTTTCTTTTACGAATATACATTTTTAACATATATGAGTTATTTTTTTATAAATTCATGATATTAAATTCTTATTTTGAATTTAAATATATGTAGTTCTTTTGTTGGAATAAATTGGGCTATGACATGTAAATTTTTAATGATTTATAAGAAGAATGGGCAGAACACATACTTCAATTTATAAGACCACAATAAAAATCATAACAAGAATTTAATGATATTGAATAGCATAGATATCTTAATATATATATATATGTGTGTGTGTGTGTGTGTGTATGTATGTATGCATGTATATATGTATGTATGTATTGTAGATAAACTATATATGTTTTGTATAATGGAATGTATTTAAAACTTTTTTTAAACATGTTTTGGTTTTTTCTACTGATATGTGATCAAAAACATGCAATGAGAGTAGCAAAAAATAAATCAAAATATGTTTTAAAATGGTTATAAAATT
Source organism: Hippophae gyantsensis (assembly GCA_030763125.1). Classification (NCBI taxonomy): domain Eukaryota; kingdom Viridiplantae; phylum Streptophyta; class Magnoliopsida; order Rosales; family Elaeagnaceae; genus Hippophae; species Hippophae gyantsensis. The sequence goes on along the minus strand of CM061038.1, from coordinate 14,930,517 downwards.
TCAAGTCGGTTCTAGAATAGAATCGACTTAAAATTTTAATTTTGTTCTACTAGTAAATTGACGTAAAATTTTAAGTTAGTTGACATGTAAAGTTTAAAATTTTAAGTCAATTGACACGTAGGATCGACTTAAAATTTTAAGTCGGTTGACACGTAAGATCGACATAAAATTTAAAGTTGATTAACACGTAGGATTGACTTAAAATTTAAAGTTGGTACTACCCGTGAACCGACTTAAAATTTATACTCGGTTTCACCCCTGAATTGACTTTGAATTTGAAGTCTCCTCATTTTAAATTGATTCACCCAACCAACTTTAAATTCCTTTTAAGTTGGTTAATAACTGACTTAAAAACCTTTATTTGTAGTAGTGATTATTCCCTTTTCACCAAAGATAGAGGTACTTCTTTTACTATACTCATTATCATTATCCATGTTGGTGATATACTCCTTGCATGCAATGATCTTGCATAAATGGAACATCTTAAAGAGTTTATCTTCAAACACATTCGCATGAACGATCTTGGTGACTTAAAATATGTTCTAGGAATTGAATTTTCTCGATCAAAAAAGGGAATTTTCATCTCTCAAAGGAAATATGAAATAGACATTCTACAATATTTAGGACTTCTTGGTGCACATTGAGACAAGTTTTCAATGGAGAAAAATCTGAAGCTTACTCCTACAGATGGGGTCTTATTAAATAATCCAACTAAATATAAAAGTTTGGTTGGTAGATTGATTTATCTTACTATGACAAGGTTTGACATAGTGTACTATGTTCACACAATGAGTCAATTCATGCATGAACCTATAAAGACACATAAGGATACAACTTTACACATTCTTAGGTACATCAAGGGTAATCTTGGTCAAGGTTTACTATTTTCTTCTACAAATAGTCTTACTCTTAAGGAATTTTATGATTCGGACTGGGGAGGATGCTCTACCATAAGAAGATCAATTACAGGATATTGCATTTTTCTTGAAGATTCCCTCATCTCATGGAAATCTAAGAAACAAGCCAATGTTTCTAGATCATCTACAGAAGCTGAATACTAAGCCATAGCAAACACGTGCTTGCAGTTAGCATGGTTACATTACACATTACAAGATTTAAAGTTTGTACAACCAATTTCTACACCTTTTTTGCGAGAAACAATCTTCCTTATACATCATAGCAAATCATGTTCTCCATGAACATATGTAGTATATTAAGATAGACTGTCACATTGTCGGAGAGAAACTACATGCCAGAATGATTAGTCCTTCATACATGCCCACGTGCTTACAATTGATGGACATGTTTACAAAAGCTTTAGGAAAGGACCAATTTATGATGTTGCGTAACAAGTTGGGACTTCATGATATTTACTCTCCAACTTGAGGGAGAGTACGTATTACGAATCTTATGCATTATCTCAAGATTATTTGTATTTATTTAATTTATTTGTTGACTTTTTTAGGAAATATCTCTTTGATATAGGATTATGATTTGATATAAGATTATGATATATATATTAGGTAAAAAAAAATATCTTTGATATGAATCCCGATATATTAGGTAGGAAATATCTTTTTGATAAAGGATCACGATATATTAGTTAGGAAATATCTCTTTGATATAAGATCACAATATATTAAGCATGTAATTAACAAAAGACTTATTCTCTCTCTTGTATATATATGTATGTTTATCAAATCAATACAAGAAAACATTCTTCAATTCTTATTTCATTTCTTAGTTCTCTTCTATAATTTATTATGTTAAAAGAAGTTATTTAGTTGTAAAGTAGTTAGGCTAGTGTACTATGTAAACTTATGAGTTAGTTACAAATTGTAGTATAAAATTGTAAAGTTTGTAGTACAGTCAGTTTTGTATGCTATATATATGTATGTACTATAAACTCGGCAATTAATCAAGCCCTTTACAGAAATTATACATGGCAACTCTCTCTCTCGGTTCTTCTTTTCCATCTTGATTCTTGTTTGCAATTTCTCTACGCAAGCAAAACAATGTTGCAGTCTCACTGTTTACATCTTGGACTCTGTTTACAAATTCTTCGGGTTGACATAAATTGAATTTGATTCAATAATTTAAGATTCGTACATTTTACATGTTTTTGCTAATTTCACTCCTTAAATTATGGATTAAAAAAGAAATAATATGACAATAAATAGTTTCTATAGAAGGGTACTAATGATATTTTCTTTTAAGATTCTTCCAAAATATGTTGATGCAAGTTTATAAAAACAGTGTAGGAACAATATTACTGATAACTTGAAAGTAACTGCTTGGGTTAACTCGCGGACTAGGTCGCTCTCTTTAGGATGTTTCGCGACTCTGACCAATTTGTGCAAGCAAACACAGCCTCGTCGTCCCCAGGATAAAACAGCTCAGAATCTTAATCTCTGGCTCAAAACTTCACTGCACTGATGAAGACGGGAATGCTACACCTGAAAATATTGTTGCTCGGAAAACTAAAAAGAAAACTTAGAAATTGTAGAGAGAATTTTTTTTGTAGGGAGATGAGATTGTAGATTGTTGTGTTTCAAATGAGAGCTAAAGCCCTCCTTTTATAGGTTTTAGAAACCGTGTGGCAATTATGAATAAAACGGTAATGTCTGGGAATTAAGAGCGTAACGGCCATTCTGAGTAATGAAGAATAACGGCCATTTTCAGATTAAAGACGAGTAACGGATATTTTTATGAGTAAATATGAGCAACGGCTCTTTTTTCTGAATAAAGAAAACAAACGGCCATTTAACGGCCATATTCTTAATAAAAGAAAATAACGGTCATTTTTTCTGAACAAAAAATATATATATAACAACCATTTTTGTAAGTGGAAAAGTTTTCATTAAAAAGAATATTTTACCAAAAAATAAAATACCACCTCACCTCACACACACGCACACACACTCGGACTCGGCTCAGCTTGGCACAGCACAACACGGCCGGCGGCAACGCGCGCGCGTGTGTGTGGTATCACATTTGCCTAGGTCCTCTCCCCTTCCACAAAAGTGGGTGCCCCTTGGGGCCCAATCCCAATAGCCAACTCTTCACTATTTATACCTCTTTAAAATAATGTAAAAAAGCAATGTGGGACAAGGCACATTTTCCAACAATCAATTTTTTAATAAATTTCATCTTTTTCCAACAATCCCCCACTTGAATTTTATATAAAAATAATTTTCATCGAGCAACCGATCAATTAAAATTATAAGATTGTGCATAAGCGAAAAGGTGTCTATCGACTTGAACCTTTGCATAGTGTTGATGCTTTAGAGTATACTAGAGTAACTCGTAGTTTTGAACTCTATCTCTAACAATCATCACACACACAACCTTTCCAAGGTGTAGTTCGAAAAAGCCCGTGCTTTACGGCCATGCACGTGTATCCCAGTATAGTGAACGCTCTAGTAAATTTTGCCCAAAAAATTTTCATAGGAAGCGGCCACACTTTCACATTCACATAGGTGAGTCTATCAAGAGTACTCCTGTAGCTATGTACTCCACTCCACATAGAGTATAGAACTCATTAAGAGTTTAACAATTAACTCATCCTTTTCTATCGCTTCAGGACTTCATGCTTCTAACAATATAGAATGGGATTTGATAAATAGCATGATACATCTCATATCACTTCATGACTTGTTATTACCCTTTGAACTTATTTCTTGGGATCTCCAGTCTATAAGTTGGGTTACCATCATAAGTGACTCTTCATTCTAAGGGCATTAATCCCATTCCTTTTGAGGTTTTGAAAACCTTCTCTCTTGGTAATCCTTTCGTCAAAGGATCTGCCAAATTTTCATCAGAACGTACATGATCCACTCTTACAGCTCCCATAGAGAGAAATTATGTAATAGTGCTATGCTTACGACATATTTGTCGTCTCTTTCCGTCGTAGTAACGGTTCTGAATCTTTTCAATAGCCACGGTACTATCGCTGTGGATCAAGACAGCTGGTATGGGTCTTTCCCACAAAGGGATCTCAGCTAACAGACTTCTTAGCCAGCCTGCTTCTTCACTAGCAGTGGCTAGTGCTATCATTTTAGACTCCATTGTAGATTGAGCCAATATTGTCTGTTTCTTAGACTTCCAAGAAACAGCTCCACCAGCTATGTTAAATATATAGCCACTAGTTGCTTTGGAGTCTTCTGATAAAGTGTTCCAATCTACATCGATGTATCCTTCTAAAACAGCGGGAAACTTTTTATAATGTAATCCAATGTTCATAGTTCTCTTAAGGTATCTCATAACCCTTTCAATAGCATTCCAATGCTCTATACTAGGTCTACTGGTAAACCTACATAGTAGTCCCACAACATAAGCTATGTCTGGTCTAGTGCAATCAGTAGCATAACGTAAGCTACCAATGATGCTCGCATACTCAGTTTGTCTAACACCATCTCCGGTGTTCTTGAACAACTTTACACTAGGATCATAAGGAGTACATGCAGGTTTGCAGTTAAAGTAATTATATTTCTTTAAGATATTTTCAACGTAGTGAGACTGATCTAGAGAAATTCCCTTTTCAGACCTAGTTATTTTTTATACCAAGGATTACACTCGCTTCTCCGAGATCTTTCATATCAAAGTTAGCTCTTAACAATGTTTTCACTTTATTCACAACATAAATATTTGATCCAAAAATAAGCATGTCATCCACATATAAACATATAATAGTGCAAATATTATCTTTTAATTTATAATAAATGCATTTGTCACTTTCATTTATTTTGAATCCATGTGAGATAACTAGATTATCAAATTTTTCATGCCATTGCTTAGGTGCTTGTTTTAGACCATAAAGAGATTTATCTAATTTACAAACTTTATTTTCTTGACCTGGGATAACAAAACCTTCAGGTTGATCCATATAAATTTCTTCTTCTAAATCACCATTTAAGAAAGTAGTTTTAACATCCATTTGATGTAATACTAAATCATGGATATCAGTGAGAGAGAAAAGTACACGTATGGAAGTTATTCGTGTAACTGGTGAAAAGGTATCAAAGAAATCTACATTTTCCCTTTGCCTATATCCTTTAACTACAAGACGAGCTTTATATTTTTCAATAGTACCATCGGGTTTTAATTTCTTTTTTAGTATCCATTTACATCCAATGGTTTTGCAACCAGGAGGTAAGTCAACTAAATGCCAAGTCTTATTATACTCAAGTGAGTCCATTTCATCATTTATGGCTTCTTCTCATAAGTTGGCATCTAAATAAGATAATGCTTCTTTAATAGTTTGGGGATCTTCCTCTAAGGTATAAGCATAAAAATCAGACCCAAAATCCTTAAGGGTTCAAGCTCGTTTACTTCTTCTAATTTCAGTGTTTAATTCTTCAGTTTGTTCACTAGTTCTAGTTATAGGTAAACTACTAGAAGACAAGCCCCCACTATTTTTAAATTTAAAGGAAAACCTATGTTCATAAAAGTCAGCATCATTTGATTCTATAACTACTTGATCTTTTAAGTCATAGAATTTATAAGCTTTACTATTCACAGCGTATCCTATGAATACACATTCATATGCTCTACTAGCAAGTTTATTTCTTTTAGGATCAGGGATCCTAACATAGGCTAAACAACCCCAAGTTTTAAAATAAGTTAAATTAGGTTTCTTATTTTTCAAAATTTCATATGGTGAAATTTTATTTGTAGATTTAGGCACTCTATTTAGCACATAGCAAACAGTTAATAAAATTTCTCCCCACCAATGGGAAGCAACACCAGAGTTTAATAAAATTGCAACAACTGATTCAGTAAAAGTTCTATTTTTTCTTTCAGCTTTGCCATTCATTTCAGGAGAATAAAGTGCAGTTTTTTCATGAATGATTCCATGAGTTTTATAAAAATCATTGAAGATATTGGAATCATATTCGGTGCCTCTATCACTTCGAAACCTTTTTATTTTTCTGTTAAGTTGATTTTCAATCTCAGTCATAAATATTTTAAACATATCAAATGCTTCACTTTTATTCTTCATTAGATATACATAAGTGTAATCTGAACAGTCATCTATAAAAGTTATAAAATAGCGTTTTCCATTTCTTGTTAAATTTCCATCAAGTTCACATATATCAGAATGAATTAATTCTAAAGGTTCAGATTCTCTAACTACTGATTTATGTGAAGTTTTGGTTATTTTAGCTTGACTACAAAAATCACATTTTTCAAAATCATTTAAAGATAGTTTAGGAATTAGTTCTAAGCTACTCATCTTCTTGATTATGCGTTTATTAACATGACAAAGTCTAGCATGCCAAATATTAAAAGAACTCAACATATAAGCAGAAGAAGAGGTTTTATTGATTTCAACATTTAATTTGAACATGCCATCAGTGGCGTACCCTTTCCCAATAAATATATTATTTTTAGTGATAGTATATAAATCAACCCCTATAGTTTGAGTAAACCCAACTTTGTTAAGAAGATAGCCTGAAACTAAGTTCTTTCTCATCTCTGGAGTATGCAGGACATCCTTCAAGATGACAGTCTTTCCAGAAGTAAACTTCAAAACCACCTCACCAGTACCAGCAACTTTAGTGGAGTGTGAGTCACCCAGTAGCACTTTCTTATCCTCAAAATCAGAATAGGATTTGAACATGTCTCGATCATAGCAAACATGGCGAGAAGCACCAGTGTCTACCCACCACCCCTCGGATCCACCAACAAAATTGACTTCAGATATCATAGCAATAAGTTGATCTTTGGTAAGGTTCGTCTGTGGGGCAGGACGATTCCTGTTCCAACAGTTCCTAGCCAAGTGGCCAAGTCTATTACAACTATAACACATGAATGTGTTATTCCTTAAGGGGGTTGAGGTCCATTCTGGGGAGGATAGTTTCTATTTCTATTTTGGTGGTGGTGGTTTTGATTATTACTACGATTATGAGTTTTCATATTTCTACCTTTAGGTTTCAGAATTGTAGAGGAGGGTTTCTTATTGGTACTATTATTTGAGACTACGAGTACTTCATCTCTTTGGTCTTGCTTTCGAGCTTCTTCTTCTATTCTTAAACGGGTTATAAGACTTTCTAAAGAAAATTCCTTAGTTTTATGCCTAAGTGTATTCTTAAAATCTTTCTAAGTAGGGGGTAATTTATCTATTATAACAGCTACTTGAAATTGTTCATCTAAAGTCATACCTTCAGAAGTTATTTCGTGTGTTATCTTCTGCAGTTCGTGTGATTGAGCTTCCACTGATTTGCCATCAATCATTTGAAACTTCATGTATCTACTGACATCATACTTTTTAGTTCCAGCTTCCTCAGTGTCGTATTTCTTTTGAAGTGCTTCCCAAATTTCCTTAGCAGACTTATCACAGTTATAATAATCATACAAGTCATCAGCTAAACCATTAAGAATATAATTTTTGCATAGAAAATCATTTTCCATCCAGGTGTCTAAATCCTTAGTTACAGCTTCAGTAGGAGGATTGGACTGTATTGGTTTTTCAGTAGTAAGAGCAGAAACGACTTTTTTCATGGTTAAGAAAAACAACATTTTTTGTCTCCATCTTTTAAAGTGTAGTCCCTCAAAACAGAATGGTTTGTTTAGATCAGCAGTTAGCATTTCAGTAGACATGGCAGATTGAATCCGTCTTAAAATTGTTGATGCAAGTTTATAAAAATAGTGTAGGAACAATATTACCGATAACTTGAAAGTAACTGCTTGGGTTGAGTCGCGGACTAGGTCGCTCTTTTTAAGACGTTTCGCGGCTCTGCCCAATTTGTGCAAGCAAACACAACCTCGTCATCCCCAGGATAAAACAACTCAGAATCTTAATCTCTGTCTCAGAACTTCACTGCACTGATGAAGACTAGAATGCTACACCTAAAAATATTGTTGCTCGGAAAACTAAAAAGAAAACTTAGAAATTGTAGAGATAATTGTTTTTCGTAGGGAGATGAGATTGTAGATTGTTGTGTTTCAAATGAGAGCTGAAGCCCTCCTTTTATAGGTTTTAGAAACCGTGTGGCAATTATGAATAAAACGGTAATGTCTGGGAATTAAGAGCATAACGGTCATTCTGAGTAATGAAGAATAACGGTCATTTTCAGATTAAAGATGAGTAACGGATATTTTTGTGAGTAAATACGAGCAACGGCTCTTTTTCTAAATAAAGAAAACAAACGACCATTTAACGGCCATATTCTTAATAAAAGAAAATAACGGTCATTTTTTCTGAACAAAAAATATATATATAACAACCATTTTGTAAGTGGAAAAATTTTCCTTAAAAAGAAGTCAACTCTTCACTATTTATACCTCTTTAAAATAATGTAAAAAAACAATGTGGGACAAGGCACATTTTCCAACAATCAATTTTTTAATAAATTTCATCTTTTTCCAACAAAATATTATGTAAGAATTACATGTATACTAGCTAGTTGTTTATGTAAGGTTTATACGAGTCCTGTAATGCCTTATATGTGCTCTAGCAAGATTGTCATATTTCGGATATATATATATATATATATATAATTGTTAATATTATAAAAATTATTCAGTATTGTTAATATTATAACGATTTTGAATTTAGTATAACTTTATTACTCTAGATTTAATTAGAGGTTTTGAGCTATAGCTCATTTAAATATTTGTCTGTTTGTTAGCCATATATTCTTTATTAACTTACAATTTTTATACGGGTTTACAGAAGATTTACAAAAACTAACTTGCATATTTAATATAAGTTCTTGAAAATATTCCAAAATATATATGTAAGCCTTACAAAGACTCCAAAAAATATGTATACAAGTATTATATGTTCTTCCAAAAATGTAAAGCCTCGTATCTGATTAAGCTGTTGATTATAATAGCAACTTATTGCAACATTCTTCGTTTGGCTTGTGGTAGGTTTAAAGAATCAATTTTGTAAAGTCTACATAGTCTATTACAAGGCCTTACACATTCTTTCAAAAAAAAAAATGTAATGGCTTACATATTCTTTTAAATATAAATATATGGCCTTACAAATGCTCTGATGGAGGTTTTTCAAATCTCTGACAAGGTCGCAAGCAAAAGGCATCAAAGCTCCAACAAAATCGCCGGTGAAAATTATTAGAACTCTAATGAACTTACCAATGCTAGAGTCATATTCATATTTTAAGTTATTTAATATGTAAGTAAGATAATATAGATACTTTGATATTTTTGATATATATTATATATCAAAACTGTAACTTCTATTTGGGTAAAATTTGTATATTTTTTTTACCAAACTCATGCTATGTAGGTTAAGAATTCGACGGGCAATGTACATGACTCAAATTTTAATGAATAGTAAGCCAATGTTGGATCATGGTAGAAATTTCAAGATGATTATATAAATTGATATGGACTCTCAAGATATAATTAAATTGACATGATTTCTTTGATCATTTCTTACCACGCAGACAAACTTAATAGAGTATATCCGGTTAAACAAAATACGACTAAATGACTAATATAGTTACCATACATCCACACTTTTGTACGTAGTAGAAGATCCAAACTCATTCAACAAATAGGTGTAATACATATAAGGCGATGCTAAAGAGGTTGATATGTCACTAAAAAATAAATTAAAATTTTTATTAATTATCGTGGATTTTATTTAATTTAAGTAAATTTTATTTATAATAACCAATAGAAAATATATTAATGAAAATATAATATTATTGTATAAAATTACCCCATAATTAAAAGAGTTTTTTTTCTTCTTTTTTTAGTTTTTTTTCTTCGGGGGGTGGGAGAGGGAGTCACTCATAAGAAATTTTCTTCTAAATTTCTTCTAAATGTTCATTAAATGCCCAAGCATCTAAATTATGAGCAATTACATTTCAAGATCTAAGATATCCACGTAGCAATTAAGTTTAAAAAGTTATTATCTAACATTTTGATTTCTTTCGGGAACTATCTAGATTTCCAACTATTTTGACTTGGTTGATCTGAAATGTAATCAATTACAATTTTACAATCACATTTGTATGTGTCGTTCTCGTTATACTCGTGTCTGTATATTAACTTCTCGTGTACAAAACACAGTATTTGTTTTATTCTTACTTAGTGTATTTGTCCTCTTTTGTATAAAGTTGGTTACTACATATCAATAATACATACACACAGAGTTAGGAATACTTTGTATGCAAGCATATTTATACACACCATAACTTGATTTTCATAGTGTGTATGGTAAGTTGAGTGTTGGTTTTCGATGAGCAAGCATGCAATCAAGCTGATGTTTCCCTTGTGTTCTTGGTTTGTTTTGGGTGCGGGTATTTATGAAAAATACTCTACAATTTTTGGAAGGAAAAATTATGACTTTTTAGCACCTCGTTACCAAGCTCACCACTACTCTTGCCTACCACCTTTGGCAGGCTAGTTGGTTAAGTGATTAAAAAGGTGGTCATACAAAGCTTTATAAATACCCTCATTTCTTCTAATTTGGTAGCCAGAAAAGAGGTGGTAGAGCTCTATCAAATTGACATCCCATTTTTCTATTTTTGAATCACTAATATCTTATGTATTACTCGGTATTAGTGATTCGTTACTATGTAAGTAAACCCCTACTTATAAGTGGTAAGTACTCAATATGTTGTTTATTAGTGGGTTGTATGTAAGTTATGTGTCAGCTGGTAGTTGCCCTTGTGTAACTTTTTATTATGTGAGGAGCCTGTATAGCTATAAGCCATATATCAGCTAGTGGTTGCATTCGTGCAATGTTTTCTTATTCACTTTACATATTACTGGTTTTTGGTTTCTGATCACAGCACTTTGGGTTGTGTGGGCTTTGGAGTAGAGGCAAGTTCGAGTGCCGAACTAGATTGTTGCAGATTCAACAAGTGAGAGCACCAATGGATAGTTAAGATAGGTGTCTCAATTGATAGAGGTATCTGGATTTATACTTTTCTATTGAGTTGTATCTGTTTATTATTTTTAGTGAATTTTTTGCTACTAAGTGGTTTCCTTAAGCAATCCAAAGATGTTACCACATAGATAGGGTTTCTATATAGGTTTATCTTGTTATATCTAGTGTTATGCATGCTTGAATATGTGGCTAGTATAAATATATATATATATGAATTCTCTATATGCTTCTTTATTAATTCCATATTTTTGAGTATTGTGTAACTTATTTGTTTTTTATGTCTGGTTGTGTATGATTCATGCATTAATACCTTTATGTTAAGTGATGAGTCCTTAAGGAACCATTATCTCCTTAACTTGACTGTGTATTAGTCTTGCGCTTCTTCAATGTTTCTATGCATGTTTATATTGCTTCATTAGTATAATTTGAGTTAATATCTTGTATTTGCAATACTAGATGCAGAGTCTAATTAGAAAGCGTATTTTATATATGTTATTGCATGCCTTATTTCCTTTTTTTGTTGTATACCTATGGCTTTCTAATCATTACTTATGCTATAGTAAATTAGTATATCTGCTCCCTAATTAATTTATACTTCTTATGTTTATTATGTACATGTGAGTTTATTGTGAGTTTCTAAGGAATTTGTATCTCCTGATCCTAGTTGTGGCCTAAGAGGTACACTGTCACTAGTGTGTTTATTGTAGTTTCTTTTTTGTCATTGTTGGTTATTTTTATTGTGTGTTGAATTGAGAATTTTTTTTGTACTTCAACTATGTTAATTGCTCAATTCACATTATGAGGTCTACTTAGCTGAATTAATATAGAGTTCACAAAAAGATTCTATAGGTTGGCTATTTCACCCCTCATATAGGTCCCGATTATCTATTTTAGTCGAAAGAATACCTAACCTTTGTATAATTTTTCCTGGGGATGTGAATCTTCAACCTTCAATAATCATTGAATGATAATTTAATACGTTTGTCATTCCAATAGATAAAGCTATAGATCCAACTTCTGCTTCCTCGCTTGTAACAATTTACATCAAATTCCAATGATATTACAAAACCAATCTTAAGCAACTATAGCAATGGTAGACTGTTCATCTTTATACTTAGCATCAAAATTAAATTTGATAGCTCTAAGAAAAGGCTTAAACCAAGCAAGAGTTTGTAGATTTTGATCAAAAAATTCATTATCCTCTATGAGACTCCGACGTAAGCCAATATGTCTGAATTGACGAAAGGAATTTTGTAAGTATCCAATGTTCCTTCTAAAATTAGGATTCGCATCTTTGAAATCTTTTTCATTTAAGATTTTCTAGAAGGTAACCATTATCAATGTCATTTCCAAGCTAAAATTTTCTTTCTCATCCAAACCAGGTATTAAAGCATTAGGTGGTTTTAAGCAAAGCTAAATGAAAGATAAAATGTCTAATCTCTCTTATAGGAAATTTTCAATTAATAACTATCTTCCTCAATCAACTTTCCCTATTTATATATTTTCAATACGTTCAATAACTTTTTTGTTATTTTTAATACACGAATAAGTAATATAATCATGAAGTAGTGACAAACATAATATAAAAAAAACAGAGAGCTAAAAGCAATATGTTATCTAAAAAAGAATGAACTTCCTCTAAATAAACTAGAATAAGACAAAAATTTATAAAAATTGATATATGTAAATATTTTTTTAAAATTGAAAGTTTTTAAATTGAGGATAGTATACTTATTTAAACATGACTAAAATAGAACACTCGATTGAGAAATTAATCTTGTTCAAATTTTGATTATATATTGAGAGCATAAGTATATGGATAAGACACAAATATACAAACACATACGGTGATATATCTTCAATCAATCAAAATAAAATACATGTTGAAACTGTAATAACATGTCAATTTATTCATTTATGATCAGTCAAGAAAGATTCAAAAGAAAGAGTGTCACCTATCATGATAAAATGCAATGGAGCCCTTACTTTTACAAGATAAAATTTTCTATCAAGAGAGAATTTAATTTATTTTTTTGTTTTTATTCTCCTTTTTTGCATACGAGGGATTGGTTATTTACTTATTTTTTTATAAACACTTTTGGCTCTTTCTTTTTATGCAACAGTTTCTTTTGTATGTTATTTTCATTTATTATTATTATCATTATTTTTTTTGCTAAGGAAATATACATAAGTTAGAAACCTAATATGATGACTTTCATACTAGTTGCGAGATAACACTCTCCATTCACTGTGCATCTTCACACATCATAGTAAGTAGCCCTCTCAAAACTGGGTATCTCTCTATAGTAGAATTTTATAAAGTGAAAATACAATTTTACAATGAAGGTTAGCTCAAGCCCTAGAATCCTACAAAATGAATCATAAACTTCAGGCATGATATACATATGTGTTCAATAAGTGTGTGAATAGGTTTTTATCAAAATCGATCTCTAGATGTGAAAAACCATGTAAATATAGAAGTCAAAATAGTCAATTAAGCAATATATAGTGAGTCAAAAGAAGTGAAGTAGTATGAAAATAATATGTAAAGTTCATGTCAACGTTAAAACAAGTCTACTTCTCTTTTTTTTAAACTAAAAAACATCAATAAAAATAAAAAAGAATCAAATAAATAAAATAAATATGCACACCTAGGGTTAACTAAGCATTTAAACAAAAGTACCTATATGAACATTAAGGGACAGTCAGATAACGGGAAAACAATATTTTTTTCTAACCCAAACTTTTTTGAATTTTAGTTTCTCTATACCTTTAGGTTGAAATTAAATACCTTAGTTGTCATAGGCATTTTCTTGGACTTAAATTTGGATTTCACATTCATCCAAAATGAAGATGCAATATGCATGGTAGGATGATGATAATTGATCCTAGAATTAAAAGTTTTAAAATTCACTTATCTCTTTAGACCTACAACTTCTTATATAATTATTGGACATACTATACATAGATGGATTATAATAATGAGTCCTATAGTTAAAAACATGGAATAAATTATTAAATTTAGGAGTATTCATCAAAAACCTACATTTTTTTCTTATATGATTTTTCTTACCATAATGATGACAGAAATGCATAAACTTAACATTTTTTCTACTATAGGAATAATAGTCCTTTGTGCATAATTAACAACAATAGTAGTAGAGTTAGAATTCCTTACGAGTGTGGTCTTTGATGTTGAAGGTGAATGTGTAGCAGGTGAAGAAGAGTTGGAGGGTTTTAAAATGCAATTGTATTTGAAGATGATGGCATAGAATGCTCATCTAGATAGGTTCGCCTTCTCTTGTCTCTAAAAGGTTTCCCATAATAAATGACTTTGTTTAGCCTTTTAACTCCAATAATCAATATCTTCATAACTTTCTTTGATTCTCCCAACTCCTACACAAGATTCTCATTTTCCTATTTGAGATTTGCATGACTTGAATATCAACTAATCATTAAGTAGAATTTGCAACTGTTGGTTTTTGTGTTGATTTTGCATATCATTAGGTCCTCATTAAAGCTTGTTTAATTCATTTTCTAATTTCTGAACATTTGCGTGGAAATATACAAATTCATGTTTATTCCAATACTTCAACTTATTAGTTATGATTCTCAATTTTTTGCACAATTTTGTAGAAGGGGGATCCAAGAACATTCAAGTTATAGGCCAATGTAATAACTTGTCTACATGCAAGAAGGATCTCTACACCAAGCTTTAAAGAAATGAAAAAGCTTGGGTAAAAATTCATTTTCTTTGAAAACTTGGATGATTATGGGACAATGATCAGAGACTAAAAATGGCTTATTAAAAACCTTAAACTTAGGATACAAAACAACCAATCTGGACTACAAATTACTCTATCCAATCTTTTTTTATAATATTATGACCATAAACTCTCTTCCTCCAAGTGAAATCGTAACCCAACTTTTCAAGGTCTAAAGCTCCACAAAATCCCATAAGTAACATATTTTTATATTTATAAGTTTTCCTCCACATTATTACATGGGAGCAATGATTTCAATGAAATCTCCTATTACAATCCAAGGACCATTATAAGTAACAATAATAACACAAAAGTACTCCAAAATATAGCTTTCTCATATGAAATATAAGTGGTGGTATGTACAAAACATGCTAACTAGTTATTGTTAGAGTTCATTACATCAGAAAATTCTAAGGCTAGCAAATGCTCACCTTTTTCAAAAATAGTTGCTACAAAACCTATTTTTAATAGTAAAATATATCCTGTAACCGATCCGTTTGTTCTCCATTTTCAATTTTCATTTCTATTTTTCTTTAATTGATCATTTAGTGGTCCAATTGTTTCTTTCATTGAAGAGCTCGTCGGTTATGGCTAAAGCTGGTAATAGATGTCAATGCTTTTATGGAAAGCATAGCTATAAAAGGGGTGTTATGGTTCCTAAGCTCAACACACAATTTTAGGGCAATACACCATCCAATTTGAGTGTTGTTGAGAGGTTAGAAGTTCCAAACACAAAGAGCACTTTAGTTTTGTTCATTTTTGGAACTTGAAGAACAAGTCAATGGATGGAGGTAAGATCCTTACTTTACTTGTTTTCGATCCCTTTAGTTTGTTTATTTTACATTTGGATCGATTACTTTATGCTTACATTTGGTATTAGAGCTATATTATCTCTATCTTGATCAATTTAAAATGACCTCTGTTTTGCTCTATTTTATCGAGCACCTTGAAATTGGGTTTTTTGAAAGGCTTAGTTTTGATGCATATGAAAATTATAAATGATTTGAGTATTGATATTTTAATGATTCTATGAGCCCTCGACAGTTTACCAGATAAATTGATAAGTCGGGCATTCCTAACCCACCAATCTTTTTTCGTAGTAGGAGTCTTTACTGGTTTCCCAAGAAAATATGTTAGTCTAGCATAAATAATTAGAGGTTTTAAATTGATCATGTCTAGAGAATTAGATTCTGATTTACCAACGCCTAGTTCTTTTGAAATGGTTCAGTTAATAAAATATTAAGATGTACAAAATAAAAATAGAATTTTCTAGCCCTAATTTATTTTGAATCTTTCTCAAATACTTCCATTTCAATGAGCATTCTCAATATTCAATATTATACCTTGAAGAGAACTCGAACCTTTTCCTGAAACTTACAAAGAAAAAAGGAAGTGAGTTAGACAAAAAGAGAAGAAACATGGACAAAAAAAAGAAGTAACTTGGACAAAATAAAGGAAGTTGCTTTATTTATTTCATCTATTCCATGGCTAGAACAGGGGGATACACGTTACACCACGATTAACTCGCCCATTCTTTCTCTTAATGTGAGAAGTATACTTTCTATAACCTAGAACTCTCTGGCTTTATCGCTGAATGTGAGCAGCAGCCTCATTCCCCCTCTTTCCAATCCGATTGATTCGAGAAAGAGTAAGAGGGAATTCGTGACCAACCTAAGACCTACAGAAGGTGTATTTCAACAACTCAACAATGAGTGGCGTCCTTTGTTCTATTTGACCACTTTTATTGGGCACCTACTTTCACTACTTTCGAATAGTTATTGTATGAGGTCTACCCAATATTAGATGCAGAGGCACATAATAAATCGATATGAACATCATGAGTTGTCCCATAATAAAATCGATTATTGTTGATACTTTCTTCTCCGTTCCTTCTTCCATAATGCGAGCTTATAGAAGGAAGAGATAAGAGGGCTGAAATTAAAACTCTTATTTTTTGTTGAGTAATAGTTTGAGTAAATCTTTAATGGGCCTCCCAAAAGTTTGATGCAAATAAAACGAATTTTTGTTCCACGTCTTCGGGTTATATATCCCCACCTCTTTTTTTTGTCCTTTTTTATTTTGTTCTCATCTTGTTTTTTTTTCACTTTCTTTTATCTTTCATTGATATTTTTTTTATAAAGCAAATCGACTTCGGGTGGCTGGGATTTGGACAAAGAGGATAACAATCAATTGTAAGAGAAAAACATATTAAACTTAGAAAGGAAAAAAGGATAGTACTATCAGTTGGTAAAAACATGCAGAGAAGAAAGGTCTCTCTCTAAGGATCTTTCTCTCAAAGAAAAGGGTCTATGCAAAATTAATTAATAGAAAAATTAATTATGAATTATGTGAGATCTGTTTGTTCTTTGCTCGCTAATTTTACAAAAGTTCCGTATTTTAATTCAAATAAAGGATTAAAGGCAAGTATATTTCAAAATAATAATAATAATAATAATAATAATAATAATAATAATGCATATTGTTATTATCTTTTATTAGGAATGTAACGGTGTAAAATAGAATTGGATGATATTTTATCCAAAATCGAAATTAAGATTAGAATATTATATTATATTTGAAAATAAAATTAAAACAAAGTGTATAAATATTGGGAATCGTCTTCAAAGTTTGAAAAATCAAATTTCAACATCTTTTTAACTTAAAATTATTTAAAAGCATAAAATTTTAATAATAAAATATTTACAAATTAAAATAATAATATGTTATGTATATTTAATATTAAATAATAAGTATTTTTATCTTTACGTGTATAAAAAATATAATATTTAATAAAATATAAATTTATAATTTCACGGATCGAAATATCCAACATCTAAAATCAAAAACGAATTCAAAATTTTAAATAAAAGAATAATTAAATTTAAAAATTAACCAAAATTTACCTTCCAAAATCGAACTCGCTGTCGGGAAATTCAATATCCTAATCTTTTATACTCTGTGCTGAAAGAATGTTTGGATTATTTATTATTACTCCAACCATGCACCGTTTCATCAAATTTAGTATAAATTTTGATGTAAAATTACTCCAATGGAGCACCAAAAATGGTGAGATGAATAGCGTTGAGTTAAATTTGACATGATAATATTCAAACACCATTTTTTAAGAAAAAATTTTAAAAGCATTGTTAAATTTTATATTATATACAATAAATTAAAATTAAGTATATTATATAAAATTAGTAAAAAAAATTAATAAATACAATGTAAAATTAAAAAAATATGATATTTTTTTATTGCAAGTGTTATAATTATTTTAAGAAAGATATTTGATTTGTGTAATTATTATTTTTGTATTTTATTATTATTAAAAAGGACGATACGATGAGAAGCCATCAATTTGTTTTATATTTTATTTATTTCGTCTTCTATTCTTTAAAGAGAAATACTTATATCACCTAATTTTACACGCTTGTACCTGTATTATTATATCCTGCCATATATGTTTTGAAAATTAAAAAATAATTTTAGATAATATTGATAGTGATCAAATCTAAATAATATATTTATAAAATAAATACAAATTTATATTCTTTACATTTAGCTTATTTAAATTAAAACGTCACTATCTTAAAAAAAGTAATAATAATAAATAAATAACTTCATCCTTGTATCAATCCTATTATTATAATCAAAAGATACATTATATTAAATAACTCTGCTAGAACTGTACTAGCGTTTTATTCTAGCAATAAAACCAATAACAATCTTAACCCATCGCATTTGCAAGGAGTTGCTCGGCACAAGATCAAAGTGATGTATTTATATTTTTTTAAAAAAATCATAATAACATTAGAAATCCAACTTGGTACAAACATATCAAACGGGAACAAAGAAATGAAAAAATCTGTTAAAAGTATGCTAGCAATCAATCAATCAGGCTAACTACACTCAGCCAAAAGCCAATTTCACTTGGCTACTTTTGTTAAAAAATCATAATAAAAGATATGCTAAAAGAATATTAAAAACAATAACAATAATAATAATAATAATAATAATAATAATAATAATAACAACAATAATAATAATAATGAAAAAGGTTAAATAAAATCAGATATGATGGTATTTATGAATCTTCAAACTCAGATTATTCTCAATCTTCAAGTCATTCTGTTATCATACTGAAACTTCAATCCTCGGTTCAAACGCAAATGCTGACATGAACTCCATAGCTTCACCATTTATACAACACTTGGGAAGCTCATCCCATTCATTGGCCACTAAATCATATAGAACATAGCTGCAAAGGTCCACGGAGTTTAAGCATATCAATATCTGATCACCAGCCCCAACACAGTTTATATCCACCTTCTTACCATACCACTCGTGTGACATTGCCGGAGGCATTGCTGCAATTTGGTTCCAAGAACGAGTGTCCTCGTTGTACCACCAGACCCTCAAACTAGCACTTTCGAAGAATTCCAACAATAGCACAACTAGCATCTTGCCCTGGCACTCCACCACATCAATGGAATACTCACAAAACACAGGTAATAATCTAGGGTATTCGGAAAAACACTTGCTTGTCAGATTACAAGCGATGACTGTTCCTGTGGAACTAAGGAAGTATACAATTTCCTCACCATCTCTGTTAGTGATGACCGATGAGTACTGTTTAGAGGGGCTTCTTTGCATGTTGGTTGCAACTACATTTCCGGACTTACTAAGAAAGTAGACAGCATTGTCCTCATTTGATTCAAATTCCATAGAATCATCAACCTTCATGTTAGATTCCTCTACTTCTCTTTCCAATCGAATCTCTTCGTCCCAACAACCAGTGCATGAGTTGTAAACTCGAATTGAAAGTCTAGGAAGTTCACCAAAAACTAAGATAAGTTTGTAAGAGAAGTAGCTGTGATTGGATGTTGTACTCATCACAATGGCATGAAGGGGAAAATTCTCAAATGCTGGATCAAGAGAAGGGAGTTCACAGCAGAATCCTGTCACGGGATTGCAGATTAAAAAGTTGTCTGATGAATTACGAAAACAGATCAAGCCACTAGAGGATGCAACAGGCATGGAGTTGCAATGAGTGTTTTTCTGGAGAAAAGAAGGATGATTGAGCTTTTTCCAGTTTCTTTCAGCAGAGTCAAAGACAACGGATCTTTGGAGTAAAGGATCAACCATAAAGAACCATGGATCCCTAGAAGGAATGCTTGAACATGCAAGCTTAAAACTCGCAGAGTCGACAACAGATTTCCATCTTTTACACACTGAAGTAAGGCGGAAGAATGCAGAGGTTGGAAGCCATGAAAGAATCCTTTCTAGAAGATCTTGATTAAGCTCTTCCATAGAGAAACCACTGATATTACAATCCTTTCTCTCAACCAACTTTCTCTTGCGTTGAAACAAAGATGGGGGACAATCACAATCGAACTCCATCATTGTCAAAGTCTCAAAAACACTGCAACAACAAAGGTGAGAGAATATGTTAACTCTGAAAAAATGGAAAATTCATGTGTATGCTCCACTACTTAAAAGTTGAACCAAGAAAGTATATTAAAGCTATGTTACAAAGAATCTTTATTTTTCATTAAGTACATGTCCAAGCTACACAACATAGAAATGGACATGGGTGTGGGTATTTGACACTCCATTTTAGTGAAAATTTACAAAAATTGACAAAAATGGACATCCCCAACATCCGAACACATATCTAAATATTTACGTCGCTAGCATTAAAGTGAGTTGAGCTATCAAATAGAGTACAAATTAGTTCTAAATTGAAACTTCGAAGAATTTTTTATGTAATTTTAATGAACAGAGAGGCTTGTGTGTTGATAAAATCAACCAAAGTTGGTTCTCAATCACACTTTATACAAACTCATGTTCTAATTGTTACATCTAAACTTATTCATCAAGTACATATCAAAAGCTCCCCAAAAAGTTTTTTTTTATCAGGTCTGGTTTCTCTGAATCAAATTGTATCCCTACTTAACCCATATATTTTATCAGGTCTGGTTTTTGTGAAATTACAACATAACAACAATAAGCAGAGCACAAGGAGAAAGAATAGGGCACAATCCATGAAAAAGATGAAGACATCTTCAAAGAGTAAAAAAAATTTCAGAGATATAAAACATACCAAAAGTAGAGTGAATCAGTAGTAAATATGGATTTGAGAAATTGAAACTTACACTGAGATAAAAAAAATTCATGGGTAATTCCAATCTTGGATCATCAACAAAAATGAAGCTTAATGTGCTAATAATTAGGACCAATGCATAAAACTTTTAAGGGGCAACCAAGAAAATACAGAAGAATAGGGTTATTTTGACTTTTTCTTTGATTTTATTTATAAGGTGAAAAACAAAAATGTAATTCAAACAAGAGACAGACTACAACAAAATAATAATAAAATAATAAACAATAAATTTTACGTTTTTCAATATTCGATGAGATAGAACAAAAATGGAACAGAATAATTGAAAAATGGACGAAATCAAGAAGCTTTTAGGGCAAGAGAAACATTCAAGAAGCCCTAAGGGCAAGAGAAACATAACAAAACTACTAAATTGTTAAAATCACAGAACGAAAACAAAAATTCCGAGGGAAATCAAAATAAAAAGAAGCATACCTTGTTCAGCTCTTTGAGAGTGAATGAAAAAGAGAGAGTGAGAGTGAGAGTGAGAGTTGAGTAGCTTGAACTGTGGCGAGTTTGGGTGTTTTTAAGAAAATGGTTATTGAAGAGAAGCTCTACAAAAATAAAACCCCCATGAACAAAATATAAAGTAGTAAAGCAAATCAAAGGCAAGGAAAGGAAAGGGGGTGGGAAGCTTCCTGGGAAGCTCTTTTTGTTAGCGTTGACACTTAGTTAGAAGCAAACCACCCACAACCAACACACGAGGGGTTAATTTGTGTATATATTATACACGAACACAGATTGTTCTTTCTTTTTTTCCTTCAATTTTTCACACTCAATTTAACAAAAATAGAACCAAAAGTAAGAAGAGAAAGAGAGACAAGAATAATAGATATAGAGCCACTAGTTGACTCTGCTCTCTCTTAGTTGGCCTTGGATTCCAAAGCTACAAACAAAAACTGTGGCGCTTGTAATCACTTTAGTCATCTTTTTCATAAAAGAAAGAGAAAGAGCATATAGGGTTGGGTTTCGAAGCCAACCATACAAAACAAATTTTACATGTCAAAGGATATTTGTCAAATGATAAACTTTTACACGAGGTACATTAATGGATGAAGCGTACAATATACTCCATTTATTACTTAAATGAGCAAAGATAATTTTTATAAAATTAGTAAGTGAGTTTTATAATTATTAGATTAATTACAAGAGATATCTTAATTTTTTAAGATTAATATTTTAGTTCATAATTTATGAGTCATAATTTATCAATTATTATGATAATTAAGTATTTTTAATCGTATAATTTATTATAATAAGTCATTATTATCCATTACAATTATTAAAAATGAACAGTAATTAATTTTTATAAATAATAAGATTATAAATATCGAACTCAAAAGTTATAAAATTAAAATATTTATTTGTATATAATATTAGAACTATTATTTTTTTTTTAATTATGAGATTTTTATTATCCAATGAAATAATTATAAGAATAAATCGCTTAAATTAAATAAGTATAGATCTTGGTGCCTAATTTTTTTACTTAAATACAACAGTACTTTAGTTATTTTATTTTTATAAATTGAATATATTATTTATAAATTAATTTCTTTTAATTATCTTATTATGTATTATTATTTTACTCATTTTTTCCTTTTAGTTTCCATTGGAATTTTGAATATGAAAATATCTAAAAAAAATTAAAAGTAAAAAAAGACAAATAAAATTATTAAAATTGACTTAAAATTACTAAAATTTCAAGAAATGTAACAATAAAATAATCAAAGTGCATTAGTTTAAAGCAAGGTAATTCGTGTATCTAATTTGATAAAATAAAGTGATTCTAAATGTGTTTTTTTCCTATTATTTCATATAGATATATTTACTTGTATATAGATTGCTCATTTAATGTAAGTATTAATACTATCTTAATTGGAAAGTTTTGATAAAGAAATTAAAATATCTTAAAAATGTGTTAACTTGGTATAAGAATTATTATTTCAATTTTATATTAAACTTGATATATATCATGAAATCGAACATATATTAATTAAAATAAAAAAATAAGCTAAGATACTTTTTGACATTATATAATTTATTTAATATATATTAGATCAATTAGCTTTAAATACCTCCGTATATTTTCTTGCTATACTCTTAAGGGCTCTCAAGGCTATTGTATAAGGAGAAGCTTTGTCAACATATTTTAAGTGTTTGTGTTTGTAGGAAAGCACTTGTTATCTCTTATATTCTCTTTGTTAATGATTCCTTAATTTTCTTTAAAAATTCTTTGCATTATATTCGTAGAATCAAGCAAGTCTTCTGCATCTACGAGAGGAGAAGGCTTCTGGATAGGTGGTAATCTTTCTCAAATATAATATTTTCTTCGGTGGTAATATGAATACAGAGATAAAATAAGTTATTTAGAAAGAGTTAGATTTTTGCTTTAATTTAAAGTTTTCAAGATATCTTGAGTTATCTGCCTTATTCAGAGAAAGATAAAAAGAATAAATTGAATTATATGCTAGATAAGGTTCATGTTAAGTTACAATCTTGGTCAACTCAATATTTTTCTCACTTTGGGAAATAAACTCTTCTTAAGGTTGTGGCTTGTGTTATGTCAAAATATACAATGTAGTGTTTTCTCTTACCGAAAGAATTATGTGAAGATATTGAGAGCACTATGCAGTGGTAATGGTAGGGTATTATAGAGAATTCTAAGAAGATTCATTAGTTCTTTTGGAAAAGTTGTTAGGTCGATGACTGGAAAAGGATTAGGGTTTAAAGATCTATAAGTTTTTAATTTGGTCATATTGGTTAAATAATATTATGTTGATTAAATTCCTAAACTTTGTATTTCTTAAATTTTAAGAAAAAAAAATTTCTTGGCTTATTTTTTGGTGCAAAGTCAAGAGTTCTCCTTTCTAGGCAAGGTAGGAGTTCTTAGAGACTCGGGCTATTTTATTGGCGAGAGCACTTTGGGAGATTGGTTATAGTATTAGTGTGTATATTTAGAATGACTATTGGATCCTTTCCCTTCTCTCGATTAGTTTTTATGTTACTTTTCTAAGGTCTGGTTATGCCTTTTATCTTAAAGACCTTATCAATTTTGATACTATGACTTAAAATGTTAACCTTGTGTGTAAGATATTTAATCTATTTGAAGTAGACATTATATTAAACATGCCTATTAAATCCATTGTATGGATTATCTACTTTGGCATTATTCTCCCATGGAAATTATAATGTTCAATCTAGTTATCTAGTTGCTCTTAGGTTGGGTGATCATATCTCTCGGCAATTCACATAGGTTACACTCGACATCTTTAGAAGCATCTATGTAACCTTAAATTTCAACCTAAGATTAAACATTTTTTTTGTGTGCGCATGAAATCTTGCTAATCTGAGATGCCTTAAATTAGAGGTGTTACATAGTTTCTATTCAATATCCCTTATATTTCATGGAATGAGATACTGCTAATCACTTTTTGTTGACTTATCAAAATGTTAGCTCTATTTGGACTAGCATTTTACCTTTTGTTACATTCTTAGTTTTATTGCAGATTTTTTTTGTTTTGAGCTTGCTCGTTATTTTTAATGAGGGAGTCAATTTACTTAATATTATGGTGAACAGACTCTAGAGAATTTAGAAAGCTCATAACACTATAACACTATAAACTTGATTTTAAAAATTATATCATGTTATGGCCGATAATAACTAGCATATTACTAGTTTGTATTGTTAGTAGCATGGTAACTTTGCTTTTGTGGTGCGCTATTATGTATTACTTGTACTTTGTTGCTTCTATCTACTTGTATTGTTTCATATTACATGGATTTTAAATATAAAAAAAGTAACTTATCCATTGGTGAAAAAAAACTTAATTTATTTTTTGTTCACAAGTTATTATATTTAACTACATATTTTTAATAATAAATTAATTGTTAAAGATTTTTATTGATTAAGATTTAATTTATAAATTGATAATTATTTTTTTACTTAATTTATATAATAATAAATTAGTTTACCTTCTATATATTTGGAAAGAGAAAAAAAGAAAAATTATTTTGTATAATCAAATTAATTATTATTAGATAAATCAAATACAACATTAAAAATTAATATTTTGATCATTTTAATTTTATAAATTAGACACATTATTCAATATTTTTAAAATTTGTAGGCTTCTCATTCTTGATGTATTTTTGTATACTTTAGTTATTTCTTGTCCATTTTTACTTTTAATGAATGTTTTTAAAAAAATTTAAGTTATATCGAATTGAACCTTACAAATAGATATTTAAAAATAAAAATATCTCAAAAAATAAAAAATAAAAAAAATTATTAACAATTATAAAAATAAATTAATTAAAATACACGAATTTAAAATAATGTGATCGTTGTATTTAATTTATAAAAATAAAATAACTTCAAATAAATTTTTTATAATAATTATTATGTTAACGAAGATAATCGAAAATAAAGTCGTGAATTAATTAGATTTGTTTGTGAAATGGATAAAAGTTTTTAAATATAACGTGACTATAATTTAGGAAATTCTTTAAACAAATAAAAAATTGAAGATAAATTTACAATGAATCTAATAAAGCATAAAACATTATTTGTACTTTATGAAAGTTGTGTACTTTATGAAATACTATAAAATTTGACCCAATCGGAAGAATTATATATTTACTTTTTATATCCTCGACCAAAATAAATAAATAAATAAAAAACAAAAGCAATAATCTCCTTCTTCTGTGCCTCGTTTAGGAATCTATTTTCTCTCTTTAGTTTTTACCTCTACAAATCCTAAAAGTCAATGCCCCCAAATCTCGGCTACCATTGAAATATTAAGTCTCGAGTAAGTCTAAAATGTTTTTTACTTAATAAAATATCTATACCTACACTATCCTCTTTGAAAAGATATTACTTAGTCTTTATATTTGATAATAGACATTATTAACTTTAAAGAATATTATTTATCATGCTCTCTCATTAGTTAATATTTTAAATTTTAATTTTGAATAAATTATTTCTACAATACATTCAATTGATTTTTAAGTTTAAAATAATCTTGTATTAAGAAAAAAAAGCTCAAATTCATCTAACAATAAAAAATAAAATAAAATTTATTTTTACTTAAAGGTTTTGAATCTAAACTATTAGAAATAGAAGTTAAAAACAAAAAAATGTCTAAAATATTGATATCTAGTCCTCTCTTTCAATATGATGAATATTATTACTAAATAATAAATAATAGAATAAAGGTAATTACCTTCGCAATTGACATTCCTTGAAATAAGGGAACTCTTAATGTAGAAGAAGAAATAAATAATAACCATAAAATATATATACATTAATTAATAAGTGAAAGGCTTAAGATTATCATAAGATTATTTTGATATGTTATCATTGGTTATATTTTAAATTTTAATTTTAAATAAATTATTACTACAGTCAAATTTAATTGATTTCTAAGCTTATATTTATATTTATCTATTATAAAATAACAAGTTTACTGTATGAAAAAAAAGTACACAATTACCCTCATTTTTTATAATACTAAAAAATTGACATCATTTAATGATTATATAGTATTAATTAATAACATTTTTAAGTATTTTACTTTAAAAAAACTACAAAAACTATAAAAATTGACGCCCATAAAATTTATAACGATAAAAATAATATCTAATAATAATGAATGAATCTAAATGATCATAATTCATTTTAAACAATATCCAATTGGATCGCATTCAAAATCAAATGATGTGTGATGTACAAAAATATGATAGTCAAATTTTATATTTACAAAAACCTCTTAAGTGCATAAATCACTTATAATAAGTGATAAATATACTTTCAAGATTGTTTCTCAAGGGATTGCGATAGTTTTAAAAAAATTAATTATTTTCTAATTCAATTAAGAAAACAAGTCTTAAATATTCTAATAATTGTCAATTTGTATAAAAGAACTACAAATTTTAAATTAAATTATATCTAAAAAGAGAAAGTAAATTAAATCAGAAAAATTAAAGCTATAAATTAAAAGAATAAATTAAACTATAGCCAAACCTAAGATGATGAGTTTATATATGGGATTTTAACGAATATAATCCTTCATAGACAGAATAAATTAAATGATTAACGTATAAGTTAGATTTACCAATTTTTTTTCTTTTTAAATAAACGAATTCTTTATAATCATGATGAGTTTTCAATGATTTTTAATTAACCAATTCTTTCTTAATTAGGGTTAAAATTAATTAATTGATAAACTAAAGAAACATATATAAGTCAAAATATTCAATTAATTAATAACTTTTATTGGTCATGCTTGAAATTAATAAATTGATAAACATAAGATAGATATATTATTTAATTAAAAATTAAGATTTGACTCATCTTTAATTTATAATTAAAATTATTTTTCAACCATTTATTTTAATATAAATCAATGAAATTAAAAGTATATTTTTATTCATTATACACAAGTAAGCATAGATGATATGTCCAATGCTTAATTCTGAAATGTTTTCTTTAATCATAAATCAATATTTAACTCATCATAAATTTATGATTAAAGATATAAAGATTATGATCAAGAAATAAATCTAATTTTTTTTTTATATATTTATATCAAAAAATTTCATTTTGAAAGTAGAAACTAAAATATTATGTATAAATTTAATCAATCATAGCTAAAAATTGATTTATAGGTAGAGTGTGGGTATATAGGGTTTCAGGTCGATTTTAATGAAGGTGTGCTATAACACACGTTTTTCGTCACTACAGTATGAAAGTTATTCATATTCCCCATTTTTTTCTCGAATGGTTCATGTTATGCCACACTTTAATCATGATGTGGCACACAAAACTTTAACGTGCCCATTAATCATCCCGAACAATAAGCATTATGACACATATTTTTTCACCGTGGCATGCCCTATTTGTCATGAAATTACATTGTACACCTTATAAACTAGTCAGTTTTTCATGTAAGGTTTACATGTCTTAATCTTTTAAGCTTCTAAGGTGAAAATTGAGTGCTTTAAGTGTTTTGCTTCAAGTATTAACAAATCTATATAATTTTAAAGCTAAAAGTACCTAAAATACAAAAAAATATACCCATAATTATGACCATATATTTTTGCATAAATATTGATATAAACATGCTATAATCAAATCTAGTTATCATATTTAAACATGATAAAATCACAAAATATGAGTACTTTTCATGCACTTATTACAACATTAACTAGCATCTTACTAGTCACTAGCAAAGAGAGAAATATAAAAACAAAAAACAAAAATAAACAAATGAAACTAAACTAACCTAAACTAATTAATCTAAATCATTTTCATATATTGACACACTTGCATTTAGTATATGAAACAAGTCTTTAAACCCCTAGGTTGCCCTAGTGGACTAGCTAAAGTCTCGTCAGAGCTTTTCAATGATGATACCCATAAATACCCTACTATGCAAAATTAAAACTAAAAAACTAAAAAGAATAATAAAAATAAAAAACAATCTACAAATAACAATAAAAACTAAAATAAACAAAATTTCTCATGCTTTAGTTTCTTTTCCGTCCATAATCAAAATCTCAAGTATAAGTTAATTTCACATTCCAAAGGTTCATAATTTATTGTTCGAATAAGTACATATCAAAAATCCATATTTCATTACAAAAACATATCAATTTTGACTCACTCAATCCTCGTGTTAGGATTCCAAATTCATTTTAACTCTAATCTTGACAAGATATACTCTCAATTTCATGCTGATTATATGGATTCAAACACTCAATAGAATATATGCGAAAATAAATTATGTAAAGAATAAAGCAAAGAGGTTCTCATATAATAAACAATAAATGCTCAAATGTAAAAATATTCATTTCATGAAAGGAATCAAATGCTATGATTTATGAAGACATCACAATACTAATATCATATTTAAGTCAAAATCATTAAGCAAAAATTTCAAGTATGTACCTCAGGATGAATGAAGATGCTATTGACTTCAAAAAGGATTATTTTACATTTTTTTAATAACCATCTCTCATTACTTTGAAGAACTTTAGAATCGTAGTATTTAATTATACTATTTGTTTTTTTATTTTTTTTATTCTCTTTTCTTTCTTTCTTTATTTCTCTTCTTTTAAAGAATAGATTCATATTCATATATGTGTTTTGGTAAGTGACTATTTTGGCCCCTTTTTGTTATTCTTAGAGAATCCTACACACACACCCACACAAATATATATATGAATATATATTTAGCAGCTAATTATGAATAAAATAGGTACATACCTAAATTCTACTCAAATCATTCAATCTAAGTAATGAAAATAAGTACATGATTCTTTATCAAATGCAAAAATTTTAACATTTAATGCAAAACTTATAGAGATAATATAACAATTTAAATAATAAGAAAAATGTTTAAAAGAGAAGAAAACTCATCACTCATAATAAAACACTTATAGGCTTAATAATCTCACAAGGTAGTCGTTGTCATTTGATTCCTAAATACTAATTTTGGATTTATCCCAATTTAAACATCCAAGCATGAAAAAAAAATATGAATAGAATTAATTCTTACAATAATCTATACACATGTTTAAGATATCAAACAAACAATGCAAAGACTCAATTATTTGTTTAAATTAACTAAATGTATGATAATTTTATATCAAAATTTATTTTTAATTTGGTCCTATTTGCACCCAAAACCTAAATTAAACATTGTCCTCAGTGTGTTTTGACTATGTATATGTTCAGAAAAGCAATGAACGATCCAAATAGAAAATTAATTAATAATAAATAAAAGAAATTAATATTACCTAAAATAATGGGTTACCTTCCACCAAACACTTAGTTTAACATCTTAGTAAGATGCTACTAGAGGTGAAAACTTGTGCAGTTTAATGCATTCAATGTTCTTATTTGTACTGATTCCTTCCAAGTATGACTTAACACGATGTTCGACTTTGAATTGGTTTTGAGTTTTTGGTTTTATCAATTCTACAATTCCATGGGGAAAAAACTTGAATAACTTGAAATAGTCAACTACATCTTGACTTCAACTTTCCTAAAAACATTTTAAAATGAGAATTAAATAAGAAAAATTTCATTCCAAGATAAAGAGACTTATGGATTCAGCCTTTGTCATGGTAATGCTTAGTGTAATCTTTGTAGATTTTTTCATTTTCATAAGCTTCATTTCTAATCTCTTCTATCTCATCAAGTCGAAGCAAGCATTTCTCTTCTACTTGTTCAAGTTCCATATTTAATTACTTGATTTTCCAATATGCCCTATGCTCAAACTCAACGAGCAAACGACATGCATTTCCATAAATCAACTAGTAAGGACTTATCTTAATGGGTGTCTGTGCATCATTTAACTTGGTTGCCCAATCCTTTCTTGAATGCCACACCGTGCGTTCCAAGATACCCTTGACTTTCTATTTCTTACCTCTACTTGATCAAAATTTTATGGATGGTATGGAGTAGCCATCTAACTTTTTCAATAATCTATCAAAGAGCTTATTGCAAAAATGGCTCCCTCTATCACTGATTATATCCCTAAGTGTCTCAAACTTGATAAATATTACATCTTTTAAAAAAATTTAAACATAATTAGCATAATTAGTTTTTGTGGGTATAGATTCAACCCACTTGGACACATAGTCAACTTCAACCAAAATATATTTTTATCCAAAAGAAGAAGAAAAAGGACCTATGAAGTCAATCCTTCTAAATCAAACAATTCAATAATAAATTAAATTAAATTTTAATGTCATCTCATCACATTTTTATATGTTATTAGTTGACATATATCACAACACATGAAAAAATTATAAGCATCTTTAAATAAAGTTAGCCAACAAAAACTAGATTGCAATACCTTCATAGTCATTTTCTTACAACCAAAATGGGATCCACAATAAAGTTCATAACAAAGGGTTAGAATGATCTCATGCTCTTACTCAAGCACACATCTACAGATGATTTGATCTTGAAAGAGCTTGAACAAATATGGGTCATCCCAAAAATAGTGCCCGTAATCATGGAAAAGTCTTTTCTTTTCCTAGAAAGGAATGTTAGGCCTCAAATATCATTAATTGATAATGTCAGCATACCATGGATTTGGGCCTATCGTAAACAATTGTTCATCAAGAAAACTTTCAATAATATCCATTTCCTTTTCTCTCAGTAGTGTCAAAATCAAAATTTGACCTAGATAGATGATCAACTACTACATCATTAGTTTCTTTCTTATCTCTGATATAAAAGTCAAAAACTTGTAAACGTAAAACCCACCTAATCAGTCTTGGCTTAGCATTCAATTTAATTAATAAATACCTCAAAGCAGTATGATCAAAATGTACAATTACTTTAGACCCTACCAAATAATATCTAAATTTATCCAATGTAAACATAATAGTCAAAAACAATTTTTGGTGATAGAATATTTAAATTAGGCATCATTGAGTGTTTTATTAGCATAGTAAATGACATGCATATGCTTATCTGATCTTTATCCCAAAATAGCCCCATGGAAAAATCAAAAGTATTGCACTTAATTTCAAATGGTAAAGACCAATTTGGTGCCATGATAATAGGTTCAAAACTTAATTTTTCTTTCAAGGTATCAAAAGGAATAAGGTAATAATTATCAAACACAAAGGAGACATCATTGGCGAACAGATTACATAAATGACGACTTATTTTAAAAACATCTTTAAAAATCTCCTATAAAAACATGCATGTCCTAAGAAATTTTTATTCCTTTCACATTAGTAGGGGTGCTAATTTAGCAATTAAATTCATTTTAGCTTCATTCTCTTCTATACCTTTACATAAAATAATATGTCCTAACACAATGCCTTGTTTAACCATAAAATGACTTTTCTCCCAATTAAGAATTAAGTTGCATTCAATGCATCTTTTTATAACTAAAGTCAACTTATGTAAATAATCATCAAAAGAGGTTCCAAAGACAAAAAATTTATCCATGAATACCTCAATTAATTTCTCCATCATATCTGAAAAATGTGGATATCATGCATCTTTGAAATATGGCTGAAGCATTGCATAGACCAAATGGTATCATCCTAAAGGAAAATGTCCCAAATAGACAAGTGAATGTGGTCTTTTCTTGATATACTAGTGCAATGGATACCTAGTAATATCCTGGAAGACATTAAGAAAACAATAAAATTCATGCCCACCTAATCTTTCAAACATTTGATCAATGAAGGGAAAGGGAAAGTGATTTTTCTTAGTGTACATATTTAGTTTTTGAAAATTGATACACATCTATCATCCCGTGATGATTCTAGTAGGCACTAATTCATTCTTGTCATGTCTTATCACGATAATTCTTGATTTCTTGTGTACCATGTGTATCAAACAAATTCACTTACTATCAACAATAGGATAAATAAATCCTACGTCTAAGAGTTTTAGAATTTCAATTTCACTACTTCTTGCATAACGAGCTTAAGTATTTTATTGGCTTTTCTTATAGCTTTAGTATTATCCTCTAAATTAATCTTATGTATACACATAGTTGTACTAATACCTCTAGTCTCTCAAATACTCCGACCTATATCTTTCTTGAATTTCCTAAGCTACTTTACTAGTTTTTCTTCTTGAGTCAAGGTTAAAGTAAAATAAATAATGATTGGGTAGTTCTCACTCTCTTCTAAGAACACATATTTAAGGTGCTTAGGTAACTCTTTTAACTCCAACATAGGTGGAGTATTTTCTTCCCTATATGAGTCTTAGATAGATCTAAGGATGTACGAGGCTTCTCTATTGGTTTAACACTATCTAAAAATTCATAGTACTCCTTAATCTTCTCATCTAATTCTTCCTCCATCCTATCAATAGGCATATTGAAGTTTATCCTTCATTTCATCCTATAAAAAGGTGTTATAAGCAAGTGTATCCACACAATCAATATATGAATACTTATCATCAATAGAAATAGATGGAATCGGAGAGGAATAATTTTTTTTTGAAATTAACAGCGTCTCTAAAACTGTCATGGTTAATTTCCCATTATAGACATCTATAATAGTCTTAGTTGTGGCCATGAAAGGCCTACTAAGAAGAATAGTGCGGTCCTTATCCATTGATAGGTTTTCATGCATATCTATTATCACAAAATCAAAAAGGTATTATTAATTTATCTACCTATACAAGTAAATCCTCAATGATGTCCTTAGGAAATTTGAAAAATCTATCAACTTATGGGCTCTAACTCCCCTAAATCTAGTTGTAAGTGTATTGAGTAAGCATGATATTAATACTTGCACCTAAATCTAGCATGACATTAACCATCTTTTTATCTCCCATAGTAATATTAATAATAAAACTACCAAGATCTTTTAATTTTGGTGGGAGGTTTTGTTGAAGTATTAAACTAACAACTTCTAAT
Organism: Hippophae gyantsensis; assembly: GCA_030763125.1. Lineage (NCBI taxonomy): Eukaryota > Viridiplantae > Streptophyta > Magnoliopsida > Rosales > Elaeagnaceae > Hippophae > Hippophae gyantsensis. The sequence continues at coordinate 14,897,316 of CM061038.1, read as the reverse complement.
ACAATTACTCTTTCATTAACATCATACTTTCTCTTCTTAGTGTTTAATTCTTTAAATTTTTTTTGCATAGGAAGGTACATTCCTAACGACATCTAAGAGAGGTAAATTGACGTTAACCTTTGAAAGCATATTAAATAAATCAAAAAATTGATTATCCTATTTAATGCCCTTAAGATGGTGTAGGAAGTCAGTATGACTTTTATGCCTTGTGCAATATAGGTGGGTAATATAACTCTCTTTGAATTCCTTTAGAAGGCTTTGCAATTATTTAATTAATTTTACACCTTCCTTAGGTACTACTTGCATTCCACCTATTTTTCATACATTATTAAATGATTCATTAGAAATTTCAAAAGAAAATTATTTAGAACCTTACCCCTCCTTAGAATTGTCATAGTTTGAGCTTATTAAGATTGACAAGGAATCTTCCTCTTTTCTCATCTTTGCATTCGCTTAACTATTTGCCCAACTTTTCCTTCCACCGTATTCATAGATACCTCTAAATAATCCAATTTTTTATTATTTTTCATGTCATTATCTCAACTTACTTGAATAAAAACATTCAAGTTATCCTTAAAGGTTGGCTCTTTAGGTGCGTAGGATGGCATGTTTTGGTTTAGGTCTAGGCCTTGCATTTGGTTTTGGGCATATGGTAGGTTAGTGTTTGCTTTCCATAAGAAATTAGGGTGATTTCTTCACTGAGAATTATTCATGTTGGTGTAATGATCACTCATGGGTCTACATTGGTACCCCTGTATAACATAAAATTTTTGACTGGTACTTGCATAGCGATCATTTGCAAAAGAGTATGCCCAAATATACCACAGATTCCATATATCTTTTTGTTTGGTGTGTTCTTGGTAGTTAGGAGTTAAGCTTACTTCGTTAATTTTGCAAGTTGCATGGAATCTTATTCTTAGAGCCTATCTTATTGAATCATGCTCTTCTCATTCTAGTATTCTTTTGTTAGGAATTAGTATCCAATATCTCATAGAGATTATAGGTCTTTAAGGCTGCTATTTCTTCCATGGCTCTTTTTACAGCATTATCAACAATGAATTGATACTATTGTGTTAATCCATCAAAGAAAAATTAATTTTATAATTGTAGTGGGAAACTTGGTATGGACATTGAGTGAGAAGTAATTTGAACCTATCCTAAGTTTCATGGAATAACTTTCCTTCTATTTGAGAGAATGTAGCAATATTTGTTCTTAAATAAGAAGTTTTATGCTGGGAATAGTATCTTGCCATGAATTTATTATATGCTTCCGTCCAAGTTATTAGGGAAGCTAGTAAGAGAGTTATTAGACAAATGTTAGCCTTTTCTTTAAGGTGTATGAGAAACACCTAATTAAAGAAGGTCAATGGATCTTCATTAGGAATTTCATAAAAAGATAACAACTTGTAAAAATGAATATTTTCAATTCATAATTCTTATTCACCTCCCCCAATTGTATATAGTAAGTTGCAGTGCTAATGATTGGTATTTCACATTCCTTTATTAGTACCTCCTATAGTAAAACATCTTCCATTTTTAATGGCTTTAGTGACTTAAGTGATTGCTTAAGAAAATAAAATAAAAATAAAATTAACAACTAACAACAAATAAATTAAAGATAAGAAATAAAAATAAACAAATAACAAAAAAGAACTAAAATTAGAAAAGAAATAGATAAAAGCAAATAACAAAAGAAACAAAAATGAAAAATAAATAATTAAAAACAAATAAATAAGGAAAAAGAAGTAAAAATAAAAATAAGAAATATTTTTAAATTAAATAATATGTTAATTAATAAATATACAATATGAAACAAATAACTAAGAAATAAAAATAAACAAGAAAAAATAATTAAAATAAACACAAACATTTATAAAATCATAAAAATAAAAATAAAATCACAAAAATAAAAAAATCATGAAAATTAACTAAAGAGAAGACATCTAAATAATATAAAACGTCAATTCCTAACAACAACGTAAAAAGCTTGATGTCCAAAAAATTAATAATAAAATTTTATATTTATAAAAAGCTTGTAAATGCACAAATTATTTATTGTAAGAGATAAATATACTCTCAATATCTTCTCTCAAGAAATTACGATGATTTTAAAAAGTTAAATTATTTTCTAATTTAGATAAGGAAAATAAATCCTAAACATTCTAACTATTTGTTAGTCTAATAAAAAAGAACTATAAATTATAAATTAAATTATATCAAAAGAGAACAAGTAAATTAAATCAGAGAAATGAAACAATAAATTAAAGCGATAAATTAAACTATAGTCGAATTTAAGATGATATATATATATATGGGATTTTAGAGAGCATAAATTAAGTGATTTAGATATAAGTTAGATTTTATTGATTTTTCTTTTTAAATAAATTAATTCCCTATGATCATGGTGATTTTTTAATGATATTCAATTAACAAATTCTTCTTTGATCTGAGTTGAATTGATTAATCAGTAAACTAAAAAAATATATATAAGCCAAAATATTCAATTAATTAATAACTTCTTTTGGTTGGACTTAAAATTAATAAATTGATAAACCTAAGTTAGATATATTACTTAGTTATAAATCATGATTTGGTCGTATTTAATTTATAATTAAAATTATTTTTCAATATCTAATTTAATACAAATCAATGAAATTAAAATAGATTATTATTTATTATGCATAACTAAACAAATGTGTCTAATGTTTAATTTTGAAATATTCTTTAATCATCATTCAAGACTTGGTCCATCATGAATTTATGATTAAAGATCTCAAGATTATGAACTAAAAATAAATCAAAATTTTTTATTTATTTAAATCACAAATTTGTTTTTCCAATTATTGAAATTAGAAACTAAAATGCTATATATACATTTAGCCAATCATAGCTACATTAACAAAATTCAATTCAACTATTAAAGGAACTAGATTATAGAAAGAGATAAAAAAAAATATAACAATAAAAAACTATCCCTTTTGTTAAATATGATTTCAAATCTTTCGACAAGTTGTCATTAGTTTATCCAAATCATTGGATCTTCTTTATAATTTGGAGGATTTTTTTCTGTATTTTTATAAGGTGAAATGGCTAACCTAAATTCCACAATTAAAATATTCTTGATTGCTAAAAACTTATTATAAAAAACTACATCTAATGATCCTTATATAACCTAAAAATTGATTTACTTATAGGAATAATGTGAGTATAGAGGACTTCGAGCCAATTTAATGAAGGCACACCATGTCACACATTTTTCACCACCGTGGCATGAAGTTCATTTAGGTTCATCAATTCTTTCCTGAAGGGTTTGTGTAGTGGAGCATTTTAATCCATACCATAACACACAAAACTTTAACATGCCCAATAATCATACTAAACAATGTGTGTTGTGGCACACATATTTCTTCATCACAGTATGCATTGTTTATCTTGAAAATTATCTTATACACCTTACAAACTGATTGGTTCTTCATGTAAGGCTTACATGTCTTAATCTTTTAAGCTCCTAAGATGTAAATTGAGTGATTCAAGTGTTATTCTTCATGTGTTAACAAATTTATACAATTTTGAAGTTAAGAACATCTAAAATAACAAAATATATTTGTAATTTTGAATATATAGATTTTCTTAAATATTAATTTAAACATGCTATAAATAAATCTAGTTATCACACTTAAGTATAATAAAATCATAGGATATAAGTGTTTTTCATGCACTTATCTATATGCAAGATTTTTTTTAAATAGTAAAAATATATGATGTAAACATAAGAGGATCTATTTTTGTGATTATAAGTTTTAAATATGTTTTTTTTGTTTTCTAAAAAAGTATCCTATGTAACCGTCCACTAAAGGGGGGAATTTTCATTGTTACTAATCCTGCTATTAGAATAAGGTTTGTCTGCCTAGGACTAGATCTTACTACTAGTCTATAACGATCAAAATTGAATCATGAGCCTATTAATGAAGTAAATTCAATAAAGCAACAACTAGTATCACATAGAAATGGTCATAAATTTGAGAGTCTAGACCAATTTGAAAGATCACTTGATATGATTAAAATAACTAAATTTTGAGTTGTTCGATCAAGTAAGGGAAACTCAATAATAGAATTTATAGCTACAATAATGTTATTTTTTTATTTATTTATTGTTTGATGAATATTCAAGTACTAAGACCATTCTAATGCTCATTTTATCCTTGTATAAATTAAATCAAAATTAGGATAGCTACGAAAATGAAAGCTTCTATAAATACAGATACACCCAATACATTAAAACTCATTTGTCATGGATTTAGAGTTTAAATAGAAATCACTTTACAATATTTCATTTTTGGTTTAATTATATTGTATGATATTAGTGACACATACACTCTATTTCCATTTCTATTCTAATTCTATTACTACTATTATATTAATTTGAGTTTAGACTCAAGTTCTTTACTAAAATGAATTTGTTTTTGTTCTTTTTCTAACTTATTCAAAAAAAAGAAGAAAATAGGGGATAATCACATACATTGAATTGTATCCCTAATCTTCTTACACCTTCCTCTCTAAATAACTAGAAAAAAAGAAACCAATAAACATGCCAAATATGTGACTATATAGTACTTATTACCGGTGCCACGAAAAGGTATGTTTTTACATCTTGTATTCAAAATCCTCTTTCTATAACCATAGATGAATTTTTATATCAGTATCATTTCATTTTTTTTTTTGTTCTCATATTTTACATATCCTATAACATATAATACTAGATGCATATTCTATACATAAAATATATTATATACAATAAAAATAAATAGAAAACCTGCCGTAAAAAACATTATTTTACTAGAATTCTCTAGTAGGATGAAAGGGTTATATCTTTTTCATTTTAGAAAAAAAAATATCAAGCTGCCGGTAATTACCTATATATAATATATAATCAAATTAAGTATATATAATCTAATTAACTATATATATATATATATAATAACTATATATACTTTGGGTTATATGAATTCACATTATGTATTATAAATTCTAATAAAATTCTGCATCAACTATAAAATTGTCTTCAACATTTGACAATTTTAATCTTTTTACAACATTACTTGTAAATTATCTTATTAGTTTCATAATATTTTACATTAAGACAAATTAAAAATAGATATTAACATATTAGTTAGTTTCACTAACAATCTATTTATATAAAAGTGATTTTGTCAATGTGTCAAACGGTTGGAGGTTGTTTTTAAATTTTAATAATAATTGAACATAAAATAATATACAATATTTTGATATCCAAATGAAACTGCTATACTGTTCCCAAAAATATATAACTGCTATAATAATGTCTCCTCATTCAAAACCAGTTCATACAAAGAAATTAATTGTTAGTTATTTATAATTGTAACCGAGACTATATTAATTATACTTAGTTTTCCAATTGAAACCGATGATAAAATCATTTGGTTTTTAAAGTAAAAGCTCTCAAGCAATTAGGCAGGTCAGTTTTTGATACAACTCTCTTTCTCTTTCTAAAATTCTTTTGATAATTTTTTTTTCCGCTCAAGAAAGGAAATATATATTAATATTAAAATTCATTCTAAACAATAACAAGTAATTGTTGGGATATAACAGAAAACTCTCAATATACCTATAAGAATAATTAACTATGAACATCCTTATTAAAATCTCTGGATATCTAAGAAACATAAATCATATTAAAATAAGGCAAAAAGAGTTTGGCTTGATTGATGATATTTTGAGCTTCCCACAAGATGATAAAATCAACATGCATTGAGGCTTTTATAAAATTACAATTATCTTGTTTTGAAATTAAATTGTAAAAAGAAAATAATAATTTAAGTACTTCAAACTTTTTTAGCCGAATAAGGAAAGAATTTGGTCCACCAAAATATGACTATTGGAATCTCTAATAGTCATAATATTAATGCGGTTGTTGTTCTTGATTTTAATATAACTCCTATGTGTTTTCCTCTAAGAAGAAGGATGAGGTGGAGAAAAATCTTGAATATAGAAAATATCCAGAATATTTGCACAATAAAAATCCTCTAAATTCTAGGAATTTAAAAATTCCTAGAATTTAATTTAAAAATAAGAAAATCGAGATTTAGAGATTTAGAATTAAAATTAATATCATTTTTAATTTTTTAAATTTGTTCAAAGGAGATGCACATAGATAAAATGAGCTAAAAATCAGATAACAAGGGTGTAAAAACATTAAGTTTATCAAAAATAACAAGGAGAGTCTCAAAAGAAAAGATATATAAGTTAGCCAAAAGAGAAATAACTTACCAATTAGACCAAAATTGATAGTTTTAGGATTAGAATAACAAAAAAGATAAGAGATATTAGGTAAAATAATTCTTTGATTAATGTTGTCTGGAATAAGAAAATAGTTAGAAAAAGTCTAACAAAAAATTTTCAATTTTTAATGAAATTTTTGTTTTCAAAAGAACTACAAAAGGATGGAAAAATTGTTAGAAATCTAGTAGAGACAATTTTCTTGTATGAAGATTTAGAATTAAACTCACATTTAGAATTGTGGATCAAAAACCAAGAATCCTGTTTGCAATAGATAAGGAGAGTTTAAAAATATAAGAGCATATTAAGGCATCCTATATATTAAAAATCAAATGAAAATTTTAGTCATTACCATGAACATTGAGAAGATCAATATTTTTGACAATACATTGAGTGAGAAGATGTAAATCAATCAAAAGAGAAAGATAAATAAAACTAGTAGACCAAGGATCTAAGGATCCTTTCAAATATCAATAGATTTTCTACCTCCAATTTGACAAGAAGCACTAGTCTTAAGTAATGATCTTGAAGAGAAATATCTTTCCAAATATAGGAATAAAAAGATCTTACAGTATAATCAAATAAATCTTTGAAAGTACCATACTTATTTGAACAATACCCATCTTCTACAATCATTATTTAAGAATTGTTAACTAAGTTTAGAAAGAAGAATGAGATTAATATCTTCAAATTTATGGAATCTTAACCTCCAACTTTCTTAGGTAAAAAAATTTGGTCCTAACTTTAGAAAGCCATAAACCTTGAACTAGATCTCTCCTTATAATTGAATCTATTTTTTCACATAATAAACTATAAAATTTGAAAGTATTCATAGAATAAGGGGGTAAGGAGAGTATAACACATTTAATGTACATAGCTTTATCAGATTTGGAAAGAAGATAAGATCTCCAACTATCAGTTTTCAAATCAAATTATTAATGACTCTTTTGAATTCCTTACTTTTTGTTCGTGTAAAAATAAATCATTCCTCAAATATTTAACACCATTAGAACACCTCAAATATTTTGCTTTTTGACTAAACCATGAAAAATAATGATGTAAATTTTTCTGGATCACATCAATCTCCATTAAATTAGCCCGAAAAAAAAAAGAATTAAATCAACATAAAGAAGATGGCTAATAGTAGGAGCATTTCTATCAATTTAAAACCATGAAGACAAGAAGAATTTTCGGCATGAATTAGCAATCTTGAAAGAGTTTCAACTCCAAATAAATAAATAGAGAGAAATAAGATCACTTTGTCTAAGACCTTTTTAGAGTTTAATATTACCAAAGGGAACTTCTTTTTATTAATAGAGAATAAGTAACATACTTTAAACAAGACAATGTTAAATTGTAGAAATGTTCAAAAAAATCTAAATGTATCATAATTTTAATGATGAAAATCCATTCCATATTATCATAAGGCTTTTACATATCCAATTTGACTCCAAGTAACTCTTTCCTTTTAATACGATGGACAATTTCTTGAGCAAAAATAATATGATTAGATATTCATCTATTAGGAATAAAAGTGATTGGAAAGGAGAAAGGAAATTAATAAGTTTACTTCCAAGTTTATTGGAAAGAAACTTGAAAATAACTTTGTAGATAATAGTACATAAGTTTATGGGTCTTAAATGATGAACCAAGGAAGGATTACTCACTTTTTCATTAAGAGTGATAATTTTCATGTTTAACAATTGGTTGAGATATCCGGACTTGAAATATTTTTGCACAACATCAATCAAACTTCCACCAAGAATTTCCTACCAATTGTTTTTACACAAAAGCAAGAATACCATCAGGATCAAGTACTTTGAAAGCACCCATGGAAAATAAAACATCTTCGATTTCTTTATGATCAAGTATACTATAAAGTGAATCATTGTCTTCATGGAGATATACTAAGAAAAAAGTTGAGATAATTTAAAATCCCAACCATTGGTATTATCATGATGAAAGGAATGGAAGACCTCATTGTAATGATCAATGAAACAAGCTCCTATATCATTTCTTTGAGATACCCACCTCTTATTAGGATCTTTGATAATATAAACAGTGTTAAATTTTCTTCTAATCATAGTAGAAGTGGGAAATTTTTGTATTATGATCTCCTTCAACCAATCAAGTTTCTTTCAATTTTTGTCTCCAAATACTTTCTAATATATTTTCTATCGTTAATATCTTGAAGTAAAATTTTTTAATAAGTTCTAGGCTCATCAATAATTAAACGACTTTAAATTTTATATAAAATATCTTCAAAAAATTTCAATATGTCTTCACAATAGCCAAAGTGATATCAAATAAAATCTTTAGACAACTGAATAGAATTAGAGTGAAATTTTTATTGTACTTGATGAGGATCTTTGAGTTTCCAAGCCATAGTAATAACATCCTTACTAGAAAGAATAGTAGTGGGAACATACACATTTAAAAAGATAGGTCAATGATCAGAAACTCTTATTTGTAAATTCCTTATAACACATTTGAAAATAGAGAAAAACAATCTACAAATACCAAAATTCTATCAATTCTTTGGTTGATGTTATGCCTACTTTTCCTTTTATTGCTCCAAGTAAAAGGTAAACTAGTAGAACCAAGATCAATAGCTTGAATAGAATTCATGAAATCTCTTAATCTATTTGGTCAAATTAAAATAGGTAAATCCTTTTTTTTTCATTTTGAGAAAGAACTTGATTAAAATCTCTTAAGAAAATCTAGTGAGAATTTGAAGCATAAATGAGAGCAATAAGTTTTTTCCAAAAATCATCCTTAAAAATTTCACAAGCAGGAGAATAATAGCAAAATATATTCCATATAGTTCCATTATTTGTTGTATTACATAGTTCCAAATTAATGATGTGGTGATCAAAAGAATTTATAGATAGATGGATACCTAACTTCCACATAATACATAAACCACCAGCATTATCAATAGCAAGAATACTAAAGCTATTAAAAAAATCTAATTAGATTGAAGTATAAAATTCACTACTTGATTTAGTTTCAGAAAGAAAAATACAATCTGGATTATAAATTCTAATTAATATACGTAAATATTTAAAAGCTGAGGATTTAACCAATCCATGATAGTTCCAACCAATTATCTTCATTTAGCATTTGGGAGCTTGATAATGGTTTCTTTCTCACCCATTTGGATTGATCGGGTAATCATGATGGAAATGGATGTATATAGGGGTTGTGAAATAATAGAATAGTCATCATCTCTAGAAGTTGTAGTCCATATTACATTCAAGAGGATGGGTTGAGTAGTTATAAAAGAGGCACTGAGGGACATGAAAATTATTAGCAGATGAAACAAAAACCTTAGAGGATATATTAACAACACTAGTAACCTCACTAGTAAAAATCCTTTTAATGATAGAACTAACACTAAGAGAATATTTCCTCTTTTTTTGTTGCACTCCGGGTAGAAGTAGCATTTGAATTTTGTTGTTTTTTAGGCCATTGATGACATTGATACTTCCTTTTAGGTTTGGCAGCCACAAAGTTGTTAAGAGCTAAATCAATAGTTCTTTTACCTCATGTTGTAGAAGAGGATTTGTTAGGAACAACTAAGCAAGGGCTCACTTCCTAAATAGAGGTAATAGAGATAGTACAAAAAAGGAGACTAATATCTCTCCTTGTGATTTAAAAAGATGAAGAGAGATTTAAGGAGAGAGCATAAATTGAAGTATTTATCTCTAGTAAAGTAATATTAAAGTTATTATCAAGTTCTATCAAGTTCTATTATGAAAAAGATATATGGTGAATATGAGAAGATACTACTTATAGATGATCATTAGCCATAACAATAAACTTATCTTAATATTGAAGTTATTTGTTCATTATTACTCCTTGTCAGATAATTAAGAAATTATATAATAATTATTTATCATGTTGGATATTTATCTAGTATTAATGCTCATCTACTGACTCAATAATTATTGGGCTAACTTATGAGTTATCTACTGACTAGTACGTCTTAAATTGCATTAAATGGAAAGAGCCAATTTACACTCAACATCAGCCCTTTTGATTTTCTAGGCCTTTATACATAGTCTAGGAGGTCTATTTTGGTGTTCTATCATTAACTGTATTCACGACACTCTGGACCACACTAATGGTGTCATGTTAACTCTCATATGATTATTACCTACATTTCTTCTTTGACCCAGACATTTAAAATGTGGATGATGACATCATATCATTGGTAGTTATTATGAATTCTCAATTGGACTCTTGATTGGAAAGTTATGTCAAAGTCAATATTGGTCTTTAAAAGGTCAGCCCTTCCCCTCTTTTGGATGGAAACATTTGGAAAGTTAGCTCTAAATTTACAAGGTGTCTTATACCTTTTGTACTATAGAGTATGCTTCTTTAAGGCATCTAAAATAGGTGCCAGACTCTTCGAGCTTATGGAGAACATGTTTGAGTGGTAAGACTTCTCATGGTTTCTAAACTCTCTTTCATATATGCACTTCACTTTCTAAAAGTGAGAGGTTGAACTTATATTTTTTTTTTCTAACTGGTCCTTTTCTATCCCTTGTTAAAGTGAATTTTCATGGATGTATAGAGGTCTACACCTTTTTTAAGTGTCCAAGTAGTATGGGATCATGTCCTAATCGCCTTAAGTTCTGGTAGAACCAATATCGGGCAAACATTTATGTTGGTATTTTTATTATATGAAAAATTTTAATTTACTATATTTGTTATTTTTTGTTGCTATTGAGTATTTATGTTTTTACAATCTCTTTCAATCAACTATTATTTTAAAAAAAATTAAAATATTAATGTCCCTCTCTCCACATAATCTTTTCTTTCACCAAAACTCAAATCCCAACATTCATCTAAAGCTTTAAAATCCATATCTCTATTTGAAGGAGAGAAATTAGATGAGTGTTAAAGATTTTTTTAAATTTGTGATTGAAATAGTTGATTGAAAGAGATTATAATAATACAAATAGTCAATTACAACAAAACATAATCAAAATAATAAATTAAAAACTTTCACATAATATAAGCATGAAAATGAATATTTTTCCAACCAACATCCTGGTCTACTTAATAAATTAGGCACTTGATTTATGCCTAGACTTTGTCCAAAATGTAAACACGTGGTTGGACACTTTAGGAATGTATAAGATGAAAGAGAACAAGTAGAGGTGCATTATTAAAGGTGTTTTTTTCTCTAGAAATACATATGATGTGGTAGAACCTAAGAAGGCAGTGGATAGTGCTCTATGGCTCATTAAATAGTAATCTATACGAGGTAGTAGTCCATGCTTTGAAAACTTCAATCAATCTTAGAGAAAATTACTTACTAAGGTTTGTATCTTGTCATAGCCATACTAAAGAGTGATAGTCATCTAGGCCTGGAGAGTAATTTCTCTCCCTTTAGTTTTGTTCAAATATTTTTGGAATACTTAATGCCAATTATGAATGGTACAAATTTACAGTCCATTGAGTTGGGTGCTCCCATATTGACCATAAGCACCAGCTTCTATAGATGGCGGTTGACTCACATCCAAAGAACATGGATCACACTTGTGGTTTGCTATTATATCTAGTTTATTATAGGTGTGAACCCAAGGATACTCGTACATGAACTTCTTGGAATCTATACATCTTAGTTTGTTTATATTTTTTTCATTTGGACTTCCCCATTCTTATCGAATTCCTCGAGTGTAGACAAGTGTGACTTAAATACTTGAAAAAAATATGTACCTATTAGTAAGGCTAGTTCCTCTTCTTTCATTATAGTGGGACATTGTTGATACTCAAAAACTTGATTGTCAAATTTTATATTTATAAAAATCTTGTAAGTACACGAATCACTTATATAAGCGACACGTATACTCTCAAGATTGTCTCTCAAAGAATTATAGTGGTTTTAAAATATTAAATTATTTTATAATTTAGTTTAAGAAAACATAAATCCTAAACAGTTCAACAAATTGTGGGTTTGAAAGAAAAAAAATTGAAAATTCTAAATTAAATTTATATCTAAAGAAAGCTAGTAAATAAAAGTAGATAAATTAAAGCGATAAATGAAAGCAATGAAACTATGCCGAACCTAAAATGATGGATGCATATGAAATTTTAGCAAGTATATCCCTTCATGGATAGAATAAATTAAATGATTTAAATATAAGTTAGATTTTATTGATTTAATTTTTTAAAAATAAAACTACCTATAATCATGGTGATTTTTCAACAATAATCAATTAATTAATTTTTGCTTGGTCGATGTTGAAATTGATTAATTGTTAAACTAAAGAAATATATATATCAAAATTTTCAATTAACTGATAACTTTCCTTAGTCGAACTTGACATCAAAAATTGATAAATCTAAGATAGATATATTCTTTAATTGTAGGTTAAGATATGGAAAATCTTTAATTTATAATTAAAGTCATTTTTCAACCGTATAATTTAATACAATTCAATGAAATTAAAATAGATTCTTATTCATTTTGCATAACTAAGCACAAATGATATGTCTAATGCTTAGTTCTAGAATATTTTCTTTAATCATGAATCAAGATTTGGTATATCATTAATTTATAATTAAATATTTGAAGATTGTGAATAAGAAATAAATCTAAACTTTTATTTACAAAATCATTCTTCCAATCATTGGAAGCAAAAACTAAAATTCCACATACACAAAGAGAAATAAAAAATATAACAATAAAATTACTCATTCTTGATAAAAATGATTACATATATGTGAATGGGTTGTCACTACCTTCTTTAAATTCTTGAATCATCTTTATAATTGGAATTATATCTTTACATGGTGGTGGAATAGCTAACCTAAAATCTACCCTAAAACTACTACTATTAATGGTTATATGGAAAAAAGTTGTAAACTACAAAACCATTATATGTTTTTTCTATAACTCTAGTGTGTTGAAATAATAGAAAATGAGTCCTATTTATAGTTAAAAAATACTAGAGAAAAGTGGATCATGAAAGAGAAATCTTTGTGCATTCACCTTAACTTGTCCATAAAATATTGCACCATGGCTAGTTGTTATCTATGACGTAGCTCAAGTCAAATTATTTTTATTCACTTTCTTTATTATTTCACCCTTTACAAATTGGTTGGATCAAATGTAAGATTTATTTGTATTATTCTTTTCTTCTTCTAAGTTTAAAATGAGTGCTCTAGATATGATTCTTCAGGTGTTTATCATTTAAATCAGTTTTAAAGCCAAAAATACCTACAAACAACAAAACATGCCTATGAATTTGAAAAGATAGATTTTCTTAAATAATAATAAAATGATGCAAATTTAGATCTATTTATTTCATTTAAGTGAAAATAAATCATGGAATAATATTACTTTTAAACACTCATCAATTGTCTCTATCCTATGTTGGTTTTCGATGAAGGGTTGGAACCACTTGTGCCACTCTTTCCTATTTCAAGACAATTATTATCTCTAGAGCTTTTCATGGAAATAATATGTAGGGTAGGAGCCTCTGGCTTTATGTAGGAACAACCATTTTGAAACTATATTACGGGACCATTTTGGCCCACACTCACTTCATAGGTGTGTGCCTCTTGGGCATTATGGGAACTTATGTAATTTGGGAGAAGTTTGAACATTTTTCTAGACCTCTGATATATGAATGGACATATATTTTGTTCTTTAATTGGACATGACATGTTATTTCATTAAGTATATGTCCAGACTTGGTTGATTATGTTAATTGCACCAAGTGTTCTCATATAGGACTTGGGAAGATCTTTGGAGTGCTTTCTTGGGGAATTCTTATGGAACTCTTTTTTAAATAATTCATGGGGATGTGTTCACCCGTGGATGCTATATAATGGTTGGGTTCCTTCTAGCAGTCATAATATAATTTATTAGTGGGCTATAATTTTAGGTTACACACTTTACTTCCTTGTGTGAATGTTCTTGACCTATCATATATATATCCTTGGCTTTGATTCATGCACTTCTTTACTTGTAGTTTTACTTTTGAACTTGACCTTGGTCTCTTCTATTTGTAAGATTGTAGGCCTTTGAATCTATGTGTGAGGATTGAAGAATGTACTAGCATAGAGTGGAGCACGGGTCCTGGACCCGAGGCAAGATGGTGTGTAAAATATAGGTCATAATTTCTCAACCCATGGTTCAATACTATTTAGATGGCCACTTGTCCATTTGGAATGTCCTTGGTTGGCTATATCCTAGTTGATTGGCCATGCTCATAATCGATAATGTTTAATCCTCGCTGGCCAATTTTAGTCTTACCTACCATATCTTGCCCTGGTCGGCCATGTATGATCTTGCTTGGTACACTTAATCTTGACCCATCTGTTTAGGAAATGGTATGATCTCTGGCCTATGCATTCATTTGGTTATTATGTTTAAGTGAAATTGTTTTAAGTTAAGGTGATTTGTTAGTCTAGGTGTTGTTTGGCTAAGCCTTTGGCCTATTAATCCCTCGTTTAGAGTGCTTGAACTTGTTAAATGGTCTAAGCATGGGATATCTTTTACATAGAAAAATATTTTGCTGAAATTTCCCTTCCTACGAAGTTCTTGAATAATGAGGTTCTAGAATTTGATTAGATGTCGACAATCTTGACAATTAAGGCTTCATCTATGGGATCTATTATGTGGGATGGTGTAGCCTATTTGGTGGCATACAGTCTTGTCCAGTGTAGCTTGGTGGGTGATCACCTAGACTATTTTGACTAAAATGTTAAAGTGTAGATTATACATCCCATAGGGTAGTAGTAATGGAGACTTCTTGGCTTATAAGGCAACAATAAGATCTTTGTAGCATTAATGTAGACCATATGGCCTATGGTGGTTTGGACTATGCAAGTTATGAATGAGCGTTATGGTGCCATGAGCATTGAAAGATGTCGTAGAGAGTCCTTATTGATGGAAAATGGTTACATATCTTATAGACTCAAGAAGGCATTCCATAATGGTCTAGAGTATGTTCTTTGTTATGTCAAGATGGACACATGGTCCCATCCCATGAAATGTTTCATTTACTTAAAGGGTTCATTAGTGCTATCATAGGTGATGATTTCTTGGGGCCATAACTCTTAGTTAGATATGACTCAAAAACTACTTTTCATAGCAAAACCAAAGAAAATAAAATTCAAAATTGCTTTTCTAATTTTTCGAGCAACATAGAAAAGAGGGCCACAACTCTCAGTAAGATATGACTCAGAAACTACTCTTCATAGCAAAAACAAAGAAAAGAAAATTCAAAATTGTTTTTTATTTTTATAAGCAATGTAAATACTTTAGAGGTGTAGGCTATTTTATCCTGGGGATGATGAGATTGTATTTGCTTGTACAAATTTGGGCATAACAGCGAAACATCTTAAAGAGAGTGACTTATTCTATGACTCAACCCAAGTAGTACTTTTTAGTATATCAATAATATTGTTTATAATTTGGGCATAGTTGAGGGCTTTGTTATCCCACATCAAGAAAATAAAGTTTGTAAAGTAGATAAATCCTTTTTATGGTCTAAAACAAGCACCTAAGCAATGACATGAAAAATTTGATAATCTAGTTATCTCACATGGATTCAAAATAAATGAATGTGACAAATGCATTTATTATAAATCAAAAAATGAAATTTTCACTATTATATGTTTATATGTGGATGACATGCTTATTTTTGGGTCAAATATTCATGTTGTGAATAATGTGAAAATTTTGTTGTATGCTAACTTTGATATGAAAGACCTTGGGAAAGCGAGTATAATACTTGGTATAAAGATTACCAGGTCTGGAAAGGGACTTTCTCTAGATCAATATTATTACAATGAGAAGATCTTAAAGAAATGTAACTAATTTAACTACAAACCTACTTGTACTCCTTATGATCATAGTGTAAAGTTGTTCAAGAACATGAAAGACGGTGTTAGACAAACTGAGTATATCAGCATCATTGGTAGCTTATAGTATGCTACTGGCTACATTTGGCTAGACATAGCTTATGTTATGGGACTACTAAATAGGTTTACCAGTAAACCTATTATAGAGTATTAGGATGCAATTGAAAAGGTCATAAAATACCTTAAGAGAACTATGAACCTTTGATTACATTATAAGAAGTTTTCCATTTTTCTAGAAGGATACAATGATGCTGATTGGAACACCTTATCAAAAGACTCCAAAGAAACTAGCGGCTATATATTTAGTATTATTGGTGGAGCTATTTCTTAGAAGTTTAAGAAATAAAATATTTTGGCTCAATCTTCGATGGAGTCTGAAATGATAGAACTAGCTACTATGAGTGAATAAACAGGCTGGTTAAGAAGTCTACTAGGTGAGATCCCTTTATGGGAAAAACTGATACCAGTTATCCTGATGCACTGTGATAGTATCGTGGCTATTATAAAGATTCAAAACCATTATTACAACAGAAAGAGATGATGTTGTAAGCATAGTATTGTTAGAAAATTTCTCTCTACAAGAGTTGTAAGAGTGGATCATGTACGTATTGATGAAAATTTGGATGATCTTGTGACGAAAGGATTAGTAAGAGATAAGGTTTTCAAAACCTCGAAAGGAATGATATTGATGTCCTTAGAATGAGGAGTTACTCATGATGGAAACCCAACTTATAGATTGGAGATCCCAAGAAATAAGTTCAATGGGTAATAACAAGTCAAAGTGATATGAGATGAATCATGCTATTATGAAGTCTAATTCTATATTGTTAGAAGCATGAAGTCCTGAAGTGATAGAAAGGATGAGATAATTATTAATTCTTAATGAGTTGTATACTCTATGTGAAGTAGAGTACATAGCTACAGGAGTACTCTTGATAGACTCATCTATGTGAATGTGAAAGTGTGGTCGCTTCCTATGAAAAGTTTGGGAAAATTTTACTAGAGCATTCACTATATTGGGATACACGTGTATGGCTGTAAAGCATGGGTTTTTCAAACTACACCTTGGAAAGTTTATGTGTGTAATATTTTTGGAGATAAAGTTCAAAACTATGAGTTACTCTAGTAAATTCTAAAGCATCAAGTGGATGTACAATCTATTTTTTTTATTGATCGATTACTCAATGAAAACTATTTTTATATAAAATTCAAGTGGGGGATTGTTGGAAAAAAGTGTGAATTTAAATAAAAAATGATGAGAAAAAGTGCAAAAAATTTCCTCTCTTAAAAACTTTGTCCCATATTGCTTTTTTACATCTCTTAGGAGGTGTTGATATAGAGAAGGATTTACAATTGGGATTGGGACCCAAAAGGCACCCACTTTTGTGGAAAATGAGAAGACCTAGACAATTATGGATCCACACGGGCGTTTGATGCCGCCATCGTTCGACTAGCTGGCCGTGCTGAGCCGAGTTGAGTGTGAGTGTGTGTGAGAGTGTGAGGTGAGGTGACACTTTATATTTTGAAAAAAATTTCATTATTAAAATTATTTTTTCCAAGAGTCATAAATTTCGTTCTTATCCAAATTGAGTCACCCAAAACTTGACCGTTATTTACCTTTCTGTTCCATTATTGTGAACATTTTCTCTATTATCGTGTGAACGTTTTCCCTATTATTGTATGAATAATTTCTTTGTGAATGTTACACGCACGTTCATTCTTTTTTCAGCTATAAAAAAGGGGTCATAACTCTTAGTTGGATATGAATCAGAAACTACTTCTCACAGCAAAACCAAAGAAAAGAAAATTCAAAATTATTTTTTTGAAGTGTAGCAACGTAAATATTTTAGAAGTGTAGCATTTCAGACTTCATTAGTGCAGTGAAGGTCCGAGATATAAATAAGACTCTGGGCTATTTTTTTCTAGGGACGATGAGGTTGTATTTGCTTGCACAGATTTGGATAGAATCGCGAAGCGTTTTGAAAAGAGAAATTTATTCCACGAATCAATCCAAATAATACTTTTCAATATATCAGTAATATTGTTCATAAATTGTTATTACATATTTGGATCCAACAGAAAATAAATTATATTTCTTTTGCAATTAATAAGGATTATATTCGTATTATTGGCATAAAAAGAGATTATATTAATATAAAAATTTTATTGTGATATCCTCATTGATTATATAAAATTATTAAAAATAACATTCAAATATTAATTAGTTACATTATGAGTGCATTGAATCAATTAAGAAACAAACATCACAATATAAGAATTTACAATTTTTAGGTAAATCAATAGGAACTTTTCAAGTGTAGCAGAAGTTGAAAAAATTATTGGAATTTTATCATGCTCTCATTTTATCATTTTATTTTTATCTATCCACAATATTCATTACAATTACCTATCAAGTTTGAAGTGTCGTGTCTTTGAATGATATTATGATTAAATTAATAAACTAAATTGAATAAATTTTTAAAACTTATTACTTTTGGTTATATAATTATTTTTTATTTTTATTTTATGTACATGTATGATCGATCAAGTAGTAAAAAAAAAACAAAAAAGAAAATGTTATCAAAAAAAGGAAAAATATAAAAAGGTTGCCTCAAATATAATTAGATGTCAATGAAAGAACAAAAAAACAACATTAGCGTGCACAATAATTATGCAAAATTATAACATGAATAAATTATTTATTATACAAAGAGTATGGATTAAGAAGTAGGCTAATATAAGCTAATCATATTCAAGTTTAGTGTATGCAAATATTTTTTAATTCACTATTACAATATTGACATATGATCTCGGTTTTTAACCGTGATTGTATGTCTATGACCACGGTTATAAAAACTGAGGCTTAGAGAGACCATAAACTGTTACTTATGGTCTCGATTTTTAAGAAACGGAGGCTATTAACATATCCAATGGAATCGGTTTTTTAAAAACCGAGGCCATAAGATATGTATGTAGCCTCGATCTTTAAAAAACTGAAGCAATAGATATATAATTTGATCACAGTCTTATAACCAAATGACATGTCTATTGTTTTATTTACACTTAAACCATGATCATATACATCTTAATTAACCTTATTTTTTTAATATAAATTAAAATAAATTGATGAATTGAGAAAATTAAAAGTCATTATATTAAAATTAAAAGGGAAATTAAATTTGAGAGTTTATATATGCACTAAAACATAATAAAGCCTTATTATAGGTAGCTAATTAAAGTGTTCTAAAATATGAAATACATGCAAAATATTTACTAATATTAATACTAATTAAATTTTCCATAATCTATATCAATATGAAAGATATTTTGCATGACACATTGTCATGCTTTTCTTCAAAATTTTCTCCCTTGGCAGCATCCAGAGGAAAGAAAAAGAAGAAAAATGCATCATTTAGAAGCTTAATTCCATGTTTCTACCAGCATGTTGTGCAACCTTACTGCATATAACTAACAATGAGGAAAAACGTAAAGCTAACAATATAATATCAAACCAAAGTGATATTTCTTCAAGAGATGGAAACAAAAAGTGATGAAAGAGTAGGATTTGGCAAAGATGTATTACCTCTGAATTTATTTTGCACCATAATGTTGAAAACTATGATTTCAGTCAATATCTAAACAAATAAAAAGAAAGTTAAAGAACAATAAGAGGAAAACCCATTAACTTTCTAGAACCCAAAATGATAAATTACCAAGTAAACAAAGGATTCACAGTATAAGGATATGAATACTCAGTCCCTTGATTAGGTTCAAGGGTTTCCTGATTCAAAACCTCTCCTTGAGAAACTAAAGAAGAATTGTAATCTCCAGCACTTTTCCCAGTTCTATGAATTAAATTTCTATCTGAGTTAGTTCTTTGATGCCCATATGTTGTATATCTCCTTAGTGAGCAAATTGAAAAAGTCTTACCTTGGTTAGGAATGAAGGTGGGTTTTGTATTTTGAGCTATAAATAAAGCCTCTTCCTCTCTTTTTTTAAGGGTAACTGGTTAGCTCATTTTTTCTCAATTAGTTGTAATTTTAGAGTTCATCTATTTGGGGATAGTGGAAGTGGTCAACGACGACCGAGGACATAGGTAACATTTATACCGAACCTCGTTAAATTTATGATGTTTTTATTTTTTTTGTTTTAATAATTATGTTTCAATATCTGCTTTAGTTTATTTTAACATTATATTTCCAATAGCATTATTTTATCAAACTAATTTGAGTTATATTCATTTAAATCATAATTAAATAGTAACTACTTGGAATAGAAAAAATATACCCAATTTTCCCAAAAATTGGTATCAGAGCCAAAGATTTCTACCTAGAAATTTTTTTTGTATTCTGTTTGTTTGCTATTGGAATATATTTGCTAGTTATTGTAATCTGAAGAAATGGCGGAAGAAAAGTCTCCTTCAAACAAAAGCCAACCATCCACATCAGGTGAAACAATGGTGATGAATGCAAGGTTCGAGGCGAAGTTTGATGAAACTGGTCATTTTGGCATATAGCAAGGCAAAGTTCTAGATTCTCTATTTCAACAAGGTCTAGACATCGCCATTAAAGAAGAGAAAGAAAATGAAGCAAATGAAGTCGAGTGGAAAAATATCAATCGATGGGCATGTGGTACAATCCGTTCATGTTTCTCAAGATAAGAAAAGTACACATTCATGAAGGAGACATCCACAAGTAAGTTGTGGAAGATATTGGAGAACAAGTTCATGAATAAGAACGGACATAATCAGCTTTGAAGTTGTTCCATTTTGAATACCTTTCATGTACCACAATAAACGACCACATTACTACTTTTAATCTATTAGTAGCAAATTTGTTAAATATGGATGAAATTTTTAAAGATGAAGATTTAGCCTTGATGTTATTAGCATCTCTTCATGATGAGTTTGATCACCTTATTACGAGCTTACTCAATTGGAAGGATAAAGTGTCATTTGAGGAAGTTTTCACTGCTTTGTATAGTTATGAAATTGGAAAGAAAGATAAAAAAGAAAGCAGGAATGAAGCAGTAGAGGCACTATTTATAAGAGGGCATCCACAAAATCAACAGAAAGGAAGGAGAGGCAGATCTCATTCAAAAGGAAGGCTTGGTAAAGATGAATGTGCTTTTTTTCATGAAAATGGCCATTGAAAGAAAAAATGTCCAAAGTTGCAAAAGAAAGGAAAAGTTATGACGTTTGATGCATATGTAGCTGAAAGCAATTCAAATTCATATTTTGCATTGGTTGGTTCATCAACAACATCCTATCCTAGTGATCGGATTTTTGATTCAACGTGTACCTTCCATATGTCTCCTAATACGGAATGGTTCTTTAACTTTGAAGAACTAGATGGTGGAGTGGTTTTCATGGGTAATGATTATCCATGCAAAGTTTTGGGGATCGGTACAATTCATTTAAAGAATCAAGATGGTTCAACCAGAGTCTTGATGGATGTTCATTATGTTCCAAATATGAAGAAGAATCTCATAGTTGTGGGAGTCTTAGAATCAAAAGGCTTCATTGTGACCATACAAAATAGGACATTGAAGGTTACTTTTGGAACACTTTTGGCGATGCAAGGTATTCAGAAGAATAACTTGTACTACTACCTTGGTAGTACGATCATTGGGACAACATAAATAGCAATTTTAGAGGAAGAAAGAGATTCAGAAACTACCAAGCTATGACATATGCGTTTGGGACATGTTGGTGAAAAAGCTTTACAGATTCTTGTAAAGCAAGGCGTGTTAAAAGGAACGAGAACCAATAAGTTGGAATTATATGAGCATTGTGTATTGGGGAAGAAGAAAAGAGTAAGCTTTGGCACTACACTCCATAATACAAAAGACATTTTGGATTATATCCATACTGATGTGTGGGAGCCAATAAGAATTCCATCCATGAGTAGCAAACATTATTATGTCACTTTCGTTGATGACTTCTCGAGAAGAGTTTGGGTGTATCTTATGAAGAAGAAAGATGAAGTGCTGGGAATTTTTCTCAAGTGGAAGAAAATGATCGAGACTCAAATTGGTAGACAGATCAAGCGTCTGAGGTCTGATAATGGCACCGAGTACACAAACGATCCATTTATGAAAGTTTGTGAAGAAGAAGGGATAGTGCGACACTTCACTATTCAAAAAACAACACAACAAAATAGAGTTGTAGAACGTATGAACCAAATTTTGTTGGAGAAATTTTGGTGTATGTTGTCAAATTCTGGGTTATGCAAGCACTATTGGGTTGAGGTTGTGACGTATGCATGTCATCTTGTCAATCGTCTACCATTGTTTGCTTTTGAAGGAAAAATACCTATGAAGGTATTGTCTAGAAAACTTGCTAGAGATTATGATTTCTTACATGTGTTTGGTTCTATTGCATACTACCATGTAATAGAATCAAAGTTGGATTTAAGAGCCAAGAAAGCTATTTTTTTGGGGATCCCCTCTAGTTTTAAGGGATATCGTCTATGGTTCTTTGAAACAAAAAATATAATATTTAGTAGAGATGTTACCTTTGATGAATCTACATAGTTGAAAAAGATACCTGAGAAGATTGATGGCACTTTATAGCATGTGAAGTAAACTCTAAAGTAGGTGGAGTTTGAAAGCAAAATTGTTAATCCAGATGATGGAGATAAGAAATAAATTGATCCTTCATTGGTAGAAGATGAATCAGATGAAGAGGTTTTAAGCCGAGAACCTCCACAACAATAAGAAGAAATTGTAGTTGATAGGTCACAACGACAAAATGTCAAGATGCCTGCTCGATACAAAGATTTTGAAGATCTACCGGCTCATTTTAAGAATATGGTGGCCTATGCACTTTCAATTATGCATGGTGATGTTCCTTCCATATATAAATAAGCAATCAGAAGCCTTGAAGTTGAAAGATGGAAGCCATGGATGAAGAACGTATGTCCCTTTAGAAGAATAAAACATGGAAGTTGGCACAACTACCTAAGGGTAAGAAGGCAATTGGCTGCAAATGGGTGTATGCAAAGAAAAAAAAACGATTTCCTAACAAAGATGGTGTTTGCTATAAGACAAGGTTGGTGGCTAAGGGCTACGCTCAAAAGGAGGGAATCAATTATAATGAGGTATTTTCTCCAGTTGTAAAACATTCCTCCATAAGAATTTTGTTGGCATTGGTAGCACATTTGGATTTGGAACTAGTTCAACTTGATGTGAAAACCGTGTTTCTACATGGTGACTTGGAAGAGGAAATCTATATGTCTCAACCATAAGGGTTTAATGTTGCTGGTACATAGAATTGGGTTTGCAAGTTGAACAAATCATTGTATGGATTGAAGCAATCTCCAAGGTAGTGGTACAAACGATTTAATCCGTTTATGTTGCAGTAGAAGTATACTAGAAGTACACATGATCATTATGTGTATTTTCGCAAGCTACAAGTTGATGATATGTTGATTGCATAGAAGATCCAAGCAGAAATTGAGAATTTGAAGGCTCAATTAAATTAGGAGTTCGAGATGAAAGATCTAGGAAAAGCCAAGAAGATTCTCGGTATGGAGATAAGCAGAGACAGGAAGAAAAGAAAGCTTAGTTTGACTCAGAGTCAATATTTGAAGAAGATACTATAACATTTTGGTATGAATGAACAGACAAAACATATAAGTACTCCACTTGTTCCTCATTTCAAGCTTAGTACTCAATTATCTCCTAAGAATGATCTAGAATGAGAATACATGGCAAAGGTACCGTATGCAAATGCGGTTGGTAGCTTGATGTATGGAATGGTTTGTACGAGACTTGACACTTCACATGCGGTTGGTGTTATAAGCAGATACATGCATGATCCTGGTAAAGGACATTGGTTGGCTATGAAATGGATTGTACGGTATATTTTAAATATTGTAGATGTTGGTTTAGTATTTTAGTAGGATAATATTATTGGTCAATGTGTAGTCAGATATTGTGATTTCAACTATGCAGGAGATTTAGATAAGGGTTGGTTAACTACTGATTATGTGTTTACTTTTGCTAGAGCATCAGTCAGTTGGAAGTCTACCTAACAGTTCACAGTTGCTTTGTTCACTACAGAGGCAAAGTATATGGAAATTACAAAGGTTGTGAAGAAAGCTATTTGGTTACGAGGTTTGCTTGAAGACTTGTGAGTTGGTCAAAAACATATTAAGGTGTTTTATGATAGTCAAAGTGTTATTCATTTAGCAAAGAACCAAGTCTACCATGCACGTACAAAGCACATTGACATTCATTACCATTTCGTGCGAGAGATTATTAAAGAAGGTGGAGTATTAGTTCAAAAGATCAATACTACAGAGAATCTCACAGATATGATGGCCAAGGTGGTAATGACAATCAAGTTCAAACATTGTCTAGACTTGGTTAACATCCTACAAAATTGATTTGGCAATGGTGTCGTTGATCTAGAGATTGAAGAAATCATTTAAGAATCACTAAGTCGCTAAGGTGGAGATTTGTTGTATAGCTCTTTAGTGAGCAAATTTAAAAAGTCCTACATTGGTTAGGAATAAAAGTGGGTGTTATATTTTGAGCTATAAATAAAGCCCCTTCCTCCACTTCTAAATCATCCTAAAATTTGTAAATCTCTCTCTTTTGTAAGGATAATTAATTAGCTCAATTTTGTCCAATTAGTTGTAAATTTAGAGTTCATCTATTTAAAGATAGTGTAAGTGGTCAACGACGTTCGAAAATATAGGTAAAATTTATACCAAATCTCGTTAAATTTCTAATGTTTTTATTTTTTTACTTTAATATTTTTGCTTCAATATCTATTTTAGTTTATTTTAACATTATATTTCAAATAGTATTATTTTATCAAATTAATTTGAGTTATATTCATTTAAATCATAAATAAATAGTAACTACTTAAAATAGAAAAAATATACCCGATTTTTTCAACACCATCCACGTAATATTCAGTATTTCTACAAGAAAGAATATTATTTACGATAGACGAATAGCCAACATATCATAAGTACATATTGCATGATCATAAGATCGCAACAGACCTAGCGTCGAAATGCCCAATTGTAGAGACATCTTCTGGAGCAGATGTTTCCTTCAAATCATTATTTATGATCCTAGACCCTAACGATTTAGGTCTTGAGAGAGTAGCATTGTTGCCAGATCCAAAGCTCAAATGCTGACATATACGTATTTGTCTTAGTTACCAACAAAGTAAACATGAGGGCAATTTTCAACCAGGAATGGGTCTCTGTCAGAAAGGATAGCATCCTGCAAAATAATATGTCCATTACAAACATTCAAAACATACTTGTATCATATGCAACTCCAGTAAAAGGTCAACCACATCAATCAATTTATTATTTTTCTTGATTTTTGTTGTTAATAAGTCAAATTATTCACTTGTTGGAAATCCTCTTAGCCCAACAAAGGGGTCTAACTGGCTTCGATGAACAACAGAAGCTAAAGGAAAGCTTCAAGAACCAAAAAAATAAAATAAAAGGTAAGGATGCACCAAGAGTATTGGGGGCTGTTGGTTCCAGATGCCTCCACTTTAATGTCCCTTCCATAAATTCAAGATTGCCCCTTGCTTCTTAATAGATTTCAAGATCATCTATAATCTGTCCTGATGTTCCCAGAAACCTGAAACTCAATAAAAAAAATCATGTTAAATAAATGCAGTTCAAGCAGTATGAAAAATTAATCATCGTGATTTTCCTACAGTCAAATCCATTTTGAATTTGGTAAATGATTGCTTGTGAAGTATGTATTCATATATTTCCTATAAATGTAACTGTTGTTAAATGGATATTAGCAAGAAAATATTGGTTAGTTACAATATTAACTTCACAATTTGTGTTTTTTACGGTAACTGCATTGAGTATTGTCGAATAAATTATTTATCAATCAATGAAAAATATGAATTTTTTACTCATGATAATCCAAACTGAATTACAATCAAATTGCTTCAGGTCATTTACCAATATCATTGATTAACAATTACTCATATTTACCTGGTTTTGTCAAAAGCTCAAAGCAACGAGGATTAGTACAAGATCTAAACGAGTTATATACAGATGACCCCGGGAAAAGACACTTATTCAAAGGCTGAAAAAAAGAAGAATATATCATCAGGAAACAAAATCATGCCCAAAATATATAGTGAATGCATTAATCATCGGGACCAGGCATGATATCTAAAGGTAAACCTGCAACAATCTAACATAAGTGAACTGTAAGCAACTTAAATCATGATAAGGAGCCTCGATAAGGTGTGCTAATAGTTCAACAGATGAAACAAACCTAAGTTAATGAAATATCCAACTCTTTTATAAGCTCTGATAGCTTTGACTGATCCTTTGAGGCCAAATTCTGCAGAAATAAAACATAAGTGAACTGTATTGTTAGAACATCAACTCCAGGAGCTTAAGTTGCTAACATACCATCCAAATGAAAAAAATAACAACAAAGACAACAACAATTTTTATTGAAGACAAAACCTGGCCATTAAAAATTCAGGTGTAAATAAAGTTGAAATAAATTACACACCTCTTTCCTTGATGATGAGTCTGTTAGGCACATAGAAAGATTTGTAGTTAATTTAGTAGGTTTAAACCAACTTTCTTTCCTACCTTGTAAAGGTACCCAAAAAAATCCAAAACTTGGGTGTCAAGAGAGAATGGCTAAACTAACATCTAAGTGAAAGAGATTAGAGCAAATAGAATAACCTATTGGAGTTTGACTAGTCCCAATTCTGCAAGGTCTATGATTGTATTCCTCTAAACCTCCTTCAATGTATTTAAATTGTATGCCTAAAGAAGAAAATATAGAACAAAGTAAGATGCTATAAAAGATTTCCTAAAAAGACGAGAACTAGTTAGTGTTGGTGTGTGTTGTGGTGCATGCTGCAACAGTGGCAGACACCAATCCTCAGTGGAGTAAAACATGGAGCAGATAATAATATTAGTGAAGCCATAAAACATGGATGTGCAGGAATTATGGTTATTGTTTAATTTTCGTTTTCTTTGTATACATATATCTTAACTCTTGTATAGAAACAGAACAGAAATAATATGAAATATACATGATAATTATCAGAGAAACACAATATTTGACATGGTATCAGAGCAGGATATTGTTGACTAATGAACTACCTGCTGATTTCTGATAGAACTACCATTTTTGATTTCTGATTCTGATTCTGATTTGCTGATTTCTGATTTATGGTGTGGCTGCTGATTGTAGCTACTGTTTTTCGTTTTTTGTTGAGTTCTGATTTCTGGTTTATATTTGTCCCGAAGCTGTTTCTGGTTTTTGATTTCTTATTTCTGAAACCGATCAGTTGCAATACTAAAAAAACATCAAGTAAAACAACAACATCAGTGTTCTCTAGAAGGGAATAAGTACAAAGAACATTGTTGTAAGGCGTAACAACAGAGGTTGAAACCTGAGGGGATGGGTAGACAGTGCAGCCTCACCAATGCTGCGACCATCTAGTATTCAGAGTCGCCATTTATGCTCAGCGTCAGTTCCACCGTCGCAACCTCAATAGAACCCTTCAGGGAGCCATACTAATCTAGCTGCTCGTTGGAGCCATTACAGCTTACCTGTGGTTCAGGTCTATCTGCTCGTTGAAGTCGTCGTAGTTGGCCAACGTCGCTTACTCGTTGGGGCTGGTGCAATCTCTCTACGTACCAGTCTAGCAGTCATCGTGGAGAAACTTGGAATGAAGTAGAAGAAGAGCACCGCTTCACAGAGATGGAGGACCAGGTAGAGGGCTGACTCCGGCTGGATGCTTGTAGTCGGCTAGGGTTCTTCCATCAGAAGAAGAGAGGCGCCGCAGAGGGCTGCGCGAATGGAGAAGAAAATGATTTAGGGTTACGAAGAGGGCTGTGCGAATGGAGAAGGAAATGATTTAGGGTTACGAATTTTTCTTTAGATTTCATGGCGGAATCTAGAGATTTAACTACCAATTTCATGTTGGAAGATTTGATGGCAAAAATGACGGAAGTTCTAACTAGAGCTCAGATCAGCTCACAACCTCCGCCAACTGAAGCGTCAACTGCTCCCATTAGTATCAAGTTGGGAGGATCCAACTATGCCTTGTGGTCCCAGGTGGTGGAGATGTATATCTCTGGCAAAGATAAACTGGGATATATTAATGGGGATTTTCCTCAACCTGTTGAAACTGACCCCTCATTTAGGAGATGGCATACTGAAAATGTCATTGTTAAAGGATGGTTGATCAATTCGATGGACCCCTCATTGATTGCAAATTTTATCCGATTCCCAACTGCGAAACAGGTTTGGGATTCGGCTGCTACCACTTACTATGATGGGACAGATACGTCTCAAGTGTATGATCTTCGCCGTCAAGTTACTCGTACGAAGCAAGCGGGTGGATCCATTGAAAAATACTACAATGACCTTCAAGGGTTGTGGTGTGAAATTGATTTCTGTCGTCCTAAACCAATGGAGTGTGCGATTGATATACAAAAATACAACTCCATCGTACAGGAAGATCGAGTGTATACCTTCCTCGATGGACTTGATGATAGATTGGATAAAACTCGAAGTGATGTGCTTCAGATCAAACCATTCCCTACGGTGGAACAAGCCTATGGATTCGTCCGTAGGGAAGAGGTCAGGCAGACCATGATGATCACAGGTGTAGATACGACACCCGGAGCAGTTATGGCTTTTAAAGGGGTCAAGGGACACCATAATCTAATGCCACCAAAAACAGGACCTTCCTTGGGTAGCAAGAAATCCACGGGAAATCCACCATCTCTTGACATGAAATATGGCCATTGCAGAAACTCCAAACACACCCATGAAAACTGCTTCAAACTACATGGGTATCCAGAATGGTGGAATGATCTTCAAGCACGGAAGAAACGGGACACCACTGGGCGAGCCGCTGTGGCTACCAATAATGCCTCACTATCCCTTACTTCTCATGCCGAATCTTCCCAAGATCTAGGCATTTCAAGTAAAGCATTTCACATCTCTACTCGTAGTGATAAAGAGGATTGGATTCTAGACTCTGGAGCTACCTATCACATGACATTTGACCCAAACGATCTCTCCAATACAACCCAGCCAAGACGGAGCCGTGTTGCCAATGCAAATGGGGTCACTTATCCAATTACAGGAGCTGAAACAATAACCTTATCTCCTTCATTATCATTATCTAATACTTTGCTTGTACCCTCTTTGTCAAACTGACTTATGTCTGTAAGTCAGGTCACTTCAGACCTTAACTGTGTAGTATTGATGTATTCTACTTTTTGCCTTCTACAGGATATTCTCACCAAGGAGATCATTGGGCGTGGTACTAGGAGAGAAGGGCTATATTATGTGGATGACCTTAGTTCAGGAAGAGCCAATCACATGCAACATACTGTTGGTAACAAGGAACAATAGATTTGGCTATGTCATCGTAGATTTGAGCATCCATCATTCGGGTATTTAAAGCACCTACTCCCCAGTTTATTTTCAAATATCACACATTTAGATTTCAAATGTGATACTTGTATCCTAGCAAAAAGTCATAGGGCGTCTTATCCTATGAGCATGAATAAAAGTATGACTCTTTTTGCTTTGGTACATTCTGATGTTTGGGGACCTTCACCGGTCACTACGTCATCGGGTCATCGTTGGTTTGTTATTTTTGTTGATGATTGTACACGAATGACATGGCTTTACCTTCTCAAACATAAAGATGAAGTATTTGCTACATTTCACCTGTTTCACACCATGGTTCAGACATAATTTTTTGAAAAAATTAAGATACTTAGGTTTGATAATGGAGGGGAGTATGTTAATCAACAATTCCAGACATACTTGGACAACCATGCTATTCTCTATGAAACCTCGTGTTCACAAACCCCATAACAGAATGGGACTGCGGAGAGGAAGAATCAGCATATTTTAGAAACGGCTCGGGCCTTACTAATCGGTGCACATATGCCTAATAAATACTTGAGTGATGTTGTTACTATAGTTGTGTATCTACTGAATCGTATGCCCACAAAAACCTTACAATTTCAGACTTCATTAAAGGTGTTATCTGATCATCTTCCCTTGCCTACTATTTTGATGCTTTCGCCCCGAATTTTTGGATGTGTTGCTTTTGTCCACCTCCATAAAAATCAACGAACTAAGATGGATCCATGTGCTGTTCGATGTGTATTCTTGGGGTATGGTGTACAAAAAAAGGGTTACCGATGTTATGATCCAATTACTAAAAGAACCTATATTACCATGGATGTCACTTTCCTCGAATCAGAATGTTTTTTCCCATCACCAGTATCCAATTACACTTTTCAGGAGGAGAGTTATGGTGAAGAACGAAATTGGCTTGATGTTGAAATATTATACACTAGTCCAACATACTCGGATCGTGCCAATAATATGGAGGAGCCAGTATCTAGACTTGAGCTTGAACTTCCAAGAACTAAAGTTGAAGTAATAATTGAATCTCTAGAAGATGAAGTGGTTGATGTACCCCTCCATTCTCTAGTACC
This sequence comes from Hippophae gyantsensis, assembly GCA_030763125.1. NCBI lineage: Eukaryota > Viridiplantae > Streptophyta > Magnoliopsida > Rosales > Elaeagnaceae > Hippophae > Hippophae gyantsensis. Next base: position 14,866,612 of record CM061038.1, on the reverse strand, counting down.
CAATGATCCTCCTGCTGAGAACACTCCTGAGGTAAGCTATCCTATCACACCTTTACAAACTAATGCTATAGATACATCTGCTGGTTATGTTTTACCTTTCAGACACAATCGAGGTAAACCTCCAAATCGATACTCCCCAGAAGGAGAAGAACGACAACCCAAGTATCCAATAGCAAATTATGTATCTACTCAAAGGTTATCAGAACCTATCAGGGCATTTGCACAAACACTCTCCTCGTGTCAAATTTCGAGTAGCATTGAAGAAGCCTTATCTGGTCCAAAATGGGCTCAAGCTATAAAAGAGGAATTTGAGGCATTGTAGAAGAATAACACATGGGTGTTAAGCGAGTTGCCTCAAGGGAGGAAGATGGTAGGATGCAAGCGGATTTTATCCATTAAGTATAAAGTAGATGGGTTAGTTGATCGATACAAGGCGAGGCTTGTAGCAAAAGGATATACACAGAAACATGGGATAGATTATCAAGAAACCTTCTCACCTGTGGCTAAACTAAAAACTGTGAGAGTTTTGTTATCTCTTGCAGAAAATTTAGATTGGCCATTGCACCAACTTGACGTGAAGAATGTCTTCCTTCATGGTGACCTTGAAGAAGAGATTTACATGGATATCCCACCAGGATATATTGTTACATCAGGAAAAGAAACTACATGTAGATTACAACGAGCATTGTATGGACTAAAACAATCACCTCGAGCGTGGTTTGGTAGGTTGAGTTCAGCAATGAAGAAATATGGGTTCCAACAAAGCAACTCTGATCATACTCTTTTCCTAAAATATCAATTAGGGAAGATAACAGCCCTTATAGTCTATGAAGACGACATGATCATTACAGGGGATGATAAAGAAGAAATCTCTAAGCTTCAAGAACAACTGTCAAATGAGTTTGAAATGAAGAACTTGGGAGAGCTCAAATACTTCTTAGGTATTGAGGTAACAAGATCAAAACAAGGTATATGTCTTTCCCAAAGGAAATATACTCTGGACCTACTAGCAGAGGCAGGACTACTAGATTGTAAACCTGTTGATATTCCAATGGTTCAAAATCATAAACTCGGAGAATATGTGGACCAAGTACCAACACATAAATAGAGATATCAACGGTTAGTAGGTAAACTCATATATTTATCTCATACTCGACCTGATATTGCTTATGCTGTGAGTGTCGTGAGTCAATTCATGCACTGCCCAAGTGAAGACCATATGGATGCGGTCATGCGAATACTTCGTTACTTAAAATCCTCCCCTGGGAAAGGACTTATGTTTTCAAAGAATGGTTAATTGGAAGTCCTTGGATATACAGATTCAGACTGGGTAGGGAATATGAAGGATATGAAATCTACTGCTGGGTACTTTACTTTTGTGGGGGGCAATCTTGTTACATGGAGGAGCAAGAAGCAAAAGGTAGTTGCCTTATCCAGCAATAAAAAATATAAAGAAAAAATGCAATATATATAACAAGTGAAAAGAAACCATCTAATTTATCGAAACCTATAATATCATTTCAAAGGACCTGAAAGACATAATCCTTTAACGTTTTTTGATGGGGATCAAATTTCAATAATAATCAATACATACATGAAATGATATGGTAAAAAATAAAAGGTATCACATAAAGCTAGAGATGGGTCGCGAGCGACGACAAAAACAAATGGCCAACGAAGGGGGGTGCCAGACAGGGGAGAAGGAAGAAGAGATCAAGGTTGTGTGCAATAACGAAACCAACTACGTAAGCGAGCTGGGGAAAAAGAATAAAAAAATAGAGAAAAAAGAAAGAAGAGAGGGAAAAAGAAAGAGATCAGTTGGGTCGGTCACGATAATGAAACCAGTTACGCGAGCGAGATGGGGAAAAGGAAAAGAAAAGAAAAAAGAGAAAAAAAATTAGGAGAGAAAAAGAAAAAAAAATTGATATAGAAATTTGGCATGTGGTGTAAAGGAGATAAAATACATGAAATTAAATTAATAAAAAAATCAAAAAAATTGTAAAATAATTTTTATATATTTTTTAAATGAATAACACACAATATATTATTTGATTTTAATTTTAAAAAGATTGAGAACTCTCTATTATTTTAATTATGATCGCTATCATTTAATAATCGTGACTATATAAGTTTATTTATATTAAAATAATTTTTATAATTTAACTTATGATAATAATTATTGATAAAAGTGAGGCTATGTGTATACACTTTAGCCTCAAATTTTATTAAACAATGACCAAAGATCACTATTTTTGTAGTAATATTTTTAAAAAATATTGTATATACATAGAAAATCATAATTAATTCCAATAAAAATGGTTGATAATATACACACAATATATTATTTGATTTTAATTTTAAAAAGATTGAGAACTCTCTATTATTTTAATTATGATCGCTGTCATTTAATAATCGTGACTATATAAGTTTATTTATATTAAAATAATTTTTATAGTTTAACTTATGATAATAATTATTGATAAAAGTGAGGCTATGTGTATACACTGTAGCCTTAATTTTTATTAAACAATGACCAAAAATCACTATTTTTGTAATAATTTTTTTAAAAAATATTGTAATATACATAAAAAATCATAATTAATTCCAATAAAAATGGTTGATAATATATAGTTATATATGTAACTTATTCTCTTACCGATAAATAACTACTTCTCTAATATATTGGCCTTCACTCTTAATCATCCTAACAAGGTAAGAAAATTAGTAAAAGAACCAAAGTATTTCCTCGATATGAATTTCTTAATTTAATTAACAAAAGGTTTAGTATATATTTAGTTTTTGTGCATTCGATTTTCTTTAGAATAAAATGGCTTTTAATTTTCATTTATTGGCCTATTTTTTTTTAGTAATAGAGTTTCTTTTATTTAGCTCATTTTAATTATTTAAATTACCTTAATAAAAAAGATTAACAATTATTGTCATTAATTCAAATGGAGAGTTAAAAAATACGATTATTTTCGATATTGAGGTAACGAACTTGAAAAGTCACGAACTTTCTTTTTCACAGTCACTTGAAAATTCAAGAAAGGAAAGAAAATAACTAATCATATCTATCTTTTTTTCCCTTTCATTCTCAATATTCACTTTCTTCTTATAAGGAAAGAGTTTTTGTGACGGTCTAAAAAGTATCGAGCAAAAAAAAAAATCATTTGAGAACTTGAATGTTTTTTATTAAAAATAATTTGTTGTATCACCTATCATAATCGATCACCAAAAATATACTAAAGATGAATACGGTTTGGTTTTGGTTGAATTTTTTTTAAAATATTAACATAATTGAAATATATCAATTTATTAAATCAAAAATCAAAATCGATACATAAAATATCGATTAAAAAACATTAAATCAATCTATTTGATACATAAAATGTTGATTAAATAACATTAGATCAATATATATATATATATGATAGCTTCAGTTGCAATTTATAACTATGTTTATTGTTAAAATGAATTTAAATTATTATCATTTATATTAATAATAAATTAATAAATAAAATTTATTATTTAATTAAAAAAATTATATATTGGTATTTAAATTAGTATAATACATTAATTTTAAAATAAAAGATAATGTTTGAAAGTGAATTTTTGAGAATTGAAGAAATAAAAAGAATTTAAATTTTCTATTAGATATAATAAAAAAAAATTTTAAAATGAACAATAGATGAAAATAATATAACATTTTATTTTAAATATATGATTATAACATATAAACATAAATACTATATGTAACATTATATATAGTTTACACGTGCAAACCACGTGGTTTTCTACTAGGTACAAATATCTAATAGTTAATAAATAAAGCACTTGTTGTGATTTACTTTATACATAATTAAATAACATCTTCCCAACCCATCAGTGAAACTAGAGGGACAATCCTAATAAGAATCAAATAACAAAAGAGAAAAGCCGTTAATTACGATCTGTGTTCAAAATTACATTAGTATTTATTTATTTATTTTTCAAATTACTTTTTTACTTGTGGTTCGATCTTTGAGATGGAGATGCTCGATCCTCTCTAAAAGAGCCTAAGAAAGCAGAGATCTCGATGCCATCCAAATGCATTGCAAACAACACTCCTCCTCCTCCTCCTCCTCTTTTTTATTTATTTAAAGAATCCACTTGGTTTGGCTCGGGTCTCTAAGATTACTAAGTTCGGCTGTAATTGACTTCTTTCACTTTTCTTTTTTTCTTACGTAAGAGGCATAAATTTACTATTATATTTATATTAATTTTATTATAACAAATGTAGCAAAATAACTTTATAAATTTTAAAAAATATTCATTTTTTTTAATTCTACCATACATCAAAATATAATTAATGTTATTATGAACTTTTTGTGCATTTAATATTTCTTATTAACATAATTGCTCTCTTCCTCCTCTTCCCATTATTGCAAAAGAAGCCTAACTAAGTCGTATAATACTAGTATATAACAAAATCACAATCACAACCAATGATGTAGCAAAAATGGATGATTTTGGTATAATATGAATGATAATAATAAAAATAAATATTTTTTCAATCAAATCATTACAAAATAATATGAAAAATCATGACAAATGTTACAAAAATTTAACAAATTTCAATGTTTTTGAATATTAATTAGGCCACCAATGTTAGTTACCAAACTTATATTTGAATCCAATTTAAATAAAAAATTAAATAAATTAAGTAGTAATAATATCAAATAACATAGTCTAATATCTATTCATATTGATAAGAGAAATTAAAAAAATTAAATAACATAAACTATAATAAATACTTAAAAAGATCATGAAAGAAAAAATAGATACCAATAATATTACATAATATAAATAATAATGAATAATTGTATATAGTGTAATAAATAATAACTAAATTATATGGTAGAAAAAATCTAATCTAAGAAACTATATTTAAAATAAGAAAATTAAACTTGTAAAATTTGTGGAAAGATGTTAAACATTTACTATTATATTAGAGCACAATTAATAAAAATTCTATATATAATATTATAATAAAAGTTAAAAATATATATAAAAAATGTTAAATGATTACGTAGTATGACAAAAGAAAATAAAACAAATATTTAAATAATAAACTTGAAAGAATACATTATTATATATTTTTATAAAATAAAAGAGACGATACATTTTAAATATAACATATGAAATTTTATAAAAAAGTTATAGAAGATGCACCTCTCAACCATATGTGTTTGTATTCCTAATCAAAATAATAATTGATTTTCATTGAATACAATTTTGTGAACTTCATAGTAATTAACAATAATAATGTGTGGTGTTATTTAAATTATATACCAAATTTAATATATATAGAATTTTCCTAATATCACTTCATTGGATTTTGGAAGTGTTATAAATATATAAAAAAAATACTCAATCTCACCTAAATGGTTGATTTAGAGACGAAAATTTATGAATAACTTCTAGGGATAGTGTTTATTTTTTGGAACTATTAAGAACCATTCCTAAAAAAATTCTACACTTGAACAATTCAAATCTCTCTTTTTACCCTCATATTTGCCCCAGCGTACATTTTACACGAACCGCCATTTCTTTCTACACAAGGTACAACCAAGTCTAATCTGTGCGAAGTTTGTCTTCCAAGTTAATCTAGCCCAACCACCAGCTGCGATGCCATCACTAGCGATGCCTCTCTCCTAGCCACCATCTCCCTCTCTAGGCCACTAGCTAGGGTCAGGGATACGTTCAAATCTCTCTATTTTTTAAAGTTCTTTGTTTTGTTACAATTTTCATTTATTTTTGAAATAATCGATAATCAACTTATTATTTGTCTAATTATATGAAGCTTGAGAAAGGTGATGGTATTTATTGCTTTGATATCAATAGGCATAACACCCTTTTACTCAAAAATAACAAAGTACATGTATACATACATTAATTTTCCTTTTCATTCTAAAAACATGAATCAAAGAATATATAGTAAGACTTGAAGAGAAAAGTTGAATTAAATCATATGTTTTTTATATATATTTATACCTGGTAACACCACTTTTGTTTTCATAAGAGAGTCAAACATAGATCATACTTATTTTCTTTTATTGTGTAGAGAAGAGTTTTCATTCTTTAATTCATACTTATAATTATAACTAATATTTTTGCAATAAGACCAAGTGCATTTCCTGTTGAAACAAAAAACAAGTTTCCTAAGAAACAAGAACCAATATCATTATCAAGAAAGGAAAACTTTCATAATGGAACTATTGTCGTATAGAGAACAACATATGATGATATAAAAAGAGCAAAAGAAATTATGTATCAAAGGTGTCCAAAAACTCACCATAATAAAGTTGAAGCCTTTTTTCCCAAATCGTCGTGTGAGTGATATTATTATACTATGATATGTTTCTCAGAGTGGTTACAATTGTTATACTTTTACGTTGTAATCCTTACATTAGCTTATTATATTGTGTTATAAATTAATACTTGTGAAATGGAAAATCGGGTCTAATTTTGGTTGCACAAATATATAATAATGGTTACAAGAAAAATAATAAACAGTGAGAACATAGATGGTACACAATGATTTAAGTGATTCAACTTTTCAATGTAAAAAATCTATTCTACTAACGATAGAATACCGAAGAAAATTCACGAATAATCAAATGGAGATACAAATACCAATATTTAAAGAGTTTCCCAAAATATATCAAGAAAAATCCAAATGCATCCACAAAATAACTCCCTCTAATTTACTGGTAATATATAGCGAGATAAATTAACAATTTTGCTATTAAATCAGATATTACCATACAAAGGAAAGAAACTCCACCAATGTAAAAAATGGACAGCTTCTTGCTATTCTTCTCTAACTTGTTTTAAGTTTTACAGCAACAAAAAACTAATCTATCTAGTGGTGGCATGGGAAAGAATTGTGGCGATGATAGAGGCGGACTTAATAGCACTAATGGCTTCAAAGAGAGGTGGACTGGTGGTTTGGGCTGGTGTGATTTGCTGGTTTTTCAGATTCTATGGTTGTTGGCAGCTTTTTTTTCAACTGCTAAACTCTTTGACAGCTTTCACTCTTCTCAACAGAGAAGGAAACAATGATACATATATTACAATAGGGAAGGGTTTAATATTTGAATGAGTCTAAAATTGTTTTAAGTTTGGGCCAATATTTAACAAATCTCCACCTTGACTCAAAACAGAAAAAAAGTTCTTCAAATATGAAATTCCTTGGATTACCAAATAACCGTCGTCCAAAGCCACGAAGGATGATCATCTTCTACAAATACCAATCAAGTCCAAGCAATACTTAAACTTATTAAATAGAACTGGTTTTGGTTAACATATCAGCATGATTCTATGTAATGACTATCTTATTGACAACAATAGCATCCTGAGAGACAATGTCAAGAACGAAGTGATATCTGACATCAATATGTTTGGTTCTTTCATGATACATAGTATTCTTCATCAAGTGTATTGTACTTTGACTATCATAAAATACAATAGAAGTATCCTATTATAAACCCAAATCACAAACCAAACCTCTAAGCCAAATGGCTTCTTTCCCTGCTTCTACTACTGCCATATATTATACCTCTGTCGTAGACAAAGTGTCTGTAGACTGTAAAGTAGCCTTCCAACTAATGGCACAATGAGAAAGAGTGAAGACATAGCCTATCAGAGATCTTCTTTTATCCAAATCACCAGCATCATCGGAGTCCACATAACTAATAACACTGCAACTAGCATTAGAACTTCCATCATATACCAAACCAAAATTAGATGTGCCTCTCAAATATCGAAGTATCCATTTCACTACTTGTCAATGACCTTTACCAGGATTACCTATATATCTGCTGACAACACTAATTACATGTGAAATGTCTGGACAAGTACAAACCATAGTGTACATAAAACTACCGATGACACCAGCATATGGAACTTGAGACATGTACTGTTATTCTTCTTTTGACTGTGGTGACAAATCCAAAGAAAGCCTGAAATGTACAACTAATGGCGTACTCACAGGTTTAGACTCTTTCATACCAAAACGCTCAAGAAATTTTTCAATATAAATTTTTTAAATCAAATAAAACTTGTCCGCTTGTCTATCCTTGTAAATTTTCATGTCCAAAATTTTCTTCACTGTATCCAAATCTTTCATCTTAAACTTATTCTTAGAAGTTATAAATATGTCATCAACATAAAGCAACAAATAAACAGATGTACCATCATGAAATCTTTTATGATAAACACAACTATCATAATCACTCCTAAAGTAACCAAGATCAATCATAAAAGAATTAAACCATTTATACCACTGTTTAAGGGATTGCTTCAACTCATATAAAGACTTTTTCAATAAACAAACATAATCTTCCTTACCTGGAACAATAAACCCCTTTGGTTGATGCATATATATTTGTTCCTCAAGCTCACCATGTAAGAAGGCTATCTTGACATCAAGTTATTCTAATTACATGTCAAACAATGCAACCATAGCAAACAATACACAAATAGAGCTATGTTTCACAACAGGTGAAAATATTTTATAGAAGTCAATACCTTTCTTCTGAAAATAACCCTTTGCAAAAACACGTACCTTGAACCTAGCTGCTTCAACCTCAGGTATAACTTCCTTTTTCTTGAAGATCCATTTGTTTCCAACAATCTTCTAGCCCTTAGGCGGTTTCACCAGTTCCCATGTATGATTCTTATGAAGTGATTCAATCTCTTCATTCATAGCAACCAACCACTGAATAGATTCATCACAAGTGACAACTTCATGATAACTAGAAGGTTCATGCACCTCAATAGACTCTACCATAGATAATGCAAAATAAACTAAGTATGCATTTGTGTACCTCTAAGGGGGGCGTTGAATCTCTCTTATTCCTTAACCCTTAGCGATATTATATGGTTGCTTATGTTGCTCTTCTGCTACATCATGAGCAGAATCATCTATCTCTTCACAGATGGCTGATCTGAAGTGCCATCCTTCACTTCACTAGGAGCTCCACTCTCAAGCTCCACTTGCTCACTAACACCGTGGTCTTTATCTACAATAATAAACTCATTTTTATTTTCCAACATGGAAAACTCATTTTTATTTTCCAACATGAAAAACTCATCAAACTTAACATCTCCACTAATAAAAAATTTAAGTGACTTGGGTTCAATACACCATAATCTATAACTCTTTACCCTAGAAGGATACCCCAAAAATATGCATTTTAATACCCTAGGTTCAAGTTTACCATTATTAATATGAGCATAAGCAAGACAACCAAAAAATTTTAAATCAGAATAATTAGCAAGAGTACCAAAGAATACCTCAAACAAAGTCTTAAACTTAATTGCAGTTGATGGTGACCGATTCACCAAATAGTAGGCATATTTATAAGCTTCAGCCCAAAAGGATTTATCCAAGTTAGCTTGAAAGAGCATACAATGAGCTCTTTCTAAGAGTGTCATATTCATACATTCTGCTACTCCATTTTGTTGTGGTGTATGATATATAGTATGGTGTTTCACTATGCCATTTCTTTCACAAAACTCATTAAACTGACTTTCACAAAATTTCAAACCATTATCAATTCTCAAATGCTTGATTTTCTTACCTGTTTGATTTTCTATACAAGCCTTGAATTTTACAAATTTTGAGAACGCATCATTCTTGTTCTTCAAAAAATACACCCAAATATGACGAGAGAAGCCATCAATAAAACTCAATATATACAGGGCATCACCCTTAGACACAACACGAGAAGGACCCCAAAGATTTGAATGAATATAATCAACAATACCTTTTGTTTTATGGATGGTTGTATTGAACTTGACCCTGCAATGCTTTCCATAGACACAGTGCTCACAGAAATCAAACTTCCCAGTTTTTTGACCACTAAGCAAATCTCATTTGCTCAAAATAGACATCCTTGCCTCACTCATATGCCCTAGCCGTATATGCCATAATCGAGTAGTATCTAAATCTTGATCTCATGAGGACGAAACTGAAACACTACCAATAACAGTGCTTCCTTGAAGCATATAGAGGTCACTCGACAATTGCCTTTCAATAATAGCGAGAGCATCCTTACTAACTCTTAAAACTCTACCTTTGGCTACATACTTGTAGCCTTGTGAATCAAAAGTACCCAAAGATATCAAGTTCTTTTGAAAATCTGGAACATGGCAAACATCTTTCAAAGTCCTAATAATACCATCGTGCATCTTAATTTGAACAATATCAATACCAACAACCTTGTAGGACATATTGTTTCCCATCAAGAAAACACCCCCATCAATAGATTGATAAGAAGCAAACCAGTATCTACTGAGGCAAATATGGTAAGTACAACCCGAATCAAGAATCCAAACATCTTCAAGAGAACCAATAGATACTGATAGGACATTTTCACCATCGGAACCAGAACTATCTACAACACCAGTAACATCATTAGCACCAAAAGACGCTATGGTAGATTTTCCTTTACCTTTGACGGCTACAGTTGCATTTATCTTTTCTTATCTAGATTTGGATCTAAACTTGCCTCTATTATTGCTTGTGCCTTTTTCTTGATATCTACCTTTGACAAATAAATCACTACTTATCATTATTGCTAGTATACATTTTTTTTCTTCAACTCTCTGGAATTCAATGATGCTTTAACATTCTCCAAAGAAATAGTGTCTCGCCCATATAACATGGCATCAACAAAATATTCAAATGAATGAGGTAAAGAACATAATAGAACTAAGGCCTGATCCTCATCACCATTTTTTTAGATCACGAATCATTTTAGTAAATTCATCAAGGTGATCATGTAAAGATGTACCTTCTAACATTATGAATGTATACAAACGTTGTTTCAAATATAACCGACTTATCAAAGACTTGATCATATAAAAATTCTCCAATTTAAGCCATAACCCAGCTAGTGATTCCTCATCACCAACCTCACGTAGTACCTCATCAGACAAAGATAACTGAATTGAATTGAGAGCATTTTTCATTAATGCATCTTTTTCTTTATCAGTCAATTTTTTTGACAATTTATCCTTACCTTCAAGCTTCTTAATGAGTCATTCTTTAACTAATACGACTCGCATCTTCATTCGCCAAAGACTAAAATCATTTCTACCATTGAATTTCTTAATTTCGTATTTTGTCGCCATGATAGAAAACTCAATATTAAATAAACAGAAACACAACTCAAAAAATATGAAACTAATCAAATAACCAAAAGCTCAAAATAAATCTAAAAGAGTAAACTTGATCAGTTCCAATAAATAACAGAATAATCCAATGTTTTGATACTAATTTGTTATAAATTAGTACTTGCAAAAGCGAAAATCGGGTCTAATTTTGGTTGCACAAATATATAAGAATGGATAACAGCAAAATAATAAACAATGAGAAAATAGATGACACACAATGATTTAAGTGGTTCAATTTTTCAATATAAAAAGTTTACTCTACTTACTAATAATCAAATAGAGATTCAAACACCAATATTTAGAAAGCTTCGCAAAATATATAAAAAAACTCAAATACATCCCCAAAATAACTCCCTCTAATTTACTAGTAATATATAACAAGATAAATTAACAAACTTGCTATTAAATCAAATATTATCCTACAAATGAAAAAAACTCCACCAATGTCAAAAATGGACAACTTCTTGTTATTCTTCTCTGTCATGTTTTAAGTTTTACGGCAGCAAAAAACTAATTTATCTAGTGGTGGCATGGGAAAGAACTATGGCGATGACAGAAGCAGACTTGATAGTGCTGATGGCTTCAAAGAGAGGCGGACTGGTGGTTTGGGCTGGTGTGATTTGTTGGTTTTTTAGATTCTATGGCTACTAGTAGCTTTTTTTTTTTTCAGCCGCTAAACTCTTAGGTAGCTCTCACTCTTCTCAACAGAGAAAGGAAACAATGATATAAGAGGGAAGGATTTAATATTTAAATGGGACTAATATTGTTTTGGATTTGGGTCAATATTTAACATATTTCTTAACTAATCTAAATTTGATAAACAAATTTATTTATTAGTATATAAAAGGCTCTAATTCACTTAAAACAGAGAATAATATTACATTTTAGCGTTACTATAATATAGGGGTGTCCATAAACCGGATCAGACTGGACCAAGCTAAACGATTTTACTAATCAAACGGTCCGATCCGATTTGTACTAATTTTAAACTATTCGAACCAAACCGGACCAAACCGTTTTATAAATCAAACGGTCAGGTCCGGTTTTTATTTCTTAAAACCGTTTCAAACGGTCCAATCCGATCCGATCCGGTCCGAGTAATATGAACAGTCTGATTTAGTTAAAAAAATTTTAGGAAAAACCAGACCGAACCGGACCATGGACACCCCTAATCTAATATATTACAATTCATACTAATGCTCTCAATCTCAATATTCACTATGATATCAATGCTAGGAAGCTTAGAGCTTCACGGATGGATCTTGATAAATAAATTCAGCTGTTGTTTTCTATGATCATCTTATTTACAGAGAAAGAATAAGTCATGAATTGCATTATCTGCTCTGTTTCTTGTCAATTTGTGCTATTGTGTTGTCTATGTGCAAGGTAAGAGGTTATTTCTTGTGTTATTATTTGTTCACTGTTCTTTGCATGTTTTTTTCAATGGACATCAATCTCAAAGGTATTGTGCGATGAATCAACGAGCTCTAGTGTTGCTCTTGTTCGTTGAGATATAGAAATTTACATTGAGAAACTAAAATTTACATTGGCTATATGGAGCTTTTATGATCAAGATCTAGATTTGGATTTTGAGAACTTAATCGAATAGGAACTTTGTTTTCTTGATCTAACATTGTTGTTTTCTTGTTATTTCTTGATTCATCTTCGCCCCTACTTCTTCAGTAGTTTCATGTTTGTATATCTTGAGTACATTCATGATTCTTCTACGTCTGAGAGTTCCACTCACTTCGTTTGTTTTGGATTACTTTGGAATTCTTGTATCATAGCCCAATAATAGTGATAGCAAAGCTTTGTCTCGATCAACGATGTTGAGTTGGTTTCTGGTTCGTTAAGTCAGTCAAGCGACTCTTGCATGGCAACTTGTGGAAGTATCAGCTCAGGTGAGGTATCAATTAGGATAATCAGCTCTGAAGAATCAGATGAGGACTCTACTCTGTCTCAAAGTTCATGTATTTGTTGTTTTTTGAATCGATCCTCAATGCGTTGTTGGAGGTTGGTGATTGCTTCATTATAGAAGCTTCTGGTCATCTCAAAATGGGCAACCTCTTGCAATGCTAACATAGCGTGGCTCTAGATTTGAGATCTGTCTTGAAATCATGCGCTATTTCATGAACCGATCTCTGTAATGGGAGTTTCCTCATCAACACAGTTCGGTACTCTTTTGGGACTTAGGAATTTCATAGAGGGAAACAGTTCCCGGATGTTATTGGTGGGGTTTCTTCACACCTCTAGTTGTTAGAGCTGACTTACAGGCAGCCTTGGTGGCTAATTGCTTCTTGGAGCTTTGCCTCTAGTGGATTTATGAGTAGTTTGTTTTGTGCAGGCCATTGTTTATGATTTTCTTATCAAAGATCGAAGCAAGAAGTTTGAAAGATAAGAAAAGATAAAGAAGATTGGCGTTGAAGTTGTTCCTGAAAGATAATGTAATATTAGGGTTCCCTGGTGGTTAGGTTTTCATTATCTATGTGTTTTGTGACTAAGTGAAGATGAAGCAAGCTTTTGGTTTCTTTTTGGACTGCCTCCACTAGCTTTTTGGTTGGACCGTATATACACTCCAATCGACTTGAAGTGGACTTGCTTCAATGGGTTTGGGCATGATTCTCTTTCTTTGAAGAGCAATTAGAAATGGGCTTTTCTTTAACCTATTAGGCCTGTTTTTTTTCTTTGCTCCACAATATTAAAAAAAAAGGCAAATAAATAATTTTGTTTGTTTGTTGTTCTTTTTCACGTGTACTTCCACTCTTCTACTTTGTCATCAAGAATCTAGAGTAATCTTTTGGTACGATCAATTTTGTTTTGCCTCCTTTGATCATTTGGCTTCGAATTTTTGGTCTTTCAAATTTTTCCCTCTATTATAAGTAATTGTGTTTCACTCATCTTAATATTTGAGAGTTGAAGTTTTATTTTAATTTCTTCTAATATTTTTTCTCATTTATTGAGACTATAACTTGAGCAGTTTTTTTAGCATTTGCTTTAAGCTGCATATTCTGGTTTCTCTTTAATAAGTGTTATAGATCATTTAATTTCTTTGAGTTTTCGTATTATTGGCTTATGTTTATAGTTGTCTCTTATGGTTTCTTGATTGCTAGTATTTTGGTTCACTTAGCTATTGTTGCATTTCAACATTGTTTGCTCTTGTATAAGCATATGTTGAATTACTTAGAGTTATCTCCATTTTATTATTTACATGCCAAATTTTTGGTTGTTTTACTACCATCAATATAAGGGAGTAGATTATAATATGTTACTTAGATTTAATTACAATTGTTATACTCTAATGGTGTAATTCTTACATTAGCTTACTACTTGCCTATATAATTTAAATTTTATCAATAAGTTTAGTCATTAGTATAAAATGACTTTTTACTTGTAATTCACATAAAATAGAGAATAATATTACATTTTAGCATTACTTCAATACATTCTAATTCATCTTTAATTCTCTCTACCTTAATATTCACTAGATATGATGATATCTCTAAAGTTATATGAGCTTATTATGGAAGTAATTTTAAAAACTTTTTATTATATTTGATTATGTGATTATGAGTTAGACATTTTAGTTAGTTATGTTGAGAATGAAGAAAACAAAAGGTGAAAGATATTATGAAATGTGTGGAAGTGATTCTTTGTACCATCTAAGCTTGAATCCAAACCAAGCTTCTCAAACGTTTGGCTTGACAATGGGCTTGGTGTAATTACTAATGTTATTACTATAGGGTAAACAGTAAGTCATGTTTTAAATACGGTGAATTGATTATTATTAAGAAAAAATTCATATGAGACAAATTCATGTAAATGTAGTAGAACTTTATACCATTTTATGTATCTTACTCTGACTTCTAATGCATGAAGCCTAAACTTAGATGAGCAAACTAATGCTCTTTCTCAACGAATGATTAATTTTATAAGGATGAATGAGATCTAGTGCCTTATTAGATAAAATGAGTAATTTATGATATGTTGGAATTTATATAGATGCTCTTGCTCAATGAATGACTAATTTTGTAAGGATGAACGAGATCTAGTGTCTTATTAGATAAAATGAGTAATTTATGATATGTTGAAATTTATGTAGATTTGTTTAAATTTGTGGTAATATTTGATGATTTTGGTTTCTTTGTAAAAATCATTGGATGCTTGGAATTGTACATCCTTATAGTGGTGGAATTGAATGGTTGGACTTGGTAATACTTCACCCCTATTAAAATAGTGAACTTTAGTCTCCAAAATTTAGCCTCAATCTTTTTAAAAACTAACGACATAGGGTTGGTCACGGTTTAATAAAAACCGAGATTATAGTGTATACATATATAATTTCGATTTTTATCATTAATTGTGACTATAAGTTAAACTACACAAATTATTTAAATATAAATAAACTTATATAATTACGATTATTAAATAAAAGTGATTTAATTAAAATAATAAAGTTTTCAATCTTTTTAAAATCGAAATAAAATAATATATTGTGTGTGTTATACATTTTAAAAAATAAAATAAAAATTACTTTATAATTTTTTTATTTCTCTATTAATTTAATTTCATGTATTTTCTCTCATTTAAACCACACCAAATTTCTCTATCAACTTTTTTAATTTTTTCTTTTTTTTTTCCTTTTTTCCCCTCTTTTTTTCTTTTTCCTTCTCTTTTTATTTTCTCTTTTTCTCTCCCAAATAAACTGAGACCACTAGTGCAAGAACGAGCATAATTAGGGTTTTGAAATTAGTGAATTGTGAAAGGCATGAGTTGCAAGCGCATGCGTGGTAGAGTTAGAGAGAAGAACGATAGAGATATGTGGGGGAGAAAGAACGTTGCAATTAGGCTTTTGAAATTAGCAAATTTTGAAAGGTAAGTTGAGCGCATATACTTGAAAAGCTTTCCTTATAGCTGTTTTCTTTAGTTACTAACAGATTTTCATTCATTTTGAGTTTTTCTCAAATAAATTGCAAATGGTGGGTGAGAATTTTGAATTTGATTTGGTATTTGACCCTTCTTGTGTGTGAGAAAGAGTGGTGCTTATCATATGTAGCAAGCGTGTGAGATTAAGAGAGAGTGTGGTTAGAATGCGAGCGCTAAGAGCTTTTAGATTTTTGAGTTTTAGGGTTTTTGCCTATACTCCCTCTAGCTTTTTTAGTGCAATCTATCCTTCCACATCTTTCTCATTGAACACAAGCTTGTGGTTAGTTTTTCATTTTTCATTTTTCCTCTTTTTTTCATTTTTTTCCTTGGTCGTTCAATTTATATAGAGTGAAATTATTTGTTGAATACATATTCTGGGTATCCTATGGGAGGTTAATACGAAAGGGTTGAGAGAATATATGAGCAAATTTGGTGAATTGGAGAATTGTATTATAACGAAGTAAACAACGCTTTGCTTTTTTTAAATTTGTTTTCATGTTTATATTGTAACTTGATAATATCAGGAACAAGGCAGCTCTGATATCATATTTAAAACTCAAGCTTAACTCAACCCAATAAGATCTCATTGAGTTAAGAGTTATCCAAGCATATAAACAAATTTGCTGTCTTATTCGTGGTTGATATGAGACTGAAAGAAACTTAATAGATAATAATAATAAAAGGTAGTTATTACATGAGTCTTTAAAAATTTTGAGTTACTATAATGTATTCTTTTGTTTCTTTAATAATTAGCATGTCAATTTACATTTTTTTCCTTTCATTGTTGTTTATTATGCTCTTTGATTATTAAAAAAATTTGTTAATTATTATTTGTGATCTCTTTCATAAGAGATCAGATCAACTAGCTGGTCTCGTGGCTTTGGTTACGTAACATTTGTAACTAATTAAGGAATATGCCAAGGTGAATTCAGGTTTATAGTTGATATGAATTCAGTTATAATCTTAAACTCTTTTGTTCTCTCTTCTCTTGTGTGATCTAACTACAGTGGGACAATTAGTATATTGAGATCCATGCATGTTCAACATTAGAATTTGTCTTATGATTGATACTGATGTTTGCTACAGAATATACATTGTCAGGGGAGCACATTCTTGGGAACAGAATGCTAGAAGTCAAAGTGGCTACTCCAAAGGTTGTCAAAGCCTATTGAAATTTACATTTCTATTATGCTATTTTGTTTCTAATTTTTATTTTTTTATTATGCTATTTTGGATGTAATACCAAATATGCTCATACCATGAATTGGACAATTATACATCACTTCGAATTACTTTTGTAGGAGGAGATGAGATAGCTTGTTAGGAAAGCTACCAGGATTTTTGTGGTCAGGATCCCACAATCAGTGACAAAAACAACTTTCTAGAGGTAGCTTTTTATTGCAACTGCATCCATTCGTGAAGATAATGGAAAAACTAAGCCAAAAAAATGAATTATACCTTAACTTCTCGTAATAATGGTGAATCCAATACAATATGTAACTCCTTAGTGACCCAATCCAATAAATCAATAGTTGTATATATGTGTAGTGGACAATTGCTATTTTAGGGAAATTAAAGAACATCAACTAACCATCCTTAAAGCTATAGCTGTCAGTAGGAGGCGCCAATAACCCTTCATCCATCCCATCACACTTAACTCAGAATTCAAGTTCTATCAGGACATATGGATATGACCCACCATGCACTACGCAAGCCAAGGGATGGCCTGCATGCAAACAGATGACGCATCATCCCCTCCCCCGTAAGAGAAGTTCGTCCTCGAACTTGCGCTATAGAGTATAACTACCTTTGGTTAGTTAGTTAATATATTGTTAGAGAGATATTTGTGGTACATTACCACGTGTGTGCTAATGTACAATTGCTATTTTAGGGACTGGTGTAGAGTATAACTACCTTTGATTAGTTAGTTAATCTATTGTTAGAGAGATATTTGTGTTACATTCTGCTATGAATAAATTATCTTGATTTCTTCTAAAGATTACAATCTTTGCATGGTATCATAGCTTTAAGATTCATAAGCTTTCTTCTTACTATAGAAAATGTCACAAGAAAGGTTTCAAGTAATACTTTGGTGACACCTGTTTGGGATTGATCTAATGAGCAAGGAGAATTTTAAGAGAAATCAAGATAATTGGCCGAATGTATGAATTTTATAAAAGGTCCATCTATACACATATATGTGTGTTAATGAGGGATACAATTGGTATAAATAAAACATTTATGAATTGAAGTCGACCCTAGCTCTAGCTAGTGAGCAACCTTACATGTGATGTGGCCTCCTAGGACCTACCTCATACTTGATGGTGTGCTAAATGGTGAAGAGTTAGGTGCGTTATAAAGCTCAGCTTGATCATGTAGACCTCGTCTGACATAAATCTTGGTGTGATTATGTAGGCTCGTATTGACCTTCAGGTCGGTCCATATGTCCAAACATTTAGTCCTCCTACTCTTTCAGCTCGATCTCTTGAGTAGAGATGGAAAAGTAATTCTTAGGCAATGAATATGAACCATTTCAAATCCCTTAATAAATGCATGTCAGTTGATTAGAGAGAAAAAATAGGTGTCTTTATATAAAGAGGTGCCAAGGCTAGGACTCATCATCATTTTCTACACAATAAACAAATAGTGAATAAAAAAACGCTCTGTCGCATTAGCTTGGGTTATCAACGATTTTTGGTAAGAATTTGACTTGGTTCATAGTCTTGTTTTTTCAAGTTTTTAGAGTCTAATGCTTTTATATTTGCTTTTTAGGTCGGTTTTTAAAGAATCACTTCCTTTTATTTTCAAACTCAATCCTAGGTAACTCCTCCTCCCCGTTCCTTACCCATTGTTTTTATATTTCTTACAGATAATGCGTAGAGAAGAGACTTCATCCTCGGGCTCGAGCTATTGGGAGAGCCCCAAATATCCTAGTACTAGTGATGATTCATGGTCTTTTGGGTTGGGTTCTTCTAGTGGGACTAGTCATTCTATACCTCTACCCTTTACTATCTCATTAATTTTCCATTGATTAATAAATTGTATGTCTGCCTATAATTTGTATAAACCAGTACATCCTTTATCTTTTATTAATTTTTATTATAAGTTTAGGTTTTTCAAACCAAAACAATTGTGATAAAATGTTTATGTTTATTTTTCGCTTTTATGAATTTTGTTGAATTATTTAAAAATAAAATAGTTTCTCTTTAGACTGATCTTTGAAGTATATTAGTTGAATTTTACAAAAGAGATTTGTGTACTTACGAGCTATTTAATATATAAAATTTGTACATCAAGTTTTTAACAATTTATTGATTCTTTCTTATATGTATGAATAACGACTTCGATTGGGTCTAATATTTGTTATTAATTAAATCACTTAACGTCTTTAGTCGCGTGTATCAGTTAATTTAATTAAGTTATGCTTTATTTAAGAAAATTAACTAATCATTAACTTAACGCCTTTGGTAGGGTCTTATAAGTTAAACTTTTATTTAAGTTGTTTAAATTAGTATTTAAATTGATATATCTAAAATCTAATTTTCATGTTTTAAATTTATTACAAAAAAATATATTGTTAATATATTTTTAAATAATAAATCTTATAAAAATTTTAAAATAGATATAATTCTAAATTAAATCTAAATTCATGTTTCTAAAATTCAAATTTTATATTTTAAATTAATTAAGTTTGATATTAATTTTTGTAAAATTGTTAAATAAAAAATAATATATATTTAATAATTATTAAAAATATTCACGTAAATAATTTACACAAGCATAATAACATAAATAAAATCTCATTATCACAATTAACCATACATGTTTAATTTAATAAATTATCAATATATTAAAAATATTATCTAAAAATATATATAAAATTAAATTTATAAATAAAATACAATTAAAATTAATATATCAATTGTATTTTTTCATATAACTTCAATAGCAATATATTATCTAAAAAAGCTTCTTAATATTGTCACTAGTTTATGATAATGTAATCTAAACTTTTTACAAGGGATTGGGGCACATTTTATAGGTGAGAAAACACTAGCAAAAGAAAAGAAAAAGTGGAGCGTATGGTTATGTGCCACAACCTACGTCAATCTGTACACGTTTAAAGTATAACTACACTCACGTCGCGACACACTTTAATAACCACCATGACCCATGTTAAATTCTGTGTCTCCAAATTTCTCTGTATTTTATTTCCTTATATTTGGTTGAAACATATGTAAGGTTTATAGTCTTTTATTTCTTTTAATTACAATTGAGTACTTTTACGTATGATTCTCCAAGTGTTTAGTAATTATATCATTTCAAACTAGAAATACCTTAAAGATAACAAAACATACACATGATTTTAAAAACATAGAATTGTTAAAATAACGATAGAATTATACAAATATAAAATTTTTTAATACTAAAATACGAATAAATCATGTAATATTTAATGATTTTAAAGCATTCATAAACTATGCATAATTTCCCACCACATTATAGGGCTACGACCTAGAAATAAGAATATATTTGTTAAATGTAGTTCCATCTAAGTCAATATCTCACACACTAATAGAATCGTGGAGTGACGTAAACCTAACTTTGATACATTTGCATTTGAGGATGCCCAATGCATGTACTCAAAGGAAAAATTGAGAAGTTAGAAATACGATTTAACGTATGCCAATTTGTAAGATACTCGAAGGAAACCATAGGAGGTATATTCTATAGCCATCAAGACAAAAAAGTATTTGTTTCAACAAATGCTATTTTTTTTAAGAATGACTACATGAATGACTTCAAGCCTCGAAGTAAGGTGTTGTTAGAGGAATTGCAATCCAATACGATCAGACAAGCTCCATCTGTTAGAAATGATGTTCGATTAATTACTCATACCATTATCCAGAGTTAAGATCCATCACAATTTTATCGTAATAGGAGGCAATTAGATTGTCAAACAACTAAACAGAAGCTACAAAAACACAAGTTCTACCCAATACAATATGAATGACCTATCAACTTATAAATAAGCGACGAAGGATGTTGATACGAAAAAAAAAAATTGCAACTATAAACCTAGAGATAGAATCCATGTAATCTAACTCAATCTATGAACTTATAAAGAATCTCAATGAGGTATGACCCATTAGTTGCAAATGGATCTACACAAGGAAAATAAAAGTAGATATGAAAGTGAAGGCTCTTAAGCACAACCAAGGGCACAAGGTCTTACGTTAAAGGGAAAGTTGATTACGAGAAAACTTTCTCATCAATAACAATTCTAAAATTCATTCAAGTACTCTTGTCCATAGATACCTCTCGATTACGAGATTTGACAAATGGACATCAAAACAACCTTTCTTAACAAATTTCTTGAGATGATCATTTACATTGTTCAACCAAAAGAGTTCATGGTCAAAGACCAAAAGCAAAAAGTTTGCAAATTTGAACAATCCATCTATGAATTTAAGCAAGTCTCAAGATCATGAAACAAACAATTTGATGAAACCATAAAATCCTTTGACTTCATTCAAAATGCAGATGATCATTACCTCTACAAACTCACTACTGACAATAGCAAAGTTGTATTCCTAGCGTTTTACAAGGACATCGTTCTTATTGGAAACAATGTAGCTCAGATAAATACAATTCTATCAACTATTTGTATAAGATGTAAGAATCGTTTAATGCAAGGGAAGCTATGTAAAACATCTGTACTAAAGATTACCAAAACATTAGTGTCCTATTTAAAACCATTGCAGATAGTGCAATTGTTCAAATAACTCTTTATTACCGCACCTTAAATGTGGTATAATGAATAAACTCTATAAGCATATTAATTTCCACTTTTCCATTTCAATCACTACATGAAACTAAGTTAAACGGGGGACCCCACTTCACGTAAATTGGCGTTAGATAAAAACCATTTGACACGAATTTACACGAAAAAATAAACCCTCCCCAATGCATCACGATCTAATGCCATATCTGAAGGGCTAAAACTCAAAACTTGAGCTAAATATTGTTCAACACAACCTGGAAATTTCGGCCAATAATGAAATCCCAGATAAAAATTCACTATTCCACCCTATTTTTCTGAGTACGATGAGACTGTTTAAAAAAATTTGAAGAAAAATAATGAAGTATGAAAAGCAGATTATTACCAACTCTTGCCCATTGTTTCTAATCTTTTGACTCATCAATAAGGTTAGTTCTATCATCTATGAAGGGGCAACCCACGCTTCAACTCAAGCATCTCAGCTTGAGACTGTCCCTCTTGATAAAGAAAAGGCATCAGAATTTACTTGAGAAGCAATTTCATCGGTATGAGCATGCCTGTTGCAGCAAATTGCAATGTCTCTGATGTTTAAACTTGAATCAGAATCAGCCATACATGTATCCTCTGAATCCTCTTTTATAACATAACCATTTGGAACAGATAGATCTTTACTATAGCATCGTGATCTCTCTTTTAAAACAGCCTGACATGGTTCATGATTAGCGAACTCTACAACATCGACATCCATTGGATCATCCCTTATAACATCTTTAGGATCTTCTCTCAGAGTGCCAAGGCTAATTCCAACACCAGAAACTTCAAAAGAACCATTTGAAACAGATGGACAAGATTCAAAACCGGTGACATTTGTGTTTGCTTCTTGCTCAGTACGAACTGCTCTATCAAAACATGGAACATCTCTTGAGGTAGAGGATACCAACTCAGAGGTAGCTACACAAACTTCCATGACATTTTCCTTTACAGCTTCCAAACTATTGCCAGCTATAATTTCTTTTCCATGGGTATCTGGGAAAGAACAACTACCGTTATGTAACATAGACCCAGATGTGCAAACAACATCCCCAGACTTGTCTTGGGTAGAAAATTCAACTTCACCAATAACCATCCCCTGTTCCTTTGAAGGTCCAGGAGCCTTAAGACAGGATGGTCGCGCCTTAACCCTGTCCAGCAAACAGATTACCAATATAATACTCAGTCTACCTGACATGCTTTCCAACCAGAAAAGGGAAATAAACATGCTAGGAAGTGCTTGAGCTTGTAACAAATAGGGCAATCACAAATAGACATCATATCTATCAAGGTAGTATATTAAACAAATTCTAACAGAACATTTTCTGCTGCTTAAATTAAAAATGGTGACCAGGACTTGGCCTATATGTATAGGATGCAGTGGCAGACACACCTGCTGTACAGTAGCATGTATGCTCCCTGAGAAAGCACCTCTTCTAGTTCAACATTGATGACCTGAAAAGATTGGTGCTATAAGTTTGGAAAACCAATAAACATACCACAAGAAAATTAAGTGCATAGAGAATCAGAGGGAAAAAGGGTCCCAATGTTGCAAATTATAATTGATTGGCATGATTGCCTTAAGGGAAATCAAAACATCTGTACTTCTTTTTAAAGTTCTCAAGGTCTATTGAAAGGGGGAAGGATGCAAAGAGAGAGAGAGTTACCTTACAATCATCAATCCTGTACCAGCTTCCACAGAAATCCTTGGTGTAGCAAATATAATGACCAAAATACGAAGCATTGAGCATATCAATGTGTACAACCACAGCATAAAGTTTGTAGATGTCAGAAACATTGCCTGATTCACTCATGTAAGGGCTAAGATCTAATGTCTCAGGGAAAGTTACTCGCTTGTTCAGTTTCCCAAACCTCCCACTCTGGAAAGACAGTACAGATAATAGTTTCAGAAATCACTGAGTCGTCAGAAAAGCCAAGAAAACGTGAGTACAGAAATATTTGATCCCACAAAGGCATTTTAACATAAAAAAAAAGGCAAAGGAATTTTTTTGTAAAAAAAAAATTGCATTAGTGAAAAGCACCATACCATAATTTTCTGGGACCCTTGGACATCAAGTAAGAACCAAGATAATGTTTTTTTTTTTTTGGGTCATGTACTTAATGAGTTTGATTATCGAATATTCCATAGGGATGACCCTAAAGAATCATATTAACTGAAAAATAACACTAGAAAGGAACCAACTTCATTAGTAAAGACTAACATGAATAAAATGTTTGATGAACTTCATAATTTTTGTCCAAAGGCTAGGTAACCTAACATGATTCTATGTAGAAAATAGATATAACACACAAAAAGATTAGGACTCAAACCTGAAATCTTTTCAATGCAATAGTTAAAATATTAGGTGCTCTTTTAACAGTAAGACGCTTCCAAGCTTTGACATAGCCGTTACACCTGCAACTTGTGGTAATGCAAAATGTCTTATGAGTAATTATATAACAGGAACTGAATGAGCGTAGAAAAGAAATTTGGGATTTTAAAAGTCCACGCTTTTGGAGCCATCTTATATGGCTAACAAAACTATGTTACTCATTAATCATAAAATGCAAATTATCATATCAGTCAACCATAGAAGTATTCTGATAAGAGAAGAAATAAGCATACCCATCGCATTTATACATGTTTTCTCCATCGAGCCACTCCTTGATGGTAAATTGGTCTAGGCATTCCTCCAATGATGATGCCTCCCCATGAATATCTACAATCAAATCCATCATATTTTCATAGTGATTTGATACATTGTTGCAAACAGTGCATATAACCTGAAAATATTATAACTGCTAACAATCAGATTGATCATTCAAAAATAAGACAATGAGAGTTCCACGCATAAACTTTTTCAATGAGATAACCTGAGATTGAAGGTGGCCGCCAAATACATGTTGAATAATGGTTGTCTCTTGAGAACTAGGAGGGACAGCTTTTTCTCCACCAAATTCACCAAGGCAGACAGATTGCATAGTATCAATGGCAAACCTAAATAGCAAAAGGTGACCATTAGAGAATAATGGCATATAAAATCTCCACATACCATAAACATTTAGGAGTTTGGGTCTTAAAAAGCGTGTATATATTGTACGTAATCGAATTGGCCCCAAAATAACATATCAACTGTATATAACGTGTACATATATTATATTTATACACCGTACATAATTTATATTTATTTGTATATAGAGTATAAACAAATTATATATGTACATATGTACATGCTATGTACAACTAGTATGCTATTTTGGACCAATTCGATTATGTCCAACCTATACCTGCTATTATGAGGCTTCAATACAATATTTAGTATATCCTCTTAAGTGTTTCACTAAAAAACAAACTTAATGCCATGAATGATAAATTAAAGCCATAGAGAGAAGATTGTAACCTCATGAACTCATGAGCATCCTCTTGCCTTCCATAGCCAAGATTGCCACCAATATTAGGTAACCTAGAGATGATATTTGTTGGTGAAAAGGCCTGCGAACTCTTCCTAGCTCTTTCAAGATGGGTTTGGAATTCGCATAGAAAACACCAATCATCACATACACCTGTCAAACCAAAGAGAAATACCAAAATGCAAAGAATTAATTCATCACTATGACCATAATGGAAGGGAGAAATGTAATATAGTACTTGTCTATGACTTTACAATCTCTCTGATGGCCATTATCTAACAAGTAGGCAACAAGCGGCCGTGTAGAAGCCAGACATTGTAGAACCACATTGGCGAAGCAGCTACAAAAGAAAGGAGTAAGTTACGGACTAAACTGAATATTAATATGCACCACACACCATATGGGCAACAAATTGTGCACATATTTTGCATCCGATTTAGAGACACAAAGAGAAACGGGATTTGCAAGCAAAGTCATTGACTTCATGTTAATATGACAGAATAAATAATGTGAAGTACCTGTTTCCACAATTTAAGAGACCGCATGGACGGAAGCCTGGCTTGTCCCAGTCGAACAGTTTCACAAACTCATCATAAGGAAAAAGAATCTGAAAATACATGTTTCTTGCAATCTTATAGTGTCCACTGAGAACACTAAAAAAACAACAAAAAAGAGAAAGAAGAATACCTCTTTTGCTTTCTTGATGGATTTAGGGGTTCCACTTCCATGAGCAGGAACCAGTGCAATTCCAGTGAAGGATTTCCCCCCTACACCAGAATTTTTGGAGTCACAATCATCCCAAGAATTCTTAGCTGAATTTCTAACAACCTTGCAGTTTGTCTTGTGCCCAGATTTCCAGTGTTTTCCTTGACACTCTGTTGAGCTGCGAAAAACAAAAAAAATAAAATAAAAGAGATGGCACATCATGCCCCAACCTAACAAGCTGGTACATACAAACTGAAGGCCATATACCTTTTCATCAAGAAGAAAGTGAAAAAGAAAGAATAGGCGCTGATGGAACAGGAACACATTATAGTATAGTATTAAAAAAATTGTTAGGCATTACAAAACAATGGCCGAGTAACACAGCAATTTCCCTAAGGCCTTCTACGATAAAGAAGTATTTACCATAAAAACTTCTAATTCATAACATGAAAAACCTTATAAATCTAGTAAATAACCAATGACAAGTCTAGTAAATAAATAGTGTAAAAGATAAGACAGCATAGACAACATAATACCTAGTGAAATTATGAAAAATTTCGAAGACATGACCAAGGAAATGCGGTCCTGAATCATAATCATAAATATCTAGAATTATATATGAATCAAGTATATAGATTCAAATTACGTTAAAAAAAATAGTGAGCACCGTATGTATGTGATATCCTAAACCTTGAATATAAGAACACAGGTTCATAATTTAATAGAAAATTAAATAATAATAATAAGAATTGGGAATCGAGCAAGAAGAAGAGACGACAAAAAATAAATAAATAAAAAACAACTCAATAAAACAGAACATGGAAGACGAAGAGACAGAGAGCTTGAATTGGAAACCACTACCAGTATCTAACAGCTTTGCAGCGGGAGCACTTCTTAGAGCCCGACTTGCCACAAACGGCGCAAACCGGATCATTCATGGAAATGCCCGGCATTGAGGTCCGATCAACAGTTTCAGCTCCTCCGGCTCCTCCTTCAAAACTAGTGTCGACCTCAAAGTACTTCGACGCCGTGTTCTTCACCAAGTGAAGCAATCCCACAGCGATTATAAACAAAGTGAATATGAATTGAAGAAACCAATTCAGATCCGACGTTACTCCAGCTACATGCATCTACGCTTTTCTACCCCTCCTTGATTCTTAGTTCGTCCCAAACTTTAGGGCTTTTCATCGAAATTTCCGCCAACAATAACTAACACTCCCTTCCTCTTTCACACACAGAGAGATCACTCCTAAAATCACGGATTTAGGGTTTTGATTATTCAATGTCTAGGAGCTGAACAAAAACGCAAAAGTAAAAACCATAATCGGATTGAAATTAGGGTTTGAATTAGGAATTAGAAAAACCAGAAGACATCAAGAAATTGGATTAAAAAAATTACTCGAGAAATCTATCTTACTTTATGTTAGGTTGCATTGGAATCACGAGAAAATTCAAATATAGGGAAATTTCTCAATCACTTATATATTTTACGATTTTAGTTTCCACTTCTTTCTCCAATTTGTTTCGAATATGAGAGATATCACTCGGGTTTTCTCCAGAAAAGTCGGTGACACTGATCCCTGAATATATATATATATATATATATATATATATATATATATATATATATATATATATATATGTATATATTATTAATTATTAAAATCAAATTGATAAAAATTTAAAAAATGTTATATTTGTAAAGGTATATTTTTAACAGAGACAAAAGAGTCATTTTAATACCTATTTTTAACGAACCTTTGTGATGGAGATGGAAGATTGGGCTAAATTAAAAATAGATATTAAAATGGTCATTTTAATCTGGTAATGCATAACTACAATAATGGCAAATGGGTAGTTATTTCTCATCAACCAATACCGAGTTTCATCCTCGTTCTCCGACAGCCAAAGTTGTCTTAGTTAATAGAGATCTTAAGAAGTTTCCGGCTCCGGTCACGGTCTCAAGTAATTCTTCAATTAGAGTCCTTATCAAATCATTGTTTTCCTTGTAGTTCTGATGCTTTATATTTCGATGAATCAGTTACGACGTTAAAAATGGATTATCAACTTAAAGCAAATAGTTATATTTTCTTCTGACTCTGTTATCACTGAATATATATATATATATATATATATATATACAAATCAGTTATATTTTCTTGAGGGAGTAGTAGCACTAATTACAAGGCTAATTTTTATTATAATATTATTTAGTTATATATTGTGTTAATTTTATATTAATTAAAAATTATATATAATTTACTCATTCAATTTTCTATGCAAAATAACAAAAATAAATCTAATTTTTATTAATTAATTAAAAATAAATCTAACTTTCTAGTCAAATTAGATGATTATCCAATTAGCTAGAGTTTAGTCAATTAAATTGAAAAGTTGTCCAATTGGTTAAATTTTAATCAAATAGTGATCTTATTTTTTGGAATTGAATTGGACACATATCTAACTAGATCAATAGTTGTCTAACAGATTAGAGTTTGATCGGACGATAACCCCATTCACGAAAGTCGAGTTTGACACATGTCCAACTGAATTGGATAATTGTCTAAATGGTCGGAGTTTGGTTGGTCGGTAGCCTTACTCATCACAGTCGAGTTGGACAAATATCCAACTAAATTGGATAGTTGTCCAACTGGTCATATTTTAATCGAATAGTGACCTTACTCTTTGGAATTGAATTGGACACATGTCTAACTAGATCGACAGTTGTCCAACAGACCGGAGTTTGATCGGCCAGTGACCCTACTCGTCAAAGTGGAGTTAGACATATGTGAAACTAAAATATACTGTCGTCTAACTAGTCAGATTTTTTTAGTTGGTGATTATACTCACCACAGCTAAATTGAACACATTACTAACTAATCGAATTTTAATCAATATGTGCCCTTATCGTCGGAGTCGAATTGGACACATGTTCAACTAAACTAGACATTTATCTAACTTGTTAAATTTTAATCGACCGATAACCCCACTCAAAGAAGCCAAATTGGATAGAATTTGAAGGTCTCTGGTTTTTAGTTTGATGTATGTCCAATTTTGTTATACCTAGTTGAACATATTGTCAAGACCTGTCCCGATTCTACCATAATAGCACTGGATACTTCCCCAAAACCATATTAACTAACTTGTTTCCTCCTCTTATTATAGGTTATGTCGAAACCATAACTGTATAACATTCCACAAAAAATTTGGTAATGTTTTCCCTAAATTTAGACTAGTCCTTCTGTAGTAAAATGACAATAGTTCTCATATTATAATACTTTTTCACAAAATAACTGATATTATAATCTTTTATATAGCTATAAAATAATTCATATCTATCAACATAATTATAAATCATTATATACATGCTATACATCAAATCATAGGGTTTTTAGTTTTGGTTACTAGTTCATTTACATACCAACCAAAATTTAATATATAAAACGGTAAAGAAATCAAACTATCTAAATTGTACAATAAAAGTGATTCTATGTTCCCAAACTTATTGCCATGCTAGATTTTCTCAAAGATACTACCTGAGGAAGGAAAATATAACAAAGTGAGCTTGAAAGCTCAATGAGTGTATGAGTTTCATAAATATCTATAATTATAAGTTTGAAAACTGTGAATGAAATACTTATGATTTATCATGAAGTAATATACCAATAAAAGTGATTTGTGTATGATATTTAGAATATAATAATGTTATGTCTTATAAGCTACCGTGAAATAACATTCAGAAGAAAATGATTTTTGTCTAATATTTAAAATATAAAACCATACTATCTTGTAAGTTACAATGAAATAACATGCTATTATAATTATGCAAACGAAAAATATAACCATGAGATATGTACTTTGAATTTGTTATGTATAGAGTACTTAAGGATCTAATCATACACTAAAGAGATATTTATCACTGCATTAACTTTCAACTACATGTGTGGATGATCAATGTACAAATAGGAAGAATAAGCATGAGATATGTGCTTTAAATTTATTATGCCAAGAGTACTTTGGGATCAGGTTTTAACACTAGTTTTAGTTCAAATTGTAGAGAATTTACTTGATACAACTATTAAATTGGCTCAACTGGTTCTGTTGATACATATGTCATGTACACACTAACTTAACTAAAATGATAACTATCAGACTAAACTAGATCGGTAAATATCATACTAAACTAAACTGATATCATATTGAATTGAACTAATAAATATCATACTAATTTGGTAACATCATACTGAACTCATCTTTATATCATACTAATTTCATAAGCATCATACTGAGCTGAACTGGACCAAAATATTGGTCATGATATATTTCCAAGTAAAATTGAATACTCTGAACACTGAGTAACGCCAACTATCTCTTAATACATAAGTGAAAGTACTCCGATATTTTTAAAATATTTACTTAACTTGCAAGCTTGTATAAAATATATATAATAAGACTAACATAATCTTAAGTTGAAATTCCTTCTAAATTATCTTGCTTTTAGCTTGCTAATTAGGATAATAAAACATATTCTCATGGTACTTCACAATGAAAGTGTATTGAAACTAAAGTATAATATGTTATTCAAATTTTAGTTAAATTAAGTGAATGAACTTTACTTTAATGTTCAAAAACATACTAATAAAACCCACTGAATTTACTTGAATGTTGGCAATTCCATATGTAAGAACAATTACACAAAGAGTATTTTTTATTCTGACTCAAATAGATAATAAAGACCTAGATGAGAGGTGGAGACACCAACCCAATGGAATCTTTTCCAAGCTGATGTACCAATTTAGCCATGCAAGCCTCACAAATGTGAATTAAGAAAAAAACATAGTAAAAGTACAAAACAACATATTTAATTCAACACACAACAAAAATAACTAATAGTAAAGAAGAACAAATTGTGATAAACAAACTAATAACTGTGTGCCTCACAAGCTCCTGTCCAGGCAAGCAAGCATGCATAAACATAGAAAACAACAAAGCATGTGAAATAGTCATACATACTGAAAGCTATAAATGATTTTCAATTACTTTAAGATCTATTCATTAAATGATGATTGTAGTCTCACTACATGCAATCATATAAAACATATCTTATCAAAAGAAAGTCTGAATTATGGTACACAACCAAAGTAAAAAGATGCTAACTTCTTAGAGACTTTCACTAAGCTTACATGCAAATAAACAACAAAAGCAATACAAATTAATCATGAAGCAAGTAGATTAATTTAATACTGTAAAAGCAACAAACAAAAAGACATAGGCATGTTATAAGTAAAGGAGAGAAAACATGCAACTACACAAAACAAGTAAGCTTTCTAATCAAATTCTAGACCCATTATGTTTGCACATACACAATAAAAACTTAGATTATACAAACACAACAATCTAATCATGCATAACAACACTGAAGGAGTCTAAGACTCGATACATAATCAAAGTAAGGAGATACTCACTCTTTAAGGACAATCCAAACTTGCATACAATAGAAAGATAAACGATGAGTGCTTAAAAATACTAAATTATCATGATTTAATGTACTTTAATTTAGTAAATAGATTTATATTTGTATGATTTTATCATATTATTATATAAATTTATTTTTTTAGAATCATGGGTATTTTTATTGTTTTTCAGGTATTTTTATTCAAAAATAATTTAAAGACTCGAAGAAAAATATTGGTGGAAATACATCGCAAATGTGTTGAGAAAAAAAATGAGAAAAAGTAAAAAAAAATGAAACAATTGGACAAAAAGGTCAAAAATGCTCCGAGCTGCGCGCATCTACCGAGTCACGTGCTCACCCACATGCATCGCGCATATTCCAAGCCCCAATCTGTAGAGCCTTGTGCACTTCGTTTTAAGCCTACGCATGGCACACATATGTCACGTCAAAAATCTTGCCTAGTCCACACCAACCGCACGCGTCTATGCCCATCTGTCGACGCTAGTACCCAGTTGTGTGCACCTCTGTCCACACGCATGCTAGCCTGTTCGAAACTCATACAACACCCATTTTCATGATATTTTTTTCCACTTTTTTAGCCTTTTCTTCACCTATAAAAAGGCTCTATCCCCCATTGTAAAAAACACAATTTTCTCAACTTTTTCTCTCTCTAGCTTTCTCTTTCTTGAAAGTTTTCTTAGTTTTTTTAGCTTTTAGTTTTAAATTTTTTCTCTTTTTGAGAAGAACTAGCTATGCTTTTATAGATTTTTATTTTTTAATTCAATAAATAGAAATGCAAATCCATTTGGAGGTTTTCTAGCAACAGAATTAGCATCAAAGTTCTATAAAGATTCTTTTGAGGTATAATTTTAAAATGAATTCTTTACAATTATTTTTTATGTTTTATTCTTATATATTATGTTTAATTTTTCTGTGATTAAATTTAACATGATTGACTATTTGTAAATATAATATAATAATAACGTTGTTATGCTTGCAAAATAATAACGTTGTTATGCTTGCGAAATATTAAATAGGTAAAACATCTATATAAAATAAATTGATTTTGTTTTTATTCAATATTTCATATTAAGGATGTTAGAGAGAAATATATTATTTTTCATTACAAACTTAAATCTGAAAATTAGATTATAAGGTTTAATTATTCAGTCTAATTTAGAGTAATACTCTTTTATTTGTTGGTATAATCGCCTGCTAGTTAGAGTGAAGCTCTATTTCAAAAAACATTTATAAGAATTATTATTTGAAAATGTATTGATGACATATTTTCAGTAATGATTTTAAAACTTGAAAGTTAGTATTCAGATAATTAAATTCTTATGTTTAATTTAGACGTATTAAATAAAGTTTAAAATGTCTAACTCCACCAAAAGTGACATTTAAATTGTTCATTTTTAATCTCTTAGAAAAAAAATTAATTTAATTAATTAAATTAATTATCGACCCCACCCATAGATTTTAATTAAATTATTTAATTAACAAAGAATATCTTACCCCGCCAAATGTGATATTCATATATAAAAGAGTTAATCAATAAATATCAATTTATATCTTTAATAAATTAAATAATATGAGCAGACATAATTAACTTAATTATTATATCTCTAAATACTTCACTTTTATGAATGATAAAAATTTGCATAATTGTTTATTAAATCTATATCTATGTTATAATAAATTAAAAACCATATATATTCCTTCCTTAGATCAACCATGGGAATATATTTGTCATTTTTCTATAAAATGATTCGTGCACTTACGAAAGTTTTATAAATATAAAACCAAAGTATTTACAAGATCGATATTACCAATTTTGTTGATTAATAAACACTTAACTAATAATCATAGCAGTAGTACATATAAGTACAAACACACAGTAAACAAGTAGCATATATATTATCAGTAATAAGAAATTAAGAAATAAATATTAAAGAGAGCTACACAATTTAAACTCAAATGTATTAGCCAAACAATAGGGCATGCATAATATCAAATATAACGAGCCAAATCCCTATCTATGTGGTAACATCATTGGGTTTCTTATGATAACCACTTGATCAAACACGAATTGTATTCAATGAATACGAAAGTATATGTATCGCAACAAGTAATATAATGATAAGAAAATATTGTTACCACAAAGATTATGTTATTAGAAACTAATTTTTAAAAAAGAAAAAAACAAAAATCAATTTTTGTTTTTTTCTATTTTAAGGAAGCAAAATTAAAAGAACTAAAAATAAATAACAATAATTAATTAAATCAAATTTGATAACTAAGAAGATATATGAGAAAATATCTAAGAATACTTAATCTCCTAATTTTCTAAATATGTGAATCACTAAAATCCACCTAATATAATTATCAACCAATTATATGATCAATTGAATCTAACCTAACATGTATTCCTCTCTCAAGTAAACTACACACCATATAGTAATTAACTTAATCACACTCTCATGTCAATTAAATTACATGCTACTCATTAAGTTCATCAATTATGGATCACATACATAAGAATCATACATCTTTACCTAGAAACTATGCATGTCATTTAATTAAGACAAACAATTAAATAATTCTCTCAAATCTATTTAAGTGCCTCTATAGATCAATTATTGGCCAAACAATTAATAACATAAAAATCATATTAAAAATATAATTAAATTAAAATCATAATTAGAGTAAAATATTATATTATCACATGTTAAAAATTGGGCTTATAAAACCCCTAGATCAATAAATTAACTAGACATAATTTTATTTATAAAACTCATATTTTTCATAAATAAAGACATAAAAACTAATAAATAAAAGAGAAAAATAATAAATACAATCAATCTCTTGAATTGTAGCATCAATCTCCTCTTGAATCTCCACCAAAATTGTATCTTCTTTGGAACTTTTCTGTATTTTTATCTCTTTTTGGCTCCAAAATTTGATAAATATTATATTAATTTTGGCTCATTAGGTTTTATAGGGATATTAAGGGGTTCAATTAAGCACATGTGATAAGACCATTGATAGTGTGACGAAGTTGGAATGAATGCCACATTGACATGTGGAACAACCCTAAATCATTGGGAACATGTGGTGTTGTGTGATTCGCTCTCTTCACCTATGGGGCATCCATATGGCTTGCTCGATCAGCTCTCTACTTATGTGGCGTCTATGTCACTTTCTTTGCTTATGTGGCATCCACAGGTGACAATAAGTGGCAAGAGCATTAACTAAGCAACAAACTCAGAATGAACGCGATATTGATACGTGGTAAGGCACTACATCACTCTATACATGCAACTTTGCATGATTTTTCTACTTCGATTGCATGTCATCCATGTGGCTTGCTTCGTCAGCTCCTCTACTTGCATGGCATCCATGTGGTTGCTTCGGATTAGTCCTGCTTCAAAAATTCATAAAAAATCCATAAAAATTCCAAAAAATTTCAAAAATTATATTTTCACCTCTTTTCACTATAAAGTTTATATTTAATATTTTTGACCCCAAAAATACTACTTATTGAATAAAATGAGCAAATATTAAGAAAAAAAAGTGCACTAATGATTCTACTTTTATAGAGTCATCACACTCCTAAACTTAACTCTTTCCTTGTCCTTAATTAAAGCCAAATCTAACTAAATAAAATGACATTGATAGTTGATGAGTGCTCAAAAAGCACTAAAATAACCATGATTTTATGCACATTAATTGATTAAAAATATATATATTTATATGTTTTATCATATATTTATATAAATTTGTCTTTTTCGGAATCACGGGTATTTTTATTGTTTTTCAGGTATTTTGGCTTAAAAACGCAATTTAAAGACTCAAAGAAGAATACTTGAAGCAATACATCACAAATAAATTAATAAATAAGTGGAAAAAGGTCAACAAACATGGAAAAATTGGACAAAATGGGTCGAAAAGGTCAAAAATGTCAAAAGCAGAAAAACGCTACTACCGCATGGTGCACCGCTAAGACCTCCATTTAGCTAGCGGGTTACTGTTCATGTTCAAGATCGCTGGCGGGTTATCGGTTCACGCTACATAGCGCTCAAAGAAATGGCCCATTGCACTTATAGCGTTTTTGACCCATTTTTCACGTACCATTTGCACGACGCCACGCTGACGGCGTCATTGATGACCTCAAAGAGGTCCAAAACACGTTTTTATTTTTTTAATATTTTTTTAACATTTTTTAATCATTTTTCTCTCCATCCTCACCTATAAATACCCCCTTCCATTCACTTGAAAACACACCTCAAAAACCTCACTTCTCTTTCTTTCTTTCTCTCGTTTCTTAGTTTTTGAGTTTTCTTTAGTTTCTTTCTTAGT